>OX451736.1:1102608587-1103965317 GCA_948472305.1 Vicia faba
TATATATATATATATATATATATATATATATATACTTTTATTTTATTAAAAAACTTAGAATAAAAATACAAAAATATTACATTTTTATTTTTATTATTATTTATACTAAAAAACACTTTTTTCTCAATGTATTTTATTTTTTGTACATATTAATATATTTTTGTATATAAATAATATATAATATTTACTTTCTTAAAGAAATTAGGGTTTACCCTTAAAATGAGTAAAATAAATCTTTTATTTATTTCTTTATTTTTGCATTAAATATTTTTTCATACATAAACAAATAAAAACTTCTTTTTGGATAATACATTTTATTCAATATTCATTTATTTTGCCTATTTAAATACTGTACATTTAAATATTGTTGCATTAAGATTCAATTTGGATGTAATAGTAATCTAGGGTTTATATTTCTTGTCAAATACCCCCTATTCAAAATTGTACCCCCATCCCCATAATCATGTTGTAATAGCTTAGAGTTTAAATTTTCACACTTAAACGCTTTCAATTATGCCATGATTAGAGAATTAGGGTTTGTATGCAAAATCAAATTAATAAATAGTTTGACCTAATCAAAAGACAAAAATGCATGAAAAACAAACACAATGCACACTTGCACCCCTAGGGTTACAATCCACTTGTTGCCTTCAAAAATGGGCCATGGTATGCATGTTAAGTACTTTGGCAAAACAAAAACAAAACAAAAGATCATAGTCCCTCGATGACTGTGATACGGTAGGAGAACTGACTTGAGGTTTTGCGTTTGTTTTAGCAAATGTTTCGGTTTAGCAAGAGTCGCCACCGACTTTTTATTTTATCCTAAGGAAAGGTTAAAAAGCACAGGAAAAACCTTTGAGATGTTTTCTTGGGTTCGGGGAATAGATTATAGAAAGGGAAGGTATTAGCATCCTTTCCATCCATGGTTATCCATGGGCTCTTAGTTACTTACTTAGATCACTTGCCTTGCATTTTCAATTGTTTGAAATGGTGCTTTCAATTGTTTGAAATGGTGCTTTGTGTGTGATTTTGAAAGATGTTTTTGAAAAGAGGCCATTTGTTGTGGCAACCCTTGTAACAATTCTTTACTCGAATATTTTACAAAAGGTGTTTGTATTTTTGAAAAGATGTTTCAAGGTTTTTGAAAGTTGTTTTGAAATTGTGTTGTGGAGTGTGTTTTGAAAAATGTCAAGGATTTGTTTTGCAAGTTGGTCAAGTAACCAAGAGCTATCTACCCTAAATTTCTCAAAGATCTTTCCTATGTTTTAACCCTTTTAACAATATTGTTCCACCATTGTATTTGGTGGACAATCTTGTGTTAGGATGTTAACGGGACGGGCGCGGGTCATCGTTTAGACCATGAATGCAATGGTGCCAAGTGTCTTTTGGCAATTTTTCCTTTAAGGGACTTGATCATTTTTTAGGCAACTTGAGAAAGCGTCATCGAGGGACTATGATCATTTGATTTGTTTTTGTTTTGCCAAAGATACTCAACATGCAACATGGCCCATTTTTGAAGGCAACAAGTGGAGTAACCCTAGGAGTGCAAGTGTGTATGGTGTTGTCCATTTTCATGCATTTTTGTCTTTGTATTAGTCAAGCTATTTGTTATTTGATTTGCATACAAACCCTAAGTCTATCATGGCATAATTTGAAAGCTTTTAAATGCGGAAATTTAAAGTCCTAAATTATTACAACATGATTATGGGGATGGGGGTACAAATGTTTGAATGGGGGGATATTTAGCAAGAAATTAAATCTAAAACTATTACATCCATATTGAATATACAAATAACAAATTGTACAATAATTAAATAAATACAATAAATATGCAAAATGTATTATGCACAAAAATGGTTTTTTATGTATGTAAAAGTATCTTTTAATGTGAAATATAAACAAGATAAAAAAGTCAATTTTTGGTGATTTTTATTGTCTTAGGGTTAAACCCTAGTTTTTTGAATAAACATTTTTATTTATTGAGTATATACAAAATAAATTAATTTATGCACAAAATAAAAAGTATATGGTTAAAAAGGTATTTTTGATGTCACATATTAATAAAAATAAAAATGTATTATTTTTATATTTTTTGTCCTAAATATTTAATAAAATATGTAAAAGTATATTTATATATATTTAATAAGCTAAATATGTACAAAAAATAAAATATTAATTATTTACAAAAACTGTATTTTTTTAAGAAAATGTTTTCAAAATGTAAATGAAAAATAATAACTGAAAATAAATATATTTTTGTATTTTTTAGTGTTTTAAATAAAAAGGAAATATATTTGTTTATATATATATATGCTAAATAAAACAAATAAATGCCAAGTAAATGCAAAAATGGGTGGAAAAATATTTTTTATGTTTTTTATGTTTTGACAAAAAATATCAAGTCAGAAGAAAAAATAAAAAGTCAAAAATAATGGATATTTCACACAATGGGCCAGGGGGGTGTAAATGGAAAAAGGGGTGTGAACAACAAGGATAGCTCAGGCCCAGCCCAAGCCATCATCTTCTTCCTCCAGCTTCTGTCAAACGCGCGCTTCTTTGTTCAAAATACAAACTCCTGATTATTTGATTTTTAGCAAAAACTCATAACACAAATAATGTAGAGCATTAAATCACGATTCCAAATATGTAAGAAACTTAACCTAACTCTAAGAAACCAGGGAGAATTTTTCCATCCCCAATTTCTGACCTAAATTTTCTCCAATGTTCATGGCCAAAATTCTCACAGCATACTCAATATAAATGAAAAGTAAGTATATGGATGGCTTCGGGGTTATGAGGAGAACATGTTTCATTCATAAACTTAAGCCTAATTCTTCCTATATAGAGAGATAGAAGTTCATGTTTTTACCTGTCTCAGCTTGAGTCGTGTACAGCAATGGAGGTATCTTCAATGGAGTTTGAGCTTTGGTACAACTTGCCTGAAGTCCAAGGATGCTTCTCCTATGCTTGGCTTGCTCAGAAACTGCCTGTATCGTGCTATGGAAGTCAACCTGCACAGCTTGAAAATAGAAATGGCGAACGTGGTTATGGGTGTTATAGCTTCAGTTCAATGCTTAGGATAGCTTCAGTGGATGATATGGAACATGTTTGAACTCTTTTTGGCCAAAGTGCACGAGTGGAAATGTTTGTGGAAGTCAAGTTGCAGAACTTGCTCTGTTTCTGCAGCAAGAGGGTGTTTTTGTGTTTGAGGAGTTTTGAGGGGTGGTTGATTCGTGCCTTAGGCTTGCTTGGATGTATGAAACATGTTAACAAGGTTTGTGTTTGGCTGTCTTGACAGGAATGAGAGTTGGTATGTGTTTTGCCAAGTTTCTTCTACTTGAAGCAAGAAGATGCAAGTTTCAATACAGGCCTATACAATGCCCTAAAGTATGCTGCAACTTTTGTTCTTGATCAGAGGGATTTGTGTACAAATGCTAGCCTCAAAGATCTGGCCCATGCCTCTTGGATATGGTATTTGACATAAAGTGCACCTTTTCAAAAATGGCAAATTTACTTTTTCCATTTAAAGATTAATTCTTTGTGTAATGACTAAATGCATAGAACAATGCTTGAACACAAAGGTTAGGCATTTAATTATGGAGTTCCAACTTGGTTTAGAGGCCTGCAAACAAGTTCCAAGCATGCTGATTTGAAAATGAGACTTATATGAACATGCCTTTGGTTATGAACAAAAGTGAATTTTGCCCAACTTTGCAAATTCGATTCTCCCTAACCACAAGGGTGTTTGAGAAGTTCTTAGACAATTTGGAAAGCTTAGAATGTGTACTACAATCCATCTTTGTAATGCAAATTGAAACTGCAAGTGGAAGCATGTGAAAAATGGCCAAGAAGTTGGACAAAAATCCTGCCTAGAATAGGTCAAAATTTTTCTAAGTTAAAAATGTTTTGCACCCTTGTTCCAAAACTCATAACTTGAGCTACAGGCTTCCTTTGAGAAAACTTTGTGAATCAAAGTTGTAGATTTTGCAATGGGCTACAACTTTCATGTTTTGAGTTTTGTTTGAATCCATTTGCATCTTGGTGAACAAATGGAACAAAGTTAGGAAAAAATAAGGAAGTTTCATAACTTAGAAAAATTCTAAGTTATGAAATTTTCTCATTCTAAACCCTAATTTGCAATTTTGGGTTTCTTGATGAACAAGTTTCATAATTTGACATGTCTTGATAAAAAATGAATCTTGGCACTTGATTTTGACCAAAAAGTCAAAGTTTGACTTTTCAGTATACAGTCAAATTTTGATCAGTTGACTGGAAAATTCATCTGTCAATCTTGTGCATTTGAGATCTTTTGAACTTGTTGAATGTGTCAAGACAATGCCATTGAGTTCTTGAGTCCATATGTGAGCTTGGTTTGCCATTGGTTAGGTCAAACAGTCAAAAATTGCCTTTGTGTAGTCAAAACCCTAAAAATGACCATTTTGCCCTTTTGGTGATCTGATCAAATTTCTTGTGGAATTGTGATCCAAACTTGATCAAATGGTCCATATGAGTTCAAAATGTTTATGTGGGTCAAAAATCATGAAGTTTGACTGTCAATTGGCCACAATTGACTTTCTCCCCAATACAGTTGATTTCTAGGTCAACTGTCCAATTGACTGGGCAAAGATTGGAATCAAGGCTTGAAACTTGGTATGGATAAACTTGTGATTCCAACATGAAGCATGAAAGTCACCTTGGGAATTTTAGGTCAAAACATATTTCTGCAAACTCAAACCCTAATTTGGGTCAACAGTGCAAGGAGGAGTTTTGTGCAGAGCAAACCCTAACTTGATCTTGAGCTCCAAGGGTCTTGTGGTGAGAAATGTTAATGAAATGAGAGGGAAAATTTTGGGGTACAACAGTTGCCCCTGTTCAATCTTCTTGTACCTAAAGAGTTAGATTGGCAGGTTTGCCTTTCGCGTCTCGAAGGTAAAAGGAGATTGGACACTAGAGTGCCCGTAAATTTGCACTCGTCAAGACATGGATGCGGGAATGGGCTTAAAGATGCCATTTGGAGATGGGCTTAGAGATTCCATCTGGAGATGTGAAAAAATCTTGTCGGGGGATGGGCTTAAAGATGCCATCTGGAATGCTTCTTGAACTGTATGTCGTTGATGAGTGAGCGAGTATCAGAAAGGTATCCATGTTTGGAATATCTCTAAACTGGGGATCTTGAATAAGCAATGGATTGACATCCGTGTTTGGAGAATCCGTAAACTGTTTTCAAAAGTTGAGTCTGAACAAGCGATAGATTAACATCCGTGTTTGGAGAATCCGTAAACTGTTTTCAGAGGTTGAAGAATCTGAACAAGCGATAGGCTAACATCCGTGTCTGGAGAACCCGTAAACTGTTTTCAGAAGTCTTGAAGTTGAATAAGCAATAGAGCAGCATCCATGTTGGGAAGCATCCGTAAACTGTTTTCAAAAGTTTGAGTCTGAACAAGCGATAGATTAACATCCGTGTTTGGAGAATCCGTAAACTGTTTTTAGAGGTTGAAGAATCTGAACAAGCGATAGGCTAACATCCGTGTCTAGAGAACCCGTAAACTGTTTTCAGAAGTCTTGAAGTTGAATAAGCAATAGAGCAGCATCCATGTTGGGAAGCGTCCGTAAACTATTTTCAAAAGTTTGAGTCTGAACAAGCGATAGATTAACATCCGTGTTTGGAGAATCTGTAAACTGTTTTCAGAGGCTGAAGAATCTGAACAAGCGATAGGCTAACATCCGTGTCTGGAGAACCCGTAAACTGTTTTCAGAAGTCTTGAAGTTGAATAAGCAATAAAGCAGCATCCATTTTGGGAAGCGTCCGTAACCTGTTTTCAAAAGTTTGAGTCTGAACAAGCGATAGATTAACATCCATGTTTGGAGAATCCGTAAACTGTTTTCAGAGGTTGAAGAATCTGAACAAGCGATAGGCTAACATCCGTGTCTGGAGAACCCGTAAACTGTTTTCAGAAGTCTTGAAGTTGAATAAGCAATAGAGCAGCATCCATGTTGGGAAGCATCCGTAAACTGGTTTCAAAAGTTTGAGTCTGAACAAGCGATAGATTAACATCCGTGTTTGGAGAATCCGTAAACTGTTTTCAGAGGTTGAAGAATCTGAACAAGCAATAGGCTAACATCCGTGTCTGGAGAACCCGTGAACTGTTTTCAGAAGTCTTGAAGCTTATTAATCTTATCCTGAAAAGGGTAAAATATTAGCTGAAACGCAAAGTTATGTTGCATGAAATGTATGATGCAATATATGCTATATCAATGTTTATCATATGAATGTAATGAATGCGCAT
Organism: Vicia faba; assembly: GCA_948472305.1. Classification (NCBI taxonomy): domain Eukaryota; kingdom Viridiplantae; phylum Streptophyta; class Magnoliopsida; order Fabales; family Fabaceae; genus Vicia; species Vicia faba. Next base: position 1,102,614,875 of record OX451736.1, read on the forward strand.
GTAAGCTGATGAGCTGTCTTGCTGAGGATAGATGAATCCTGGATAGAATCTTGACTGCTGCCAGAGAAAGTGAATCCTTGCTGCTGCAGGGGATTGCAAGAATTTTTGGTTGTTTGAAGATGAGACAACCTTGTTGACTGCTGACTGCTTGGGAAATGCAAGATCTTCAATTGTTGGGGGATCTTAGGACCACTGCTGGGGATTGAAACTCCTTGGTGACTTGCGGGGCAAGAGAATTCTGATGAGTTCTACTGGGGAGTCCAGAACCTGGTAGATTTATGCTGGAGAAGTAAAATTGAGAATCTTCAATCTGATGGGAAGTATCTCTGTGGGGAGAAGGTTCACTAGTCCGGTTCCGCTGGGAATTGATAGTTGGAAGTTTTAGCTCCGCTGGGGATAGGATTTTCAGATTTTTAAGGCTCCACTGGGGATACTGAAACTTAACTCTGAGGGGAAATGAGTTTTGGAAGGCTCTCTAGCTGGGGAAATCAGTTTTGAGAAAGCTTTTGTTCTGCTGAGGATCCTGAAGTTTAACTCTGTTTGGGGAATTAAGTTCTGGATTTTGACTTTGTTGAGGAATTTGGAGTTTAATTCTGCTAGGGATTCCTTCTAAAAGGGCATCAAGAGATCTATCCGTACCTTCAACCTATAGTAATCATCTTTCTTGATTTGTAAGAAAATGATTATGTTCAAATGCATATGCCTATTTTAACAAAACATTGGACGTTTCTCAAATAAAACATAAGTGCAAAAGAGAAAAAGGAAGACAAAACAAATTCTGTATTTGGAAAAGTATTTGTATTAACTTTTTATGAGTATCTTTGTACAAAGGAGACAGGCATCCTAGTAAGAGGATGTTGTCGTAAAAATTGAAAATTTTATACAAAAGAAAGATGGCTATGTGTAACAATTCCATGGGATTCCATTCTGCTATAGCCTTCACAACTCTGAATATCTTGTCCATTCAATGCTTCGTCTGCCGATGATTGGATTGATCAGAAGCTCAGAGCTTGTTGATGAAGAGATTGTCCTTTAAAGTGATCCGACGAGACATAGTCATACGCTTTAATTCCCTAACTTTTGCCTGGACCGCCCTTTCGGGTTTTCAATCCACCGGGAAACCCCTTTTTGCCCAAGCCGCCCTTTCGGGTTTTCGACTTGCCGGGTGTACAGATTTTTTTTGTTTTATCCCTAATTTTTGCCTGAACCGCCCTTTTGGGTTTTCGGTTCACCGGGATGCCCATTTTTGCCCAAGTCGCCCTTTCGGGTTTTCAACTTGTCGGGTTATTTTATGCGTAGTATCTTTTGACTATTTCTGCGTTCGCAAGGTGCGGCAAATTGTCGCCGTCCATGGTGGTCAGGATCATTGCACCACCAGAAAATATACTCTTGATCACAAATGGTCCTTCGTAAGTGGGAGTCCATTTGCCCCTGGGATCACTTTGCGGCAAGATAATCCGCTTGATTACGAGATCTCCGACTTGATATACTTGACGTCTTACTTTCTTGTTGAAAGCGTTGATCATCCGTTTTTGATACGTCTGACCATGGCAAACAGCAGTGAGTCGCTTCTCGTCGATCAAATTGAGTTGATTAAGTCGGGTCTGAATCCAATCGTCTTCACTCAAACCAGAGTCCTTCATAATCCTTAAAGAAGGAATCTGAACTTCCATGGGTAGGACAACTTCCATGCCATATACCAAAGAAAATGGGGTTGCCCCTGTTGAAGTACGTGTCGTGGTACGGTATCCATGCAGAGCAAACGGTAGCATCTCATGCCAGTCCTTATAGGTCACCGTCATTTTCTGAATGATCTTCTTGATGTTTTTGTTCGTAGCTTCAATAGCACCGTTCATCTTCGGCCGATAGGGAGATGAATTGTGATGATAAATCTTGAAATGTTTGCATAGAGCGGTGATCATAGTATTGTTCAGATTAGTACCGTTGTCTGTAATGATCCTGTCTGGGACACCATACCGGCATATGAGATTTTGCTTGATGAAGCGGGCAACCACATTTTTTGTAACAGAGGCAAAGGAAGCTTCTTCGACCCACTTGGTAAAATAGTCAATGGCAACTAGGATGAAGCGATGTCCATTAGATGCTGTGGGCTTGATCTCTCCAATCATGTCAATGCCCCACATTGCAAATGGCCAAGGAGCTGTCATATTCCTCCTGTCAGGAACAGGAGGAATATGAACCTTGTCGGTGTAGACTTGACATTTGTGGCAAGTACGGGAATGTTGATGGCAATTAGCTTCCATGGTAGACCAATAATAGCCTGCCCTTAGGATCTTCTTAGCCATCGTATGTCCACTCAAGTGGGTGCCAAATGTGCCACTGTGTATCTCAGTCATGATCAACTCTTCTTCAGCTTTGTCTACACATCGGAGTAAAACACAATCATGGCTGCGTTTATAGAAGATGTCGTTGCTCAGGAAGAACTTTGCAACAAATTTCCTTAGGAACTTTTTGTCATTTATGGAAGCTCCTTCGGGATATTCTCTAGTCTGGAGATACCTTTTGATTTCGTGAAACCAGGGTTGTTCCACTACTTCTTCGGTATTAATCTCATGACAATGTGCAGTTTTATCCATTAACTCGATGGTGATTTAGGGAGCCTCGTTATCCCAGTTGAGTTTAAACATGGAGGACATTGTTGCCAGAGCATCTGCTAGCTGATTCTCTTCTCGCGGGAAATGCTCGAAGGTGATTTGCTCGAAATGAGGCAACAATGTCAGGACATGTTCTTTGTATGGGATAATATTAGGATGTTTGGTATCCCACTCTCCTTTGATTTGACTGATAACCAAAGCCGAGTCCCCAAATACGATCAAAGATTTGATCCCCAAGTCTATAGCAGCCTTGAGACTAAAGATGCAAGCTTCATATTCAGCCATGTTGTTGGTACAGCTGAAGCAAAGTCGGGCCGTGAAAGGTGTGTGGCAACCTTCCGGGGAAATGAGTACCGCACCGATACTGTTTCCAAGTGCATTTGAAGCACCATCAAAGTACAAGGTCCATCGGGATCCATTTTCAGGTCCGTCATACGGTCCGTTACCCTCAATGTTGTCCAAAGTCATGATGTCCTCGTCCGGGAAGTCGAATCTCATGGATTGATAATCTTTGATAGCTTGATGAGCTAGATGGTCAGCTAATACACTCCCCTTTATAGCTTTTTGGGTAGTATACTGGATGTCATACTCAGTCAGGATCATTTGCCATCTAGCGATTCTTCCAGATAAAGCAGGCTTCTCGAAGATATACTTGATAGGATCCATTTTGGAAATCAACTGAGTGGTATGAGTCAACATATACTGCCTTAGTCGGCGAGCAGCCCATACCAAAGTGCAGCAAGTTTTCTCGAGCAGCGAGTAACGAGTCTCACAGTCGGTAAACTTTTTGCTAAGGTAATAAATGACATGCTCTTTTCGACCAGACTCGTCATGTTGGCCCAGTACGCACCCCATTGAGTTGTCCAAAACAGTCAGATACATGATCATCGGCCTTCCTTCGTCGGGTGGCATCAGAATAGGAGGTTCTAGCAAATACTCCTTTATCTTATCAAAAGCAGCTTGGCAATCGTCGTTCCACTCGACTACCTGATCTTTCTTCAATAGTTTAAAAATTGGCTCACAGGTAGACGTCAGATGAGAGATGAATCTGGCAATATAGTTCAAGCGCCCCAAGAACCCTCTAACCTCCTTTTCAGTACAGGGAGCAGGCATTTCTTGTATAGCCTTCACTTTTGCTAGATCGACCTCGATGCCTTTGTTGCTGACAATAAATCCTAGAAGTTTACCAGACCTAACTCCAAAGGTGCACTTACTTGGATTCAGCCTGAGTTTGTACTCCTTCAACCTGGCAAACAGCTTTTGCAAATGTTCAAGGTGTTCCTCCTCTGTTTTTGATCGAGCTATCATGTCGTCTACGTAAACTTCTATCTCATGATGTATCATATCATGAAACAAAGCTACCATGGCGCGCTGATAAGTTGCCCCTGCGTTCTTCAGTCCGAACGGCATCACCTTGTAGCAGAAGGTACCCCATTGTGTAACAAAGGTTGTTTTCTCCATGTCCTCGGGGGCCATTTTAATCTGGTTGTAGCCTGAGAATCCATCCATGAAGGAAAATACCTTATGCCGAGCTGTGTTGTCAATCAAAATGTCGATATGCGGTAGTGGAAAATCATCTTTAGGGCTAGCCCTGTTCAAATCCCGGTAGTCCACACACATTCTGACTTTGCCGTCTTTTTTAGGTACTGGCACAATGTTAGCAACCCATTGTGGATAGGATGTAACAGCCAGAAAGTCAGCGTTGAATTGCTTCATTACTTCAGCTTTAATCTTCTCAGACATGTCGGGCCTCATTCGGCGGACTTTTTGCTTGATCGGTGGACAATCCTCTCTTGTAGGGAGACGGTGAACCACGATGTCTGTGTCTAAACCTGGCATGTCTTCATAAGACCAGGCGAAGATTTCAACATATTCATTCAACAGCTGTATTAAGCGATCCTTGACACTTGGTTCCAGATTGGCACCCACTTGTACTTCTTTCATGTCTTCTTCTGTTCCTAAGTTGACTGTTTCCAACAACTCTTCATGAGGCAAGATGGCCCTCTCTTCTTGTTGTAGAAGTCTGGCTAGCTCTCCTGGTACTTCACAATCTTCGTCATCTTCATACTCAGCCTGATTGACCAAATCTTCAGAGTTATTGACGGATATAGAAGAATAGTCACCCATAGAATCCAGAGTGGATGGGTACCAGCATTTGTGAGTGTGAGTGTGTGTAAGGGATAGCCATCCTTAAACAAACAAAAATGCAAAAAGGGAAGAAAATGAACACAACAGTTTATAAATGAAAAACGTCCAATGAATCATTAAACATGGCATATGAATATGAAGAGAATCAAAACCCTTACAAATGGACCTACATGCCCCGGGCAAGGCATGAGGTGAAAAAGTAGTGTGCAGATTGTTTAAAAGTAATTATTACAGACCAACAGGAAATGTTCGAAAGATAAGTTACTGATTAATGAAAGTAATAGGGACGAAGTCTTTTGCCTCCCAGTTGTGCAATCCCTCTCCGATGGTTGGGAAGATCTAGTCTTCAATGTTACCCTCTTCGTCTTCGTCTTCCAAAGCATTGATTCCATGAGGAGAAATCTTGATGGGTGTCCTTTCAATTTTTGAGCGACGCATAGCTTTTTGCCCCGCAGCGGTAAATCCTAACCCAAACTTGTCTATTTTGTGAGGAATGTCAGGCAACTGCCCCCATGTTGAGCTCTTTCCCTCCTTCATTGCAGCCTTTGTGTCTTTCAGAGATGCCATCCTGGCCACCTGCTTGGGTACCTCAGCTACTGTCTTTGCTACTTCAACCTCGGGAGCAATTTCCTCGAAGTGTTGGAACGGTGTTTCAATGAATTCGCCCTCCACTTCCACATACCTAAAGGAGTTCAGATGACTGATCATGTACTCCTCTTCACCGTGTACAGTTATGATTTTTCCCTTGACAGGGTATTTCAGCATCTGATGTAGGGAGGAAGTGACTGCCCCAGTATTATGTATCCATGGTCTTCCTAGCAAGCAAGAGTATGACGGACGGATGTCCATCACATAGAAAGTTGAGTGGAATACTTCAGTGCCCACCTTAATGGGAATGTCGACCTCCACATGCACCATTCTTGTAGACCCGTCAAAGGCCCTGACAATGATATTACTTGGTTTCAGCTCCAAGCCTTCACAATCCAATCGATCCAGAGCTTTCTTAGGCAACACGTTCAGAGAAGAACCAGTGTCGACCAAAACATGGGCAAGAGTAGTTCCTCGAAATTCAACTGACACATGTAATGCGTCATTGTGCTTTCTTCCTTTCGGAGTCAGGTCAGCATCAGAGAAACCCAGACCGTTGTCGGCGGTAAGACTGGCTACACAATCTTTGAATTGATCGGCTGAGGTTTCCTGGGGAACATGGGTTGTCTTCAGAAATCTTATCAATTCTTTGGCATGAGCCTCTGAACAAAGAAGCAAAGCTAGCATGGAGATCTTCGAGGGGGTTTGCCCCAGTTGCTCTACAACGTCATAATCACTTTTCTTTATTATTTTCAGAATCTCCTCCATTTCTTTCTTAGAGGTTTCGGGGATGACCAATGATTGAGCCCTCGTCCTGACGAGCTCATCTTGGATCCCTTTCCCCTTATCAGTAGAAGTAGGAGGGATAACCACAGGAGTAACGGCTTCTTCAATCAACGGAATTCTTGCAGAAAGTTTTATCGGTGCAGGAGTAACTTTGGCAGCAGTTGAGGGTCCAAAGATTGCCTTTGGAGGGGCAATCTCTGGAGAGAAAATTCTCCCACTTCGGGTAATCTTGCTCGTACCGGCAATGTTTCCAATGTCGGCATCTTCTTCGTCAGAGCTCTCTTCAATTATCTCAACTTGTTTAACACCATGGTAGTAGATTTCTCCACCATAATTCCATGGTATTGATTTGTCAGATTTGTAGGGGACAGGCCCAGGCATGGTTATTTTCAGGGGAACAATCTTCGCAGCGGATGTAATCTTAACAGGCTTTTTAGGGACCTTGGAAAGATTGGTGGAAATGGTGATTATTGAAACATCTTTGATAGGGGTTAGAGTAGCAGGAATCTTTTCGAAAAGAATTTGTTGGCTGTCCATCAGGCCTTGGATGCCTATCTTCAGTAATGGACAGTCGATTGGTAGGGAGGAACAATAGTAGCAGTCTTCTTTACATCCTGGGAAAATCCCAGCTTTCAACAGATTCAACTTGATTGTTAGCAGTGGAGTTACCAGATCATCAACAGCAGCAACATACAAATCTTCTTCAATAGCATGGACATTGCGACCATGCTTTGGCATCGGAGCGGATATTACATTTGGCTTCTCTAGAGCGTCGAACTCAACCTCTTTTGCATCTATCAAGTCTTGAATTTTATGCTTAAGTGCCCAACAATCGTTGGTGTCATGCACGATGCTATCAGAATGATAGGCACATTTAGCATTGAGATGATAATGCGGGGAAGTTGTATTCACATTTTTTGGTGCCTCTTTGATATTGGCGAGATTCAGCTTCAACAAATGGGGAAGAACTTGTGCAGGTGTCATATTGATGCGGGTGAACTGCCGTTGTGGCCGTTCTCCCCATTGCTATTTAGGTCTGGACTGATTGTTACGAGGCTGATCATTTAATGAATTTTGAATCATCACGGCCCCCACAGTCGGCCGGGGCTCAGTTCTTCCCGATCCTTTCTGAGAGTACACAACAGCCGCTTCCTTCTTGGCCGGAAATGATTTCTTAACAGTTGTGGACGCAGAGGCATCCCTTTGAATCTTCCCACTCTTAATACCAGCTTCCACCCGTTCGCCAGTCAGAATCAATTCAGTAAACCCTGCGGAAGAGCTCCCGATAAAATGGTTGAAGAACGGGCCAGATAGGGTTCCCAAGAACATATCAACTAGTTCCCTATCAGAAAGAGGTGGCTGCACTCTTCCGGCCAAGTCGCACCATTTCTGGGCGTATTCTTTGAATCCCTCATTTGAGGCCATCCCCATACTTTGTAACTGAGTACGGGTTGGCGCCAAGTCAGCGTTATATTGATACTGGCGATAAAAGGCAACTGCCAAGTCTTCCCAGTTATGCACTTTTGACCTCTCAAGCTGGTAAAACCAGTCTAGCTGTGTACCGAACAAACTGTCCTGAAAGAAGTGTACCCAAAGATTTCTGTCGGATGTATGAGGTTGAATTCTTCTGACATATGACCTTAGGTGCATCTTCGGGCAAGACAGCCCATCATATTTTGCAAAAATTGGCACCTTAAACTTTGGAGGGATCACAATCCCAACAATCAATCCCAATTCTTCAAAATCTAGCCCGGGAACCCTTTGCAGCTCCATAGCTGCCAGTCTATCCTCTAGGTTTTTGTATTTGTCGTCCGCTGGCGGGTATTGCTATTATGAGTAGTCTTCATCTTCCTCTACCTCTTCCTCTTCAGCCTCGGACTCAGAAGGTAATGCAACCCCTTTTCCTTTACTGGTTCCCTCATCAGATGTGGAGGGAAATTCAAGAACTCTCCTAGCTTCATTCTCAAATCTTCTTCCCAGTGTAGCTACCCCAACTCTTTTCTTCTTCTTTTTTCCTTTTTCTTGCTCTTTGTTCCCTAGAAGTGCTTTAATATCCTCCTGACCCTTTGCTAAGGTCATTAGGAGCTGTTGAAACTGTGAGTTTTGTGACTGCAGATCTTTGACCGTCTGTTCAAGATCCATCTTACTGAAATAAACAGCAGAGAGATAAGGAAACCTGGTGTGAAGACCTGTTCATGTATATGATGAATGATATGTTTATTCATGCAACGCATTCAAGGATTTAGAAATTCAAAATTGTTGCAGACAAAAAGAACACACGTCATATTAATAAGAAGAAATTTTGTCAGTACATAAATGCCACATGGGCCAAATATTACAAAAACTTCTTAAGGCAAAAAGACGTTGTGCATCCTCTTTGGTGCGATGTAAGTGTTGAGGGTCTCCTCCTCATGAAGTCGGCGGGTAAGCTCCAAAACCTTCTTCTCACTGGCGTAGAAGCTGGCTTCAAAAGTATCCCTTTCTTCCTTGAGTTGGATCCAACTCTTCTGAATTTCCTCCCATGATGTTGGCATGTCAGGATGTAGGATGGTGTAAGGAACCTCTCCTTCCTTAACAGGCTCTTTAATCAAAGGGAGAATGTGAGGGTAAGGCATCATAAGACTCTGGGCTCGGGTTCTTACCCACTTGAGATAAGGCTCAAGAGGGATGGAGTTCTTGTGCCCCAGTGTCTTGCTATCTACCTTGTTAGGCATCCTCCAAGATCTGATGAATCTTTGGCGAAGTCCTTGCGCATCATTATCGAAGTCAAAAACTAGGTCAGGAATCAGCATGTCATGAGGGCCATCCCTCCGTGCATATCCAAATTGTCTCAAAGCTAAACAAGGGTTGTAGGTAATGCCTCCCCTAATGCCAAGTAATGGAACATTAGGGAACTCACCACAACGATCGACGATGATGACATTTTCTCTGGACCGAGAACACCAATGTACATCAGAATGTGTGAGGGTCATCAATCGTTGTGACCACCTTAAGCCTTGTTCATTCTTCAAAATAGATTGTGGAAGGTGAGAAATAAACCACCTTGCAAGGAGAGGAGTACAGCATATAGGAACACCTCTCTTTCTCATTGTTCGTGTGTAAAATGAGTGGAGGATGTCCCCAAGCAATGTAGGTATTGGATTCCTGGATAAGAAGATCTTGACGGCGTTGACATCTTTAAGTTGGTCAGGATTTGGGAACAAGACCAACCCATAAATGAGGAGTGCCACAATCTCTTCAAAGGCTTGCAGATCCAAAGAATTCCAATACTCTTGTGCCTTCTCAAACAAGAATTTTTCCAAGAAGCCTTTGACACCACTTCTAGTCTCCCAATGCCCCTTGATGTCAGATGGTTGCAAGCGTAGTGCTTGAGCAACATCTTCAGGATTTGGTTCTTTTTCTGTACCGTTGTAGGGTAGTTGATTAAGAATAGGAATCCTTAGGAGTTGAGAAAATTCCTCCAAAGTCGGCACCAATTGATAGTCGGGGAATGTGAAACAGTGGTGAAGGGGGTCAAAGAACTGGAACAACACTTTCACCATGTCTTCTTCAATGTTGGTGTTGACTAGGCTGAGCAGTCTACCATGTCTTTCACTGAAGAGAGAGCTTTCTAGAATTCTGGATGTAAGCTCCTTGAGTTGAGGAGGGATTCTCACAAGGTTGACTTGGATAGTTTTCCTGCGAAGAATTTCCATGTCCTACAAAACAAGAACAAAGATGAAGATCCAAACCCTTGAAATGGTTAATGGATGCATATGATGCTTTATGATGTTCATGATGTATGCACAAACATATGTACAAGCAAGTCACACAAAACCCTAGTTTCAGGCTTGCATGAGGTTTCATAGGTAAGTACCCTCTTGAGTTTAGTTGGCTTAAAAACCTGTCCTATAAATAGTAATCGGGTTCTAAGGAGCTCAATATCATTGAATTGTTTTCTATGTTCATTGTTTTGGTTTAGCCACTTAACTAGCAACCAAAATATTCCAAGAAAACAACCCTCAATGAGTGTAGTATCGAGTATCTACCAACTTCGGACTGCACCAAAGCCGGTCATCTCACTACCCCTAATAAAAGGCCAAGATGGTCAAGTAAGGTTCTAGGTCATTAGTGCTTAGTGACATCACTCAGCGGCCCCGTACTCTCCTTGATTGAACTCAAGGGTTACCGGTACTCACAAATATGTCGCACTAATATAGCTATTTCTTCAACCGTGTCGGTATACCCCGCACAGTTTCCACAACGTATTGCTATCTATGAATGTTTCCCTAAATCCGGGTGTAGGATTTCAAGCCCAAACAAGAGAACCAAGATGTAAAGCAATCAACACAAACAATTAGTCATGCAAAAAGGGTGATCTAAGCCCTAAGGTTACTCCACTTTTAATTTTGTCCCCAGCAGAGTCGCCAGTTCTGTGATACGGTGGGAGAACTGTCTTGAGGTTTTACGTTTGTTTTCGCAAATGCTTCGGTTTAGCAAGAGTCGCCACCAACTTTTTATTTTATCCTAAGGAAAGGTTAAAAAGCACAGGAAAAACCTTTGAGATGTTTTCTTGGGTTCGGGGAGTAGATTATAGAAAGGGAAGGTATTAGCACCCTTTCTATCCATGGTTATCCATGGGCTCTTAGTTACTTACTTAGATCACTTGCCTTGCATTTTCAATTGTTTGAAATGGTGCTTTGTGTGTGATTTTGAAAGATGTTTTTGAAAAGGGCCATTTGTTGTGGCAACCCTTGTAACAATTCTTTACTCGAATATTTTACAAAAGGTGTTTGTCTTCTTGAAAAGATGTTTCAAGGTTTTTGAAAGTTGTTTTGAAATTGTGTTGTGGAGTGTGTTTTGAAAAATGGCAAGGATTTGTTTTGCAAGTTGGTCAAGTAACCAAGAGTTATCTACCCTAAATTTCTCAAATATCTTTCCTATGTTTTAACCCTTTTAACAGTATTGTTCCACCATTATATTTGGTGGACAATCTTATGTTAGGATGTTAACGGGACGGGCGCGGGTCATCTTTTAGACCATGAATGCAATGGTGCCAAGTGTCTTTTGGAAATTTTTCCCTTAAGGGACTTGATCATTTTTTAGGCAACTTGAGAAAGCGTCATCGAGGGACTAAGATCATTTGATTTGTTTTTGTTTTGCCAAAGATACTCAACATGCAACATGGCCCATTTTTGAAGGCAACAAGTGGAGTAACCCTAGGGGTGCAAGTGTGTATGGTGTTGTCCATTTTCATGCATTTTTGTCTTTGTATAAGTCAAGCTATTTGTTATTTGATTTGCATACAAACCCTAAGTCTATCATGGCATAATTTGAAAGCTTTTAAATGCGGAAATTTAAAGTCCTAAATTATTACAACATAATTATGGGGATGGGGGTACAAATGTTTGAATGGGTGGATATTTAGAAAGAAATTAAATCTAAAACTATTACATCCATATTGAATATACAAATATCAAATTGTACAATAATTAAATAAATACAATAAATATGCAAAATGTATTATGCACAAAAATGGTTTTTTATGTATGTAAAAGTATCTTTTAATGTGAAATATAAACAAGATAAAAAAGTCAATTTTTGGTGATTTTTATTGTCTTAGGGTTAAACCCTAGTTTTTTGAATAAACATTTTTATTTATTGAGTATATACAAAATAAATTAATTTATGCACAAAATAAAAAGTATATGGTTAAAAAGGTATTTTTGATGTCACATATTAATAAAAATAAAAATGTATTATTTTTATATTTTTTGTCCTAAATATTTAATAAAATATGTATAAGTATATTTATATATATTTAATAAGCTAAATATGTACAAAAAATAAAATATTAATTATTTACAAAAAATGTATTTTTTTTAGAAAATGTTTTCAAAATGTAAATGAAAAATAATAACTGAAAATAAATATATTTTTGTATTTTTTAGTGTTTTAAATAAAAAGGAAATATATTTGTTTATATATATATGCTAAATAAAACAAATAAATGCCAAGTAAATGCAAAAATGGGTGAAAAAATATTTTTAATGTTTTTTATGTTTTGACAAAAAATATCAAGTCAGAAGAAAAAATAAAAAGTCAAAAATAATGGATATTTCACACAATGGGCCAGGGGGGTGTAAATGGAAAAAAGGGGTGTGAACAACAAGGATAGCTCAGGCCCAGCCCAAGCCATCATCTTCTTCCTCCAGCTTCTGTCAAACGCGCGCTTCTTTGTTCAAAATACAAACTCCTGATTCTTTGATTTTTAGCAAAAACTCATAACACAAACAATGTAGAGCATTAAATCACGATTCCAAATATGTAAGAAACTTAACCTAACTCTAAGAAACCAGGGATAATTTTTCCATCCCCAATTTCTGACCTAAAATTTCCCCAATGTTCATGGCCAAAATTCTCACAGCATACTCAATATAAATGAAAAGTAAGTATATGGATGGCTTCAGGGTTATGAGGAGAACATGTTTCATTCACAAACCTAAGCCTAACTCTTCCTATATTGAGAGATAGAAGTTCGTGTTTTTACCTGTTTCAGCTTGAGTCGTGTACAGCAATGGAGGTATCTTCAATGGAGTTTGAGCTTTGGTACATCTTGCCTGAAGTCCAAGGATGCTTCTCTTATGCTTGGCTTGCTCTGAAACTGCCTGTATCGTGCTATGGAAGTCAACCTGCACAGCTTGAAAATAAAAATGGCAAACGTGGTTATGGGTGTTACAGCTTGAGTTCAATGCTTGGGATAGCTTCAGTGGATGATATGGAACATGTTTGAACTCTTTTTGGCCAAACTGCACGAGTGGAAATGTTTGTGGAAGTCAAGTTGCAGAACTTGCTCTGTTTCTGCAGCAAGATGGTGTTTTTGTGTTTTAGGAGGTTTGAGGGGTGGTTGATTCGTGCCTTAGGCTTGCTTGGATGTATGAAAGATGTTAACAAGGTTTGTGTTTGGCTGTCTTGACAGGAATGAGAGTTGGTATGTGTTTTGCCAAGTTTCTTCTACTTGAAGCAAGAAAATGCAAGTTTCAATACAGGCCTGTACTATGCCCTAAAGTATGTTGCAACTTTTGTTCTTGATCAGAGGGATTTGTGTACAAATGCTAGCCTCAAAGATCTGGCCCATGCCTCTTGGATATGGTATTTGACATAAAGTGCATCTTTTCGAAAATGGCAAATTTACTTTTTCCATTTAAAGATTAATTCTTTGTGTAATGACTAAATGCATAGAACAATGCTTGAACACAAAGGTTAGGCATTTAATTATGGAGTGCCAACTTGGTTTAGAGGCCTGCAAACAAGTTCCAAGCATGCTGATTTGAAAATGAGACTTATATGAACATGCCTTTGGTTATGAACAAAAGTGAATTTTGCCCAACTTTGCAAATTCGATTCTCCCTAACCACAAGGGTGTTTGAGAAGTTCTTAGACAATTTGGAAAGCTTGGAATGTGTACTACAATCCATATTTGTAATGAAAATTGAAAGTCTAAGTGGAAGCATGTGAAAAATGGCCAAGAAGTTGGACAAAAATCCTGCCTAGAATAGGTCAAAAATTTTCTAAGTTAAAAATGTTTTGCACCCTTGTTCCAAAAATCATAACTTGAGCTACAGGCTTCCTTTGAGAAAACTTTGTGAATAAAAGTTGTATATTTTGCAATGTGCTACAACTTTCATGTTTTGAGTTTTGTTTGAATCCATTTGCATCTTGGTGAACAAATGGGATAAAGTTAGGAAAAAATAAGGAAGTTTCATAACTTAGAAAAATTCTAAGTTATGAAATTTTCTCATTCTAAACCCTAATTTGCAATTTTGGGTTTCTTGATGAACAAGTTTCATAATTTGACATGTCTTGATAAAAAATGAATCTTGGCACTTGATTTTGACCAAAAAGTCAAAGTTTGACTTTTCAGTATACAGTCAAATTTTGATCAGTTGACTGGAAAATTCATCTGTCAATCCTGTGCATTTGAGATCTTTTGAACTTGTTGAATGTGTCAAGACAATGCCATTGAGTTCTTGAGTCCATATGTGAGCTTGGTTTGCCATTGGTTAGGTCAAACAGTCAAAAATTGCCTTTGTGCAGTCAAAACCCTAAAAATGACCATTTTGCCCTTTTGGTGATCTGATCAAATTTCTTGTGGAATTGTGATCCAAACTTGATCAAATGGTCCATATGAGTTCAAAATGTTGATGTGGGTCAAAAATCATGAAGTTTGACTGTCAATTGGCCACAGTTGACTTTCTCCCCAATACAGCTGATTTCTAGGTCAATTGTCCAATTGACTGGGCAAAGATTGGAATCAAGGCTTGAAACTTGGTATGGATAAACTTGTAAGTCCAACATGAAGCATGAAAGTAACCTTGGGCATTTTAGGTCAAAACATCTTTCTGCAAACTCAAACCCTAATTTGGGTCAACAGTGCAAGGAGGAGTTTTGTGCAGAGCAAACCCTAACTTGATCTTGAGCTCCAAGGGTCTTGTGTTGAGAAATGTTGATGAAATGAGAGGGCAAATTTTGGGGTACAACAATGACGCTATCTTAGTTGCCTAAACAAAAATGATCAAGTCCCTCAAGAAAATTGCCAAAAATACTTGATACAATTGCTATCATGGTCTATACAACGACCTGTGCCTGTCCCGTTTAACATCCTAACACAAGGTTGTTCACCAAATGCAATGGTGAAACAACACTATTAAAAGGGTTAAAAACATAAGAAATGTCTTTGAGTAAAATAGGGTAGATAGCTCTTAGTTACTTGATTAAAAGCTTGCAAAACATCCTTGTTATTTTTAAACACACTTCACAACACAATTTCAAAATCCAACATTCAAACATTGAAAACTTTTCAAAAGACAAAAACACCTTTGTATACATTCAAACAAGAATCATTACAAAGGTTGCCACAAAGATGGCCTCTTTTCAAAACATCTTTCAAAACCACACACAAAGCACCATTTCAAACAATTGAAGAGCACCATTTCAAACAATTGAAAAGCAAAGCAAGTGATCTAAACAAGTAACTAAGAGCCCATGGATAACCATGGATGAAAAGGGTGCTTGCACCTTCCCTTTTCATAATCTACTCCCCAAACCCAAGAAAACATCTCAAAGGTCTTTCCTGTGCTTTTTGACCTTTCCTTAGGATAAAATAAAAAGTTGGTGGCGACTCTTGCTAAACTGAAACATTTTGCGAACACAAACACAAAACCTCAAGTCAGTTCTCCCACCGTATCACAACCGGCTTTGGTGCAGTCCGAAGTTGGTAGATACTCGATACTACACTCATTAAGGGTTGGTTCCTTGGAATATTTCGGTCGCCAGTAAAGAGGCTGAATTGAAACAATGAACAAGGAAACAATCCAGTGATATTGAGCTCCTTAGAACCCGGTTACTATTTCTAGGGCAGGTTAAGCCAACTAAACTTCAAGAGGGTACTTACCTATGAAACCCCATGCAAGCCTAAACTAGGAACTTGTGTGATTTGTTTGTACATATATACTTGTGCATAACATCATGGACATCATGAAGCATCATATGCATCCACTAACCATTTCAAGGATTTTGGATTTTTATCTTTGTTCCTGTTTTGTAGGTTATGGATTCACTTCGCAGGAAAACCATCCAAGTCAACATTGTAAGAATTCCTCCACAACTAAAGGAGATGGCTTCAAGGATTCCTGAGAATTCTCCATTCATCAAAAGACATGGTCGTCTACTCAACTTGGTCAACACCAACACTGAGGAGGATATGCTGAAAGTTCTTTTTCCAGTTCTTTGACCCTTTGCATCACTGCTTCACATTTCCTGACTACCAACTTGTGCCTACTTTGGAGGAATGTTCTCAACTCTTGAGGATTCCTATTCTCAATCAACTACCCTTCAACGGTACGGAAAGAGATCCAAAGCCAGAAGAGATTGCTCAAGCCTTACACTTGCACTCCTCAGATGTCACAACACATTGGGAAACCAGAAGTGGTGTCAAAGGCTTCTTGTCAAAGTTTCTGTTTGAGAAGGCCCAAAGCTGCTGGAATTATTTGGACTTACAAGCTTTTGAGGAGATTGTAGCTCTTCTCATCTATGGGATGGTCTTGTTCCCTAACCCTGATCAACTCATAGATGTAAGTGCTGTCAAAATTTTCATGACTCACAACCCGGTGCCTACTTTGCTTGGAGATATCTTGCACTCTTTTCACACTCGAACAATGAGGAAAAGAGATGTTCTCATGTGTTGCACTCCTCTACTGGAAATATGGTTTATTTCTCATCTTCCCTAATCGGTCTTGAAGAATGAGCAAGGTTTGAGGTGGTCACAACGATTGATGACTCTTACACATTCAGATGTTCATTGGTGTTCTCGGTCCAAGGAAAATGTTATCATCATCGACCGTTATGGGGAATTCCCTAATGTCCCTCTACTTGGCATTAGGGGAGGCATCACCTCCAACCCCTGCTTGACTCTGAGACAATTTGGTTATGCCCGAAGGGATGGCCCACATGACATGTTGATACCAGACTTGGTTTTTGACTTTAATAACAACGATCAAGGACTTCGAAAAAGGTTCATCCGAGCTTGGAGGATGCCAAATAAGGTGGACAGTAAGACTCTGGGACAAAAGAATTCCATCCCCCTTGAGCCTTACCTCAAGTGGGTACGAACCCGCGCCCAAAGTCTTATGATGCCTTACCCCTCTATTCTCCCAGTGATTATAGAGCCTGTTATGGAAGGAGAGGCTCCATACACCCTCCTACATCCTGACATGCCAACATCACTTGAAGATATGCAAAGGAGTTAGATACAGCTCAAGGGAGAACGCGATACTTTTGAAGCCCAATTCTATGCAAGCGAGAAGAAGGTTTTAGAACTTACTCGGTTACTTCATGAAGAGCATACTCTCAACACCTACATTGCACCAAAGAGGATGCGCAACGTCTTTTTACCTTAGAATTTTGTATTATTTTGCCCAAGGGGCATTGATGTACTAACAATTCTATCTTATTAATATGACGTGTGTTTCTTTTTTGTTTGAAACGAATTTGAATTTCTGAATCCTTGAAAGCATTACATGAATATATATCATTCATCATATGCATAAACAGGTCTTCACACCAAGTTTCCTCATCTCTCTGCTGTTTATTTCGGCAAGATGGATATTGAACAAACGGTCAAAGATTTGCAAGCTCAGAATTCACAATTTCAACAGCTACTTCTGACCTTGTCCAAGGGGAAGGAGGAGCTCAAGACTCTACTAGAGAAGGAAAAAGAGAAAGAGAAAAAGAAGAGAGCCAGTGTAGTTCTTATGGGCAGAAGGTTTGAAGGACAAGCCAGACGGACTTTAGAATTTCCATC
The DNA here is from genome assembly GCA_948472305.1 of Vicia faba. Classification (NCBI taxonomy): domain Eukaryota; kingdom Viridiplantae; phylum Streptophyta; class Magnoliopsida; order Fabales; family Fabaceae; genus Vicia; species Vicia faba. The sequence goes on from OX451736.1 coordinate 1,102,632,353, forward strand.
AACCTCTGAGGAAGGAGAGAGAAAAGGTAAAGAGACTGTAGTACCATCTGAATCTGAAGCTGAAGAAGAGGAAGATGAGGACTACTCATAACAACAGTACCCTCCGGCCGATGACAAATACAAAAATTTGGAAGAGCGTCTAGCTGCTATGGAGATACAGAGAGTGCCTGGGATGCACTTTGAAAAGTTAGGGTTGGTATCTGGAATTGTAATCCCTCTTAAGTTTAAGGTTCCATTGTTTGCTAAGTACGATGGGTTGTCTTGTCCCAAGATGCACCTACGATCTTATGTCAGGAGAATTCAACCACATTCTTCTGACAAAGACCTGTAGGTCCACTTTTTCCAGAATAGTTTATCAGGAACACAACTTGATTGGTTCTACCAGTTGGAGAGGTCTGATGTGCATAATTGGGAAGATTTGGCAGCCGCCTTCTATAAACAGTATCAATACAACGCCGACTTGGCGCCAACCCATACTCAGTTATAGAGTATGGCCATGGCTACCAATGAGGGCTTCAAAGACTACGCCCAAAAATGTATGGATTTAGCCGGAAGGGTACAACCACCGTTATCTGAAAGAGAGCTAGTTGACATGTTCTTGGGGACTCTGTCAGGTCCTTTCTTTAATCACCTGATTGGAAGCTCCTCTGCAGGTTTCACTGAGTTGATCCTAACTGGCGAGAGGGTTGAAGTCGGTATTAGAAGCGGGAAAATTCAGAAGGACGTATCTACCTCTGCTGCTGCAAAAAAGCCCTTCATGGGAAAGAAGGAAGTGTCTGCTGTCTATGCACAGAGAAATCAGGGAAGAACCGAACGACGACCAGCTGTGGGGGCCGTCATGATTCAAAAGTCTGCATCAGACCAGCCGAGAAACAATCAGCCGAGAAACGATCAGCCGAGGAATAACCAGCAAAGGGTGGAAAGGCCTGTAAGGCAATTAACCAAGATAAACATGAATCCTGCTCAAGTCCTACCACATCTCTTGAAGTTGAATCTGGCCATGCTAAAAGAGGCCCCTAAAAATCCTAATACTTCATCTCCACACTACCATCTGAATGCCAGGTGTTCTTACCATTCAGAAAGTCCAGGGCACGACACCAACAACTGTTGGGCCCTGAAGAATAAGATTCAAGATCTGGTCGACACAAAGGAAGTTGAATTTGAAGCTCCTGAAGAGCCGAATGTTATTTCCGCTCCAATGCCCAGGCATGGGCACAATGCCAATGATGTGGAAGAATATCTGTTTGTTTCTACTGTGGATGAATTGATAACTCCTCTCCTAACCATCAAGTTGAATCTGTTGAAAGCTGGGGTGTTCCCAGGTTGTGACCTATATTGCCATGCTTGCCTATCCTCCCCATTTGACTATCCTCTATTGAAGAAAAGAATCCAACAATTGATCGATAACAAGGAAATTTTGTTTGAGAAAGCTTCCATCTCACCCATTTTAGTTCGAGAAGTTTCAATAATAACCATATACGCCAATCCTTCCAGGGTTCCTAAAAAACCCGTTAGGATTACATCCGTTCCAATGACTACTCCATTGAAGATAACAATGCCCGGACCAACCACATACAAATCTGATAAAATGGTACCATGGAACTATGGTGGAGAAATCTACTACCATGGTGTCAAACAGATTGAACAGATTGCAGAAGAAGAAAGCTCCGAAGAGGATACTCTCGACATCAGTAACATTGCCGGAACAAGCAAGGTTACTCGTAGCGGAAGAATCTTTTCTCCAAAGATTGCTCCTCCAACAGCAGTCTTTGGACCCGTGGCCACTCCGAAGATTACCCCTGTGATTGTACCTGCAAGTGTACCCGCTGACAATAACAATAAAATTCCCATCCCTATTTCCGTTGCTGAGAAAAAAGGAAAGAATGTTCAAGAGGAACCTGTCTTGACGAAGGCTCAATCACTAGTCATTCTTGAAACATCCCAGAAAGAGATTCAAAGGATCATTAAGAAAAATGATTATGATGTTGTTGAGCAACTGGGGCAGACCCCCTCCAAAAATCTCTATGTTAGCCTTGTTGTTGTGCTCCGAGGCACATGCTAAAGCTTTGGTCAAATTTTTGAAGACGGCCCATGTGCCGCAAGAAACCTCCGTTGATCAGTTCCAGGAATGTGTGGCTAGTTTAACAGCCGACAATGGTCTAGGATTATCCGATGCAGATTTAACTTTGAAAGGGAGAAAACATAATGACGCTTTGCATGTCTCGGTGGAATGCAGAGGGACAACCCTAGCCCATGTTCTGGTAGACACTGGTTCGTCTTTAAATGTCTTGTCGAAGAAAGCCTTGGATAGACTGGATTGTGAAGGCTTAACCCTGAAACCCAGCAATATAATTGTCAGAGCCTTTGATGGTTCTAAGAGGATGGTCCATGGAGAGGTGGACATCCCGATCAAGGTGGGTACCCAGACGTTCAATTCAACATTTTACGTAATGGACATCCGTCCTTCCTACTCTTTCCTGTTGGGACGCCCCTGGATACACAATGCCGGAGTTGTCACTTCCACCTTGCACCAGAGGCTAAAGTACCTCGTCCAAGGGAAAATTGTAACTGTCCATGGGGAAGAGGAATATATGATTAGTCATCTGAATTCCTTCCGTTATGTGGAGTTAGATGGCGAATTCATAGAGACCCCTTTCCAACACTTTGAAGAGGTTTCTGAAGAAATAGCAGCGACTAAAGCAGTATCTTTAACTCCTGTGATCACGAGACCTCCACCTCGAATGTCATCCCTCAAGGATGCTAGGGAAGTAGTGGAAGAAGGCGGATCCACTATCTGGGGGAAGCTTCCCGACTTTCCTTTAAAATCAGATAAGTTCGGCCTAGGGTTCACTTCGACTGGTTAAAAGGCTGTGCGTCGCTCCCGTGCCGGAGGGCCACCTGTGAAGATCAGCCACCAATGGGTTAATGCACTAGAGGACAGTGAAGAAGAGGGCAGCCTGGAAGACTGGATTTTCCCTACTGTTGACGGAGGACTGTGCAACTGGGAAGCAAAAGACTTTGTTCCGATTACTTTCATACCGCAATAATTTATCTTTTCCATTTCTGTTGGACTGTAATAATTCACAAACAATTCGTACTTTTTCAACCTTGTGTCTTACCCGAGGCACATAGGTCCATTTGTAAGGGTTCTTACTTTATTTTCATATGTCATTTTAATGAATCATGGACGCTTTTCATATATAAAACTTTTGTGCTCATTGTCTTTCTTTTACATTTTTGTTGTTTTAAGATGGCTATACCCTTACACACACCCACACTCACAAATGCAGGTACCCTTCCACTCCAGAACCCATGGGTAACGATACTGCTATAGCCTTCAGTGACTCTGAAGATCTGAGCTACCGAGCCAAATACGAAGGTGAGGAAGATTGTGAGGTTCCAGGGGAATTGGCTAGACTTATACAACAAGAGGAAAGAGCAATTTTGCCTCATGAGGAGTTGTTGGACACAATCAACTTGGGAACTGAGGAAGGCAAGACGGAAATCAGAGTGGGTGCCAACCTAGAACCGAGTGTCAAGAAGCACCTAATCCAGTTGTTGCATGAATATGTTGAGATCTTTGCCTGGTCATACGAAAACATGTCGGGACTTGATACAGACATTGTGGTACACCGTCTACCCACAAGAGAAGACTGTCCACCAGTTAAACAAAAGGTCTGCCGCATGAGGCCTGACATGTCAGAGAAGATCAAAGCCGAAGTTATGAAACAGTTCAATGCTGGATTTCTTGTCGTTACTTCCTATCCACAACGGGTTGCTAACATTGTGTCTGTGCCTAAGAAGGACGGCAAAGTCAGAATGTGTGTGGATTATAGAGACTTAAACAGGGCCATCCCTAAAGATGACTTCCCACTTCCGCACATCGACATCCTGGTTGACCACGCAGCTCAACACAAAGTATTTTCTTTCATGGATGGATTTTCAGGCTATAACCAGATCAAAATGGCACCTGAGGACATGGAGAAAACTACTTTTGTTACACAGTGGGGTACGTTCTACTACAAAGTGATGCCATTCGGACTGAAGAATGCCAGGGCAACCTATCAGCGCGCCATAGTGGCTTTGTTTCATGATATGATACATCATGAGATAGAGGTCTACGTAGATGACATGATAGCCCGATCACTAACTTAAGAAGAACACCTCGATCACTTGCAAAAGCTGTTTGTCAGGTTGAAGGAGTACAAGCTCATATTGAACCCAAACAAGTGCACATTTGGAGTCCGATTCGGTAAACTCTTGGGTTTCGTTGTCAACAACAAAGGCATCGAGGTTGATCCTGCCAAAGTTAAAGCTATACAAGAAATGCCTGCTCCTTGCACTGAGAAGGAGGTCAGAGGTTTCTTGGGACGCCTAAACTACATTGCTAGGTTCATTTCTCACCTAACATCTACCTGTGAACCAATCTTCAAGCTGTTGAAGAAAGATCAGGTAGTTAAATGGAATGATGACTATCAAGTTGCTTTCGATAAAATCAAGGAGTATTTGCTAGAGCCTCCTATCCTAATGCCACCCGTCGAAGGAAGACCGCTAATCATGTATCTGACCGTCCTAGAGAATTCAATAGGGTGTGTCCTGGGGCAGCATGACGAGTCTGGCCGAAAAGAGCATGCCATTTATTACCTTAGAAAAAAGTTTACCGACTGTGAGAACCGATACTCACTGCTCGAGAAAACTTGTTGCGCTTTGGTATGGACTGCTCGCCGACTAAGGCAGTATATGTTGAATCATACCACTTTGCTGATATCTAAGATGGATCTGATAAAGTACATCTTTGAGAAGCCTGCTCTATCTGGAAGAATAGCTAGATGGCAGATGATCCTAACAGAATACGATATACAGTACACGACCCAAAAAGCTATAAAGGGAAGTCTGCTAGCTGGCCATCTGTCTTATCAAGCTGTCGAAGATTACCAATCCATGAAGTTCGACTTCCCTGACGAAGACATCATGACATTGGACAACATTGAAGATTTCAGACCATATGATGGACCTGAACAAGGATCCCGATGGACCCTGTACTTTGATGGGGCCTCCAATGCACTGGGAAACGGTATCAGCGCGGTACTCATTTCCCAAAAAGGTTGCCATACTCCTTTTACAGCCAGACTCTGCTTCAACTGTACGAACAACATGGCAGAGTATGAAGCATTCATCTTTGGACTCAAGGCTTCTATAGACTTGGGAATCATATCTTTGATTGTGTTTAGGGACTCCGCTTTGGTCATCAGTCAGATCAAAGGAGAGTGGGACACTAAACATCCAAACCTCATCCCTTACAAAGAACATGTCTTGACGTTGTTACCACATTTCGAGCAGATTACCTTCGAGCACTTCCCGCGAGAAGAGAATCAGCTAGCAGATGCTCTAGCTACAATGTCATCCATGTTTAAACTTAACTGGGATAATGAGGCTCCCCAAATCACCATTGAACGGATGGACGAACCGGCACATTGTCACGAGATTAATACCGAAGAAGTAGCGGACTGACCTTGGTTCCATGAAGTCAAAAGGTATCTCGAGACTCAAGAATACCCTGAAGGAGCTTCATTCAATGATAAAAAGTTCTTAAGGAGATTCTCAGCTAAGTTCTTCCTAAGTAATGGCATCCTGTACAAGCGCAATCATGATTCTATTCTGCTCCGTTGTATGGACAAAGTTGAAGCTGAAAGAATTATGGCTGAATTGCATGAAGGTACCTTCGGCACTCACTCTAGAGGGCATACGATGGCTAAGAAGATTCTAAGGTCAGGCTATTACTGGTCTACCATGGAAGCTGACTGCTATCAACACTCCCGCACTTGTCACAAATGTTAAATCTATGCAGACATGGTGCACGTGCCTCTTGTTCCTCTAAATGTCTTAACAGCTCCTTGGCCCTTCGTTATGTGGGGAATCGACATGATTGGAGAGATCAAGCCTACAACATCCAATGGACACCGCTTCATTTTGGTGGCCATTGACTATTTCACAAAGTGGGTCAAAGCAGCTTCTTTCGCATCCGTTACTAAGAATGTTGTTGCCCGCTTCATCAAACAAAATCTTATTTGCCGGTATGGTATCCCTGAAAGGATCATTACTGACAACGGTACAAACCTTAACAATACTATGATCACCGCTTTATGTGAGCAGTTCAAGATTCAACATCATAATTCATCTCCCTATCGGCCAAAGATGAACGGGGTTGTCGAAGCTGCGAACAAAAATATCAAGAAGATCATACAAAAGATGACAGTCACCTACAAGGACTGGCATGAAATGTTACCGTTTTCCCTCCACGGGTACCGTACCATGGCGCGTACATCAACTGGGGAAACACCCTATTCCTTGGTATATGGCATGGAAGTTGTTTTACCTATTGAGGTTCAGATCCCCTCTTTGAGAATCATGAAGGATGAAGGTCTAAATGAAAACGATTGGATCCAAACCTGACTTGATCAGTTGAACTTAATTGATGAGAAGAGACTTACTGCTGTTTGCCACGATCAGACGTATCAAAAACGGATGATCAAGGCTTTCAACAAGAAAGTCAGACGACAAGTGTATCAAGTGGGAGATCTTGTGATCAAGCGCATCATCTTGCCACAAAGTGATCCCTGGGGAAAATGGACTCCTACCAATGAAGGACCATTTCTGATCAAAAACATCTTTTCTGGTGGTGCAATGATTTTAACCATCATGGACGGCGACGACATGCCGCACCCTGCGAACGCAGACATAGTCAAAAGATACTATGCATAAGAGACCCGCTAGGTTGACACACCTAGGAAAAACAAGGGCATCCCGGTGAATCAAAAACCCGAAAGGGAGATTCAGGCAAAAATTAGGGATAAATAAAAAAATTTGTACAACCGGCAAGTTGAAAACCCGAAAGGGCGACTTGGGCAAAAAAGGGTTTCCCAGTGGATCGAAAACCCAAAAGGGCGGTCCAGGCAAAAGGTATGGAATTAAAGTGTATGACTGTGTCTCATCGGATCACTTTAAGGACAATCTATTCACTGACAAACCTGGAGCTTCTGATCAATCCAATCATCTTTGGATGAAGCAACGAATGAACAAGATATTCGGAGTTACGAAGGCTATAGCAGAATGCGAACCCCATGGGATTTTTTACACATAGCTATCTTTATTTGTATAAATTTTTCTCATTTTTTATGACACCGTCCTCTTACTAGGATGTCTGTCTCCTTTGTACAAAACACTTATTTAAAGTTAATACAAAGATATCTCTTTAAAGTGCAGAAAACTATTTACCTTTTTCTTTTTTACACTTGTGTTTTATTTGCAAAAACGCCCAATGATTCATTAGTGAACATATGCATTTGAACATAATTACTGTTTACAAATAGACAGAACTGAAAAAGAACAATTACTGACAGGATGAGAGGATAGGAAAACGTCTTTCAGCTATTCCATGAGCAATCCCTACAATACGTCATCTAGATCCCCAGCGGAACTAAATTCCAAACCCTTAATCCTTATCAGAATTAAAGCTTCAAACTCCCAACCCTCGGCGGAGCCAGAACTTTGAACTACAGATCCTCAGCAGAGATAAAACCTTCTTCCCCAATCGAGTCAGATTTCCAACTATCAATCCCCAGCGGAAACCATTCAGTTTTCTCCATATTCCCCAGCAAGTTACCTTGAAGTCTGAGAATCAGCCAGGTAACAGTTAACTTTTATCTCTCCCCGGCCTAGGATGATTCCCCATTAGAGTGGCATACAACCCAAACTCCTGAACTTTTTCCAAACAGGAATAAGCTTTTTCCCCCAGAGTCCTGGACCTACTCCCCATCAGAAAGCCTTCTTCCCCGCAGAGCTTTATTATTCCCCAGTGAGGTCGCCAGAATGAAGATTCTCATTCTTAATTCCCCACAGAAGTCCTCAGAGTTTTCTCTATTCCCCGGCGGAGCAAGGTTTCCCATTGTGTAATCCCCAGTAGACATCAACAAAGTTCTATGGATTCCCCAAGCAGATTATTCAAGAAGTCTGGCATTAATCTCACAGCAGAATTTTTGTCAAATACCCTTAACTTCAACACATGAAGGATCCTCATATCCCCACAGAAGTTGTCAAGGATTTTAATCCCCCAACAGTCGCCAAGGATTTCTCATCCTCAGCAATCAAAGATTTTGAATCTCCAAGCAGCAATCTGGGATTTATTTTCCCCGGCAGCAGTCAAAGATTTTCTTATCCCCAGCTGTCAAGGATTCATTTTCCTCAATAATACAGCAAACCGGCTTACATGCGCATACATTACATCCATATATCATAAACATTGATAAAACACATTTATTGCATCATACATTTCATGCAACATAACTTTATGTTTCAGCTAACATTTTACCCTTTTAGGATAAGATTAACAAGCTACCATTAACAGTATACAATCATGATATAGTACAGATACACTCCAGACGCGGAAGTCATTCTGTTGCTCATTCAGATTCAGATTTCAGATTCACTCCAGATACGGATGCCATCCTGATACTTATTCAGACTTCAACTATCAGATACAGTCCAGATACGCTCCATACACGGTTGCCATTCTATCACTTATTCTGATTTTCCCCAGCTCAGAGACGCTCTAGACACGGATGCTATTCTATTTCTCATTCAGATTCAACTATCAATTTCAAGTTCAAATACACTCCAGACACGGACGACAAAACTCGCCAATCTAACTCTTCAGGTTCAAGAAGATTGAACAGGGGCAGCTGTTGTACCCCAAAATTTTCCCTCTCATTTATCAATATTTTCCTCACAAGACTCCTTGGACTCCAGACAGGATTAGGGTTTGCTCAGCTCAAGACCCCACCTTGCACTGATGGCCTGAAATTAGGGTTTGAGTTTACCCAAGAATTTCTGGACCATCAATGCTTCACGTGACTTTCATACACCATCTTGGATCCCTAATATTTCCCATGACAAGTTTCAAGCCTTGAAACACATTTTTGCCCAGTCAATTGGACAGTTGACCTAAAAATCAAGAGTATTGGGGAAAAAGTCAATCATGGCCAATTTATAGTCAAACTTCATAATTCTTGATCCACATCAACATTCTAGGCTCCTATGTACCATTTTATCAAGTTAGGATCACAACTCCTCAAGAAATTTGATCAGATCATCAAAAGGGCAAAATGGTCAAAATTAGGGTTTTCATTGAGAAAGGGCAATTACTGACTTTTGACCTAGCCAATGACCAATTGGGTTCAATCATGATTTCAAGGACTCAATAGCATCATCTTGATCTAATCACATAGTTCAAAATATCTCAAATGCATAGGATTGACAGATGAATTTTGTAGTCAACTGATCAAAAGTCAACTTTACACTAAAAAGTCAAACTTTGACTTTTTGATCAAAATCAAGTGCCAATAGTCATAATTCATCAAAATATGTCAAAATGTGAAACTTGTTAATCAATAAACCTAAAATTGCAAATTAGGGTTTTAATTTTAAATTTTTCATAACTTAGAATTTTTCTAAGTTATGGAAATTTCTTATTTTTCCCCAACTTTCCACAACTTTTTCACCATGATGCAATTGGATTAAAAGAAAACTTATAACATGAAAGTTATAGTCCTCCATGAAATCTATAACTTTGAATCACAAAGTTTTCCCAAAAGATGCTTGGATCTCAAGTTATGATTTTGTGAATAGGGGTCCATAAACTTTTTACCTTAGTGAAAATTTGCCCTAGTTTAGGCAGGTTTTTTACCTAACTTCATGGCAACTTTTCACCTAGTTCCAAGAGGTATCTCAAGTTTCATTTCAAATATGGATTGTAGAGCATGTTGCAAGCTTTCCAAAATGTCCAGGAACTCTCCAAGATCATTTATGGTTAGGGAGAATCGAAGAAAGGAAAATGGAAATTTATCACTTTTGTTCAAGGCATTTTCACAATGGTTCAAGTCGCAAATCTGTCCTAGCATGCTTGTACTTGGTATTACAGGTCCTAATCCCTTCTACACTCCATAATTAAATGCAAATTCATTGGATATTGGCTTTATTCTGACTTATGGAGCATTGTACAATGAATTAATCCAAAAATGGCATAAAGTTCACAATACTACTTTGATAAAGCATGCTTTTTGCAACTTTGAAAATCTTGAGCCATGGACCTGATATTTTGTTGCAAGCAAGATCCACAAACATCAGGCAAAGCATACCAACTCCTTACAGCCCTAGAACTATCCTGTACAGGCCTTTGGCATTGTCACTTCCAACTTTCTTCAAAAGCAAGCAAACTTGCAAAAGTCAAGACAACTTGTGTATCTGATAAAGGCAAGGCTTGGCTTCATTCTAAACAACTTCAGAACCTTGTAACAAGCCAACACACGAATTAACAACATTCAAAACACTCTTAAACACCAAAACCACATTTTTCTATCCAAACAGTGCATCATCTGCAGAACTCAAGCCATTTCAATATTGGCTCGTGCGTTTTGCCTTTCAACCCTTGAAACATCTTCCCTACATGACATCCAAGCTATCCAAGCATTCATATTGCAACTGTGAGCTCAGTTTCACACTTCACCATTTTCATTTTGCAAGGTTGCAGTTTGACTCGTGCAAGGAGATTCAAGCATCTACAAGGCCAGCTAAGCATTGGAAAAGGTTGAGGGAACTTCATGGAAGCTCACACGATCTTTAGGCCTCACTCAAAGTTTCCACATTTCCATATCCAAACTCAACTGAACAAGGTATTTTTCAAAGTTCTATCTCTCTATTTAGGAATCCTTAGGCTTTGATTTGTGAAGCAAATGTGTAGTCCTTAACTTCCTGAAACTGTACATATGCATACTTTCCATTTATATTAACTTAGCTAAGAGTCTTTGGTTGTTGAACATGCTGAAAAAACTAGGTCTGAAATTAGGGCCATTAAAATTTTCCCTGGTCTTTTAGAGTTAGGTCATGAATTTTATATCACTGGAATCGTGATATCATAAGCTACCTTTTTTGTATTATGAGTTTTTGATTTTATGCAAGCATGAGCAAGAATAGGATTTGAAGGCAGAACGCGCGCGTTTGGACGTTTGGCTGGAGGACAGGGATGAAGCTGGCTTGGGCCTGGCGCCTTGGGCATGTTGTTTTTCACACCCCCATATTCCTATTTGCACCCCCTGACCTATTTTCTTATATTTTGGCATTTTTCTTGCATATTTTATATTTTTGTCTTGCATTTATTTTTTCTGAACATTAAAAAAATCACAAAAATATTTTCTTTATTTTTTGCATTTTATTATTTTTTTTTTGCATTAATAAATAGTTTGTTAGTATATTATACTTTATTTTTTTTAAATAAAACTTGTAAATAATTAAAAAAATACTATACATTTTTGTTTTATTATTTTTCACACATAAAATTTTATTTTCATATATTTTAATATTTGTAAATAATTTTATTTATTTTTCTTACATAAAAAATGAATAAAATAATAATAGAAAACATATTTTCTTTTAAATCAAAAAAATTAGGGTTTCCCCTTTCAAAAAATAACAATATAAATTTTTTCTTATTTTTTTAGGACTTAAATAATTTATTTTTATCATACATAAAATTAATACAAAAAACATTTTGGCATACATACATTTATTGCATATTTAAATATTTGTTTATTTATTTATTGTACAATAAATTCAATTGGGTTGTAATAGTAAATTAGGGTTTTGTTTTGTAAAAATATCCTCCATTCAAAACTTGTATCCCCCTTTCCATAATATTGTTGTAATAGTCTAGATTTACTTTACGCAATTTATCGCATTATATCCATGTTTAGTAAAAACTAGGGTTTTGTATGATAAGACAAAAATCAAACAAATAGCAAGACCTAATACAAGACAAAATGCATGAAAAAGGATAACACATTGCACACAAGCACCCCTAGGGTTTCACCCACTTTGTTGCCTAAAAAAATGGCCATGGTATGCATGCTAGGTATCTTGTCAAAACAAAACAAAACAAAAAGATCATAGTCCCTCGATGACGCTAGACAAGGTTGCCTAAAAACAAAATGATCTTGGTCCCTAAAACTAGCTAAGATACTTGGCACCATTTCTATCATGGTCATACGATGACCCACGCCAGTCCCGTTTAACATCCAAAGATAGAGTTATTTACCAAAGCAATGGTAAATCAACAATGTCAAAGGAATAAAAATATGTAGGAAAGACTTTTGAGTAGGTAGAATGCTTCTAGTTACTTGATCATTTCAAAAATAATCCTTGCTATTTTCAAACAAACACACACACATTTTCAAAACATTTCCAAACAACTTTCAAAACATTGAAACATTTCTCAAAAGACAAACATCTTTGTATACATTCTTACGAACGAGAATCATTACAGAGATTGCCAAGACGATGGCCTCTTTTCAAAATACTTTCAAAACCACACGAAGCACCATTTCAAACAATTTAAAAAGCAAAGCAAGTGATCTAAACAAGTCACTAAGAGCCCATGGAAAACCATGGATGAAAAGGATGCTAGCACCTTCCCTTTTCATAATTTACCCCCTGAACTCAAGAAAACATCTCAAAGGTCTTTCCTGTGCTTTTTTACCTTTCCTTTTGGATAAAATAAAATTCGGTGGCGACTCTTGCTAAACCGAAACATTTGCAACGAAACGCAAAAACCCAAGTCAGTTCTCCCACTGTATCACAATAGCCACCTGCGATACGGTGGTAGAACTGACTTGGGTGTTTTGCATTTTATCGCAAATATTGCGGTTAGCAAGAGACGCCACCAACTTTTCTTTTATCCAAAAGGAAAGGTGAAAAAGCACAGGAAAGACCTTTGATATTATTTCTTGAGTTCAGAGGGTAGATTATGAAAAGGGAAGGTATTAGCACCCTTTTCATCCATGGTTTTTCATGGGCTCTTAGTTACTTGCTAGATCACTTGCTTTTGTTTGAAATTGTGCTTTATGTGGTTTTTTGAAAGTATTTTGTAAAGGGGCCATTGTTTAGGCAACCTTTGTAATGATTCTCGTTCGTAAGAATGTATACAAAGATGTTGATCTTTTGAAAATGTTTTCAAGTTTGTAAGGTGTTTTTGAAAGTGTAGGTGCTCTTTTTTGAAAATAGCAAGGATGTTTGTTTGAAATTGGGAAAGTAATTAGGAGTATTCTACCTACTCAAAAATCTGTCTTGTTCATTTTCCTTTTCCTTTGACATTGTTGTCTTACCATTGATTTGGTAAGCAACCCTATCTTTGGATGTAAACGGGACGGGCATGGGTCATCATATAACCATGATTTGCAATGTTACAAGGTATCTTAGAATTCTTTTTAGGGACTAAGATCATTTGAAATGCGACTTAGATAGCGTCATCGAGGGACTATGATCTTGTATGTTGCTTGTTTTTGCTAAGATACCTTACATGCGTAATATGACCATTTTATATAAGGCAACCAAGTGGAATAACCCTAGGGATGCTTGTGTGCAAGGGTATTATTTTCATGCTTGTTTTTGTCTTGAATTAAGGTTTTCTAAATATTGGTTTTAGTCTTTCCATACAAACCCTAATTACTAGTATGTTATATAAAAGCGATAAATTATGAAATTTAAAGTTACTACGCTATTACAACATTTGTGGGGAGGGGTGTACAAATTGAATGGGGATTGCAATAATTTAAAGCCTAATTAGTATATTACAACCATATTGAATTGATATCAATGTACAAGGAAATAAATAAATGCAAAGTACAAAATGAATAAATGTACAAAAAATGCAAAATGTAAAGAAAATGTATCTTTGTTTGATTTTCATGAAAAAAAGGATTTTGTCTTAACCTAATTAAATAAAGAAAATAATTAATTCAATTTGAATTTTATTAAGAAAAGATTTTAAATAAAACCCTAGTTCTATTAATTAATCAAAAGAAAGTAAGTTTAAGAAAAATTTATTTTTTGGTATTTTTATCTTAAAAGCATTATAAAATATTTCTAGTCTTTTTTTATTTCAAAAATAATATATTTAAATTAGTATGAAAGAAAGTAACTACTCACCTAATTTTAATTATATTTACAAGATAATAAATAAAAAAATAGATAAAGTATAGTTAATATAAAAAAAATTGTGAGAAAAATAAAATAAGCTAAGTCAAAATGTAAATCTATCATTTTTTGTATTTTATGATTTTTTAGCATTTAGAAAATATATTTAAGAAAAATAAAAATGAAATAAAAAAGAAAATAAATAAATTTGGGCCAGGGGTGCCAATAGGAAACAGGGGGTTAGCTAGCAAAAATAAGAAAAATAAACTAGACCCAAAGAGGCCCAGCGCCCTGCAAATAAAAAAGTCAGAATTGTAAAACATGTTAAAAATGCAAAAGGGTACCACTGGGGCTCGAACCCAGGTCCCATAGGTTACAGGCGCACGCTTCTACCACTGGGGTGGCTATAAATCCGTTAACATAAGCAAAAAAATAAATATACAAGGCAAAACGCGCTCTGATGACTTCATCTTCAACCTCCAGCCAGACCAACTGTAACTTGTTCATTTCTCTTCAAAAATGAAAATTGTAAACATGAAACTTGTAGCATATTTTCTCACGATTCCTGAAATGTAGAGTATTAAAACTATAGATCAAAGATAAGCATGAATTTTAATGGCTCTAATCTGAACCCTAAAAATTTCAGAAGTTTCAGTTTCAAAATTTTCTAAGCTCAAGCAAAATTAATGGAAACTATGAACATGGTTAGCTTCAGGGCAATGATATCTACATGTTTTGTTCATAAATAAACTATTGAGGATGCCTGTATGAAGAGTTCCAAGTTGAGAAAACTTACCTCAAAACTTTAAATCGTGTTTTTAGTTTGAGCTTGTTTCAAGTGATGGTGATGATCAGGTTATCTTCCTTGAGGTCCTATGAAGCTAATGCAATGGTTTGCTTGAGTTGAGAGTGGCTTAAATGACTTGGAGAAGTCAATGTGAAATGCTCTGTTTTTGGTTATGAAGGATATGGTAAATGGGGTTACAGTAAAGAAACAGGGACAAGGATAGGTTACACTTGATGTAAGGAAGCTTTAGAAACTAAAAGGCCAAGAAACGCACGAGGGAAATGTGAGTTTGATGTTCAAGGTCAGAAACTGTGCAACAATGGAGTTTTTGGGAAATTTCTGATTTGAGAGAATTTTGGTGTATTAGGGTGCTTAAGCTTCTCCTCTAGCTCATAAATAGTGACTCTATTTATAAGCAACAAGTTTGGAGACCTCTTGTTGATCAGAATTCAAAATCATAAGTTTATGCATAACATGTGATTTTTGAGAAATTCAAGTTTCAAAGCCTTGTGTACTTGCTAAGATAGAGTGGTTATGCTTTAAACAAGCTTGCTTCTGACTTTGTGGATGGAGTGTGATCAGAGGGAACAAGTTAGAGGCTCAAGAATGGCAATGTTAACTTTGTGCCATTAATGGAAATGCAACTTGGATAATAGCTCAATTGCTTGGATCAAAGCCTTAACATCTGTGTAAACATTTAATTATGGATTGACAAACAAGTTTGAGGCCTGCAAAGCAAGGATTATGTATCCTAGCATGGATTTGGTTCACGTGTTCATCAAAAATGACTTGTATTTCAAGTGACAAAACCCTAACTTCATCTCTTCGATTCTCCCAACTCAAGAATGATCTCAAGGATTTCTTTGAAATTTTGGAAAGCTTGAAATGTGCTCTACAACCCATATTTGAATTGCTTTTGAAGATTCCCCTTGGAACTATATGAAAAACTTCCATGAAGTTGGGTCAAAATCCTAACCAAATTAGGGCAAAATTTCACTAAGTGTTTAGCTTCATGACCACATGTTCATAAAATTATAACTTGAGATCCAAGAACTTTTGGAAGGAGTTATTTAAATAAAAGTTGTAGATTTGATGGAGATCTACAACTTTCATGTTGGAAGTTTCTCTTGAATCATCTTGCATCATGGTGAAAATTTTGCTCAAAGTTATAAAAAAATAAGAAATTTCCAACACTTAGAAAATTTCAATGTTTAGAAATTTTGACTTTTCAAAATGAAATTTTGACTTTTTAATTTATTGATGAATAAGTTTCATATTTTGACATTTTTAGATGAATTATGATCTTTGGAACTTGAATTTGACCAAAAAGTCATAGTTTGACTTTTCAACATACAATTGACTTTTGATCAGTTGACTGAAAAATTCATATGTCAATCCAATGGACTTGCAATGTTTTGAACCATTCCATTAGGTCAAAATGATTTAATTTGACTCTTGAGATCATTCCTTAAACCAATTGATCATTTTCTAGGTCAAAAATCAGAAATTGCCCCTTCTCAGTCAAAACCCTTATTTTGACTATTTTGCCCTTTTGGAGATTTGATCAAATTTCTTGAGGAGTTGTGGTCCAAACTTGATAAAATGATACATATGAGTTTAAAAATATTGATGTGTATCAAAAATTATGAAGTTTGACTGTAATTTGGCCATAGTTGACTTTTTTCCCAATACAACTGATTTTTAGGTCAATTTCTCAATTGACTGGTCCAAAATGTGATCCAAGACTTGAAACTTGACATGAGTAATCTTGGGGGTCCATAATGATCCATGAAAATCATATAGGGCATAGGAGGTTCAAAAATATTTGTGCAAACTCAAACCCTAGTTTTGGGTCATCAGTGCATAAGGAGGTGTCTTGAGCTGATCAAACCCTAGTGCAGTCTTGAGCCCAAGGAGATCTTGTGAGCAAAAATCTTGATAAGTGAGAGGGCAAATTTTGGGGTACAATAGCTGCCCTTGTTCAATCTTCTTAAACCTGAAGAGTTAGATTGGCTAGTTTTTCCATTCGTGACTCGAAGGTGGAAAATGATCGGACACTAGAGTATCCAGAAATTTGCACTCGGTGATATGATGGTATAGAGAATGGGCTTAAAGATTCCATTTGGAGAAGTGATAGGAAGTTGTTGGAGATGGGCTTGTAGATGCCATCCAAAAGTGATTGCTGAATCTGAAAGAGAATCTGAATGAGTATCAGAATGGCGTTTGTGCCTGGAGCGTATCTGAATTGTATCTGAAAGTTGAAATTTTGAATGAGCATCAGAATGGCATCCGTGTCTGGAGCGTATCTGTACTGTATTTGAAAGTATAATTTGAATGAGTATCAAGATGGAATCTGTGTTTGGAGCGTATCTGAACTGTATCTGAAAGTTAAATTTGAATGAGTATAAGGATGGCATTCGTGTCTGGAGCGTATCTTAACTGTGTCTGAGATTTGAATCTGAATGAGTATCAGAATGGCATCCATGTCTGGAGTGTATTTGAACTGTATCTGAAAGTTGAATTTGAATGAGTATCAGGATGGCATCCGTGTCTGGAGCGTATCTGAACAGTATCTGAGAGTTGAATCTGAATGAGTATCAGAATGCCATCCATGTCTAGAGTGTATCTGAACTGTATGTGAAAGTTGAATTTGAATGAGTATCAGAATGGCGTCCGTGTTTAGAGCGTATCTGAACTGTATCTGAAAACTTTGAACATTATTAATGGTAGTTGTCGATTAATCTTATCCTGAAAAGGGTAAAATGTTAACTAATATGTAATATTATGTTGTATGAAATGCATGGTATAATGCATTCATGTTATCAATGTTTATAGTATATGGATGTGATGTATGCGCATGCAAGCTAATCTGTCACACTGCTGTTGGATTGGGGAAAATAAATCCCTGACCGCTGCTGAGGATATGGAGTATAAGTCTTCATGTTGTGAAGTCTAAGTGTTGATGAATTTCTGCTTGGAGAAATAAACTTTGTTGTAAGGGGAAAGCCGTGTACTGCTTGTAAACTCCTATTGGGGAATTCGGAGAAATTTGACGACTTCTACTGGGGATTGATAACTGGAAGCTCTGTTCCGCTGGAGATTGAACTGCACACTGCAGGGAATTTTATGGAAATAACTTAGAGAGATTTCCCTATCTCTTAAAGCCATCAGCGATTGTCTTTCTATCTTGTTTATTTATAAATAGTAATTATGTTAAAAAATGAATCATTGGACGTTTTTGTAAACAAAACACAAGAGTAAAGAAAAAACAGATAGTTTTGCACTTTCAAAGGGATATCTTTGTATTGACTTTGAGTAAGTATTTTTGTACAATGAGACAAATATTCTAGTAAGAGAATACTGTCGTAAAAGATGAAAATTTTGATACAAAGAAAAGATAGCTATGTGCAATGATCCCATGGGGGTCCCATTCTGCTACAGCCTTCGTATCTCCGAGCATCTTGTCTATTTGTTGCCTCGTCTGAAGATTATTGAATTAATCAGAACCTCTGAGTTTTTCAGTTGAAGCCAAAGGTTGTTCGTAAAGTGATCCAACGGGACATAGTCACATGCTTTAAATAGCTAACTTTTTCCTGGACCGCCCTTTCGGGTTTTCAATCCACCGGGATACCCTTTTTTGCCCAAGCCGCCCTTTCGGGTTTTTAGCTTGCCGGGTGTACTGATTTTTGTTTTATCCCTAATTTTTGCCCGAACCTTTTTGGTTCGCCGAGATGCCCTTGTTTTGCCTAGGTGTGTCAACCTAGAGGGTCTCTTATGCGTAGTATCTTTTGACTATGTTTGCGTTCGCAGGGTGCAGTAGGTCGTCGCCATCCATGGTGGTCAGAATCATTTCTCCACCAGAGAATATGTTTTTGATCATAAATGGTCCTTCGTATGTAAGAGTCCATTTTCCCCTGGGATCACCTTGCGGCAGTATGATACGTTTGATCACCAAATCTCCGACTTGATACACTTGTCGTCTGACCTTTTTGTTGAAAGCCTGGATCATCCATTTTTAATACATTTGACCATGGCAGACAACATTAAGCCTTTTCTCATCAATCAAGTTTAGTCGATCAAGTCGATTCTGGATCCAATCTTCTTCATTCAACCCCGCGTCCTTCATAATTCTTAGAGAGGGGATCTGGACCTCAATAGGCAAGACAGCCTCCATGTCGTATACCAGAGAATAGGGTGTTGCCACGGTCATTATGTGAGTTGTGGTACGATACCCGTGGAGAGCGAATGGTAACATCTCATGCCAGTCTTTGTATGTGACTTTCATTTTCTATATGATCTTTTTAATGTTCTTATTCGCGGCTTCGCAGCACCATTCATCTTTGGCCGGTAAGGGGAATAATTGTGATGTTGGATCTTGAATTACTCGCATAGGGCAGTGATCATAGTATTATTCATATTTGTACCATTGTATGTAATGATCCTCTCTGGGATACCGTAACAACAAATGAGATTCTGCTTGATGAACCAGGCGACAACATTCTTGGTAACGGAAGAGAAAGAAGTTGCCTTCACCCACTTTGTAAAATAGTCAATGGCCACTAAGATGAAGCGGTGTCCATTGGAGGCTGTCAGCTTGATTTCCCAAATCATATCAATCCCCCACATAGAAAAGGGCCAAGGAGCCGTCAAGACATTCAGAGGAACTGGAGGTACGTGCACCTTATCAGCATAGATATGACACTTATGGAAGGTTCGAGAGTGTTGATAGCAATCTGCTCCCATGGTAGACCAGTAATAGCCTTCCCGTAGGATTTTCTTTGTCATCGTATGCCCACTGGAATGGGTGCCAAAAGTGCCTTCATGTAACTCAGCCATGATCCTTTCAGCTTCAACCTTGTCTACGCACCAAAGTAACACAGAGTCATGGTTGCGTTTGTAAAGAATGCCATTACTAAGGAAGAATTTAGCAGAGAATCTCCTTAAGAACTTCTTGTCGTTGATTGAAGCTCCTTCTGGATATTCTTGGGTTTCGAGATACCTCTTGACTTCGTTAAACCAAGGTTGGTCCACTACTTCTTCAGTATTAATCTCATGAAAGTGTGTTGGTTCATCCCTTTGTTCAATTGTGATCTGGGGAGCCTCATTATCCCATTTAAGTTTAAACATAGATGACATTGTGGCTAGTGCGTCTGCTAGCTGATTTTCTTCCCGCGGGAAGTGCTCGAAGGTAATCTTCTCAAAATGTGGGAGCAATGTCAAAACATGTTCTTTGTAAGGGATAAGGTTAGGGTGTTTAGTGTCCCATTCCCCGTTGATCTGGCTGATAACCAAAGCTGAATCTCCAAAGACATTCAAGGATTTGATCCCTAAGTCTTTGGCAGCTTCGAGACCAAAGATACATGCTTCGTATTCTGCCATACTATTTGTACAATTGAAGAAGAGTCTTGTAGTAAAAGGAGTATGACATCCTTCAGGAGATATGAGTACAACACCAATACCATTGCCGAGTGCATTAGATGCCCCATCAAAAACCAGGGTCCATTGGGATCCTTGTTCAGGCCCGTCATACGGCCTGAGTTCTTCACAGTTGTTTACCATCATGATGTCCTCATCTGGGAATTCGAACTTCATGGACTGATAGTCTTCCACAGCTTTGTGAGCAAGGTGATCAGCTAGTACACTGCCCTTTATTGCTTTCTGGGTAGTATATTGTATGTTATATTCTGTCAGGATCATCTGCCATCTCGCTATTCTCCCAGAGAGTGCAGGCTTCTTGAAGATGTATTTTATTGGATCCATTTTAGATATCAACAAGGTAGTATGAGTCAGCATATACTGTCTTAGCCGGCGAGTAGCCCATGCCAGAGCGCAGCAAGTTTTCTCGAGCAATCAATATCTTGTTTCACAATCGGTAAACTTTTTGCTCAGGTAATAAATAGCATGCTCTTTTCGGCCAGACTCGTCATGCTGCCCAAGCACACACCCCATTGAATTTTCCAAAACGGTCAGATACATGATCAATGGTCTTCCCTCGACTGGTGGCATCAAAACATGAGGCTATTGTAGGTACTCGTTGATCTTGTCGAAATCATTTTGGCATTCATCATTCCATTTGACTACCTGATCTTTCTTCGGTAACTTGAAGATTGGTTCACAAGTAGCTGTCAGGTGAGAAATTAATCTGGAAATGTAGTTCAGACGTCCCAAGAATCCTGTGACTTCCTTCTCAGTACGAGGGGTATGCATCTCTTGTATCACTTTCACCTTGGCAGGATCTACTTCAATACCCTTATTGCTGACAACAAAGCCTAGGAGCTTACCAGACCTTACTCCAAACGTGCATTTATTTGGGTTCAACCTCAGCTTGTACTTTTTTATTCTCTCAAACAGTTTCTGTAGATGATCAAGATGTTCTTCTTCTGTTTGAGATCTGGCTATCATATCCTCCACATAGACCTCTATTTCGTGATGTATCATGTCATGAAATAAAGCGACCATGGCACGCTGATAGGTTACCCCCGCAATTTTCAGTCCGAATGGCATAACCTTGTAGCAGAATGTCCCCTATTGTGTGACAAAGGTTGTCTTTTCCATGTCTTCAGGTGTTCCATTTTGATTTGGTTGTAGCCTGAGAAACCGTCCATGAAGGAAAAAACTTTGTGTTGGGCCGTATTGTCAACTAGAATATCAATGTGGGGGAGTGGGAAATCATCCTTAGGGCTTACCCTATTTAAATCTTTGTAGTCCATGCATATTCGTACCTTGTCGCCCTTTTTGGGCACGGGGACAACATTGGCAACCCATTGCGGGTAAGAGATGACGACCAAGAATCCAACACTGAATTGCTTCATGACTTCAGCTTTAATTTTCTCTGACATGTCTGGTCGCATGCGACGAACCCTTTATTTTACTAGTGGGCAATCCTCTTTTGTAGGTAGACTATGTACTACAATATCTACATCAAGTCCTGGCATGTCTTCATACGACCGGGAAAAGACCTCATCAAGTCCTGGCATGTTTTCATACGACCGAGAAAATACCTCAACATACTCGTGTAGCAACTGAATCAGACGCTCTTTGACACTAGGTTCCAGATTGGCACCCACCTTGACCTCTTTTTGTCTTCTTCGGTACTTAGGTTGATTGTATCCACTATTTCCTCATGGGGCTGAATGGTTCTCTCTTCTTCTAGTAGTAACCTGGAAAGTTCTCCTGGTACTTCACAATCTTCCTCACCTTCGTCTTCAGCTTGGTAGATTAGATTTTTGGAGTCACAGAAGGCAATAGCAGAACCGTTACCCATGGGATCCCGAATGGATGTAGACCTGCATTATGAGTGTGAGTGTGTGTAAGAGTATAGCTATCTTTGAAAGAAATGAAAATGTAAAAAGAAAAACAATGAGCACGAAGTTTGTATGCAAAAAAACATCCATGATTCATTGATGTCATATGGAAATGAGATAATAATCCTTACAAATGGACCGTGCCTCAGGTAAGACACAAGGTTTTAAGACTCTGAATTTTTTTAATATTACAGATCCAACAAAATGTAAAGACAAATTACGGTGGGATAAATGTGATAGGGACAAAATCTTTAGCCTCCCAGTTGTTGAGCCCTCCATTGACAGTTGGGAAAAATCCAATCCTCCATGTTGTAGCTGTCTTCATCATCTTCCATCCTATTGACTTCATGGTTGCTGATCTTCAAGGGTGGTCCTCTGGCACGAGCACGACGTACAACCCTCTGGGCACCTGAAGTGAAACTTAGGCCAAACATGTCAGACTTTTATGGGATATCTGGGAGTTGTCCCCAAATAGTGCACCCACCTTCTTCTATCACTGCCTTGGCATCCTTCAAAGATTACATCCTGAGTGGAGGCCTTGTAATCTTGGGAACTTCAGACACATCCTTAGTTACTGCCACATCTTGTTGGACTTCTTCAAAGTGCTGGAATGGAGTTTCAATAAATTCACCATCTAATTCCACATATTTGAAGGAATTGAGATGGTTGATCATATACTCTTCTTCTCCATGAACGGTGATGATCTTCCCTTGAATCGGGTATTTCAGAATTTGGTGCAACGTAGAAGTAACAGCGCCAGTATTGTGAATCCATGGTCGGCCTAGCAAGCAGGAATATGAAGGGCGGATATCCATTACATAAAAAGTTGAATCAAATGATTGGGTTCCAACCTTTATTGGGATATCCATTTCCCCATGCACCATCCTTTTTGAGCCGTCAAAGGCTCTCACTACTATGTTGCTTGGTTTCAATGTCAATCCCTCACAGTCAAGCTTATCAAGGGCCTTTTTAGGCAATACATTCAGAGATGAACCAGAGTCAACCAAGACATGAGCCAAGGTTGTGCCCCTGCATTCAACTGAGACATACAATGCCTCATTATGCTTCCTCCCTCTTGGCGTTAAATCAGCATCTGAAAAACCTAAACCATTGTCTGCAGTCAAGCTGGCTACAGAGTCTTGGAACTGATCGACAAATGTTTCTTGGGGTACATGGGCGGTTTTCAGGAATTTTACCAAGGCCTTTGCATGCGCCTCAGAACATATTAGTAAAGCCAGCATGGAAATTTTGGATGGAGTTTGCCCCAATTTCTCAACTACATCGTAGTCATTTCTTTTTATGATCTTTAGAATTTCCTCCATCTCTTTCCGGGAGGTCTCAGGGATAGACAATGATTGTGCTTTCGTCAGGATAGGCTAAATCAGAATACTTTTACCTCGCGTCTCAGTTGACTCGATAGTAGGAATGTCAGTAGGAGTGATAACATGGGTTGTATCAGCTTTGTCAGTTGGAGTACTAGCAGATATGATTGTATGACTGGGAATAGCCTTCGGAGGAGCAACAACAACAAGAATGATTATGGGTCCAGAAATAGCTTTTGGAGGAGCTATCTCTGGAGAGAAAACCCTTTCGCTTCGAGTGATCTTGCTAGTCCCTGCAATATTACTGATATCGGAGTCAATCTTCTCATAACTTAAATTTTCGGCAGCTGGACAATCTTGCTTGATACTGTGGTAGTAGACATACCCTCCATAATTCCATGGTACGGTTTTGTTTGACAAATACGAGACTGGTCCAGGCATTGAAATTATCAAAGGAGCTACTTTTGGAACTGATGTAATTCTAACGGGTCTTTTGGTGGAGACCCTGGAAGAATTGTCGGAAATGGTCACGATGGAAACATCATTATAAGAAACAGTTGGAATTGAAGCCTTCTCGAACAAAATTTCCTTGTTATCTATTAGGCACTGAACGTCTGCTTTCAACAAAGGACAGTTGGTTGGTGAGGACAAACAGAAATGGAAGCTTTCATCACAGCCTGGGAAAACACTGGCATTCAATAAGTTCTTTTTGATAATCAGGAATGGGGTAATAAGTTCATCAACTGAAGTAACAAACACATCGTCTTCAATGGAATTGGTAGTATGGCCATGTTTGAGCTTAGGGGCAGAAATGACATTGGGCTTTTCTGGCGCATCGAATTCAATCTCTTTGGCTTCAAGGAGGTCTTGTACTTTGTTATTTAGAGCCCAACAGTTGTTAGTGTCATGGCCGGGACTCTCTGAATGGTATGCACAACGGGCATTAGGATGATAGTGAGGAGATGTTGTGTTAGGGTTCTTTGGAGCTTCTTTCAAGGTCACTAGATTGGATCTTAACAGATGTGGCAATACTTGAGATAACGTCATATCAATTCTGGTGAATTGTCTGACTGGTCTTTCCATTCTTGGTTGGTTGTTTCTTTGCTGATCAGGCGCAGGTTTAGGAATGATGACAGCCCCCACCATTGGACGGAATTCAGCCCTATCTCGATTTCTCTGAGGATACACAACAACCACTTCTTTGTTTCTGATGAATGACTTCCTTATAGCAGTAGATGATGCATCTTTTTGAATCTTTTCATTCTTTATCCTGGCTTCTACCCTTTCTCTGGTCAATATCAATTCAGTAAAACCTGTTGATGAACTCCTAATTATGTGATTGAAGAAGGGGCCGGACAAGGTGCCCAAAAACATGTCTACCAACTCTCTTTCAGATAGGGGAGGTTGAACTCTTCCGGCCAAGTCTCTCCATTTTTGCGCATAGTCCTTGAAGCCTTCATTTGAAACCATGGCCATTCTCTAGAGTTGAGTACGAGTGGGTGCAAGATCAGCATTGTATTGGTATTGTTTGTAAAAGGCTGCAGCAAGATCTTCCCAGTTATGAACATTGGCTCTTTCTAGATGTTAAAACCAATCAAGTTGAGTTCCAGACAGATTGTCTTGGAAGAAGTGTACACATAAACCTTTGTCAGCGGTATGGGGCTAGATTTTCCTCACATAGGACCGGAGATGCATTTTGGGGCATGAGACTCCGTCATATTTGGCGAACACGGGTGCTTTGAACTTTGGAGGGATGACAATTCCCGATACTAAGCCCAACTCCTCAAAGTCCAATCCAGGCACTTTTTGGATTTCCATTGCACTCAACCGCTCTTCTAGATGCTTATACTTGTCGTCGGCTGGAGGGTATTGTTCTTCAGAATAGTCTTCTTCTTCCTCTTCCTCTTCTGAATCAGACTAAACAATTGTTTCCTTACCCTTCCCATCTTGATTGTCTTTCTCACCGGATGTCGTTGCAAAGTCTAGGGTCCTTCTTGTCTGCCCGTGGAATCTTCTTCCCATGTTCAGAATTCCGGTTATTTTCTTCGTCTTCTTTTTCTTCTCCTCAACCAGCAAGGTCTTCAACTCTTCTTGTCCTTTGGCCAGAGTTAAGAACAACTGTTGAAACTGTGCATTCTGAGCTTGAAGGTCCTTCACCGTTTGCTCGAGATCCATCTTACTGAAATAAATAGTAGAGAGATGAGGAGACTTGTTGCAAGAAACCTGCTTATGTTATGATGAATAATAAATGCGTATGCAATGATTTCAAGGATCTTTAAGATTCAAATTTGTTTTAGACAAAAAGGAAATACACGTTATATTAATAAATTAAAGCTTGAGTACATCAATGCCTCTTTGGGAAAAACAAATACAAGAAACTCTAAGATAGAAAGGTAGTACGCATCCTCTTTGGTGCAATGTAGGCATTCAAAGTCTGCTTCTCATGAAGTAGCCTAGTGAGTTCCAAAACCTTCTTCTCGCTTGTGTAGAATTGGGCTTCAAAAGTATCTCGCTCCCCCTTGAGTTGTATCCAATATCTTTGTAAGTCTTCAAGAGAGGTTGGCATGTTAGGATGTAGGGTAGTGTATGGAACATCCCCTTCCATGACATACTCAATGATTACCGGGAGAATGGAGGGGTAAGGCATCATAATATTTTGAGCACGAGTTCGTACCCATTTGAGGTAAGGCTCAAGAGGGATGGAATTATTATTCTCCAAAGTCTTGCTATCTACCTTGTTCAACATCCTCCATGCTCGGATAAATCTCTAGCAAAGACCTTGATCGTTTTTCTCGTAGTCAAATACCAAACCTTGAATCAGCATCTCATGCGGGCCATCCCTTCGGGCGTAACCAAATTATCTTAAGGCTAAGCAGGGGTTGTAGGTGATACCTCCCCTAATTCCAAATAAAGGGACATTAGGAAATTCTCCCTAAGTTTGAGCGTCATCAACCTTTGTGACCATCTTGAACCTTGCTCGTTCTTCAATACAGATTAGGGAAGATGCGAAATAAACCATATTTCCAAGAGAGGAGTGCAACACATAAGAACACCTCTTTTCCTCATTGTGCGAGTGTGAAAAGAGTGTAGGATATCCCCTAGTAATGTAGGCACCGAGTTGCGGGATATGAAGATTTTGATGGCATTCACATCTATGAGTTGGTCAAGATTTGGAAACAAAACCATCCCATAGATGAGGAGAGCCACGATTTCCTCAAATGGTTGTAGGTCCAAAGAATTCCAACTGTTTTGGGCTTTCTCGAACAAGAACTTTGCTAAGAAACCTTTGACACCACTCTTGTTTCCCAATGAGTTGTGACATCATATGAGTGCAAGTGTAGAGCTTGAGAGATCTCTTCTGGCTTTGGGTCTCTTTTCGTACCATTGAAAGGTATTTGGTTGAGAATGGGAATCTTCAAGAGTCGGGAGAATTATTCCAAAGTAGCCACAAGATGATAGTCGAGAAATGTGAAGCAATGGTGTAAAGGATCAAAGAACTGAAAGAGCACCTTCATCATGTCCTCATATCTGTTGCAGGTGACCAAGTTGAGTAGGCGACCATGTCTCTCGAAGAATGGAGAGTTTTCAGGAATCCTTGAGGCTAGCTCCTTAAGTTGTGGCGGGATCCTTACAAGATTGACTTGAACAGTTTTCCTGCAAAGAGAATCCATGTACTACAAAACAAGAACAAAGATAAATCCCAAGATCCTTAAAATGGTTAGTGAATGTGTATGATGTTCATGATGTTATGTACAAGTATGTATATACAAACAAAGCAAACAAGTCCTTAGGTTTAGGCTTGCATGAAGTTTTATAGGTAAGTACCCTCTTGATGTTTAGTTGGCTCAAACTTGTCCTATTAATAGTAACTGGGTTCTAAGGAGCTCAATATCACTGGTTTGTTTCCTTGGTCATTGTTTCAGCATAAGCCTCTTTAATGGCGACCGAAATATCCCAAGAAACCAAACCTTAATGAGTGTAGTATCGAGTAACTACCAACTTGGGACTGCACCAAAGTCGGTCATCTCACTACATCCTAAAGGCCAAGTTGGTCAAGTAAAGGTTCTAAAAGTTCATTAGTGCTTCATGATATCACTCAACGGCCCCGTATTCTCCTTTATTAACTCAAGGGCTACCGGTAGCCACAATATGCCACACTAACGTAGCTATTGCTTAGACCATGTCGGTATACCCCACACAATTTCCACAACATATTGCTACTTACCTATAAGGTATCCAAAATCCGGGTAGAGGATTCAAACCCAAACAAAGAACCATAATGTAAAGCAAACAAGTCAAACAATGAAAGCAAGTAAATGTGATCTAACCCTAAGGTAACCCCACTTTTAGAATTTTCCCCAACAGAGTCACTAGTTCTGTGATACAGTGAGAGAACTGACTTGGGTGTTTTATGTTTTATCGCAAATGTTGCGGTTAGCAAGAGTCGCCACCGACTTTTCTTTTATCCAAAAGGAAAGGTGAAAAAGCACAGGAAAGACCTTTAAGATTATTTCTTGAGTTCGGGGGGTAGATTATGAAAAGGGAAGGTATTAGCACCCTTTTCATCCATTGTTTTCCATGGGCTCTTAGTTACTTGCTAGATCACTTGCTTTTGTTTGAAATTGTGCTTTGTTGGTTTTTTTAAATTATTTTGTAAAGAGGCCATTGTTTAGGCAAACTTTGTAGTGATTCTCGTTCGTAAGAATGTATACAAAGATGTTGATCTTTTGAAAATGTTTTCAAGTTTGTAAGATGTTTTTGAAAGTGTAGGTGCTTGTTTTGAAAATAGCAAGGATGTTTGTTTGAAATTGGGCAAGTAATTAGGAGTATCCTACCTACTAAAAAATATTTCTTGTTCATTTTCCTTTGACATTGTTGTCTTACCATTGATTTGGTAAGCAACCCTATCTTTGGATGTAAATGGGACGTGTGTGGGTCATCGTATAACCATGATTAGCAATGTTTCAAGGTATCTTTGAATTCTTTTTAGGGACTAAGATCATTTGAAAGGCAACTTAGATAGCGCCATCGAGGGACTATGATCTTGTATTTTGCTAGTTTTTGCTAAGATACCTTACATGCATACTATGGCCATTTTATATAAGGCAACCAAGTGGAATAACCCTTGGGATGATTGTGTGCAAGTGTATTATTTTCATGCTTGTTTTTTTCTGGAATTAAGGTTTTCTAAATCGGTTATGTCTTTCCATACAAACCCTAATTACTAGTATGTTATATAAAAACGATAAATTGCGAAATTTAAAGTTACTACGCTATTACAACATTTGTGGGGAGGGGGTGTATAAATTGAATGGGGATTGCAAGAATTTAAAGCCTAATTAGTCTATTACAATCATATTGAATTGATATCAATGTACAAGGAAATAAATAAATGCAAAGTACAAAATGAATAAATGTACAAAAAATGCTAAATGTAAAGAAAATGTATCTTTGTTTGATTTTCATGAAAAAAAGGATTTTGTCTTAACCTAATTAAAGAAAGAAAATAATTAATTCAATTTGAATTTTATTAAGAAAAGATTTTAAATAAAACCCTAGTTCTATTAATTAATCAAAAGAAAATAAGTTTAAGAAAAATGTATTTTTTGGTATTTTTATCTTAAAAGCATTATAAAATATTTCTAGTCTTTTTTTATATCAAAAATAATATATTTAAATTAGTATGAAGGAAAATAACTACTAACCTAATTTTAATTATATTTACAAGATAATAAGTAAAAAAAGTAGATAAAGTATAGTTAATAAAAAAAATCGTGAGAAAAATAAAATAAGCTAAGTCAAAATATAAATCTATCATTTTTTTGTATTTTATGATTTTTTAGCATTTAGAAAATATATTTAAGAAAAATAAAAATGAAATAAAAAAGAAAATAAATAAATTTGGGCCAGGGGTGCCAATAGGAAACAGGGGGTTAGCTAGCAAAAATAAGAAATATAAGCCAGGCCCAGCGCCCTGCAAACAAAAAAGTCAGAATTGTATAACATGTAAAAAATGCAAAAGGGTATCATTGAGGCTCGAACCCAGGTCCCATAGGTTACAGGCATGCGCTTCTACCACTGGGGTGGCTATATATTCATTAACATAAGAAAAACAATAAATATACAAGGAAAAACGTGCCCTGATGACTTCATCTTCAACCTCCAGCCAGACCAACTGTAACTTACTCATTTCTCATCAAAATTGAAAACTGTAAACATGAAACTTGTAGCATATTTTCTCACGATTCCAGAAATGTAGAGTATTAAAACTATATATCAAATATAAGCATGAATTTTAATGGCCCTAATCTGAACCCTAAAAATTTCATAAGTTTCAATTTCAAAATTCTCTAAGCTCAAGCAAAATTAATGGAAACTATAAACATGGTTAGCTTCAGGGCAATGATATCTACATGTTTTGTTCATAAATAAACTATTAAGGATGCATGTATGAAGAGTTCCAAGTTGATAAAAATTACCTCAAAACTGGAAATTGTGTTTTGAGTTTGAGCTTGTTTCAAGTGATGGTGATGATCAGGTTATCTTCCTTGAGGTCCTAGGAAGCTAATGTAATGGTTTGCTTGAGTTGAGAGTGGCTTAAATGACTTGGAGAAGTCAATGTGCAATGCTCTGTTTTTGGTTATGGAGGATATGGTAAATGGTGTTACAGTAAAGAAACAGGGACAAGGATAGGTTACACTTGATGTAAGGAAGCTTTAGAAACTAAAAGGCCAAGAAACGCACGAGGGAAATGTGAGTTTGATGTTCAAGGTCATAAACTGTGCAACAATGGAGTTTTTGGGCAATTTCTGATTTGAGAGAGTTTTGGTGTACTTCAGGGTGCTTAAGCTTGTCCTCTAGCTCATAAATAGTGACTCTATTTATAAGCAACAAGTTTGGAGACCTCTTGTTGATCAGAATTCAAAATCACAAGTTTATGCATAGCATGTGATTTTTGAGAAATTCAAGTTTCAAAGCCTTGTGTACTTGCTAAGATATAGTGGTTATGCTTTAAATAAGCTTGCTTCTGACTTTGTGGATGGAGTGTTATCATAGGGAACAAGTTATAGGCTCAAGAATGAACTTTATGCAAAAAGCTTGCTTTACAAGAATGGCAATGTTAACTTTGTGCCATTAATGGCAATGCAACTTGGATAAAAGCTTAATTGCTTGGATCAAAGCCTTAACAGATGTGTAAACATTTAATTATGGAGTTACAAAGAAGTTTGAGGCCTGCAAAGCAAGGATTATGCAGCCTAGCATGGATTTGGTTCACGTGTTCATCAAAAATGACTTGTAATTCAAGTGACAAAACCCTAACTTCATCTCTTCGATTCTCCCTACTCAAGAATGATATCAAGGAGTTCTTGGACATTTTGGAAAGCTTGAAATGTCCTCTACAACCCATATTTGAATTCTTTTTGAATATTCCAATTGGAACTATATGAAAAAGTTCCATGAAGTCAGGTCAAAATCCTGACCAAATTAGGGCAAAATTTCACTAAGTGTTTAGTTTCATGACCATATGTTAAAAAAATCATAACTTGAGATCCAAGAACATTTGGAAGGAGTTGTGTAAAGAAAAGTTGTAGGTTTCATGGAGATATACAACTTTCATGTTGGAAGTTTTTCTTGAATCGTCTTGCATCATGGTGAAAATATTGCTCAAAGTTATAAAAAAAACATGAAATTTCCAACACTTAGAAAATTTCTAAGTTTAGAAATTTTGACTTTTCAAAATGAAATCTTGACTTTTTGATTTCTTGATGAATAAGTTTCATATTTTGACATGTTTATATGAATTATGATCTTTGGCACTTGAATTTGACCAAAAAGTCAAAGTTTGACTTTTCAATATACAGTTGACTTTTGATCAGTTGACTGAAAAATTCATCTGTCAATCCAATGGACTTGCAATGTTTTGAACCATGACATTAGGTCAAAATGATGCAATTGAACTCTTGATATCATTCCTTAAACCAATTGATCATTTTCTAGGTCAAAAATCAGAAATTACCCCTTCTCAATCAAAACCCTAATTTTGACCATTTTGCCCTTTTGGAGATTTGATCAAATTTCTTGAGGAGTTGTGGTGCAAACTTGATCAAATGATACATATGAGTTTAAAAATGTTGATGTGGATAAAAAATTATGAAGTTTGACTGTAATTTGGCCATAGTTGACTTTTTTCCTAATTCAACTGATTTTTAGGTCAACTACTCAATTGACTGATCCAAAATGTGATCCAAGGCTTGAAACTTGACATGAGTAATCTTGGGGGTCCATAATGATCCATGAAAATCATATGGGGCATAATAAGTTCAAAAATATTTGTGCAAACTCAAACCCTAGTTTTGGGTCATCAGTGCATAAGGAGGTGTCTTGAGCTGATCAAACCCTAGTGCAGTCTTGAGCCCAAGGAGATCTTGTGAGAAAAAATCCTGATAAGTGAGAGGGAAATTTTTTTGGTACAACACTACCCCAGTGGTAGAAGCGCACGCCTGTAACCTTTGGGACATGGGTTCGAGCCCTAGTGGTACCCTTTTGATTTTTCATACATTTTTGCATTCTGATTTCCTTTTTTTTTGCAGGGCGCTGGGCCTCCTTGGACCCTTTTTGTTTTTATTTTTACTTGTTAACCCCCTTGTTCCATTTACACACTCCTGGCCCAGTTTATTTTAATTTCTTATTTTTATTTTATTTAATTTTCTTAATATATTTTTCCTAATATTAAAAAAATCATAAAAAATGCAACAAAAAAAAAATAGATTTATATTTTAACTTAGTTTATTTATTTTTCTCACAAAAAAATTATTTTATTAATCATACTTTATTTATTTTTATTAACTATCTTGTAAATTTAATTAAAACTAGGTTAATATTTATTTTTTTACAACTATTAAAATATATTATTTTATTATAAAAAAGGACTAAAAATATTTTATAATACTATAATTTATTTCCAAGACAAAAATACCAAAAATACTTTTCTTACAAACTTATTTTCTTTTAATCAATTAACAAATTTAGGGTTTTATTTAAAAAACTTTTCTTAATAAATTTAGGTTTAATTAATTATTTTCGTTTAATTGATTAGGTTAAAACAAAATCCCTTTTCTCTAAAAAATCAAACAAATATCTATTTACTTTACATTATATATTTTTGTGCATTTATTTATTTTTGTACATTATTTCAATTCTTGTACAAATTCAATTTGGTTGTAATAGATTAATTAGATTTATATTCTTGCAATCCCCATTTATAATTTGTACACCCCCTCCCAAATGTTGTAATAGCGTAGTAACTTTAAATTCCTCCATTTATCGCTTTATATATAACATGTTAGTAATTAGGGTTTGTATGGAGAGATTAAAATCAATACTTAGAAAACCCTAATTCAAGACAAAATCAAGCATGAAAAATAATACACTTGCACACAAGCACCCCTAGGGTTAACTCCACTTGTTGCCTTATGAAAAATGGCCATATTACGCATGTGAGATGTGATACGGTGGCAGAACCGACTGTTTAATATTGGTTTGCATTTTGCGTTTTGTGTTCACAAAATGTCGCGGTAAGCAAGAGTCGCCACCGACTTTTATTTCATCCAATTGGAAAGGAAAATAGTATAGAAAAAATCCTTTTCGAGATATTCTGAGTACGGGGGGTAGATTATAGAAAGGGAAGGTATTAGCACCCATTCTATCCATGGTTTTCCATGGGCTCTTAGGTACTTGCTCATTTTTAAATTGCTTGTGTTTGTGTGCTTTGTTTTGAAAATATTTTACTTCGTGATAACCCTTGTATCAGTCCTCAAAGGTGTGACGAAGTTGTTTTGAAATTTTTTTGAAATGTGTAAGTGTGAAAAGTTTTGATTTGAGCAAGTACCTACTAGCATCTACTTACTCGAAAAAAGATCGTTTCTATTCTTGTTTCCTTTAGACAGCGCTATCCCACTATTGAGAAATAGGTAGCACTGTCATTGGAGTTTGCAAGGATCAATTCGAAAAGGACGTACGATCACTAAAGCAATGTTAGGACACCTTAGTAGTAACCCTAAAGTCTTAAAATCTTTCTCGAGGCAACAATTCTGAGGCAACATTTCTGAGGCAATGTTCGAACGGGACATTTTGATCTTTTTAGACTGGAGGGCAATCACTAAGACACCCTATGCTTAATGATTGTTTACCGAAGGCAACCGAAGTGAGAGTATACCCTAAGAGTGATATGTGCGAGTGATTTGTCTCAGTTATTTATCTTTGCACATTAAGATTTTCTAACCGTATTAATTTGTCATGCATTCTAAACAGTTAAATATTTGCAGGAATTAAAAATGCGAGAAAATAAATCTACGCTATTACAAGGCTTCGGGGAGGAGGATTAATTACATAGTCAAAAACCCAAGAATTTAAACAGTAAATAAACCCTAAATTAACTATTACAAACCATGAACAGTTACAAAATATTGGAAAAATAAATAATAAACGCGCGGCGAAGTAATTGCGAGGCGATTAGGGTTTTGACCCTTTGACTAATCCAATTTGCGATTGATTAAAAAAAGATGTTTTTTTTCATGTTTTGTTATTTGAGAAAACAATGAAATAATTGAATTAAAAAAAAAAGAAAATCCTAAGTTCTAATTAATTTTAAATTAAGAAAAATAGATTAATTCATTCTAAAAAAACTATTTTTTTGTATTTTTTTCATTTATTTGAGAAAGAAAGAAAAAATAAATCAAGAGTTAACCTAATTTTCTAATTAAATTTTAATTGTGAAAGAAATGAAAGTTTCCCTAAATTAATTAAACTAATTACCTAAAAAACATTTATTAAGAAAATAAATCTTTTTTTGTGATTTTTGATTGGTTAATTTAAAACAAATTTTGTGTTGATAAAAAGCAAGATAATTAAAGAAAAGGAATTAAAGAAAAATAGTAGAAATAACCAAATGGGCCTGCTGTCAGCAGATCTGGTTGGAGACGGATCCAGAAGATGATGACCCTCAGAAGGTTAGGTGCGTTGGATTTGGTTCTGGGTGATGGATCCAGAAGATGATGACCCTCAGAAGGTGAGGTGTGTTGGATCTGGTTCTGGCTTATGGATCAAAAAGATGATGACCCTCAGAAGGTGAGGTGCGCTGGATCTGGTTTTGGCTGATGGATCCAGAAGATAATGACCCTCAGAAGGTGTATGTGCTGGATCTGGTGAAAATAATGGAGAAAATACCAAAAT
This sequence comes from Vicia faba, assembly GCA_948472305.1. Taxonomy (NCBI): domain Eukaryota; kingdom Viridiplantae; phylum Streptophyta; class Magnoliopsida; order Fabales; family Fabaceae; genus Vicia; species Vicia faba. Next base: position 1,102,667,020 of record OX451736.1, read on the forward strand.
CTCACGGCTGGGATCGAACCCAGGACATGAGTTTCTGATTTCCTTCCTCTAACCAACTGCGCTGGATGTTAACTTGTTAATATAATAAAAACAAATAATATATTGGAAAACAAGTTAGTGGCCAGAATAATGCGCAAGAATTTAAACCATACAGTCAGGTTGTGACACGTTGTTGTCTTCTTCCTTGGAACCGTCATTTTAGGCTCTGAACCTTTACCTACAGACGCGGGTCTGTTGCAGAAACCTGTGTCATTCAAAAATCAAGCACAAACAATATAAATTCAATTGGGGACCATGAATCAACTGGGTTTGAAGCTCTGATCATCATGGTACCCATTATCAAGCCTAATTTTGCTTGAAACCCAAAACCCCAAATTGGAGCACGAAACCCTAATAATGGCAAAAGCTTGTTCCTGCACTGTAACTTAAATCAAACTATCCATAAACTTTTCAAACATAATGATGATCACAAATATGTAACTTAAACATGCTAAAGATGCAAGAATTACAGTAATCAAATTTGGATAATTTTGCAAATTGTGTGAATGATAGGAAGTGATTATGGACGTGTTAGGGACCTGAGAGTGATTGGAATAGCTTCCTGGGATGTCCTTGAATAGTTTGTTGGCCTTGAATTGCTCTCAAAGGTCCTCTATCCTTAAATCAGAACCTCACTTTTTGTCAAGATTTTTGAGTTTTGTTTTAACCGTTTCACGCCTCTCTCCCCTCTTTTTTGCTTTGTTCTTGTTCATTATATATCCCTCAATGAATTAGGGTTGCAAGACAGATTGAATCTTGAAGCTTTGATGAGATTTGATTTGATTTTCAATTTGTATGATATCCTTCCAAATTTGGCCTAATCATTCCAATCTCGTGCCAATCAGCCTTGATATGATCTGATTCTAATATGCAAGCATAATGAGCTTATGATTCTGTCCAAAAATCCAATCAAAACAAATCTTTGCTATTATTTACCAATTATTTGATTTAATTCAATTTTTAATAAATAAAAAATCAAAATAAAATAAATAATGAAGCAAATAACATGTGAGTGAGCATTTGGGTCGTGGACCATGTTATAAGTGAGGTGCAAGCATAAAACGTTAGGCCCATTTAGCAAAAAATGAAAATTTGAGCACATTTGACTTTTGGCAATTTTGCAAAAATGGTCAACTTGGCCAATGCATAACTCTCTCAATTTTGAACCTAGAGAGGTGTTCTTGGACTTTTTAGAAATCTTAGGATGTCCTATAATCAACCCTTTTGGTATCATCTCAATTGAGTCTTCCATGTTCATGTATGAAGCTTTGACCCAGAAGGTGTTTTTGTTGATTTTTTAAAAGGACCTATAATGCCAAAATTCATATATTTTTGTGAGTGCATATTATGAACCTGGAAGATGAAGATGAATTGTAGGGAATTGCATCCTATTCAAAATTAGATTTGGATGGGTCATTTATGATAAAGTATGAGAAAGTTATGATTGGTCAAAGTTGAGTTGACTTTTCTTGCAAAACCCTAATTTAGCAATTTTGGGTTTTGATGAATTGTGAGCAATCCTTGAGGAATAATGATCAACCCTTGATCAAATTATGGAAGTCACTTCAAAATGTTGATTTGGCCAAAAATCTTGAGGTTTGACTGTATGTGGGCCACAATTGACTTTTGACCTACTATAGTCGATTCTCAAGTATTTGAGCAGTTGATGAGCAAACTTCTTATGCAAGGCCTGAAACTTGGCAAGGATGATCTTGGGACCATAATAAGACCTTATAAAGCATATGAGACATTTGTGGTCCACCCATCTTGATGAAAATAGAAACCCTAATTTGGGGTATACTGCCTTAGGAGAGAGTTTGTCTAGTTAACTCTTGGGCAACCTTGAGCAAATTGGGGACCTCACTTGCCATCTGTTGAGAAAAATGGGAGGGAAAATTTTGGGGTACAATATATGCCCCTGTTCAATCTTCTTAAACCTAAAGATGTAGATTGGCTTGTCTGCCTTTCGTGATCCAAAGGTGGAAGATGATTGAACACTAGAGTGCCCAGAAATTTGCACTCGCATGAAGTGATACTTGATTTGTAATATTGAGAATGGGCTTATAGATGACATTTCGTAGTTTCTAGAGAATTGTCGGAGATGGGCTTAAATATGTCATCTGAAGAAGTGTCGATCGCATAAGAGATTCTTATGCGAGAACCTGTATACCTGTTGTTGAGGAGGACTTCGCTAGGGAATGATGGTCTATGTCTTGGGAGAAATGGAGTTTTAAGAGCTTCAGTTGTTCGTTACTCTACTAGGGAATAACTCTGGTTTGGGGAGCGGAAGTTAATTGCGTGTCTAGTGGGGGTATATGTTGCACCGCGACTTTTTGGGGAAATATGAAATCAGTTGTGTTTGATCGGGTCCTGGTCTTACAGTGTTATAGACTATTGTCTGGGGATAAGAGAGGAAGAACCCAGAAAGTAAGGTTATGAGAAGGAACCTGGATAGTAGGGTTACTTCGAGATGAAAGCCTGGATAGTAGGGCTTGAGAAGGAACCTGGATAATAGGGTTACTTCGATATGAAAGTCGGGATAGTAGGGCTTTGAGAAGGAACCTGGATAGTAGGGTTACTTCAATATGAAAGCCAGGATAGTAGGGCTGTGAGAAGGAATCTGGATGGTAGGGTTACTTCGATATGAAAGCCTGGATAGTAGGGCTTTGAGAAGGAACCTGGATGGTATGGTTACTTCAATATGAAAGCCTAGCTAGAAGGGTTGTGAGAAGGAACCTGGATAATAGGGTTACTTCGAGATGAAAGCCTGGATAGTAGGGTTGTGAGAAGGAACCTTGATAGTAGGGTTACTTCGAGATGAAAGCCTGTATAGTAGGGCTGTGAGAAGGAACCTAGATAGTAGGGTTACTTCGAGATGAAAGCCTGGATAGTAGGGTTGTGAGAAGGAACCTGGATAGTTGGATTACTTCGAGGTGAAAGCCTGGATAGTAGGGCTGTGAGAAGGAACCTGGATAGTAGGGTTACTTCTATATGAAAGCCTGGATAGTAGGGCTGTGAGAAGGAACCTGGATAGTAGGGTTACTTCGAGATGAAAGCCTGGATAGTAGGGCTGTAAGAAGGAACCTGGATAGTAGGGTTACTTCAAAATGAAAGCCTGGATAATAGGGTTGTGAGAAAGAACCTGGATAGTAGGGTTACTTCGATATGAAAGCCTGGATAGTAGGGCTGCGAGAAGGAACCTAGATAGTAGGGTTACTTCGAGATGAAAGCCGGGATAGTAGGGCTGTAAGAAGGAACCTGGATGGTAGGGTTACTTAGATATGAAAGCCTGGATAGTAGGGCTGTGAGAAGGAACCTGGATAGTAGGGTTACTTCGAGATGAAAGCCAAGATAGTAGGGTTGTGAGAAAGAACATGGATAGTAGGGTTACTTCGAGATGAAAGTCTGGATAGTAGGGTTGTGAGAAGGAACCTGGATAGTAGGGTTACTTCGAAATGTAATCCTGGATAGTAGGTTTATGAGAAGGAACCTGGATAGTAGGGTTACTTCGAGGTGAAAGCCTGGATAGTAGGGCTACGAGAAGGAACCTGGATAGTAGAGTTACTTCGAGATGAAAGTCGGGATAGTAGGGTTGTGAGAAGGAACCTAGATAGTAGGGTTACTTCGAGATGAAAGCCTAGATAGTAGGGTTGTGAGAAGGAACCTGGATAATAGTGTTACTTCGACATGAAAGCCGGGATAGTAGGGCTGTGAGAAGGAACCTTGATAGTAGGGTTACTTCGATATGAAAGTCGGGATAGTAGGGCTGTGAGAAGGAACCTGGATAGTAGGGTTACTTCGATATGAGTTTCGGTACAACTGCAGAGGGAACCTGGGTGAGGTTGCTCTTGTCGCACTGATGATTACTCTGTTTAGCTTCGAGTGTTGATCATGGATTGGCTGGAAATTGTTGATAATAATTGTCTTTCCTGAAATAAATACAGGGTTAGTTATGTGTGATGCATGAGATGCATTATAAGATGACGTTCTCAAAATAAATGAGACTATGTTATATGTGATGTATGCACATGTCATGATGTATGAACATGAAATGCGGACGTAATAAAATGAGTCCGGGAAAATAAATCTCTGACTGCTGTTTGGAGAGTATGAGAAATGGTATTCTTGACTGCTGTAATAAAAACCATAGTTCCTCTAGTTTTGTTGGGGATGGTGAACAAAGGTGAGTAGCTGGGGATTCACATCCATTCGGCTGGTGAATATTATGTCGGGAGAGACCCTGTTTGAGGATAACTCTGCGGGGATAACTCTGTTGGAGGGGAGATACTTTATTGATAGATCTGCTAATTTGGAGAAATAAACTCAACTGGAGATGAATTTTCGTTGCTGGTGATAATGAATTATGTTGGAGATTGAATTTCTGCTTGTGAGAGAAATAAACTCCGCTTGGGGACAAATTTACTGACTCACTCACGATTGTGAACCTCGGCTGGGGAGAGTTATGTCCTGTTCGGGAAAGCTGACATCGCAGTCTTTGGATACCTTTAACTTTGTGGGGAGTATATGTTACTGGGACGCATGCTAAGGATATGACAATGACTTCGTATCAAGACTTTTCTGCCCCTGTACCTGCTGGAGAAAGTGCATGCGGAGGCCTTGTGGATTGAGTGTTATCCCAACTTATGAGGTGCTTTGTAACTGCCGATCGGAATGATAAGTCTTCTACTGATAGGCAAGTGGCAAGATGATGGGACATAGTCGTACGCTTTAATCCCTAACTTTTTCCTGGACTGTCTTTTCAGATTTTTAATCCATCGGGATACCCTTTTTTTGCCCAAGCCGCCTTTTCAGGTTTTCGACTTGTCGGGTGTACAGGTTTTTCATATGTATATGCCTAACTTTTTCCCGAACCTTTTTGGCTCGCTGGGATGCCCTTATTTTTTCCTAGGCCAGTCAACCTAGCAGGTCTTTTTTCATGCGTAGTATTTTCCGACTATGTCCATGTTCACCGGGTACAGAGAATTGTCAATGTCCATAGTAGTAAGTGTTGCCACACTACTAGAAGATGTTTGTTTGATCGTATAGGATTCGTTGCTAGGATTCATGCCCAATGCCCCAAGTAATTCATATGGAGATCTGCCCCTGGCTATTTGGCATCTTTAAGAGATTCCTTGAATCTTGACTTGACTACCCCAGATGATGGACAATGATCATGCCGTGTCCCCTTGGTTGGAAGTGTTTTTCCACTTTAGGTGATCCTTTTTATTGAGAAGGTTTTTGTTCACTAGATATTCGTCATGCGAATTTCTCTGCTGTTGAACAAATAGTTATATGCAAATAATGTTATTTTAAAAATGCAAAGCTTATGTCTGTCTTGAGGTTTTGAAAATGCAGTTTTTTTTAGTAAAATAGAATTTTGCAAAGATGTGATAGCAACTCGAGATTTGTAATGGACCTTCAGGAGTCAGGATACATTTTGTAACAGTATGCTTTCGAACTAACCCATGCTTCAACTAGGACTTTTAAGGGTTATAACGTGGCCTGGTTCACGGTTTAAGAAACAAAGGATAAAGGCTCAAATTTTATTTGTACCCACCCATTCTTCGTGATATTCTTCGATCCTAAACTCAGCTAATTGTGCATTTAGATCCCGTTTGAGTCTTTGCCCTGATATTCTAGTGATGGTTCAGATACTAACAGTTTATTTTGAATAGGCAATCATTTCTTTTTTGTTGAGGGTTTGTAGGACCTCTTTTTTTTTTTTATTATCCCTGTCTTTTTCCTGAATTGTTTCTTTTGTGATTACAATCAGTGGGATGCCCTAGTTTTTTCCTTAAGTCTCCTTCATAGGTTTTGACTTAGCCGGCTTTTATTTTAAGAGATAATGACTGCCTGTCCTGATGATATGCGGAACCATCATCGTCTTTTGATTTGTAAGGACGTCTTCGATGCTATTCATCGTGTACGAAGCGGAAGATTGCGACTGAATGCGCCTCTGAATTAACTAAGAAAACTACCATGCCCAGGTTATGATTAAGGGTTTTAATTAGTGTAAAAAGAAAAACTCCTACTTCTTTGGCCTAAAGGGGTTGACTAGGGATTATCTTCTTTATAACTCCAATGTTTGGGATTTGAAACAACGCTTGTACATCATCAGCGGGGTCTGTTCAAAAGCATAATGTAGAGGTTGTGGTGTCATTTTCGTCATCCTCCCTCTAAAGGCTTACATCTTTTTAGTCGAGAGTTGAATATCACAAAAAGGAACGGAGTTTAAATATAGTGAATACGAATGAATTGATTCAGAACAGACATATGCAATGTATTGATAAAGTAACAAAGTTTGACATGAATAAATATTTGAACAATCAAAAGAAAATTACAAATTGAAAATTCTAATGAATGAAAAAGCCCTCCTGTTAGAAGTCTTCACTTCAAATGGTGGGCCTTGGAGGATTGACAAAAACATTCAAGTTGACCATCTTGTGTGAATTCCAATGCTCCTTCATCAATCAGGTCTTGAATTTTGTATTTCAACCTCCAACAGTCGTCAGTATCATGCCCAGGACTGTTGGAGTGATATGCACACCTTGCATCAGGATTGTAATTAGGCGAAGAAGTCTTGGGATTCGGATGAGGTCCTATCAATGTAACCAGATTCATCCTCAACATGTGTTGTAATGCTTGAGACAGCGGCATGTTGAGTTTGGTAAACTGCCTCTTGGGTGTATCTGGCTTACTCTGATTAACCCGTTGTTTTTGGCAAGGTTGTTGTTGGACCCGTGAGGTAGTAGAAATTTGGAAAGGTCCATTCTTCACCAAACCAAACTCTTGTCTTCTTGGAGGTTGATCAATGACTTGGTCCCCGGCCTCGACTATTTGCTTCATACTGTTGCATCCGTCTTGATGAAATTGGTTGATGATGGCTTTCATACCTTCTTGTCTTCGGGCTAGATCTTGGATAAGATCCATCTGCCCCAGCATATGGGTTCTCATTACACCTACCTCGGCTTGTAGTTGTTCCAGCCGTTTGTCCTTATTGTCTTCAGGACTTTTCTTGACCAAGTTCCCAACGAGGAGTGTTTTCAACTCTTCCTGCCCCTTAGATAGGTTTAGGAATATTTCCCTGAACTGAACTTCTTGAGCTTGAAGATCTTTGTTGTCTTGTTTGAGAGCCATTGCTGAAATAAACAGAGAGAACATGAGAGACCTGTACTGGAAGACCTGTTATGCAATGATATGTATGATATATGTATGCTATGTTTTCAAGGATCTCGCGGGGTAAACAAGAAAATGTCAAAAGTTGAATTTTGCAGCTTTGATTGAAGAACTTTGTATCGTTGAGAGTCCTTCTACGAGAGTCAAGCTCACCATATCGAGTGGGTCATAGCCACTAACTCAAGTTATCGTGTTTTGATCTCTAGACGACATTGGCTAGAGGAAAATAAATCCCCTTGCCCCTTGCTAGACATCTGATTTACCATAACCTGCATCACAAACCCTTGAGATCCTTGAAATAGTTAAGGAAATGTTAAGGCATGATGTTATGATGTGTATGCTATGCGTTTTAAGCAAAAGTGCGAGGTGATGTAAGAAAGTAAACCCGGCAAGAAATCCAAGTTATTGGATAAGGACTGTAAACAAAACCTATAAGGAACTCATGTTGTCAAATAATAACACTGTTCAAGTAGTTCAAGTTGAAAGCACACAAGTCTCACAAACATCCTTAGGTTTAGGCTTGATGGGTTTTAAGGTAGTACCCTCTTGAAGTTAAGTTGGTTTCAAACCTGTCCTAGAAGAGTAACCGAGTTCTAGAGGATCTCAATATCACTGACCATCCTCCATCGGTCATGGTTTCAGCTCACGCAGTCTTTTCTTGCGGCCAAAATATTCCGAGAGTATGATCTCAATGAGTGTAGCATCGAGTATCAACCAGTTCTCAACTCTACACCGAGGCCGGCTATCTCGCTACTTTCTAATGGCCAAGTTGGGCGATTAAAGGTTCTAAGGTAAGTTGATGCTTAACGACACCATGCAACGGCCCCGTATTCTCCTTGTTTCTCCACAAGGGATACCGGTACCAACCAATGTGCCACATCAACGTAGCTACTGCTTCAACTGTTTCGGTCTACGCCGTATAGTTCCCTCACAGTCTATTGCTACTTACCTAAAAGGTGTTCCCCAGATACGGGTGTAGGATCTATAGTAACCCCAAACAAAACCCTTGAAAGTAAAGCAAACAAAGTACTCAAGAGAAGAAATTCTGATGACCTAGATCCTAAGGTATACCCCACTTATAAACTCCCCAGTAGAGTCTCCAATTCTGTAATACAGTGGCAGAACCGGCTGTTTAATACTGGTTTGCGTTTTGCATTTTGTGTTTGCAAAATGTCGTGGTAAGCAAGAGTCGCCACCGACTTTTATTTCATCCAATTGGAAAGGAAAAAAGTACAGAAAAAATCTTTTTTCGAGATATTATGAGTACGAGGGGTAGATTATAGAAAGGTAACGTATTAGCACCCCTTATATCCATGGTTTTCCATGGGCTCTTAGGTACTGGCTCATTTTTAAATTGCTTGTGTTTGTGTGCTTTGTTTTGAAAATGTTTTACTTCGTGATAACCCTTGTATCAGTCCTCAAAGGTGTGATGAAGTTGTTTTGAAAATTGTTTTGAAATGTGTAAGTGTGAAAAGTTTTGATTTGAGCAAGTACCTACTAGCATCTACTTACTCGAAAAAATATTGTTTCTATTCTTGTTTCCTTTAGACAGCGCTATCCCACTATTGAGAAATAGGTAGCACCGTCGTTGGAGTTTGCAAGGGTCAATTCGAAAGGGACGTACGATCACTAAAGCAATGTTAGGACACCTTAGTAGTAACCCTAGAGTCTTAATATCTTTCTCGAGGCAAAATTTCTGAGGCAACATTTCTGAGGCAATGTTCGAACGGGACATTTTGATCTTTTTAGACTGGAAGGAAACCACTAAGACACCTTATGCTTAATGATCGTTTACCGAAGGCAACTGAAGTGAGATTATACCCTAAGAGTGATATGTGCGAGTGATTTGTCTCAGTTATTTATCTTTGCACATTAGGGTTTTCTAACCATATTAATTTGTCATGCATTCTTGCCATACAATCCTATTAGCATACATCTAAACAGTTAAATATTTGCAGGAATTAAAAATGCGAGAAAATAAATCTACGCTATTACAAGGGTTCCGGGAGGGGGATTAATTACATAGCCAAAAACCCGGGAATTTAAACAGTAAATAAACCCTAAATTAACTATTACAAACCATGAACATTTACAAAATATTGGCAAAATAAATAATAAACGTACGGAGAATTAAATGCGAGGCGATTAGGGTTTTGACCCTTTTAATAATCCTATTTGTGATTGATTAAAAAAAGATGTTTTTGTCATGTTTTGTTATTTGAGAAAACAATGAAATAATTGAATTAAAAAAATATAAAATCCTAAGTTCTAATTAATTTTAAATTAAGAAAAATAGATTAATTCATTCTAAAAAAACTATTTTTTTGTATTTTTTCATTTATTTGAGAAAGAAAGAAAAATTAAATCAAGAGTTAACCTAATTTTATAATTGAATTTTAATTGTGAAAGAAATTAAAGTTGCCCTAAATTAATTAAACTAATTAACTAAAAAAACATTTATTAAGAAAATAAATCTTTTTTTGTGATTTTTGATTGGTTAATTTAAAACAAATTTTGTGTTGATAAAAATCAAGATAATTAAAGAAAATGCATTAAAGAAAAATAGTAGAAATAACCAAATGGGCATGTTGTCAGCAGATCTGGCTGGAGACGGATCCAGAAGATGATGACCCTCAGAAGGTGAGGTGCGTTGGATTTGGTTTTGGCTGATGGATCCAGAAGATGATGACCCTCAAAAGGTGAGGTGCGTTGGATCTGGTTCTGGCTGATGGATCCAGAAGATGATGACCCTCAGAAGGTGAGGTGCGCTGGATCTGGTTCTGGCTGATGGATCCAGAAGATGATGACCCTCATAAGGTGTATGTGCTGGATCTGGTGAAAACAATGGAGAAAATGCCAAAAGCTCACGCTTGGGATCAAACCCAAGAAATGAGTTTCTGATTTCCTTCCTCTGACCAACTGCGCTGGATGTTAACTTGTTAATATAATAAAAACAAATAATATATTGGAAAACAAGTTAGTGGCCAGAATAATGCGCCAGAATTTAAACCAGCCAGTCAGGTTATGACACGCTGTTGTCTTCTTCCCTGGAACCGTCGTTTTAGGCTCTGAACCTTTACCTACAAATGCAGGTTTGTTGCTGAAACCTGTGTCATTCAAAAGTCAAGCACACGCAATATAAATTCAATTGGGGACCATGAATAAACTGGGTTTAAAGCTCTGATCATCATGGTACCCATTATCAAACCTAATTTTGCTTGAAACCTAAAACCCCAAATTGGAGCACGAAACCCTAACAATGACAAAAGCTTGTTTCTGCACTGTAAATTAAATCAAACTATCCAGAAACGTTAAAAACATGATGATGATCACAAATATGTAACGTAAACATGCTAAAGATGCAAGAATTATAGTAATTGAATTTGGATAATTTTGTAAACCGTTAGAATGATAAGAAGTGATTCTGGACGTGCAGGGGACCTGGGAGTGATTGGAATAGCTTCCTGGGATGTCCTGGAATAGTTTGATGGCCTTGGATTGCTCTCAAAGTTACTCTATCCTGAAATCGGAACCTCACTTTTTGTCAAGATTTTTGAGTTTTGTTCTAACCGTTTCACGCCTCTCTCCCCTGTTTTTTGCTTTGTTCTTGTTCATTATATATCCCTCAATGAATTAGGGTTGCAAAACAGATTGAATCTTGAAGCTTTGATGAGATTTGATTTGATTTTCAATTTATATGATATCCTTCCAAATTTGGCCTAATCATGCCAATCTCATGCCAATCAGCCTTGATATGATCTGATTCTGATATTCCAGCATAATGAGCTTATGATTATGTCCAAAAATCCAATCAAAACAAATATTTGCTATTATTTACCAATTATTTGATTTAATTCAATTTTTAATAAATAAAAAATCAAAATAAAATAAATAATGAAGCAAATAACATGTGAGTGAGCAGTTGGATCGTGGACCATGTTATAAGTGAGGTTCAAGCATAAAAAAGTTAGGCCCATTTAGCAAAAAATGCAAATTTGAGCACATTTGACTTTTGGCAATTTTGCAAAAATGGTCAACTTGGCTAATGCATAACTCTCTCAATTTTGACCCTAGAGAGGTGTTCTTGGACTTTTTAGAAAGCTTAGGATGTCCTATAAGAAACCCTTTTGGTATCATCTCAATTGAGTCTTCCATGTTCATGTATGAAGCTTTGACCCATAAGGTGCTTTTGTTGATTTTTCAAAATGACCTATAATGCCAAAATTCATATCTTTTTGTGAGTGCATATTCTGAACTTTGGATATGAAGATGAATTGTATGGAATTTCATCCTTTTCAAAATGAGATTTGGATGGGCCATTTATCATAAAGTATGAGAAAGTTATGCTTGGTCAAAGTTGAGTTGACTTTTCTTGCAAAACCCTAATTTAGCAATTTTTGGATTTTGATGAATTGTGAGCAATCCTTGAGGAATCATGATGAAACCTTAATAAAATGATGTAAGTCACTCAAAATGTTTATGTTGGCCAAAAATCTTGAGGGTTGACTGTATGTGGGCCACAGTTGTTTTTGTACCTACTATAGTCGATTCTCAAGCATTTGAGCAGTTGATTGAGCAAACTTCTTATGCAAGGCCTGAAACTTGGCATGGATGATATTGGGAACATAATAAGACCTTGGAAATCATATGAGACCTTTGTGGTCCACCCATCTTGATGAAAATAGAAACCCTAATTTGGGGTATACTGCCTTAGCAGAGAGTTTGTTTGGTCAACTCTTGGGCAACCTTGAGCAAATTGGGGACCTCACTTGCCATGTGTTGAGAAATATGGAGGGCAAATTTTGGGGTACAACATAAGGTATCTTAGTAAAAACAATAAAAATATAAGATCATAGTCCCTCGATGACACTATCTAAGTTGCCTTTCAAATGATCTTAGTCCCCAAAAAATAATGTTAAGATACCTTGCAACATTGCTAATCATGGTTATACGACGACCCACGCCCATCCCGTTTACATCCAAAGATAGGGTTACTTACCAAATCAATGGTAAGATAATAATGTCAAAGGAAAAGAAAATAAACAAGAAAGACTTTTTGAGTAGGTAGAATGTTCCTAATTACTTGCTCAATTTCAAACAAAACATCCTTTCTATTTTCAAAACAAACACCTATATTTTCAAAACATCTTACAAACTTGAAAACATTTTCAAAAGATCAAGCATATTTATATACATTCTTACGAACGAGAATCATTACAAAGATTGCCTAAACAATGGCCTCTTTACAAAATACTTTCAAAAAACCACACAAAGCACAATTTCAAACAAAAGCAAGTGATCTAGCAAGTAACTAAAAGCCCATATAAAACCATGGATGAAAAGGGTGCTAATACCTTCCCTTTTCATAATCTATCCCCCGAACTCAAGAAATAATCTCAAAGGTCTTTCCTGTGCTTTTTCACCTTTCCTTTTGGATAAAAGAAAAGTCGGTGGCGACTCTTGCTAACCGCAAAATTTACGATCAAATGCCAAACCTTCAAGTCAGTTCTCCCACCGTATCACACCATGAAAATAGGACAAGATATAATCCATAAAGATAATTCAAATAGAAAAATATTCCTCCATATTTTTCGCAGCCTATGAGTCACAAATCCATAATTATGGTGCGTAGGAAATCAGGAAACAGAAAACTTAAACTGATATTGGGCTGAGTTCAGTTCAGGAGGAAGATATCAAGACATCTACTTTGACATCATTCAAAATAGTTTTGCTTCAAATGTTAAGACATTTAGCAAAACATTATCAAGTCATTGTTTTGGCAAAATTGCTGCAAACAAACACTTACAAACTCCCCCTTTGGCAAATTTTGGCTAAAACATTATCAGAGCACATTATCAGAGCATTAACAGAGCAACAACATAAGCAAAGCAAGCAAAACAAAAAACTCAAGTAGCAATTAGCAAAGGAAGATGTCAAAATGTAACGCCCGTAATTTAATTAATTATTTAATTAAATTATTTTTGGGATATTTGTGAAGATGTGTTGTGATTAATTGGATTTAATTATTTTATTAAGTGTTGAAATAATATTAGAAGTATAATATTATTTGATGTGGGATTTTTTTAAAGGAATAGAAGTAATAAGGGGGTGTATTAGTTTTGAGTCCATTAAGGAATAAAGAGAATAATACGTTATTTTATTATTATGGAAATAACAAGAAAGAAGAAGCAGTAAGAGAATAAGGGTTTGAAAGGAAGGACGTGAAGCTGTTGGAATAAAGGAAAAACGGCAGAACGGGAATCAATTGGAGAAAGTTATAGAGCAACCTTCAATCCAAGGTAAGGGTGGGGTTCTGACTCTATAATTGGGTTCATGATAATTGGTATGTGGGATTAGATGTGAAAGTGTTGTTTTATTCGTGATTGAATTATATGATGTTGTATGATGGAAATTGATGATTGAAAGATGAACGATGATGTCCCGATACTCTTTTATTTGATGTAGAATTGTAGGATAACTGTAAGTGATGATTATCCATGATTAGATTAGGTTTTTAGAGCTTAAAGTATGGAACCCATAGTGAAAACACGGAGAAAATCGCAGAAATTTCCCATGACAGAGCAGTATGCGTCGACCCCAAATGATATGTGTCAATACAAGCAAGTCTTTAGACTCAGGATGAGTCGACACGAAGGAGCCTTGCGTCGATACATGAGGACTTTTAGACTCAGGATGAGTCGATACGTAGGAGCATGTGTTGATACATGCTGTGTGGTAGACCCAGTATGAGTCAATACAAGAGAGGATGCATCGACTCATGTTGCGAGTTCAGTTCAGTACGCGTCGACCCAAGACGTTATGCATCGATCCGTGTTGCCTGGTTTTTGGCAGAATCAGTTTGAGAAGGCTGTAACTTGAGTTTTCGGACTCCGTTTGAGGTGTCGTTCGAAGCGTTGAATGGCTAACGTAATGAACTTCATTCTTAAGTATTAAAATTAAGAATAGTAAGGATAATCCTAGTATCCAAATTAGGATTAGAGTTAGCTCCCGCGATAATCTCTATGTTGGTTTTTATGAAGAAGGATGAGGATGAGACATTTATAGATTATTGTCTGGTTTGTAACAGTAGGATTAATGATGATGACGGTGTGGTATTACAGAATAGTAATATTCATAGGTTTGGTAATCTAGAAGTAAGCTTTAGTCGACTAATTAATCATAGGCAATATCTTGTTATAGGCCTATGGCCAACATTGTGAAATTGATGAGTTACTGTCGTATTACTGTACGGTTGAGTTGTTGATGAGATGATGTTAATGAGAGTTTATTTTGATGAATTATGATGTATAAATGATGTTTGATGATTTATGATGATAAATGATGTCGATGAATGATGTTGATGAAGAGATGTTGAGATGTTTTTAAGATGTAGGCCTTTGGCCAATGATGGTGTTGTGTTGAGATGTTGTCAATTATGGTGTTGTTATTACATTCATGATTGTGTCGCATACATTGCATTTTGAGATGGAGCTTATGCTCGTTGAGATGACCTGTATTGTGAATATTGAGATGAAGGCTTATGCCTTGTTGATGCCTCTATTAATTGGCAATTTTGAGATGGGAGTTCTGCTCCAATGGTACCACATGCATTTGCATAGTATTGAGTTGCATTATATGATTGCATAAAGAAGTGTGTATTGATGTTGTTAATGTGTATTATTGTTGTGATCATTATTTATTATGAGATGAGAAGTGGTGATGTTATGTGATCTAATTTAATATATTAATTATAATGCGCTTTATTATATTGTTAGATATCTCACCCCTTCTGTTTGAATGTTGCCCTTATGCTGGTAACGTGCAAGTAATCGAGAGTGAAGGATGTATACCTTCAGTAGTTCGAGTCGGTGTCATTGCTCTGATATGTAACACTCGGGGGGGATGAACGCGTGTTGCTTTTGATTGTTAATTATTTAGTCATTGAACTTTAAGTTGATTATTATTAAAATGGTGTTGTTTTGAAGTTGTTGTAACGATGATAAAGATGTTATTAAGAGTTCTGTTACGTAAGATGTTAAATTGTTGAATTATTTAATTATAGTATTTAGGATGATGGTTCATCCGAAGTTTTAAAGTGTTATGTATCCACGATGAATGCAATGAGTTTTTAATGATGAATTTGTGGCATCCTGATTCGTTTGTATGAATGATTTTATAACTCTGATTTATTTATATAATTTCCTGGTAGAATTGGAGTGTTACACAAAACATCTTCTAAGACATGAGGCTCCCCCTCAAGTATTAAGCTCCCCCTCAATCAGTGGTCAGTCAGTGGTCATTCAGTCACTTTCTCTCCCCTTTTTTAGTCATAATATGCCAAATAAAAGGATGCATTCAAGAGTGTATGAGTAATTTAGGTATAGACCATAGAAATCAAATGTCAAGCACATGCAAGTGCCAAAAATAACCAATGGGTTCAGATAAATAAACATCAAATAGTCTAACTATCATCAGGACCAGTAGACTTGGCTGAGTCAGAACTTCCTTCCTCACTAGAATCTCCTTCTTCAGAGCACACTCTATCATCAAAGTCTTTATCCTTTTGAAGCTCTTTGACCATCTTCTCAAAAGTTAGCTTCTTTGCTGAGCTAACTCTTACCACATCACCTAGTTCTTTGCAGGCTTCTTTCAATTCAATGATCATGTCATTCTTGGTGGAGGTCTTGTTTTCAATAGGTGCAGATGTCAAAACAATGTCTGGGACATGTTTTCCTGAAAAAAATCTTAAAATGAAGAGTCAAAGTAAACTCCCTCTTGCACACTACATCATTACCACTTAGAATCCCAGGATGCTGATTAAGGATAATTCCACATATAAAGGAAGGAAAGGCAATGGGCATCTTAATGGGACAAGTTCCTGCATGCTTAATAGTCTGATCAAAAATGTAAGTACCATAATCAAACAATTTCTTGTTTCCAACAGCATAAATAAACTTTCCTAATCCAATAGTGATGGTTGAAGTGTGATTTATAGGAACCCAATTTACAGCTCCAATTTTGTGCAAAATAGCATATTTCACACTAAGCTTGCTAACAGGAAGTTTATTTTTCAAGGGCCACTCACTCACTTGATTAGCAGTGATGGCTCTGCACACTTGATTATCTGTTACTTCTAGCTCACAAAAGTCATCTTCAGTCCTATCAAGAAATATATTTATGATAGCAGGGGAAAATTCTACACACCTACCCCTAACATACACCTTTCTATACTCCTTACTTTTTATCAGCACAGTCAACAAGAATATTATGAATTCCTTAACAAGAGTCTCATAGATTTTAACAAACCTAGTAATAGTTTTCATCAGTCCAACATAAGATATTAGCTCCATGATTTCTTTGCATTCCAGAGCACCAACTCCCAATTCTCTTTCCAGGGCAATTCTTCTTTGAAACACATACTTCCACTTTTCAGCATTCCCAGCAGAATGGAAGGAAATGTTGTCAAGGGGAGCATTAGGAACCCTAACTGAAATATTCTTGCTTGCGGACTTTTTGATAGGAGAGATGTCCTGGATATCTTGCTCGACATCATAGTCCGAGTCAGCTTCTTCAACAACCACATCTTTTTTTTACTTTTAGATATTTTACAGCATCATCATCATCATCATCATCATCATCAGTGGAGCTATCAGGTCTAGCTTTTCTTTTGCCAGAGGTAGGAACCACTTTACTTCCTTGCTTTGGGGGTCCATACATGATTTTCTTCTTGGTTGTCTTGGCAGGGGGTGTGACACTTGCATCCTTCACTTTCCTGGATTTGAGCCTTCTTGCAATACCAGGCACCACATTAGTAATGAGCTCATTATCAGATAGCTCATCTACATTAACTACATTATCAGCATTTTGACCTTCTGCATCCTTGGAGGCAACAACATCTTCCTTAGTATGAGAGTTCTCTTCAACATCTTATTCAACATTTTCTTCTTCCACTTCCTTTAGAGCAGAGATAGCAAGCTTCTCAAGTTTACTTTCAGCGGCATCTTTCTTGAAGGTGGATGATTCAGCAACAACACTTTTTAGGTTACTTCCTTTGTCATCCGGAGGAGGCATGTGAGCAAGAGGAGTAGAAATCCCAGGCACAACAAAGCCTTCATTTAATACTTTGTCTACTAGCCTTCTAATGCTTCTATCAACATTAACAATCTCTTCTTCTGTCCTATTTTCCGTAGCAGTAGAAGAGTTACCTTTATCATCTTTGGATTTCTTTGCAGGTGATGATCTAGGTTTCTTGACCTTTTTCTCAAGAGGTGGGATGGTTGTTAGAGGAGTAGCATCAAGTACTCTATCAAGGGAGATATTTTCAGGGAGGTTGACAGATTTTGAGGAAGACGATGTATGATGTTGAGACATCCTTGAAGATTTTTGAGCAATGAGATGAAGAATGACAAGGGTTCTTTTTCTGTAGAGGAGAATGAAGAGTTTGTTAAAGTAGAAAGATGAAATTTCATAGTGTGTGGGAAACACTATGAGGCGGTCTTGTAATGATTTCTTTCGAAATTTTATTTGTCGGAAACACAAATAAAATAATATCATTTTAATGATTTTCCCACATGCCCTTTGTGATCGGTGGATTTAGAACTGACTGTTTAAAGCTGGTTCGCGAAATGTCGCGGTAAGCAAGAGTCGCCACCGTCTTTTATTTTCTCCAACATGGATAGGACAAAAGCACAGCAATATTCCTTATGAGATTGTCTCTCGGTTCGGGAGGTAGATTTATAGAAAGGGAAGGTGCTAGCACCCTTTCTATCCATGGTTATCCATGGGCTCTTAGATACTTGCTCTTTATGTTTTCAAAATGTTTGCTTTTCAAGATGTGAGTGGGTTTGAAAAAGTTTCTTTGAAAGATTTCTGAATAACTCTTGTATCTGTCCTCAAGAGTGTTTGAAAAATTGTTTTGAAAGCTTTTTGAAAGTGTCGGTGTGAAAAGGTTTTGTTTTTGTTTTTGAATAGAGCAAGTATCCATGAGTCATCTACCTACCCTAAGGAATTAGGCTGTGTAAATGTCCTTAAGGTAGTGCCATCCCACCATTGAGAGGTAGGTAGCACCACCGTTGGAGGTGTTCGGGTCAATTCGATTGAGGGACTGTGTGGTCACCGAAGCAACAGTTAGGACACCTTAGAAGCTACCCTTATGTCCTTGATCCCCTTTTTTTTTAATCCGAGGCAACCGTTTCGAGGCAACTGTTCCGAGACAACTGTTCCGAGGCAACTGTTTCGAGGCAACTGGATCATGGACATAAGGACCGCTAAAAAGTCCTATACTTGACGACCACGTTTCGAAGGCAACAGGTGAGGCATACCCTAGAAGTGGTGTGTGTGTTTGTGTGTTGTTTTCAGTTTAACAGTTATCTTTGATCATGGTATTGTGAGCTACGCTTGTTTTTAATTAGCATACATTCTTTCATACGAAGTTAGAATTTAAAAGTGCGGAAAATTAAAAGACGGAAACATAAAAGCTACGCTATTACAAGGCGCAGGTCTATACATCGCCAAAATACAAAGACTTGTTTTTGATAAAAGATGCAGAAAGTAAATAAATACCTAATTACTATTACATCCAGAAAGCAGTTACATAATAATCACTAAAAGAAAATAAATGCGCGAAAAGAATTAATTGAACGTTCGAGGGTTTTGACCCTTTGCTTGAAATTAAATTAAATTAAAGCTAATTAACTATTTAATTAAAGAAAAGTGTTTTTTATGTTTTTGGTATTTATGAAAATAAAGAAAAGAATTAAAATTAAAGTTAGTGGAACCCTAGTTCTAAATTATTTTAATTGTTAAAGAAAATGTCAAAATTAGGCTAATTAACTAATTAATTAATTTACATATTTATTTACAAAAATATTAATAATAATAAATAATGATGAAAATAATTAATTAAGAAAAAAAAATGAAGATGTCAAAACCCTAATTCTAGGTAACTTTTATTTATCAAAGAAAAATATTGAAATTGAAAACCTAAATTAAACTAGATTAATTATTATAGTTTATTTACAAAAATAAATTAATGGTAAATTAAATATTAATTAAATATAAAACAATTTTTGGTTTCTGATTTTTTATTATGAAAATTATTTTATGGTGAAAAAACAATTAAAACATTAAAAAGAATTAGAGAAGAAAATTAAATAAAATAAAAAAAAAAAGATGCAAACCAAAGGGGGTATCAGGCCCAGAATGGAGGTGTTTGGAAGTAATTCAGGCCCAAGAGACAATGCCTTGTTTGACTTTTCTGATCATGCGTATGAGGCTTGACTGAGGTACACCCTGGATTCCATCTTCTGGCCATTGGATTGGGCATCATGGCCATCTGGCAAGCTGTGCGTGAGGCTCATGGTAGGGATATGGAATGAGTGCTGCATGTGAATACGTTAGGACAAAAATCAAGAATTATATGGGGGGACCTGGGAATCGAACCCAGGTCCCAATGCCTGCAGTACACATCCTCAACCAACTGAACCACCAAGCGCATTTGTTAAATGTATAGGCAACAAATATAATATAAAAAACAAGCATTAATGGTCTAGCACAAAAAGAAAGCGCGCCAGATTTGAATATTCCAGTCATGCAACGCCACGTCCGTCTTCGTCTTTGTTTTCCCTACAACTATGAATAAGATAGCGGGGGTTTTAAACCCCCACAAATTAAAAGTGTGGAAAATAGCGATTACGCCCACAGGTAATATAAATTGAGCGTGAGGTTTCCATTTGCTTCGTCTTGAGCTTCTGAATTCAACTGTATAGGTCTAAAGGTCTAATTTTTTCTCTACAAGAAAGCCCTATTTTGAAGCTTCTGAAACCCTAGATTTCATCCATGGTGAATTTCGTTTCAAGCAGTTTTAGCACAATTAAACTATACCAAACACTTCAGGAAGGTGTCAGTAATACAAATCCACAAGTAAAACATGTTAATGATGCATATCAATTAGGTTTCGATTAAGAAAATATTTGATCAAATCCTGACTTTGCTTTACCGTTTCTTTGAGTATGAGAGCTGGAAAGTGGTTGCAACACGTTCAGGGAACTCTCAGCAAGGGTTTGGAATCAATAATCTTCTCTGAATTGGACTGTAAATCAGAAAACAGTTTTTGAGTTTTTATGAAAATTTTGCAAAGTGAGTATGTTGTTGCAGCAGCTTTTTCGTGTCTTCTGCACTAGGGTTTACTTGTGCATTTGTATGTGAATGATTCTAGGTCAAAACCTTGGCCCAAAAGTCCATGAATTGATGTTTCATATCTTTGATTTTCATCATATATTTTTCAATCTTTTTTCATTGAAACCTTTGCCAATTATGGAAGATCTTGTCCCCTTGGGTGATGCACGAAATCTTTAGCATATTTGGAGTATATTTGCTGCATAAAAAGATTTGAAAAAGCATTATTTGAATTTTCCCATAATTAAATCTAATTAAATGAATTAATATAAATATAAATTCAATTAATTAATCAAAAATAAGAAAATAAATTATTTTGAGCTCAATGGGTCGTGCATAGGCTTTGGGTAATGATTCAAGGAAGAATTTGAGGCCCATTAGCAAATTTGAAGTGTTTTAGGCAAAGTTGACTTTTGAAAATTCCCAAAAATTTCCCAACCTCTCCAATGCATATCTTGCTCCATTTTGAAGCTATGAACATGTTCTTGGACATTTTGGAAAGGTCTTGAAGTCCTCTAACCAATGCCTTTGGTCCCATGTCATTTTGATTTACCAATCTCAAGTTATGGTCTTTGACTTAAAGTGCCTTTTTGTTGACTTTTGAAAATGACCTATAATGTTGAAATTGATAACTTTTTGTGAGAGCATTTCTTGGACTTGGAGTGTGAAGATGAGTTGTAGTAAATGTCATCCTCTTCAAAATGAGCATTGGATGGAATTTTTCTGATAAACCATGAAGAAGTTATGCCTTGGTCAATTTGCAGTTGACTTTTCAACTGTCCAAAAATAGAAACTTTTGCATCTTGAGACTTTTTGAGCTATGCTTGTGGAATCATGATCAAGAATTGATCAAATGATCATTGTGGCTTCAAAATAAGATGTTGACCAAAATTTTTGACTTTTGACTGTCAAATGACCATTTTGCCCCTGTAGTTGACTGTGAAGCAATTAGGGTTTTTGACTGTGCAATTTGATGCTGTGAGTCTTGAAACTTGACATATGGATGCTTGACAATGTATATAGGCATATGGGACTTGATTGGACCCTTGAAAACCTCAATTTCTTTGCCAGAACCAAAACCCTAATTTTGACTGTGTTAGGAGGCAATTGGACTGTGCAACCCTTGAGAGATTTTGAACCATGATCTTGGCAAATCTTGAA
Organism: Vicia faba; assembly: GCA_948472305.1. NCBI lineage: Eukaryota > Viridiplantae > Streptophyta > Magnoliopsida > Fabales > Fabaceae > Vicia > Vicia faba. Next base: position 1,102,688,572 of record OX451736.1, read on the forward strand.
AAATATGGGAGGGCAAATTTTAGGGTACAACACCCTTAATTGCTAAAAACCTTCATATAGGGAAATCCCTAACTTTCTTCTAAAGTTCTCAAACTTATTAGCATCCAAGGCCTTAGTGAAGATGTCATCCAATTGCAATTCAGTGGCTACATGTTCTAAGGCAACAATCTTTTCTTTAACAAGCTCTCTTATGAAGTGATGACGTATATTAATATGTTTGGTCATGTTGTGTTGAATGGGATTCTTTTATATGTTTATGGTACTTAGATTATCACAGAATAATGTCATGACATCTTGTTTGACATTATATTTTGTTAACATTTGTTTTCATCCAAACCAATTGAGAACAACTGCTTCCTGCAGTAATATACTCATCATTTGCAGTGGACAGAGACACACAATTTTGCTTCTTACTGAAGCAAGATATGAGATTATTTCCCAGAAAGAATCATCTTCCTGATGTACTTTTTCTATCATCAGCACATCCTTCCCAATTAGCATCGCAATAACCAATTAAGGCAGAACTAGATCCATGAGAGCATAGCATACCATAGTCACTTGTCACATTCACATATTTAAGAATTATCTTCACATGGTTGGCATGGCTAACTTTAGGATCAGCTTGATATCTTTCACACACCCCTACAGCAAAGGCTATGTCAGGTCTGCTAGCTGTGAGATATAGAAGGATGCCTATCATACTTCTGTAAAGACTTTGATCCACACTTACTCCTTTTTCATCTTTAGACAACTTCAGATGTGTGGGAGCAGGAGTTCTTTTGTGGCTGGAATTTTCCATCCCAAATTTCTTTACTATATTCTTGGCATACTTGCTCTGAGATGAAAATATGGAATCTTCCATTTGTTTAACATGCAGACCAAGAAAATAGGTTAATTCACCAACAAGGCTCATCTCAAATTCTGACTACATTTTCTTGACAAAATGTTGAACCATCTCATTTGACATCCCACCAAACATAATATCATCAACATAAATGTGTGCAATCATGATCTTCCCTTCTTCTTCTTTGACAAAAAGGGTTTTTTCTATGCCACATTTCCTGGATTCATTCTCACCAATAAATTCTGTCAACCTATCATACCAAGCTCTTGGAGCTTTCTTTTATCCATATAGAGCTTTCTTCAGTTTGTAAACATGTTTAGGGAAAATTGGATCACCAAATCCCTTTGGTTGTTCCACATAGACTTCTTTATTCAGATATCCCTTTAAGAAGGCACTCTTTACATCCATTTGAAACAATTTAAATTTTAGTATGCATGCAACTCCCAAGAAAAGTCTGATTGATTCAAGTTTGGCCACAAGAGCAAAGGTCACATCAAAGTCAACCCCTTCAATTTGAGTGTACCCTTGTGCAACTAACCTTGCCTTGTTTCTAGTGACCACCCATTTTCATCATATTTATTCTTGTACACCCATTTAGTGCCAATCATATTTATCCCTTCAGGTCTTGGAACTAGATCCCAAACTTCATTTCTACTGAATTGTTCTAGCTCTTCCTGCATAGTATTAATCCAGAACTCATCAGTTAGGGCCTATTTGACATTCTTAGGCTCAATTTTTGACACAAACAAGAGTTTGCTATCCCATCTCTTGATCTGGTAGTAACTCATTTATTTAGATCTCCTAAGATGAACTCCTTAGGATGATCTCTCTGGGTTCTAATTGAAGGTCCTTTATTGAGATGACTAGGCTTAGGATCTTCTTGAGGTGGATTAGAATAAATACTTATGTCATTTGATTCTTTTGGAATATCAGACAAAGATGTACCAACATCTTCTGAGACATCTTCTTTAACATTCGATCCTCTATCATCAATAATAACATTTATTGACTCCATCATAACTTTGGTTCTGGAGTTAAAAACTCTACAAGCTCTGCTATTTGTAGAGTAACCCAGGAATATTCCTTCATAACTCTTGGGATCCATCTTCCTCCTTTGTTCATGATCAGCTAAGATGTAACATTTACTTCCAAAAATATGAAAGTATTTAACATATAGTTTTCTTCCCTTCCACATTTCATACAAGGTGGTTGAAGTGTCTTTCCTTAGAGTGACTCTATTATGGATATATCATGCAGTATTCATAGCTTCATCCCAAAAATGGTAGGGTAACTTAGCATGAATCATGGCTCTGGCAGATTCTTAAAGGGTTATGTTCTTGCGTTCCACAATCCCATTTTGTTGAGGAGTAATGGGAGAAGAGAATTCATGGTTGATTCCTTTAGAAGAGCAAAAATTAGCAAATTTGTTGTTCTCAAATTCCTTTCCATGATCACTTCTAATTCTGATGACATGACTATCTTTTTCCCTTTGAAGTTTTTGACAAAGATCTTTAAACACTTCAAAAGTTTCTGATTTTTCTCTAATAAAACTTATCCATGTGTATCTAGAGAAGTCATCTACAACAACATAGACATACTTCTTTCCACCAAGACTTTCAACCTGCATAGGTCCCATCAAGTCCATGTGAAGAAGTTCCAAAACATTTGATGTAGTAAGATGTAGTAAGATCTTAGTCTGCTTTCCAATCTGGCAGTCACCGTATACCCTTCCTTCTTCTATCTGAGCTTAGGAATCCCTCTCACTTCTTCTTCAGATATAATTCTTTTCATACCTTTCAGATGCAAGTGCCCCAATTTTTGATGCCATAGTTTAACTTCATTCTCTTTGGCTAAAACACATGTTGAGGAGAAGTTCAACTCTTGAGGAACCCATAGACAACATTTATCTTTAGATCTAATTCCTTTCATAATAACTTCATTATTTTCATTGCACACAAAACATTCTTCCTTGGTGAACTTAACTTTGAATCCTTGATCACACAATTGGCTTATACTTATCAGGTTAGATGTTAACCCTTTAACAAGTAACACATCATCAAGCTTAGGGACTCCTGAGCAATCAAGATTGCCAACACCTTTGATTTCACCTTTTTCTCCATCACCAAAAGTCACATAACTGGTGGAATGAGATTTGACATCCACCAACAGGTTCTTGACACCTGTCATGTGTCTAGAACAGCCACTATCAAAATACCAGTCATCTTTGGTAGATACTCTGAGGGAGGTGTGAGCTATGAAACTAGCAACATTAGACTTGGGAATCCACTGTTTCTTATTTTTTTCTATTTTGTGGAATCTTACCAGTTTTGGGAGGAGTAGTAGCCTTAGGATACCCATATAACTTGAAACAGAAGGGCCTTATATGACCAAGCCTTCCACAGTGATGACATCTCCAGGGCTGGGGATTCTCCTTGGTGTGATTAAACTTATTCTTTCCATGATGTTTAGACATTTGATTCGACATCCTTGGTTTAGACTTGGCATGAGTGGAATCTACTGAAGGTTCTTTAGAATTTGGTTCCTTTTTCTCATTAAACCCTAGACCACTCTTGTCTCCTGTCACTCTTCCTTCTTGAAGAATTTCATCTAAAGTGTCAGACCCATTATTCAACATTTTGAGAGATTTGACCCTTCTATCAAGGTTTGAGTTCAATGAGGTCACTTCACTTTCCAATTTAGAAATAGTTTTTAAATGCTCTTCTCTTTATTCCTTCAGTTGAGTTATGAGGACTTTTGTTTCTCCCCTTCAAGGCACACTTATGTGCTTCTGAGACACAATTCTTTGTATGAAGCAACTAACTCATCAAAGGTTAGTTCCCCATCACTAGACTCTTCATCAGATACATATTTCTCTGTCAATGATTTAACATACTTGTTAGATTCTTTAAGATCACTTTCTGAGTCCTCTTCAGACCAAGTAACAGACATATTCTTCTTTTGTTTCTTAAGATATGTAGTACATTCAGCTCTAATGTGACCAAAGCCTTCACATTCATGACATTGTACTCCCTTCCCTTGAGTGGATTTTTCTTCAGCCCTTTTTCTTCCAAACTCATTTTACTTATGGATGTCAGATGAGATGTTCTTGACATTTGATCTTTGGTTCCTATCCATTCTTTTTATCACTTTGTTAAAATTTCTTCCAAGCATAGCTAAGGCATTTGATATTCCTCCATCTGTATCCAGATCACAGTCTTCCTCTTCATCTTCAGTATTTGATACATAGTCTATGCTTTTTTTCTTCTTTTCATATCTTTCATTGATAATTAATTCAAATGTCATAAGGGATCCAACAAGTTCACCCACTTTCATTTTTTTCAATGTCTTGAGCTTCTTCTATAGCAGTCACTTTCATATTGTGATACGGTGGCAGAACCGACTGTTAATACTGGTTTGCATTTTGTATTCACAAATGTCGCGGTAAGCAAGAGTCGCCGCCGACTTTTATTTCATCCAACAAAGGAAAGGAAAAAGAACAGAAAAAACCTTTTTCGAGAATGTTTCTGAGTACGGGGGGTAGATTATAGAAAGGGAAGGTGTTAGAACCCTTTCTATCCGTGGTTTTCCACGGGCTCTTAGGTACTTTTCTCATTTTTTAAAATTTCTTATGTGTGCTTGTTTTGGAAAAGTTTTACTTCGTGATAACCCTTGTATCAGTCCTCAAGAGTGTGACAAAGTTGTTTTGAAAATTGTTTTGAAAAGTGTTTGTGTGAAGAGTTTTGTTTGTTTTAGCAAGTACCTAGGAACTAATCTACCTACTCTAAAAAAGTCTATCCATTTTCCTTTAGACAGTGCTATCCTATTATCAAGGAATATGTAGCACCGTTGTTGGAGTTTTAAAGGTGCGTTCGAAGGGACAAGTACGATCACAAAAGCAATGTTAGGAAATTTTAATAATCATCCTAAAGCCTTAAAGATCTTTTTCTGAGGCAACATCTAAAACGGTCATTTTAGATCTTTTAGGACTAGAGGACGACTACTAACCTTCCCTATACTTCGTGATCGTTTATCGAAGGCAACCAGAGTGGAGTAAACCCTAGGAGTGAGCATGTGCAAGTGTATTTTTTCAGTTAATTATCTTTGCACAATTAGGGTTTTCTACTATTTTAATCTCAATTTGTCTTTCCATACAATCCTATACATACATCTAAGCAGTTTATAGTTTGCGGAAATTAAAATGAGAGAAATTAAAGTTCTAGTTATTACAAGGCTTTGGGGAGATACATAATTATTTTTGACCGAAAATAAAATACGTAATTAAAAACCTACTTAAATCTATTACAAACTCGGAGCAGTTACAATAATAACAAAAGGGAAAACTAAAAGCGCGCGCAGCGAATTAAATGCGAGAAATAATTGGAAGACCTAAAAATCTAATTCGAATTATTTTAAATTATAATAAAAAGAGAAATAAATTGCCTAAATTTAATTAAACTAATTAATTATTAAAATATTTTTTATGAAAAATGGTTTTTGATGTTTTTTATGATTTTTGATTAAATAAAAAAATATATAATTTTTGGTGTTATTTGCAAAAAAGACATAATTAAAAAATAATAAGAATAAAAAATAAATTAAAAAAAGTGAGATTGGGCCTGCATAAGCAACCCAGGGGGGTGTGTTTCTGATTTTTGTTAGGCCCATGCACACTGAGCCCATGCCTGCGCCAGATCCTGCGCTTCTCTCCTCTGATGATGCATGATAGTCCTTCAATGTTGGAAGGTGAGATTTGTCTGATGATGGATATCAGGGCTGAGATCTAGGGGTGCACGGTGGGTGCTAAGTTATGAGGCACGCTGGATCTGCATTTAAATGTTCAGAAAATAAGAAAATGTTTGGACCTGGGGTCGAACCTAGGTCTTTTGCTTCACATGTTCCTACCCCTGCCATCTGCGTTGGGTTGGTTAGTTGTTATAATAATAAGATCCAATCATAATATATAAAACAAAATGGATAGGCTGAAAAAATTAAAAAAAACACGCGATTATTCAAACGGACCAATGGAGTGGCGACGAGTCATCGTCTTCTTCCCTGTCCATCGTCTTAGGTATCAGATTTATACCTACAGACAGAGCTCCATAGACATAACCCTGCAATCTTCAAAAATCCATACAACGCATGATAAATTAATTCTAAATACACCAACCAACTCGTCTTGATCTCACGAGTATCAGGACATCATTTTCTTGGCCTAATTTTACCTGTACAGAGAAGCCCCAAAACGGCTTCTTACACCCTAACCATGGCAATCATCAATATGTGTGTTAAAACATCAACTAAATCATTCAAACAGCTTGCAAATATGTTAACAATCACAAATATGTCATTAAAACGTGATTAGGATGCAAGAATTGTCGTGATCAATTTTGAGAAAAAAGGAAAATCGTGTGAAGACTATAGGACGATTCTGGGCTTGGGAATGCTTGCAATGGATTGTGCTAGCTTCAGGAGATGTCTATGAAGCGATTGGAAACTTTGGAATGTCTTGAATCACCATCTATGTGAGAAAACGATCCAACACTTTTTTGCCAAAATTTGAGTTTTCTTTCTTTGTTCTCACAGTTGCAACCCTTGTCCTTTTGCGTTGTTTTTGTTCATTATATATAGTATGATGAATTAGGGTAACAAAAACGACCTGAATCTTTTGGAATTATGGAGATTGAATGAGATTTGCTTGCCATATGATATCTTTCCAAAACCATCCAAATCATGCTATTTTTTCCTCAATTTGCCTTGATTCTATTTGATCTGATTAGGCCAGCTCAATTAGATTTGATTCTCATTAAAATTAGATTAAAAAAACCAATATTTGATATTTTTGTCATTTATTTGATTTAATGTGACTTTTAATAAATAAAAATCAAAATAAAATCAATAAATAGAGCAAATAATTTATGGCTGCTGATTTGGGTCGTGGACCATGTCCTTAACAAGATACAATCCTGAAACGCTAGGCCCTTTTGACAAAAAATGCACTTTTGAGCACATTTGACTTTTGGCAATTTTCCAAAAATGGTCAACTTTGACAATGCATATCTCTTTCAATTTTAACCCTAGAGAGGTGTTCTTGGACTTTTTAGAAAGCTTAGGATGTTCCCTAAACAAATTTGTTTGGTTTCATCTCAACTGGGTCTTCCATGTTCATGTAAGAAGCTTTGACCCAAAAGGTATTTTTGTTGACTTTTTAAAAGGACCTATAATGTAGAAATTCATATATTTTTATGAGGGCATTTTTTGAACTTGAGGGCTGAAGATGAGTTGTAGGAAATTGGATTCCCTTCAAAATTATCCTTGGATGAGAAATTTCTGATAAAGTGTGAGAAAGTTATGCTTGGTCAAAGTTTGGTTGACTTTTCTTGAGAAACCCTAATTTAGCAACTTTTGAGTTTTGATGAATTAGGAGCATTCCTTGAGGAATCATGATCAACCCTTGATCAAATGATGAATATCACTTCAAAATTTTGACGTTGACCAAAAATCTTGAAGTTTGACTGTATGTGGGCCACATTTGACTTTTGAGCTAATACAATTGATTTTCAAGCATCTGAGCAGTTGACTGAGCAAACTTCTTGTGCAAGGCATGAAACATGACATGGATGTTCTTGAGAACATATTAGGACCATGGAAAATATTTTTGGCCTTTGGAGTTCCCCCATTTTGATGAAAATGGAAACCCTAATTGGAGGTTCCTTGTCTTAGGAGAGGGTTTGTCTGGTCAACTCTTGGGCATCCTTGAGAAAGTTGAGGATCTCCATGAACATATGTTGAGTAAAATGGGAGGGCAAATTTTGGGGTATAACAGCTGCCCCTGTTCAATCTTCTTAAACCTGAGGATGTAGATTGGTTGTTCTGCCTTTCGTGATCTGAAGGTAGAAGATGATTGAACACTTAGAGTTCCCAGAAATTTGCACTCGCATGAAGTAATACTGGTTGGTTACATCGGGAATGGGCTTACAGATTCTATTTGGAAGTCAACAGAGAATCGTCGGAGATGGGCTTAATGATGCCATCCAGAAAAGATATTGGTTGCATAAGAGATTCCTTTACGAGAATTCTTGTGCCTACCGTTGAGGAGGAATTCGCCGGGGAATGTTGATTTATGTCCTAGGAAATAGAGTATGGGAGCTTCAGCTTTCCATTACTCTACTGGGGAATTAACTCCTAATTGAGGAAGTGGAGGTAAACTGCATATCTGGTTAGGGTCCAGACTGCACAGTGACTTACTGGGGAATTGTGAAATTGACCGTATCTGGTCGGGTCCAGGTCTTACAGTGTTGTAAACTGTTGTCCAGAGATAAGGGAGAAGGAACCTGGATCGTAGGGTTACTTTGAGATGAGAGCCTGGATAGTAGGGCTATGAGAAGGAAACTGGATATTAGGGTTACTTCGGGATGAAAGCCTGAATAATAGGGCTTATGAGAAGGAATTTGGGTCGTAGGGTTACTTCGAAATGAGAGCCTAGATAGTAGGGCTATGAGAAGGAACCTGGATTGTAGGGTTACTTCGAAATGAGATCCTAGATAGTAGGGCTATGAGAAGGAACCTGGATAGTAGGGTTACTTCGGGATGAAAGCCTGGATAGTAGGGCTTATGAGAAGGAACCTGGGTCGTAGGGTTACTTCGAAATGAGAGCCTGGATGGTAGGGCTATGAGAAGGAACCTGGATAGTAGGGTTACATCGAAATGAGAGCCTGGATAGTAGGGCTATGAGAAGGAACTTGGATAGTAGGTTTACTTCGGGATGAAAGCCTGGATAATAGGGCTTATGACAAGGAACCTGGGTCGTAGGGTTACTTCGAAATGAGATCCTGGATAGTAGGGCTATGAGAAGGAACCTGGATAGTAGGGTTACTTCAAAATGAGAGCTTGGATAGTAGGTCTATGAGAAGGAACCTGGATAGTAGGGTTACTTCGAAATGAGAGCCTAGATAGTAGGGCTATGAGAAGGAACCTGGATAGTAGGGTTACTTCGGGATGAAAGCCTGGATAGTAGGGCTTATGAGAAGGAACCTAGGTCGTAGGGTTACTTCGAAATGAGAGCCTGGATAGTAGGGCTATGAGAAGGAACCTGGATAGTAGGGTTACTTCGAAGTGATAGTGTAGATTAGTTTACCTGTTTGGCTTCGGGAACTGAGTTTCCATTAGTTGTTTGCAGACGTGACCTGTATAACTGCTGGGATTGTTGAAGATAATCGTATTTCCTGAAAATATACCAGGGTTAATTATATACAATGCATGAAATGCCTTGTGAGATGATGTTCTCAAAATAAATGAGATTATGCTATATATGATATGTATGCGCATGTCATGATGTATGTACATGAAATGCTATTGGGGTATGTCCGAGTCTGGGATAATAAATCCCTGACTGCCACTGGAGCATATAGCATTCATGACTGTTGTAGAGAATTGTGGTTCTTCTACTTCCGCCGAGGATGGTGAACAAAAATGACTATGCTGGAGATTTACCCTTTGTTATTTATGAATATTCTGTCAGGAAGAGATTTCGTTTGAGAATAATTCTGCGGGGAAATAACTCTGTTAGAGGATGAACCTCCATAGCCGAAGGGATAAACTCTTTCGGAGATTGAGCTTCTGTATCCATAGAAATAAACTCTATTTGGGAGATGAAATTTACTGACCCGCTTGCGATTATGAAATTCGGATGGGGGATATAGCTGTCAGGTTTCCGAATGACCCTGGCTGGGGAGATTACTTCCTGTTTCAGGAAAGCCGACATCAATGTTTTTTACTCTGTGGGGAATGTATGCACTGAGGATTATGCTCCAAAGCTGTCTCTATCCCAGTACCTGCTGGGCAGAGTAAATGTTGGGTTTGACACTTCTTGTTTTTGCCCCTGTTTATGGAATTACGAGTAATTGTATTTTTGTTTCTTATGTAAATATTTATGAGCAGCAATCATATTCAAATGCATATGTCAAGAATAAATCATTGGACGTTCATGCAAAACAAAACAGAAAAAGAAAAAAAACTCAAAGTTTCTTGTGAAAATGATTTTGTATTGATTTTTGAAGTTGGCCTGTAATAGGAGTTTTCGTACAAGGAGGTTGACACTCTAGTAAGAGGACGCCGCCGTAAAAATAGAAACTCTACAATTTTGTGTAAAAGAAAACAAATATGTGAAATAATCCCATTGAGTTCCAACTCTATTATCGCCCTTATGTCTTCGAGCGTCTCATCGCTTTTCTACTTGGCCGAAAGTTGATTTGATTGATTGGTGTCGTCCGAACTTGATAGTTGATACCGAAGTCTGGTCGTAAAATGATCCAATGTGACATAGTGATACGCTTTACATCCCTAACTTTTGCTTAGACCGCCCTTTCGGGTTTTTAGTCCACCGGGATACCCTTTTTTACCCAAGCCGCCCTTTCAGGTTTTCGGCTTACCGGGTGTACATATTTTTTTCATTTTCATCCCTTATTTTTTCCCGAACCCTTTTGGTTTTTCGGGAAGCCCTTATTTTTGCCTAGTCCAGTCAACCTAGCGGGTCTTTTAATTAGGCGTAGTATCTTTTCACTATGTCTGCATTGACAGGGTGAGGAAGATCGTCACCGTCTGTGGTGGTCAGAATCATAGCTCCACCCGAGAAGATGTGTTTAACCATAAATGGCCCTTCGTATGTGGGGGTCCATTTTCCCCTGGGGTCACCTTGCGGCAGTATGATGCGCTTGATCACTAGATCCCCGACTTGATATTATTGATGTCTGACTTTCTTGTTAAAAGCCTTGATCATTCGCTTTTGATACGTCTGACCATGGAAGATAGCAGTAAGTCTCTTATCGTTGACTAGATTTAGCTGATCAAGCCGAGTTTGGTTCCAGTCATCTTCGTTCAAACCCGCATCCTTTATAATCCTGAGAGAAGGTATTTGGACCTCAATGGGTAGGACTGCCTCCATGCCATATACCAGAGAGTAGGGTGTTTCCCCCGTCGACGTCTGTGCTGAGGTACGGTATCCATGAAGAGAAAATGGTAACATCTCATGCCAGTCTTTGTACGTCACCTTTATCTTCTGTACAATTTTCTTGATGTTTTTGTTAGCCGCTTCAACAATGCCATTCATCTTCGACCGGTAGGGAGAAGAGTTATGATGTTGTATCTTGAACTGTTTACAGAGCTCAGTGATCATTGTGTTGTTGAGATTCGTACCATTTTCAATAATAATTCTCTCTGGCACACCATACCGACAGATTAGATTATGTCGGATAAACCGTGCCACCACGCTCTTGGTTACAGTAGCAAAAGAGGCCGCCTCAACCCACTTCGTGAAGTAATAAATGGCCACTAGAATGAAGCGATGCCCATTAGAAGTAGTGGTTCTGATTTCTATGATCATGTCGATGCCCCACATTGTAAAGGGCCACGGAGCTGTCAAGACGTTTAAGGGAACCAGAGGCACATGCACCTTATCAGCGTAAATTTGGCACTTATGACAAGTTTGGGAGTGCTGATAACAATCGGCTTCCATAGTGGACCAGTAATATCCTGCCCATAGGATCTTCTTAGCCATAGTATGTCCATTGGAATGGGTTCCGAAGGTACCTTCATGTAGATCTGTCATGATCCTCTCTGCTTCGCTCTTGTCTACACACCGCAGTAATGTAGAGTCATGGTTGCGCTTGTAGAGGATTCCATTACTGAGGAAGAACTTTGTAGCGAACCTTCTCAGAAAATTCTTATCATTGACAGATGCCCCTTCGGGATATTCTTGAGCCTCGAGATACCTTTTAACTTCGTGAAACCAGGGTTTGTCTACCACCTCTTCGGTATCAATTTCACAGCAATGTGCTGGTTCATCCAACCGCTCAATGGTGATTTTGGGAGCTTCATTGTCCCACATGACTTTGAACATAGAAGATATGGTAGCTAGCGCGTCCGCTAACTGATTCTCCTCTCGTGGGAAATGTTCAAAAGTTACCTCCTCAAAGTGTGGGAGAAATGTCAGCACGTACTCTTTGTATGGGATGAGATTCTGATGCTTCGTATCCCATTCGCCTTTAATCTGAATTATTACCAAGGCTGAATCCCCGAAAACGTCCAAGAACTTGATCCTGAGGTCAATGGCGGCCTTGAGACCCATGATACAAGCTTCATACTCCGCCATGTTGTTAGTGCAATTGAAGCATAGTTGGGCGGTGAAAGGGGTATGATAACCCTAAGGAGATATGATGATAGCGTTGATGCCATTACCCAGTGCGTTCGAAGCTCCTTCAAAAACCATAGTCCATCGGGATCCCTCTTCGGGTCCTTTATCTGGTCCAGGTTCTTCGTAGTCAGTCACCAGCATAATATTCTCATCCGGGAATTCAAAATTCATGGACAGGTAGTCATCCACGACCTGATGAGCCAAATGATCAGCCAATACACTCCCCTTGATTGCTTTCTAGGTTGTATATTGTATATTGTACTCAGTTAAGATCATCTGCCATTTTGTTATTCTTCCAGAGAGAGCGGGTTTCTCGAAGATGTATTTAATTGGATCCATCTTAGATATCAACAAAGTAGTGTGGGTCAGCATATACTGTCTTAGTCGACGAGCATCCCATGCCAAAGCGCAACAACTTTTCTCGAGCTGTGAGTATCTTGTCTCACAGTTGGTAAACTTTTTGCTAAAGTAGTATATTGCATGCTCTTTTCAACCAAACTCATCATGCTGCCCCAACACACACCCCATTAAATTGTCTAGCACTGTTAAGTATAATATCAAAGGTCTTCCTTCAACCGGAGGCATCAGAATTCGTGGTTCTTGAAGGTATTCCTTGAATCTTTCGAAAGCTGTCTGGCATTCGTCATTCCACTTTACCACTTGATCTTTCTTCAGAAGCTTGAAGATGGGCTCACAAGTAGCAGTTAGATGTGAAATGAACCTGGCGATATAATTCAAGCGTCCCAAGAAACCTCTAACTTCCTTCTCTGTACGGGGAGCTGGAATTTCTTGTATGGCCTTTACCTTTGCAGGGTATACTTGGATGCCTTTGTCACTGACAATGAAACCCAGGAGTTTACCAGACCTTACCCCGAAGGTGCACTTGTTTGGATTCAACCTCAACATGTATATCTTCTACCTGCCGAACAACTTTTGTAGATGATCAAGGTGCTCTTCCTCAGTTTGAGACCTGGCTATCATGTCATCAACATAAACTTTGATCTCGTGGTGAATCATATCGTGGAACAAAGCGACCATGGCGCGCTGATAAGTTTCCCCAACATTCTTCAACCCGAAAGGCATCACCTTGTAACAGAAGGTGCCCCACTGTGTGACGAAGGTTGTCTTCTCCATGTCTTCCGGAGCCATCTTGATATGGTTGTAGCCAGAGAAACCATCCATTAAGGAGAAGATTTTGTGTTGCACGGTGTTGTCAACCAGAACGTCAATGTGAGGAAGTGGGAATTCATCCTTGGGGCTTTCCCTGTTCAGATCTCTGTAATCCACACACATATGTACCTTACCGTCCTTCTTGGGTACCAGAATGATGTTAGCAACCCACTGTGGATAGGAGGTGACAGCTAAGAACCCTGTGTCAAACTGCTTCATGACCTTTTCCTTGATCTTCTCTGACATTTCAGGGCACATACGATGGATCTTCTGCTTAACCGGAGGACGGTCTTCTTTGGTCGGCAGACAATGAACCACAATATCAGTGTCTAAACCAGGCATGTCCTCATACGACCAGGCGAAGATCTCCACATAGTCGTGCAACATCTGTATCAACCTCTACTTGATCTTAACTTCCAGATTTGCGCCGATCTTGACCTCTTTTCTGTCTATCTCCGTGCCCAGGTTTATCGTCTCAACTGGCTCTTCATGAGGCTGTATAGCCCTTTCTTCATGCTATAATAGTCTAGCAAGTTCCCCAGGCACCTCAAAATTATCCTCACCTTCGTCTTCGGCTTGGTTGATCGGATTTTCGAAGTCATAAATAGAAGTAGCAGAGCAGTTATCAATGGGATCCATAGTGGATATGGATCTGCAATATGATATGTGAGTGTGTGTAAGAGCATAGCTGTTTTGATAAAGTGAAAACAGAAAAGAAAAACAGAGAGCGCAAAATTTGTATGCAAGGAACGTCCAATGTTTTATTAATGATATATGAAATGACAAATAATAGCTCTCATAAACAAAACCAATGTGCCTCGGGCATGGCACAAGGTTGTAGAGTTTAAAATTGTTTATTACACATCTCAAAACAGGTAAGACAATTTACTGCGGACTAAAAGAAACTGGTATAAAGTCCCTAGCCGTCCAGTTACTCGGTCCACCATTGGTAGTTGGATAGATCCAACTATCAATGTCAGAGTCTTCCTCGATGTCTTCAATGGTATTAATTCCCCGATTGTTGATGCGTAGGGGAGGTCCTCCAGCCTGAGCACGTCAAACAACCCTTTGAGCTCCTGAAGTAAAGCTCAAACCAAACTTGTCAGTTTTATGAGTAAAATCAGGGAGTTGTCCCCAATTGGTATACCCACCTTCTTCAACCACGGCTCTGGTGTCTTTGAGAGAAGCCATCTTCAGAGGAGTCTTGTTGCTGGCAGTAGTTTCAGTCGATGCCAAGATCCGGGGGACCACTTCAAAGTTCTGGCAAGGAGTCTCTATGAATTCCCCGTCCTTCTCTATGTACCTGAAGGAATTGAGGTGGCTCACCATATACTCCTCTTCACCATGCACAATGACAATCTTCCCTTTTACTGGATACTTTAGCATTTGGTGCAGCGTAGAAGTGACTTCCCCAGCTTCATGGATCCAAGGACGACCCAACAAATAAGAGTATGACGGTCCGATATCTATTACGTATAAAGTGGACTCAAAAGTCTGGGAACCTACTTTGACGAGGATGTCCACTTCCCCATGCACCATTCTCTTCGACCCATCAAAAGCCCTCACCACAATGTTACTAGGCTTTAAGGTCAAGCCCTCACAGTCCAACTGATCCAATGCCTTCTTAGGCAGAACATTCAGCGAAGACCCAGTATCTACCAGCACATGAGCCATAGTGGTGCCCCTGCATTCAATCGAGACATGCAGAGCATCATTATTCTTCCTCCCTTTCGGTGTCAAGTCTGCATCTGAAAAACCCAGCCTATTGTTAGCAATCAGGTTGGCCACACAATCTTTGAATTAATCAACTGAGGTCTCCTACGGCACATGCGCAGTCTTGAGGAATTCAATCAAAGCCTTCATATGGGCCTCGGAGCACAACAACAGGGACAACATGGATATCTTTGAGGGTGTCTTCCCCAGCTGCTCGACCATATTGTAGTCGCTCTTTTTGATTATTTTCAGTATTTCCTCTATCTCTTGCTTAGAGGCTTCCACGACAATTTTTCTAGGTGCCTCTGTCCGGGCAGGCTCACCAATAACTTCTTTGCCTCTGATCCCAGATGACTCGACGGCGGGAGTGATGATAGGAGTAAGCACAGGAGCAGTAGTTGATGTACCAGCAGGAGTAGCAGACGGAATAACAATAGGCCTATTTAGTCTTTGGGGAAATCTCGGGAGAGAAAACCCTTCCACTTCTGGTAACCTTGCTGGTCCCGACAATGTTACTAACATCATGATCGGCCTCTTCATTCTTCAGGTCTTATTTGATACCATGATAGTACACATCGGCACCATAATGCCAAGGGACAGCTTTGTCTGAGGCATGTGGGTCAGGACCAGGAAAGGTGATTATTAGCGGAGTGACTCTTGAAACAGATGTAATCCTAACAGGTCTTCTCGAGGAGACCTTGGAAGGATTGGAGGAAATGGTTATAATAGCAACATATTCAAATTGAACAACGGGAATCAAAGTTTTCTCGAATAAGATTTCTTTGCTGTCCATCAGGCGCTGAACACCTGACTTCAGCAAATGGCACCCAGAAGGCAGAGATGAACACATGTGGTAACCTTCACCACAACCCGGAAATAAACCGGCTGACAAAAAATTCTTCTTAACCGTCATAAGAGGAGTAGAAACTTCATCAACTAAAGTCACAAACAGATCGGTATCAACCGTATTAACTCCATGATTATGATTAGGCATGGGAGCATTTATGACATTGGGATTTTCCGGAGCATCAAACTCAATCTCCTTGGCCTCGATCAGATCCTGTACTTTATTTCTCAGAGCCCAACAGTCATTGGTATCGTGGCCAGGACTCTCAGAATGATAGGCACACCGAGCATTGGGATTATACCAAGGAGATGTGGTGTTCGGATTCTTGGGAGCCTCTTTCAAGGTTGCCAAGTTGGATTTTAGTATATGGGGTAGAACTTCAGCCAACGTCATGTTAATCCGGGTAAAATTCCATTGTGGTCTTTCCACCCTTTGTTGATAGTTGCGTTGTGGAGCAACCGCAGACCTAGGTATCATTATGTCACTTACTGTCTGACGGTGTTCCCCTCTATTTTGACCTCTTGGGCTATAATAGCACTAGCTTCCTTATTACCAGTAAAAGGCTTCTTTACCGAACTTGAAGAGGCATCTTTCTGTATCTTACTGCTCCGAATTCCAACTTCTACCCTCTCTCTGCTAGAATCAGCTCGGTGAAACCAGCTGACGAGCTATTGATCAAATGATTAAAGAATGGACCAGATAGCGTCCCAAGAAACATATCGACCAACTCCCTATTAGACAAAGGGGGTTGGACTCTTCCAGCCAAGTCTCTCCACTTCTATGCATAGTCCTTAAAGCCCTCACTTGCGCCCATGGACATAATCTATAGTTGAGTACGAGTAGGAGCAAGGTCGGTGTAGTATTTATATTTCTTATAAAAAGCAGCAGCCAGATCTTCCCGGTTTCGGACATTGGCTCTCCCCAGTTGGTAGAACCATTCAAGCTGAGTCCCTGACAGACTGTCTTGAAAGAAGTGAACCCACAAATTTCTATCAGTAGTGTGGGGCTGAATCTTTCTGATGTAGGAACAGAGATGGAGCTTTGGGCAAGACACCCCATCGTACTTAGCAAAAATTAGAGACTTGAACTTCTACGGGATGACCACTCCCGACACCAATCCCAATTCTTGGAAATCCAACTCGGGTATCCTCTGGATTTCTATAGCACTCAGACGATCTTCCAACTGCTTGTATCTATCCTCAGTAGGAGGATACTGCTCTTCATTATAGTCTGTATCATTGTCATAAACTTCAGGACTGGGGTCCTTTTCCCTTGTCTCTTCTTCTTGATTCTCCTCTTCTTTGGATGAAGAGGTCAGATCGACTTGCTGCTTTAACGGCCCCCAGAACCTTCTGCCCATATTCAAAATACCAGCAGCCTTCTTCTTTTTCTTTTTCTCCTTCAGGATGAGGGCTTTCAGATCCTCCTGCCCTTTCGCCAGATTTATGAACATTTGTTGGAATTGGGCATTTTGTTCCTGAAGATCCTTGATGCTTTGTTCGGAAGACATTTCTGCTGAAATAAACAGCGAAGAAGATGAGAAACCTGTAATGCTACATATTTATGCAATGTTATGGATATGATGTGTATGCAATGATTTCAAGGACTCTTAAAGGCTCAGATTTGTTTAACCAAAATAAACACATGTTAATTGCATTAATAAGTTCGAATTGTTACAAAGAATGCCTTTTAGGCTTACAACAAAACAAAACTTAAAGCAAAAAAGAAACTAGGTCTCCCAGGAGCTCATCCTTTTTGGTGTGATGTAGGCGTTTATGTTCCTTTCTTCATGAAGTAGCCTAGTGAGCTCCAGGACCTTCTTCTTGCTGGAAAAGAACTGAGCTACAAACGTGTCCCGCTCCTCTTTGAGTTGACCCTAGGACTTCTGTAACTCTTCATGATCAGTTTGAATGTCAGGATGATGACCAAGTGAAATAGTATCTCCTTCAATAGTTGGCTCCACAGTTATTGGCAGGACAACTGGGTAAGGCATCATAAGACTTTGGACGCGAGGTCGTACCCATCGTAGATAAGGCTCAAGAGGAATAGAATTCATGTGCCCTAGCGTCTTGTTATCAATTTTATGCACCATGCCCCAAGCTTTTATGAACCTTTTGCGGTATCCCTGATCATCATTCTCATAGTTGAAGGCAATTCCTTGGATAAGCGTATCATGTGGGCCATCTCTTCTCGCATAACCAAACTCACGCAAGGCCAAACAAGGGTTGTAAGTGATTCCTCCCCTAATTCCTAAGAGAGGTAAATTAGGGAATTCACCACAGTGATCGATGATGGTAACATCTTCCGAGAACCGCGAACACTAATGAATGTCTGAATGCTTAAGGGACATTAGCCTATGAGACCATTTCAAGCCCTGTTCATTCTTCAAAATAGACCTGGGTAGGTGCGAAATAATCCACCTAGCCAATAGAGGAGTGTAACACAAGAGGGTCCCCCTTCTCTTTAGAGTGTGAGCATGCAGAGAGTGTAGAATATCCCCGAGTAATGTAGGCACTGGATTATGAGACAGAAAAACCTTAATAGTGTTCACATCTAGGAGTTGATTTGCGTTAGGGAAAAGTACCATCCCGTAAACAAGAAGTGCCAGCACCTCTTCGAAATCTTGTAAATCTAGGGTATCCCAAAAATGGTAAGCCTTCTGGAATAGAAACTTAACCAGAATTCCTTGGACATTCCCTCTAGTCTCCCAATTTGTCACTATATCAGACCGTTGTAAGAACAGAGCTCTAGCAGTCTCTTTAGGCTTTGGATGTTCTTCTGTACCGTTGAAAGGTAACTGATCAAGAATAGGTACCCCCAACAATTGAGAAAATTCCTCCATAGTAGGTATTAGCTGGTAATCCGGGAAGGTGAAATAATGGTGCACAGGATCGAAGAACTGAAACAGCACTTTTAATAATTCTTCATCAGGTTTTGCAGTGACCAAATTGAGCAACTGACCATGCTTTTTAGTGAAATGAGAACTTTCAAGAACCCTTAATTCGAAGTCCTTAAGTTGGAGAGGCACTTTCATAAGGTTAATTTGTATAGTGTTCCTACGGGCGGATGCCATATCCTACAAACAACAAGCAAGTCACACCAAGCCCTTAGGTTTAAGGCATGCATGATTTTTAAGGTCATACCCTCTTGAAGTTGGATTGGTTCAACCTGTCCTATAATATGTAACTGGGTTCTAAGGGATCTCAATATCACCGATCTTTCCCCCAGCTTCGTTCAATAGGCAATTGACTTGTAACCAAATAAAGCTCAAGAGTCAAACCTCAATGAGTGTAGCATCGAGTATCTGTCGACCTTGGAAATACACTAAGGCCGGCCACCTCGCTATGTCCTACTGGCCAAGTTGTGAAATTAAAGGTTCTAAGGTCAGTTGATACTTCACAACACCATGCAGCGGCCCCGTACTCTCCTTGATTGACTCAAGGGTTACCAGTACCAACCAAAGCGCCACATTAACGTAGCTACTGCTTCAAACGTGTCGGTATACCCTGCACAGTTCCCTCATAGTTTATTGCTACTTACCTAAAAGGTGTTTCCCAGATTCGGGCGTAGGATCTATATAACCCCAACAAAACCCTTGAATATAAAGCAGGCAAAGCAAAAAGACAAGCAAGCAAGTTAAAAATGACCTAGATCCTAAGGTATACCCCACTTATTTAAGTCCCCAACAAAGTCGCCAGTTTTGTGATACGGTGGAAGAACCGACTGTTAATACTGGTTTGCATTTTGTATTTGCAAATGTCGCGGTTAGCAAGAGTCGCCACCGACTTTAATTTCATCCAACAAAGCAAAGTAAAAAGAACAGAAAAAACCTTTTTCGAGAATGTTTATGAGTACAGGAGTAGATTATAGAAAGGGAAGGTGTTAGCACCCTTTCTATCTGTGTTTTTCCATGGGCTCTTAGGTACTTTTCTCACTTTTTAAAATTGCTTGGGTGTGCTTGTTTTGAAAAAGTTTTACTTCGTGATAACCCTTGTATCAGTCCTCAAGAGTGTGACGAAGTTATTTTGAAAATTGTTTTGAAAAGTGTTTGTGTGAAGAGTTTTGTTTGTTTGAGCAAGTACCTAGGAACTAATCTACCTACTCGAAAAAAAGTTTATTCATTTTCCTTTAGACAGCGCTATCCTATTATCAAGGAATAGGTAGCATAGTCGTTGGAGTTTTAAAGGGACGTTCGAAGGGACAAGTACGATCACAAAAGCAATGTTAGGAAATTTTAGTAATCATCCTAAAGCCTTAAAGATCTTTTTCCAAGGCAACATCCAAAAGGGTCATTTTAGATCTTTTGGGACTAGAAGACGACCACTAACATTCCCTATACTTCGTGACCGTTTACTGAAGACAACCGGAGTGGAGTAAACCCTAGGAGTGAGCATGTGCAAGTGTATTTTTTCATTTAATTATCTTTGCACAATTAGGGTTTTCTACTATTTTAATCTCAATTTGTCTTTCCATACAATCGTATACATACATCTAAGCAGTTTATAGTTTGCGGAAATTAAAATGCGAGAAATTAAAGCCCTACTTATTACAAGGCTTTGGGGAGATACATAATTATTTTTTACCGAAAATAAAATGCGGAATTAAAAACCTACTTAAATTTATTACAAACTCCGAGCAGTTACAATAATAATAAAAGGGAAAATTAAAAGCGCACGCGGAGAATTGAATGCGAGAAATGATTGGAAAACCTAAAAATCTAATTTGAGAAAATATTTATGTTATTTTTTAAGAAAAAACTAGGTTATGTACAAAATTAACCCTAATTCTAATTATTTTAAATTATAATAAAAAGAGAATTAAATTGCCTAAATTTAATTAAACTAATTAATTAATAAAATATTTTTTATGAAAAATGGTTTTGATGTTTTTTATGATTTTTTGATTAAATAAAAAAAATATGATTTTTGGTGTTATTTGCAAAAAAGACATAATTAAAAAATAATAAGAAAAGAATAAAAAAAAAAGTGAGATTGGGCCTGCATAAGCAACCCAGGGGGGGGGGGGGGGGTGTTTCTGAATTTTGTTAGGCCCATGCACACTGACCTCATGCCTGCGCCAGATCAAGTGCTTCTTTCTTCTGATGATGCATGATAGTCCTTCAATGTTGGAACGTGAGATTTTTCTGATGATGGATCTCAGGGCTGAGATCTGGGGGTGCACGGTGGGTGCTAAGTTATGAGGCATGTTAGATCTGCATTTAAATATTCAGAAAATAAGAAAATGTTTGGACCTGGGATCGAACCCAGGTCCCTTGCTTCACATGTTCCTACCCCTGCCATCTGCGCTGCGTTGGTTAGTTGTTATGATAATAAGATCCAATCATAATATATAAAACAAAGTGGATAGGCTGAAAAAATTAAAAAAATGCGCGATTATTCAAACGGACCAATGGAGTGGTGACGAGTCATTATCTTCTTCCCTGTCCGTCTTCTTAGGTATCAGATTTATACCTACGGATAGAGCTCCATAGCCATAACCCTGCAATCTTCAAAAATCCACACAACACATGATAAATTAATTCTAAATACACCAATCAATTTGTATTGATCTCACGAGTATCATGGCATCATTTTCTTGGCCTAATTCTACCTGTACAGAGAAGCCCCAAAACGGCTTCTTAAATCCTAACCATGGCAATCATCAATATAGGCGTTAAAACATCAATTAAATCATTCAAACATCTTGCAGATATGTTAACAATCACAAATATGTCATTAAAACATGCTTAGGATGCAAGAATTGTCGTAATCGATTTTAAGAAAAAAGGCAAACCGTGTGAAGACTATAGGACGATTCTGGGCTTGGGAATGCTTGCAATGGATTGTGCTAGTTACAAGAGATGTCCAGGAAGCGATTGGAGACTTTGGAATGTCTTGAATCACCCTCTATGTGAGAAAATGATCCAACACTTTTTTGCCAAAATTTGAGTTTTCTTTCTCTGTTCTCACGGCTGCAACCCTTGTCCTTTTGCATTTTTATGTTCATTATATGTAGTATGATGGATTAGGGTAACAAAAACGACCTGAATATTTTGGAATTATGGAGGTTGAATGTGATTTGCTTGCCATATGATATCTTTTTAAAACCATCCAAGTCATGCAATTTTTGCCTCAATTTTCCTTGATTCGATTTGATCTGATTAGGCCAGCTCAATTAGATTTGATTCTCATAAAAATCAGATCAAAAAACCAATCTTTGATATTTTTTGTCATTTATTTGATTTAATGTGACTTTTAACAAATAAAAATAAAAATAAAATCAATAAATAGAGCAAATAATATATGGCTGTTGATTTGGGTTGTGGACCATGTCCCTAACAAGATACAATCCTGAAATGCTAGGCCCTTTTGACAAAAAATACACTTTTGAGCACATTTGACTTTTGGCAATTTTCCAAAAATGGTAAACTTTGACAATGCATATCTCTTCCAATTTTAACCCTAGAGAGGTGTTCTTGGACTTTTTAGAAAGCTTAGGATGTTCCCTAAACAAATTTGTTTGGTTTCATCTCAATTGGGTCTTCCATTTTCATGTAAGAAGCTTTGACCCAAAAGGTATTTTTGTTGACTTTTCAAAATGACCTATAATGTAGAAATTCATATCTTTTTATGAGTGAATTTTTTTAACTTGAGGGATGAAGATGAGTTGAAGGAAATTGGACTCCCTTCAAAATGAGCCTTGGATGATAAATTTCCGATAAAGTATGAGAATGTTATGCTTGGTCAAAGTTTCATTGACTTTTCCTAAGAAACTCTAATTTAGAAACTTTTGAGTTTTGATTAATTAGGAGCATTCCTTGAGGAATCATGATCAACCCTTGACCAAATGATGAATATCACTTCAAAATGTTTATGTTGACCAAAAATCTTGAAGTTTGACTATATGTGGGCCACAGACTTTTGACCTAATATAGTTCATTTTCAAGCATCTGAGCAGTTGACTGAGCAAACTTCTTGTGCAAGGCATGAAACATGACATGGATGTTCTTGAGAACATATTAGGACCATGTAAAAGATTTGAGGCCTTTGGAGTTAACCCATTTTGATGAAAATGGAAACCCTAATTGGAGGTTCCTTGTCTTAGGAGAGAGTTTGTCTGGTCAACTCTCGGGCATCCTTGAGCAAGTTGAGGATCTCCATGAACATATGTTGAGTAAAATGGGAGGGAAAATTTTGGGGTACAACATATATCAAATATCTTAGGAAGAGACCTGAGCATCTTTCTCACCAATTTGTCTTCAGGTATTTTCTCTCCTAAAGCACTGGATGCATTAGCAATTTCAAGAATGTTCATATGGAAGTCATTAATACTTTCATCGTCCTTCATTCTCAAATTCTCAAATTTTGTTGTGAGCAACTGAAGTCTTGACATCTTAACTTTGGATGGCCCTTCATGAGTAGATTGAAGAATTCCCCATGCATCCTTAGCTACTTCACATGTGTTCACTAATCTGAAAATGTTCTTGTCAATTCCATTGAATATAGCTGTAATACAGTGGGAGAACTAACTTGGGTGTTTTGCGTTTTATCACAATTGTTGCGGATAGAAAAAGTCGCCACCGACTTTTCTTTTACCAAATAAAGGAAAGGGTGAAAAGAACAAGAAAAACCTTTTGAGAATTTTCTTGAGTTCGGGGGGTAGGTTATGAAAAGGGAAGGTGTTAGCACCCTTTTCATCTGTAGTTATCTACGGGCTCTTAGTTTCTAGCTTACTTTGAAAATGCTTTGTTTGAAATGTGTTTGTGATGGTTTTTGAAAGTATTTTTGAAAGTTCCTTCGTTTCGGTGAACTTTGTAATGATTCTCGTCTCTATAAGAATGCATACAAAGTGTTGAGTTTTGAAAATATTTCATGTTTGAAAGTGTTGGTGTATTTTTGAAAGATGTTTTGAAGATTTATTGTGAGCAAGCAACTACGAGAGTTCTACCTACTCAAAAAGTCTTAGTTCTTTTCCTCCTCCTTTAGATATTGCTATTAAAAACATTGTAAGAAAACCTACCATTGGATATGAAGGGACGGGCGTGTGTCGTCGTATAGTCATAGAAAGCAACATTGTAGGATACCTTAGCAATTTGTCGTAAGGGTCTAAGATCATTTACCGAAGGCAACATTGAAGGGTCATTGAGGGACTACGATCTTGTATTCAAGGGTCATTGCTAATGTATCCCATGTTCGAGGGACATGACTATTTTTATCTGAGGCATCAAGTGTGGGTTAACCTAGAGGTGCAAGTGTGTAAAGTGTTTTGTATTCATTCATTTTTGTCTTGAATTAGGGTTTTCTAATTATTGATTTTTTATCTGGCCATACACACCCTAATTACTAGCATTTTATATAAAAGCGGTAAATTATGGAAAATAAATGTCCTACGTTATTACAACATTTGGGGATGGGGTATACAAATTTACAAATGAGGGGTGGAAAGCAATAAAAGTCCTAATTATTATAACCATATTGAATAGAAATGAAAGAAAAAATATATATAAAATATAAAAATAGTGTAAAAGAAGGAAAAAACATTTTTTAACCATTATGTGTCGACACATGCATCTTTGCATCGACACATAACATTTCTTGTTCCTGTAAAACCAAAATCAACTCAGTATGATTCGATACATAATGGTATGTGTCGACTCATTTCTTGCTTGTGTCAACACATTCGTGTTTTGTGATGACTCATACACCTTTGGTCTTTCTGTTTTTGGGTCTGGATAGCAGTATATATCGACTTATAATGTCTTGTGTCGATTCATACCCTGTAATACTAAAATGAGTCGACACATGTGAGTTTGCATCGACTCATGTTGCAGTTTTTTGCGTTGAACATTGTTTTATTGTGTGTTGGGTCAGTTCTCAACATAATTTTGACAAGAATGAAAAGCAATGAAATGGTTAGCTTTAAAAGGCAATAGTTACTACATTTATCTTCAACAGTGGATTACTAATGATGTTTGAAATGAAAAGTTTAAAGTCAAGAAAACTTACCTTGAAGATGAAATTTGTATTTTGAGTTTGAACTGTTGTGTGGGCTGTTTTTGAGCTTAGGAAATGGTAATAGTGATGTTACAGAAGTTGTTCTTGTGTTTGAACAACTCCTATAAGATGTATGTGGAGTGTTTGGATAGAACTTTGCAAGGTGTGATAGGTTCAAAGTTTTTGATTTCAAAACTCAAGAGTGAAGGCTTTGTGGACAATTATGGCTTTTTGAGAGTATGAGATTTTAAGGGTTTGTCTACATAACAAAATATCTGACCCCCTTTAGCTTGCAAATGGACTCTCTATTTATAAAGGAGGTTTGAGAGAATGAGAGAGTTTATTTTACAAGTTGTCTAAATTCTGGTTTAGCTGAGATGAAACAACCAAGTTATTATGAAAATTGGTGTTCCAATGCATGGTACAAGCATGGTCTGAAGTTGGTAGGAGCTTCTAGGAATGTTGCTTCTTGCTTTGACATTGTGTGTGCAGAAAAACAGTTGAGAGGCTCAAGGAGAGCTGACTTTGTATAAAGCATGCTTTATGTGAATGGAAATGGTGCCTTTGTGCCATAAATGGAATCATGCAATGGACAATACTTAAATCACTTAGATAATGGTTCAATCAATTGAGTAAACATCTGATTATGGATAGATTTTCAAGTCACAAGGCCTGCAAAGTAAGATTATGCAGCACATCATGCAAATTGGATTATTTGTTCTTCAACAAAATGACTTGAAATTCAAGAATGGATGCCCAACTTCAGGCCCTTGAATCTCCTAGCTTAAGTTTGATAACTTCATGATATTTGATGTTTTGAAAAGCTTGAAATATCCTTTACAACTTTCATGTTTTCTATTTTTGAAGAATCTAATTGAAACTTGATGAGAATTAGCCAAGTAGTTGGGATAAAAACCTGACCAAACCTGCTGAAAATTTCTCTAAGTGTTTATACAAAAATGCCATGACTTCATGAATTTATAATTCAAAATCCAAGCATTTCTAGATCTTGATTAGCAAAAAAAATTTGTAGATATCATCAAGATATAAAACTTTCTTGTTGAAAGTTTTCTTTGAATCATATTGCATCTTGGTAAAAAAATGGAATGAAGTAATGAAATTATCATGTATAAAAAACACTTAGAAAAATTTCTGAGTCTTGAAAAGTTTGACTTTTGACTTTCTTGATTACTTGATGATAAAGCTTGATATTCTTGAATGTCTTGATGAATTTTGATCTTTGAAACTTAATGTTGACCAAAAAGTCAAAGTTTGACTTTTGGTGTTGTTTACCGTTGTTTTTGGTAAACAACCGCTGGTCTCCAAAAAGGGTAAGTTTTTTGGTTTACTTGTGGGATCGACCAAACTAATCCCAGAACATATGATAATCTTTATGTAAAAATGAGTGAGAAGGAAGAACGCACGTTCGACCCAGGGGAGAGATGTTTAAGATTGTTGAACAGTAAATGAAAGCATAAAAATGCGAGTAAAAGAAGTAAAAGAAGTAAAAAGGTAACTTTGCAAGATAATGGTAAAGTAAGGTAAAAAGACTTTTATTAAGTAAAAAGGATGTTTCTAATGTACATTGCTCTGCTTTTTTATCCTTTCTCACGCAGTAGTTACTTGGATAATATTTGAGAGGTCTTGTACTATGAGTTGCACACACTAAAAATCACACAAACTTCTTAATTTATACTAAAAATAGGTAACCGTCGAGGGGACATTCTGCACTGGGATGAAGACAAGTGTCTCCTGCATGCCTCTCGACCCATAGCCTTTTGCCACGTTTCCTTCCCTTAGAAGCTGATGAAAACCACCTTTCCCTCCAATAATTCAAATTTCAAAATGGTCTTCGTCCCATGTGCCAAGGCGTGAATATTTCCCTTCAGTCGAAACAAACTACATCTGCTTCAGTCGAATTAACCTTTGGTCGAAGCTTTCTTATCATATCTTGGATCTTTTTCCTTAATTTATCTCATGCGTCGAATTACAGCTCCTGGTGTAGTCCACTCCCAGTTGTTTGGTCAAAGAGTCCAAATATAGCAAGTGTCGAATTTGGGAGCCAACAAATTTCCCCCCAAGAATGTCTATTTCGACGCCCAAAGAAATATCCATTCTTTGAACTTCCTATTTGACACCTGTCTTACCAGTTGTCCACCAGGCTTTGACGTGTACCCTCCGCCTTCCAACAGCTGCTATATTTGATAAAACCATCATTACTTTTTTCCAAAATGTCTCTTCAAAACTGCCGTTACCACGCTCGCCATGATGGCCTCATTCCTATAATCTAGGCAAGCATGTCCCAACGTTTCCCAACGCCTGCACGGTAATTGTTTCCTGCCTCGCCATGTGCCCCACTACCTGCAAAACATTAAATGCTTTTGACGAGACATTTCCCACTTCTGAAGGCTATAAATACTTCCAAACTTCTCTATTTTAAACTTTTATCATCTCCAGCCTTTTTTTAAACCCCTTGCATCCTTACAACACTGTATTGTCACCCTCGCTTTTTTCTTAAGTCTTTAACAATGGCCTTTCTCTCTAATGCCCCTAACAATCCACAACCAAAGAATGCTAATGATGTTTAAAAACCACCAGAGATTTTTTATATCAACTCTCCTTCTTCCTCGCCTAACAGGTACATTGTTGAACCTATGGGAGAAGGGCGAGAAGCCTATGATTCTCAACTCCTTATTCCCGTCAGATATGGCGGAAAGATGTATGCTATGTCTGGCCCATTATCTTCATGTGCCGAAAATCCCTTAAAAAACAACTCCTTTTTCCCTACACATCCAAGGCTTAAACCCATAGGTTGTGCCAAAAAACCTAGGGCAAATGTTGAAGATGCTACACCGAGTAAACAGCAATATCCTCAAACTACTGATGATATCAACCTCCAGTTCATGAATAAAGGGAATCGCATCTTTCAATCAAGCCCTAACCTTTCTTCTGAATACTCCGACTGGCTGAATAAAATGGAGAGGGTGCAAGCTTCTATCTGGAAGGAGATGGGCATCTATGACTTGGTGATGCTGTCGAAGATAGGGTTACCTTATTGCCCCCTTATGCTGGTATCCTCATTGTATTTTTGGGACAGTGCACATTTCACCTTTCATCTTCCTTGTATTTTTGAGGAAGCTCCTGAAATTTTAAACAGGAGAGTCGAACGCACCAGGTTGGCATTGCTAACTCCTACTGATGAAGGCCAACAGTTTCAAAAATCCTTTACAAGCTTCGTAATGATGTTTGCGGAGCGAAAAAGCTTTGATTCGACTATGGCTCCTTTTGCCAGTCGAAAAGTTGGCCCAGAATGGTTTACTAGACCATATCCTTCAGAAGAAGATGACGTGGTTGACGAATTCGTAAGCATGTGGGAAGCGTTTCTCCGCCCCAGGATCATGCCTTTAAGATTTAAGAGCTCGAATAACCAATTGAGCTTAATTGCTTATCAACCCAATCTTGTCTCTCGACAGTTTGGCATTGTGTTGTACCCCAAAATTTGCCCTCCCATATTTCTCAAAACATTTCAAGAAAAATTCACAAGTCTAACCCGGTGCGTCATATTCAGGTGTTCTTTCGCCAAGATATCTCTGATAACGTATTCTCAAATTCAGGTTCGGCTCAAGAGTCAATTCTTTAAAGAAGGTATCCGAATGTGTGAGTTTTCTCGAAGAAATATGGTGAAGAAGTGTGCTGAAAATGCAGTTTTTACGCGCTAAAAAATTCATAACTTGAAGATCGTGGCTCGTTTTGAACCCGTTCCGGTGGCCAAAATTCCGTCTTGATATTATCTACGTTTTCATCTCTCACGGCTGGAAACCAATTTCGATCAGAAGGTCTTCAAAAATGTGGATTTATCATGTATTTTCGTACAGAAAATTTGTGACATAAGTTTATTTGCGTCATGTTCAGAAAATCATAACTTTGTCGATTTTCATCGTATCGAGCTGGTTCCGGCGCCAAAATTTCAAAAATTGAGTTGGCTACATTTTCACAGAAGGTATTGAGTTCAAACGGTATTCAAAAGGCCTTCGTTTTTTTTGAGTGCGTGACACGCTGAAAATCCTGAATGCTGAATATTATTTCATCTGGGTCGAAACTTCAAAAATTCATAACTCGGCCAATTTTTATCGGATTGGGCTCATATTTTTACACAAGGTCACTGACTCATAGATCTACAACTTTGCTTCAAAAGTCGAGACCGGATTATGCTCCGATCAATACCAGTTTTTTATTGAAGAACGTGTCATAGTCGACACTGGAGCCCAAAATATGTTTGTCTGAGCTGAAACTTCAAAAATTCATAACTAATTGACCATTTATCCGATTGAGCCGATTTTCGGACAAGAGTTAGTTCTCGATATCGGCTACATTTTGTTTTCACATTTCAACTTCAAAAATTGCACTTAAGTCCTTGCGATTTAGCCTGGAAAGTGACGAACTCAAGTGAACATTGGAGGCCCAATTGCACATTCAAAGCCCATTTTCTTTACCCTAATTTCCCTTATATAATTACATTCTTTTCACACAAACCAGGAGGAGAAGAAAAAAAAAACCTTGCCACAACACTGTCAGAGTATCAAATTCTTTCAAGAACCCTAAAACCTTGAAATCCTTATTACAAATCCCTCTCTCACTACAAACAAGCCATCTCAGTTACAAACCAACATCTCACTACTTCTTCAGTAAGGGTAAGGCTGGCTTGATATCCATGATCAAAAGGGCATAAAAGCATTCATGTCACTACTTTTCCAGTAAGGGTAAGATTGATTTGATCTCCATGATCAAAAGGGTATAATCATTCCTACATATCATATTGTGCCTAAACATTAAATTTCTTCATATATTGGCTTTATTTGCATTTTATGATTTTATTTAATGTGTTCATGGGATTCAACACTGCAGATTTTAGACAGGATCCCATGCAGGTTCATTAAGGAACGTTGAGGCCAAAACACAAATGGCCAAAAGCCAAAAGCCAAATGGCCAAAACAGAACAGCTTACACATGACACCAATACATGGCGAGGCAGACATCTTGAGAATGTTAAGGAACGTTGAGGCCAGAACACAAATGGCCAAAAGCCAAAACATAAATGGCCAAAACAAAACAGTTTACACATGACGCCAACAATTGTTTCACCCCTCCAATCAGGCCCGTATACTCCTAAACTCTCTCTTTATTTGTATTATGTTCCTTTAATTAAGTAATCGTTATTATTTTTATTAATCACTAACCAATTAACATTTTTTCCTAATAAAATCAAAAACACAAAAAAAATATTTTATTTATTAAAATTAACTTTATCACTTTTATTTTTGTAAATAAATTAATTTAATCAATTTAGCTTTAATTAGATTTAACTTTTAATATTTTTTGCAATATTTAAAATCAATTTAGAATATTAGGTTTTTTTTAGCATTAATTCAATTTATTTTATTTCTTTAAAAAACTCAAAAATCCAAAAATATTTTCATTATTTAATTTAATTTAATTGTTTATTTGATTTAATTCCATTTAATTCAAAAATAACCAAAAAAATCACTTTCTTTCAAAAAAGAGTCAAAACCCAAAAAACTCGCATCCGATTTAATTTCTCGCACGCGATCCATTTTATCATATGATTGTATCTGTTTCCCGGAATGTAATAGCTTTTAATTAGGACTTTAATTATTTACCGCTTTATTTTACTTTCCGCAATTTAAATTAAAGTGTTTGTTTTTGGCGATGTAAATACCCGACGTCTTGTAATAGCTTAGATTTAATTTCCCGCAATTTACTTCCCGCAAATTATTAAACTGTTAATTATGCATGACAAGATTTGTATGACAAATAAAATCAACCCGTAGCTCACAATGATGCATGTTCAAAGATAAACATAAACTGAAAAACAACACACGAGCACATGCCACTCCTAGGGTACGCCTCACTGGTTGCCTCGAACGTGGTCGTCAAGTATAGGGTGTTTTAGAGGTCGCCCTCCTGTCTAAAGATCCAAGTTGCCTCGAAACGGTTGCCTCGGATAAAAAGGATCTAGGACATTAGGGTTACTTCTAAGGTGTCCTACTATTGCTTCGGTGACCACATTGTCCCTTATCATCGAATTGACCCGAATAACTCCAACAATGGTGCTAACTATCTCTCAATGGTGGGATGGCACTATCTTAAAGACTCTTACACAGCCTAATTCCTTAGGGTAGGTAGATGACTCATGGGTACTTGCTCTCTTCAAAAACAAACCAAACATCTTTTCACACTAACACTTTCAAAAGTTTTCAAAACAAATTTTTCATACACTCTTGAGGACAGATACAAGAGTCACTTAGAAATCTTTCAAAAACGAAACTTTTTTCAAACCCACTCATATTTGAAAAGCAAATATATTTTGAAAACATAAGAGCAAGTACCTAAGAGCCCATGGATAACCATGGATAGAAAGGGTGCTAACACTTTCCCTTTCTATAAATCTACCTCCCGAACCGAGAGACATTCTCAATAAGGAATTTTGTTGTGCTTTTGTCCTTTCCAGGTTGGAGAACATAAAAGACGGTGGAGACTCTTGCTTACCGCGACATACGCGATCCAGCTAAAAACAGTCAGTTCTATTTCCACCGATCACAGAACTGGTGACTCTGCTGGGGACACTTAATAAGTGAGGTGTACCTTAGGATTAGATCATACTTATGTTTTCAATTGCTTGCTTTGATTGCTTTATATTTATGGGCATTGCATCGGAGTTTCATAGATCCTAACCCGGATCTGGGGATACCCTTTTAGGTAGCATAAGCTGTGAGGGACCTGTCCGGCGTAGACCGACACGGGTGAAGTAGTGGCTACGTTGGTGTGACACCTTGGTCTGTACCGATATCCCCTGTGTTGCAACGAGGAGAATATGGGTCTTCTGAGGAGTCATTAAGCACCAACCGACCTTAGAACCCTAAATTAACCCAACTTGGCCATAGAACAGTAGCAGTATGCTACACTCATTGAGGCTAAACTCTCGTGATGGTTCTGGCTGCAAGAAAAGATTGCGACGCTGGAGTTATGACCGATTGAGGGTAGTCAGTGATATTGGGATCCTCTAGAACCCGGTTACTTTTGATAGGACAGGTCATAACCAACGAAACTGAAAGAGGGTAGTACCTAGACCTCGTGCTGGCCTAAACTCTAAGGGCTCTCTGTGTGACTTGTGTGCCTTCAAACTTGAATTACTTGCATGCTTGTTATCTGACATATGAGTTCCTTGCATGTTTTGTTTACAATCCTTAATCTGGACTCATAACAGGGTTTACTTACACCACTCCACGCATAGTATAACATCATACCATTGCATACATCCTACATAAGGACTAATCCATTTCAAGGATCTCAAGGGTTTGTGATGCAGGTCATGATGAACCAAATGTCTAGCAAGGGGCAAAGGGGATTTATTTTCCTCTAGCCAAGGTTGTTTGGAGATCAAAACATAATAATTTGAGTCAGGGGCTATGACCCACTCGATATGGTGAGCCTTGACTCTTGAAGAAGGACTCTCCACAACATGAAGTTCCTTCAATCAAGACACCGGATTCAAATTCTAACATTTTTTCTTGTTTACCCCGCGAGATCCTTGAAAACATTGCATGCATGCATACACATCACTGCATTACAGGTACCCTTTGTACATATCACTTACCTTCCTCGCTGTTTATTTCAGCAATGGCTTGCCAACAAGACAATCAAGAGCTTCATACTCAAGAGACTCAGTTCGGGGAAATCCTCCTAAATCTATCCAAGGGGCAGGAAGAGCTGAGAACACTCCTCATGGGTACTTTAGTCAGGAACAGTCCAGAAGACAATAAGGATGAACGGCTGAAACATCTGCAAGCTGAGGTGGATATAATGAGAACCCAGATGCTGGGGCAGATGACTCTCATTCAAGACTTAGCTCAAAGACAGGAAGAGCTCAGGGTTCTCGTCAACCAACTGCTTCGGGATAACCAACTGGGGCAAACATCTAAAGTTGAAGAGCCAATCATCATTAAATTCCCTTTGAGACAAGAAGACAAGGGAAAAGCTCCTCAACTTGCTTCAGGGTCACAAATTCAGCATCAACCTCACCAGCTTTAGCAAGACAGTATGAAGCAAGTAGTCAGGGTTGGAGACCAAGCCGGTAATCAGCCCCCAAGAAGTCAAAGGTTTGGTTTGATGAATAGACCTCTCTGAGCTACTACTACTTCACAGGTCCAAAAACGAACTCGCCAAGAACAACGGGTTGATCAGAGCAAGCCAGAAAAGCCTAAGAGGCAATTCACCCAGCTCAACATGTCGCTGTTTCAAGCCTTACAACGCCTGTTGAGATTGAATCTGATCACTCTAAGGGACCCTCCTAAGAATCCCAACAGGACACCTTCAAGGTATAACCCCAATGCCCGCTGCGCCTATCACTCTGACATCCCGGGGTATGCTACAAACGACTGCTGGTCTCTGAAGAACAAGATCCAGGACCTGATTGATGAAGGAGCAGTGGAATTCACCCCAGATGGTCAGGTCGAGTTCTTCTACTACCCCTAGACGAGAAGACCTTTTGTTCATTGGAAGTTTCAAGTTGTACTTTTCTTTGCTTGTTCAAACATTTGTTCATGTCAAACTCTTTTACTTTATCAATGCATCGCATATGTCTGTTTTGAATCAATATATTCGCATTCGCTATATTCAAACTGCTTCCATTTTTTGTGATGTTCAAACTCTCGATTAGTAACTCTAAGCCTTTTGAGGGAGGATGACGAAAACGATACCACGATCTCTATAGTATGCTTTTGAACAGACCCCGCTGATGAAGTACAGGCATTGTTTCAAATCCTAAACAGTGGAGTTATAAGGAAGATAATCCCTCGTCAACCCCTTTGAGCCAAAGAAGTTGGAGTTTTTCTTTTCACGCAAAAATTAAAACCCTTAATTACAACCTGGGGCAGGGTAGTTCTCCCAGTTGATCCAGGTGCACAATGAATGGCATCACAGGAGTCCTTCTAAAACAAAAGACAATGATGGTTCCGAATAATCATAAAGATAGGCAGTCATTATCTCTCAAAATAAAAGCCCAATAAGTCAAAACCTATGAAGGAGACTTACAAAACTGGGGCATCCCGCTGACTTTAATAGAAACAGTTCAGGCAAAAAACAGGGATAATAATAATAAAAAAGAAAGAGGTCCTACAAACCCTCAACCAAAAAAGGAATGACTGCATATTCAAAATAAATTGTCAATATCTGAACCATCATTGGAATATCAGGACAAAGACTCAAACAAGGTCTAACGCACGGTCAGCTGAGTTTAGGTTTGAAGAACATCACGAAGAGCGGGTGGGTACAAATAAAATTTGAGCCTTTATCCTTTGTTTCTTAAACCGTGAACCAGGCCACGCTACAACCATTAAAAGTCCTAGCTGAAGCATGGGTTAGTTCGAAAGCATACTGTTACCAAAGGTATCCTGACTCCTTAAGGCTTGCGGTAAAATAACGAGTTGACATCACAGTTTACAAAAAAAAATTCACTTGTTTTTATGAAAAATGCATTTTCAAAAAACTTCAAGACAGACATAAGCTTTGCATTTTTAATATAACATTGCTTGCATATGACTATTTGTTTGAACAGCATAGAAGCTCGCACGACGAATGTCTAATGAACCAAAGCACCTCCAATCAAGGGGCAGACATGTTCATGGTCTATCATCTGGGGCAGTTAAATCAAGATTCTGAGAATCTCTTAAAAGGCCAACCAGCCTGGGGCAAATCTCCGCCTGAATCACTTGGGGCATTGGACGATCAAACGAAAATCTTCTGGTGGTATGGTAACACTGCACTACTAACAGTGACAACTTCCTGTATCCTAAGAGCACGGACATAGTCGAAAAAATACTACACATAATCAAAGACCCGCTAGGTTGACACACCTAGGCAAAAATAAGGGCTTCCCGGCGAACCAAAAGGGTTCGGGCAAAAATAAGGGATGAATATGAAAAATCTGTACATCCGGCAAGTCGAAAACCTGAAAAGGCGGCTTGGGCAAAAAGGGGTATCCCGATGGACTGAAAACCCGAAAGGGTGGTCCAGGCAAAAGTTAGGGATCAAAAGCGTACGACTATCTCCCGTCATCTCGTCACTTGCTTACCAGAAGAAGATTTGTCAATCGGCAGTCATCAAGCACCTCCATAGGTACCTTCTCCCACAGAAGCTGGGGCAATAGAATTGTCCAAACGGTACAAGCTGCTATGTCCACAAGGTGCCAAGGTAGGTTCGACTGAAGAACATAACCAAGATACCTTCACTCCCTGCAGAGTAAGACAAGGCTCAACAATACTCTCCCCCGAGCAGAGTTGGTCTCCCAATCAGCCCTGAAAAGGCACAATATCTCCAGCAAGTCAGCAATACTCTCCCCAAGCAGAGTTAGTCTACTGTCAGCCTTAAGGAAGTTGGGTATCCCCAGAAAATCTCAATATTCCCCAGCGGAGTATACAGATGTTCCTAAGCAAGCATCCCCAGCAGTCTTAATATAAGATTGTTCCCCGGCAGAATATCAGACACCCCAGTGGAGCTATTCCACAGTACAGTTCAAAAGTTTCCCCAGGAGAGTTAAATCAACCTCCCCAGTAGATTCTGGAAGCTTATCCCCAGTAGATTCTGGAAGCTTATCCCCAGTAGATTCTGGAAGCTTATCCCCAGTAGATTCTGGAAGCTTATCCCCTGTAGAATACGAACGCATCTCCCCGGCTTTATTCAAGGTTATTCCCCACCAGAGCCTATAACTGGGTTATCCTCAGCTAATTACCACGGAAAGATCGTCCTCGGCGAAGTTCTTTCTATCCCCCAGCGGAGTTCATCATCAAAATCCTCAACAAAACTTATCAACGGAATCCCCAGCGGAGTTATCATCAAAATCTCAGCAAAGTATCTCTTCCCACAGAGTAATTACCTGCAGAGTAATATCTTCATCAAGTTTATTCCCCAACGGAGTCATCTTCTCTTACCGGTTTATTCTTGTAAACATCTTTGTTCATCATCCCCAACAGAAACGAAGGACTCTACTCTTCAACATCAGCCCAGGATTCAAGCTCCCGGCATTCGTCAAGGATTTATTTTCCTAGACGAAAATACATTCATAAACATCACATTATCATACACCATGACGCATGCATATACGCATCATAAACACACAATCTCATTTATTCTTGAGAACATCATGAAATCACGCAGTTCATGCATCATGACATTGCATACAACTGATGTTTTGCCTTTTCAGGAAAAAGGTCAATACAAAGATGATTACTATCAACTGTCTCAGTTCCAGATTCGATACCTGTATCTAGCCAGGGCATATATGTGAGCGATTGATTGTGGATTCGATACCTGTATCTAGCCAGGGCATATCTACATTAAAGAGATTTCAGAGATAGCTTGGAAATGCTCCCGACGCGGATGATATTCTATTGCTTATTCAGATTTCCTTTCAGAGATAGCTTAGAGATGCTCTGAATGCGGATGTTATTCTATTGCTTATTCAGACTTCCTTCTAGAGATAGCTTAGAGATGCTCCGAACACGGATGCTATTCTATTGCTTATTCAGATGTACTTCTAGAGATGGTTCAGATGCGATCCAGACATGGCTACATTCTGATACTTATTCCAGATTCCCTTCTAGAGATGGTTCAGATGCGATCCAGACATGACTACATTCTGATACTTATTCCAGATTCCCTTCTAGAGATGGTTCAGATGCGATCCAGACATGGCTACATTCTGATACTTATTCCAGATTCCCTTCTAGAGATGGTTCAGACGCGATCCAGACATGGCTACATTCTGATACTTATTCCAGATTCCCTTCTAGAGATGGTTCAGATGCGATCCAAACATGGCTACATTCTGATACTTATTCCAGATTCCCTTATAGAGATGGTTCAGATGCGATCCAGACATGGCTACATTCTGATACTTATTCCATATTCCCTTTCAGAGATAGCTTAGAGATGCTCCCGATGCGGATGTTATTTCACTGCTTATTCAGATTTCTCTCCAGAGATGGCTTAGAAATGCTCCTGATATGGATGCTATTCTTTTGCTTATTCAAGAGTTTCCTTTCAGATATAGCCTAGATATGCTCCAAACTGGATGCTATTCTTTTTCTTATTCAAAGTTTCTTCTCAGAGATAGTTCAGATATGCTCCAAATCGGATGCCATTCTGTTGCTTATTCAGAGTTGCTTTTCAGAGATGGCCTAGAGATGCTCCAGATCCGGATGTTATTCTATTTCTTATTCAGAGATAGTTCAGTTGTGACCTAGGCATGGCGACTTTCTGATACTTATTCAAGAGTTCCTTTCAGATGTAGCTTAGAGATGCTCCTGACCCGGATGTTATTCTACTGCTTATTCAGATTCAAACTTCTAAAGACGACTTAGAGATGCTCCAGACCCGGATGCTATTCTATTGTTTAGACCAGATTCATCCAAAAGACATTCCAGATACGATCCAGATTCAGATGACATTCTGTCACTCACTCAGATACAATATGGATATACCCCAGACGCGTCGGTCATTCTACTATTTATTCAGACGTCAGCAATTAGATATAGACTAGATATGCTCCAGACACGGAAGCTATTCTATTTCTTACCCAAATTCAACTATCCATTACATTTCCAAATGGCATCTATAAGCCCATTCCCGATAAG
Organism: Vicia faba; assembly: GCA_948472305.1. Classification (NCBI taxonomy): domain Eukaryota; kingdom Viridiplantae; phylum Streptophyta; class Magnoliopsida; order Fabales; family Fabaceae; genus Vicia; species Vicia faba. The sequence goes on from OX451736.1 coordinate 1,102,726,037, forward strand.
GTTCTGTCACGTCTCCAGATGGCATCTATAAGCCCATCCTCCTATCCATCATATCTCCAAATGGCATCTGTAAGCCCATTCCCGACTCACATTGCTGATACTCTACTATGTGAGTGCAAATTTCTGGGCACTCTAGTGTTCAATCATCTTCCACCTTCGGATCACGAAAGACACGCAAGCCAATCTACATCCTCAGGTCTAAGAAGATTGAACAGTGGCAACTGTTGTACCCCAAAATTTGCCATCCCATATTTCTCAAAACATTTCAAGAAAAAATCACAAGTCCAACTCGACGCGTCATATTCAGGTGTTCTTTCGCCAAGATATCTCTGATAACGTATTCTCAAATTCAGGTTCGGCTCAAGAGTCAATTCTTTAAAGAAGGTATCCGAATGTGTGAGTTTTCTCGAAGAAATATGGTGAAGAAGTGTGCTGAAAATGCAGTTTTTACGCGCTAAAAAATTCATAACTTGAAGATCGTGGCTCGTTTTGAACCCGTTCCGGTGGCCAAAATTCCATCTTGACATTATCTACGTTTTCATCTCTCACGGCTGGAAGCCAATTTCGATCAGAAGGTCTTCAAAAATGTGGATTTATCATGTATTTTCGTACAGAAAATTTGTGACAGAAGTTTATTTGCGTCATGTTCAGAAAATCATAACTTGGTCGATTTTCATCGTATCGAGCTGGTTCCGGTGCCAAAATTTCAAAAATTGAGTTGGCTACATTTTCACAGAAGGTATTGAGTTTAAACGGTATTCAAAAGGCCTTCGTTTTTTGCTCAGAGTGTGTGACATGCTGAAAATCCTGAATGCTGAATATTATTTCATCTGGGTCGAAACTTCGAAAATTCATAACTCGGTCAATTTTTATCGGATTGGGCTCATATTTTTACACAAGGTCACTGACTCATAGATCTACAACTTTGCTTCAAAATTCGAGACCGGATTATGCTCCGATCAATACCAATTTTTTATTGAAGAACGTGTCAGAGTCGACACTGGAGCCCAAAATAAGTTTGTCTGAGCTGAAACTTCAAAATTTTATAACTAATTCACCGTTTATCCGATTGAGCCGATTTTCGGACAGGAGTTAGTTCTCGATATCGGCTACATTTTGTTTTCACATTTCAACTTCAAAAATTGCACTTAAGTCCCTGCGATTTAGCCTGGAAAGTGACGAACTCAAGTGAACATTGGAGGCTCAATTCCACATTCAAAGCCCATTTTCTTTACCCTAATTTCCATTATATAATCACATTCTTTTCACACAAACCAGGAGGAGAAGAAAAAAACCTTGCCACAATAATGTCAGAGTATCAAATTCTTTCAAGAACCCTAAAACCTTGAAATCCTTATTACAAATCCCTCTCTCACTACAAACAAGCCATCTGTAGCGATAAAAAATGTAGCAGAGTAAATCGGAGATCGAATTATTGATTAATTCGTCTCACAAAAGCAAGAGTCGCCACCGCGCTTTATTGTTTCCAAGGGAAAAGGGGAAAGAGCGAAATAAAACCCTAAATATGCAATGTAAATAATACTTTTTAAAAGTAATAAAAATACAAGGCGTTTTTTTTTTAAAAGAGATCTTATGGTTCGGGGGTTGGTTATACAGTGGGAAGGTATTAGCACCCAATGTATCTATAGTACTCTATAGGAACCTTTTGAAATATCTGTTTATTAAAATGTTCGTTTGATTAAAAAAAATGAATTATTTTGGCCGAAAAGGGGTACGGACGGGTTTTTGAAGATACGACGACCTAACGTCGAAGTTTTTGCTTAAAGGGTATAAGTTTTGAAAAGATTGAATATTTGAGGAAAAATTATCCTAAGTTTTAATGAAATGCAAATATTCGCGCGATTAGACTTGAGGACATGAAGTCAACAAATTTATCGTTTTTCCTTTGGATTTAAACGTAAACGGAATAAACAAATAAATATGAAATAAATAAACAGAAAAATTATGCGGATCATGATTAAATAACAATAGTTAAATGATAGACTAAATGATGTGAATAATGCATTTTTTAGCTTCTTGGTTTAATATTAATGAAAAGAAAATGTTTTAATAGTTTTCATTTTTTACGCATTTTTTTAATATGGATAAAAAGCATGAGGATTAATTAAAGGAGACAAAATATTTTTAGTTTTAAGTCTCTATATATTTTGATATATTTTGTATTAATATTAACTAAAACGAGTGAATTGATAAAATATTTTTAAAGTTTTATTTTTATATGTTTCTAAATTTAATACGTTTTTCTTTTTTAATATAAAGTATTATTTTAATAGTTATTAAATAGTTAGACTAAGTTAAAACCTAAAGTCATTAATTTAATCTGAAAAAGGGGAGCTAACAATTATTAAACTAATCTAAAAAAAAAGTCAAATGATCTAAAATCGTTTTAATTATTACACCCTTATTTGACTAAGTTTACTAATTATCTCAACTAATAAAACTCTAGAAGAAAAAAACTAAAGAAAATAAATAGGGAAAAGAAAAAAAGTAAATAAAAATAGGGTAGATGATAAAGAGTTTACATGGGCCAAAGGGGTTTCTAAAAGGCCTAATCAAAACAGAAAAGGGGGGTGCGTTAAGCAGTTCGTTTGGGCTTTGGCAATTAGGTTGAGGTCCATATGTTTTACAAATTTTGTTTTTGGGGTTAAACGTAATGTTAGGGAAAACAAATTAGGGTTAAGGTTCTTGGACAGAAGCGGCGCTCCTTGTTGTTCGTATCGTCTTCTTCATCTTCGCGCGTTATCTTCTTCATTCGCTTCTGAAATCTCCTCCTGTCTATGGCCACCAGCTCCCACTTTCCTCTTCCCTCCAGCCAAACGTTAAGGGGCGACGGATTTTTACGGTACAAATCTCATTTTATTACTCGTTTAGGGTTTTAATGCAAATGCATGTTGAAATCTTTGATCCACTTTGATTCTGATTTCATTTTATTGTTTGTGGGAGGTGTTATGAAAGTAAAAGGGGGAAAATAAATCGTTACCTAGAGGCGGAGACGGAGGAGGAAGGTTGGACGAGCTAGGAGGCCGAGGGCGGAGGGAAAGGCGCGTGAGCTGGCTTGGAGACTCCGGTTTGTCTTCTTTGTTGCTTTAGATTTGATGATGACTTGAAAATCTTTTGTACAATTTCTTTCCTCTTCTTCTGTCGACCTTAGCTTTGATCCTTCTCTTCTTCTTTTGCTACTGATACTGTATACTTTGAACGTTTATGTTGCCTATGATGTTGTGTTTCCTTGATGCTATTATTTTGACATGGTTTGGGGACATGTTGTTTTGAGGGTTTATGCAGTATGCTGGGTTTTGAATGGTTTGATACAGTAGGAAAGGTTTTAGGCCATGAAGGTTTTGATATGTGGTTTTGGTTCTGGTAATGCAGTAGGTTTATTGCAGGTTAACGGTATGTTGGTTGTGTATGGTTGACGGAAACAGGGGAATTGGTTTTCATTGTTAGGCCATAAGGTTTTGGTAATATGCAGGCTTATGGTTTATGACAGTAGGCAGGTTTAGTAATGCAGTGGAATGGTTTAGGCCATATGTTTATGGTTTTGAATGATGCTTGTGATATTGGTTTGAGGGCTCAATCAGGTTGACAGTTTTTTATGGCTTAAGCAGGTTATTGAAATTTTAATGGTGTTTGAAATGGTTGAGGTTTTTGATGGTACCGGTTTTGATGATGTAGTAGGCAGGTTTGGTAATGCAGTAACATGTAAATGGCTTAGGGAATGGTTTTAAACCTTTGAGAAAATTTTGTATTCTTGTTGACAATTTTCTTTTGAGTTTTTGAAGGCTTAGAGATAAACTCCTCTGTTTTTTTTTTAACGTTGAAGGGGTTTTTATGTTTTGTCCTAACAGTTTTGGTTCCTCCTGGCCTCCTCTTTTTGTTACAGGTTTATGGTATATTTTAATATACCTCCTTGGCCTTCTGCACAAAGCTGCCTCATACAGTTTGTTTGTATTCTACTCTTGTGCTCCTTATTTTTACTGAGTTACTGCTGTAGCTTTGTCTTATAATTCCTTCTGCCTAAACCAAAACCTGCAAAACCAATTTCTTTCTCTCTTCTCTCTCTCAAGTACATTGATGCATAAGATGATGTGTACTGCTTTCTTTCTGAAATTGCAACAGGGCTAGAATATGATGAAAAATGGAAACATTATTGCTTGCATAATGGTTTTGAACTGCATATTTCTTTGACTTCCAATGCAGCAGTGGAGCCTATGTTTTGGCTTCTTCTTATATGTGGGCATAGGTTTACGTTGGCTTTGTTTGTACTTGCATATGCTGTGTATATTTTGAAATATGCATGGGACTTTGAAAAATGCAATGGATTTTTAATTATGCAGTTTTAAAAATGAAATGAATTTTGTGCATGTCTCAAAATTGTGCATTCATTTATGAAAATAAAAATTCCTCCCTTTTTTGTGAACCGGGAGAAATCCCGTGATTTGCAAAAAAGGGTAAACTGATTCCAGCCGTTGTTTTTAATGATGAACACTAAATAATTTTCTACTTTTAATTATTTGTTCAATTTTAATTTTCTTTTAATTGTTTTTTTTTGCAGGTAAAATCAACTGAGCAGACAAAAAGGCATTGGATAGAAGATTTAGAATTAGAAAACATTAGATTAGTTTTTATTTCATTTTAACTTTGTAAAATTATTATTGTAAATTCGTTGTAAATAAATACAATATTTACACAATAATTGTACAATTAGAATAAAATGAATAAAATCCCAATATTTTGCCAATTAATTTCTTCCTTCTCTAATTATTTATTTTATCGTTTACAATTCTTTAAATCGTATAATAATTGAAAATAAATCTCAATTACTTAAATCCAGAATAATAAACAAATAAATAAATAAATATCATTGATCAATTAATAGTTTCAATTATTTAATTCATTATTCATAATTTTCTAAATTATAATAATTAAAAATAGAATTTCAATTATTTAACTTAGAATGATAAATAATTAAATAATCATTATTGACCAATTAATGAACCTTTTTTCAAATATTTATCATATTATTCATAAATCTTTAAATTGTGCAACAATTGAAAATAAATTCCAATTATTTAAATTTAAGATAGTGAGTAATAAATAAACACTGTCTAAACGATTAATATGCCTTTTTCTAATATTTATTTTATTATCTATAAATCTTTAAATTATATAACAATTGGAAATAAATTCCAATTATTTAAATTTAAGATGATAAATAATTAATAAACATCATTTAAGCATGAATCGGTTAAATAATTTAGTGTTCAAAATAAATAGCTCTCGGCCTGAAAAAAGTTATGAATTTTAAAAATCAAAACGCTTGCAATGCGAATGACGCAGATGGGAGATGGTATCTTAGGTCAAAATTTGGGGTACAACAGCTGCCCCTATTTAAGTTCCTTCTATCCAGAGATATGAAGATTAAAATCTTCGTTTCGACGAGATTGAAGGTACTTAAATACATAATTACGCAAATTTTGTCTTAAGATGCCGTCATTATGTTTGATATGAATGCAATGATCGAATTCACAGAGAAAGATGTTGTATGAAACAAGGCAATGTTGGAGGAATCGAACACCAACAAAACACAGAGACATGGATTATACATTACTGGGTAAACAAGCTATCGACTTCAAACGACAGACTCTTGACAGCGAATAAAACCGAGGGAATATGACCTCTGACCCTAACAAGGAAGGCATCTTGCATAGGCCATAACAGATTATTGACCCAGAACAGTGAGTTCGTAACTCAAGGTCAACGATAGACAGAGAGTATCAAATTGCTGATAACAGATTACCGACTTTTGAAGATAATGATTCATAACGAACTTCTCAGCGAGATTTTCGGAGATATACTCATTAATGCTGATATAATAATACTGTAGATACGCAAGTTGTTCAAATAAAGAAAACTTCCACTTGTTGTCGCCCAAAGAAAATACCGATAACATACAAGCTGCTCAAATAAAGAGGCTGCCACTTGCTGTCGTCCAAAGAAAATACCGATAACATACAAGCTGCTCAAATAAAGAGGCTGCCACTTGCTGTTTTCCACAAGATAAAATGACGTACAAGTTGCTCGTGAGGAGCTGCCGCTTGTCGTTTCCCAAAACTAATAACACACAAGTTGCTCGTGAAGAGCTGCCGCTTGTCGTGTTCCACAAGATAATAACAACACACAAGTTGCTCGTAAAGAGCTGCCACTTATCGTGTTCCACAAGATAATAACGCACAAGTTGCTCGTGAAGAGCTGCCGCTTGTCGTTTCCCGAAAATAATAATAACGCACAAGTTGCTCGTGAAGAGCTGCCGCTTGTCGTTTTCCAAAGATAATAATGTACAAGTCGCTCGTGAAGAGCTGCCGCTTGTCGTTCTCCAAAATAATAATAACGTACAAGTTGCCCGTGAAGAGCTGCCGCTTGTCGTTTTCCCAAAATCATAATGAAGGAAATTGCGATGACACTGGCAGAGAATAACATCTTCGTCAGAAAGAAACATGAATCAATCTTTTCCGAGGAGATCATATACTTAATCGTGCAAAATAAATGCACCAACTGTCTAGGTCACGGTTTCACTGGGGAAAATCAATGAGATAGCCGATGCAAGAGGCGACAACTTTATCCAGGAATAACTAGAGAAAAAAACAGTCAAACAAGACTCTACCCAAATAGAAAGTAACTCGATTGAGGAATTCATCCTATCCAGAAATGGACAAGGTGAGCCAAATCAAAAATCATCCACGAGGATCAGCTCAGTTGGCGAATTTAGAAAGGAAGCACATTTTCTGCTTAAGCTAACCTTCTACCTGGAAAGAAACGTGTATGTTGTTTAAACAAAATACGACCCAAAATCAACGGCAAATGTGAATATGCATGCTGATATGAGTGTAAATGAATAAATGAATGTTATGCTGACAAAACGAACAGATGGAATGTCTTGAAGATAATAAGATGTCACAGCACGATAGATACTCAGCCAATCCTAAAAAACGGAAGATAAATGGAACTGGAAACACAAAGCAACGTCAGAGCGTAACACGCCACAAGGCTCAAGTCTTCTGAGGAGAAAAGTGTTCAAATCCAATCTTCTAATACCAATAGACCACTGGCATGAGACAAAGCGTACCACACTTCCGAAATCTTCTCAAACAGAGGTAACCAAAACAACGCTTAACTGGAACAACTGGGGAGTCACTGAACTTAGCACCACCAGAAACAAAAGTTTACACAACCAACGCCTCATGACGATTTTGAAACGAAACATGCTCATCATGCAAGGATAAATTACTGTACTGGTGTGCATTTCATGGCTTGACCATCCTTGGAACAAACTGTCAATATTCCTTTCGTTATTCGCGACACATTTTAAAAATAAGAATACTTTAAGTAAATTTGTTTCAAGTATTTTCCACAAAAATTAAAATTTTGCCCACAAAAGGTAAATGCTCAAATTTCATTAATAATATGGTAGTTCGCAAACAACGCGACTCCAACAGTTTACAAAAATTTGGGAAATAGTACATGAAATAAAAAGGTTACACAAAAACAATGATCACTATTCTCCCTAACAACTTTGAATTCCAAAATGTGCTCAAATGCCACAGCCGGGATGACCAAAAGCTTGCCTAAGCGAAATACTTCTTGACTGCATCTGCGTTCAAGGGATGCGGGAGTTCTTCACCGTCCATATTGGTGAGAATCAAAGCACCTCCAGAGAAAACTTTCTTAACGACATACGGTCCTTCGTAATTTGGAGCCCACTTGCCCCTAGAATCAGGTTGGAAAGATAAAATTTTCCTGAGCACAAGGTCACCTTCTCTGAACTCGCGCGGTCGAACCTTCTTATCAAAAGCCTTCTTCATTCTCTGCTGATACAATTGACCGTGACACAAAGCTGTCAATCTCTTTTCTTCGATTAAACTCAACTGATCATACCTACTTTGACACCATTCAGCCTCAGAAAGTTTAGCTTCCATCGACACTCTCAGAGACGGAATCTCAACCTCCACGGGGAGTACTGCTTCCATACCATAAACCAGGGAAAACGGAGTTGCGCCTGTTGAAGTTCGAACTGAAGTACGGTACCCGTGTAAAGCAAACGGAAGCATTTCATGCCAATCCTTATAAGTTACCACCATCTTATGGACAATCTTCTTGATATTCTTGTTAGCAGCTTCAACAGCCCCATTCATCTTCAGTCTGTAAGGAGAAGAATTATGATGTTCGATCTTGAACTCTTCACAAAGCTCTCTCATCATCTTGTTATTCAAATTCGAACCATTATCAGTGATGATCTTGCTCGGGATACCGTATCGACAAATGATCTGATTCTTGATAAATCTGACTACCACCTGTCTGGTTACATTAGCATAAGATGCTACTTCCACCCATTTAGTAAAATAATCGATCGCTACCAAGATGAAACGATGACCATTTGAAGCTTTGGGTTCAATCATCCCAATCATATCGATGCCCCACATAGAGAAAGGCCAAGGTGAAGAGATAACGTTGAGGAGGGTCGGTGGCACATGCATCTTGTCCGCATAAATCTGGTATTTATGACATTTCTTCACATATTTGCAACAATCAGATTCCATGGTCATCCAATAGTAACCAGCTCTTAACATCTTCCTAGCCATCACATGTCCGTTGGCATGAGTGCCAAAGGATCCTTCATGTACTTCTTGCATCAGCATGTCTGCTTCACGTCTGTCTACACATCTGAGCAAGACCATGTCATAATTCCTCTTATACAACACTTCCTCATTGAGAAAGAAACTGCTTGCTAATCTTCTCAACATCTTCCTATCTTTATTGGATGCCCCAAGCGGGTACTCTTGAGTTTGAAAAACACGTTTAATGTCATAGAACCACGGTTTGTCGTCGGTAATCTCTTCTACTGAGAACACATGAGCAGGTCTGTCAAGGCGCATGACTCTGATTGTAGGCACATCGTTCCAATCATTCACTTGAAACATTGAAGACAAAGTAGCTAAAGCATCAGCCATTTGGTTCTCATCTCTAGGGATATGATGTAATTCCACTTTGTTGAAGAAAGTTAACAACCTTCTAGCATAGTGTTGGCTCCTAAATTCGACACCTTTGTTTTGATTGATGGCAGCCATTAAAAGCTAAAAAATACTTTCGACTGGCTAAGCCTGTCGAAGTGCCCGTCGAAAGATGGGCAAAATACTTAGAAGATTTCTTCCAAGGAAGAAGGCTGATTGCCTTCGACGTCGAAGGAGTTTTCGTCGAAGACGTTTCTTGATGAAAGCGTTCGATGGTCCAAAGTGGAGCAGTTTGAAATTCAAAGCTTTGGAGGGAAAACGGTTTCCAGCAGTTACTACGTGCAAACGTGCAAGGATCTGGAGCGTCGAGCATGGAGAACGTGCCAAGTGGCTTAATCTCGAAGCAGTGTAACTGCCCGACGGTTACTTGGAATGTTTTAGTATAAATAGGAGTAGACATGTAGTTTCTCGCAGGTGTTCACAAATAGATACATAGTCACTCATTTAGATTCAAGTACCCAGTGTGAGCGAAAGAATTGTTGAGAAATGTATGTGTGAAACACCAATTTTATCAATTAAAGTCATTTACTTTTCCAGTATTTTACTTGCTTTTCTCCTTTAAAATTCCTGTCGAACCTTTACTTTAAAGCCTTGTTTATTTTACCAAGCCTTTCCTTTATGCAATTTACTTGAAACATTTTACTTAAAGCCTTATCCACCTTAATTAAACTTCAAAATCAACCTATGTCCATAGGATCAATCTGATCGATCCTGCGAGTAACCAAATAAGTAACCATTTGGAGGATCAGCGGTTGTTTACCAAAACCCAAGGTAAACAAATTGGCACACCCGGTGGGACTGTGTGTTGATTGTTGAAAAATAATCTCATCTTTTCGAGTTGTATGTTATTGAGGAGTGGTAGAATATACACTAACGATAACAATACTGCCAGAAGAAGGGAAGAGATGGCGAATCCGCCAAACAATAATGAAATCCCACAAACGAGTGTGGGAGCAACGGTTAATATGACCGTAAGTGAAGCGACGAATGTTGGTTCGACACCAGCAATGTCAGTCACAACCACGGGGCCAATAACTTCGTTTTCAGGCCCCAGAATACCTTTGGGAACTCCCCCTCCAAGGGGAAATATAGGCACAAGGCCTGTGGTTCCCCCAGGATTTATTCCATTCTATGGTATGCCAACTTCTGAAGTGGCAAGCCTGACGAATGCTGCGTCCACTTATTCAGACCCTTTCGTGAGTGCCTCTTCGCCACTCCAAGGCTCTGGAGTAGGCATGGCGAATAGAAATAGGACCCAACTCTTAGGAGGAACGTCCCAAGTAGCCCATGGCCTTACAAATGCCTCGACAGCAGTCTTGAGGCAACAGATGGACGAAAGCAACCATGATATGGTGCAAATGTTGGCACAAACTTTGAGTACAGTGCTAAATCCTCTAATACAAAATACTACTCAATCGAATCAGCAAGTTACAGCGCAAATGACGCGTTTGGCTGACTTCTTTGGAGTACCCCCACCTATTCGACAGCCCCAAAGGGCGCAAACAAGAGGAAATCAGGGGATATTTGTAGAGGAAGAAACCACCATTAATCAGGCTCAACAGCCTGTAGAACAACCTGTCGAAGAACCTAGGGTAATAGCCCCAGAGGTAAGGTTAGTCAACAGAAACCAAAATGCTGACGAAGTGGTTCAGCATATCCAACACCAAAACATGGGTTTGGAAAACAATCTGGCAGCCATGATCGAAAGAATCATGACTCAGAATGGAATGAACATGGGCTTTCGAAGGCCCAACTTTACATCTCCATTGTCAGAATATGTGTTACAAACTGACTTACCTCCTAGAAGCAAAGTCCCCAAATTTACTAAGTTCTCTGGGGACACGACAGAATCTACTGTCGAACATGTGGCGAGGTATTTGATCGAAGCAGGAGACATTTCAAATAATGAAAACCTGAGGATCAAATACTTCCCAAGTTCCTTAACCAAGAACGCTTTTACTTGGTTCACAACTCTACCCCCCAATTCGATCCACCATTGGACCCAGTTGGAAAGATTGTTCCATGAACAATTCTATATGGGGCAAACCAAGATAAGCCTGAAAGAACTGGCGAGTGTGAAGAGACGTTTCACTGAACCTATAGACGAATATCTGAATAGGTTTAGGTTGCTTAAGGCGAGATGTTTTACACAAGTGCCAGAACATGAGCTGGTCGAAATGGCCGCAGGCGGTTTAGATTATTCCATTAGGAAGAAGCTAGATACCCAGTACCTAAGAGACATGGCCCAACTGGCCGATAGAGTTCGACAAGTCGAACGCCTCAAAGCTGAAAAAGCTAAGGCAACGAAAACTCACAAAAGAGAGAGAATAGCGTACGTTGAGATGGACGACGACGACCTAGAATCCTTCGACGATACTTTAACTGTCGAAGAAGGAGAAGTCGATTTAGCAGAACTAAAACAAGGGCCACCATACTCTTGTAAACAGTTAGTCCCCTCAAATGGGAAAAATCCCATTGGTCCAGACAGGACCAACGATAGGTTCCCAAAAAAGACTTATAGTTTTGACATCACAAAATGTGATGAAATATTCGACTTGCTAGTTAAAGATGGCCAAATGATAGTACCCCCTGGGGTAAAAGTGCCTCCTCTTGATCAAAGAAAGAAGAGAGGTTTTTGCAAATATCATAATTTTTTGGGCCATAAAATTTCTCAATGTTTTCTTTTCAGGAATCTTGTGCAAGACGCTATTGAGGAAGGGAGATTAAAGTTTGCTGACAAATCCCCCATGGCTGTCGACTCCAATCCACTAAAGGCTGAAGCCCACTACGCAGAACCTTCTGAAGTGAACATGATAGAGGCGACCAGCATCCCGTCGAAGAAGCCAGGAATTACCATGGTCGAAGTCTCAAAGGACCACATCAACATGCCAATCTTTGGCAGTTTTTCTGGAAATTTATCCAGGAAGACAATTGAGGCTGTCCAGAAAGCGGTCGAAGACCCGAAGTCGAAGACTGCTGAAGCACAAAAAACTGGACCAAAGCCCAGTTCCCACTTGGCCACTGTACAAGGCCAGACGGAGAAGCTGGAGACACAAATGAAGCAACTAACTCTTGCTACTAAGGATACCATGAATATCAACATGGTTGAACTTTCTGACCCTAAAGCTTCAGAAGAAGCCATAAGGCAAGAGCAGGCAAATAAAACGGCTTTCCCTAGGGAAAACGAAAACTTGGCAGATTTTTTACAAAGATGCCAGAAGAAGAAATCAGAGGTGATGCTATGTCCAAGATGTAGTTCTATCTTTGATAAAAAAGCTGCTGAGCACATACAAGGCGTAAGAGCAGCGAACAAGAGAAGGGAGAATGCTGACCTTCGACATGATCCCAGGAGGGGTTCTAATCAAGACAAGAGGCCATTGACTTTTAGGCCTCCAACAAATGTACCAGTAGATACTTGGTACAAAACATCTGGCCGGAAAAGGCCAAGTGAAGAGAAATGGCATTCTTTCGATGTGCCAAGAGGTTCCTCTTTAATTCAGAAGAAAGAGCCTCAAGTTGCTGCACCCAAGGTTGCTCAAGTGTCCAGCAACTACAAGGGAAAAAATCCTATGTCGAGATCCCAATGGAGGAGATATCAAAGAAGGCGAAAAGCTGAAAGGGAGGCTGCCAACGAACCTAAGGCAGAAACTAGTTCGAATGTGCCTCAAAGGAAACAAATAAAGCCTCTTGAGAGAGAACCAGTTACCAACAGGCTGGTTTGGCCTAACCAAAGTGAAGTCGAAGACGAAGATGATGCTGAGTCCGACGATACTCTGGATATAATGGTGAATATTGTTTCAGTACTGCCTAGGGAATTCAATCGACAGGTAGAAGTCGAAGCCAGTGACTGGGAGGTGGAACAAGAAATGGCCAAACATAGGCCAGTGTGCTATTTTGTCATGGACAATGGCACTACAGAGGAACAAAATGGCTTCTTCGAGCCACCTACAGAGGCGATGAAGAATCACCTCAAACCTTTGTTCATAAGGGCGAAGCTCGAAGAGACCACTGTGAACAAAATATTGGTCGACTGTGGGGCCACTATCAATATTATCCCTCATTCTATGCTAAGGAAGATTGGCAAAAGGGATAAAGAAATCAAACCCCACAATATGGTCCTGTCCAACTACGAGGGAGGCATTGGGACCACCATGGGAGTGATCCAGCTAGACATAAAAGTTGGGTCGATCCTTCGACCAACAATGTTCATGGTCATATCGGCCAAACCTAACTACAACCTTTTGTTAGGCCGTGAGTGGATTCATGGTGTTGGTGCTGTGCCTTCATCGATGCATCAAAGACTGCTGCTATGGCGTCCAGATGGGATGGTCGAAAACATAGAGGCAGATCAAAGTTACTATCTTGGCGAAGTGAATCACTTGGGTGTAACAGATTTCGACAAAAATTTGGCTCACATAGGGCCATGTCCAACTCCTGACTTCGACATGGCGCCTGCGCCAAACACCTTTTGTTCCCTATACCTGCATCCTGAGCATGGTTTCCAATGGGACAGAGAAGACTTGTCCCACATAGACTTCAGTGGGCTAACAGATATCCAACCAACTGGTTGGGGAAGTGAATTCAGTGATAATGACTGAGTCACAATCTCTGAATCGAATTTCGGCTTATGTGGCCGAAACCAAGATGATAACGGATCTCGAAGCCAAAGTAAAGTATATGGCCACACAGGCCAATGATCAACAATTATCTGCTGTTGGCCCAGGAAAGGATTTCGATCCAAGACCTCCTGATATCATGCCAGATGAAATGCAGGAACAGAGGCTCGACGCCATCTATGACGATGAGCCTTTGGGCTTCGAAAAGGATCCCTTGGCGAACAACATTAAGATGTTAGCACAAGACCCTTTAGAAGAAATCAACTTAGGCGAAGGATCAGAAAATAGGCCAACTTACATCAGCGCCAAGATTGATCCAGAACTTAGGTTGGAAGTAATCCAATTGCTGAAAGAGTTTAAAGACTGTTTTGCATGGGATTATGACGAAATGCCCGGTCTCGACAGAGGATTGGTAGAACTTCAGTTGCCAATCAAACCTGGAAAGAAGCCAATCAAGCAAAATCCAAGACGCTTCGCTCCAGAAATATTGTCGAAGATCAAAACGGAGGTCGAAAGACTTCTGAAATGCAAATTCATCCGTGTTACAAGGTATGTCGAATGGATTGCAAATATTGTGCCAGTAATTAAGAAAAATGGCACATTAAGGGTGTGCATAGATTTCAGAGATTTGAATGCTGCCACCCCCAAAGATGAATATCCTATGCCTATGGCGGAAATGCTAGTCGATTCTGCCGCTGGCTACGAATACCTGAGTATGCTCGATGGTTATTCAGGATATAATCAAATATTCATTGCTGAAGAGGATGTGTCGAAAACAGCTTTTCGATGCCCTGGGGCCTTAGGCACTTACGAATGGGTAGTGATGCCTTTTGGCCTAAAGAACGCTGGGGCAACGTACCAGCGAGCAATGAATACTATCTTCCATGATTTTATTAACACTTTTATGCAAGTTTATATTGATGATATTGTTATAAAATCTGTTTCCAGGAAGAGTCACATTGACCACCTTCGACAATCATTCGAAAGAATGAGAGAACATGGTCTGAAGATGAACCCTTTGAAGTGTGCGTTCTGTGTGAAAGCTGGAGATTTCTTGGGTTTCGTTGTCCACAAGAAAGGAATCGAAATCAATCAGAACAAGACGAAGGCAATTTTGGAAGCGAAAGCGCCATCGAATAAGAAGGAATTGCAATCTCTCTTAGGCAAGATAAATTTCTTGAGAAGGTTTATATCTAACCTAAGTGGGAAAGCTCAGGCCTTTTCACCCTTACTTCGACTGAATAAAGAGGGGTTCGAATGGGGGCAAGAGCAGCAAGAAGCCTTCGACAAAATCAAAGGGTACCTCACTAAGCCACCTATTTTGGTGCCTCCTTGTAGCAATAGGAGTATGAGATTGTACATAGCTGCATCTGACAAAACTCTGGGAAGTATGTTAGCCCAAGAGGATGAGAATGGAGTCGAAAGACCCATTTATTATCTCAGTCGAGTTTTGAATGATGCAGAAACTAGATATAGCGAAGTTGAGAAATTGTGTCTATGTCTGTATTTCTCTTGTACAAAACTCAAGCAATATATAAAACCAGTTGATGTTTATGTTTCGTCTCATTTTGATGTTTTCAAATATATGTTGTCGAAACCCATCTTGCATAGTCGAATTGGCAAGTGGGCATTAGCATTGACTGAATACTCCTTGACCTTTATGCCTCTTAAGGCAGTAAAAGGACAAGTGGTTGCAGACTTCATAGTCGACCACTCAATTCAAGTCGAGGATATTAATTATGTGGAGATAGAACCTTGGAAATTCTACTTCGATGGTTCCAGCCATAAAAATGGAACAGGAGTAGGAGTCTTGATTATTTCTCCAGATAAAATTCCAACAACATTCAAGTACCAAATAGAAGGTTCTTGTTCGAACAACGAGGCTGAGTATGAAGCTCTAATTACTGGCCTTGAAATATTGTTGGAATTGGGGGCAACTCGAGTCGAAATAATGGGAGACTCAGAGTTAGTCATCAAGCAAGTCACAAAGGAGTATAAATGCATAAGGGAGAATCTCATTATGTACTTTGTGATAGCAAATCGTTTATTGAAACAATTTGAAAGTGTCAATATTCGACACATACCCAGAGTCGAAAATCAAATAGCCAATGACTTGGCACAAATTGCATCAGGGTATAAGATTTCAAAAACGAGATTACAAAGAGCAATCGAAGTTCGAGAAAAGATAAAGGCAACTTGTCTATCACCATCAGACTTGGAATCGACGAGGTTAGGTTATGTTGATCACTCAAACTTCGAGATTTCGTTCATTGATAATTTGTCAGAACAGGATTGGAGGAAACCCATTGTGGACTATCTTCAAAATCCAGGAGCTCCGACAGAACGAAAAACAAAATACAGGGCGTTGAGTTTTGTACTCATGGGTAATGAGTTATTCAAGAAGACGCCTGAAGGGGTGTTGCTGAAATGTTTAAGTGAAACTGAAGCATACATAGCCCTTTCGACTACACATGCTGGGGCATGTGGGGCTCACCAAGCAGGCCATAAGATGAAATGGTTGTTGTTTCGACAAGGACTATATTGGCCCACTATGCTGAAAGATTGTGTTGAGTTCGCCAAAGGTTGCCAAGAGTGTCAAGTTCACACAGGCATCCAACATGTACCAGCAAGCGAACTTCACTCGATAGTGAAGCCTTGGCCCTTTCGAGGATGGGCGTTGGATCTTATTGGAGAGATTCGACCAGCATCATCAAAGAGTCAGAAATACATATTGGTAGGCATTGATTATTTTACTAAGTGGATCGAAGCTGTCCCTTTAGTCAATGTGGACCAAGAAAATGTCATTGAATTTATTCAAAAGAACATTATCTTTCGATATGGAATTCCTGAGACAATAACAACTAATCAAGGTTCAGTTTTCACTGGTCGAAAGATGCAGGAATTTGCTCAGGAAACAGGTTTCAAACTCCTAACATCCACGCCTTACTATGCACAGGCGAATGGTCAAGTCGAAGCAGCTAACAAAGTGGTGATTGGCTTGATAAAGAAACATGTTGGGAAGAAACCAAAGAATTGGCATAAGACGTTAGACCAGATTTTATGGGCTTGTCGAACGTCCCCAAAAGAAGCCACTGGTACAACGCCATATAGGCTAACTTTTGGCCATGATGCAGTGTTGCCAGCAGAAATTTGTCTTCAATCTGCAAGAGTTCAGAGGCATTATGATATTCCTTTTGAGGTTTATTGGAATATGATGTTAGATGAATTGGTGGATCTAGACGAAGAGAGATTACACGCTCTCGACTTACTCAGGCTTCAGAAGAAAAGAGTAGAAGACTCTTATAATAGAAAGGTAAAACCTAAGGTATTTTTGCCTGAAGATTTAGTTTGGAAGGTAATTCTTCCCATGGATCGACGGGATCGAAGCATGGGGAAATGGTCACCCAAATGGGAAGGACCCTTCAGAGTTATCCAAACTTTTTCTGGTGGAGCCTATGAGGTCGAAGAGATAAGTGGTGATAAAAGGCTCTTGAGAGTAAATGGTAAATTTTTGAAAAAATATAAGCCTATACTTCAAGAGATAAAAATAAAATAATAAAAGAACAAACTAAATTAACCATAAAAAATGCCAAAATGGAAATTTTTATTAATTTCAGCCAAGATGGCAATTGTTGTCGAAAACGATTACAGAAGATGGTTACAAAAGAGAATCAATCAAAAGGTAAGAGAATTCTTGAGTCGAAGATACTTGGCATACTGCAGCTCCAACCTCTTTTTGCACCAAGAGTTTTCTTGCACTAGTTTGGCAATTTGAGCGTCGAGGCTTTGGGCCCTCTCAGCGAATTCCAGGCCTTGCTTGATCTCAGTCTGGCTCTCAGTGTCTGGGATGGTCGAAAGAATTTCCTCCTGGAGTACAGTGTTGGCGTTTATCTTCGCCTCTATCTCTGCAATTTGTGCTCGGAAGGAGACATTCTCTCGCTCAATAGCATCGACCCTTTCCTGTGCAGACGCTTTCTGTTTCGACAACTCGGCAATTCGAGAAGTCGAATCTGAGACAGCAGTCCACGCGGATGAGCTTTTGCCATGCAGCACTTCGAGCTGACTGTTAAAACCTCGTTGGCGCCTGTAATCCGCTGAGACTTGATCAATCATAGAATGTAATTCCATGATTAAGTCTGAGATTTCTGGGGCTACAGCTTCGAAGTCAACAGCATTCAAAACCTCTTTTAAGCATGATGGAGCAGTGGGGTCCCCCTCTAAAGTCTTCATTAAATCTCTCTTGAAGAACTGGGCCTTAACTTTCGCCAACGCATCATCAAGAGGAGAAGTTTCAGTAGATTTCCCTGACAGGGTAGGAATTTCCTGACTAGTGTCAGAAGAACTCTTACTCTCGATGATTGCATTGAGGTAGCTGACAGGGTCAGTTTGTTTCAAGATTTCCAAGTCCTCTTTTGACCTGTGCTTTGAGGAGGTGACCCTTGCCACAGTATTATCTTGGGCTTGAGGCGGTTGAATGCTGAGTGCCTCGTTTGGTTGCTCTTCGACTTGGACTGAGGCGGTACTAGCGTCGACTTGTGGTTCTTCGTTAACATCACCTTGGGGTCTTTCGCCAGCGTCATTTTGTGGCTCTTCGCTAGCGTCATCCTGGTGTTCTTCGCCAGTACCACCTTGATGCTCTTCGTCAACAGCATCTTGATTCTCTTCGCCATTGCCTTGGTTTCTTCCTTCAGGATTCTCTTCTGACGACAAGTCCACCACAGGAACCGTTTCTGGCTGTGTTTCCTCCACCATAGGTTCTTCTGTTGTCTTCTCCACTGTTTCAGCATTGGCCTCATTCTCAGTGTGGGCTTCGTCATTGCCCAAATCTTTTTCCCGAGGCCTGCTAAGGTCAGCAGATTCTAGAGTTTCTGAAGTCCTTGGTGGGGAACTTTCAGTAGTGTCCTGAAAAGGAGAAAGAAGAAGACAAATCTTCAGATGTCGAAAGAAATACAATCGAATACTGGTATCTATGCCTAAAATAGATTACCTGTGGATTAACTTCAGCCCCAGGGCTGGAATTATCACTTTCGACAGGCTTGGTAAGAAGAGCGTTCAGTTCCTCCTCAGTTGGCTCCTCGATGATCACCGCAGGTGGCCTAGGCTTTCTCACAGCGACCTTTATTCTGACGGTTCGACCTTCAGGGGCAGGAGTAGGAACATAAGCGTCCTTCGTTAACTTTCGCCTCTTTAAGGGAGCAGGAGGGGAATCACTTTCGTCATCACTCCCCGATTCGACCACCAATGCTGCCCTTTTCTTGGGCGAAGGGGCCTAGAAAACCAATAGGAATTCGATTGAATAATTACATCGAAAATAAAAAATCGAAAGCCAGAAGAAAAATGAAGAAAATCTGGTTACCGATGCAGGAGGCCTCCTCGAAGAGCCTTCCCCCTGTTGGTTGCCTGTTGTCTTCGCCGGCGCTATAGTCTTCGCCGGCGGTGGAGGTTTTGTCGAAGGGACTCCTCCTTGTGGGCCTTCTGTAGCCTTCTTGGCTAAGGGTTTTCGAACAACTGAAAGCGAAAAGGAAAGTTAACAGGCTAACAGTCGAAGAGAAAGATAAAAAGTAATGTGAGAGCATGAACTTACATTTCTTTACTTTGTCCAACACAAGGACAAAAGACTTCTGCAACTCTGCCATAAAGTCCTTCTCGTTGAAGAAGTACTCAGCGTAATAGCTTCTCCACCACTCCTCAAAGGATGGTGAGCAAAGGAAATTAAGCTGGTAGTCAAACAGCGAGAGGATTGTTCGACCAGCATATCTTCCGATATGCTTGATGGCAGCTTCTTCTGTATAATCGTTGCAGAAGTACAACATTGACTTCTCTCTTTGAAAAATAGGAGAAGGCAGGGTTTGGATGATACCAAACTGGCGAGATACCAGATTTGGTTGATAGGCAAGCAGACTCAAATGAGTCTTAGAACTCTTAAATCGAAGAGGCATGATCCTGGGTGTCAGGAACGCCTCCCAAAGTACAGTGTGCTCATCGACATTGGGACCACTCGACTCCTTTGGATGTGGCCTTGTGAACCATGCTGGCCCCACCCTCCGTTGAGCAAATGGAGCCATAGTTGAAACAAATTCCTTCCTTCGAGCGAACATCAGAACGAAGTTAGTAAAGGTTTGTTGAAACTCTAGCCCATCTTCCACAGGTGTCAGTAGAGCCAGCCTAATTCCTTCGATACGTCTATTAGCTATCGTTGGGGCTTGTTCATTTATCTGAATCTTCTTGGGTAAGAAAGATTCGAAAGTGGCATTGAGCCACAGTTGAAGTAGCCAGAAAGGCCCAGCGAGTAGCAAACTGGCCCTATCTTCGATATGTTTCAAGAGAGTGACCCCATTGCTGATTGAGTCATAAAGACTGGCCAGAATTAGTTCTGCCAAACAGATGTTCTGGCGGTGATGCAGTTGGGTGGCAAGAGTGACCATCTTTTTGGTCACTTGTAGAGACTTCGAGCAAAACACAAAGCGAGTTAGCCATAAGGCTAGAAACGCTATGTGTTCGACATCCGACACTGTATCCGTCGACCTGTCGTGATAATGGTTGATAAAGGTGGTGTATGTTGGCTTGGTCTCAGAGAAGCCAATTTGGTCCTCCGACATCTCTTCCGGGTCGAAGTAATCTCCGGTTGGTCGAAGGCCAGTGATGGCCGCTACGTCGAAGAGTGTAGGGGTTAACATCCCACATGGAAGGTGAAAGGTGAAGTGAGAGTAATCCCAAAACAACAGCGAAGCTATAAGCATCTCTGGGGAGTAGTTTAAGCCTGTCTTCGACAGCATTACTAGGTCAAAGATTCCCATTTCCTTCCAGACTGGAGTTTGATGTTTCTCCAACTTTGTTAGCCAAGCAACATAGTCAGAGGTCAGATTAGGGCAGGACCTGAAGACCCTCACACTTCTGTTGAAGAAACGGAGGTCGATTTTCTCGCGTGTAGGGTCTTCGTTGTCTTCTGCGTCCTTCTTGGCGCATGCTACTGGCTTGAGTTTCTCGACGATGGGGAAATAGCTCTTGATCTTCAGAGCTTCAGAGATGCTTGGGTTCATGGGGCCAGACATTGCGAAGATCTGGTTGGAGTATCCAACCGGGATCATCAAGTGACGCGAGTAAGCATCGCGAACGGAGATGTCAGAAGGTTCAGGAACCCTTCGTTTCCCTGTAGAGTTCACTACCGGAGCAGTAACAAAGACCTTGGGTTTAACAAGTTGTTCAGATGGTGCGTTAGTCTTGGGGGCAGTGGAAGCAGAGGCCATTGTTGAGGATGAAGATGAAGTGAAAAAGGAAGAATTTTTCTGCAAAGAGAGCAAGTTTGTACGAAAGCAAGGGAGTTTGAGGGCTGGTTTGCGTAAAAAATCCCACAACGGGATATTCACTACTATTTATAGTAGTGGGAGAAATTCCCAATAACGAGGACATTAAATGTCATTTAATGTTGCAGGTATTAGTGGGACGCGTGGCAGCATCCTGTTGTTTTGGCCGTTTCTGCAAAAAACAGAGAGACGCAGCGTGCGTCCTCGTTTTTGGGATTTGTCATAATGACAAATTCTGAAGTGACGTTTGGTACTGCACGCCGTACTGACAGTGACGTCCTAGGATCAAATCAATGATGGTTTCTTGGGATTGCCAATAGTTGGTAAAAAGCAACAAAAAGTGCACAAGTTAACTTGTGACTAAACGTAGAAAAACAGGTGTCGAATGGCGTTTTCAAAGAATGCCTTTTTCTTTCAGAGTCGAAATAAGGCATTCTTGGGGGGCAATTTGTTGGCTCCTAAATTCGACACCTTTGTTTTGATTGATGGCAGCCATTAAAAGCTAAAAAATACTTTCGACTGGCTAAGCCTGTCGAAGTGCCCGTCGAAAGATGGGCAAAATACTTAGAAGATTTCTTCCAAGGAAGAAGGCTGATTGCCTTCGACGTCGAAGGAGTTTTCGTCGAAGACGTTTCTTGATGAAAGCGTTCGATGGTCCAAAGTGGAGCAGTTTGAAATTCAAAGCTTTGGAGGGAAAACGGTTTCCAGCAGTTACTACGTGCAAACGTGCAAGGATCTGGAGCGTCGAGCATGGAGAACGTGCCAAGTGGCTTAATCTCGAAGCAGTGTAACTGCCCGACGGTTACTTGGAATGTTTTAGTATAAATAGGAGTAGACATGTAGTTTCTCGCAGGTGTTCACAAATAGATACATAGTCACTCATTTAGATTCAAGTACCCAGTGTGAGCGAAAGAATTGTTGAGAAATGTATGTGTGAAACACCAATTTTATCAATTAAAGTCATTTACTTTTCCAGTATTTTACTTGCTTTTCTCCTTTAAAATTCCTGTCGAACCTTTACTTTAAAGCCTTGTTTATTTTACCAAGCCTTTCCTTTATGCAATTTACTTGAAACATTTTACTTAAAGCCTTATCCACCTTAATTAAACTTCAAAATCAACCTATGTCCATAGGATCAATCTGATCGATCCTGCGAGTAACCAAATAAGTAACCATTTGGAGGATCAGCGGTTGTTTACCAAAACCCAAGGTAAACACATAGTCTCTGTAAGGGATCAAACCAGGATGACGAGTCTCCCATTCTCCTTTGATTTGATTAATCACCAATGCTGAATCTCCGTAAATATCAAGAATCTTAATCCTTAGATCCACTGCTTCTTCGAGACCCATAATACATGCCTCATACTCCGCCATGTTGTTCGTGCAGTCAAACTTCAGTCTCGCCGTGAACGGGATATGAGTACCTCGGGGAGTGACGATGATTGCCCCAATTCCATTTCCATAGGAATTCACGGCTCCGTCCAAAATTAAACCCCAACGGGATTCAGGATCAGGTCCTTCTTCAGGTAACGGCTCTTCACAATCTTTAGCTTTCAAGTACATAACATCTTCATCTGGGAAATCAAACTTAATGGATTGATAATCGTCAATTGGTTGGTGAGCCAAATGATCGGCTAAAATACTCCCTTTGATCGCTTTTTGAGTGTGATAATCAATGTCATATTCAGATAACAACATCTGCCAACGGGCTATTCTTCCAGATAAGGCGGGCTTCTCAAAGATATACTTGATCGGGTCCATTTTGGAGATCAACCAAGTGGTGTGGTTAATCATATATTGGCGCAGACGGCGAGCAGCCCAAGCTAAAGCACAACAGGTTTTCTCAAGCAATGAGTACCGAGACTCACAGTCTGTGAATTTCTTACTCAGATAATATATGGCATGTTCCCTTCTTCCAGTCCCATCTTGTTGACCAAGCACACATCCCATGGAATCTTCCAATATAGTCAGGTACATAATCAAAGGTCTTCCTTCCACCGGAGGAATCAAGATGGGAGGTTCAAGCAAATATTATTTGATGCTATCAAAAGCTCTCTGACAATCTTCTATCCACACACATCCTTGGTTCTTTCGGAGAAGCTTGAAAATCGGCCCACAGGTAGCAGTCATATGAGATATAAACCTAGAAATGTAGTTCAGTCTCCCAAGGAATCCTCTTACTTGTTTTTCCGTCTTGGGTGCGGGCATTTTTCGAATAGCTTTGACTTTATCAGGATCTACCTCAATACCTTTTTGACTGACAATGAAACCCAGAAGTCTTCCAGAACGAACACCAAAAGTGCACTTGTTGGGATTCAGACGGAGTTTATACCTTCTTAAACGCTGGAATAACTTCAACAAATGCTCCAAGTGATCCTCCTCAGTCTGTGATTTGGCAATCATGTCATCCACATACACTTCGATCTCCTTATGCATCATGTCATGGAACAAAGCAGTCATGGCCCTTTGGTATGTTGCGCCAGCATTCCTCAAACCAAACGGCATAACCCGATAACAGAAAGTTCCCCAAGGTGTAATGAAAGCGGTCTTCTCCATATCTTCCGGCGCCATCTTGATTTGATTGTAACCAGAGAAACCATCCATGAAAGAAAAGACTTTGAACTTGGCAGTACTGTCGACCAATACGTCAATATGAGGTAATGGGAAGTCATCCTTCGGACTAGCTCTATTCAGATCTCTGTAGTCTACACACATCCGAACCTTGCCATATTTCTTAGCAACAGGCACTATGTTGGCTAACCACTGAGGATAGACCGATGTAACAAGGAAACCTGCATTAATCTGTTTCTGAACCTCCTCTTTGATCTTGTCAGCCATGTCGGGACGAGTCCTTCTCAACTTCTGCTTGATCGGCAGACATTCAGGTCTCAACGGTAAACGATGCTCCACAATGTCATTGTCCAAACCTGGCATATCTTGGTAGGACCAAGCAAACACATCAACATACTCTTTGAGAAGCTCCAACATCTTCTCCTTAACTTCCGGGATAAGCGATGCTCCGACTTTGACTTCCCTTCTAACTTCTTCATCACCCAAGTTGACCAACTCTAAAGGTTCTTCAAATGGTTGAATAATCTTCTCATCATGCTCGAGCAAACGGGAAATCTCAACAGGAATCTCTTCATCATCCTCTTCTTCGGCTCTGAACACAGGGAATTCAAAGTTGGGAGAGGGCATAGGATCATTGTTTTCGATGGTTAAGTCATGGATTAATCTGCACACATGATTATGCTTTATTTTAGAAATCGATTTGTGCAAATAAAATAAAAGGTTATTAATTAATTTTCATTACTATTTCCCCGAAAAAGTGAAAAATAAAACAGTAGTGGACAAAATAACATTTTTATTCATTAAAGGGAAATACTTGAAACAAAGAGCCCAGACATTTCTCTTTTGCCTTGGGCAGAGAAAAAGGAATTATTTTTCATAGCCCGACACAAAATACGTTTCGCCTTGGGCAGAGCGAATTTTTTCAAAGAAAAACAAAACAAAACATTACTCGGAAATGTGCATAACAACAGGAACATCAACAACTATCCAGTTTTGGCAAGCCAATCCATGCGTCACAAAAACGGGTAAATCTTCCTCGGAATCATAATCTATGATAGCATCAACCTCAGGATGTATAAAACCTGCACTTCGGAAAACCTCTTGAATCGGACGAACAACCACCTCTTTCTTGACTCTTGCAGACACTGGATGAAAACCCAGACCTTCCCCAGACTTGTTCTCGGGTAACGTCAACACCTGGCCCCATCCTTCGGCCGAACCACTTTCCACCACTCGCCGCGCATCCTCAAAAGAAGAGATGGATGCCCCTTGCTTCTTCACTGTATTCTTAGCAACAGAAAGACCTTGGAACTGGGTTCCAACATCCTCGTCCGCATCAATAAAAGAGAATGATGATAAATGGCTTACCACCATAGCCTGTTCTCCCCAAATCATCACTAGCTTCACATGCCTTACAAACTTTAGTCTCTGATGGAGCGTAGAGGTGACTGCCCCGGCATCATGGATCCAGGGACGACCCAATAAGCAACTGTAGGCAGCACGAATATCCATCACTTGGAAAGTGATTTGAAAGGTATGGGGACCAATTACTATAGGAAGATCTACTTCACCAATGACTGTCTTCCTAGAACCATCAAACGCTTTAACAATTACTCTGCTAGGTCTCATAGGAGCACCTGGATATGAAAGCCGAGATAACGTATTCTTGGGCATCACATTCAACGACGAACCTGTATCCACCAACACACTTGATAAGGTATCATTCCCACAACTTACTGAGATATGCAAAGCCATATTATGGTTTCTCCCCTCCTCCGGGAGTTCTTCATCACTGAAACCAAGATTGTTACACGAAGTAATATTTCCCACAATTCCATCAAATTGGTCAACCGTCACATCATGATCCACGAACGCCTGGTACAAGACCTTCATCAAAGCTTCTCTATGGGCACCAGAATCTCTCATTAAAGCAAGCAAGGAAATGTTGGAAGGTGTTTGCAAAAGTTGGTCTACAATCTTATATTCACTTCTCTTGATAAGCTTCAGGATCTCATCATCCTCAGGGTGAGGGATAGGTTCACTGGATCGGCCTATCTCAACCCTTGGTTCAACATTTCTCACTGGAATCTCCGCCGGTATGGGTCTCCTGACTTGAACTTCTGGTCTCTTCAAAGGTACTGCTGCTAAAACACGTCCACTCCTCGTAACTCTACTCACATCAGCAATGTTAACAAAAGACGGTCTTGTTGGTATAGGGACTTCTATCCCATTCTCAATCATCGTGGCATTATACTTATACGGTACAGCTTGGTCCGAGTTGTAAGGCACAGTACCAGGTGGGTAAATAATCAAAGGATCAACAGGTGCAGTCTGACTGTCGTAAGCAATCTCTACTGATTCAGGCAAATTGAATTGTGGTATGATAACATTCACTTCATCCTCCGGATTTCTATCATAGGTAATAGTGATAACTCTCTGATCTAGCAACTTCTGAATATCCTCCTTCACAGTAGGACAATCAACCTCTCTTGAACAAAATTCACAAACATCATAATCATGCTGGTGCCTCACAAAGGCAAGTCTTCTCAAACTCTGATGTAACCTGATCAACGACTCTCTTATGTGTTCAACTTGAAAAACTCGAAACTTCCCCGGACAACCTTCCACCATATTCACTGAAGCTGCCCCATGTCGAGGCAAAGGATTATCTCTAACATTTGGATTAACATCCTTGAAATACAAGATACCATTCTTAATCAATCTCTGTACGTCCGCCTTCAGAGCAAAGCAATTCTCAAGGTTGTGCCCCGGCGACCCTTGATGATATGCACAAAACTGATCCGCCTTGTACCACGGAGAAGTACTGTTCGGTGCGACAGGAGGAGGCTTTGTCGTTATGAGATTCTTTCTGATAAGAGCAGGGAACAATTCAGTATAAGTCATAGGAATGGCATCGAACTGCGGTTTTATGGGTGAACGGTTCTGATTGTTGAATAGATAAGCCTGTTGTCGAGGCTGCTGCTGAAATGGTCATTGTTGAGTTGGCGGGGTTTGATGAACTGGGGTCATCAAAGCTGGGCGGACAGCCGGAGTGACTGCCGCAACATGAGAGTAACCTCTCCTAGGTCTACCTGGGAACAGAGCACTGACATCCTGCTCTTTTCTTTTCGGGAACACACTTCCAAACTTCTTAGTACTGCTAGACGGACTTCCTTCTTTAACCAAACGCCCTTCGCGAATCCCTTCCTCTAATCGCATACCCATGCTTACCATTTCGGTGAAGTCACTAGGTGCGCTGGCTATCATTCTTTCATAGTAAAAGGAACCTAAAGTCTTCAAAAATATCTTAGTCATCTCTTTCTCCTCAAGAGGTGAATAGATTTGAGCAGCAATTTCATGCCACCTCTGGGCGTACTCCTTAAAAGATTCCCAGTCTCTCTGCGACATCGCCCGGAGTTGATCCCTGTCCGGTGCCATGTCAACGTTGTACTTATACTGATGGACAAAGGCTTCGCTAAGGTCGTTAAAGTTGCGGATCCGAATACTGTCTAAACCCATATACCACTTTAGAGCAGCACCCTTCAAACTATCTTGAAAATAATGAATCAACAAGTCATGATCATCGGAATACGTAGACATCTTTCTCACGTACATTGTCAAATGGCTTCTAGGACACGGATCACCCTTATATCTTTCAAAGTCTGGCACTTTGAATTTTGCTGGAATCTTGACATTCGGAACTAAACAAAGGTCATGCGTATTCTTCCCAAACAAATCCTTCCCTTTCAATGCTCTAAGCTCTTTCTGCATTTCCTGGAACTGATCCTGAAACTCTTCCATTCTATCAAAGAGACCCAAACTTTCAGCAGGCTCGTCAGGATAAGTAGGTTCATTCAAGTATGGCACGGAGTGGACCACAGGAGCAACAGTTGTCATAATCGGTTGCGGAAAAGGTGTCACAGACAGAATTACCAGCGGCATGGCAGTTGTCTCTGGCTGAGGAAGAGACAAAGCAGGCTGAAACAAAGGTTGTACGGCAGGCTGATACCCCTCTGGCACAAAGTTGTAAGGCATTCCCCACGGAAAACCCTTCGGCATCTGATTTTGAAGCGGAGAGTTGATTTGAGTCACAGAGGTAGGAACGGTGACAATCTCGGAGACCACTGGAGTTGAAGTCTGAATCTCGGCAGCTGTAGTCGATGGCTGATTCTGAATAGCCACCAAACTTTCCACTAACGCAGTTAACTTTTCCATCTCGACACGAAGTGTAGAAACTTCCCCACGAAGCTCATGATTTTCTTGTTCCAAATCTTCCATTTTCCTTTGACGATTGGCCCGAGTGTCGTATCGGTGAGACAGCTTGACAACCTTTGGGAGTGGAAAAAGAACAAGGATAAGACTCTAGAAAACATGTGAAGTGGAATGTGGAATGATGCATGATGTGCGATGCAAATGATGATTCATTTTAAAAGTCTTTCAAGGAACTTTAATAATTTTGCATACATCAATGGTAAAGGAATTTGGAACAACAAAAACTCAATCCATTAATCGAAAGCGATAAATTACAACTTACAATTTGGAATATCAAAGCAATAAATTACAACTTTGGGATAACAACCCAATAATGAAAGCAATAAATTACAACTTCGAAACATGAAATCCATAATAAAGTGATAAATTACAATTTTAAAACATGAAGTCTAAAATAAAGCAATAAATTACAACTTCGGAGCATGAAGCCCTTTTTACATAGTTTTACAAAATGACATCAATAAAATAAAACTAAAAGCTAAAGATCACACAGAACCCTCAGATGAAGGACCGAACGCCAACTGTAACCGGAGCTTCTTGATCTTCTCTTCATAAAAGTCTTCCATCTCTTTCTTCTCAGTTATCAGTCGATCGATGATTTCCTTCTGCGGATTAGGAACGAGAGCCACGCTTACCGAACCTTCCCTCTTTCTCTTCCTTTCACTAGCATACTTCTTCAGCAAGGCATCCTTTTGACGAAGCTTCTCATCGTGATCAATGAACCGGCCGTCTTGAATAAACAACAACTCCTCCTTTTCCTTTAACTGTCGAGTCAGGACTCGATTCTCATATTCAGACATATGGTACTTTTCTTTCCAACCATCCCTCTCGGACTTCATCCTAGCCAAATTTCCTTGGTACTCTCCTATATCCGCGATAGGGATAACAACAGATGATGGTGCAATGGCAGGGAATAAAGGCTTCTCAAGTTTATAGGGCATCTTGAGAGCACAAGCCCTAGCACGGACCCACTGTAGGTAAGGCTCCAAAGAAACGGCACCCCTATGTCCTAACATATCTCTCCCTTTTCTATGGATGTGGCGCCAAGCTCCTTCGATCTCCCTCTTAGCTGCCTGATGATCTTGTCCTTCCTGTAGAAAGAAACCACTCACATGGATGTTGTTTGGTTTATCTCTCATCGGGTACCCAAACTGACGGCGTGCGAGAACAGGGTTATAGTTGATTCCACCTCTCGTACCGAGAAGAGGTACGTTAGGAAAAGCACCACAGCTATCAATGATCTTCACGTCGTGGTAAACTCGATTATACCAGTCAATGTCGAAATGAGTGAGAGCCATAATCTTTGGCGCCCAACGCGGTTCCTTCTCGAGATCTCAGAAAACATCAGACCCAGGTAGATGCGAGACGTACCACTGATACAGCAACGGTACACAACAAATAATCATCCCTCCTTGATAAGAGTTTCGAAGATGGATGGAGTAGTATGTATCTCCTAGCAGCGTAGGGACCGGATTTCCAATCAGGAAAATTCTGATGGCGTTGATATCCACAAACTTATCAACGTTAGGGAACGAGAATAGACCATACGCGAGTAAAGCAAACACGTCTTCGAAGGCAACAGAATCCTTTATCTCATCAAAATGACGAGCTTTCTTCAACAAAAACTGCGCCGACAAACCCCAGATTCCCCCTTTTGTAGTCATGTTCTCCTCTATCTCTGACTTCTTTAAGTGGGTGATGGTTGCTATCTCGTGAGATTTGGGCTCCTCTTCTAATCCAGAAAAAGGAACACGGTCGGTGATCGGCAAACCAAGTATATAGGAGTACTCCTCTAAAGTGGGCATCAACTGGTAATCCGGAAAGGTGAAACATCGGTACAAGGGATCATAGAATTGAACCAACATGTTGAGGATGCCTTCCTTCATCTTGCGCTTCATGAGAGGTACAATGGACCCATACTTCTTCTGAAAATCCGTCGGACTCTCGATCTTCGGAATCAAACTCTTCAGTTCTTCAATCTCGGGCTCCTTGAAACTAAAGCTTCGAGTGTTTCTCCTTCCAAGTTCCATAATAACCTGAGATGTCTGCAAAAATCATTCCGAAGTTCCTTGAAAAACAAGTTTTTTTTTTTACAAAGATGTTAATGAGTGCATGAATGAATGATAATGCAACAGTCACACACAAGCTTGCAAACATGGGGTTCAAAGGTTCAACGTTCAGCATGGAGTTGAGGGTAAAGCCTACCCAAAGGTATGTACTAACGGTTCAATCACGCCTGTAAGACAAGGTTTTAAGAGTTCCCAGAGTCTACATTCCTCCTTCGGATATTACCAACGTCTTGATTACTCAATAATTAGCAATATTCTCAAGAGAAACTCGTCCGAGCGTAGCATCGCGTAACAACTACTTCCGAATTACTCCGTTATAGTCTCTGCGCTACACCTAAAAAGGCCAAGATGGGTTAGGGTTCTACGGTCCTCAACTTCTCGGGCTCCTAGGTCGAAAATAATAATGTCTTCCCGATTACTCGGTAAACAAATATTAAGTTCAAGAGGGCCTTCCATTGAGTGGGGGATCTCATGCCTCCTTCTTCGGGATTACTCCCTCAAAGTTAACATGACTATACCGCCCGTCCTATTCCTTAAGTGTTACTTAATCCGGGTATAGGATTCGTCCTTTGCAAAAAACCCAAACACCCCAATTTAAACATATAATCAAGCAAATCAAATAATAGTAAAACAGATAAGACAAATTAGGCTTAACCCACTTAGGGATGGACCAGCAAGAGGTCAATCTTTCCCCAGCAGAGTCGCCAATTCTGTAGCGATAAAAAATGTAGCGGGGTAAATCGGAGATCGAATTATTGATTAATTCGTCTCACAAAAGTAAGAGTCGCCACCGCGCTTTATTGTTTCCAAGGGAAAAGGGGAAAGAGCGAAATAAAACCCTAAATATGCAATGTAAATAATACTTTTTAAAAGTAATAAAAATACAAGGCGTTTTTTTTAAAAGAGATCTTATGGTTCGGGGGTTGGTTATACAGTGGGAAGGTATTAGCACCCAATGTATCTATAGTACTCTATAGGAACCTTTTGAAATATCTGTTTATTAAAATGTTCGTTTGATTAAAAAAAATGAATTGTTTTGGCCGAAAAGGGGTACGGACGGGTTTTTGAAGATACGACGACCTAACGTCGAAGTTTTTGCTTAAAGGGTATAAGTTTTGAAAAGATTGAATATTTGAGGAAAAATTATCCTAAGTTTTAATGAAATGCAAATATTCGCGCGATTAGACTTGAGGACATGAAGTCAACAAATTTATCGTTTTTCCTTTGGATTTAAACGTAAACGGAATAAACAAATAAATATGAAATAAATAAACAGAAAAATTATGCGGATCATGATTAAATAACAATAGTTAAATGATAGACTAAATGATGTGAATAATGCATTTTTTAGCTTCTTGGTTTAATATTAATGAAAAGAAAATGTTTTAATAGTTTTCATTTTTTACGCATTTTTTTAATATGGATAAAAAGCATGAGGATTAATTAAAGGAGACAAAATATTTTTAGTTTTAAGTCTCTATATATTTTGATATATTTTGTATTAATATTAACTAAAACGAGTGAATTGATAAAATATTTTTAAAGTTTTATTTTTATATGTTTCTAAATTTAATACGTTTTTCTTTTTTAATATAAAGTATTATTTTAATAGTTATTAAATAGTTAGACTAAGTTAAAACCTAAAGTCATTAATTTAATCTGAAAAAGGGGAGCTAACAATTATTAAACTAATCTAAAAAAAAAGTCAAATGATCTAAAATCGTTTTAATTATTACACCCTTATTTGACTAAGTTTACTAATTATCTCAACTAATAAAACTCTAGAAGAAAAAAACTAAAGAAAATAAATAGGGAAAAGAAAAAAAGTATATAAAAATAGGGTAGATGATAAAGAGTTTACATGGGCCAAAGGGGTTTCTAAAAGGCCTAATCAAAACAGAAAAGGGGGGTGCGTTAAGCAGTTCGTTTGGGCTTTGGCAATTAGGTTGAGGTCCATATGTTTTACAAATTTTGTTTTTGGGGTTAAACGTAATGTTAGGGAAAACAAATTAGGGTTAAGGTTCTTGGACAGAAACGGCGCTCCTTGTTGTTCGTATCGTCTTCTTCATCTTCGCGCGTTATCTTCTTCATTCGCTTCTGAAATCTCCTCCTGTCTATGGCCACCAGCTCCCACTTTCCTCTTCCCTCCAGCCAAACGTTAAGGGGCGAAGGATTTTTACGGTACAAATCTCATTTTATTACTCGTTTAGGGTTTTAATGCAAATGCATGTTGAAATCTTTGATCCACTTTGATTCTGATTTCGTTTTATTGTTTGTGGGAGGTGTTATGAAAGTAAAAGGGGGAAAAGAAATCGTTACCTAGAGGCGGAGACGGAGGAGGAAGGTTGGACGAGCTAGGAGTCCGAGGGCGGAGGGAAAGGCGCGTGAGCTGGCTTGGAGACTCCGGTTTGTCTTCTTTGTTGCTTTAGATTTGATGATGACTTGAAAATCTTTTGTACAATTTCTTTCCTCTTCTTCTGTCGACCTTGGCTTTGATCCTTCTCTTCTTCTTTTGCTACTGCTACTGTATACTTTGAACGTTTATGTTGCCTATGATGTTGTGTTGATGCTATTATTTTGACATGGTTTGGGGACATGTTGTTTTGAGGGTTTATGCAGTATGCTGGGTTTTGAATGGTTTGATACAGTAGGAAAGGTTTTAGGCCATGAAGGTTTTGATATGTGGTTTTGGTTCTGGTAATGCAGTAGGTTTATTGCAGGTTAACGGTATGTTGGTTGTGTATGGTTGATGGAAATAGGGGAATTGGTTTTCGTTGTTAGGCCATAAGGTTTTGACAATATGCAGGCTTATGGTTTATGACAGTAGGCAGGTTTAGTAATGCAGTGGAATGGTTTAGGTCATATGTTTATGGTTTTGAATGATGCTTGTAATATTGGTTTGAGGGCTCAATCAGGTTGACAGTTTTTTATGGCTTAAGCAGGTTATTGAAATTTTAATGGTGTTTGAAATGGTTGAGGTTTTTGATGGTATCGGTTTTGATGATGTAGTAGGCAGGTTTGGTAATGCAGTAACAGGTAAATGGCTTAGGGAATGGTTTTAAACCTTTGAGAAAATTTTGTATTCTTGTTGACAATTTTCTTTTGAGTTTTTGAAGGCTTAGAGATAGACTCCTCTGTTTTTTTTTGAACGTTGAAGGGGTTTTTATGTTTTGTCCTAACAGTTTTGGTTCCTCCTGGCCTCCTCTTTTTGTTACAGGTTTATGGTATATTTTAATATACCTCCTTGGCCTTCTGCACAAAGCTGCCTCATACAGTTTGTTTGTATTCTACTCTTGTGCTCCTTATTTTTACTGAGTTACTGCTGTAGCTTTGTCTTATAATTCCTTCTGCCTAAACCAAAACCTGCAAAACCAATTTCTTTCTCTCTTCTCTCTCTCAAGTACATTGATGCATAAGATGATGTGTACTGCTTTCTTTCTGAAATTGCAACAGGGCTGGAATATGATGAAAAATGGAAACATTATTGCTTGCATAATGGTTTTGAACTGCATATTTCTTTGACTTCCAATGCAGCAGTGGAGCCTATGTTTTGGCTTCTTCTTATATGTGGGCATAGGTTTACATTGGCTTTGTTTGTACTTGCATATGCTGTGTATATTTTGAAATATGCATGGGACTTTGAAAAATGCAATGGATTTTTAATTATGCAGTTTTAAAAATGAAATGAATTTTGTGCATGTCTCAAAATTGTGCATTCATTTATGAAAATAAAAATTCCTCCCTTTTTTGTGAACCGGGAGAAATCCCGTGATTTGCAAAAAAGGGTAAACTGATTCCAGACGTTGTTTTTAATGATGAACACTAAATAATTTTCTACTTTTAATTATTTGTTCAATTTTAATTTTCTTTTAATTGTTTTTTTTGCAGGTAAAATCAACTGAGCAGACAAAAAGACATTGGATAGAAGATTTAGAATTAGAAAACATTAGATTAGTTTTTATTTCATTTTAACTTTGTAAAATTATTATTGTAAATTCGTTGTAAATAAATACAATATTTACACAATAATTGTACAATTAGAATAAAATGAATAAAATCCCAATATTTTGCCAATTAATTTCTTCCTTCTCTAATTATTTATTTTATCGTTTACAATTCTTTAAATCGTATAATAATTGAAAATAAATCTCAATTACTTAAATCCAGAATAATAAACAAATAAATAAATAAATATCATTGATCAATTAATAGTTTCAATTATTTAATTCATTATTCATAATTTTCTAAATTATAATAATTAAAAATAGAATTCCAATTATTTAACTTAGAATGATAAATAATTAAATAATCATTATTGACCAATTAATGAACCTTTTTTCAAATATTTATCATATTATTCATAAATCTTTAAATTGTGTAACAATTGAAAATAAATTCCAATTATTTAAATTTAAGATAGTGAGTAATAAATAAACACTGTCTAAACGATTAATATGTCTTTTTCTAATATTTATTTTATTATCTATAAATCTTTAAATTATATAACAATTGGAAATAAATTCCAATTATTTAAATTTAAGATGATAAATAATTAATAAACATCATTTAAGCATGAATCGGTTAAATAATTTAGTATTCAAAATAAATAGTTCTCGGCCTGAAAAAAGTTATGAATTTTTAAAATCAAAACGCTTGCAATGCGAATGACGCAAATGGGAGATGGTATCTTAGGTCAAAATTTGGGGTACAACACCATCTCAGTTACAAACCAACATCTCACTACTTCTTCAGTAAGGGTAAGGTTGGCTTGATCTCCATGATCAAAAGGGTATAAAAGCATTCATGTCACTACTTTTCCAGTAAGGGTAAGATTGATTTGATCTCCATGATCAAAAGGGTATAATCATTCCTACATGCCATATTGTGCCTAAACATTAAATTTCTTCATATATTGGCCTTATTTGCATTTTATGATTTTATTTAATGTGTTCATGAGATTCAACACTGCAGATTTTAGACAGGATCCCATGCAGGTTCATTAAGGAACGTTGAGGCCAAAACACAAATGGCCAAAAGCCAAAAGCCAAATGGCCAAAACAAAACAGCTTACACATGACACCAATACATGGCGAGGCATACATCTTGAGAATGTTAAGGAACGTTGAGGCCAGAACACAAATGGCCAAAAGCCAAAACACAAATGGCCAAAACAAAACAGTTTACACATGACGCCAACAACTGTTTTACCCCTCCAATCAGGCCCGTATACTCCTAAACTCTCTCTCTATTTGTATTATGTTCCTTTAATTAAGTAATCGTTATTATTTTTATTAATCACTAACCAATTAACATTTTTTCCTAATAAAATCAAAAACACAAAAAAAATATTTTATTTATTAAAATTAACTTCATCACTTTTATTTTTGTAAATAAATTAATTTAATCAATTTAGCTTTAATTAGATTTAACTTTTAATATTTTTTGCAATATTTAAAATCAATTTAGAATATTAGGTTTTTTTTAGCATTAATTCAATTTATTTTATTTCTTTAAAAAACTCAAAAATCCAAAAATATTTTCATTATTTAATTTAATTTAATTGTTCATTTGATTTAATTCCATTTAATTCAAAAATAACCAAAAAAATCACTTTCTTTCAAAAAAGAGTCAAAACCCAAAAAACTCGCATCCGATTTAATTTCTCGCACGCGATCCATTTTATCATATGATTGTATCTGTTTCCCGGAATGTAATAGCTTTTAATTAGGACTTTAATTATTTACCGCTTTATTTTACTTTCCGCAATTTAAATTAAAGGGTTTGTTTTTGGCGATGTAAATACCTGACGCCTTGTAATAGCTTAGATTTAATTTCCCGCAATTTACTTCCCGCAAATTATTAAACTGTTAATTATGCATGACAAGATTTGTATGACAAATAAAATCAACCCGTAGCTCACAATGATGCATGTTCAAAGATAAACATAAACTGAAAAACAACACACGAGCACATGCCACTCCTAGGGTACGCCTCACTGGTTGCCTCGAACGTGGTCGTCAAGTATAGGGTGTTTTAGAGGTCGCCCTCCTGTCTAAAGATCCAAGTTTCCTCGAAACGGTTGCCTCGGATAAAAAGGATCTAGGACATTAGGGTTACTTCTAAGGTGTCCTACTATTGCTTCGGTGACCACATTGTCCCTTATCATCGAATTGACCCGAATAACTCCAATGATGGTGCTACCTACCTCTCAATGGTGGGATGGCACTATCTTAAGGACTCTTACACAGCCTAATTCCTTAGGGTAGGTAGATGACTCATGGGTACTTGCTCTCTTCAAAAACAAACCAAACATCTTTTCACACTGACACTTTCAAAAGTTTTCAAAACAAATTTTTCATACACTTTTGAGGACAGATACAAGAGTCACTTAGAAATCTTTCAAAAACGAAACTTTTTTCAAACCCACTCATATTTGAAAGCAAACATCTTTTGAAAACATAAGAGCAAGTACCTAAGAGCCCATGGATAACCATGGATAGAAAGGGTGCTAACACCTTCCCTTTCTATAAATCTACCTCCCGAACCGAGAGACATTCTCAATAAGGAATTTTGTTGTGCTTTTGTCCTTTCCAGGTTGGAGAACATAAAAGACGGTGGCGACTCTTGCTTACCGCGACATACGCGATCCAGCTAAAAACATTCAGTTCTATTTCCACCGATCACACATTGCTCAATCGCTTCCTTCGCCTATATACCCTTGAGAGAAACTGCTACTCTTTTATAATGCAGATTACTCAGAGGATGCTGCTACCAAGCATATTGGTAGTTATTCTGGTCGAACTACATTGACCTTGTTCAACTTTAACCTTCATTTTCTGAACTCTACCATTTTTGAGACGTGGTGGAGACATTATTATGAGGAAGAGTTCTTCGACGAGAAGGAGTTTGCCCACCATCTGCGTGAGGTATTCAATCTAGTTCTCGACAGAGTCAAAAAAGGTATTCCTTTTTTCATCCCTTCGTTTTAGATTTGTTTTACCAACCCCTAACTAACCATAGTTGTTTTGCCTTTCGTTTAGCTTTCAAGCGGGTTGCTTCAAAGAAAACCGCTGAGAGCACAAAAGGGGGAGACTCTGCTATCAATCCCTCTCCTAAGGTACTTACCTTTCCCTTTTTACCCTTACTTTTATCTGACGTGGTTATTGATCTTCTCGACTTGGTTTTCTATATGCTTAGAAATCAACCCCCAAAAAGCGGAAGGTTCAAGAGATTCAAATCTCTAGTGATGAGGATGAGGAATCTCCACCTGTTCCTTTGCAGAGACGAAGATTGAAAAAACCAACTCCTGCTGTCGAAACCCGTCCAAAAATCAGGATTAAAACTACGGCGGGGAGGCTACCTCCTGTCATCATCAATGAAACCACTGAACAGGAGATAATCTCCAGATTAAACAATCCTAGTGAAAGTGATAATTCTAGTCCTGGTGCTGAAATTCCAGTACAGGTATCCACTTTGACTGCTTGTTATGTACTTCTCACTCCCTCTAACTCTGTGATGCTTTTAAAACAATAAATTCTTTCTATTTTTTAGGACACTGCTGGCACTTCGACACGAAGTCCTACTCATGTCGAGGACTCGACCACTTGCTTGAATAGTGATGGGATTCCTACCTACAGACCTACTTCAGCCAAAGACTCTTTCGTGAGTTCAGCTGACGAAGTGAATCAGACTTCTGAACCCCAACATGAAACCATAGAAGAAGCTGATGAAGAAGAAGCTGATGAAGAAGAAGCTGAAGGAAATCAAGAGGAGGTTAGGATCCCTGTGGTCGAAGTTGAGACAGAGAGGGAGCATGGGGAGATCCTAGAAGTTGAGGGTGAAGAAGCTCTTGCTGAAGGAAACCAAAATCCTCCAGGTGCTGAGGCAATTCCTACTCAAGTACCTAACGTGGTTATTGCAGCCAACGCAAGCATCCCTTCGACGGGGTCCAGAACCAAAGAGGATTTGGCTTTACTGAAACAGCAAGATCCGTTAGGTTATTTGACTGCAATCTTGGAGGGTCGAGAGAGCTCCTCTGATCGTAGCGCCTCGACTGCATCTGGCAGATCTACCTCGACTTCCCCTCTCGACGAAGCTCTTCAAAAGGTTAAAGCACAAATCTTTAAAAGAGATTTGATGTTAACTTTAGAGGGGGAACCAACAGCGCCTTCCTATCTGAAGACTATCTTGAAAGCTGTCGATCTTCTTGTTGCCCCTCTAGATCTAGCCAGTGTAATACTGGATTTACTTTCTATTGTCGAGCAAGTATCAACAGATTTAAATCGTCAAAGACTCATTAATCATGATATTGAGGAAGCCAGTTGCCAAGTGGCAGCTTCCTGGCATGCTGCCACTGAATCCACTTCTAGAGTAAAGGACTTGTCGAAGGCCCAGGAGGCCAGGAAAAAGGAAGTCGAGGAGATTGATCAAGACAATATTCAGTTGAAAGCACAGATTGCAGAGTTGGAAGCAAAACTTGCTGCCAATGATAAAAAGAAAGAGGAGCTTCTTGTTGTGGACACTGAGTTAGAAAGCCAAGAAGAATTGGCTGAAGGGTTAAGACATGTCGATCGAGCTCAATCTCTGGACGCTAAGCTCGAAACCCTTCACCAATCAAAATCTCTCTGTGATTGAAGGCTAGAATTGCAACTGATCAAGTACCTCCAGATTAAAGCTAATCTTCCCTTCTGAATCTTGTTCCTCTTTATTATGTAATCACTTTCTGTAACAATTTCAAAGCCATTTTGGCCTCTTTAATGAAAATCATTTAAGTTTCCATTTTGGCATTCTTCATAATTAGTGATTATTTATCATCTATTTTTATCTCTTGAAGCATAGGTCTATACATTTTCAAGTACTTACCATTTACCTTCAAGAGTCTTTGATCTCCGCTTACCTCTTCGATCTCATAGGCTCCACCTGAGAAAGCCTGCACAATCCTAAAAGGTCCTTCCCACTTAGGGGACCATTTTCCCAAGCTTCGATCCTTTCGATCTATTGGGAGTATTACTTTCCAAACTAGATCTTCAGGCTGAAACGTCTTGGATTTTACCCTTCGATTGTAGGATTTCTCGACTCGCTTATTTTGTAGTCTCAAAAGATCTAAAGCTTTCAACCTTTCTTCGTCTAAGTATACTAGCTCATCCAACATCATGCTCCAATAGACTTCGGAAGGGACCTCGTAATGTATTTGAATCCTTGTCGCTTGCAAGTGGATTTCCACTGGTAACACTGCATCATGACCATAGGTTAGGCGAAATGGTGGTGTCCCTGTAGCTTCTTTGGGACACGTTCGACATGCCCACAGGACTTGATCTAGTGTTTTGTGCCAGTTTTTGGGTTTCTTTCCCACATGTTTCTTTATTAAACTGATCACCACTTTGTTTGCTGCTTCGACCTGACCATTAGCTTATGCGTAATAAGGCGTAGACGTTAATAGCTTAAACCCCATTTCTGCAGTGAAATCTTGCATTTTTCGGCCAGTGAAGACTGATCCTTGGTCTGTAGTTATTGTCTCAGGAATCCCAAACCTGTATATGATGTGCTTTTGAATTAATTCAATGGCATTCTCCTGGTCTACATTGATTAAAGGAATTGCTTCGATCCATTTAGTAAAATAATCAATGCCCACCAATATATACTTCTGACCTTTAGAAGATGCTGGTCGAATTTCTCCAATGAGATCCAAAGCCCATCCTCTAAAAGGCCAAGGTTTCACAATCGAGTGAAGCTCATTTGCTGGCACATGTTGAATGCATGTATGTTTTTGGCATTCTTGGCATCCTTTGGCAAACTCAACACAATCTTTTAGCATAGTGGGCCAATATAAGCCTTGTCGAAACAATAACCATTTCATTTTTTGGCCTACTTGGTGTGCTCCACATGCCTCAGCGTGTATGGTAAAAAGGGCCACATATGCTTCTGTTTCACTTAAGCATTTCAAGAGCACGCCTTCTGGCGTTTTCTTAAATAGTTCGTTCCCCATCAACACATAACTCAGTTCTCTGTACTTTATCCTTCGTTCTGTCGAAGCGGTTGGATTTTGTAAATAATCCACTACAGGCTTTCTCCAATCATGTTCTGTTAGATTGTCTATGAACGATATTTCAAAATTCTCCTGATCAGTGTACCCCAACTTTGTGGTCTTTAAGTCTGATGGAAATAATTTGGTGGCAGTTACTCTCCCCCTAACTTCGACTGCCTGTTTCAGCCTCTCTTTCGAAACTTTATACCCAGAAGCGATTTGTGCCAAATCGTTGGCTGCTTGATTTTCTAATCTGGGTATGTGTCGAATGTTAACTGCCTCAAAAAATTTCAACAACCGTCTGGAAATTACGAAATACATAATGAGGTTTTCTTTTATGCATTTATATTCTTTTGTAATTTGTTTTAGGACTAACTCCGAATCTCCCATTATTTTGACTCGAGTTGCCCCCAATTCCAACAAAATTTCAAGGCATATAATTAGTGCTTCATATTCAGCCTCATTATTCGAACAATCTCCATCTATTTTGTACTTAAATGTTGTTGGAATTTTACTGGGAGAAATAATAAGGACGCCGACTCTGACTCCATCTTTGTAACGAGATCCATCGAAGTAGAGTTTCCATTGTTCGATCTCCAAATAATTTAGTGATCTTTCTTGTACAGAGTGGTCGACTATAAAGTCTGCAACCACTTGGCCTTTTATAGCTTTAAGAGGCATGAAAGTTAATGAATATTCAGTCAATGCAAGTGCCCATTTTCCAACTCTACTATGCAGAATGGGTTTCGACAACATATACTTGAAAACGTCGAAATGAGACGAGACATAAACATTAACTGGCTTTATATATTGCTTAAGTTTTGTACACGAAAAATATAGACATAAACACAGTTTTTCAACTTTGTTATATCTAGTTTCTTCATCATTTAAAACTCTACTGAGGAAGTATATGGGTCTTTCGACACCATGTTCATCCTCCTGAGCAAGCATGCTCCCTAAAGTCTTATCTGACGCGGCTATGTACAGCCTCATACTTCTATTTCGACAAGGAGGCACCAGAATAGGTGGTTTAGTGAGGTACTCTTTGATTTTGTCGAAGGCCTCTTGATGTTCTTCCTTCCATTCAAATCCTCCTTTGTTGAGTCGAAGTAGTGGCGAAAAGGCTTGCGTTTTCCCACTAAGGTTGGATATAAATCTCCTTAGGAAATTTATTTTCCCAAGTAGGGATTGCAATTCCTTTTTGTTAGTTGCCGCTTTGGCTTGTAAGATAGCTTTGGTCTTGTTTTGATTTATCTCAATACCTTTCTTGTGGACCACAAAACCTAAGAAATCTCCTGCTTTTACACCAAAAGCACATTTCAGAGGATTCATCTTCAAGCCATAACGTCTCATCCCCTCAAAGGATTGTCGAAGATGATCCATATGAGCCTTCCCTGAAACAGATTTGACAACAATATCATCAATATAAATTTGCATGAAAGTGTCAATAAAGTCATGGAAGATCAAATTCATGGCTCTTTGATACGTTGCCCCTGCATTTTTTAGGCCAAAAGGCATCACTACCCATTCATAGGTGCCTAAAGCCCAAGGGCAACGAAAGGCCGTCTTCGACACATCTTATTCAGCAATGAAGATTTGATTGTAGCCAGAGTAGCCATCCAGCATACTCATGTATTTGAAACCAGCAGAAGAATCCACAAGCATTTCTGCCACTGGCATTGGATATTCGTCTTTGGGGGTCGCAGCATTGAGATCTCTGAAATAAATGCACACCCTTAAGGTACCATTTTTCTTTATCAC
Source organism: Vicia faba (assembly GCA_948472305.1). Classification (NCBI taxonomy): domain Eukaryota; kingdom Viridiplantae; phylum Streptophyta; class Magnoliopsida; order Fabales; family Fabaceae; genus Vicia; species Vicia faba. Next base: position 1,102,767,743 of record OX451736.1, read on the forward strand.
ATGTACAATATTTGCAATCCATTCGACATACCTGGTTATTCTAATGAACTTGCACTTCAGCAGCCTTTCGACTTCCGTTTTGATTTTTGATAAAATCTCTAGTGCAAACCGTCTTGGAGTCTGCTTGACGGGTTTCTTTCCAGGCTTTATTGGTAACTGCAGCTCGACTAATCCTCTGTCGAGACCAGGCATTTCGTCATAGTCCCACGCGAAGCAATCCTTGAACTCTTTCAGTAATTTAATCATTTTGACCTTGAGTCCTGGATCCATCTTTGCGTTGATGTATGTGGGCCTGTTCACAGGACCTTCGCCCAGATTTACCTCTTCTAGAGGATCTTGTGCCAACATTCTGACATTATGCGCCAGCGAGTCCTTTTCGAAACCAAGAGGTTCATCGTCATAGATGGCGTCTAACCTCTGGTCTATAAAGTCTTCCGTTCCCAAGTCGGGAGGCTCAGGATCGAAATCTTTCCCAGGTCCTGTCTTCGACATAACCTGTTCATTGGCCTTGGAAGCCACATATTTAACTTCAGCCTCTAAATCCGCTATCATTCTGTTTTTGGCCACATAGGCCGAAATCTTTTGGAGAGTTGATGACTCAGTCATCATCATCGAATTCGCTGCCCCAGCCAGTTGGCCGTATATCACTGATTCCTCCAAAGTCTATGTTGGATAAATCTTCTCTATCCCACTAGAAACCATAATCAGAGTGCAGGTATAGAGAGCAGAACGCATTTGGAGTTGGAGTCAAATCAAACTCTGGTGGGTTACAAGGCCCTATGTGAGCCAAATTCCTGTCGAAATCGTTCTTTCCGACACAATTTATTTCACCCAGGTAGTAACTCTGGTCTGCTTCAATGTTCTCCACAATGCCATCTTGGCGCCACATTATGACCCTTTGGTGCATCGAAGATGGCACTGCTCCAATGCCATGTATCCACTCTCGACCAAGGAGTAGATTGTAGTTGGGCTTTGCTGAAATAACCATGAACATGGTGGGTCGAAGGATTGAGCCCACTTTGAGGTCGAGTTGAATGACACCCATTGTGGTGCCAATGCCTCCTTCATAGTTGGATAAGACCATGTAGTGTGGCTTTATGTCGGCATCCCCTTTGCCTAACTTTTCCAGCATAAATTGTGGTATGAAATTAATGGTTTCCCCACAATCAACCAGAATTTTGTTTATGGTTACCTCCCCCACTTTAGCTCTAATGAACAGTGGTTTCAGATGGCTCTTCATTGCCTCTGTTGGGGGTTCAAAGAATGTGTTTTGTTCTTCCACGCATCCATTGTTCATTATATAATAACATACTAGTTTATGTGTAGCTAGTTCCTGTTCAACCATTAGGTCAGTCTCTTCGGCTTCGACCTCTCGGTTATACTCTTTGGGCAGCATGGATATGACATTCACCATGATGTCCAAACTGTCACTAGAGTCGGAGTCATCATCATTCGACCCACACTCTTCCGCCCAGGGCATAGGATTTCTCTCCAGAGGTTTCCTTTGTCTTTTCTGCACATTGGTGATAACTTCTGGATGAGGCCCAGCTGCCTCTTTCTCAGCTTTTCGCCGTCTCTGAAACCTCCTCCATTGTGATCGAGACATAGGATTCTTTCCTTTATAGTTGTTTGACACATGGGTCATTTTGTTTGATGCAGAGGCATGGTATTCCTTTCTGTAATCTAGAGAGGAACCTCTTGGTACGTCGAATGTCTGCCACTTTTCTTCATTTGGCCGTTTTCTTCCCATGGTATTCAGCCAGGTATCAGTAGGCATATTAGTTGGAGGCCTAAAAGTTGGTGGCCTCCTTTCTTGAGTCATGGGTCTTTGTTAATGTCCCCTTCAAGGGTCAAATCGAATTTCTGGACCCACTCTTTGTTGGGCATTGGTACCCTGTTTTGCTTTTACAGTCTGCATCACCTGTATGTGTTCAGCGGCCTTCTTATCAAAAATAGAGCTACATCTAGGGCATAGCATAACCTCCGATTTCTTCTTTTGACATCTATGCAAAAAATCTGCCAAATTTTCATCCTCCTTTGGGAATGCAATTTTGTTTACCTCCCCTTGTTGAAGGGTTTCCTCTGAAACTCTGGCTCCAGAGACTTCGACCATATTAACCTGTAAGTTGTTTTTGGCAGTCAGGTTCATCTTCTGCATTTTGGTCTCCAAGGCTTCTGTCGAACCCTTTGCAGTATCCAAATAAGAACCTGTGATGGTTCTTTTGCTGGAGCTTTCAGCAACCCCTTTGATCAGTTTCAGGCCAACAGCAGCCTTTTCGTTTGACGCTTGGCCAACTTATTTCTTTGGGTCAAGGCCTTCAGTAGCCTTTCTCACCCCTTCGATTGTTTTCCTGGAGATGTTCCCAGTGAAACTTCCGAGGATGGGTTTTGTGATGAAATCTTCAGACACTTCTACCATATGAATGCCAACTGGTTCGGCATAATAAGCTTCTACTTGTAATGGGTTGGTGTCAATTTTCATTGCTGGTTTATCAGCAAATTTCAATCTTCCTTCATTCAGTGCCCGTTGAACGAGATCCCTGAAATGGAAACATTGTGAGGTCTTATGTCCTAAAAAATTATGATATTTACAAAAACCTCTTTTCTTTCTCTATTCTAAAGGAGGCAATTTGGCCCCTGGGGGCACTATCATCTGTCCATCTTTAACTAATAGATCGAATATTTCGTCACACTTTGATATGTCGAAACTATAAGTTTTCTTAGGAAATTTATCACTGCTTTTCTCAGGTTCCACGGGATTTTTTCTATTTGATGGCACCAACAATTTACAAGCATATGGTGGTCCATTTTTTAATTCAGCTAGATCGATTTCGCCTTCTTCGATGTCTACAGGATTGTTGCATGTCTCTGGATCGTCATCATACATTTCGACATAAGCTACCCTTTCTCGTCGAAGAGTTTTAACAGTTTTGGCCTTTCCAGCCTTAAGGCATTCTACTTGTCGAACCCTATCAGCAAGTTGGGCCATATCTCTTAGGTATTGTGTATCCAACTTTTTCCTAATCGAATAATCCATACCACCTGCTGCTATTTCAACTAACTCGTGCTCATGTACTTGTGTAAAGCATCTGGCTTTGAGTAGTCGAAATCTATTTAGATATTCATCAATTGGTTCAGTGAACCTTCTTTTTACACTAGCCAATTCTTTTAGACTTATCTTGGTTTGACCCATGTAAAATTGTTCATGGAACAATCTTTCTAATTGGTTCCAATTGTGGATCGAATTGGCTGGGAGGGTAGTGAACCAAGTAAAAGCATTTTTAGTTAACGAACTTGGGAAGTATTTGATCCTAAGGTTTTCATTGTTTGCTATTTCTCCCGCTTCTATCAAATACCTAGCCACATGTTCGACAGTCGACTCTGTCGTATCCCCCGAAAATTTAGTGAATTTTGGGACTTTTCCCCTAGGTGGTAAGTCCGTTTGCAGAATATATTCTGACAATGGGGATGTAAAGTTTGGTCTATGTAAACCAACATTCATCCCGTTTTGAAGCATGATTCTCTCGATCATAGCGGTTAAATTATTATCTGCCCCATAGTTCTAATGTCGAACTTGTTGTATTAATTCGTCAGCATTTTGGTTTCTATTAGCCAGGATAACGCCCTGATCGATTTCTCGATGGTTTCGAGGTATCTCTAATCTCGGTTGTTCTACTTCGACCCTTGTAACTTGGGGGTTTGGATTAATGGTCAAATCTTCTTCCATGATTACTCCTTGATTTAATCTTATTGGTACCCTCTGGGTCTGTCGAACAACTTGGGGCAGTTGAGCAACTTGAGGCACCCCGAAGAATTCAGCCATGCGCGTTATTTGCACTTTCATCTGTTGATTCGACTGTGTAGAAGTCTGAATGAGGGGATTTAATACTGTACTTAAAGTTTGTGCTAACATTTGTACCATTTCATGGTTACTTTCGTCCATCTGTTGCCTCAAAATTGCTGTCGGAGCATTTGTGAGACTTGGTATCATATGAGATGGCCCCCCTAAAAACTGGTTTCTACTGGATCCAGATCCCTGTAATGGTGATGTGGCATTTACCAAAGGTTCTGAGAAAGTAGACGCAGCATTCATAAGGCTAGCCATTTCAGTAGTTGGCATGCCATATGGCTGTTCTCGACCCATCCAGGTTGTCAAAAACCCTGGGGGTACATTTGATCAAGACCCTAGGTTCATCCTTGGTGGGGGTGCTCCTGAAGGACCTCTTGGACCCACATACGTGAGTAAGGGTCCAGTTTGATTCATGGTTGATGCTGGTATGGATCTGACAGAAGTTGGGATATTCCCTTCGACAACAGTAGTAACTGTTGTCCCTGTGATCGGTGGAGGTATTTCTCCATGGTTTGGCTCATTAGCCATACTACTCTCTCCGTTTTCTTTCCTAACAATATATTTGTTGGTTATTCTACCACTTCATAATAACATGCAATGTTATAACTGTACAGGAAAAAAACACAATAACATAAACAATTAGCAACGTCCCACCAGGTGTGCCAATTTGTTTACCGTTGTTTTTGGTAAACAACCGTTGGTCTCCAAAAAGGGTAAGTTTTTTGGTTTACTTGCGGGATCGACCAAACTAATCCCAGAACATATGCTAATCTTTATGTAAAAATGAGTGAGAAGGAAGAACGCACGTTCGACCCAGGGGAGAGATGTTTAAGATTGTTGAACAGTAAATGAAAGCATAAAAATGCAAGTAAAAGAAGTAAAAGAAGTAAAAAGGTAACTTTGCAAGATAATGGTAAAGTAAGGTAAAAAGACTTTTATTAAGTAAAAAGGGTGTTTCTAACGTACATTGCTCTGCTTTTTTATCCTTTCTCATGCAGTAGTTACTTGGATAATATTTGAGAGGTCTTGTACTATGAGTTGCACACACTAAAAATCACACAAACTTCTTAATTTATACTAAAAATAAGTAACTGTCGAGGGGATATTCTGCACTGAGATGAAGACAAGTGTCTCCTGCATGCCTCTCGACCCATAGCCTTTTGCCACGTTTCCTTCCCTTAGACGCTGATGAAAACCACCTTTCCCTCCAATAATTCAAATTTCAAAATGGTCTTCATCCCATGTGCCAAGGCGCGAATATTTCCCTTCAATCGAAACAAACTACATCTGCTTCGGTCGAATGAACCTTGGGTCGAAGCTTTCTTATCATATCTTGGATCCTTTTCCTTAATTTATCTCATGCATCGAATTACAGCTCCTGGTGTAGTCCACTCCCAATTGTTTGGTCAAAGAGTCCAAATATAGCAAGTGTCGAATTTGGGAGCCAACAGGTGTATCAGTTGACTTTTCATCAGTTGACTGAATTTCAGCTATCAATCAATTGATCTTGAGAAATGAATTGATATATGCAATTAGGTCAAAATGATGCATTTGAATCCTTGATACCATGTTTCAAACCAATAGATTGTGTATTAGGTCAAAAGTCAGTGATCAGTCGTTCTCAGACAAAACCCTAATGTGTGGTCTTAGTGCTTCGAAGGTGATTTTGTTTGATCAATTCCTTGAGAATCTTTGAGGATTGGAGATCCTTTATTGAAATGTCTTTAGAAAATAGAGGGAAAATGTTGGGGTACAACAGCTTCCCCTGTTCAATCTTCTTAAAACTGAAGAGGTAGAATGGTGAGTCCGCCATTCGTGACTTGAAGGTGGAAGATGATTGAACACTTAAATGCCCAGAAATTTGCACTCGCTTATGCATGAGGTGAAATGCTTGTTGATTATCGGGAATGGGCTTAGAGATTCCATTTGGAGAGTTGATGGATATTTTTTGGAGATGTTCTTATAGATGCCATCCAAAGGTGATTGTTGATAGAAATTAGACTAAGTCTAATCTTAGCTGTAACTGGGAGAAGTATCAGAATAAATCTTTGGCCGATTTAATCTAAGTCAGAGGATGTAGTGGAATGAGTATCAAAATAACATCCATAGCTGGATCGTATCTGACTCGTATCTGAAAGATGTACTGAATGAGTATCAGAATGGCATCCGTATCTGGATCGTATCTGAAATGTATTTAAGAAATGTACTGAATGGGTGTCAGAATGACATCTGCATCTGGATCGCATATGAATTATATTTGAAAGATGTATTGAATGAGTGCCAGAATGACATCCGCATCTGGATAGTATATGAACTGTATTTAAAAGATGTATTGAATGAGTGTCAGAATGACATCCCCATCTGGATCGTATCTGAACTGTATTTGAAAGATGTATTGAATGAGTGTCAGAATGACATCCGCATATGGATTGTGTCTGAACCGTATCTAGGAGAAAAACTGGAATAAGTTTCAGAATGACATCCGTTTTGGATCATATTTGAACTGTATCGAGGAGAAAGTTTGGAATAAGTGTCAGAATGACATCCGTATCTGGATTGTACCTGAACCGTTTCTAGAGAGGATTTGGAATAAGTATCAGAATGTCATCTGTATCTAGATTGTATCTAAATCGTTTCTAGAGAGAATCTGGAATAAGTGTCAAAATTTCATCCGTATCTGGATCGTATCTAAACCGTTTCTAGAGTAAATCTAGAATAAGTGTCAGAATTTCATCCGTCTTTGGATCGTATCTGAACGGTTTCTAGAAGAGAATCTGGAATAAGTATCAGAGTGTCATATGTCTCTAGATCGTATTTGAATCGTTTCTAGAAAAGAATCTGGAATAAGTATCAGAATGTCATTCGTATCTGGATTGTATCTGAGCCATTTCTAGAAGAGAATCTAGAATAAGTATCAGAATGTCACCCGTCTCTAGATCGTATCTGAACAGTTTCTAGAAGAGAATCTTTGGCTGACCTTATTTGATAGATGATAGGTTGTTGACGAGATCTACCTGTTCGAGAACCGGCCTGAAAAGATAAAGTTAGTTTTATGCAAGGGCATGATGTATGTATTTCATAATGATACTCTCAACGAATAAGAATGCTATATGCATTTCATATGCATATGCTATGATGTATGAAATGTGAAATATGGTTAAAGTGTATCTTTGTCTGGGAAAATAAATTTCTGACTACTGCTGGGGAGTTTTGGGAGACTAACTCTTGGACTACTGCTAGAGATGAAGAGTCTGTGTATCTTCAACTTTTTTTAGAAACCTTGGTGGTCCGTTGCACTACTGGAGAAACTTGACTGGGGAGAATAAAATTAATTGGTATCTTGTCAAATTCCAGGCTTTGCATCAACTTTCTGAGGATAGTAACAATTCCGCTGGGGGCAAAGGGGTTTTGTCCGTTGATTTGTAATAGTCTGAGAAAAGACTCGTGTTTGGGAATCTATAGTTTGTTTGGGAAATAAACCTTGTTGAGGAGATTATTTTGAAGACCTTATTGGCGAGATGAATTCTTTTGGGGAGAACTTTGCAAGGTTTCTTTTTTATGTTAAGACCAACTCAGCTGGGGAATGTCAGAATGAATCTGAGCCTTGATTGTATCTGAGGAGATATTGAACGAGTATCAAAATGAAATCCATATCTGAATCTTATCTAAATTGTATCTGCAGGAGAGTCTAGAATGAATGTCATAATAAATCTGTATTTAGACTGCATCTGCATTGTATCTAGAATATGATAAATTGTCGATAATTTCCATTCGTTTGGGAACTAGCATGATGTGTGCGTTCGTTGGGAGAAGATCAAACTCCTCTATCTGCTGGTGAGTTTGACTATGTCATCGGCTGGAGGATGCCCCACTTTTGTTTGAAGATGCTTCTGCGCTTGTCGGGGATCGCCTTGTGGAGGATTGTACCCTTATCCGTGGAGATTATTCTGTGGATATAACCTTATAGAGGTGGCTCTGGCTAATTCACTGGGGATCACCTTATGAAAGGGACTTTGTGGGGATTTTTCACTGTCCATGGTAGTAAGTAGTACTTCCAGAAAATATTTTCTTGTTCGTACGTGATCCTTTACCAGAATTCATGTTCAATACCCTAAGTGATTTCGATGAAGACCTGCTCCTGGCTATTCAGGACTTTATGAGAGATTTCTTGGAATCTTGACTTGACTTCCAGTGATGAGTTGGACAATAACCTATCATGCCCCCTTGATTATGGGAGATTTGTTATTGGAAGTGTCTTCCCATTTGAAGTGATTTTGAGATAGTTTTTGTTCATTGGATATTCGTCGTGTGAATTTCTCTATTATCGAACAATTAACCATATGCAAACAGCGGTATTCAAACAATGCAAAGTTTATGTTTGTCTTGAAGTTTTGAAAATGCATTTTTTGCAGATAAATTTTTTTGTAAGAATATGAATTTGACTCAGGATTTACAGTAAGACTTATAGGAGTCAGGATACCTTTTGTAATAGTTTTCTTTCAAACTAACATATGCTTCAATTAGGACTTTTAAAGGGTTGTAATGTGGGCTGGTTCACGGTATAATAAACAAAGGATAAGGCTTAAAGTTTAATTGTACCCAACCCGTTCTCCATGATGTTCTCCAGTCCTATTCTCAGTTAATTGCGCGTTTGGATTCCAATTAAATTTGTAATGATATTTTGGTGATGGTTCGGATATTGGAAGTTTATTTGGGAAGGAAGTCATTTTTGCAACATTTTTCCATTGTCGAGGATTTGTAGCGACCTATTTTTAATTTATTATCCCTAATTTTTGCCTGAATTTTTTTGTTTTGAGATACAGCCATCGGGATGCCCCATTTTTTCTTAAGTCTCTTTCGTAGGTTTTGACTCAGTGGGATATTTCTTTTGAGAGATAACGACTACCTATTTTATAGGGAACCATCACCATCTTTTGATTCAGAAAGATGTTTTTGATTTCATTTGTTGTGTACGAAGTGAAAGCTTGCAATTGAACACGCATTTGAATTAACTGAGAAACTACCCTGCCACAGGTTATGATTAAAGGTTTCAATTTGTGTGAAAAATAAAACTCCTACTTCTTAAGCTCAAAGGGGATGACCAGGGATTACCTTCCTTATAACTCCACTATTTAGGATTGAAAGAACGCTTGTACATCGTCAGTAGGGTCTGTCCAAAAGCATACTGTACGATATTATACTATTGCTTTTGTCATCCTCCCTCTAAAGGCTTACAACTTTTAACGAGAGTTGAATATCACAAAAGGGAGTAAAAAGCACAGTTTAAATATAGTGAAAACGAATGGATTAATTCAAGACAAACATATGCAACGCATTAATGAAACAAAGTTTGACATAATAGATAAGTGTTTGAACAAACAAAAGAAATTATAATTTAAAAATTCAAAATGAATTGTACGCTCACAATGATTTGGCATGGGAGAAGTGATCACCTTGGGAGTCTCAAGAGGTCCGAATTCAATCTCCTTGGTGTGATACGGTGGGAGAACTGACTTGAGGGTTTTGCGTTTGATTGCAAATGTTGCGGTTAGCAAGAGTTGCCACCGACTTTTCTTTTATCCAAAAGGAAAGGTGAAAAGGCACAGGAAAGACCTTTAGATTGTTTCTTGAGTTCGGGGGGTAGATTATGAAAAGGGAAGGTATTAGCACCCCTTTCATCCATGGTTTTCCATGGGCTCTTAGTTACTTGCTAGATCACTTTCTTTGGTTTGAAATTGTGCTTTGTGTGGTTTTTTGAAAGTATTTTGTAAAGAGGTCATTGTTTAAGAAATCTTTGTAATGATTCTTGTTTGTAAGAATGTATACAAAGATGTTTGATCTTTTGAAAATGTCTTCAATTTTGTAAGATGTTTGAAAGTGTATGTGTTTATTTTAAAAATAGCAAGGATGTTTGTTTTTTGAAATGGAGCAAGTAATTAGGAGCAATCTACCTACTCAAATGTCTTTCTTGTTCATTTTCTTTTCCTTTGACATTGTTGTCTTACCATTGATTTGGTAAGAAACCATATCTTTGGATGTAAACAGGACAGACGTGGGTCATCGTATAACCATGATTAGCAATATTGCAAGATATCTTAGCATTATTTTTTAGGGACTAAGATCATTTGTAAGGAAACTTAGATAGCGTCATCGAGGGACTATGATCTTGTATTTGCTAAGATACCTTACATGCGTAATATGGTCATTTTATATAAGGCAACCAAGTGGGATAACCCTAGGGGTGCTTGTGTGCAAGTGTATTGTTTTCATGCTTGATTTTGACTTGAATTAGGGTTTTCTATTTAATTGATTTTGTTCTTTCCATACAAACCCTAATTACTAGCATGTGAATATAAAGCATTTAAATTGCGGAAAATAAAAATACTAAGCTATTACATGATTTGTGGGAAGGGGGTGTACAAATTGAATGGGGATTTCAAGAATTTAAAGCCTAATTAGTCTATTACAACCCTATTGAATTTATCCAATAATTGAAACAAATAAATGTATAAAAATAAATATGCAAGAATGTAAATGCAAAGAAAATGGATCTTTTTGTTTGGATTTTTTACGAGAAAAAGGAATTTGTTTTAACCTAATTAATTAAAAGAAAAAAATTAATTAAAATAATAAAAGTAAACCTAATTTACTAAGAAGAGATTTTAAATGAAACCCTAAATCTATTAATTGATTAGAAAGAAATTAAGTTTATACGAAAAGCATTTTTTTGTTATTTTTGTCTTGGAAATAAATTATAGTATTATAAAATATTTTTGGTCTTTTTTTATATTAAAATAATATATTTAAATAGGTATAAAAGAAAATAAATAATAACCTAGTTTTAATTAAATATACAAGATAATTAGTAAAGATAAATAAAGTATGATGAATAAAATAATTTTTTGTGTGAGAAAAAAATTTAAATTATGTCAAAACATAAATCTACTATTTTTATATTTTTTATGATTTTTAGTATTTTAGAAAATATATTTAAAAAGAAAATGTAATAAATAAATAAATACAAATGGGCCAGGGGGTGTCAAAAGTCAGGATGGGAGTCAGCAAAGAAAAAAAACACAAGGCTCACTTATTGGAAGCCCAAGCGCCTAGTTGAACAAAAATGAGAAAAATGCTGAAAAATAATGGCAAAAGGTAGCGCTGGGTATTGAACTTATGACCCTCCATACACACGCACGCTACATTTGCCACTGGGGTGATTGTACATCCGTTAATACAAATGAAACAATAAATACATAAGGTAAAACGTCTCCATGACCTGTACTTCGTCTTCAACCTTCAGCCAGCCGGACCATCTGTATCTCATTCGTTTCTCAACAAAAATGGAAAATGCAAACATGAAAGTTGTGCTATTTTTCCTCACGGATCTGACCATATAACTTATGTAAGCTAAAAGTCAAAGATGAAGATTAATTTTGTTGGCCCTAAATTGAAACCTAATTTTTTCAGAAAGTTCAAATCTGAAATTCTCTAAATACAATCAACATAAATGAAAACTATGAACATGGTCAGTTTTAGAGCAATGATATCTACATTTTATCTTCACAAATCAGAAACAAATGATGCCTGTATGAAGAGATGGAAGTTTGAAAACTTACCTCTTGCAGCTGGAGTCGTGAATGGAGTTTGAGAAACTTTGGAGATGGCCTAATGATTTGTTTAGCTTGCCTGGACCTCCTTGAGTGTATTCCAACTCTTACTTTGCTTTGAAAGTCCCTAAATCTCCCTACTCAAGTCAACCTGCAAGCTTGATAGTTGAAAATGATGGATAGTGATTGAGGGGTTACAATCTTGAAACAGGGGCCTGGATCACTTGTGTATGATGTATGTAAGGTGCTTGAATGATTAAGAATCAAAACGCACGAGTGGAAATGGAGATGGAGAGTTTTGGCTCAAAACTGTCAAGTTGAGCAGTCTTGTGCAGCAAGGGTGTTTGGGAGAGTTTTGGGATGCTTGAAACCGTGCCTTAGCTTGCAATAAACTTGTTAATATGTATTGAAAAGATTAGAGCACAAAATTACTCCAGGTTTCTGAGTCCTAGGGTTATAGCTCTATAACTTGCTTTTGAAGAAAAGTGAAATGACAAATCTTAAGTATTGTACAAGCATGTTTTTAGCTTTTTTAGGTCTTAGACACATTGCTTTTGGTTTATAGGAGTTATGTGTGCAGAAAGAACAAGTTATAAGCTCAAGACAAGTTGACTTTGTGATTAAAGCAACTTTTCAAGAATGGAATGGTAGCTTTTTTCCAAAAATGGCAAATTGGTTTGGACAATGCTTGGAAAACTTGGATAATAGCTCAAAAGCAAGTGTAATCTTATTATTATGGAGAGATATTGAGGTTTAGAAGCCTTAAAAACAAGATTGTGCAGCATAGGTTTGAAATTGGATTTTTGTTCATCACAAAATGCCTTGTAATTCATGTGACAAAACACCAACTTCATCTCTTTGATTCTCCCTACTCAAGAATGATCTCAAGGAGTTCTTTGACATTTTGGAAATCTTGCAATGTGATATACAACCCATATTTGAATTGCTTTTAAATATTACCGTTGGAAATATATGAAAAAGTGTCATGAAGTTAGGTCAAAATCCTGGCCAAATTAGGGCAAAATTTCACTAAGTGTTTAGTTTCATGACCCTATGTTCATAAATTATAACTTGAGATCTAAGCACTTTTGGAAGAAGTTGTGTGAATCAAAGTTGTAGGTTTCATGGATATCTACAACTTTCATGTTGGAAGTTTCTCTTGAATCATCTTTCATCATGGTGAAAATTTGGCTCAAAGGTATAAAAAAACATGAAATTTCCAACACTTAGAAAAATTTCTAAGTTTAGAAATTTTGACTTTTCAAAATGAAATCTTAAGTTTTTGATTTCTTAATGAATAAGTTTCATATTTTGACATGTTTTGATGAATTATGATCTTTGGCACTTGAATTTGACCAAAAAGTCAAAGTTTGACTTTTCAGTATACAGTTGACTTTTGATCAGTTGACTACAAAATTCATCTGTCAATCCAATGGATTTGCAATGTTTTGAATCATGTCATTAGGTCAAAATGATGCAAATTGACTCTTGAAATCATGCCTTAAACCAATTGACCATTTTCTAGGTCAAAAACCAGAAATTGCCCTTTCCTAGTCAAAACCCTAATTTTGACCATTTTGCCCTTTTGGGGATTTGATCAAATTTCTTGAGGGATTATGCTCCAAACTTGATCAAATTATACATGTGAGTTTAAAATGTTTATGTGGATAAAAAATTATGGGGTTTGACTATAAATTAGCCATGGTTGACTTTTTCCCCAATACAGTTGATTTTTAGGTCAATTATTCAATTGACTGATCAAAAGTGTGATCCAAGGCTTGAAACTTGTCTTGAGTAATATTGGGGGTCCATAATGATCCATGAAAGTCATATGAAGCATTGAAAGTTCAAAAGTCCTAGTGAAAACTCAAACCCTAATTTTGGTCATCAGTGCTTAAGGAGATGTCTTGAGCTGATCAAAACCTAGTACAGTCTTGAGCCCAAGGAGATCTTGTGAGAAAATTCTTGATACGTGAGAGGGAAAATTTTGGGGTACAACAGCTGCCCCTGTTCAATCTTCTTAAGCCTGAAGAGTTAGATTGGCGAGTTTCGCCATTCGTGACTCAAAGGTGGAAGATGATTGGACACTAGAGTGCCCAGAAACTTGCATTCGGTGATGTGATGGTTGAGGGAATGGGCTTAAAGATTCCATTTGGAGAGGTGATAGAAAGTTATAGGAGATGGGCTTAAAGATTCCATCAAAAAGCGATTGTTTGTATTGTAATTTGTAAGCTGAAAGAATGAGTATCTGAATGGCATCCGTGTCTGGAGCATATCTGAACTGTATCTGGGAGCTGATTTTGAATGATTATCAGAATGGCATCTATGTCTGGAGCGTATCTGAATTGTATCTGAAAGCTAGTTTGGAATGATTTTCAGAATAGCGTCCGTGTATGGAGCGTATCTGAACTATATCTGAGAGTTATCTGAATGAGTATCAGAATGGCATCCGTCTCTGGAGTGTATCTGAACTGTATCTAAAAGTTGAATCTGAATGAGTATCAGAATGGCATCCGTGTCTGGAGCGTATCTGAATTGTATCTGAGAGTTGAATTTGAATGAGCATCAGAATGGCATCCGTGTCTGGAGCGTATCTGAAAGCTAATTTTGAATCAGTGTTAGAATGGCCTCCGTGTCTGGAGCGTATCTGAACTGTATCTGAGAGTTGAATCTGAATGAGTATCAAAATGGAATCCTTGTCTGGAGCGTATCTGAATTGTATCTGGGAGCTGATTTTGAATGATTATCAGAATGGCATCCGTGTTTGGAGCGTAACTGAACTGTATCTGAAAGCTAGTTTTGAATGAGTGTCAGAATGGCGTCCGTGTCTAGAGCGTATCTGAACTGTATCTGAGAGTTGAATCTGAATGAGTATCAGAATGGAATCCGTGTCTGGAGTGTATATGAACTGTATCTGAAAGTTGGATCTGAATGAGTATCAGAATGGCATCCGTGTTTGGAGCGTATCTGAACTGTATCTGAGAGTTGGATCTGAATGAGTATCAGAATGGCATCCATTTCTGGAGCGTATCTGAACTGTATCTGAAAGCTAATTTTGAATGAGTGTCAGAATGGCCTCCGTGTCTGGAGCGTATCTGAATTGTATCTGAGAGTTGAATCTGAATGAGTATCAGAATGGCATCTGTGTATGAAGTGTATCTGAACTGTATCTAAAAGTTTGATCTGAATGAATATCAGAATGGCATTCGTGTCTGGAGCGTATCTAAAAGTTGGATCTGAATGAGTATCAGAATGGCATCCGTGTCTAGAGCATATATGAACTGTATCTGAGAACTCTGAACATTGTTAACGATAGTTGTTAATTTTATCCTGAAAAGGGTAAAATGTTAGCTAAAATGCAATGTTATGTTGTATGAAATGCATAGTACAATGCATTTGCGTTATCAATGTTTATGATATATGGATGCAATGTATACGTATATGAGCTAATTTGTTGCATTGTTGTTGGATTGGGGAAAATAAATCCCTGACTGTTGTTGAGGATATGGAGTATAATCCTTCATGTTGTGAAGTCTAAGTGTTGACGAATTTCTGCTTAGAGAAATAAACTTTGTTGTAAGGGAAATGTCGTGTACTGCTTGTAAAATCCTGTTGGGAAATCCTGAGAAATTGAACGACTTCTACTTGGGATCGATAACTGGAAGCTCTGTTCCGCTTGGGATTATACTGCAAATCGCGGGGGATTTTATGGAAAATAACTTAGAGATATTTCCCTATCTCTTAAAGCCATCAACAATTGTCTTTTATTTTGTTTATTTGTAAACAGTAATTATGTTCAAATGCATATGTTCAAAAATGAATCATTGGACGTTTTTGTAAAAAAAACACAAGAGTAAAGAAAAACATATAGTTTTGCACTTTCAAAGGAATATCTTTGCATTGACTTTGAGTAAGTATTTTTGTACAGTGAGACAAAAATTCTAGTAGGAGAACGCCGTCGTAAGAAAAATGAAAAATTTTAATACAAAGAAAAGATGGCTATGTGTATTTATCCCATGGGGTTCCCATTCTGCTATAGCCTTTGTATCTCTGAGCATTTTATCTATTTGTTTCCTCGTCCGAAGATGATTGAATTGATTAGAACCTCTGAGTTTGTAGGTTATCCGTAAGGTGATCCAACGGGACATAGTCATACACTTTAATTCCCTAAATTTTGTTTGGACCACCCTTTCGGGTTTTCAGTCCACCGGGAAACCCTTTTTTTCCCAAGTCACCCTTTCGGGTTTTCAACTTTCCGGGTGTACAGATGTTTTTGTTTTATCCCTAATTTTTTCCCGAACCTTTTTGGTTCGCCGGGATGCCCTTGGTTTTCCTAGGTGTGCCAACCTAGCGGGTTTCTTATGCGTAGTATCTTTTGACTATGTCTGTGTTCGCATGGTGCGGCATGTCGTCACCATCCATGGTGGTCAGAATCATTGCTCCACCAGAGAATATGTTTTTGATCACAAATGGTCCTTCGTATGTAGGAGTCCATTTGCCCCTGGGATCACCTTGCGGCAGTATGATACGTTTGATCACCAGATCCCCGACTTGATACACTTGTCGTCTGACCTTTTTGTTGAAAGCCTTGATCATCCGTTTTTGATACATTTGACCATGGCAAATAGCAGTAAGTCTCTTCTCATCAATCAAGTTCAGTTAATCAAGTCGAGTCTAGATCCAATCGTCTTCGTTCAGCCTTGCATCCTTCATAATCCTCGGAGAGGGGATCTGGACCTCGATAGGCAAGACAACCTCCATGCTGTAAACCAGAGAATAGGGTGTTTCCCCGGTTGTTGTGAGAGCTGTGGTACGATACTCGTGGAGAGCGAATGGTAGCACCTCATGCCAGTCTTTGTATTTGATTATCTTTTTCTGTATGACCTTTTTAATGTTCTTATTTGTAGCTTCGACAGCACCATTCATTTTTGGCCGGTAAGGGGAAGAATTGTGATGCTGGATCTTGAATTGCTCGCACAAGGCGGTGATCATAGTGTTGTTGAGATTTGTACCATTGTCAGTGATGATCCTTTCCGGGATACCGTACCGGCAAATGAGATTTTGCTTGAAGAAACGGGATAAAACATTCTTGGTAACGGAAGTGAAGGAGGCTGCCTCAACCCACTTTGTAAAATAGTCAATGGCCACTAGGATGAAGCGGTGTCCATTGGAGGCCGTTGGCTTAATTTCCCCAATCATATCAATTCCCCACATAGCAAAGGGCCAAGGAGCCGTTAAGACATTCAGAGGAACCGGAGGTACGTGCACCTTGTCAGCATAAATCTGACACTTGTGGCAGGTTCGAGAGTGTTGATAGCAATCTACTTCCATGGTAAACTAGTAATAGCCTTCCCGTAGGATTTTCTTTGCCATCGTATGCCCACTGGAATGGGTGCCAAAAGTGCCTTCATGTAACTCAACCATGATCCTTTCAGCTTCAACCTTATCTACGCACCGAAGTAACACCGAGTCATGATTGCGTTTGTACAAAATGCCATTACTAAGGAAGAACTTAGCGGAGAATCTTCTTAAGAACTTCTTGTCTTTAACTGAAGCTCCTTCCGGATATTCTTGACCCTCGAGATACTTCTTGAATTCGTGAAACCAGAGCTGGTCCACTACTTCTTCAGTATTAATTTCGTGACAGTGCGCTGGTTCCTCCATTTGTTCGATGGTGATCTGGGGAGCCTCATTATCCCAATTAAGTTTAAACATAGATGACATTGTGGCTAGAGCGTCTGCTAGCTGATTTTCTTCTCGCGGGAACTGCTCGAAGGTAATCTTCTCAAAATGCGGTAGCAACGTCAAAACATGTTCTTTATAAGGGATAAGGTTAGGGTGTTTGGTGTACCATTCCCCTTTGATTTGACTGATAACCAAAGCTGAATCTCCGAATACATCCAAGGATTTGATCCCCAAGTTTATGGCAGCTCTGAGACCAAAGATGCATGCTACGTATTCCGCCATGTTGTTTGTACAATTGAAGTGGAGTCTTGCAGTAAAGGGAGTATGACACCCTTCTGGAGATATGAGTACAGCACCGATACCATTGCCAAGTGCATTGGATGCCCCATCAAAGAACAGGGTCCATTGGGATCCTTGTTAAGGTTCATCATATGGCCTGAATTCTTCACAGTTGTTTACATCATGATGTCTTCATTTGGGAATTCAAACTTCATGGGTTGGTAGTCTTCCACAGCTTGGTGAGAAAGGTGATCAGCTAGTACACTGCCCTTTATAGCTTTCTTGGTAGTATATTGTATGTCATATTCCGTCAGGACATCTTCCATCTCGCTATTCTCCCAGAAAGAGCAGGCTTCTCGAAGATGTATTTTATCGGATCCCTTTTAGATATCAACAAAGTAGTATGAGTCAGCATATACTGTCTTAGCTGGCGAGCAGCCCATGCGAGAGTGCAGCAAGTTTTCTCGAGCAGTGAATATCTAGTTTCACAGTCGGTAAACTTTTTGCTCAGGTAATAAATAGCATGCTCTTTTCGGCCAGACTCGTCATGTTGCCCCAATACACGCCCCATTGAGTTTTCTAAAATAGTCTGATACATGATCAATGGTCTTCCCTTGACTGGTGGCATCAACATAGGAGGCTCTCGTAAGTATTCTTTGGTTTTGTCAAAAGCAACTTGGCACTCGTTATTCCATTTGACCACTTGATCTTTCTTCAACAATTTGAAGATTGGTTCACAAGTAGCTGTCAGGTGAGTGATGAATCTGGCAATGTAGTTCAAACGTTCCAAGAACCCTCTGACTTCCTTCTCAGTACGAGGAGCAGGCATCTCTTGTATCGCTTTTACTTTGGTGGGATCTACTTCAATACCTTTATTGCTGACGACAAATCCTAGGATTTTACCAGACCTTACTCCAAATGTGCATTTATTTGGGTTCAATCTCAGCTTGTACTTCTTTAATCTCTCAAATAGTTTTTGTAAATGATCAAGATGCTCTTATTCTATTTAATATCTAGCTATCATATCGTCCATGTATACCTCTATTTCGTGATGTATCATGTCATGAAATAAAGCTACCATGACACGTTGATAGGTTTCCCCATCATTCTTTAGTCTGAATGGCATCACCTTATAGCAGAAAGTGCCCCCACTGCGTGACAAATGGTGTTTTCTCCATGTCCTCAAGCGCCATTTTGATTTGGTTGTAGCCTGAGAACCCGTCCATGAAGGAAAACAATTTATGTTGTGCCGTATTGTCAACTAGAATATCAATGTGGGGGAGTGGAAAATTATCCTTAGGGCTTTCCCTATTCAAATCTCTGTAGTCCACACACATTCGCACTTTGTCGTCTTTTTTTGGCACGGGAACAACATTGGCAACCCATTGGGGATAAGAGGTGACAGCCAAGAATCTGGCGTTGAATTGCTTCATGACTTCTGCTTTAATCTTTTATGACATATCAGGCCTCATGCGGCGAACCTTTTTCTTTACTGGCGGACAATCCTCTTTTGTAGGCAGACAATGTACCACAATATCTGCATCAAGTCCTGGCATGTCTTCATATGACCAGGCAAAGACTTCAACATAATCATGTAACAACTGAATCAGACGCTCCTTGATATTGAGTTCCAGATTAGCACCCACCTTGACCTCTTTTTTGAATTCTTCGGTACCTAGGTTGATTGTATCCACAGGTTCCTCGTGAGGCTTAATGGTTCTCTCTTCTTATTGTAGTAGTCTGGCAAGTTCCCCTGATACTTCACAATCTTCCTCACCTTCGTCTTCGGCTTAGTAGATTAGATTCTCAGAGTCACAAAAGGCCATAGCAGTATCGTTACCCATGGGATCCCGAATGGATGTATACCTGCATTGTGAGTGTGAGTGTGTGTAAGGGTATAGCTATCCTTGAAAGAAATAAAATGTAAAAAGAAAAATAATGAGCGCAAAAGTTTGTATGCGAAAATGTCCATGATTCATTGATGTCATATGAAAATGAGATAATAACCCTTACAAATGGACCATTGTTCCTCGGGTAAGACAGGAGGTTTTAAGAGTGTGAATTGTTTTAATATTACAGATCCAACAAAATGTAAAGACATATTACTGTGGGATAAAAGTGATCGGGACAAAATCTCTAGCCTCCCAGTTTTTGAGCCCTCCACTGACAGTTGGGAATATCCAGTCCTTCAAGTCACAGCTATCTTCATCATCTTCTAAGGTGTTGACCTCGCCGTTGCTGATCTTCAGGGGTGATCCTCCGGCACGAGCGCAGCGCACAGCCTTCTGGGCACCTGAAGTGAAACCTAGGCTAAACTTATCAGGCTTATATGGGATATCTGGGAGTTGTCCCCAGATAGTGCATCCACCTTCTTCTACCACTGCTTTGGCATCATTCAGAGATGACATCCGGAGTGGAGGCCTTGTGATCTTGGGAACAGCCTTGGTTACTGCCACATCTTGCGGGACCTCTTCAAAGTGTTGGAATGGAGTTTCAATAAATCTGCCATCTAATTCCACACATCTGAAGGAATTGAGATGGCTGATCATATACTCTTCTTCTCCATGAACGGTGATAATCTTCCCTTGAATCGGATATTTCAGCATTTGGTGCAACGTAGAAGTGACAGCGCCAACATTGTGAATCCATGGTCGGCCTAGCAAGCAGGAATATGAGGGACGGATATCCATTATGTAAAAAGTTGAATCAAATGTTTGTGTTCCAACTTTTATGGGAATGTCTACCTCCCCATGCACCATCCTTTTTGAGTCGTCAAAGGCCCTTACTACTATGTTACTTGGCTTCAATGTCAATCCCTCACAATCAAGCCTATCAAGGGCTTTTTTGGGCAATACATTCAGAGATGAGCCAGTGTCCACCAAAACATGGGCCAAGGTTGTGCCCCTACATTCAACTGAGACATGTAATGCCCCATATGCTTCCTTCCTCTTGGCGTTAAATCAGCATCTGAAAAACCTAGACCATTATCTGCAGTCAAGCTAGCTACGTAGTCTTGAAACTGATCGGCAGATGTCTCTTGGGGTACATGGGCAGTTTTCAGGAATTTTACCAAGGCTTTTGCATACGCCTCAGAACATAGTAGTAATTCCAGCATGGAAATTTTAGAGGGAGTTTTCCCCAGTTTTTCAACTACATCGTAGTCGCTTCTTTTTTTGATCTTCAGAGTTTCCTCCATCTCTTTCCGGGAGGTCTCAGGGATAGCCAATGACTGAGCCTTTTTTCGGACAGGCTCAATCAGAATACTTTTACCTCGAGTCTCGGTTAACTCAGCAGCAGGAGTGTTAGTAGGAATGATAACAGGGGTTGTAAAAGCTTTGTCAGTTGGAGTATTAGTGGGGATGATTGTAGGATTAGGAACAGATTTTGGAGGAGTAACAACAGGAATGATTACGGGTCCAGAAACTGCTTTTGGGGGAGCAATTTCTGGAGAGAATATCCTTCCACTTTGGGTAACCTTTCTAGTTCCTGCAATATTACTGATGATGGAGTTGACTTTCTCGGAACTCGAATCTCCGGCGGCTGGCCAATCCTGCTTAATACCGTGGTAGTAGACATCCCCTCCATAATTCCATGGTATGGTTTTGTCTGACGAATATGGGACTGGTCCAGGCATTATGATTATTAAAGGAGTTGCTTTCGGAACTGATGTAATTCTAACGGGTCTTTTGGTGGAGACCCTGGAAGAATTGGCGGAAATGGTAATGATAGAAACATCTTCAAAAGGAACAGGTGGGAGAGAAGTCTTTTCAAATAGAATTTCTTTGTTATCTATTAGGCACTGAACGCCTATTTTCAACAAAGGACAGCTGGTTGGTGAAGACAAGCAGAAATGACAGCCTTCATCACAGCCAGGGAACACACTGGCATTCAACAAGTTCACTTTGATAGTTAAGAGTGGGGTCATAAGTTCATCAACTGAAGTAACAAAAATTTCTTCTTCAATGGCATTGGTATTATGGTCGTGTTTGGGCATAGGGGAAGAAATGACGTTTGACTTTTAGGGCGCATCGAATTCTATATCTTTGGCTTCAATGAGGTCTTGTATTTTGTTCTTTAGAGCCCAACAGTTATTAGTGTCATGGATGGGACTTTCAGAGTGATATGCGCAACGGGCATTGGGATGATAGTGAGGATTTGTTGTATTGGGGTTTTTCGGAGCTTCTTTCAAGGTCACCAAATGGGATCTTAGTAGATGCGGTAATACCTAAGATAGGGTCATGTTAATTCTGGTGATTTGCCTGACCGGTCTTTCCATCCTTGGCTGATTATTTCTTTGTTGATCAGGTGCAGGCTTAGGAATCATAATAGCCCCCACCATTGGTCGGAGTTTGGCCCTATCTTGATTTCTTTGCGCATATACAACAACCACCTCTTTCTTTCCGGTGAAAGGCTTCCTTACAGTTGCAGAAGAGGATGTATCTTTTTGGATCTTTCCATTCTTTATACCGGCTTCTACCCTTTCTCCGGTCAATATTAGTTCAGTAAAACCTGCAGATGAACTTCCAATTAGGTGATTGAAGAAGGGTCCAGACAAGGTGCCTAAAAACATGTCCACTAATTCTCTTTCAAATAGGGGAGGTTGAGCTCTTTCAGCCAAGTCTATCCATTTTTGTGCATAGTCCTTGAAACCATCATTGGAAACCATGGCCATACTCTGGAGTTGAGTACGGGTAGGCGCAAGATCAACATTGTATTGGTATTGTTTGTAGAAGGTTGCAGCAAGATCTTCCCAATTGTGAATGTTGGCTCTTTCTAACTGGTAAAACCAATCAAGTTGAGTTCTAGATAGGCTGTCTTAGAAGAAGTGTACCCATAAGTCTTTGTTAGCGGTATGGGGCTGGATTTTCCTCACATAGGATCGGATAAGCATTTTAGGGCATGAGACTCCGTCATACTTGGCGAACACAGATGCTTTAAATTTGGGAGGAATGACATTCCCTGACACTAACCCCAATTCCTCAAAGTCCAAGCCAAGCACTTTTTGGATTTCCATAGCACTCAACAGCTCTTCGAGATGTTTATACTTGTCATCAGTTGGAGGGTATTGTTCTTCAGAATAGTCATCTTCTTCCTCTTCCTCTTCTAATTCTGACGGGACAACTGTTTCCTTGCCTTTCCCATCTTGATTGTCTCTCTCACCGGATGTCGTTGCAAAGTCCAAGGTCCTTCTTGTCTGTCCATGAAATCTTCTTCCCATGTTTAGGACTCCGGTTACCTTATTTGTCTTCTTTTTCTACTCCTCGGCCAGCAAAGTCTTCAACTCTTCTTGTCATTTGGCTAGGGTCAAGAGAAACTGTTGAAACTGTGTATTCTGAGCCTGGAGGTCCTTCACTATTTGCTCGAGATCCATCTTACTGAAATAAACAGTAGAGAGATGAGGAGACTTGTTGCAAAAGACCTGCTTATATTATGATGAATGGTATATGTAATGATTTCAAGGATTTCAAAGATTCAAATTTGTTTTAGACAAAAAGGAAACACACATTATATTAATAAGTTAAAGCTTGAGTACATCAATGCCTTTTCGGGAAAAATATTACAAAAACTCTAAGATAAAAAGGTAGTTCGCATCCTCTTTGGTGCTATGTAGGCATTCAGAGTCTGCTCCTCGTGAAGTAGTCTAGTGAGTTCCAAAACCTTCTTCTCACTTGCGTAGAATTGGACTTCAAAAGTATCTCGCTCCCCCTTGAGTTGTATCTAATCTCTTTGTAGGTCTTCAAGATAGGTAGGCATATCAGGATGTAGGATAGTGTATGGAACATCTCCTTCCATGACAGGCTCAATGATTACCGGGAGAATGGAGGGGTAAGGCATCATAAGACTCTGAGCACGAGTTCATACCCATTTAAGGTAAGGCTCAAGAGGGATGGAATTTTTATGCCCCAAAGTCTTTCTATCCACCTTGTTTAACATCCTCCAAGTTCGGATAAATCTCTGTCGAAGGCCTTGATCGTTGTTGTCGTAGTCAAATACCAAACCTTGAATCAACATCTCGTGCGGGCCATCCCTCCGGGTGTAACCAAATTGTCTTAAGGCTAAGCAGGGGTTGCAGGTGATACCTCCCCTAATGCCAAGTAAAGGGACAATAGGGAATTCTCCATAACGGTCGACAATGATAGCATTATCTTTGGATCGGGAACACCAATGAATGTCTAAATATTTGAGCGTCATCGACCTTTGTGACCACCTTGAACCTTGCTCGTTCCTTAATATAGATTGGGGAAGATGTGAAATAAACCATCTTGCCAAGATAGGAGTTCAACACATAAGGACACCTCTTTTACTCATAGTGCGAGTGTGAAAAGAGTGTAGGATGTCTCCTAGCAAAGTAGGCACCGGGTTGTGGGATATCAAGATTTTGACAGCATTGACATCTATGAGTTGGTCAGAATTTGGAAACAAAATCATCCCATAGATGAGGAGAGCCACAATTTCCTCAAAGGCTTGCAAATCCAAGGAGTTCCAACAGCTTTGGGCTTTCTCGAACAAGAACTTTGCTAAGAAACCTTTGACACCGCTCCTTGTTTCCTAATGAGTTGTGATATCAGATGAGTGCAAGTGTAGAGCTTGAGCAAACTCTTTTGGCTTTGGGTCTCTTTCCGTACCGTTGAAAGGTAGTTGATTGAGAATGGAATCCTCAGGAGTTGGGAGAATTCTTCCAAAGTTGGCACAAGTTGATAATCGGGAAATGTGAAGCAATGGTGTAAAGGATCAAAGAAATGAAAGAGAACCTTCATCATATCCTCATCTGTGTTGGAGGTGACCAAGTTGAGTAGGCAACCGTGTCTCTCGGTAAATGGAGAGTTTTCAGGAATCCTTGAAACTAGCTCCTTAAGTTGTGGAGGGATTCTTACAAGGTTGACTTGAATAGTTTTCCTGCAAGTGAATCCATATCCTACAAAACAATAACAAAGATGAATCCAAAAATCCTTGAAATGGTTAGTGGATGTATATGATGTTCATGATGTTCATAATGTTATGTACAAGTATGCATATACAAACAAAGCAAACAAGTCCTTAGGTTTAGGCTTGCATGGGGTTTTATAGGTAAGTACCCTCTTGAAGTTTAGTTGGCTTAAACTTGTCCTAGTAATAGTAACCGGTTTCTAAGGAGCTCAATATCACTTGTTTGTTTCCTTGGTCATTGTTTCAGCACAAGCCTCTTTAATGGCGATCGAAATATCCCAAGAAACTAAACCTCAATGAGTGTAATATCGAGTATCTACCAACTTCGGACTACACCAAAGTCGGTCATCTCACTACATCCTAAAGGCCAAGTTGGTCAAGTAAAGGTTCTAAAAGTTCATTAGTTCTTCATGACATCACTCAGTGGCCCTGTATTCTCTTTGATTAACTCAAAGGCTACCGGTACCCACAAATATGTCGCACTAACGTAGCTAGCTTAAACCATGTTGGTATACCCCGCACAGTTTCCACAATGTATTGCTACTTACCTATAAGGTATCCCAAATCCGGGTAGAGGATTCAAACCCAAACAAAGAACCATAATGTAAAGCATACAAGTCAAACAATGTAAGCAAATAAATGTGATCTATCCCTAAGGTAACCCCACTTTTAGAATTTTCCCCAGCAGAGTCGCCAGTTCTTTGATACTGTGGGAGAACTGACTTGAGGGTTTTGCATTTGATTGCAATTGTTGAAGTTAGAAAGAGTCGCCATTGACTTTTCTATTATCCAAAAGGAAAGGTGAAAAAGCACAGGAAAGACCTTTGAGATTGTTTCTTGATTTCGGGGAGTAGATTATGAAAAGAGAAGGTATTAGCACCCCTTTCATCCATGGTTTTCCATGGGCTCTTAGTTACTTGCTATATCACTTGCTTTTGTTTGAAATTATGCTTTGTGTGGTTTTTTGAAAGTATTTTGTAAAGAGGCTATTGTTTAGGCAATCTTTGTAATGATTCTTATTTGTAAGAATGTATACAAAGATGTTTGATCTTTTGAAAATGTCTTCAATTTTGTAAGATGTTTGAAAGTGTATGTGTTTGTTTTGTAAATAGCAAGGATGTTTGTTTTGAAATGGAGCAAGTAATTAGGAGCAATATACCTACTCAAATGTCTTTCTTGTTCATTTTCTTTTCCTTTGACATTGTTGTCTTACCATTGATTTGGTAAGCAACCCTATCTTTGGATGTAAACGGGACGGGCGTGGGTCATCGTATAACCATGATTAGCAATGTTGCAAGGTATCTTAGCATTCTTTTTGGGGGACTAAGATCATTTATAAGGCAACTTAGATAGCGTCATCGAGGGACTATGATCTTGTATTTGCTTGTTTTTGCTAAGATACCTTACATGCGTAATATGGCCATTTTGTATAAGACAACCAAGTGGGAAAACCCTAGGGGTGCTTGTGTGCAAGTGTTTTGTTTTCATGCTTGATTTTGTCTTGAATTAGGGTTTTCTATTTGATTGATTTTGTTCTTTCCATACAAACCCTAATTACTAGCATGTGAATATAAAGCATTTAAATTGCAGAAAATAAAAATACTAAGCTATTACATGATTTGTGGGAAGGGGTGTACAAATTGAATGGGGATTACAAGAATTTAAAGCCTAATTAGTCTATTACAACCATATTGAATTTATACAATAATTGAAATAAATAAATGTATAAAAATAAATATGCAAGAATGTAAATGCAAAAAAAAATGGATCTTTTTGTTTGGATTTTTTATGAGAAAAAGGAATTTATTTTAACCTAATTAATTAAAAGAAAATAATTAAAATAATAAAATTAAACCTAATTTACTAAGAAAAGATTTTAAATAAAACTCTAAATCCATTAATTGAGTAGAAAGAAATTGAGTTTATAAGAAAAGCATTTTTTTTTGTTATTTTTGTCTTGGAAATAAATTATAGTATTATAAAATATTTTTGGCCTTTTTTATATTAAAATAATATATTTAAATAGGTATAAAAGAAAATAAACAATAACCTAGTTTTAATTAAATTTACAAGATAATTAGTAAAGATAAATAAAGTATGATGAATAAAATAATTTTTTGTGTGAGAAAAATATTTAAATTATGTCAAAACATAAATCTACTATTTTTATATTTTTTTATGTTTTTTAGTATTTTAGAAAATATATTTAAAAAGAAAAATGCAATAAATAAATAAATAAATACAAATGGGCCAGGGGTGCCAAAAGTCAGGATGGGAGTCAGCAAAGAAAAAAAACACAAGGCCCACTTATTGGAAGCCCAGGCGCCTAGTTGAACAAAAATGAGAAAAATGCTGAAAAATAATGGCAAAAGGTAGCGTTGGGTATTGAACCCATGACCCTCCATACACACGCGCGCTACCTTTGCCACTGGGATGTTTGTACATCCGTTAATACAAATAAAACAATAAATACATAAGGTAAAACGTCTCCATAACCTGTACTTCGTCTTCAACCTTCAACCAGCCGGACCACCTGTATCTCATTCGTTTCTCAACAAAAATGGAAAATGCAAACATGAAAGTTATGTTATTTTTCCTCACGAATCTGACCATATAACTTATGTAAGCTAAAAGGGAAATGGAGATGGAGAGTTTTGGCTCAAAATTGTCAAGTTGAGAAGTCTTGTGCAACAAGGGTGTTTGTGAGAGTTTTAGTATGCTTGAAATCGTGCCTTAGCTTGTAATAAACTTGTTAATATGTATGGAAAAGATTAGAGCACAAAATTACTCCAGGTTTCTGAGTCCTAGGGTTATGGCTCTATAACTTGCTTATGAAGAAAACTGAAATGACAAATCTCAAGTATTGTACAAGCCTGTTCCGAGCTTTTTTAGGTCTTAGACACATTGCTTTTGGTTTATAGGAGTTACGTATGCAGAAAGAACAAGTTAGAAGCTCAAGACAAGTTGACTTTTTTATTAAAGCAACTTTTCAAGAATGGAATGGTAGCTCTTTTCCAAAAATGGAAAATTGGTTTGGACAATGCTTGGAACACTTGGATAATAGCTCAAAAGCAAGTGTAATCTTCTGATTATGGAGAGATATTAAGGTTTAGAAGCCTGAAAAACAAGATTGTGCAGCATAGGTTTGAAATTGGATTTTTGTTCATCACAAAATGCCCTGTAATTCAAGTGACAAAACACCAACTTCATCTCTTCGATTTTCCCTACTCAAGAATGATCTCAAGGAGTTACTTGACATTTTATAAAGCTTGAAATATGATCTAAAACCCATCTTTGAATTGCTTTTGAATATTCCCCTTGGAACTATATGAAAAAGTGTCATGAAGTTAGGTCAAAATCATGTCCAAATTAGGGCAAAATTTCACTAAGTGTTTAGTTTCATAAAATTATAACTTGAGATCCAAGCACTTTTGGAAGAAGTTGTGTGAAGCAAAGTTGTAGATTTCATGGAGATCTACAACTTTCATGTTGTAAGTTTCTCTTGAATCATCTTGCATCATGATGAAAATTTGGTTCAAAGTTATAAAAAAACATGAAATTTCCAACACTTAGAAAACTTTCCAAGTTTAGAAATTTGGACTTTTCAAAATGAAATCTTGACTTTTTGATTTCTTGATGAATAAGTTTCATATTTTGACATTTTTTGATGAATTAAGATCTTTGGCACTTGAATTTGACCAAAAAGTCAAAGTTTGACTTTTCAGTATATAGTTGACTTTTGATCAGTTGACTTCAAAATTCATCTGTCAATCCAATGGATTTGCAATGTTTTGAATCATGTCATTAGGTAAAAATGATTCAAATTGAATCTTGATATCATGCCTTAAACCAATTGACCATTGGCTAGGTCAAAAACCAGAAATTGCCATTTCCCAGTCAAAACCCTAATTTTGACCATTTTGCCCTTTTGGGGATTTGATCAAATTTCTTGAGGGATTGTGGTCCAAACTTGATAAAATGATACATATGAGTTTAAAATGTTTATGTGGATCAAAAATTATGGGGTTTGATTGTAAATTGGCCATGGTTGACCTTTTCCCCAATACAACTGATTTTTAAGTCAATTATTCAATTGACTGATCAAAAGTGTGATCCAAGGCTTGAAACTTGTCATGAGTAATCTTGGGGATCCATAATGATACATGAAATTCATATGAAGCATTGAAGTTTCAAAAGTCCTTGTGCAAACTCAGACCCTAATTTTGGTCATCAGTGCTTAAGGAGATGTCTTGAGCTGATCAAAACCTAGTGTAGTCTTGAGCCCAAAGAGATCTTGTGAGCAAATTCTTGATAAGTGAGAGGGAAAATTTTGGGGTACAACACTTGGCATCAATAATATCTTGTATTTTGTTCTTCAGAGCCCAACAACCATTCATATCATGTCCAGGACTATCGGAATGGTATGCACACTTTTCATTGCAATGATAACTAGGAGCAGAAGTATTGGGATTCCGGAGAGGAGCCTTTAATGTAATCAGCTATGCCTTCAACATGTGTTGTAATGATTGAGCCAATGACATGTTAATTTTGGTAAATTATCTTTTAGGTGTGACCTCCTTACGCTGATTCCCTTGTTGATGTTGTCGCATTGATCCAGGATTAGAGATCAGGACTTCCCCCACAGATTAGTCACGGTTACTCTTGTTACAACCCTTCTGGCCATACACAACATTGGAATCTTTCTTTCCAACGTATGTCTTCTTGTCAGTACTTGAATACGTAGCCACCTGGATTTTTCCACTTCTAATTCCGCCTTTAACTCGTTCCCCAATTAGAATCAGCTCGATGAATCCAAATGAAGAGCTTTCAATTAGATGATTGAAGAAAGGTCCTGTCAAAGTTCCCATAAATATATCAACCAGCTCCCTGTCAGATAAAGGAGGTTGAACCCTTCCGGCTAGGCCTCTCCACTTTTGAGCGTATTCTTTGAAACCCTCGTTGGAATCCATGGTCATTCCTTGTAACTGAACTCTAGTGGGCGCCAGATCGGCGTTGTACTAATATTGACGGTAGAAAGCGGTGGGCAAGTCCTCCCAGGTATGAATGTTGGAACCTTTTAACGGGTAAAACCCCTCCAATTGAGTCCCAGATAGACTCTCTTGAAACAAGTGCACCCACAACTTCTTATTATTGGTATGCGGTTGAATTTTTCGGACGTAAGATCTCAAATGAAGCTTAGGGCATGAGACACCATTGTACTTGGCAAAGATTGGAATCTTAAATTTTTGGGGAATAAATACCCCTGGCACCAAACCCAAGTCTTCAAAGTCCAAGCCAGCCATAACTTGGAACTCGACAGCTTTCAGTCTATCTTCTAGTTGCTTATATATGTCGTCGGTCGGCAGATATTGTTCATCAAAATAATCCTCGTCTTCAGAGATTTGATTATTTCCACCCCTAGCGCGGGTGCTCCTAGCATCTTCATCTTGATTTTCATTCTCTTCGGAGGAATATTCTTCAACTTGGGCTTATTTGGTGGGCCCTTTAAACCTCTTCCCCGTGTTTAGGATGCCAGCTCATTTTTTTGCCTTCTTATTTCTCTATTTGGTGAAGAGTGCTTTTAGATCCTTCTGCCCCTTGGCTAAGTTCAGGAAAATTTGTTGGAACTGGGCGTTCTGAGCTTGGAGATCTTTAACTTTTTGCTCTAGAGCCATTTTCTTACTGAAATAAACAGCGATAAAATGAGAAACATGTCTTGAGAATACCTGTTATGCAATGACATGCATGATATTTAAAATGCAATGTTTCCAAGGATCTCGCGGGGTAAACACAAGAAAATGTCAGAAGTTGAACTTTGATTACAACTTTCAAGAACTTCGTATCGTTGAATGCCCTTCTACGAGGATCAAACTCACCATGTCAAGTGGGTCATAACCCTTGACTCTTTGGCTTTTTGACAGTAGTTGGCTAGAGGAAAATAAATCCTCTTTCCCCTTGATAGACATTTGGTTTAGTATAACCCTGCATCACAGGCCCTTGAGACCCTTGAAATAGTTATTGAAAATGCTATGTCATGATGCTATGTACAAATAATCATATACAAGCAAAGCAAACAAGTCCTTAAGTTTAGGCTCGCATGGGGTTTATAGGTAAGTACCCTCTTGAGGTTTAGTTGGTCCAACCTGTCCTAGAAAGTAATCGGGTTCTAGGGAATCTCAATATCATTGATCTTTCTTCATCGGGCATTGTTTCAGCGCAAGCCTCTTTATTAGCGACAGAAATATCCCGAAAGTACGATCTCAATGAGCGTCGCATCGAGTATCAACCAACTTCAGAATGCACCAAAGCCAACTATCTCACTACTTCCTAATGGCCAAGTTGTTTATTTAAAGGTTCTACGGTCAGTTATTACTTCATGACACCACACAGCGGCCTCGTGTTCTCCTTGACTGGACTCAAGGGCTACCGATACCAATAAATGTGTCACACTAATGTAGCCATCGCTTCAACCATGTCGATATACCCCGCACAAGCCCCCTGATTTATTGCTACTAACCTAATAATATTCCCCTATCCAGGTGGAGGATCAATAAAAACCCAAACAAGGACCCATAAATGTAAAGCAAACAAATCAAACAATGAAAGTATTTAAAGGTGATCTAATCTCTAAGGTAACCCCACTTTTAAGTATGTCCTCAACAGAGTCTCCAGTTATGTAATACAGTGGGAGAACAGACTTGGGTGTTTTGTGTTTTATCGCAATTATTGCGGATAGCAAGAGTCACCACCGACTTTTCTTTTATCCAATAAAGGAAAGGGTGAAAAAAACAACAAAGACCTTTTGAGAATTTTCTTGAGTTCGAGGGGTAGGTTATGAAAAAGGAAGGTGTTTGCACCCTTTTCATCCGTAGTTATCTACGAGCTCTTAGTTTCTAGCTCACTTTGAAAATTCTTTGTTTGAAATGTGTTTGTGATGGTTTTTGAAAGTATTTTTGAAAGTGCCTTCATTTCGGAGAACTTTGTAATGATTCTCGTTTCTATAAGAATGCATACAAAGTGTTGACTTTTGAAAATATGTCATATTTGAAAGTGTTGGTGTATTTTTGAAAGATGTTTTGAAGATTGACTGTGAGCAAGTAACTACGAGCGCTCTACCTACTCAAAAAGTCTTAGTTCTTTTCCTCCTCTATAGATATTGCTATCTTACCATGTATTGATAAGAAACCCTGCCATTGGATGTGAAGGGACGGGCGTGGGTCGTCGTATAGTCATAGAAAACAATATTGTAGGATACCTTAGCAATTTTTTGTAAGGGCCTAATATCGTTTATCAAAGGCAACATTGAAGAGTCATTGAGGGACTATGATCTTGTATTTGAGGGTCATTTCTAATGTATCCCAAGTTCGAGGGACATGACTATTTTTATCTGAGGCATCAAGTGTGGGTTACCCTAGAGGTGCGAGTGTGCAAAGTGTTTTGTTTTCATGCATTTTAGTCTTGAATTAGGGTTTTTTAATTATTGATTTTTTATCTTGCCATACACACCCTAATTACTAGCATTTTATATAAAAGTGGTAAATTACAGAAAATAAATGTCCTACGCTATTACAACGTTTGGGGATGGGGTATACAAATTTATAAATGGGGGTGGAAAGCAATAAAAGTCCTAATTATTACAACCATATTGAATAGCAATGAAAGAAAATATATAGAAAATATAAAAACAGTGTAAAAGAAGGGGAAAAAACATTTTTGAACCATTATGTGTCGACACATGCATCTTTGCATCGACACATAACCTTTCTTGTTCCTGTAACACTAAAATCAACTCAGTATGAATTGATACATAATGGAATGTGTCGACTCATTTCTTGCTTGTGTCGACACATTCGTTTTTTGTGTCGACTCATACACCTTTGTTCTTTCTGTTTTTGGGTCTGGATAGCAGTATGTATCGACTCATAATGTCTTGTGTCGACTCATACCTTGTTCTGTCACTAAAATGATTCGACACATGTGAGTATGCATCGACTCATGTTGCAGTTTTTTGCCTTGAACATTGTTCTATTGTGTGTATGGGTCAGTTCTCAACACATTTTTGACAATAATGAAAAGTAATGAAATGGTTAGCTTCAAAAGGAAATAGTTACTACATCTATCTTCAACAATGGATTACTAATGATGTTTGAAATGAAAAGTTTATAGTCAAGAAAACTTACCTTGAAGCTGAAATTTGTATTTTGAGTTTGAACTGTTGTGTGGGCTGATGTTGAGCTTAAGAAATGGTAATAGTGATGTTATAGAAGTTGTTCTTGTGTTTGAACAACTCCTATAAGATGTATGTGGAGTGTTTGGACAGAACTTTGCAAGGTGTGAGAGATTCAAAGTTTTTGATTTCAAAACTCAAGAGTGAAGGCTTTGTGGATAATTATTGCTTTTTGAGAGTATGATATTTTAAGGGCTTGTCTACACAACAAAACTTCTGACCCCTTTTAGCTTGAAAATGGCCTCTCTATTTATAGAGGAGGTTTGAGAGAATGAGAGAATTTGTTTTACAAGCTGTCTAAATTCTGGTTTAGTTGATATGAAACAACCAAGTTATTATGAAAATTGGTGTTCCAGTTCATGGTACAAGAATGGTCTGAAGTTTCTAGGAGCTTCTAGGCATGTTGCTTCTTGCTTTGACATTGTGTGTGCAGAAAAAGCACTTGAGAGGCTCAAGGAGAGCTAACTTTTGATAAAGAATGCTTCATGTGAATGGCAATGGTGCCTTTGTGCCATAAATGGAATGATGCAATGGAAAATACTTGAATCACTTGGCTAATGGTTCAATCAATTGTGTAAACATCTGATTATGGATAGATTTGCAAGTCACAAGGCCTGCAAAGTAATATTATGCAGCACATCATTCAAATTGGATTATTTGTTCTTCAACAAAATGAATTGCAATTCAAGAATGGATGCCCAACTCCAGGCCCTTGAATCTCCTAGCTCAAGTATGATAACTTCATGCTCTTGGATGTTTTGTAAAGCTTGAAACATCCTCTACAACTTTCATGTTTTCTATTTTTCAATAATCCAATTGGAACTTTATGAGAATTGGCCAAGAAGTTGGGATAAAAACTTAACCAAACCTGCTGAAAATTTCTCTAAGTGTTTATACAAAAATGCCATGAATTCATGAATTTATAACTCAAAATCCAAGCACTTCTATATATTGATCAACAAAGAAAAGTTGTAGATATCATCAAAGAAAAGTTGTAGATATCATCTTGCATCTTGGTGAAAAAATGGCATGAAGTAATGAAATTATCATGTATAAAAAACACTTAGAAAAATTTCTAAGTCTTGAAAAGTTTGACTTTTCACATTTACTTTTGACTTTCTTGATTCCTTAATGATCAAGCTTGATATTTTTGAATGTGTTGATGAATTTTGATCTTTGAAACTTAATGTTGACTAAAAAGTTAAAGTTTGACTTTTGGTATATCAGTTGACTTTTCATCAGTTGACTGAATTTCAGCTATCAATCAATCGATCTTGAGAAATGAATTGATATATGCAATTAGGTCAAAACGATGCATTTGAATCCCTGAGACCATGTTTCAAACCAATAGATTATGTATTAGGTCAAAAGTCAGTGATCAGTCGTTCTCAATCAAAACCCTAATTTGTGGTCTCAGTGTTTCAAAGGTGATTTTGTTTGATCAATTCCTTGAGAATCTTTGAGCATTGGAGATATTTTGTGAAATGTCTTGAGAAAAGAGAGGGAAAATTTTGGGGTACAACAATAGCATTCAATTCTTTAGAATTTCCAAGAGCAATTTCATCTTCTTCTTTAGACCAATCTTCTTCTGGTTTTAACTCAAAAGTAGGTTCTCCATTTTCTCCCAATTTGACAGGGTGTTTCCATCCTTTTAAAACAGCTTTTCAAGCCCTGCTGTCCAAAGACTTTAAAAAGGCAACCATACGTGGTTTCCAGTAGTCATAAGTACTTCTATCCAGAATGGATGGCCTGTTTATAAATCCTCCTTCCTTGTCCATAGTACCAGAAAGTATCTTCCTTGGATCTCACCCAGATAAAGAGCATGATGCCTGCTCTGATACCAATTGAAATTCTGGTATCAGATATGTGATGTCGAATGATATGTCACGACACAAATATATGAGGAACAAAGTAAAGTGCAACAATAATAAATGTAGTAAAAAAACACAAGAGATTGTTAACCTAAATCAGTGTACAACAACACCTACTCTGGAGGCTGCCAAGCCAGGGACAAGTCCATTAAATAGTATCAATTCATAGACCCTCAGTAAACAACCAACTTACGATCTAATCACTTAATCACTACCATTTCTATACTTCTACCTAAGACTCACCTAGGTATGAGGCCCTCCTCAAATACCTTCAATCACTTACAATGAAGAAACAACAGAAATAATAAGTTTAAAAACTTCAATCATTCAATGCTTAAAAGCTTATGAATGATACACAATTAACAATCCAAATAATGACACAAGTATTAAATCAATACTAGAGTGTTTCAAAATTAAAATACTTAGACTTCTAAAACAGAAAGAAAGTATTCTTCTTCAAAAGTTGCAGTGGTCTGAATAAGGAAGCAAATCCTTATATATGCGTAGCAGTGGGCTTAGGCTGAAAAACAAATATTCAAATCTTTTGAATATTTCCATGAAAACAGGCTAAGGTATAATCCATAAAGATAATTCAAATAGAAAAATATTCCTCCATATTTTTTGCAGCCTATGAGTCATAAATCCTGAATTATGGTGTGCGGGAAATCACAAAATAGAAAACTTAAACTGATATTGGGCTGAGTTCGGTTCAGGAGGCAGATGTCAAGACATCTGCTTTAACATTATTCAAAACAGTTTTTGCTTCAAATGTTAAGACATTTAGAAAAACATTATCAAGTCATTATTTTACCAAAATTGCTGCCAACAAACACTTACACTATCAAAAGATTTGACGAACATGTGCACTGTTATGAAATTGACACTGATGAAGAGAAGCCTTGGTATCATAAAGTGAGGAGGTACCTTGAAGCACAAGAATAACCTGAGGGAGCCTCAATCAATGACAAAAAATTTGTGCAAAGGTTCTCAGCCAAATTCTTCCTAAGCAATGGGATTTTGTACAAACGCAACCATGATTAAACTCTGCTCCATTGTGTGGATAAGAAGGAGGCAGAAGAGACCGTGGAGGACGTGCATGAAGGTATATTTGGAACTCACTCTAGTGGAAACACTATGGCCAATAAAATTTTGATGGATGGTTACTATCGGTCAACTATGGAAACTGATTGTCACCACCATTCGAGGACTTGCCATAAGTGTCAGATCTATGCCGACAAGGTTCATGTGCCTCCAATACCCTTGAATGTCATGACAGATCCGTGGCCATTTGCAATGTGGGGAATTGACATGATAGTAGAAATAAATCCCACTGCCTCTAATGGACATCGTTTCATCCTCGTCGCCATTGATTACTTCACCAAATGGGTCGAAGCTTCTTTATTTGCCTCAGTCAATAAGAACGTTGTAGCCTGATTCATCAAGCATAACCTAATATGTCAATACGACATCCCTAAAAGGATCATCACCGACAATGGAACTAACTTCGACACTGCTATGATCACTGAGCTCTGTACGTAGTTTAAAATCATGCATCATAACTCTTCTCCTTACATACCTAAGATGAATGGTGCAGTGGAAGCTGCCATTAAAAACATAAAGAAGATTATGCAGAAAATGGTGGTGACCTACAAAGATTGGCATGATATGCTACCATTTTATCTTCATGGCTACCGTACTTCTGCTCGAACATTAACTGGGGCAACCCCATTCTCCTTAGTCTATGGCATGGAAGTTGTCCTTCCTGTCGAAGTTAAAATTCCTTCCTTAAGGATTATGAAAGAAGCAGACTTAGGCGAAGATGAATGGATTCAGACAAGATTAAATAAGTTGAATTTGATCGATGAGGAGAGACTGGTTGCTATCTATCATGGTCAAAAGTATCAGAAGCGTATGATCAAGGCATTCAACAAGAAGATCAAACCTCGAGTATACGAGGCTGGCGACTTGGTAATAAAGCACATCATTTTACCACAAGGTGATCCCAGGGTAAAATGTACTCCCACTTATGAAGGGCCATTTGTAGTCAAGAAAGTATTCTCTGGCGGTGCTATGATCCTAACCACTATGGACGACAAAGATTTCCCGTATCCTGTGAACACAAACATAGTCAAAAAAATATTACGCATAAAGAATGACCCGCTAGGTTGACATACCTAGGTAAAAATAAGGTCATCCCGGAAAACCAAAAAGATTCAGGCAAAAATTAGGGATATATAAAAAAGATTGTACACCTGGCAAGTCAAAAACCCATAAGGGCGGCTTGGGCAAAAAAGGGTATCCTATGAAGAAGTGAAAAACACAAGAAGGGGGGTTGAATTGTAAAACTGAAAATCAATGCAATGAACAAGATATTTTTATCATGGTTCGTTTGATCTCAAACTACTCCAGTCCACCCGTCAAGGTGATTTCGCCTCTCTCCAACGAGGTCTTAATCCACTATATTCAACTGAATATTACAATCTGCTTTAACAACTGCTAAAGCCTTCTTGATGCAAACCACAACCCGGTTTGTCAAGGAAACACTTTCTTACAAAGAAGAGAAATAGGTGTGTGAATGTTTTCTACAAAAACAGTTTACCCCAACTGTGATATTACACAACTTAAGCTTATGAAAACTAGATTGCTAAAATATAATTGCGTAAGGAGTTATGGAGCTTTTTAGCAAACTGAGAGAAGGAAGATGATGATTAGCTTTTAGGCGTGTAATATGATGTAGAGCATTAGCCAATTCAATCTTCATTGACTTGTTTATATAGCACTGAATCTGTTGAACGTTGGAGCAATAATCTTGATTCAATGCCAATAACAAACTTTCCTTATTGAGCAGATCTTGTCTGGAATGATGTCGTTGGTAATAATTCGCTTTGAATGCACAGTACCGTTGCTACTTAAAGCGTGTTCTGGCTTGGCCTCATTCTGACTCTGCTTAAGTGCTGATGAACTGTTGTTGTCTTTTAATCAGAGTGTTGAGCGCAGTTCTGTTCATCAAGCTTCAGCATTCGCGTGAGTTGTTCTTCTGATTCTGGTATTCTGATATAACAACTTCTGATGCTGATGTTAATGACCAATATTCTGATGCTGATTAAGAGTACTCCTTGTGATACCTATCAGAGTTTCTGCAAAACAGAAGGTAATATTTTAGGTAGCAAATAGTTCTTATATGAATCACATAATTAATATATCCTTTCATTTTGTTATCATCAAAACTTAAACTTAGGGTAGTAGATTCAAACTTTGTTCTAACAATCTCCCCCTTTTTGATGATGACAAAAACTAGATATTTTTAATTGAAAATACTGTGAAAAAGTATCAGAGATAACTAAATGATGAGATGTATCAGAGTAAGAGGTTATCAAAGATAAGGGATAAGGAGATATCAGAGTTGAGAGATACTCCCCCTGAATTTATTACTTCCCTTTTTAATTCCAAGAGTTCTTCAGGATCAGGTCTTTATTGCCTTTCTTTGAACATCAGAATATCAGAGTTTTGACTGTCAGAAGCTTTAGATCAGAATGTCAGAGCAGAGCTTCAGATCAGAGTATCAGAGCTTTGCTTCGGTCAGAGTGTCAGAGCTTTAGTCTTCAGAATATCAGAGAGCATTCTTGTACCTGTAGACTTAAGCAAAAACAGAAAACATATTCAAGTATATCAGAGTTAGAATGTTTGAGATTTTCTGTCTTAGTAATCCGTTATTGAAAAATATCATTCTTGTTCTCCCCCTTTTTGTCAGCAATCAAAAAGTGTAAGTGATGTGCTAAAACATTTAGAGCAGAAAACTTGTCATATTAAAATATTCAGAGCTAGACAAAAACAGTACAGAAGATATGCAAAGAAAACATGAAAATGGCATGAATGAAAATCTAAGGTTGGGGAGGAAGGCGTGTGAACAGAGTCTCCAGCATTGCTTTGATTTGATCAGCAGTCTCATTCTGCTTGTGCACCATGCTGACTACTGTGTCTATCTTGCTATCCTGCACATTCATCCTTTCTTTCATCTTCTGGTCATTTTCATCCATCCTTTGCTGCAGACGGATATCATTCAGCTTCAGCTCTTCCAGAGTCTGCCTGTCCAAGGCAGCTTGTGAAACATCAGAAGCAGGGAGCTTCTGAGAGCTTTCTGCAACATCTTCAGCTTGGCTGACTTCAGCTTGAATAGTCTGATCTTCTTCTGGATGCACCTTTGAAGCTGTACGCTTCTCAGACCATGGCTCACTATCCAGAAGGAGCACGTCTTCTTTCAGCAGCTGACTTCCAACTTCATTCAGAAGCTTGCTGAAATTCTGCTGTGCTTGCTCATAGTTGATGTCTTGCAATTTTAGAGCTTCAGCACGTACCCAAATTCTGAATTGTGACCAGAGCTGGTCAGAGGCAGCTGGATCAATCATTCCAGGACAGACTTGCTTCAGAGAAGCAACCCACTGCTGCAAACCTGTTTCAAAATTCATAATACCAGAGCCAACATCTGGCTGTTTTGGTTTTGGAATCGCTATTTTATTTTTCAGAACAGCAAGACGGTCAAGGACTGTTAAATCTATGAAGGTCCTGCTGGGGTTTTCTGTGGTTTGTTTGGGAGATGTTTGTTTTGGAGATGGAGTGGGAGAATCAGAGATAATGATTGGACTGTTTGGGGTTTTGGGAGAGTTTGGTGGGTGTTGTACCCCAAAATTTGCCCTCCCATATTCTTCAAGAAATTGCCAAGCCAAGTCATAAAATTCCCCAAGGGTTGCACAGTGCAAAGGCTTCCTATACAGTCAAAATTAGGGTTTTGAGTCTGATCAAGAAAAGGAAGTGTTCAAAGGCTCAATCAAGTCTCATATGCTTACAAACATGGTCAAGCATCCTCATATCAAGTTTCAGGGCATTTCAGCTCAAAATTGCACAGTCAAAACACTAAATTGCACTACAGTCAACTGTAGGGGCAAAATGGTCATTTGACAGTCAAAAGTTCAAAATTTTGGTCAACATATCATTTTGAAGCCACAAGCATCATTTGATCAATGCTTGATCATGATTCTCAAAATTTGGCTCAGAAAATCATCAAGATGCAAAAGTTCCCTTATTTGGACAGCTGAAAAAGTCAATTGAAATTGACCAGGGCATAACTTTCACATGGATTATCAGAAAAATTCCATCCAAAGCTCATTTTGAAGAGAAAGACATTTCCTACAACTCATATTCATACTTCAAGTCCAAGAAATGCTCTCACAAAAAGTTATCAATTTCAACATTATAGGTCATTTTCAAAAGTCAACAAAAAGGGACTTTAAGTCAAAGGCCATAACTTGAGATTGGAAAATCAAAATGACATGGGACCAAAGGCATTGGTTAAAGGACTCAAAGACCTTTCCAAAATGTCCAAGAACATGAGAAAAGCTTAAAAATTGAGCAAGTTATGCATTGGAGAAGTTGGGAAATTTTTGTGAAATGGCAAAAGTCAACTATCCTTGAAACTTCAATTTTTGACAAAAGGGCCCACTTTCTTCCACTTGACTCAGCCTTGTCATGCCACACACGTGTCCCATGATTAATTTCAAGATCAAACATTGATTTTTCTATTTTATTTAATTTTTGATAATTTAATTCATTTTAAATCTTTAAAAATTCAAATAAAATTCAAAAACCAATGGAATAGTGTCATTTGAATTTGGATAGCTTCCATATATCATGGGCCAGCTCACAAACTCATGCTAGGGTTAAATTGCACACCAAGTCTTGGTTTGCTTAAAAAAAGGGAAAATTGGTTAATGGTGAAAAACCTAGGACTAGTTCTCTCATGGGCATGAATCAAGGCCAGCTAATGACCTAATTCTCTTCCCTCATAAGTATTGAGTCAAACCCTAATCACAACACACCAAATGCTGCGCTCAAAAGCTCATTGAAAACTTGGAATTTTGACTTGAAAACTCAATTCTGAAATCACTACTAGAAGGCGATTCAAAGCTTGATTCTTTTTCTAAAAGCTTCCTTGTGGTCTCCTGAACACATTCCAATCCCTAACATCAACTCAAACGCAAGGAACTGGTATATTGGATTCAAACTGTATAGGAAAAATCTCATAATCGTATATCATGTTATAGGCATTCTTTGTGAAATTTATGTATAGATTCTTATTCCTCATGATGTTCTGAAGCTAACCCATGCCCTTAATTTGATTATTATGCTGTGTATGCAATTTCACCATTGTTGCTTTTCTAGGGTTACGAAGCTCAAAATTGGGGCTTTTAAAAATAGGCAAAATTAATCCTCCAAACGATTACCATTGGATTCAGCGCATTGAGACGAACATGGACCAAGCCTCGCGATTAATTTATGAACCATATAGCGCTAATCGCTATTTTTTCTAAAGCCATCTAAAACCACGCATCTAAAACCGTTGCTTAAGGTTTGTGTTTCAGGAAAAAGAAAGAAGACGATGCAGTGTCACGCGGTGATTGGTGTGTTTGAAAGTTGGCGCGCAAGACCCACTAATGCTTCGCTTTTCTTATATATTATTTATTTGTTATTAATATAACAAACGTGTTATTTGGTTCAGATGGCAAACGCAAGCGCTGGTATCATATATGGCCTGGGTTCGATCCCAGGTCTCATGCTTTCCATTTGTTTTTTCCAATTAAGCGTTCATGTGCAGGCTCAGTAACGTGGTCCACCATACACCTTCCAAATCCAATGGCCACGCGTCCCTCAGAAACAAATCAAGGGCTCCAGATTGATGAGCACACTAAACCCTAGTCAAATGTATCACACGTTACACCAAAAGTCAAATGGACTCAAGCTTAATTGGGCCAGATTTGCTTGGACTATACCTCACAATAGGGCCTGAACCCCTCCTGGTTTGCTTTTCTCTTCATATTTTTTAATTATTGTGTTATTTATTTTTATTGTCTTAATTAATTAATTATTTTTCTACAAAATCTAAAAACTTCAAAAATCAGAAAGAAAGATAAAAACATAAAAAATATTTAATTTGCATATTTTCTTGTAAATAAATTAACATGTAAACATTTAGTTTTAATTAGGATATAATTTCAATTTCTTTTAAATAACAAAAATACAAAAATATGTAGAAATAGGCTTAATTAATCTTGATTCCTTTTAATTTCCTTTTTGTACAATAATAATATTTAATTTATTTATTTTCATAATTAAAAATGCATGTAAATTGATTTAGGTTTAAATTAGTTAAAAATTCAATATTTTTCATAATAACTAAAAAATAATTAAAATTAGGGTTTGACATTTTATTTTAGTTATAATTAATTCTCTTTTTTCCATTAAATCTTAAAAAACACTAAAAATACCAAAAACATGTCTTTTAATTTTAATTTTAATTCCTTATTAACTTTAATTTTTTTTTGCAAAAGGGTCCAACGCCCTCGTTCGTAACTTACTTAATTCGCGCATTTATTTATTTCGCTCAAATAATTATGTACCTCTCCCAAAGCGTTGTAACTTAAACTTCTCACACTTTTATTTCTTTTGCTTTATTTACTTTCCGTCAAATCGGGTCCGGTTTAATTTTGGCGATGTGGACCCGCGCCATTTGTAATAGTCTTAGATTTATTTTTCCCGCAACTTTTAACTGTTAACAAAAGCATGAAAGAATGTATGGAATTAAAATAAAATCAAGCGTAGATCACAATGAACATGACAAGACAAATATCAATGAAAACGACACACAAATCGCACACACCACCCCTAGGGTACGCCTCACTGTTGCCTTGCCTCGAAAGGTGATCGTCGAGTAGAGGATGTCTTAGTAAGTCCTCATGATCCGGGAACCTGGCATGAGGGTAGCTTCTAAGGTGTCTTCCCATTGCTCTGGTGATCACCATATCCCTACAAACTCGAATTGACCCGAACACCTCCAACAGTGGTGCTACCTACCTCTCAATGGTGGGATGGCACTACTTTAAAGGACATCTACACAGACGAATTCCTTAGGGTAGGTAGACGACTCATGGATACTTGCTCTCTTCAAAACAAAAATTCAAAGACTTTTCACACCAACACTTTTCAAAAGCTTTCAAAGCAAATTTTTCAAACACTCTGACGTACGAGTCGAACTGAAATTTTTCAAAGAAACTTTTTAAAACCCACATTGAAAAGCAAACAAACATTTTGAAAACACATTGAGCAAGTACCTAAGAGCCCATGGATAACCATGGATAGAAAGGGTGCTAACACCTTCCCTTTCTATAACCTACCTCCCGAACCGAGAGCGATCTCTTTAAGGAATTTTTCTGTGCTTTTGTCCTTTCCATTTGGAGAAAATAAAAGACGGTGGCGACTCTTGCTTCCGCGACATTTCGCGAACCAGCGTTAAACAGTCAGTTCCAGATCCACCGATCACAGAACTGGCGACTCTGCTGGGGACTTAACTTAAAGTGGGGTGTACCTTAGGATTAAGATCACTGTGTTTTCAATTGTCTTCTTTGCTTGCTTTACTATTGTGGGTTGCATCCGAGTTTCATAGATCCTAACCCGGATCTGGGGATACCCTGTTTAGGTAGCATAAGCTGTGAGGGACCTGTCCGGCGTAGACCGACACGGGTGAAACAGTGGCTACGTTGGTGTGGCACCTTGGTCTGTACCGATATCCCTTGTGTTGCAACGAGGAGAATATGGGTCTTCTAAGGAGTCATTAAGCACCAACAACCTTAGAACTATAATTGACACAACTTGGCCTTTAGAACAGTAGCAGTATGCTACGCCCATTGAGGCTAAACTCTCGTGATGGTTCTGGCCGCAAGAAAAGATTGCGATGCTGGAGTTATGACCGATGGAGGGTAGTCAATGATATTGGGATCCTCTAAGAACCCGGTTACTTTGATTAGGACAGGTATGAACCAACAAACTGAAAGAGGGTAGTACCTAGACCTCATGCTGGCCTAAACTTTAGGGGCTTGCCTTGTGTGACTTGTGTGCCTTACCATGTTTGCCTTTGTATCTGTATGTGGTGTGTTTGATCATAACATCATAGCATCATGAGCATTGCATGCATCCTGCATAAGGACTGACTATTTCAAAGACAAGAGGGTTTCATCTTTGCTCTGTTTTGTAGGACATTATGATGCCTGTGCGAAGGAATACTATCCGGTTCAACTTTGTTCGTTCACCTGAGTTGCTTGATGAGTTGGTTAGCAGAATTCCAAACACCACTTCCTTCATTCAGAGGCATGGTTCCCTTCTCAGTTTAGTCACTGCAAAGCGGGATCAACAGTTGATGAGTGTTCTGACCCAGTTCTATGACCCTCAGTACCAGTGCTTCACCTTTCAAGACTTCCAGCTGGTCCCTACCCTGGAAGAGTTCTCTGATTTACTTGGTATCCCTATCTTGGATCAGACTCCCTTTACTGGTTGGGAAAAGACCCTCAGGCTTGAGGACATTGCTGCAGCTCTTCCTTTGACCCATCAAGAGGTAGCAGACAACTGGGTGACTAGAAGCGGAGTTAAGGGTTTCTTGGCTAAGTTTCTAATTGGTAAAGCTAACAATTTCTGGAATGACCTGGACTTTAGGGCATATGAAGACATCTTGGCTCTCCTAATATATGGGTTAGTCCTGTTTCCTAATCCTGACAACTTCATCAATGTCACTGCCATAAGGATCTTTATGTCTCAGAATCCAGTGCCCACTCTCTTGGGTGACATCTTGCAACAACTTCATGCCCGTACTACCCGAAGACGAGGAACCCTATGGTGTTGTATCCCTTTGTTGGTGAGGTGGTTTATTTCGCACCTCCCTAAGTTCGTACTGAAGAACCAAGAAGGAAGAGGTTGGGCTCATAGGTTGATGTCTCTCACCGATAAAGACATCATTTGGACTTGCAGAGGTTTGGATGAGATAGCTATTATTGATCGATGCGGGGAATACCCTAATGTTCCTCTGATTGGTACTCAAGGAGGGATCTCTTACAATCCATGTCTAGCACTCCGTCAGTTTGGAAGAGCAAGAAGAGCAGGCCCCCATGAGATGTTAGTGCCTCACCTCAGTTTCGAGTTTCAGGTGGATAGTGACGAGCTACGTCGTAGGTTCATCAAGGCTTGGGACAAGGTTCATAAAGCTGACCCACAAGAGCTAGGGTCAAAGACTTCTTTACCTATGGAAGCCTACTACAAATGGGTTCGCATCCGTGCTCAGAAGTTAGGTATGCCGTATGAAGCTGTCAGACCCGTCATTCTTGAGTGTCCCGATAAAGATGGTGTTCATCCAGCTGTCCTTCCTCCTCAGATACCTACTGATTATGAGACATTGAAGAGATCTTGGTCGCAACTGCAAGAAGAGCGGGATTCTTATCGGGAAAAGTTCAACGAGCAGGAATTAAAGATCCAGACGCTGACCAAGCAGTTGGAAAATGAGAGAGCTCTGAATGCCTACATCCGTACTGAGAAGAGGAGACCATGGGATCAATGA
Source organism: Vicia faba (assembly GCA_948472305.1). Lineage (NCBI taxonomy): Eukaryota > Viridiplantae > Streptophyta > Magnoliopsida > Fabales > Fabaceae > Vicia > Vicia faba. The sequence goes on from OX451736.1 coordinate 1,102,812,621, forward strand.
GGAACTCTGAATGTGCCTTTACAGTTTTTATTTCCTTTCCAGTATTTCCTTTCATGTAACGCCTAAGGGCAACTTGTTGAATAATTTCAGTTGCAAAGTTGAATCTAATGAAGTGTGTTCTTTTTTGTTTACAAAGTTGATTCCCGATTGTCTTTGAAAACATAATTCATACGCATTTCATACATCATGTGCATAGCAGGTGTTCCCCTTTTTCAGGTTGCTTACAGTTCTTCGCTGTTTATTTCAGCATCATGAACCCTGAATCATCAACCGAGGCATCTATCAAGGCTCTTCAGGCGCAGAACGCCCAATTTCAGGCGCAGAACGCCTAATTTCAGGAGCTGATCAAGGGCTTGGCTCAGGGTCAACAAGAGTTGAAGACCATGCTTCTAAAGAAGACTAAGAAGAAGAGGAGGACTGTGCTATTTAACACTGGGCGCAGACTCGGGAACACCTTACAGATTGAGGCTGAAAGGACTACCCCATCTGTAGGGGAAGGTAGTCACCAAGAAAGGGAGGTCCCTACTCCTGTGGGCTCTGATACTGAAACAGACTTCAACGACGAACAGTACCCTCCTGCTGAAGACCGGTACAAGCAGCTGGAAGACATATTAAAGGCTATGGAAGTTCAGCGGGTGCCTGGACTGGATTTCGGAGACTTGGGGTTATCTACTGGGGTGGTGATCCCATACAAGTTCAAGGCACCTGCCTTTGTGAAGTATGACGGGGCTTCCTGTCCCAAGATGCACCTCCGTTCTTATGTAAGGAAGATCCAGCCTTACACAGCAGACAAGAACCTTTGGATCCACTTCTTCCAGGAGAGTCTTTCAGGGACTCACCTCGAATGGTTCTATCAGCTGGATGGAATCAGCATTCGTAACTGGGAGGACCTGGCCACTGCTTTTTACAAGCAGTATCAATATAATTCCGACCTCGCTCCTACGCGTACCCAGCTCCAGGGTATGTCGCTAGGGTCGGGTGAAGGTTTTAAGGAGTACGCCCAGAAATGGAGAGACCTAGCTGGCAGGGTGCAGCCACCATTGACGGACCGGGAGCTGGTAGATATGTTTTTGGGGACCCTATCTGGTCTATTTTTCAATCATCTCATTGGTAATTCCTCTGCTGGGTTTACTGATCTGATCCTGACTGGTGAAAGGATCGAGGCCGGTATAAAATCGGGGAAGATACAGAAAGTTGCCTCCTCCAGTACTGAAAAGAAACCCTTCAAAAAGGAGGCTAGTGCTGTATATAGCTCCCGGAGAACAGAGCGACCTGAACGCCACCAATCTGTCAGTGCGGTAATGATTGCCAAACCTGCTGCCGCTCCTCGGCTAACTAATCCTCAAAAGTTTGAAAGACCCCGGAGAGAGTTTACCCGGTTAAGCATGACCTTATCACAGATCCTGCCACAGTTGCTATCCACCAATTTAGTGACTGTCAGGGAGGCTCCAAAGTTTCCCAATACTGCATCCCCCAAGTTTAATCCAAATGCTCGCTGTGCTTACCACTCTGATAGCCCGGGGCATAGCACAGATGACTGTTGGGCCCTAAAGAATAAGGTTCAAGACCTCATTGATGCAAAGGAAATACAGTTTGAGGCGCCCGAGAGGCCGAATGTTGTAACCGCTCCCATGCCCCAGCATGGAGTGAATGCTGTTGAGGAGGATTTGTATGTAGCCTCGGTGGATGATGTTGCTACTCCACTGCTGACGGTCAAGAGGAACCTGTTGCTAGCCGGTTTATTTCCGGGATGTAGCGAAGGTTGCCCTCTATGTGTTGCTTTCCCTGCTGGTTGTTCTCTGCTGAAGTCAGGCGTCCAAAACTTGATGGATAGTAGAGAGATTTTGTTCAGAAAGACTGTTGTTCCTGCTGCTCCTGTTGAAGAAGTGTCGATCGTTACCATCTTCAACAACCCTTCCAAGGCTCCTTCAAAGAAGCCTGTCCAAATTTTGCCGGTTCACAAAATTGCTCCCATCACCATTACTGTTCCGGGGCCTATCCCTTACAAATCTGATAAGGCTGTCCCATGGCACTATGGGGCGGATGTTTATGTTCTGGGTGTGAAACAAGAGTTTAACATTGATGCTGGTGTCTCCAACATCACTGGGCCTGCTAAGGTCACTCGTAGTGGAAGACTGTTCTCGCCAGACATTGCTCCTCCGGTAATTCATAGGCCTTTGGTCTTCACACCTGCCAGGATTCCTGTTTCTCCCCCTGACCAAGAATCCACCCCTGCTACCGAGTCATCTGATACTCGGGACAAGGGGATTGCTGCTGATGTGCCCGCCAGGACGGAGGCACCGAGGACCATTGTTGAGGCTTCCAGGCAGGAAATGGAAGAAATCCTCAAGATAATAAAGAAAAGTGATTTCAACGTTGTAGAACAGCTGGGGCACACCCCCTCTAAAATCTCCATGTTGTCACTGCTGCTGTGTTCAGAGGCCCACGCCAAAGCTCTGATTGCTTTCTTAAAGACAGCCCACGTACCCCAAGAGACGTCTGCTGACCAGTTCACCGACTGTGTGGCCAACCTAACCGCTGATAATGGCCTGGGTTTCTCTGATGCCGATCTGACAGCAAAGGGGAAGAACCATAATGACGCCCTGCATGTCTCCATTGAATGCAGGGGCACTACTCTTGCTCATGTGCTGGTTGACACAGGTTCTTCATTAAACGTGCTGCCCAAGAAGGCTCTGGATAGGCTGGATTGTGAGGGTCTAAAGCTCAAACTAAGTAGCATTGATGTCCGGGCCTTTGACGGGTCCAAAAGAATGGTACATGGTGAGGTGGACATCCCAATCAGGGTTGGGTCACAGGTATTTGATTCAAAATTCTATGTGATGGACATCCATCCGTCCTATTCTTGTTTGCTGGGTCGCCCGTGGATCCACAAGGCTGGAGCTGTGACATCCACGTTGCATCAGAAGCTCAAGTACCCGGTCAGGGGGAAGATCGTAACGGTGCAAGGGGAAGAGGAGTACATGGTCAGCCACCTCAACTCCTTCAGATACATAGAAATGGATGGGGAGTTCATTGAAACCCCCTTTCAACATTTTGAGGAAGTGCCACAAACCTTGGCAGCAGCAGAAGCAGTGGATGAAGAGGTTTCTCCTTTGAAGATGGCCTCCTTAAAGGACGCCCGGGCTGTGATCGAAAGAGGTGAATGTGCAAACTGGGGCAAGCTCCCTGATCTTACTCCTAAGACTAACAAGTTTGGGCTGGGTTTCACCACAGAAGCTCAGAGAGCAGTGCGCAGGGCGAGAATTGGAAGACCTCCTGTGCTCATCACCCACTCAGAAGTGAATGCTATTGGAGAGGAAGACAAAGTGGAAGAGTCAGAGTTCGATAGCTGGATCTACCCGACGACCGACGGTGGATTGACCAATTGGACTGCTAAAGACTTTACACCCATAACTTTTGTTCCCCAGTAATGAACTTCTTTGTTTTGGATTTGTAATAAACAATAATTTGAAACTATATGGCCCGGTGTCTTACCCGGGACACCGTGGTTTTGTTTATGAGGGCTTTTGTTTGTCACTATCATATATCATGAATAAAAGCATTGGACGTTTTTCACATTTCAAATTTTGCGCTCCTTTTCTTTCCTTTCTTTACATATTGCAAAACAGCTGTATTTACACACACACTCACTCATACAGGTTTCAATCCACTCTGGATCTCACTGGTAACGACTCTGCTACTGCCAGTTATGACTTCGAAAATCCGATCAACTTAGCCGAAGACGAAGGTGAAGATGATTGCGAAGTGCCTGGTGAACTTGCAAGACTGTTACAACAGGAAGAGAGGGCAATTCAACCCCATGAAGAGCCAGTGGAAATAATAAACTTGGGTACTGAAGAAGACAAGAAAGGGGTAAAGATTGGTGCCAACCTAGAGCTCAGCGTGAAGCAACGGTTGACTCAGATGCTGCATGACTATAAGGAGATCTTTGCCTGGTCCTACGAAGATATGCCCGGATTAGATACCGACATTGTGGTCCATCACTTACCAACTAAAGAAGATTGCCCTCCGGTTAAGCAAAAGGTCCGCCGTATGCGTCCAGAGATGTCTGAGAAGATTAAAGCCGAGGTTATGAAGCAGTTTGATGCCGGGTTTCTTGCAGTGACTTCTTACCCTCAGTGGGTTGCTAATGTGGTACCGGTACCTAAGAAAGACGGCAAGGTCAGAATGTGTGTCGATTACAGGGATCTGAACAGGGCCAGCCCCAAGGATGACTTCCCTCTACCTCACATTGATGTCCTTGTTGATAATACAGCTCAGCATAAAGTGTTCTCTTTTATGGATGGTTTTTCAGGCTACAATCAGATCAAGATGGCTCCTGAAGACATGGAAAAGACTACATTCGTTACTCAGTGGGGCACCTTCTGCTACAAAGTCATGCCTTTTGGACTAAAGAATGCTGGGGCAACCTACCAACGTGCCATGGTTGCTTTATTTAATGACATGATCCATCATGAGATAGAAGTGTATGTTGACGACATGATCGCTAGGTCTCAGACTGAGGAAGAACACCTTGATCATCTACAGAAACTGTTTGACCGTTTGAAACTGTACAAGCTGAGGTTGAACCCGAACAAGTGCACCTTCGGGGTAAGATCTGGAAAGTTGCTAGGCTTCGTGGTAAGTGACAAGGGAATTCAAGTGGACCCTGCTAAGGTCAAAGCCATTCAAGAGATTCCAGTTCCTAAGACAGAGAAGGAAGTCAGAGGCTTTCTAGGACGTCTGAATTACATTGCTCGGTTCATCTCACACCTAACTGCTACCTGTGAACCAATCTTCAAGCTGCTGAAGAAAGATCAGGTAGTACGTTGGAATGATGAATGTCAGGCGGCTTTTGACAAAATCAAAGAATATCTCCAAGAACCACCCATCCTTATGCCACCAGTTGAAGGGAGACCTTTGATACTTTACCTGACAGTGCTTGATAATTCAATGGGGTGTGTGCTGGGGCAGCATGACGAGTCTGGCCGAAAAGAGCATGCCATTTATTACCTTAGCAAAAAGTTTACCGACTGTGAGACCCGATACTCACTGCTTGAGAAAACTTGTTGCGCTTTGGTATGGGCTGCTCGCCGGCTGAGACAGTATATGCTGACTCACACTACCTTGTTGATCTCAAAAATGGATCCGATAAAGTACATATTCGAAAAGCCTGCTCTGTCTGGGAGAATTGCAAGATGGCAGATGATCTTGACGGAATACGACATTCAGTACACGACCCAAAAAGCCATCAAGGGAAGTGTATTGGCAGACCACTTAGCACATCAAGCTGTAGATGACTACCAATCAATGAACTTCGAGTTTCCGGATGAAAGCATTATGATAGTAACTGACTGTGAAGTACCTGGACCGGATGAAGGACCTGAACCAGGATCCCGATGGTCTATGCATTTTGACGGAGCATCCAACGCTTTGGGAAATGGTATTGGCGTCATCATCATATCTCCACAAGGTACTCATACTCCACTCACCGCCCGGCTGTATTTCAACTGTACCAACAACATGGCGGAGTATGAGGCGTGTATCATGGGTCTTCAAGCTGCGATCGACCTGAGGATCAAATTTCTGAGTGTCTTCGGAGATTCCGCTCTTGTGATCAATCAGATCAAAGGAGAGTGGGATATGAAACATCCAAACTTGATTCCTTACAGAGAATGTGTGTTGACCCTGATTCCCCACTTCACAGAGATAACCTTTGAGCACTTTCCAAGAGAAGAGAATCAGTTAGCGGACGCGTTAGCTACAATGTCTTCAATGTTCAAGGTCAAATGGGATAATGAGGCTCCCCGGATCATCATCTGGAAACTGGACGAGCCGACATACTGTTGTGATCTCGAAACTGAATTGGTGACTGAGAAGCCTTGGTACCACGAAGTGAAGAGATATCTGGAAACTCAGGAATACCCTGAAGGCGCCTCTGTCAATGATAAGAAATTCCTGAGAAGATTCGCAGCCAAATTCTTCCTTAGCAACAACATCTTGTACAAGCGAAACCATGATTCAACCTTACTGCGTTGTGTGGATAAAACTGAAGCAGAAAGAATCATGGAAGAGCTACATGAAGGGACCTTTGGTACACATTCCAGTGGACATACTATGGCTAAGAAAATCCTACGGGCAGGATACTATTGGTCCACAATGGAAGCTGAATGCTACCAACATTCCAGGACATGCCACAAGTGCTAGATCTATGCAGACAAGGTGCATGTTCCTCCAGTTCCCCTGAATGTTCTGACTGCGCCATGGCCGTTTGCAATGTGGGGCATAGACATGATCGGCGAGATAAAACCTACAGCATCTAATGGACATCGCTTCATCCTAGTGGCGATTGACTATTTTACGAAGTGGGTTGAGGCAGCATCCTATGCTACAGTAACCAAGACTGTTGTGGCACGGTTTATTCGGCACAATCTGATCTGTCGGTACGGCGTCCCTAAGAGAATTATTACAGACAACGGTGCCAATCTAAACAATAAGATGATCGCCGAGCTCTGCGAACAGTTCAAGATACAGCACCACAACTCTTCTCCTTACAGACCGAAGATGAATGGGGCTGTAGAAGCAGCAAATAAGAACATCAAGAAAATCGTGCAGAAAATGACAGTAACTTATAAAGATTGGCACGAGATGTTACCGTTCGCTCTACATGGGTACCGTACCTCAGCCAGGACGTCAACCGGGGCAACTCCTTTCTCTCTGGTTTATGGTATGGAGGCAGTCTTGCCAATCGAAGTGCAAATACCCTCTCTCCGGATAATGAAGGATGCAAACCTGAACGAAGATGATTGGATCCAGACACGACTTGATCAGCTCAACCTCATAGACGAAAAGAGACTTGCTGCTATCTGTCATGGTCAGACGTATCAGAAACGGATGATCAGGGCATTTAACAAAAAGGTCAGACCACAGGAATATCGAGTCGGGGATCTGGTAATCAAGCGAATCATCCTTCCTCAGAGTGATCCAAGGGGCAAATGGACCCCTACGTACGAAGGGCCATTTGTGGTTAAGCACGTGTTCTCAGGAGGAGAAATGATATTAACCAATATGGATGGTGACGATCTTCCTCACCCCGCCAATGCAGACATAGTAAAAAAATATTACGCATGAAAAAAAGACCCGCTAGGCTGACATGCCTAGGCAAAAATTAGGGCTTCCCGTCGAACCAAAAGGGTTCGGGAAAAATGAAGGGATGAAAATGGAAAAAAATCTGTACACCCAGCAAGTCGAAAACCTGAAAGGGCGGCTTGGGCAAAAATGGATATCCCGGTGGACTGAAAACCCGAAAGGGCGGTCCAGGCAAAAATTAGGGATAAAAACGTAATGCTATGTCTCATTGATCACTTTGCATCCAGAATCCGGTATCTACATCAAGATCAGATCGATCAGTCAGCTTCACCTTCAACCAAGGTCATCAAGTGTTGAGACGCTCGGAGTTATAAAGGCAATAGCAGAGTTGAAACCCAGTGGATCATTCATTTCACACAGCTGTTTTATTTTCTTTTGTACAAAATTTGTATAAACCCTTTTTGCTCAGTGGCGTCCTCTTATTAGGACGTCAGCCTCTTGTATACAAAACGCCTATTTACAGGCCACTCAAAAATCAATACAAATATACTTTTCAGTTAAAATGTGCCTTTTGTTTTTTCCTTTTCTGTTTTGTTTTGCGAAGAACGTCCAAGGTTCAATTTGTGATATATGCATTGACAATAATTTGCTAGCTCATAAATATTTGCATACGAAACAAAGAATTAATTACAGGTAATATTAGAAACAGGGGCAATAAGGAGTTGTTTAGGCAATCTAATCGTTCTATCCTCCAAAGTACCAAGATAGGTTCAGCTAAAGAACATAACCAGGCATCTTAAATTCCCCAGAGAGTGAGACAGCAAGCAGTATACTCTCCTCAAGCAAAACAGTTATCAACCTTAAGGAAGTTGGGTGTCCTCCAGCAGATCCCAACATTCCCCAGCAGCATATATTCTTAACAAGCATCCCCGGCAGTCTTGGTCTAAAGATTGTTCCCCGGCGGCATACATCAACATTCAAAGGAATCACTTCCCCAGCACATCAAAACGCCCCAGGAGAGTCCAATTAGTTTCCCCGGGAAAGTTGGAATTCATATCTCCCCAAGCAGTAAGCTTATCCCCAGTAAATTCTGGAAGCTTATCCTTCGCTGAGCACGAACGCGTCGTCCGGCTTGATTTAAAGAGTTATTTCCTTAACAGGATATAACTGGGTTATCCTCAGCCAAAAGCCACGGAAAGAGTGTCGTCGACGAAGTCTTCCTATTCCCAGCGAAGTCTATCAATACTCCCAACATAATAAGGGTATCCCCAGCAAACTATTATCAACACTCAGCAAGGCATCCCTCTTCCCACAGAGTATTGCTTCCCAGCATGGTCACTAGAGTATCTTTTCCCTCCGCAGAATCCTCCATTTGCCAAGTTTATTCCGCAACGGAGTCATCTTCTCCTACCGGTATTCTTGTAGTTATCATCCCCAGCGGAAGCAAAATCTATTCTCCAACAGCAGCCCAGGAATGACTTCCCGGCACCCGTCAAGGATTTACTTTCCTAGACGAAAAACACATACATCACATACATCATTCTAGCATGCATAGACGCATTATATCATACAAATCTCATTTATGTTGAGAACATCATTGCTTGATCCATATCATGCATTGCATATGACTGACCTTTACCTTTCAGGAAAGATGCAGTTAAGATTCTCAATCATATTTCAAGACCTTGTCCGGTTCAGTTAAATCGACCCTAAGATTTTCCTGATGCTTATCCAGTCAAAGGCCTTCTCTGGTTCAGTCAGATCGACCTTAAGATCTCCCTGATGCTTATCCAGTTGAAGATATTCCAAGACCTTGTCCGGTTCAGTTAAATCGACCCTAAGATTTTCCTGATGCTTATCCAGTCAAAGGCCTTCTCTGGTTCAGTCAGATCGACCCTAAGATCTCCCTGATGCTTATCCAGTTGAAGATATTCCAAGACCTTGTCCGGTTCAGTTAAATCGACCCTAAGATTTTCCTGATGCTTATCCAGTCAAAGGCCTTCTCCGGTTCAGTCAGATCGACCCTAAGATCTCCCTGATGCTTATCCAGTTGAAGATATTCCAAGACCTTGTCCGGTTCAGTTAAATCGACCCTAAGATTTTCCTGATGCTTATCCAGTCAAAGGCCTTCTCTGGTTCAGTCAGATCGACCTTAAGATCTCCCTGATGCTTATCCAGTTGAAGATATTCCAAGACCTTGTCCGGTTCAGTTAAATCGACCCTAAGATTTTCCTGATGCTTATCCAGTCAAAGGCCTTCTCTGGTTCAGTCAGATCGACCCTAAGATCTCCCTGATGCTTATCCAGCTGAAGACATTTCAAGACCTAGACCGGTCCAGTTAAATCGACTCTAAGATTTTCTGATGCTTATCCAGTCAAAGGCCTTCTCTGGTTCAGTCAGATCGACCCTAAGATCTCCCTGATGCTTATCCAGTTGAAGACATTCCAAGACCTTGTCCGGTTCAGTTAAGTCGACCCTAAGGTTTTCCTGATTCTTACTCAGTCAAAGGCCTCTCTGGTTCAGTCAGATCGACCCTAAGATCTCCCTGATTCTTATCCCAGTAGAAGACACCCAAGATTTTTCTCAACGAGCATTGTTGAAGTTAAAGTCGCCCAAGGTTCTCTTACCATTCATGCTAAGGTAGTAACCATCCCTGGTGCTTTCATCGCCGTTTGAAGCTCCAGACTCAGCTCCTGTGACCAGTCAGGACACATCTATACCAGGCATCTAAAAATCAGCTCCTGCAACGTGTCAGGTACTCATTGTCTGTTTTGCAGGTATACAGGTTCTTGCCAAGGAATCTCTTACATAATCAAACATCCAGATGGCATCTATAAGCCCATTCCACCATCACTGCTACTATGTAAGCGCAAATTTCTGGGCACTCTAGTGTCCAATCATCTTCTACCCTCGGATTACGAAAGGCACGTCAGCCAATCTACATCCTCAGGTCTAAGAAGATTGAACAGGGGCAACTGTTGTACCCCAAAATTTGCCCTCCCATATTCTTCAAGAAATTGCCAAGCCAAGTCATAAAATTCCCCAAGGGTTGCACAGTGCAAAGGCTTCCTATACAGTCAAAATTAGGGTTTTGAGTCTGATCAAGAAAAGGAAGTGTTCAAAGGCTCAATCAAGTCTCATATGCTTACAAACATGGTCAAGCATCCTCATATCAAGTTTCAGGGCATTTCAGCTCAAAATTGCACAGTCAAAACACTAAATTGCACTACAGTCAACTGTAGGGGCAAAATGGTCATTTGACAGTCAAAAGTTCAAAATTTTGGTCAACATATCATTTTGAAGCCACAAGCATCATTTGATCAATGCTTGATCATGATTCTCAAAATTTGGCTCAGAAAATCATCAAGATGCAAAAGTTCCCTTATTTGGACAGCTGAAAAAGTCAACTGAAATTGACCAGGGCATAACTTTCACATGGATTATCAGAAAAATTCCATCCAAAGCTCATTTTGAAGAGAAAGACATTTCCTACAACTCATCTTCATACTTCAAGTCCAAGAAATGCTCTCACAAAAAGTTATCAATTTCAACATTATAGGTCATTTTCAAAAGTCAACAAAAAGGGACTTTAAGTCAAAGGCCATAACTTGAGATTGGAAAATCAAAATGACATGGGACCAAAGGCATTGGTTAAAGGTCTCAAAGACCTTTCCAAAATGTCCAAGAACATGAGAAAAGCTTAAAAATTGAGCAAGTTATGCATTGGAGAAGTTGGGAAATTTTTGTGAAATGGCAAAAGTCAACTATCCTTGAAACTTCAATTTTTGACAAAAGGGCCCACTTTCTTCCACTTGACTCAGCCTTGTCATGCCACACACGTGTCCCATGATTAATTTCAAGATCAAACATTGATTTTTCTATTTTATTTAATTTTTGATAATTTAATTCATTTTAAATCTTTAAAAATTCAAATAAAATTCAAAAACCAATGGAATAGTGTCATTTGAATTTGGATAGCTTCCATATATCATGGGCCAGCTCACAAACTCATGCTAGGGTTAAATTGCACACCAAGTCTTGGTTTGCTTAAAAAAAGGGAAAATTGGTTAATGGTGAAAAACCTAGGACTAGTTCTCTCATGGGCATGAATCAAGGCCAGCTAATGACCTAATTCTCTTCCCTCATAAGTATTGAGTCAAACCCTAATCACAACACACCAAATGCTGCGCTCAAAAGCTCATTGAAAACTTGGAATTTTGACTTGAAAACTCAATTCTGAAATCACTACTAGAAGGCGATTCAAAGCTTGATTCTTTTTCTAAAAGCTTCCTTATGGTCTCCTGAACACATTCCAATCCCTAACATCAACTCAAACGCAAGGAACTGGTATATTGGATTCAAACTGTATAGGAAAAATCTCATAATCGTATATCATGTTATAGGCATTCTTTGTGAAATTTATGTATAGATTCTTATTCCTCATGATGTTCTGAAGCTAACCCATGCCCTTAATTTGATTATTATGTTGTGTATGCAATTTCGCCATTGTTGCTTTTCTAGGGTTACGAAGCTCAAAATTGGGGCTTTTAAAAATAGGCAAAATTAATCCTCCAAACGATTACCATTGGATTCAGCGCATTGAGACGAACATGGACCAAGCCTCGCGATTAATTTATGAACCATATAGCGCTAATCGCTATTTTTTCTAAAGCCATCTAAAACCACGCATCTAAAACCGTTGCTTAAGGTTTGTGTTTCAGGAAAAAGAAAGAAGACGATGCAGTGTCACGCGGTGATTGGTGTGTTTGAAAGTTGGCGCGCAGGACCCACTAATGCTTCGCTTTTCTTATATATTATTTATTTGTTATTAATATAACAAATGTGTTATTTGGTTCAGATGGCAAACGCAAGCGCTGGTATCATATATGGCCTGGGTTCGATCCCAGGTCTCATGCTTTCCATTTGTTTTTTCCAATTAAGCGTTCATGTGCAGGCTCAGTAACGTGGTCCACCATACACCTTCCAAATCCAATGGCCACGCGTCCCTCAGAAACAAATCAAGGGCTCCAGATTGATGAGCACACTAAACCCTAGTCAAATGTATCACACGTTACACCAAAAGTCAAATGGACTCAAGCTTAATTGGGCCAGATTTGCTTGGACTATACCTCACAATAGGGCCTGAACCCCTCCTGGTTTGCTTTTCTCTTCATATTTTTTAATTATTGTGTTATTTATTTTTATTGTCTTAATTAATTAATTATTTTTCTACAAAATCTAAAAACTTCAAAAATCAGAAAGAAAGATAAAAACATAAAAAATATTTAATTTGCATATTTTCTTGTAAATAAATTAACATGTAAACATTTAGTTTTAATTAGGATATAATTTCAATTTCTTTTAAATAACAAAAATACAAAAATATGTAGAAATAGGCTTAATTAATCTTGATTCCTTTTAATTTCCTTTTTGTACAATAATAATATTTAATTTATTTATTTTCATAATTAAAAATGCATGTAAATTGATTTAGGTTTAAATTAGTTAAAAATTCAATATTTTTCATAATAACTAAAAAATAATTAAAATTAGGGTTTGACATTTTATTTTAGTTATAATTAATTCTCTTTTTTCCATTAAATCTTAAAAAACACTAAAAATACCAAAAACATGTCTTTTAATTTTAATTTTAATTCCTTATTAACTTTAATTTTTTTTTGCAAAAGGGTCCAACGCCCTCGTTCGTAACTTACTTAATTCGCGCATTTATTTATTTCGCTCAAATAATTATGTACCTCTCCCAAAGCGTTGTAACTTAAACTTCTCACACTTTTATTTCTTTTGCTTTATTTACTTTCCGTCAAATCGGGTCCGGTTTAATTTTGGCGATATGGACCCGCGCCATTTGTAATAGTCTTAGATTTATTTTTCCCGCAACTTTTAACTGTTAACAAAAGCATGAAAGAATGTATGGAATTAAAATAAAATCAAGCGTAGATCACAATGAACATGACAAGACAAATATCAATGAAAACGACACACAAATCGCACACACCACCCCTAGGGTACGCCTCACTGTTGCCTTGCCTCGAAAGGTGATCGTCGAGTAGAGGATGTCTTAGTAAGTCCTCATGATCCGGGAACCTGGCATGAGGGTAGCTTCTAAGGTGTCTTCCCATTGCTCTGGTGATCACCATATCCCTACAAACTCGAATTGACCCGAACACCTCCAACAGTGGTGCTACCTACCTCTCAATGGTGGGATGGCACTACTTTAAAGGACATCTACACAGACGAATTCCTTAGGGTAGGTAGACGACTCATGGATACTTGCTCTCTTCAAAACAAAAATTCAAAGACTTTTCACACCAACACTTTTCAAAAGCTTTCAAAGCAAATTTTTCAAACACTCTGACGTACGAGTCGAACTGAAATTTTTCAAAGAAACTTTTTAAAACCCACATTGAAAAGCAAACAAACATTTTGAAAACACATTGAGCAAGTACCTAAGAGCCCATGGATAACCATGGATAGAAAGGGTGCTAACACCTTCCCTTTCTATAACCTACCTCCCGAACCGAGAGCGATCTCTTTAAGGAATTTTTCTGTGCTTTTGTCCTTTCCATTTGGAGAAAATAAAAGACGATGGCGACTCTTGCTTCCGCGACATTTCGCGAACCAGCGTTAAACAGTCAGTTCCAGATCCACCGATCACAGTGGGGTAGATTCTGGCGAGGATGGCAGCTGGGCCATGGTTACTGTTGTTCCACATGGCAGCTGGATTGCCAGAGGTTGTGGCTCAGATGATTGAGGAGAATGAGGTTCAGAAGGCGGAGGAGATGGAGTTTCAGAATGATGAAACTCAGGTTGAGGTGATGGTGGATGAATTTCTGGTTGAGAAGAGGGAGAAGAAATTGCTGGTTGTGGAGAAGGAGGAGGAATTTCTGGTTGTTCAGGAATATGTGGTTCTTCTGGAATGGGTGAGAGAGGTTGTTCTGGTTGAGGAGAGTGGATAATTTGTGGTTCAGAGTTTGGATTATTGGAGGGGTGATCAGAGGCATGTTGATCAATGTCAGACAGCACTTTGTCAATTGCTGATGTTATTGAGATTGTTGGTTTGGGATGTTTGGTGCGGGGTCTTCTGAGTTGTAGTGCCTCAGAAGGGTCATCTTCTGGTTCGGTTTCATCTATTGTTGGGATGGGGATTGGGATTCTATAAGAAGCTGGAGTTGGGATTGATGTTGGAATAGCAGAAGAATTTAAAACAGAAGCAGCAGATAAATTACCTCTTTTCTTGGGTGTGTGCTGGGATGTTCCTTCTGAAGGGGCCTTCCTTTTCTTCGTCTTCTTCAGTGTAACTTCTGGTTGAGGTTGGTGCAGATCTTTGATATTCAGCTTGGGATCTGTACCATCAGCCTTGCACGCGTCTAGGTATCTGAGAACCACCACTGGTTTAGATTCTATCTCAGAAAATAAAGGAAAGTCACTCAGTGGGACTCTTCTGCTGGTGATGTCAGCAATAGGAGTAACGCTGGGTTCCTTTCTGATATTCTCTATTAACTTCATTTTCTTTAGATTCTTCGCGTTCAGAGGCTTGCCAACAGTTGGTTCAATGGTGCTTAACTCTTGAGCTTCTATCAGGTGCTCTATCAGCCTATTCTCAGTCAGAATATCTGATATTAACCTTCCAAAGGGTATCCAATCCCTCTTTGTTCTTTCTTCTTCCCTGGTTTCCTTCACGCTTGTTCTGAGGTGATTAAACAGAAGATGAGCCTATAGAGTTTCCTCATATAGAAAATAGGAATTCTCAGCAGAAGCATTCTAAACAAGGTTGAAGAGATGCGTACTCTTCATCTCCAGTAGTAGTCCAGGATTTAGCTTCCAAAAAACTACACAACAGTTGTCAAGGATTTATTTTCCCAGACAAATATACACTTCAAATAACATTTCACATTCATACATCATGACATATGCATACAAAATGCATATAGCACAATCTCATTTATTTTGAGAACATCATTATGCAATACATGCATCGTGACATTGCATTATAACTAATTCTTTACCTTTTCAAGAAACATCGGTCACCAGATGAATACCATCAACGACAAACATTTTATCTGCTGGTTCAGTTTAAATCAACCAATGATTTATCCTAATTCTATTCCGGTAGACGCTTTTTCTGGTTCACTAAAATTACTCCGAAGATTTATATTGATTCGTTATTCAGTTAAATATTATTCAAGACCTCTGCTGGTTCATTTTAAATCGACCAATGATTTATCATGATTCCGTTCCAATAGACACTTTCTCTGTGTCAGTAAAATCGCTCCGAAGATTTATACTGATTCGTTATCTAGTTAAAGATTATTCAAGACCTCTGCTGGTTCAATTTAAATTGACCAATGATTTATCTTTATTCTGTTTTGGTAGACACTTTCTTTGGTTCATTTAAATCACTCTGGAGATTTATACTGATTCTTTATCTAGTTAAAGATTATTCAAGACCTTTTTTGGTTCAGTTTAAATCAACCAATGATTTATCCTAATTCCGTTCCGGTAGACACTTTCTCTGCTTCCGTTAAATCACTCTAAAGATTTATACTGATTCGTTATCTAATTAAAGATTATTCAATACCTTTGTTGTTTCAGTTTAAATCGACCAATGATTTATCCTGATTTTGTTCCGATAGACACTTTCGCTGGTTCAGTTAAATCGCTCCAAAGATTTATATTTATTCGTTATCCAGTTGAAGATTACTTAAGACCTCTTCTCGATTCAGTATAAATCGATCAAAGATTTATTCTATTACTTCTTCCAGTCAAAAGTCACTTTGGATGGCATATATAAGCCCATCTCTGGAGACATTCCATCATGGAATATTTAAGCCCATTCCTGATTGTGATACGGTGGGAGAACTGACTTGAAGGTTTTGTGTTTGATTGCAAATGTTGCGGTTAGCAAGAGTCGCCATCGACTTTTCTTTTATCCAAAAGGAAAGGTGAAAAAGCACAGGAAAGACATTTGAGATTATTTCTTGAGTTCGGGGGGTAGATTATGAAAAGGGAATGTATTAGCACCCTTTTCATCCATGGTTTTCCATGGGCTCTTAGTTACTTGCTAGATCACTTGCTTTTTGTTGGAAATTGTGCTTGGTGTGGTTTTTGAAAGTATTTTGTAAAGAGGTCATTGTTTAGGCAATCTTTGTAATGATTCTTGTTTGTAAGAATGTATACAAAGATGTTTGATCTTTTTGAAAATGTTTTCAAGCTTTATAAGATGTTTTGAAAGTGTAGGTGTTTGTTTTGAAAATATCAAGGATGTTTGTTTGAAATTGAGCAAGTAATTAGGAGCTTTCTACCTACTCAAAAGTATTTCTTATTCATTTTCCTTTTTCTTTGACAGTGTTATCTTACCGTTGATTTGGTAAGTAACCCTATCTTTGGAAGTAAACGGGACGAGCGTGGGTCATCGTATAACCATGATTAGAAATGTTGCAAGGTATCTTAGTATTCTTTTTAGGGACTAGGATCATTTGAAAGGCAACTTAGATAGCGTCATCGAGGGACTATGATCTTGTATTTGCTTTGTTTTTGCTAAGATATCTTACATGCATAATATGGCCATTTTGTATAAGGCAACCAAGTGGAATAACCCTAGGGGTGCTTTGTATGTAAATGTATTGTTTTCATGCTTGTTTTTGTCTTGAATTAGGGTTTTCTAAGTATTGGTTTTAGTCTTTCCATACAAACCCTAATTACTAGCATGTTATATATAAAAGCGATAAATTGCGAGATTTAAAGTTACTATGCTAATTAATTAAAGAAAATAATTAATCAAACTTAAATTTATTAAGAGAAAATTTTAAATAAAAACCCTAAATTTGTTAATTGATTAAAAGAAAATAAGTTTAGAAAAAGTATTTGTTGGTATTTTTGTCTTAAAAATATTTATAGCATTAAAAAATATTTTTGGCCTTTTTTATATATGAATAAATTTATTTTAATAGGTGTAAAAGAAAAATAAATATTAACCTAGTTTTAATTAAATTTACAAAATGATTTATAAAAAATAAATAAAGTATAGTTAATAAAAACATTTTTTTGTGAGAAAAAATAAAATAAACTAAGTTAAAATAAAAATCTATTTTTTTTTTTTGTATTTTTTATGATTTTTAATGTTAGGAAAAAAATGTTTGAGAAAATAAAAATGAAATAAAAATAAGAAAATAAAATAACTTGGGCCAGGGGCGCAACAAGGAAACAGGGGGTTAACTAGCAAAAACAAAAAAAAAAAGAATAACAAAAAGCCCAACAGGGCCCAACGCCTGCAAAAAAAATCAGAAAATGAAAAAAACATGTAAAAAACACAAAAGGGTACCACTGGGGCTCGAGCCCACATCCCAAAGGTTACAGACGCACTCTTCTACCACTGGGGTGGCTATACATCCGTTAACATAAGCAAAACAATAAATATACAAGGCAAAATGCACCCTGATGACTTCATCTTCAACCTCCAGCCAGACCAACTGTAACTTGTTTATTTCTCATCAAAAATGAAAACTGTAAACATGAAACTTGTAGCAAATTTTATCACGGTTTAAGAAATGTAAAGCATTAAAACTATAGATCAAAGATAAGCATGCATTTTAATGGTCCTAATCCGAATCCTAAAAATCTCAAAAATTTCAGTTTCAAAATTCTCTAAGCTCAAGCAAAATTAATGGAAACTATGGACATGGTTAGCTTTAGGGCAATCATATCTACATGTTTTGTTCACAAATAAATCATTGATGATGCATGTATGAAGAATTCCAAAGTTAGAAAACTTACCTCAAAACTGGAAATCGTGTTTTGAGTTTGAGCTTATTTCAAGTGACGGTGATGATCAGGTTAGCTTCCTTGAGGTCCCAGGAAGCTAATGCAATGATTAGCTTGAGAAATGGATGGCTGAAATGGTTTAGAGAAGTCAATATGCAGAGCTCTATTTTTGGAAATGGAGGATGGTGTTAATGGTGTTACCGTTCTATAACAGAGTGCGGGATCAACTCTATATGATGTTTAAAAACTTTAGAAACCAAAAGACCAAGAAACGCACGAGTAGATTATGAGTTTCATGTTTTTGGTCAGTTTGTGTGAAAATGGAAGTATGAAGTGTGATTCTGAGTTCTAGGTTCTTTCAAGGCTTGAGAATTCGTGTGTTTGTGTCAAATAGTTTGTGTATGTATAAACAAAAGTGTTTGAGAGCTTTGGACCATCAGAAGTACAAGTTTCTAGCTTTTGGCTAGGTTACTTGATTTTGAAGAAAAGAGGGAAACAAGTTTCAAGGAGAGGTACAAGCATGGGATGGGTGATTGTAAGTGTTTGAAACATTTCTCATGAGTTATAGGACCTGTTTGATCAGAATAGAACAAGTGCAAGGCTCAAGAACAAGTTTTGTACAAAAAGTCACTTTATCAAAATGGCAATGTAACCTTTCTTCCAAAAATGGATATAAAGCATGTCCATGCATTAAATGCTTGAAGTGAGACTTCTAACAGTTGTGTAAACCATTAATTATGGAGTGCCTAACAAGTTTGAGGCTTGTAAAGTAGAGTTAATGCAGCGCAACTTTGAATTTGAATTTTGTTCATCGCTAAAATGACTTGTAATTAAGGTGATAAAACCCTAACTTCATCTCTACGATTCTCCCTACTCAGGAATGATCTCAAGGAGTTCTTGGACATTTTGGAATGCTTTTAATGTGCTATACAACCCATTTTTAATTTCTTTTTAAGATTCCCCTTGAAACTATATTAAAAAGTGCCATGAAGTTGGGTCAAAATCCTGACCAAATTAGGGAAAATTTCACTAAGTGTTTAGTTTCATGACCACATATTCATAAAATTATAACTTGAGATCCAAGCACTTTTGGAAGAAGTTGTGTGAATAAAAGTTTTATATTTCATGTAAGATCTACAACTTTCATGTTGGAAGTTTCTCTTGAAACATCTTGCATCATGGTGAAAATTTTGCTCAAAGTTATGAAAAAATAAGAAATTTCCAACACTTAGAAAAATTTCAAAGTTTTTAAATTTTGACTTTTCAAAATGAAATCTTGATTTTTGATTTCTTGATGAATAAGTTTCATATTTTTACATGTTTTAATTAATTGTGATCTTTGGCATTTGAATTTGACAAAAAAGTCAAAGTTTGACTTTTCAGTATACGGTTGACTTTTGATAAGTTGACTGAAAAATTCATCTGTCAATCCAATGGTCTTGCAATGTTTTGAACCATTTCATTAGGTCAAAATTATGCAATTGGACTCTTTAGATCATTTCTTAAACCAATTGACCATTTTCTAGGTCAAAAATCAGAAATTGCCCTTTCCTAGTCAAAACCCTAATTTTGACCATTTTGCCCTTTTTGGAGATTTGATCAAATTTCTTGAAGAATTGTGATCCAAACTTGATCAAATGATACATATTAGTTTAAAATGTTGATGGGGATAAAAAATTATGAAGTTTGACTGTAAATTGGTCATAGTTGACTTTTTCCCCAATACAACTGATTTTTAGGTCAACTACTCAATTGACTGATCAAAAGTATGATGCAAAACTTGAAACTTGACATGAGTAATCTTGGGGGTCCATAATGATCCATGAAAGTCATATGGGAGATTGGAAGTTCAAAAATCCTTGTGCAAACTCAAACCCTAATTTTGGTCATCAATGCTTAAGGAGGTGTCTTGAGCTGATCAA
This sequence comes from Vicia faba, assembly GCA_948472305.1. Lineage (NCBI taxonomy): Eukaryota > Viridiplantae > Streptophyta > Magnoliopsida > Fabales > Fabaceae > Vicia > Vicia faba. Next base: position 1,102,832,414 of record OX451736.1, read on the forward strand.
ACCCTAGTGCAGTCTTGAGTCCAAGGAGATCTTGTGAGAAAATTATTGATAAATGAGAGGGAAAATTTTGGGGTACAACAACTTCCCCTGTTCAATCTTCTTAAGCATGAAGAGTTATATTGGCGAGTTTTGCCATTCGTGACTCGAAGGTGGAAGATGATTGGACATTAAAGTGCCCATAAATTTGCACTCGGTGATGTGATGGTTGATGGCATAGTGAATGGGCTTAAAGATGCCATTTGGAGAGATGATAGAAATTTGTTGGAGATGGGCTTGTAGATGCCATCCAGAAATGATTGTTGAACAGTATCTATAAGCTTAAACTGAATGAGTATCAGAATGGCATCCATGTCTGGAGCGTATCTGAACTGTATCTGAAAAAGTATCATAATGGCATCCGTGTCTGGAGCGTATCTGAACTGTATCTGAAAGTTGAATCTGAATGAGTATCAGAATGGCATCCGTGTCTAGAGCATATCTGAACTGTATCTGAGAAGCTGAATCCAAATGAGTATCAGAATGGCATCCGTGTCTGGAGCGTATCTGAACTGTATTTGAAAGCTGAATCTGAATGAATATCAGAATGGCATTTGTGTCTGGAGCGTATATGAACTATATCTGAGAAGCTGAATCCGAATGAGTATTAGAACGGCATTAGTGTCTGGAGTGTATCTGAACTGTATCTAAAAGCTGAATCTGAATGAGTATCAGAATGGCATCCGTGTCTGGAGCGTATCTGAACTGTATCTGAGAAGATGAATCTGAATGAGTATCAGAATGGTATTCATGTCTGGAGCGTATCTGAACTATATCTGAAAACTTTGAACATTGTTAATGGTAGTTGTTAACCCTATCCTGAAAAGGGTAAAATGTTAGCTAAAATGCAAAGTCATGTGGTATGAAATGCATGGTATAATGCCTTCGTGTTATAAATGTTTATGATATATGGATGCGATGTATGCGTATGTGAGCTAATTTGTTGCACTGCTATTGGATTGGGGAAAATAAATCCATGACCACTACTGAGGATATGGAGTGTAAGTCTTCATGTGGTGAAGTTTGAAGAATTTCCACTTAGAGAAATAAACTCTATTGTAAGGGAAATGTCGTGTACTATTTATAAAATCCTGTTGAGGAATCCTGAGAAATTTGGCGACTTCTACCGGGGATTGATAACTGGAAGCTTTGTTCTGCTGGGGATAAACTACACACTGTGGGGGATTTTCGGAGATAACTTAGAAAGCTTTTCCTACCTCTTAAAGCCATCAGTGATTGTCTTTTTATTTTGTTTATTTGTAAACAGTAATTATATTCAAATGCATATATTCAACAATAAATCATTGGACGTTTTTATAAACAAAACACAAGAATAAAAAACAGATAGTTTTGCACCTTCAAAGGGATATCTTTATATTGACTTTGAGTAAGTATTTTTGTACAATGAGACAAACATTCTAGTAAGAGAATACTGTCGTAAAAAATGAAAATTTTGATACAAAGAAGAGATAGCTATGTGCAACAATCCCATGGGGTTCCCATTCTGCTATAGCCTTCGTGTCTCTGAGCATCTTGTCTGTTTGTTGCCTTATCCGAAGCTGATTGAATTGATCAGAACCTGAGTTTGTCAGGTTGTCCGCAAGGTGATCCAACAAGACAGAGTCATACGCTTTAACTCCCTAACTTTTTCCTGGACCGCCCTTTCGGGTTTTCAGTCCACCAGGATATCCTTTTTTGCCCAAGCCTCCCTTTCGGGTTTTCAGCTCCCGGGTGTACAGATTTTTTGTTTTATCCCTAATTTTTGCCCCGAACCTTTTTGGTTCATCGAGATGCCCTTGTTTTGCCTAGATGTGTCAACCTAGCGAGTCTCTTATGTGTAGTATCTTTTGACTATGCTTGCGTTTGCAGGGTGCGGCAGGTCGTCACCATCCATGGTGGTCAAGATCATCGCTCCAACGAAGAATATGTTTTTTATTACAAATGGTCCTTCGTAGGTAGGAGTCCATTTTCCCCTGGGATCACCTTGTGGCAGTATGATATGTTTGATCACCAGATCTCCAACTTGATACACTTGGTGTCTGACCTTTTTGTTGAAAGCCTTAATCATCCGTTTTTGATACATCTGACCATGGCAGACAGTAGTAAGCCTATTTTCATTAATCAAGTTTAGTTGATCAAGTCGAGTCTGGATCCAATCATCTTCATTTAGCCCTGGATCCTTCATAATTCTCAGAGAGGGGATATGGACCTCAATAGGCAAGACAGCCTCCATGTCGTATACCAGAGAGTAGGGTGTTTCCCCAGTTGACGTGCAAGCTGTGGTACGATATCTGTGGAGAGAGAAAGGTAGCATCTCATACCAGTCTTTGTACTTGACTGACATTTTCTGTATGGTCTTTTTAATGTTCTTATTCGCGGCTTCGACAACATCATTCATCTTTGGCCGGTAAGGGGAAGAATTGTGATGCTGGATCTTGAATTGCTCGCACAGGGCGGTGATCATAGTGTTATTCAGGTTCGTACCATTCTCTGTAATGATCCTCTCTGAGATACCATAATGACAGATGAGATTCTGCTTGATGAACCGGGCGACAACATTCTTGGTAACGGAAGCGAACGAAGCTGCCTCCACCCACTTGATAAAATAGTCAATGGCCACTAAGATGAAGCGGTGTCCATTAGAGGTTGTTAGCTTGATTTCCCCAATCATATCAATTCCCCATATAGCAAAGGGCCAAGGAGTCGTCAAGACATTCAGAGGAACCGGAGGTACGTGCACCTTGTCAGCATAAATCTGACACTTGTTGCAAGTTCGAGAGTGTTTATAGCAATCTGCTTCCATGGTAGACCAGTAATAACCTGCCCGTAGGATTTTCTTTGCCATTTTATGCCCACTGGAATGGGTTCCAAAAGTGCCTTCATGTAACTCGACCATGATCCTTTCAGCTTCAACCTTGTCTACGCACCGAAGTAACACAGAGTCACGGTTGCATTTGTAAAGAATGCCATTACTAAGGAAGAATTTAGCGGAGAATCTCCTTAAGAATTTCTTATCATTTACTAAAGCTCCTTTTGGATATTCTTGGGTTTCGAGATACCTCTTGACTTCGTGAAACCAAGGTTGGTCCACTACTTCTTCAGTAATAATCTCGTGACAGTGTGCTGGTTCATCCCTTCGTTCAATGGTAATTTGGGGAGCCTCGTTATCCCATTTAAGTTTAAACATAGATGACATTGTGGCTAGTGCGTCTGCTAGCTGATTTTCATCTCGCTGGAAGTGCTCGAAGGTAATCTTCTCAAAATGTGGAAGCAAAGTCAAAACATGTTCTTTGTAAGTGTTGTACCCCAAAATTTGCCATCCCATTTCCTCAACATTTTCTCATCACAAGACTTTTGAAGATCAAGATCCAATTAGGGTTTCCTCTGCTCAAGACTTCTCTCTGCACTGTTAACCCAAATTAGGGTTTGGGGTTGAACAAAGATGTTTTGACCTAAAATTCCTAAGATGACTTTCATGCTTCATGTTGGACTCCCAAGATTATCCATACCAAGTTTCAAGTCTTGATTCCAAATTTTGCCCAGTCAATTGGACAGTTGACCTAGAAATCAGTTGTATTGGGGAAAAAGTCAACTGTGGTCAATTGACAGTCAAAACTCATGCTTTTTGACCCACATCAACATTATGAACTCATATGGACCATTTGATCAAGTTTGGATCACAATTCCACAAGAAATTTGATCAGATCACCAAAAGGGCAAAATGGTCATTTTTAGGGTTTTGACTGCACAAAGGCAATTTTTGACTGTTTGACCTAGCCAATGGCAAATCAAGCTCACATATGGACTCAAGGACTCAATGAAATGGTCTTGACACATTCATCAAGCTCAAAAGATCCCAAGTACACAAGGTTGACAGTTGAATTTCCCAATCAATTGATCAATTTTGACTGTATACTGAAAAGTCAAACTTTGACTTTTTGGTCAAAATCAAGAGTCAAGATTCATTTTTCATCAAAACATGCCAAATCATGAAACTTGTTCACCAAGAAATCACAAAATGCAAATTAGGGTTAGAAAATGGAATTTTTCATAACTTAGAATTTTTCTAAGTTATGAAAAACCCTAATTTTTTCCCAACTTTGCCCCATCTTTTCACCAAGATCCATTTGGATTCAAACAAAAGTCAAAACATGAAAGTTGTAGCTTGTTGCATAATATACAACTTTGATTCACAAAGTTTTCTCATTTGAAGCTTGTATCTCAAGTTACAATTTTTTGAATAAGGGCACTAAACCATTTTTAACTTAGTGAAATTTTAACCTATTTTGACAAGGTTTTCTACCCCACTTCAAGGCCATTTTTCATACCCTTCCACTTGGAATTTCAGTTTGCATTTCAAAGATGGATTGTAGTACACATTCCAAGCTTTCCAAAATGTCCAAGAACTCATCAAACAACCTCATAACTTGAGAGATTCGAATTTCACAATTTGGCAAAAATTCACTTTTGTTCTTCATCAAAACATGTCCATAACCTTACCATTTGAACTCAGCATGCTTTAGGCAAGATTACAGGTCCTTAAACCAAGTTACACTCCATAATTTAATGCATATTCAATGTGTTAAAGTGTTGTTCTTTGAGTGCAAGCATTGTATGAGGGTTTAATCCCAAAATGGATAAAGCAAATTGGTCATTTTTGTATAAAGTAGCTTTATGTCAAATTAGAAATCCAACAAGTACATGGAAAATCTGCTTGGCACAAGATTATGTGCATAACACACTGATCAAGAGAAGCTTATGCAGCACATTAGGGGGTCCTCTACTGACCTAGAAAGCCAAGTTGCATTTTGTTGCTTCACATAGAAGAAAAGTTCATAACTTGTAACAACTCTGATCTCAGCATAGACACACGAGAACAAACTGATCAAACACCTTCAAAAGAACATAACCAAGCCAAGACACGACCCTTGCACCTCCAAAACACCCTCCATCTCAGAATCATCCTCAAACTGCAAAAACAGGGTTGCCTCTGCAGTTTGAGTGCCAACTTCATTTTCTCTCGAGCATTCTTGCTAAAATCAGTTCATACACATTCCCTAGCATATGTGCAAGCTAACCATGACCTAAAACTTGACCTGTAATCTCTCTAACAGCTTCCACCATTTTCACATTTTTGACTTGCAGGTGAAGTTCTATAGCTTGATTCAGAAGCTCTCAAGACAAAGTAAGCATTGAAACAGCATCCCTGGGCCTCAAGGAAGCTTTTCCAATCATCACCTTGCACTGGAAGTTCCTCATTCTCCAGATAGAAGTTCAACTGCACAGGTAAAACTTTGAACTCGTATCTCTCTTAATATGTATCCTTAGTCTTAAGTTTGTGAAGAAACAAGGTTCTACTCATAGCCCTGAACATGTACATATCTTTACATTTCATTTCTTTTGCCTGAGTAGAGAGAATTTGGAGCTTGAAAATGGCAGAAAAACTAGGTTAGGATTTGGGGGAGGAGAAATTCTCCCTCATCTTAGAGAGTTAGGTCAAGTTCCATACATGGTTAGAATCGTCTCTTCATGTTGAACATTTGTTGTGTTATGAGTTTTTGCTAAAAAGCCAGGAATCAAGAGTTGGAAGATGATGAACATGGCGCGCATTTTTTCAAATATTGTTGCTGGAGGTTGAAGACAGTGGTCTTTGGGCTGGGCTTGTGTGTTTTTTCTTATTTGCACCACTATTTTGCTTTTACACCCCCAAGGCCCATTTGCTGATTCTTTTGACTTTTTTGACTTTTTCTTTTTTATTTGACTTTCTTTATTTTTTTCTCATGACATTAAAAAATAAAAATATTTTTTTCCATCATTTTTTGAATTTATTGTATATTTATTTGATTATTTCTTTTGATTAAACAAAAATATTATATATACTATTATTTAGAATAAATATAAAAAATAGTGTAAATACATCTTTTCATTTTTATTTACCTTCTGAAAATATTTCACATAAAAATACTTCTTTTATTTATTTCATTAAAATATTAAATATATATTATTTTGTATATAATGCATATTTAAGAACTTAATATATATATATATATATATATATATATATATATATATATATATATATATATATATATATATATATATATATATATATATATATATATATATATATATATATATATATATATATATATATATATATGTTTATTAATATATTTAAGTTAAAATATAAAAATACTTGAATTTTTCATATTTATTAATATTTGATACAAAAAATACTTTTTCATAATATACTTCATTTTATTTTTATTTTTGTACATAATAAATAAATACTTGAATTAAATTAAATAATAATACATTTTCTTTAAAATTAGGGTTTTTGCCCTAAAAGTTGAAAATACTCAAAATAATACCTTTTTATTTTCTTATTTTATTCTACATAAACCATACTTTTCTCATACATATAAAAACTTTCTCTTTGCATTTTGCATATTTATTTAATTTCCATTTAATTATGCAATTTATTTACTTTGCAAATATTCAAAAATGATGTAATAATTTAGATTTACATTACTTGTCAATATCCCCATTTGAACATTTGTACCCCCCTTCTCATATTTGGTTTTGTAATAGCTTAGTAAATTTATTTTCGCACTTTATTGCTTTCTAATGATGACATGTTAGAATTAGGGTTTGTATGCGAAAAACGACAAAAAATAGTTATGACCTAATCTCAAGACAAATGAGCATGAAAATGGATACACAAATCACACTTGCACCCCTAGGGTACTCCACTTGTTGCCTTTCAAAATTGGGCCATATTGCATGTTAAGTCTCTTTGGGCAAAACAACAAATTGAATGATCATAGTCCCTCGATAACATTTTCAAAATACTTCCAAAACAAATGATCAAGTCCCTTAAACAAAATGCCCAAAGATACTTGGCACCATTGTAATTATGGTCTAAACGATGACCCGCGCCTGTCCCTTTCACATCCTAACACAAGATTGTCCACCAAATGCAATGGTGGAACAAAATTGTTAAAAGGGTTAAAAACATAGGAGAAATCTTTGAGAAATTTAGGAGTAGATAACCTCTTAGTTACTTGAATCAAACTTGCAAAAACAAAACACATGCCTATTTTCAAAAAAAACCACACATCACTACACTTTCAAAACAAACTTTCAAAAACAAATGAAAACCTTTTCAAAAGACATACACCTTTGTATACATCCCAACATGGATCATTACAAAGGTTGCCACCACATTGGCTTCTTTTCAAAACATTTTCAAACCCACACATACTCAAGCACCATTTAAAACAATTGAAAACAAAAGGCAAGTGATCTAAGCGAGTAACTAAGAGCCCATGGATAACCATGGATAGAAAGGGTGCTAATACCTTCCCTTTCTATAATCTACTCCCCGAACCCAAGAAAACATCTCAAAGGTTTTTGCTGTGCTTTTTAAACCTTTCCTTAGGATAAAATAAAAAGTCGGTGGCGACTCTTGCTCAACCGAAACATTTGCGAATACAAACGCAAATCTCAAGTCAGTTCTCCCACCGTATCACAGAACTGGTGACTCTGCTGGGGAATTTCTTTAAAAATGGAGTAACCTTAGGGCTTAGATCACCTTTGTTTTCAATTATTTGCTTTGTTTGCTTTTATATTTGTGGGCTTTGCATCGGAGTTTCATAGATCCTAACCCGGATATGCGAAATACCCTTTTTTAGGTAGCATAATCTGTGAGGGACCTGTCCGGCGTAGACCGACATGGGTGAAGCAGTGGCTACGTTGGTGTGGCATCTTAGTCTGTACCTATATCCCTTGTGTTGCAACGGGGAGAATATAGGTCTTCTAAGGGGTCATTAAACACCAACCAACCTTAGAACCCTAAATTGACCAACTTGGCTATTAGGACAGTAGCAGTATGCTACACTCATTGAGGCTAAACTCTCGAGATGGTTCTGGCCGCGAGAAAAGATTGCGATGCTGGAGTTATGACCGATTGAGGGTAGCCAATGATTTGAGATCCTCTAGAACCCGGTTACTTTTGATAGGACAGGTTTTAACCAACAAAACCAAAAGAGGGTAATACCTGAAACTCATGCTGGCCTGAACCCTAAGGGTGTCTTGTGTGACTTGTGTGCCTTATTTACCTATGTGAATACTTGTGGTGTGCTTCATCATAGCATCATGCCATCATACCATTGCATGCATCCTGTATAAAGGGCTAACCCATTTCAAAGACAAAAAAGGTTTCATCTTTGCTCTGTTTTGTAGGACATCATGATGCCCGTGCGTAGGAATACTGTCCGGTTCAACTTTGTTCAACCACCAGTTTTACTCAAGGATTTGGTTGGTAGGATTCCAAACACTTCTTCCTTCATCAACAGACATGGGTCTCTCCTTGGCTTGATCACTGCAAAATGGGACCAACAACTGATAAGTGTTCTGACCCAGTTTTATGACCCTCTGTATCACTGTTTCACCTTTCAAGACTTCCAGCTGGTTCCTACCCTGGAAGAATTTTCTTATTTGCTTGGGATCCCTGTCTTGGAACAGACTCCATTCACTGGTTTGGAAAAGACTCCTAGGCCTGAAGAGATTGCTGCAATTCTCCCCTTGACCAAAGAAGAGGTATTGTCCAACTGGGAAACTAGAAATGGGATCAAGGGCTTTTTGGTCAAATTTCCGGTTGGCAAGGCTAATGATTTCTGGAATGACTTGGACTTCAAGGCATACGAGGATATTCTGGCTCTTTTGATCTATGGTTTGGTATTGTTTCCCAACCCCGACACCTTTATCAGTACCCATGTCATAAGGATCTTCATGTCTCGAAATCCGGTACCCACTCTTTTGGGGGATATTCTACAACAACTTTATGCTCGTACTACTCGAAAACGGGGAACTCCGTGGTGTTGTGCTCCTTTGCTAATAAGGTGGTTTATTTCGCACCTTCCTAAGTTCGCGCTGAAGAATGAAGAAGGAAAAGGTTGGGCTAGGAGGTTAATGTCTCTCACTGATAATGACATCACCTGGACTCTCAGAGGTTTGGATGAGGTAGCTGTTATTGACCGTTGCGGAGAATACCCTAATGTTCCGTTGATTGGTATCCAAGGAGGTATCTCTTACAATCCATGCTTAGCTCTCCATCAGTTTGGAAGAGCCAGAGGAGATGGGCCTCATGAAATGCTGGTTCCTCACTTCCATTTTGAGTTTCAGGCAGACAGTGACAAACTACGCCAGGGATTCATTAGAGCTTGGGACAGAATCCACAAAGCCGACCCACATGAGTTGGGACCAAAGACTTCTCTGCCATTGAAGCCCTATTGCAAATGGGTCCGCATCCGTGCTCAAAGGTTAGGTATGCCCTACGAAGCTATTAGACCTCTCATCCTTGAGCCTCCTGTTGAAGATGGGGTTCCTCCAACTGTCCTCCCTCCTCAGATACTTACTGATTTTGACACCATGAAGAGATCTTGGGCGCAGCTAAAGGAAGAACGGGATTTCTATCGGGAGAAGTTCAACGAGCAGGAACGGAAGATCCAGAGGCTGACTAAGCAATTGGAGGAAGAACGGGTCCTGAACAACTACATCAGCACTGAAAAGAGGAGGCCATGGGAGCATTGATGAGCTTTGGATGTTTCCTTTTATAGTTTTATTTCCTTTCCAGTATTTTTCATTCCTGTAATGCCTAAGGACAAATTGTTGAACAATTGAAAATTTTAATCTAATGAAGTGTGTTTCCCTTTTTGTCTAAAAAGTTGAATCTTGTTTGTCTTTGAAAACATAAAACATACGCATTCCATTGCACCATATGCATAGCAGGTACCCTATTTCACGGGTTGCTTAATCTCCTTCGCTGTTTATTTTGCACAGTCATCATGAATCCAGACTCCTCCAGTGAGCAAGCAATCAAGGCCCTTCAGGACCAAAGTGCACAGTTTCAAGAGATGGTCCTAAGCCTAGCCCAAGGTCAGCAAGAGTTGAAGACTCTACTCCTGAAGAAGAAGAAGAAAAAGAGGACTGCGCTGTTCAACACCGGACGCAGATTTGGGAACACACTCCATAATGAAGCTGATCCAACTACTTCTTCTGCTGAGAAAAACAGTCCCCAAGGGGGAGGAGCTCCTAGTCCCGCAGTCTCCGACAACGAGACGGACTATAACGACGAACAATACCCACCTGCTGCTGACAGGTACAAGCAATTGGAGGACCGCTTGAGCGCCATGGAAATTCAGAATGTGCCGGGACTGGATTTCGGAGATCTGGGGTTATCTTCTGGGGTGGTAATTCCACACAAGTTTAAGGCGCCTGCCTTCGCCAAGTATGATGGGGTCTCCTGCCCAAAGCTGCATCTAAGGTCGTACGTGAGGAAAATCCAACCTTATACGGCGGATAAGAACCTTTGGATTCACTTCTTCCAAGATAGCCTCTCGGGGTCGCAGCTTGAATGGTTCTACCAATTAGATGGAACTAGCATCCGACACTGGGAAGATTTGGCAAGCGCATTCTACAGACAATACCAATACAATTCTGATCTCGCTCCTACGCATACCCAACTTCAGGGTATGTCTCTAGGAACGGGTGAAGGGTTCAAAGAGTACGCTCAAAAATGAAGAGATTTGGATGGCAGGGTGCAGCCTCCATTGGCTGATCGAGAGCTGGTTGATATGTTCCTAGGGACGTTGTCTGGTCCATTTTTCAATCATTTGGTTGGTAACTCCTCCGCTGGGTTTACAGATTTGATATTGACGGGAGAAAGAATTGAAGCTGGCATCAGGTCAGGCAAGATACAAAAGGCTGCCTCCACAAGTGCTGAGAAGAGGCCGTTTAAGAAAGAAGCAAGTGCCGTCTATGGTCCTAGAAGACAAATCAAGCCCGAAAGTCGCCAAGCCGTCAATGCTTTGGTCATCTCGAAACCTGTTGCTGCTCCTCAGCAGTACAATCAACAAAGAAGCGAAAGGCCCAAGAGGCAGTATACCCGACTGAGTATGACCTTATCTCAGATTTTACCCCAACTGTTATCCACCAACCTGGTGACCCTCAAAGAAGCTCCTAAGGTCGTCAACACTGCGTCTCCTAAGTATAACCCGAATGCCCGGTGTGCTTATCATTCTGATAGTCCCGGGCACACTACTGATGATTGCTGGGCCTTGAGAAACAAAGTGCAAGATCTGATCGACGCAAAGGAAATTCAGTTCGAGGCGCCGGAGAGACCAAATGTTGTAACTGCTCCTATGCCCCAGCATAGAGTAAATGCCATTGAGGAAGAATTGTATGCTGTTTCAGTAAATGAAGTTGTCACCCCTCTGAGGACTGTCAAGAAGAACCTACTGCGGGCCGGTTTATTTCCGGGTTGCAGTGAAGGTTGCCTGTTCTGTGCTGTTTCCCTATCTGGTTGTCCCTTGCTGAGGTCAGGCGTCCAAAGCCTAATGGATAGCAAGGAGATTCTGTTTAAGAAGTCTGCTGTTCAGTTGGTTCCGGTAAAAGAAGTTTCTGTGATTACCATCTTCAATAATCCAATCAAGGCTCTCCCGAAGAAGCCTGTTCAAATCATGACTGTTGCACCTGTGGTTATTACTGTTCCGGGGCCTCTCCCCTACGTATCTGATAAGGCTGTCCCCTGGCATTATGGGGCAGACGTATATGTAAATGGAATCAAACAAGAATTCGACACTGGCGCCAGTATCTGCGATATCACTGGTCCAGCCAAGGTCACCCGCAGTGGCAGGCTCTTCTCGCCTGACATTGCACCGCCCGCTGTTCGAAGACCCCTCCTTATAACACCTACAAGTGTACCTGTTACTGTTGCTGATCAAGTTGTTTCCCCTACCGCCGAGTCATCTAATGCTCGGGGCAAAGGGATTGAAGAGGAGCCTGCCCGGATGGAGGCACCAATACCTATAAATGCTGAGGCCTCCCAACAAGAAATGGAGGAGATCCTGAAAATAATAAAGAAAAGTGATTTCAATGTTGTGGAACAGCTGGGGCACACACCCTCCAAAATCTCCATGCTCTCTTTATTGCTGTGCTCCGAGGCCCATGCTAAGGCCTTGATCTCATTTCTCAAAACGGCCCATGTGCCGCAGGAAACGTCTGCAGTCCAGTTCACTAATTGCGTAGCAAATCTGACAGCAGACAATGGCTTGGGTTTTTCAGATGATGACCTGACTGCGAAGGGAAGAGACCACAATGATGCCCTGCATGTCTCTATCGAATGCAGGGGCACTACTCTGGCGCATGTATTGGTGGATACTGGTTCTTCCTTGAATGTTCTACCGAAAGAGGCTTTAGACCGTTTGGATTATGAAGGCCTAGAACTGAAGCCCAGCAATATCATCGTCAGGGCCTTTGACGGTTCAAAAAGGATGGTTCATGGAGAGGTTGACATCCCTATTCGTGTGGGCTCTCAAGTATTTGACTCTACTTTTTATGTGATGGATATACGTCCATCGTACTCTTGTCTACTGGGTCGACCTTGGATCCATAAAGCTGGGGCTGTGACCTCTACCTTGCACCAGAAGCTGAAGTACCCTGTCAGGGGGAAGATCGTCACTGTGCAAGGAGAAGAGGAGTATATGGTGAGCCATTTGAATTCCTTCAGATACATTGAGATGGACGGGGAGTTCATTGAAACCCCCTTTCAGCACTTCGAGGAGGTACATCCAATTTCAGCAGCAGCAGAAACAACAGTCAAAGAGAGTGATTCCTTGAAGATGGCTTCCCTAAGGGATGCCCGGGCTGTGGTTCAGAAAGGCAATTGTGCAAACTGGGGTCAGCTTCCTGACTTCACTCAGAAGAACGACAAGTTTGGGCTGGGCTTTACTGCAGAGGCTCAGAGGGCTGTGCGCAAAGAGAAGGTCAGAAAGGCTCCGGTGTTTATCTCCAGCTCAAGGGTGAATGCTATCGAGGAAGATGTAGAGGAAGCAGAGTTCGACAGTTGGATCTACCCGACTACCAGCGACGGACCAAGCAACTGGACGGCAAAGGATTTTACGCCTATCACATTTGTCACGCAGTAATTGATTTCTTTTGATTTCCAAATTTGTAACAAACAATATGTTAAAACTTTGTTGGCTCGGTGTCCTACCCGGGGCATCGTAGCTCCATTTGTGAGGGCTTTTTGTATGACATTTTCATATATCATCAATCAAAACATTGGACGTTTGTTGCATTTCAAATCTTGTGCTCTTTTCCTTTCTGTGTTATATATATTGCAAAACAGCTATATTTACACACACTCACTTATACAGGTTTCAATCCACTCTGGATCTCACTGGTAACAGCTCTGCTACCGCCAATTATGACTTCGAAAATCTGATCAACTTGGCCGAAGACGAAGGTGAAGATGATTGCGAAGTGCCTGGTAAACTCGCAAGACTGCTACTCCAAGAAGAGAGAGCTATCCAGCCACATGAAGAGCCGGTGGAGACAATTAACCTGGGTACCGAGACAGATAGGAAAGAGGTCAAGATTGGTGCCAATCTAGAGCTCAGCGTGAAGCAACGATTGATCCAGATGCTACAGGATTACATGGAGATTTTTGCTTGGTCCTATGAAGATATGCCTGGTTTGGATGCCGACATTGTAGTTCACCACCTACCAACCAAGGAAGATTGCCCTCCGGTAAAGCAAAAAGTCCGACGGATGCGACCAGAGATGTCTGAGAAGATCAAGGCCGAGGTTATGAAACAGTTTGATGCCGGGTTCCTTGCAGTGACTTCTTACCCTCAGTGGGTTGCCAACGTGGTGCCAGTACCAAAGAAGGATGGAAAGTTCAGGATGTGTGTCGACTACAGGGATCTGAACAGGGCCAGCCCCAAGGATGACTTCCCCCTACCTCACATTGATGTCCTTGTTGACAATACAGCTCAACATAAGGTGTTCTCCTTCATGGATGGTTTTTCAGGGTATAATCAAATCAAAATGGCTCCAGAAGATATGGAGAAGACTACCTTTGTAACTCAGTGGGGCACCTTCTATTATAAGGTCATGCCATTCGGATTGAAAAATGCTGGGGCAACCTATCAACGTGCCATGGTTGCTTTATTTCATGATATGATCCATCATGAGATTGAGGTATACGTTGATGACATGATTGCAAGGTCTCAAACTGAGGAGGAGCACCTTGACCATCTGAGGAAGTTGTTTGACCGACTCAAGTTATACAAGCTGAGGTTGAATCCCAACAAAAGCACCTTTGGGGTAAGATCCGGAAAATTGCTAGGTTTCATTGTAAGTGATAAAGGTATTCAGGTGGACCCTGCCAAGGTAAAAGCCATACAAGAGATGCCGACTCCAAAAACAGAGAAAGAAGTCAGAGGCTTCCTGGGACGACTGAATTATATTGCCCGATTCATCTCACACCTGACTGCTACTTGTGAGCCAATCTTCAAATTGCTGAAGAAAGATCAAGTAGCACGCTGGAATGATGAATGTCAGGCCGCCTTTGAAAAGATAAAGGAATATCTCCAAGAGCCACCCATTCTTATGCCACCAGTGGAAGGAAGACCTCTGATACTATACTTGACAGTGCTTGACAATTCAATGGGGTGTGTGCTGGGGCAGCATGACGAGTCTGGCCGAAAAGAGCACGCTATTTATTACTTGAGCAAAAAGTTTACCGACTGTGAGTCTTGTTACTCACTGCTTGAGAAAACTTGCTGCGCTCTTGTATGGGCTGCTCGCCGGCTGAGACAATATATGCTGACTCACACTACTTTATTGATTTCAAAAATGGATCCCATCAAGTACATATTTGAAAAGCCCGCTCTGTCTGGAAGAATAGCGAGATGGCAAATGATCTTAACAGAATATGATATCCAGTATACAACTCAGAAAGCAATTAAGGGAAGTGTACTGGCAGATCATTTGGCACACCAACCTGTGGACGATTACCAATCATTGAACTTTGATTTTCCAGACGAAGACATCATGGTGGTAACGGACTGTGAAGTACCTGGACCGGATGAAGGACCTGAGGAAGGATCCCGATGGTCTATGCATTTTGATGGAGCCTCCAATGCTTTGGGTAACGGCGTCGGCGCTGTAATCATATCTCCCAAAGGAACTCATACTCCCCTCACTGCCCGATTATGTTTCAGCTGCACCAACAATATGGCGGAATATGAGGCATGTATCATAGGTTTACAAGCTGCAATCGACTTAAGGATCAAATTTCTAAGTGTCTTCGGAGATTCCGCTCTCGTGATCAATCAGATCAAAGGCGAGTGGGATACGAAACACCCGAATCTTATTCCTTACAAGGAGTATGTGTCGACCTTGCTTCCCTACTTTGAAGAGATAACTTTCGAACACTTCCCTAGAGAGGAGAATCAGCTAGCGGACGCCCTAGCTACGATGTCTTCAATGTTCAAAGTTAAGTGGGACAATGAGGCTCCCCGAATCGTTATCTGGAAGTTGGATGAACCGGCGTACTGCTGTGAGCTGGAGGCTGAGAAGGTGACTGAAAAACCCTGGTATCATGAGGTGAAGAGGTACTTGGAAGCTCAGGAATACCCTGAAGGTGCGTCTGTCAATGATAAGAAGTTCATGAGGAGGTTTGCTGCAAAATTCTTCCTCAGCAACGGCATTCTCTACAAACGGAATCACGATTCAACTCTGCTACGTTGTGTGGATAAGGCGGAAGCAGAGAAAATCATGATAGAACTGCATGAAGGCACATTTGGAACACATTCCAGTGGACACACCATGGCTAAGAAAATCCTTCGGACAGGATATTTCTGGTCCACAATGGAAGCCGATTGTTACCGACACTCCCGAACTTGTCATAAATGCCAGATCTATGCTGACAAGGTGCATATCCCTCCGGTTCCTTTGAATGTCCTGACGGCACCTTGGCCTTTTGCAATGTGGGGCATCGATATGATCGGTGAGATCCGACCGACAGCATCCAATGGGCATCGCTTCATCTTGGTGGCGATCGATTACTTCACGAAGTGGGTTGAGGCGGCGTCCTACGCCACAGTAACCAAGAGCGTCGTGGCACGTTTCATTCGGCATAACATTATCTGTCGTTACGGCGTCCCGGAAAGAATCATTACGGACAATGGTACCAATCTCAATAACAAAATGATCACTGAACTCTGTGAACAATTCAAGATACAGCACCACAATTCTTCTCCCTACCGGCCGAAGATGAATGGGGCTGTAGAGGCAGCCAATAAAAATATCAAGAAAATTGTGCAGAAGATGACAGTGACCTATAAAGATTGGCACGAGATGTTACCGTTCGCTCTTCATGGGTACCGCACCTCAGCAAGAATGTCAACCGGGGCAACTCCCTTCTCCTTGGTCTATGGCATGGAGGCAGTCTTGCCAATTGAAGTCCAGATACCCTCTCTCCGGATAATGAAGGATGCAGACTTGAATGAAGATGATTGGATCCAGACTCGACTTGATCAATTAAATCTGATTGACGAAAAGAGGCTCACTGCTATCTGTCATGGTCAAACGTATCAAAAACGGATGATCAGGGCATTTAACAAGAGAGTCAGACCACAAGAGTATCAAGTTGGGGACCTGGTAATCAAACGCATCATCCTCCCTCAAAGTGATCCCCGGGGCAAATGGACCCCTACATACGAAGGGCCATTTGTGGTTAAACATGTGTTCTCAGGAGGAGCCATGATCCTAACCACCATGGATGGTGACGACCTTCCTCACCCCGCCAATGCAAACATAGTGAAAAAATACTACGCATGAATAAAAGACCCGCTAGGTTGACATACCTAGACAAAAATAAGGGTTTCCCGGCGAACCAAAAGGGTTCGGGCAAAAATAAGGGATGAAATGAATAAAGATCTGTACACCCGGCAAGTCGAAAACCTGAAAAGGCGGCTTGGGCAAAATGGGTATCCCGGTGGACTGAAAACCCGAAAGGGCGGTCCAGGCAAAAGTTAGGGATAAAGCGTAACACTATGTCTCATTGGATCACTTCGCATCCGGAATTCGGCATCAACTATCTGGCTCAGACTTTGGCATCAACCAATCAGCTTCATCTTCAACCAGGCAGCAAAGCGATGAGACGCTTGGAGACATAAAGGCGATAGCAGAGTTGGAACCCAGTGGTATTGTTCACATAGCTGTTTTGTTTTCTTTTCAAAATTGTAAACTCTATATTATTTGGCGGCGTCCTCTTACTAGGATGTCAGCCTCTTGTACAAAAACGCCTATTCACAGGCAAAGTTCAAATCAATACAAATTCACTTGTCCATATAAATTGCCGTTGTTTTTCCTTTTTCTGTTTTGTTTTGCGAAGAACGTCCAATGTTCATTTTTTATATATGCATTTGACATTAAAATTGTTGACTCATAAATATTTGCATATGAAACAAAAGATTAATTACAGGTGACATCAGAGACAGGGGCAATGTGGAGTTGTCTGGTGCAGTCTGGTTGCTTTGTCCGCCAAGGTACCCAGGTAGATTCGACCGAAGAATGTGACTAAATCATCTCAACCCCCCACAGAGTAAGACAAGATTCAACAATACTTTCCCCAAGTGGAGTTGATTCCCTGTCAATCCTGAAAAGGCACAACATTCCCCGACAGATCTTAAAGCTCATCCCCGGTAGATTCTGGAAGCTTGTTCCCTACAGGATACGGACGTCTCTCCCGAGCTTTATTCAGAGTTATTCCTCACAAGGGCTTATAACTGGGTTATCCTCAGCTAATTACCACGGAAGATCGCCTTCGGCAAGGTTCTTTCAATCCCCGGCAGGAGTCTATCTTTGGTATTCCCCAGCGGAGTTTATCTTTGGTAATCCCCAGCAGAATCCATCATCGAAGTCCTCAACAGGCCTCTCAGCAAAACTTCGGCCAAGTATCTCTTCCACAGAGCAACTCCCCGGTCGATCGTCAAGGATTTATTTTCTTAAGACGAGATTACATTCATAGACATTTCACATTTTCATGCATCTTGCTTACATACATGATAAAGTGCATACAACACAATCTCATGTCATACATCATGACATTGCATACAACTTATGTTTTTGCCTTTTCAGGGAAAAAGACAATCCCAAAGACAACTACCTTCAACTATCACATTTCCAGACTCGATTCCTGTATCTAGCCAGGGCACGTCTGAAGAGTTCGAATATTCGATTCCTGTATCCAGCCAGGGCATATCTAACAACTATCGCAATTCCGGATTCGACTCCTGTATCCAGCCAGGGCATATCTGTTGACCACATTTCCAGACTCGATTCCTGTATCTAGCCAGGGCACGTCTGAAGAGTTCGAAGATTCGATTCCTGTATCCAGCCAGGGCATATCTAACAACTATCACAATTCCGGACTCGATTCCTGTATCTAGCCAGGGCACGTCTGAAGATTTCCAGATTCGATTCCTGTATCCAGCCAGGGCACATCTGCGACCAACCAATTGTAGATTCGACACCTGTATCTAGCTAGGGCATATCTGCATGAGGAGATTGAAGATCAAACACCTGTAACAAGCCAGGAAAACATCTGTCTTTCTCAAACACGCAAGTTCTCGCTAAGGAATCTCTTACGCGATCAACACTTCCAAATGGCATCTATAAGCCCATTCCCGACAAGGTTCTGTCACATCTCCAGATGGCGTCTATAAGCCTATCTCCCTATCCACCATCTCTCCAAATGGCATCTATAAGCCCATTCCCGACATCACATTTACTGATACTCCAACATGTGAGTGCAAATTTCCGGGCACTCTAGTGTCCAATCTCCTTTTACCCTCGAGTCACGAAAGGCAAACTTGCCAATCTAACTCTTCAGGTCCAAGAATATTGAACAGGGGCAACTGTTGTACCCCAAAATTTGCCCTCCCATTTCCTCAACATTTTCTCATCACAAGACTTTTGAAGATCAAGATCCAATTAGGGTTTCCTCTGCTCAAGACTTCTCCCTACACTGTTAACCCAAATTAGGGTTTGGGGTTGAACAAAGATGTTTTGACCTAAAATGCCTAAGATGACTTTCATGCTTTATGTTGGACTCCCAAGATTATCCATACCAAGTTTCAAGTCTTGATTCCAAATTTTGCCCAGTCAATTGGACAGTTGACCTAGAAATCAGCTGTATTGGGGAAAAAGTCAACTGTGGTCAATTGACAGTCAAAACTCATGATTTTTGACCCACATCAACATTATGAACTCATATGGACCATTTGATCAAGTTTGGATCACAATTCCACAAGAAATTTGTTCAGATCACCAAAAGGGCAAAATGGTCATTTTTAGGGTTTTGACTGCACAAAGGCAATTTTTGACTGTTTGACCTAGCCAATGGCAAATCAAGCTCACATATGGACTCAAGGACTCAATGAAATGGTCTTGACACATTCATCAAGCTCAAAAGATCCCAAGTACACAAGGTTGACAGTTGAATTTCCCAATCAATTGATCAATTTTGACTGTATACTGAAAAGTCAAACTTTGACTTTTTGGTCAAAATCAAGAGTCAAGATTCATTTTTCATCAAAACATGCCAAATCATGAAACTTGTTCACCAAGAAATCACAAAATGCAAATTAGGGTTAGAAAATGGAATTTTTCATAACTTAGAATTTTTCTAAGTTATGAAAAACCCTAATTTTTCCCAACTTTGCCCCATCTTTTCACCAAGATCCATTTGGATTCAAACAAAAGTCAAAACATGAAAGTTGTAGATTGTTGCATAATCTACAACTTTGATTCACAAAGTTTTCTCATTTGAAGCTTGTATCTCAAGTTACAATATTTTGAATAAGGGCACTAAACCATTTTTAACTTAGTGAAATTTTAACCTATTTTGACAAGGTTTTCTACCCCACTTCAAGGCCATTTTTCATACCCTTCCACTTGGAATTTCAGTTTTCATTTCAAAGATGGATTGTAGTACACATTCCAAGCTTTCCAAAATGTCCAAGAACTCATCAAACAACCTCATAACTTGAGAGATTCGAATTTCACAAGTTGGCAAAAATTCACTTTTGTTCTTCATCAAAACATGTCCATAACCTTACCATTTGAACTCAGCATGCTTTAGGCAAGATTACAGGTCCTTAAACCAAGTTACACTCCATAATTTAATGCATATTCAATGTGTTAAAGTGTTGTTCTTTGAGTGCAAGCATTGTATGAGGGTTTAATCCCAAAATGGATAAAGCAAATTGGCCATTTTTGTATAAAGTAGCTTTATGTCAAATTAGAAATCCAACAAGTACATGGAAAATCTGCTTGGCACAAGATTATGTGCATAACACACTGATCAAGAGAAGCTTATGCAGCACATTAGGGGGTCCTCTACTGACCTAGAAAGCCAAGTTGCATTTTGTTGCTTCACATAGAAGAAAAGTCCATAACTTGTAACAACTCTGATCTCAGCATAGACACACGAGAACAAACTGATCAAACACCTTCAAAAGAACATAACCAAGCCAAGACACGACCCTTGCACCTCCAAAACACCCTCCATCTCAGAATCATCCTCAAACTGCAAAAACAGGGTTGCCTCTGCAGTTTGAGTGCCAACTTCATTTTCTCTCGAGCATTCTTGCTAAAATCAGTTCATACACATTCCCTAGCATATGTGCAAGCTAACCATGACCTAAAACTTGACCTGTAATCTCTCTAACAGCTTCCACCATTTTCACATTTTTGACTTGCAGGTGAAGTTCTATAGCTTGATTCAGAAGCTCTCAAGACAAAGTAAGCATTGAAACAGCATCCCTGGGCCTCAAGGAAGCTTTTCCAATCATCACCTTGCACTGGAAGTTCCTCATTCTCCAGATAGAAGTTCAACTGCACAGGTAAAACTTTGAACTCGTATCTCTCTTATTATGTATCCTTAGTCTTAAGTTTGTGAAGAAACAAGGTTCTACTCATAGCCCTGAACATGTACATATCTTTACATTTCATTTCTTTTTCCTGAGTAGAGAGAATTTGGAGCTTGAAAATGGCAGAAAAACTAGGTTAGGATTTGGGGGAGGAGAAATTCTCCCTCATCTTAGAGAGTTAGGTCAAGTTCCATACATGGTTAGAATCGTCTCTTCATGCTGAACATTTGTTGTGTTATGAGTTTTTGCTAAAAAGCCAGGAATCAAGAGTTGGAAGATGATGAACATGGCGCGCGTTTTTTCAAATATTGTTGCTGCAGGTTGAAGACAGTGGTCTTTGGGCTGGGCTTGTGTGTTTTTTCTTATTTGCACCACTATTTTGCTTTTACACCCCCAAGGCCCATTTGCTGATTCTTTTGACTTTTTTGACTTTTTCTTTTTTATTTGACTTTCTTTATTTTTTCTCATGACATTAAAAAATAAAAATATTTTTTTCCATCATTTTTTGAATTTATTGTATATTTATTTGATTATTTCTTTTGATTAAACAAAAATATTATATATACTATTATTTAGAATAAATATAAAAAATAGTGTAAATACATCTTTTCATTTTTATTTACCTTCTGAAAATATTTCACATAAAAATACTTCTTTTATTTATTTCATTAAAATATTAAATATATATTATTTTGTATATAATGCATATTTAAGAACTTAATATATATATATATATATATATATATATATATATATATATATATATATATATATATATATATATATATATATATATATATATATATATATATATATATATATATATATATATATATATATATATATATATATATATATATATATATATATATATATATATATATATATATATATATATATATATATATATATATATATATATATATATATATATATATATATATAAGTTAAAATATAAAAATACTTGAATTTTTCATTTTTATTAATATTTGATACAAAAAATACTTTTTCATAATATACTTCATTTTATTTTTATTTTTGACATAATAAATAAATACTTGAATTAAATTAAATAATAATACATTTTCTTTAAAATTAGGGTTTTTGCCCTAAAAGTTGAAAATACTCAAAATAATACCTTTTTATTTTCTTATTTTATTCTACATAAACCATACTTTTCTCATACATATAAAAACTTTCTCTTTGCATTTTGCATATTTATTTAATTTCCATTTAATTATGCAATTTATTTACTTTGCAAATATTCAAAAATGATGTAATAATTTAGATTTACATTACTTGTCAATATCCCCATTTGAACATTTGTACCCCCCTTCCCATATTTGGTTTTGTAATAGCTTAGTAAATTTATTTTCGCACTTTATTGCTTTCTAATGATGACATGTTAGAATTAGGGTTTGTATGCGAAAAACGACAAAAAATAGTTATGACCTAATCTCAAGACAAATGAGCATGAAAATGGATACACAAATCACACTTGCACCCCTAGGGTACTCCACTTGTTGCCTTTCAAAATTGGGCCATATTGCATGTTAAGTCTCTTTGGGCAAAACAACAAATTGAATGATCATAGTCCCTCGATAACATTTTCAAAATACTTCCAAAACAAATGATCAAGTCCCTTAAAGAAAATGCCCAAAGATACTTGGCACCATTGTAATTATGGTCTAAACGATGACCCGCGCCTGTCCCTTTCACATCCTAACACAAGATTGTCCACCAAATGCAATGGTGGAACAAAATTGTTAAAAGGGTTAAAAACATAGGAGAAATCTTTGAGAAATTTAGGAGTAGATAACCTCTTAGTTACTTGAATCAAACTTGCAAAAACAAAACACTTGCCTATTTTCAAAAAAAACCACACATCACTACACTTTCAAAACAAACTTTCAAAAACAAATGAAAACCTTTTCAAAAGACATACACCTTTGTATACATCCCAACATGGATCATTACAAAGGTTGCCACCACATTGGCTTCTTTTCAAAACATTTTCAAACCCACACATACTCAAGCACCATTTAAAACAATTGAAAACAAAAGGCAAGTGATCTAAGCGAGTAACTAAGAGCCCATGGATAACCATGGATAGAAAGGGTGCTAATACCTTCCCTTTCTATAATCTACTCCCCGAACCCAAGAAAACATCTCAAAGGTTTTTGCTGTGCTTTTTAAACTTTTCCTTAGGATAAAATAAAAAGTCGGTGGCGACTCTTGCTCAACCGAAACATTTGCGAATACAAACGCAAATCTCAAGTCAGTTCTCCCACCGTATCACAGTAAGGGATAAGGTTAGGGTGTTTGGTGTCTTATTCCCCTTTGATCTAGATGATAATCAAAGCTGAATCTCAGAATACATTCAACTATTTGATCTGCAAGTCTATGGCAGCTTTAAGACCAAAGATGCACGCTTCGTATTCCGCCATGTTATTTGTACAATTGAAGAAGAGTCTTGCCATAAAGGGAGTGTGACATCCTTCCGAAGATATGAGTACCGCATGAATACCATTGCCGAGTGCGTTAGATGCCCCATCAAAAACCAGGGTCCATCGAGATCCTTGTTCAAGTCCGTCATATGGCCTGAATTCTTCACAGTTGTTTAATATCATGATGTCTTCATCTGGGAATTCGAACTTCATGGATTGTTAGTCTTATACAGCTTAGTGAGCAAGGTGATCAGCTAGTACACTGCCCTTTATTACTTTCTGGGTAGTGTACTGTATGTCATATTCTGCCAGGATCATCTACCATCTCGCTATTCTCCTAGAGAGTGCAGGCTTCTCGAAGATATATTTTATTGGATCCATTTTAGATATCAACAAGGTAGTATGGGTCAGCATATACTGTCTTAGCCGGCGAGCAGCCCATGCCAGAGCGCAGTAAGTTTTCTCGAGCAATGAATATCTTGTTTCACAATCGGTAAACTTTTTGCTTAGGTAATAAATAGCGTGCTCTTTTCGGCCAAACTCGTCATGCTTCCCCATCACACACCCCATTGAAATTTCCAAAATGGTTAGATACATGATCAATGGTCTTCCCTCGACTGGTGGCATCAAAATAGGAGGCTCTTACAGATACTCTTTGATCTTGTTGAAAGCGGTTTGGCATTCATCATTCCATTTGACTACTTGATCTTTCTTCAGTAATTTTAAGATTAGTTCACAAGTAGCTGTCAGGTGAGAAATGAAGCTGGCAATGTAGTTTAAACGTCCCAAGAATCCTCTGACTTCCATCTCGCTATGAGGAGCAAGCATCTCTTTTATCGCTTTCTCCTTGGCAGGATCCACGTCAATACCCTTATTGCTGACGAAAAAGCCTAGGAGCTTACCAGACCTTACTCCAAACATGCATTTATTTGGGTTCAACCTCAGCTTGTATTTCTTTAGTCTCTCAAACAGTTTCTGTAAATGGTCAAGATGATCTTCTTCTATTTGAGATCTAGCTATCATTTCATCCACATAGACCTCTATTTCGTGATGTATCATATCGTGAAATAGGGCTACCATGGCACACTGATAGGTTGCCCCAGCATTCTTCAGTACGAACGGCATAACCTTGTAGCACAATATCCCCCATTGATTGACAAAGGTTGTCTTCTCCATGTCTTCAGGCGCCATTTTGATTTGGTTGTAACCAGAGAAACCGCCCATGAAGGAAAAAACTTTGTGCTGTGTCGTATTGTCAAATAGGATGTCAATATGGGGAAGTGGGAAATCATCCTTAGGTTTGGCCCTATTCAAATCTCTGTAGTCCATGCGCATTCATACCTTGCCATCCTTTTTGGGCATGGGAACAACATTGGCAACCCATTGCGGATAAGAGGTGACGGCCAAGAATCCAGCATTGAATTGCTTCATGACTTCAGCTTTAATCTTCTCTGACATATCTGGTCGCATTCGACAGACCTTTTGTTTTACTGGTGGGCAGTCCTCTTTTGTAGGTAGACGATGTACCATAATATCTGCATCAAGTCCTGGCATATCTTCATACGACCAGGCAAAGACCTTAACATACTCGTGTAACAACTGAATCAGACACTCCTTGACATTGGGTTCCAGATTGGTACCCACCTTGACTTCTCTTTTGTCTTCTTTGGTACCTAGATTGATTGTATCCACTGGTTCCTCATGGGGCTGAATGGTTCTCTCTTCTTGTTATAGTAATCCGGCAAGTTCCCCTGGTACTTCACAATCTTCCTCACCTTCGTCTTCGACTTGGTAGATTAGATTTTCAGAGTCACAAAAAGCCATAGCAGAACCGTTACCCATGGGATCCTGAATGGATGTAGACCTGCATTGTGAGTGTGAGTGTGTGTAATAGTATAGCTATCTTTGAAAGAAATGAAAATGTAAAAAAGAAAAATAATGAGCGCAAAGTTTGTATGCAAAAACGTCCATGATTCATTGATGTCATATGGAAATGAGATAATAACCCTTACAAATGGACCATTGTGCCTCGGGTAAGACACAAGGTTTTAAGAGTCTGAATTGTTTTTAATATTACAGATCTAACAAAATGAAAAGACAAATTAATATGGGATAAAAGTGATCGGGACAAAGTCTCTATCCTCCCAGTTGCTGAGCCATCCACTGACAGTTGGTAAAATCCAATCCTCTAGGTCATAGTTGTCTTCATCATCCTCCACTGCATTTACTTGGTGGTTGCTGATCTTCAAGGGTCGTCTTCAGCACGAGCGCGGCGTACAGCCTTCTGGGCACCTGAAGTGAAACCCAGACCAAACTTATCAGATTTGTATGGGATATCTGGAAGTTGTCCCAAAATAGTGCATCCACCTTCTTATATTACTGCCTTGGCATCCTTTAAAGACGACATCCTGAGCGGAGGCCTTGTGATCTTGGGAACTTGAGACACAACCTTGGTCACTGCCGCATCTTGCGGGACTTCTTCAAAGTGCTGGAATGGAGTTTCGATAAATTCACCATCTAATTCCATATATCTGAAGGAATTGAGATGGCTGATCATATACTCTTCTTCTCCATGAACTGTGATAATCTTCCCTTGAATCGGGTATTTCAGTATTTGGTGCAACGTAAAAGTAACAGCGTCAGCATTGTGAATCCACGGTCGGCCTAGCAAGCAGGAATATGAAGGGCGAATATCCATTACATGAAAAGTTGAATCAAATGTTTGGGTTCCAACCTGTATGGGGATATCCACTTCCCCATGCACCATCCTTTTTAAGCCGTCAAAGGCTCTCACTACTATGTTGCTTGGTTTCAATGTCAATCCCTCGCGGTCAAGCCTATCAAGAGCCTTTTTAGGAAATACATTCAGAGATGAACCGGTGTCAACCAACACATGATCCAGAGACGTGCCTCTGCATTCCACTGAGACATGTAATGCCTTATTATGCTTCCTCCCTCTTGGCGTTAAATTAGCATCTGAAAAAACTAAACCATTATCTGCAGTCAAGCTGGCTACGCAGTCTTGGAACTGATCGGCAGATGTTTCTTGAGGTACATGGACAGTTTTCAGGAATTTTACCAAGGCCTTTGCATGCGCCTCAGAACATAGTAGTAAAGCCAGCATGGAAATTTTAGATGGAGTTTTCCACAGTTGCTCGACTACATTGTAGTCGCTTCTTTTTATGATATTTATAATTTCCTCTATCTCTTTCCAGGAGGTCTCAGGGATAGCCAATGATTGTGCCTTCGTTCGGACAGGCTCAATCAGAATACTTTTACCTCGAGTCTCAGTTGACTCGGCAGCAGGAATGTTAGTAGGGGTGATAGCAGGGATTGTAACAGCTTTGTCAGCAGGAGTATTAGTAGAGATTATTGCAGGACTAGAAACAGCCTTTGGGGGAGCAACAGCAATAGGGATGATTACGGGTCCAGAAACTGCTTTTGGGGGAAAATTTTCTAGAGAGAATATCCTTCTGCTTGGGTTATCTTACTAGTCCCTGCAATATTACTGATATTGGAGTCAACCTTCTCAAAACTTGAATCTTCGGTAGCTGGCCAATCTTGCTTGATACCGTGGTAGTAGGCATCCCCTCCATAATTCCATGGTACGGTTTTGTCTGACGAGTACGGGATTGGTTCGGGCATTGTAATTATCAAAGGAGATACTTTTGGAACTGATGTAATTCTAACGGGTCTTTTGGTGGAGACTCTGGAAGAATTGTTGGAAATGGTAATGATGGAAACATCATTATAAGAAACAGTTGGAATAGAAGTCTTCTTGAACAAAATTTCCTTGTTATCTATTAGGCATTGAACGCCTGTTTTCAACAAAGGACAGTTGGTTGGTGAGGATAAACAGAAATGGCAGCCTTCATCACAGCCTGGGAATATGCTGGAATTCAATAAGTTCCTTTTGATAATTAGGAGTGGGGACATAAGTTCATCGACTGAAGTAACAAACATATCTTCCTCAATGGCGTTAGTATTATGGTTGTGCTTGGGCATAGGGGCAGAAATGACATTGGGCTTTTCATGTGCATCGAATTCAATCTCTTTGGCTTTAAGGAGGTCTTGTACTTTGTTCTTTAGAGCCCAAAAATTGTTAGTGTCATGGCCAGGACTCTCAGAGTGGTATGCGCAGAGGGCATTAGGATGATAGTGAGGAGAGGTTGTATTAGGGTTCTTTGGAGCTTCTTTCAAGGTCATTAGGTTGGATCTTAACAAATGCGGAAATACTTGAGATAATGTCATATTAATTTTGGTGAATTGTCTGACTGGTCTTTCCATTCTTGGTTGGTTGTTTCTTTGCTGATCAGGCGTAGGTTTAGGAATCATAACAGCCCCCACCATTGGATGGCGTTTGACCCTATCTTGATTTCTCTGAGGGTATACAGCAACCACTTCTTTCTTTCCGATGAATGGCTTCCTTACAACAGCAGAGGATGCATCTTTTTGAATATTTCCATTCTTTATCCCAACTTCTACCCTTTCTCCGGTCAATATTAATTCAGTAAAACTTGCCGATGAACTCCCAATTAAGTGGTTGAAGAAAGGACCGGACAAGGTGCCCAAGAACATGTCTACTAACTCACTTTCAGATAGGGGAGGTTGAACTCTTTCGGCCAAGTCCCTCCATTTTTGCGCATAGTCCTTGAAACCTTCACTTGAAACCATGGCCATACTCTATAGTTAAGTACGGGTGGGCGCAAGATTAACGTTGTATTGGTATTATTTGTAAAAGGCAGCGGCCAGATCTTCCCAGTTATGAACATTTGCCCTTTCTAACTGATAAAACCAATCAAGTTGAGTTCCAGACAGACTATCTTGGAAGAAATGTACCCATAAATCTTTATCAGCGGTATGAGGCCGGATCTTCCTCACATAGGACCGGAGATGCATTTTGGGGCATGAGACTCCGTCATATTTGGCGAACACAGGTGCTTTGAATTTTAGAGGAATGACAATTCCCGATACCAGTCCCAACTCCTCAAAGTTTAATCCAGGAACTTTTTGGATTTCCATTACACTAATTGTTCTTCTAGATGCTTATACTTGTCATCGGCTGGAGGGTATTATTCTTCAAAATAGTCTTCTTCTTCCTCTTCCTCTTTTGAATTAGACTGAACAAATGTTTACTTGCCCTTCCCATCTTGTTTGTCTTTCTCACCGGATGTCGTTGCAAAGTCTAAGGACCTTCTTGTTTGCCCTTGGAATCTTCTTCCAATGTTCAGAATTTCAGTTATTTTATTCTCCTCAACCAGCAAGGTCTTCAACTCTTCTTGTCCTTTGGCCAGAGTTAAGAACAACTGTTGAAACTGTGCATTCTGACCTTTGAGGTCCTTCACCGTTTGCTCGAGATCCATCTTACTGAAATAAACAGTAGAGAGATGATTGGACTTGTTGCAAGAAACCTGCTTATGTTATGATGAATGATAAATGCGCATACAATGATTTCAAGGATCTTAAGATTCAAATATGTTTTAGATAAAAAGGAAACACGCGTTATATTAATAAATTAAAGCTTTGAGTACATCAGTGCCTCCTTGAGCAAAACAAATATAAAAACTCTAAGATAGAAAGGTAGTACGCATCCTCTTTGGTGCAATGTAGGCATTCAGAGTCTGCTCCTCATGAAGTTGCTTAGTGAGTTCCAAAACCTTCTTCTCGCTTGCGTAGAATTGGGCTTCGAAAGTATCTCGCTCCCCCTTGAGTTGTATCCAATCCCTTTGTAGATCTTCAAGAGAGGTGGGCATGTCAGGATGTTGGATAGTATATGAAACATCTCCTTCCATGACAGGCTCAATGATTACTGGGAGAATGGAGGGATAAGGCATCATAAGACTCTAAGCATGAGTTCGTACCCATTTGAGGTAAGGCTCAAGAGGGATGGAATTTTTATGCCCAAAAGCCTTGTTATCTACCTTGTTCAAAATCATCCAAGCTCGGATAAATCTCTGGCGAAGACCTTGATCCTCGTTATTGTAGTCAAATACCAAACCTTGAATCAGCATCTCATGCGGGCCATCCATTCGGGCGTAACCAAACTGTCTTAAAGCTAAATAGGGGTTATAGGTGATACCTCCTCTAATTCCAACTAACGGGACATTATGGAATTCTCCACAGCGCTCAACAATAGTAACATTCTCTATGGATCGGGAGCACCAATGAATGTCTGAATGTTTGAGCGTCATCAACCTTTGTGACCACCTTGAACCTTGCTCGTTCCTTAATATAGATTGGGGAAGATGTGAAATAAACCATCTTGCCAAGATAGGAGTGCAACATATAAGGACACCTCTTTTACTCATAGTGCGAGTGTGAAAAGAGTGTAGGATGTCTCCTAGCAAAGTAGGCACCGGGTTGTGGGACATGAAGATTTTGACGGAGTTCACATCTATGAGTTGGTCAGGATTTGGAAACAAAACCATCCCATAGATGAGGAGAGCCACAATTTCCTCAAAGGCTTGCAAATCCAAGGATTTCCAATAGTTTTGGGCTTTCTCGAACAAGAACTTTGCTAGGAAACCTTTGACACCACTCCTTGTTTCCCAATGAGTAGTGACATCAGATGAGTGCAAGTGTAGAGCTTGAGAAATATCTTATGGCTTTGGGTCTCTTTCCATACCGTTGAAAGGTAGTTTATTGAGAATGGGAATTCTCAAGAGTAGGGAGAATTCTTCCAAAGTAGGCACAAGTTGATAGTCGGGAAATATGAAGCAATGGTGTAAGGGGTTAAAGAACTGAAAGAGCACCTTCATCATGTCCTCGTCTGTGTTAGAGGTGACCAAGTTGAGTAGGCGACCATGTCTCTCGGTAAATGGAGAGTTTTCAGGAATCCTTGAAGCTAGTTCCTTAAGTTGTGGAGGGATCCTTACAAGGTTGACTTGAATAGTTTTCCTGCGAATAGAATCCATGTCCTACAAAACAAGAACAAAGATGAATCCCAAAATCCTTGAAATGGTTAGTGAATGTGTATGATGTTATGATGTTCATGATGTTATGTACAAGTATGTATGTACAAACAAAGCAAACAACTCCTTAGGTTTAGGATTGCATGGAGTTTCATAGGTAAGTACCCTCTTGAAGTTTAGTTGACTCAAACATGTCCTAGTAATAGTAACCAAGTTCTAAGGAGCTCAATATCACTGGTTTGTTTCCTTGGTCATTGTTTCAGCATAAACCTCTTTAATGGAGACCGAAATATCCCAAGAAACCAAACCTTAATGAGTGTAGTATCGAGTATCTACCAACTTCGGACTGCCCCAAAGCCAGTCATGTCACTATATCCTAAAGGCCAAGTTGGTCAAGTAAATGTTCTAAAAGTTCATTAGTGCTTCATGACATCACTCAGCGGCCCCGTATTCTCCTTGATTAACTCAAAGGCTACTGGTACCCACAAATATGTCACACTAACATAGCTATTACTTAGACCATGTCAGTATACCCCGCACAGTTTCCACAACGTATTGCTACTTACCTATAATGTATCCCAAATCCGGGTAGAGGATTCAAACCCAACCAAAGAACCATAATGTAAAGCATACAAGTCAAACAATGCAAGCAAGTAAATGTCATCTAAACCTAAGGTAACCCCACTTTTAGAATTGTCCCCAGCGGAGTCGCCAATTTTGTGATATGGTGGGAGAACTGACTTGAAGGTTTTGCATTTGATCGCAAATGTTGCAGTTAGCAAGAGTCGCCACCGACTTTTCTTTTATCCAAAAGGAAAGGTGAAAAAGCACAAGAAAGACCTTTGAGATTATTTCTTGAGTTCGGGGAGTAGATTATGAAAAGGGAAGGTATTAGCACCCTTTTCATCCATGGTTTTCCATGGGCTCTTAGTTACTTGCTAGATCACTTGCTTTTTGTTTGAAATTGTGCTTGGTGTGGTTTTTGAAAGTATTTTATAAAGAGGCCATTGTTTAGGCAATCTTTGTAACGATTCTTGTTTGTAAGAATGTATACAAAGATGTTTGATCTTTTTGAAAATGTTTTCAAGCTTTGTAAGATGTTTTGAAAGTGTAGGTGTTTGTTTTGAAAATAGCAAGGATGTTTGTTTGAAATTGAGCAAGTAATTAGGAGCTTTCTACCTACTCAAAAGTCTTTCTTGTTCATTTTCCTTTTTCTTTGACAGTGTTATCTTACCGTTGATTTGGTAAGTAACCCTATCTTTGGATGTAAACGGGACGGACGTGGGTCATCGTATAACCATGATTAGCAATGTTGCAAGGTATCTTATCATTATTTTTAGGGACTAAGATCATTTGAAAGGCAACTTAGATAGCGTGATCGAGGGACTATGATCTTGTATTTGCTTTGTTTTTTCTAAGATACCTTACATGCATAATATGGCCATTTTGTATAAGACAACCAGGTGGAATAACCCTAGGGGTGCTTTGTGTGCAAATGTATTGTTTTCATGCTTATTTTTGTCTTGAATTAGGGTTTTCTAAGTATTGGTTTTAGTCTTTCCATACAAACCCTAATTACTAGCATGTTATATATAAAAGCGATAAATTGCGGAATTTAAAGTAACTATGCTATTACAACATTTGTGGAGTTGGGGTGTACAAATTGAATGGGGATTGCAAGAATTTTAAACCTAGTTAGTCTATTACAACCATATTGAATTGGTATAAATGTACAAGAATTTAAATGAATACAATGCACAAAAAGAATAAATATGCAAAAATATAAATGTGACGAAAATGGATATTTGTTTGGTTTTCATGAGAAAAAGGGAATTTGTTTTAACCTAATTAATTAAAGAAAATAATTAATCAAACTTAAATTTATTAAGAGAAAATTTTAAATAAAAACCCTAAATTTTTTAATTGATTAAAAGAAAATAAGTTTAGAAAAAGTGTTTTTTGGTATTTTTGTCTTAAAAATATTAATAGCATTATAAAATATTTTTGGCCTTTTTTATATATAAATAAATATATTTTAATACGTGTAAAAGAAAAATAAATATTAACCTAGTTTTAATTAAATTTACAAAATGATTTATAAAAAATAAATAAAGTATAGTTAATAAAAACATTTTTTTGTTAGAAAAAATAAAATAAACTAAGTTAAAATAAAAAATCAATTTTTTTTTGTATTTTTTATGATTTTTAATGTTAGGAAAAAAATATTTGAGAAAATAAAAATGAAAATAAAATAACTTGGGTCAGGGGCGCAACAAGGAAATAGGGGGTTAACTAGCAAAAACAAAAAAAGAATAACAAAAAACCCAACAAGGTCCAGCGCCTACAAAAAAAATCAGAAAATGAAAAAAAAACATGTAAAAAACACAAAAGGGTACCACTGGGGCTCGAACCTAGGTCCCAAAGGTTACAGGGACGCGCTTCTACCATTGGGGAGGCTATACATCCGTTAACATAAGCAAAACAATAAATATACAAGGCAAAACGCGCCCTGATAACTTCACCTTTAACCTCCAGCCAGACCAACTGTAACTTGCTTATTTCTCATCAAAAATGAAAACTGTAAACATGAAACTTGTAGCAAATTTTTCACGGTTTCAGAAATATAAAGCATTAAAATTATAGATCAAAGATAAGCATGAATTTTAATGACCCTAATCTGAATCCTAAAAATCTCAAAAATTTCAGTTTCAAAATTCTCTAAGCTCAAGCAAAATTAATGGAAACTATGGACATGGTTAGCTTTAGGGCAATGATATCTACATGTTTTGTTCACAAATAAATTATTGATGATGCATGTATGAAGAATTCCAAAGTTAGAAAACTTACCTCAAAACTGGAAATTGTGTTTTGAGTTTGAGCTTGTTTCAAGTGATGGTGATGATCAGGTTAGCTTCCTTGAGGTCCCAGGAAGCTAATGCAATGATTAGCTTAAGCAATGGATGGCTGAAATGGTTTGGAGAAGTCAATATGCAGAGCTCTATTTTTGGAAATGGAGGATGGTGTTAATGGTGTTACAGTTCTATAACAGGGTGTGGGATCAACTCTATATGATGTTTAGAAACTTTAGAAACCAAAAGGCCCGGAAACGCACGAGTAGATTATGAGTTTCATGTTTTTGGTCAGTTTGTGTGAAAATGGAAGTATGAAGTGTGATTCTGAGTTCTAGGTTCTTTCAAGGCTTGAGAAATCGTGTGTTTATGTCAAATGGTTTGTGTATGTATAAACAAAAGTATTTGAGAGTTGTGGACCATCAGAAGTACAAGTTTCTAGCTTTTGGCTAGGTTACTTGATTTTGAAGAAAAGAGGGAAACAAGTTTTAAGGAGAGGTACAAGCATGGGATGGATGATTGTAAGTGTTTGAAACATTTCTCATGAGTTATAGGACCTGTTTGATCAGAATAGAACAAGTGCAAGGCTCAAGAACAAGTTTTGTACAAAAAACCACTTTATCAAAATGACAATGTAATCTTTCTTCCAAAAATGGATATAAAGCATGTCCATGCATTGAATGCTTGAAGTGAGACCTCTAACAGCTGTGTAAACCATTAATTATAAAGTGCCTAACAAGTTTTAGGCCCGAAAAGTAGAGTTAATGCATCACAACTTTGAATTTGAATTTTGTTCATCACTAAAATGACTTGTAATTAAGGTGATAAAACCCTAACTTCATCTCTTCGATTCTCCCTACTCAAGAATGATCTCAAGGAGTTCTTAGACATTTTGGAAAGCTTTTAATGTTATATACAACCCATATTTCAATTGCTTTTGAAGATTCCCCTTGAAACTATTTGAAAAAAGTTCCTTGAAGTTGGGTCAAAATCCTGACCAAATTAGGGCAAAATTTCACTAAGTAGTTTCACGACCACATATTCATAAAATTATAACTTGAGATCCAAGAACTTTTGAAAGAAGTTGTATGAATAAAAGTTTTATATTTCATGGAGATATACAAATTTCATGTTGGAAGTTTCTCTTGAATCATCTTGCATCATGGTGAAAAGTTTGCTCAAAGTTATGAAAAAATAAGAAATTTCCAACACTTAGAAAATTTTCTAAGTTTAGAAATTTTGACTTTTCAAAATGAAATCTTGATTTTTTTATTTCTTGATAAATAAGTTTCATATTTTGACATGTTTTAATTAATTCTGATCTTTGGCATTTGAATTTGACCAAAAAGTCAAAGTTTGACTTTTTAGTATACAGTTGACTTTTGATCAATTGACTGAAAAATTCATTTGTCAATCCAATGGTCTTGAAATGTTTTGAACAATGTCATTAGGTAAAAATGATGAAATTGGACTTTTGAGATCATGTCTTAAAGCAATTGACCATTTGCTAGGTCAAAATTAGAAGTTGCCATTTCCCAATCAAAACCCTAATTTTGACCATTTTGCCCTTTTTGGAGATTTGATCAAATTTCTTGAAGAATTATGATCCAAACTAGATAAAATGATACATGGGTTTAAAATGTTTATGGGGATCAAAAATTATGAAGTTTGACTGTAAATTGGCCATAGTTGACTTTTTCCCCAATACAACTGATTTTTAGGTCAACTGCTCAATTGACTGATCAAAAGTATGACCCAAAGCTTGAAACTTGACATGAGTAATCTTGGGGGTCCATAATGATCCATGAAATTCATATGGGAGATTGGAAGTTCAAAAATCCTTGTGCAAACTCAAACCCTAATTTTGGTCATCAGTGCTTAAGGAGGTGTCTTAAGCTGATCAAACCCTAGTGCAGTCTTGAGTCCAAGGAGATCTTGTAAGCAAATTCTTGATAAATGAGAGGGGAAATTTTGGGGTATAACACCGATACAATAAATCAACAACATTATTTCGTGCGAGTGCAAATTTCTGGGCACTCTAGTGTTCAATCACCTTCCACCTTAAAGTTACGAATGGCGGACCCGCCAATCTAACTCTTCAGGTTTAACAAGATTGAACAGTGGAAGTTGTTGTACCCCAAAATTTTCCCTCTCCTTTATCAAGACATTTCTCACAAGATATCCAAAAGCTCAAGTTTGCACGAGTGTTGGCTAGGTCAAACCATCTCTTAAACACTAATGCCTCAAATTAGGGTTTTGATTTTCACAAGGATAATTAGACTTATAATGTCTCAAATGACCTTCATGGGTCATTATAGACCTCCAATAATACCCATGCCAATTTTCAAGTCTTGAATCACAAATTTGCTCAGTCAATTGACCAGATGACTGAAAATCAACTATATTGGATAAAAAGTCAACTATAGTAAACCTACAGTCAAACTTCAAGATTTTTGGAAAACATCAACATTTTAAAGTCCTATTATTCATTTGATCAAGTATTGATCACAATCCCTCAAGAAAAGCACTCAATTTACCAAATGGGCAAAATGGTCAAAATTAGAATTTTGATTGTAATTGACTGATCAATGACTTTTGGACCTAGTACATGACTTAATGGCTTGAAGGATGAACTCAAGGATTCAAACATAACATGTTGACCTAATTTCATGGCTCAAAACATTTCTCAATATAATTGAATTTATAGTTGAAATTTGATCAACTGATGCACAAAAAGTCGAACTTTGACTTTTTGATCAAGATTTGATTTTAAAGATCAAAATTAATCAAGACATTCAAAAATATGAAGCTTGATCATCAAGAAATCAAGAAATTCAAAAGTCAATGTGAAAATTCAAACTTTTCAAGACTTAGAAATTTTTCTAAGTGTTTTATACATGACAATTTCACTACTTCACGACATTTTTTCACCAAGATGCAAGATGATTCAAGGAAAACTTTCAACATGAAAGTTGTATATCTTGATGAATTCTACAAACTTGTATTAGAGGGTTGATGTCCAAAAAATACTTAGATTTGAAGATATAAGCCCATCAAGTCATGACATTTTTCATAAAACACTTAGTGAAAATTTTGGCAAGTTAGGCAGATTTTTGACCTAACTTCTTGACCAATTTTAACCTAGTTCCAAGTTTATTTAGACAAAATGGTCAAAGTGAAGGTTATAGACAATGTTTCAAGCTTTCCAAAATGTCCAAGAACTTGAAAAGATCATTTTTGAGCTAGGAGATTCAAAGAGAAGAAGATGGCATCAGAAACATGGATTATAGGTCATTTTTCATGAAGAACACATTATCCAATCTCATGCCATGCTGCATAATCTTGCTTTGCATGCCTCTTAACTTGAAAATCTCAGCATAATTAAATGTTTACACAAACTTTTGAGCTATGGTCAACTTTATTTAAGCATTGTCCAATGCATTTTGCCATTTAGGGAGAAAGGTGCCATTTCCATTCTTGAAAAGCAATATTTTTGCAAAAGTCCACTCCTTGAGCCTCTAACTTGTTTCTTCTGCACACACTCAATCTACAAAGTCAAAATCAACATGTTTAAAGTGTTTAACCACTCTATGATCAAAGGTACAAGGCATTGAAACTTGATTTTTCAAGAAAATCACATGTTGAGCTTAACATGTGATTTTGAATTCTGATCAACTTGAGCTTCTACAACCTTTCCCTATAAATAGAGGCGCGATTTTACAACCAAAGCAACGAAAAAACAAGCCCATAAACCCCCTCAATTTCTCCCAAGTCATAATTGGCCAAAAATCACCATTTTTAAGCTTTTGAAACCTTAACTTTGAAACTCATCACTCTTGCAACTATTGTCCAAACAAATTATTCAAACACTTCATATATATCATATAAAAGTTATCCATACCCCTGTTTCCTCATTGTAACATCATTTTCATCATCCACCATTTTCAAAATCCACCATTGCAACTTGACTTGAGTAGACCAATCCAGACACTTTCAAGGAAAAGTAAGAGTTGCAACATACTCACTAAGGTCCCAGAAAGTTAAAGCAATTATCATATTGCTTCTCGAAATCGTGTAGAGGACATTGAATTTTTGCATCAAGAGGTAAGTTTTTCCAACTTTGAAATCTTGATACAAGCATCATTTGAACTTACTTTTAAAATATAAAATATAGATATCATATCTATGAAGCTAACCTTATCTTTAAATTTCATTTTAATTTACTGTGGGATGAGAATTTTGAAACTGAATTTTTTAGACATTTAGGTTTTCAGTTTGGTACAGGTAGAAATTCGTGAGTTATAGTGAGAATAAACAAAAACTAATTACATATGTGAAATCCTTGTGAAATTCGTGAGTTAGAGTTTTTTAAAAATGGAAATCATATATTGTTACAGTAACAATAACGATGAACGCAAGAAAGTAGAAGAAGACAAAAATCTAATTTTTGAAAATATTTTATTTTATATTTAATATAACATGTTTTATAAACGAATGAAACAGCCACCCCAATGGTAAACAATGTGCGCTAAGTCACTTGTCTATAGGGACCTAGGTTCGAGCCCCAGTGGTACCCTTTTGCATTTTATTTGTTATTTTTCAAACTAACATGTAGGTTTATTATATTTTGTGTGGTACTTGTATCTAAAACACAAGCAGGCATTTGGCCTGGTGGTAAGGGCACGTGCTGGAGCCTTAGGGGGCGTAGGTTCAACACCCACCCTATGCATCTTTTGTTATCATTTATTTTCATCATTTTCAACTAATTCTTTTTGCATCCAATTTAATCATTTCTAGCTGTTTTTTGTACACTATTAAATTATCACCTTTTCTTTACAAATATTAAAAAAATATCACAAAAATATTTTGTATTTCCTTATTTTTTTAAATCAAAACCTTTTCCATAAATTAACCTTTTCTTTTTTGAATTAAAACTAAATTAGACTTAGGTTTTTATTTTGTTTTATTTTAATTAACTTAGACTTTAGGTTTTATTAAATAATTAATTAACTTCACTTCTAAATTAATTAGTTTAATTAGGTTAACCATAAAACTTCTTCTATCAAAAAACTCATAAAAACATTTTCTTTTACATTATTTTTATATTCTTGTACATTTTATTATTTTGCATTTTTCAATTTGGTTGTAATAGTAATTAGGTTTTAATTGCTTTCATCACCATTTGTAAATTTGTATCTCCATCCCCAAAAGTATTATAATAGTGTAGGATATTTACTTTCTGCAATTTATCGCTTTCTGTATTATTGTTAGTAATTTTGGTTTGTATAGAAAGACTTAAAATCAAACAAGTAGACAATCCTAATTCAAGAAAAAATAAACAAAAACAATACACAATTTACACATGCACATCTAGGGTTAACCCACACATGTTGCCTTCAAATAAACAGTCATGTGACCCTCGATATTTGTTGACGACTAATTCCAGATTCGATTCCTGTATACAGCCAGGGCACGTCTGAAGAGTTTGAAGATTCGATTCCTGCATCCAGCCAGGGCATATCTGTTGACGACTAATTCCAGATTTGATTCCTGTATCCAGCCAGGGCACGTCTGAAGAGTTTGAAGATTCGATTCCTGTATCCAGCCAGGGCATATCTGTTGACGACTAATTCCAGATTCAATTCCTGTATCTAGCCAGGGCACGTCTGAAGAGTTTGTAGATTCGATACCTGTATCCAGCCAGGGCACGTCTGTAAGCAACCTTTTGAAATTCCAAATTTGATACCTGTATCCAGCCAGGGCACGTCTGTAAGCAACCTTTTGAAATTCTGGATTCGATTCCTGTATCTAGCCAGGGCACATCTGTGAGAAACCAATTGTAGATTCGATACCTGTATCCAGCCAGGGCATGTCTGCATGAAGAGTTTGAAGATCAACCCCTGTAACAGGCCAGGTAATTATCTTTCTTTCTCAGGTACGCAAGTTCTCGCTAAGGAATCTCTTACGCGATCGACACCTAGATGGCATCTATAAGCCCATCCTCCCATTACAGTTCCAAATGGCATCTATAAGCCCATCCTCCTATCCACCATCTTTCCAAATGGCATCTATAAGCCCATTCCCGCCATCACACTGCTGATACTCTACTATGTGAGTGCAAATTTCTGGGCACTTTAATGTTCAATCATCTTCCACCTTCGGATCACGAAAGGCACACAAGCCAATCTACATCCTCAGGTCTAAGAAGATTGAACAGGGGCAACTGTTGTACCCCAAAATTTGCCCTCCCATATTCTTCAAAGTTTTGACAAGCATCACCTCAAATTGCTCAAGTCTACTCAAGGGCTACACAGTCAAGCATCCTCCTAAGCCAGTCAAATTAGGGTTTTGGTTCTTGCAAGGAAGTTAAGGTTTTCAAGGGCTCAATCAAGTCACATATGCCTATAAACATTGTCAAGCATCTACATGTCAAGTTTCAAGGCTCACAAGGTCAAGTTGCACAGTCAAAAACCCTAATTGCTTCATAATCAACTGTAGGGGCAAAATGGTCATTTGGCAGTCAAAAGTCAAAATTTTTGGTCAGCATCTTATTTTGAAGCCACAATCATAATTTGGTCAAATCTTGACCATGATTCCACAAGAATGGCTCAAAAATCATCAAGGTGTCAAAAGTTTCTATTTTTGGACAGTTGAAAAGTCAACTGTAACTTGACCAAGGCATAACTTTTTCATAGTTCATCATAAAAATCCCATCCAATGCTCATTTTGAAGGGGAAGACATTTCCTACAACTCATCTTCACATTCCAAGTCCAAGAAATGCTCTCACAAAAAGTTATCAATTTCAACATTATAGGTCATTTTCAAAAGACAACAAAAAGGCATTTTAAGTCAAAGACCATAACTTGAGATTGGTAAATCAAAATGACATGGGACCAAAGGCATTGGTTAGAGGACTTCAATACCTTTCCAAAATGTCCAAGAACATGTTCATATGATCAAAATTGAGCAAGATATGCATTGGAGAAGTTGGGAAATTTTTGTGAAATGGCAAAAGTCAATTATCCTTGAAACTTCAATTTTTGGCAAAAGGGCCCACTTTTTTCCACTTGGGTCAGCCTTGTCATGCCACCCACGTGTCCCATGATCAATTTCAAGATTAAACATTAATTTTTCTATTTTTATTTAATTTTATTGATTTAATTCATTTTAAATCCATAAAATTCAAATAAAAATCAAAAAAATTAATCAATTGATATCTTGTGGTTTGAATGACCTTGATGCACCATAATACACCTACCAAATTCGTGCCAAGCTGAATTAGGCATGAAAATTCAAATTTTGAACAAGCTTTGAAAATGCTTTAATGGTGGTTAAGACAAAATCCAAAGTTTAATTGCAATGGTTAAAGGCTCTTAAATGTGACTGATTCTCATTCATACACATATATGCAAGCCTTGCAGACTGAAAGCACGACCGAGAAACCTCTGAAACGGCATAACCAAAATCAAAAATTTGGAAGAAAAACCAAAAACTGTTTTCAATCTTCCAGTACAATTCAAACATTTCTCTTGATCCAAACACATTCCCAACACTCCCAGGAACGATTTGCAGTCAAGAACAAGTCCTAACACTCAAGAACTCGTGCTACACAATCATACGGTGTTGTACCCCAAAATTTGCCCTCGCAATTTTCCACAAGAAATCACAACTTCAGGCTTTTCCTGATTTTTCAGATTGGCTCAAGAATCGGTCAAACAGACTTTTCTCGTCAGTCAGACACAATTAGGGTTTTATTGATTTTCATGGCTCTAGAACAGTTCACACAGTTTGCTTAGGGTTTTGATTTATTTTGGCTCAACTTTGATCAGGCGAACGTTTCTTTGGCATTTAATCAGGAATTAGGTTTTTGTGCGTAGATTTTAGAAAGACTAACTCTACAGTGCTTATCAAGTTATTCTGAGATATGGATTGAGGCATTTGGATTCGAATTCGCATTTGTTTGACTAAATCAGTAAAAAGGGGAATGCGTCTGATCAGTTGTTGTGTTTGACTGTGCTTTGCTTTGGATGTTGGAAGCGCCAAGTTTATTATTTGATCAACGCTGAATCAATGTTTAGTTAATTATTTATTACTCTAAAGATTAAATAGCTGGAATTTAATTTTCAATTATTTTAATTTAAAGAACTATAAATAATAAATAAATAATTGAAAAGGGATAAAAAGAATTAACTGGATTAAAAGAATTTTTATTTCATCTTTAAATATTTGTTACAATTATTATTTAGATACAAGTATTCATTTACGAGGTATTTATAATAATAATAGTTACAATGATTAAATTGAAAATAAAACTATCCTATTTTTTCTAAGTATTCCTAAGTCTCCAATTCTTCATTCTTCATTTAGTGATACCCCTCTCCATTCAATTTTTATCTGCAAAAGAAAAGAAGAAAAGTTAGAAACAGATAAATTGAATTAAAGAGACAGACAGTTTAAGTTAGACTCATCACTAAAAGCAACGGTCGGGATCAGTTAGCCCTCTCTGCAAACCACGGGATTTCTCCCGGTTCACAAAGAAGGGTGAAAATATTTGCAAAATAAATGAATGCACAAAGTTAAAATTGCACATTTCAAATTGTCAAAACTGCATAGTTCAAAAGCAAGACAGCATATGCAAATAACCAAAGTCCAAGTTACAAACTAAATTGCCAAACAAAGTCCAAATTCAAACTTTCTGCCAAAAAAAGCTGTCAAAAGGGATATGGAAAGATATCAAACAAGTACAAAAGGCCATCAATGCTGTCAAGAAGCAGAAAGTATGGAAAAGAAGACATAAAGCATAGAGGAAACATGTTTTACAAGCAAACAAAACTCAATTTCATCATTTCCCAGCTATTTACTTTTTCAGAGAAGTACAAACATAAACAATTTTTTAATGTTTTGTACTGGAGAGAGAAGAAAAAGAGAAGAAGAAATAGGGCTTACAGGTTTAGGCTTGAGAGATAGGAAAAAATATAAAAGAACCTGTCAATAGAACAGTAGAAAGAGGCAGCCAAACAGATAAACAAAAGAAGCATCAGGTTTCAAACAAAGAAAGCCTCCAGCTCAAAACCAATAACCTGCATAAACCTCCATCCCAAAACCTGTGGTGTCAAAACCCATTAAACCTACAAAATCCAAGCATCTCAAGCTTAACCAGAAAACCCTGTTAAGCCATGCCAAACCAGAAGCAGCATAAACCTAAAGCCTTAAACCAGTAAAGCTCAAACCTGTACCAGATGCCAAGCCTAACCATTCAAGGCCAAGAACCAGTTTCGAATCTAAAGCCTAAACTTGTGTCAAGATTAGAACAAACAATCACAAACTGATGCAAACCTGTACCAGATACCAAGCCTAACCATTCAAGGCCAAAAACCAGTACAACCTGCTAAGCCATAAGCTTAAACCTCATAAGCCTAAAACCTTAACCCTGTCCAGCCTTAACCATCAAACAACAAACCTGCATATGCCTTAAAGCCTGAACCACTGTAAACTCCAAACAAAAACAGTATCAAAAGCCCAGACCTGCATCAAGCCTCAAAACCCATCAAGACCCCAAAAAGCTATCAATCTGTTTCAAGCTTAAATCATAACCAAACACCACGCCCTAAGAGGTATTCATCACTGGGCTAAACAACAATATTAACATTTCTCAGGGTCAGGGGCAAGAAGAGAAAAAAAAGGCAAGCGTTTCAAAGAATACTCAAGCATACAAAGTACACTCAGAGCATACAAAAATCTCAGCATACCAACATTCAGAAACAATCACAAGGAGGCAACTCAAAGTCAAGCGTCTAGGCCCTCAGAACCTAGGGTTCATCACTAGGCA
Organism: Vicia faba; assembly: GCA_948472305.1. NCBI lineage: Eukaryota > Viridiplantae > Streptophyta > Magnoliopsida > Fabales > Fabaceae > Vicia > Vicia faba. The sequence goes on from OX451736.1 coordinate 1,102,875,276, forward strand.
AAGGCCATCAAAGACAAGCATACAGTAAAAGAGCAAGAAGAAGAAAAGAAGTGATATGTTAAAGGTTTTCAGTTTTATTCATCATCAAACCAAAAGTAAGACACAAAATACCAGGAGTCCAGCCAAAGCCCAGCATCACGCGTCTCATCCCCTCGCCTTGGCCTCCGGAACGCCTCCGACCCCAACCTCTTCCTCCGTCTCCAAAAGGTAACGCTTTTGTTTCTCTATCCTTCCACAACCTCCATGACAATAATAACAAATCTTAAGGTCAAAGTTCAAAATGAAATAAGCATGCAAATCGTAAAAAAGTATAAAACATCAAAATCAAACCTTGCTTCGTAAGACCACTGGGCTCGAACTATGGAGGAAAGAGAGATTAGGTGATGGCGCTGGTGGCTCTAGGCGGGGAATCGCGTCTCACTGACCTTTCCATGGCAAAGAGAAGAGGGAGAAGACGAAGTAACCACAAGCGGCGCCGCTCCCAAACGCATAAACCCTAACGTCCAAGAATGAAACAAAAGCTATCTAACCCTAAAAACCTTGTTTCAATTAATTTGGGCCTAACCCGTTTCAGCCCACTGCAAGCTGCACACACCCCCCTTTTTCTCTTTATTTTTTCTTTTTGTTTTATTTCGTTTGGGCCCAAGCCCATTTATTTCTTCTTTCCCTTTCCTTTTTTACAAATTAAAATTTTTGTTTATTTTCTTTTAACATAACCCTTTTTTTTTGAGATGATACACTAAGTTTTGTATAGAAAAATATTAATACATAAAAACCATTTTTAAGTTAATACATTTTCTTTTCTTAAAAACATTTTTTTTGTACATAAAACAATAACATATAATATAATTAAAACACTAAAACATTTTTCTTTTTTTGTTTTATTAAAACCTTTTATTTATACAATGACACATGATATAATGGAATTAAAAACTTTTCTTTTCTTTCTTTTATTAAAATGTTCTTATTTGTAAAAATACATAAGAGAATAGAATCTAAAATGTTTTCCTTTCTTTTCTTAAAATACATCAATTTGTACATAAATACATAGTTACATGATTTTTCTTTTAAGACAAATACTTTTCTTTTTTTCAAGATATTATTTTTGTACATGATCAAGACAAAATACATTTTTAATATACATAATTTAATTAGAATTTAAAACATTTAATTAAAACATTCTTTTTGTTCATATTAAAGAAAATACAAGATTATTAATTAAATGAATAAACATTTAATTCTTTTTATTTAGGTTAAACAATACTTAAATAATACACATTTAAATTCACATCTTAACTTGTAAATAAATATATGTACACTTACACTTACACAATACACAATACATTTCACATTATACACTTGATACACATACATTTGCTATTCTCATACGTTACATTACATTATTTACATTTTATCGCAATTCGATTTGGTTGTAACTTATTGGACACTACATTCCTAAAGTCTCATCCCCATTTGTAAATTTGTACCCCCACTCCCGGATACTATTTGTAATAGCGTAGACTTTAAATTCTTGCAATTTACCGCTTTCCAATTATACCATGGTTAGACTTAGGGTTTGCATGTACATAAAATCAAACGCTAGATAACCTACTGCAAAGACAAATACATGAAATCAATACACAATCACACTTGCACCCCCTAGGGTAATCCCACATGTTGCCTTCCAAAATGGGCCATGCTTGCACGTTGAGTATCTTTGGCAAAACGAATTCAAATGATCATAAGTCCCTCGATGACGCTTTCGAAAGTTGCCTAAATGGAATGATCATAGTCCCTTCAAAGCAAATTGCCAAAGACACTTGGCATCATTGCATTCATGGTCCATACGATGACCCGCGCCCGTCCCGTTAAACTTCCTAAACGCAAGATTGTCCACCAAATTCAATGGTGGAACAAAATTGTTAAAAAGGGTTGAAAACATAGAGAAAACCTTTGAGTACAATAGAGGTAGACAAAACTCTTAGTTACTTGAGATCAACTTGCAAAAACACTTGCCTTCTTTTCAAAAACCACACTTCATACACACTTTCAAAACAAACTCTCAAAAACATTTGAAACATCTTTTCGAAAAGATACACACCTTTGTAAAACATTCGAGTAAAGAATTGTTACAAGGGTAGCCTAAGACAAGGCATCTTCTTCCAAAACATTTTCAAAAACACACACACACACACCATTTTCAAGCAATCGAAAATCAAGGCAAGTGATCTAAAAACCAAGTAACTAAGAGCCCATGGATAACCATGGATGAAAAGGGTGCTAATACATTCCCTTTTCATAATCTACCCCCCGAACCCACGAAATATCTCAAAAGGTTTTTGTTGTGCTTTTTTAACCTTTCCTTTAGGATAAAATAAAAAGTTGGTGGCGACTCTTGCTTAACCAAACAAGTGCGAATACAAACGAAAAACACTAGTCAGTTCTCCCACCGTATCACATACGGCTTACCTTTTTTTTTCAAAATCATAACCATCAATTCATGCATTTTTGAGATCTTTCATTGTTTGTTTTGTGTTTATAGAACTCAGGCGAAGCTTTTGGTATAATTCAATTGCGTTATAATGCCCTGGAATCGAAACCACCATTAACGAATCCTAGGGTTTCAGAGCTTTTGATTTGGGGATTTTCCCATACTGTAAAATCAGAACATCTAAGACCCATGGTTGAAACCGGCTTGATGAGACGAACACATTGGACACCTCGCGCCATTTTTATATTACGTGTAGAGCTAGTCGCTATTTTTTTGCAGTTTTGTTTTGTGGGGGTTTAAAACCCCCGCTATCTTGTTTTTGTTTTGCAGATAAATGAAGACGATGATGAGGTGTCCATGCATGGCTGGCTGATTCAAATAGGTGCGCGCTTTTTCTTTGGTCCAGCATGTGGCGTGTTTACTTGATATAATATTTGTTTCTCATTTTATCTACAAATGCGCATGAGTGATCTAGTGGTACAGGTGTTGGCAAATTATCCTTGGGACCTGGGTTCGATCCCCAGGTCCCCCAAACGCTTGTTTCATTTTTTCTCTAATATATTCCCATGCAGCATTCCAGCAAAAGTCCACAATATGTCACAAGCAATCAGCGTGCCATGTGTCCAGTCCTACAGATCTGAAGGCCCAGGAATGAAAGAACACCATGCTCATGAGTCAATGCATCTCCAGGCAATCTCCAAAGTCAAACAAAGTTGGCTTCTTGGTGGGCCTCAGATTCCAATCAAACACCCCATTCTGGCCCATACCCCCCCTTTGGGTTGGCATTTCTTTTTTTCTTTTTTTTTTCATTTGCTTATTTATTTTATTGTTTTAATTACTAACCATTTAATTAATCAACATTTTTCATAATAAAAATTCAAAAAAACAAAAAAATGTAAATACTTTATTAATTTCATTTAGGTAATTATTTTGTAAATAAATACTAATAAATCGAATTAGTTTTAATTAGGCAACTTCAACCTTTTTTCTTAATAAAATAAATTTAGAATTAGGTTTTTATTAACTTTTAATTTTAATTCCTTTTATTTTATTTCATTAAAAACATAAAAATACAAAAACATTTTTTCTTTTAATAAATTAATTAATTAGTCATTAATTCTAATTTCATTTAATCACAAAAAAGGACAAAAAAATTCAATTCTTTTCTTAAAAGGGTCAAAACCCTTAAGACGTTCCCGATTTAATTCTCGCGCGCATTTTTATTATTTATGTAACTATCTCCAGATATGTAATAGTTAAATAGGAATTTTACCGCTTTATTTAATTTTCTGCATTTACTTTTCAAAACGGGTTTTTTGTCTTTGGCGATGTATAGACCCGCGCCTTGTAATAGCGTAGAATTTATATTTCCGCAATTTATTTTCCGCACTCCTAACTGTTAAAAGAATGCCTGCAAGAATGTATGTAAAAAAATTAATCTGTAGCTCACAAATAACATGTACAAGATAAACATAACATGAAAACAACACACATGCACATGCCACCCCTAGGGTACGCCTCACTGGTTGCCTCGAACGTGGTCATCAAGTATAGGGTGTCTTAGAGGTCGCCCTTCTGTACAAAAGATCCAGTTGCCTCGAAACGGTTGCCTCGGATAAAAAAAAGGATCTAGGACATTAGGGTTACTTCTAAGGTGTCCTACCATTGCTTTGGTGACCATACTGTCCCGATAATCGAATTGACCCGAACACCTCCAACGATGGTGCTACCTACCTCTCAATGGTGGGATAGCACTATCTAAAGGACTCTTACACAGCTTAATTCCTTAGGGTAGGTAGATCTCATGGGTACTTGCTCTTTTCAAAACAAATAAAAACAACTTTTCACACCTCACACTTTCTAAAAGTTTTCAAACAAATTTTTCATACACTCTTGAGGAATGATACAAGAGTTACTTAGAAATTTTTCAAACGAAACTTTTTCAAAACCCACACACACTTGAAAAGCAAACAAATTTTGAAAACATAAGAGCAAGTACCTAAGAGCCCGTGGATAACCACGGATAGAAAGGGCGCTAACACCTTCCCTTTCTATAAATCTACCTCCCGAACCGAGAAACATTCTCGAATAAGGAATTTTGTTGTGCTTTTGTCCTTTCCATGTTAGAGAACATAAAAGACGGTGGCGACTCTTGCTTACCGCGACATTTCACGAACCAGCTTAAAAAATAGTCAGTTCTATTTCCACCGATCTCAGAACTGGCGACTCTGTGGGGATAAATAAAAGTGGGGTGTACCTTAGGAATAGTTCATCATCATGTTTTCAATTGCTTGCTTTGATTGCTTTATATTTGTGGGCATTGCATCGGAGTTTCATAGATCCTAACCCGGATCTGGGGATACCCTTTTAGGTAGCATAAGCTGTGAGGGACCTGTCCGGCGTAGACCGACACGGGTGAAGCAGTGGCTACATTGGTGTAACACCTTGGTCTGTACCGATATCCCTTGTGTTGCAACGAGGAGAATATGGGTCTTCTGAGGAGTCATTAAGTACCAACCGACCTTAGAACCCTAATGTGACCCAACTTGGCCATAGAACAGTAGCAGTATGCTACACCCATTGAGGCTAAACTCTCGCGATGGTTCTGGCCGCAAGAAAAGATTGCGACGCTGGAGTTATGACCGATTGAGGGTAGTCAGTGATATTGGGATCCTCTAGAACCCGGTTACTTTTGATAGGACAGGTCTTAACCAACGAAACTGAAATAGGGTAGTACCTGAACTTCATGTTGGCCTAAACTCTAAGGGCTGTCTGGTGTGACTTGTGTGCCTTATCATGTTTGCCTTTGTGAATACTTGTGGTGTGCTTAACCATAACATCATACCATCATACCACTGCATGCATCCTGCATAAGGACTGACCTATTTCAAAGACAAGAGGGTTTCACCTTTGCTCTGTTTTGTAGGACATCATGATGCCTGTGCGAAGGAACACTATCCGGCTCAACTTTGTTCACCCATCTGAGTTGCTTAAAGAATTGGTTGACAGGATTCCAAATACTACTTCCTTCATCCAGAGGCATGGTTCTCTTATCGGTTTAGTCACTTCAAAGTGGGACCAACAACTGATGAGTGTCTTGACCCAGTTTTATGATCCCTTGTACAATTGCTTCACCTTTCAAGACTTCCAGTTGGTCCCTACCCTGGAAGAATTCTCTGATTTGCTTGGTATCCTTATCTTGGATCAGACCCCATTCACTGGTTGGGAAAAGACTCTTAGGCTTGAGGAGATTGTTGCAGCCCTTCCAGACCAACAAGGAGGTAATGGGCAACTGGGTGACTAGAAGTAGAGTTAAGGGCTTCTTGGCTAAGTTTCTGATTGGTAAAGCTAACAGTTTCTGGAATGATTTAGACTTCAGGGTGTACGAAGACATTCTGGCTCTCTTAATCTACGGTCTGGTATTGTTTCCAAATCCTGATAACTTTGTCAATATCAATGCCATAAGGATCTTCATGTCTCGGAACCCTGTACCCACTCTCTTGGGTGATATCCTGCAACAACTCTATGCTCGTACTGCCCGAAGACGAGGAACACTGTGGTGTTGTACTCCTTTGTTAGTGAGGTGGTTTATTTCGCACCTCCCCAAGTTCGTGCTGAAGAACCAAGAAGGAAGAGGTTGGGCTCATAGGTTAATGTCTCTCACTGATAATGACATCATTTGGACTCTCAGAGGTTTAGATGAGGTGGCTGTTATTGATCGTTGCGGAGAATATCCTAATGTTCCATTGATCGATACCCAGGGAGGAATCTCTTATAATCCATGTTTGGCTCTCCGTCAATTTGGAAGAGCCAGAAGAGCAGGGCCTCATGAGATGTTAGTGCCTCACATCAGTTTTGAGTTTCAGGTAGATAGTGACGAACAGCGCCGTAGATTCATCAAAGCTTGGGACGGAATTCACAAAGCTGACCCACACGAGTTGGGACCGAAGACTTCTCTACCAATGGAACCCTATTGCAGATGGGTCCGCATCCGTGCTCAGAAGTTAGGTATGCCATATGAAGCTGTCAGGCCTATCATTCTTGAAATTCCTGATGGAGACGGGGTTCCTCCAACCATACTCCCTCCTCAGATACCCACTGATGTTGATACACTAAAGAGGTCTTGGGCGCAACTACAAGAAGAGCGGGATTATTATCGGGAAAAGTTCAACGAACAGGAACAGAAGATCCAGAAGCTGACCAAGCAATTGGAGAACGAGCGGATCATGAATGACTACATCCGTACTGAGAAGAGATGGCCATGGGAGCACTGATGGGCTTTGGATGTTTCCTTTACAACTTTTATTTCCTTTTCAGTATTTTCATTCCTATAACGCCTAAGGGCAAATTGTTGAACAATTTAAATTCCAAGTTTAAATCTAATAAAGTGTGTTCCTTTTGTCTACAAAGTTGATTCCCATTTGTCTTTGAAAACATAATTCATACGCATTTCATTCATCATATGCATCACAGGTACCCTTTTTCTACAGGTTGCTTAATCTTCTTCGCTGTTTATTTCAGCACTCAGTCATCATGAATCTTGAATCAACTACCGAACAAGCTATCAAGGCCCTCCAGGCCCAGAACGCTCAGTTTCAAGAGATGGTCATGAACTTGGCCCAAGGACAACAGGAGTTGAAGGCTTTGCTCCTGAAGAAGAAGAAGAAGAAGAAGAAGAAGAAGAGGATTGTGCTGTTCAACACTGGACGCAAACTCGGGAATACACTACAGAATGAAGCTGAGAGGACTACTCCATCTGTTGGGGAAGGCAGTCACCAAGGGAGAGAGGTTCCTAGTCCTGTGGTCTCTGACACAGAGACAGATTTCAATGATGAACAGTACCCTCCTGCTGAGGACAGGTACAAACAGCTGGAGGACAGGTTAAATGCTATGGAGATTCAACGGGTGCCTGGGTTGGATTTTGGAGACTTAGGGTTATCTTCTGGGGTGGTGATCCCACACAAGTTCAAGGCGCCTGCCTTTGTGAAGTACGACGGGGCTTCTTGTCCTAAGCTGCACCTCCGCTCTTATGTAAGGAAGATCCAGCCTTACACTGCAGACAAGAACTTATGGATCCATTTATTCCAGGAGAGTCTTTCAGGGACTCATCTCGAATGGTTCTATCAGCTGGATGGAACCAACATTCGTAACTGGGAGGACTTGGCCACTGCTTTTTATAAGCAGTATCAGTATAATTCCGACCTCGCTCCTACGCGTACCCAACTCCAGGGTATGTCGCTAGGATCGGGAGAAGGTTTTAAGGAATACGCGCAGAAATGGAGAGACCTGGCTGGAAGGGTGCAGCCACCGCTGACTGAACGTGAACTCGTGGACATGTTCTTGGGGACCCTGTCTGGTCCATTCTTTAACCACCTGATTGGTAATTCCTCTGCTGGGTTTACAGACTTGATCCTGACTGGTAAGAGGATCGAAGCTGGTATCAAATCGGGAAAGATACATAAGAGTGCCTCCTCAAATACTGAAAAGAAGCCCTTCAAGAAGGAAGCCAGTGTTGTTTATGGTCCTAGGAGACAGAACAAACTAGAACGCCGCCAAGCTGTCAACGTGGTGGTAATTTCTAAGCCTGCTGCTGCTCCTCAACAATATAACCAGCCAAGAGTTGAGAGGCCCAAAAGACAGTATACTCGGCTCAGCATGACTCTCTCTCAGATATTACCGCAACTGCTGTCAACCATCCTGGTAACTATCAAGGAAGCTCCGAAGGTGGTAAACACAGCATCTCCGAAGTACAATCCCAACGCCCGCTGTGCTTATCACTCTGATAGCCTGGGGCATTCTACTGATGATTGTTGGGCTCTAAGGAATAAGGTTCAGGACCTTATTGATGCTAAGGAAATACAGTTTGAGGCGCCCGAAAGGCCCAATGTTGTGACTGCTCCCATGCCCCAGCATGGAGTGAATGTTGTTGAGGAAGACCGGCATATAGCCTCCGTTGATGATATTGTTACCCTGCTGCTGACTGTTAAAAGGAACCTGTTACTAGCCGGTTTATTTCCGGGATGTAGTAAAGGTTGCCTTCTGTGTTCTGTTTCACTTGCTGGTTGTCCTTCATTGAAGTCAGGTATCCAAAGCCTGATGGATAATAAGGAGATCTTGTTCGAGAAGATTGCCGTTCCTACTTCCCCTGTTGAAGAAGTTTCAATTGTCACCATTTTCAACAACCCTTACAAGGCTCCCCCAAGGAAGCCTATCAAAATCATGCCTGTTCACAAGATTGCTCCTATAACCATCACTATTCCGGGGCCCATCCCCTATAAGTCTGACAAAGCTGTCCCGTGGCACTATGGGGCAGATGTTTATGTTTTGGGAGTGAAACAAGAGTTCGATACTAGTACCGGTGTCACCAACATCATCGGGCCTGCTAAAGTCACTCGTAGTGGAAGACTGTTCTCACCAGACATTGCACCTCCAGCAATTCAGAGACCTCTTGTCATCACACCTGCCAGTGTGCCTGTTTCCCCTCCTGATCAAGTTTCTACCCCTGTTGCCGAGTCATCTGACACTCGAGGCAAGGGGATTGCTACTGATGTGCCTGCCCGGACGGAGGCACCGAAGACCACTGTTGAGGCTTCCAAGCAAGAGATGGAAGAGATCCTCAAAATTATCAAGAAGAGTGATTTCAACGTCGTTGAACAGCTGGGGCACACCCCCTCTAAAATATCTATGCTATCATTGTTGCTGTGTTCAGAGGCCCATGCCAAGGCCCTGATTGCTTTCCTGAAGACGGCTCACGTGCCCCAAGAAATGTCTGCTGATCAATTCACCGACTGTGTGGCCAACTTAACTGCTTATAATGGTCTGGGTTTCTCTGACGCTGATCTGACGGGCAAGGGGAAGAACCATAATGATGCCCTACATGTCTCCATTGAATGCAGGGGCACTACTCTTGCCCATGTGCTGGTTAACACTGGTTCTTCATTAAACGTACTACCCAAGAAAGCTCTAGACGGGCTGGACTGTGAGGGTTTAGAGCTCAAACCAAGTAACATTGTTGTTTGGGCCTTCGACGGGTCCAAAAGGATGGTACATGGTGAGGTTGACATCCCAACCAGGGTTGGTTCACAAGTCTTTGATTCAAAATTCTATGTGATGGATATCCGACCGTTCTACTCTTGTTTGTTGGGTCGTCCTTGGATCCACAAGGCAGGAGCTGTGACCTCCACATTGCATCAGAAGCTTAAGTACCCAGTCAGAGGGAAGATCGTTATAGTGCAAGGGGAGGAGGAATACATGGTCAGCCACCTCAACTCGTTCCGATACGTAGAAATGGATGGGGAGTTCATTGAGACCCCCTTTCAACACTTTGAAGAGGTGCCTCAAACAATTGCAGTAACAGAGACAGTGACTGCAGAAGACTCTCCTTTGAAGATGGCTTCCTTGAAGGATGCTCGGGCTGTGATTGAGAAGGGTGAGTGCACAAACTGGGGCAGACTTCCTGATTTCACTCCAAAGACTAACAAGTTTGGCTTGGGTTTCACTGCAGAAGCTCAGAAGGTTGTGCGCAAAGCAAGGATAGGAAGACCTCCCGTATTCATCACCAACCCGGGAGTGAATGCTATTGATGATGAAGTGGAAGAATCCGAATTTGACAGCTGGATATACCCGACGACCAACGGTGGACCAAGCAACTGGACTGCAAAAGACTTTACACCTATTACTTTTGTCACTCAGTAATGAATTCCTTTGTTTTAAAGTTGTAACGAACAATAATTTGAAACTTTATGGCCCGGTGTCTTACCCGGGGCACCGTGGTTTCATTTGTGAGGGCTTGTTATTTGTCACTTTCATATATCATGAATAAAAGCATTGGACGTTTTTCACATTTCAAATCTTGCGCTCCCTTTCTTTCTTTATATATTGCAAAACAGCTATATTTACACACACTCACTTATACAGGTTCCAATCCACTCTGGATCTCACTGGTAACGACTCTGCTACTGCCAGTTATGACTTCGAAAATCCGATCAACTTAGCCGAAGACGAAGGTGAAGATGATTGCGAAGTGCCTGGTGAGCTTGCAAGACTGCTACTCCAGGAAGAGAGGGCCATTCAGCCACATGAAGAGCCAGTGGAAACGGTAAATTTGGGTACTGAGGCAGACAAAAAGGAAGTCAAGATTGGTGCCAATCTAGAGCTCAGCGTGAAACAACGGTGGATTCTGATGTTGCATGACTATGTGGAAATCTTTGCCTGGTCTTACGAAGACATGCCTGGTTTGGATACTGACATTGTGGTTCATCACCTGCCTACCAAGGAAGACTGCCCTCCGGTTAAACAGAAGGTCCGTCGTATGCGTCCAGAGATGTCCGAGAAAATCAAAGCTGAGGTCATGAAATAGTTTGATGCCGGGTTTCTAGCAGTGACTTCTTACCCTCAGTGGGTTGCCAACGTGGTTCCAGTACCGAAGAAAGATGGTAAGGTCAGAATGTGTGTTGATTACAGGGATTTGAACAGGGCGAGCCCTAAGGATGATTTCCCCCTGCCTCATATCGACGTCCTGGTTGACAATACTGCTCAGCATAAGGTATTCTCCTTCATGGACGGGTTCTCCGGTTATAATCAAATCAAGATGGCTCCTGAAGACATGGAGAAGACCACTTTTGTTACTCAGTGGGGCACCTTCTGCTACAAGGTCATGCCATTTGGGTTGAAAAATGATGGGGCAACTTACCAACGTGCCATGGTTGCTTTATTTCATGACATGATCCATCATGAGATCGAAGATTATGTTGACGATATGATTGCAAGGTCTCAAACTGAGGAGGAACACCTTGACCATCTACAGAAGTTGTTTGACCGTCTGAAGTTGTACAAGCTGAGGTTGAACCCAAACAAGTGCACCTTTGGGGTGAGATCTGGAAAACTACTAGGTTTCATCGTGAGCGACAAAGGTATTCAAGTGGACCCTGCCAAAGTGAAAGCCATACAAGAGATTCCAGCTTCCAATACAGAGAAAGAAGTCAGAGGCTTTCTAGGACGGCTGAACTATATTGCCCGATTCATCTCGCATCTAACTGCTACCTGTGAACCGATCTTCAAGCTACTGAAGAAAGATCAAGTAGTACGTTGGAACGATGAATGTTAGGCCGCTTTAGAAAGAATCAAAGAGTATCTCCAAGAGCCACCCATTCTTATGCCACCGGTTGAAGGGAGACCTCTAATCCTATACTTGACAGTACTTGACAGCTCAATGGGGTGTATGCTGGGGCAGCATGACGAGTCTGGCCGAAAAGAGCACGCTATTTATTACCTTAGCAAAAAGTTTACCGACTGTGAGACCCGATACTCACTGCTCGAGAAAACTTGTTGCGCTTTGGTATGGGCTGCTCGCCGGCTGAGACAGTATATGTTGACTCACACTACTCTGTTGATTTCAAAAATGGATCCAATCAAGTACATATTCGAAAAGCCTTCTCTGTCCGGAAGAATAGCAAGATGGCAGATGATCTTGACGGAATATGACATCCAGTACACGACTCAGAAAGCAATCAAGGGAAGTGTATTGGCAGACCACTTGGCACACCAGGCAGTGGATGACTACCAGTCCATGAACTTTGAATTTCCAGACGAGGATATCATGGTAGTGACTGATTGTGAAGTACCTGGACCAGATGAAGGACCTGAGGAAGGATCCCGATGGTCTATGCACTTTGACGGAGCCTCAAACGCTTTGGGTAACGGTATTGGTGTTGTGATCATATCCCCTAAAGGCACTCATACTCCCCTCACTACCCGACTATGTTTCAACTGCACCAACAACATGGCAGAGTATGAGGCATGCATCATGGGTCTTCAAGCTGCAATTGACTTAAGGATCAAGTTTCTGAGTGTCTTCGGAGATTCCGCTCTCGTGATCAATCAGATCAAAGGCGAGTGGGATACGAAACACCCAAATCATATTCCTTACAAAGAGTATGTGTTGACGTTGATCCCCCATTTCGCAGAGATAACCTTTGAACATTTCCCAAGAGAGGAGAATCAGTTGTCGGACGCGTTGGCTACGATGTCTTCCATGTTCAAAGTCAAATGGGACAACGAGGCTCCCCGGATCATTATCTGGAAATTGGACGAACCTGCACATTGCTGTGATCTCGAGGTTGAAGAGGTAACTGAGAAACCTTGGTATCATGAAGTAAAGAGGTACTTGGAAACTCAAGAATACCCCGAGGGTGCATCTGTCAATGACAAGAAGTTTCTGAGAAGGTTCGCGGCGAAGTTCTTCCTCAGCAACGGCATTCTTTACAAGCGAAACCACGATTCAACCTTACTGCGTTGTGTGGATAAGACTGAAGTAGAAAGGATCATGGCAGAGCTACATGAAGGTACCTTCGGGACACATTCTAGTGGACATACTATGGCAAAGAAAATCCTTCGGGCAGGATATTTCTGGTCCACAATGGAAGCTGATTGTTACCAACATTCTCGGACGTGTCACAAATGCCAGATTTATGCAGATAAGGTGCACATTCCTCCAGTTCCTTTGAATGTTTTGACAGCGCCTTGGCCTTTTGCAATGTGGGGCATTGATATGATCGGAGAGATCAGACCGACGGCATCCAATGGGCATCGCTTTATCCTGGTAGCGATTGATTACTTCACGAAGTGGGTCGAAGCAGCTTCCTATGCTACGGTAACCAAGAACGTCGTGGCACGATTCATTCGGCACAACCTGATCTGTCGATACGGCATACCAGAAAGGATCATTACGGACAATGGTACCAATCTCAACAACAAGATGATCACTGAGCTCTGCGAGCAATTCAAGATACAGCACCACAACTCTTCTCCCTACCGGCCGAAGATGAATGGGGCTGTCGAAGCAGCTAATAAGAATATCAAGAAGATTGTGCAGAAGATGACAGTGACGTACAAAGATTGGCACGAGATGTTACCGTTTGCGCTTCATGGGTACTGTACCTCGGCACGGACGTCAACAGAGGCAACTCCATTTTCCTTGGTCTATGGCATGGAGGCAGTCCTACCTATTGAAGTCCAGATACCCTCTCTCCGGATAATGAAGGATGCAGGTTTGAGCGAAGATGACTGGATCCAGACTCGGCTTGATCAATTAAACCTGATTGACGAAAAGAGACTCACTGCTATTTGCCATGGTCAGACTTACCAAAAACGGATGATCAGGGCGTTTAACAAGAAGGTCAGACGGCAAGAGTATCAAGTCGGAGACCTGGTAATCAAGCGCATCATTCTTCCTCAAAGTGATCCCAGGGGAAAATGGACCCCTACGTACAAAGGGCCATTTGTGGTTAAGAACATCTTCTCAGGAGGAGCTATGATTCTAACCACCATGGACGGTGACGACCTTCCTCACCCCGCCAATGCAGACATAGTAAAAAGATACTACGCATGAATAAAGACCCGCTAGGTTGACACACTTAGGCAAAAATAAGGGTTTCCCGGCGAACCAAAAGGGTTCGGGCAAAAATAAGGGATGAAATGAAAAAAATCTGTACACCCGACAAGTCAAAAACCTGAAAAGGCGGCTTGGGCAAAAATGGGTATCCCGGTGGACTAAAAACCCGAAAGGGCAGTCCAGGCAAAAGTTAGGGATAAAGCGTAATACTATGTCTCATTGGATCACCTTGCATCCAGAATCCGGTATCAACTATCAGGCTCAGACGACATCGATCAGTCAGCTTCATCTTCAACTAAGCAGCCAAGTGATGAGACGCTTGAAGACATAAAGGCGATAGCCGAGTTGAAACCCAGTGGGATTATTTTTCACATAGCTGTTTTGTTTTCCTTTTCACAAAATGTATAAACTCTATGTTGTTAGGCGGCGTTCTCTTACTAGGACGTCAGCCTCTTGTACATAAACGCCTATTTTCAGGCAGATTCAAAATCAATACAAATACACTTTTCCAGAAAAATTGCCAACTGTTTTTCTTTTTCTGTTTTGTTTTGCAAAGAACGTCCAATGTTCATTTTTGATATATGCATTTGACACTAATTGCTAATCATAAGTATTTGCATGCGAAACAAAGGACTAATTACAGGTGACATCAGAAACAGGGGCAATAATGAATTGTCTAAGTGATCTAGTTGCTCTGTCCACCAAGGTACCAAGGTAGATTCAGCTGAAGAATGTAACCAAGATATCTCCACTCCCCGTAGAGTAAGACAAGACTCAACAACACTCTCCCCCGAGCAGAGTTGGTCTCCCAATCAGCTCTGAAAAGGCACAATATCTCCAGCAAGTCAGCAACACTCTCCCCAAGTAGAGTTAGTCTACTGTCATCCTTAAGGAAATTGGGTATCCCCAGAAAATCTCAATATTCCCCAGCAGAGTATACAGATGTTCCTGAGCAAGCATCCCCGGCAGTCTTAATATAAGATTGTTCCCCGGCGGAATACAAGACACCCCAGTGGAGCCACTTCCCCAGTACAGTCTCAAAAGATTTCCCAGGAGAGTTGAATCAATCTCCCCAGTAGATTCTGGAAGCTTATCCCCAGTAGATTTTGGAAGCTTATCACCTGCAGAGTACGAACGCATCTCCCCGGCTTTATTCAAAGGTTATTCCCCACTAGAGCTTATAACTGGGTTATCCTCAGCTAATTACCACGGAAAGATCGTCCTCGGCGAAGTTCTTCCTACCCCCAGCGGAGTTCATCAATTCCCCAACATAACTTATCAACGGAATCCCCAGCGGAGTTATCATCAAATCCTCAGCGAAGTATCTCTTCCTACAGAGTATTCCCCGCAGAGTAATCTTTCCAACAAGTTTATTCCCCAACGGAGTCATCTTCTCCTACCGGTTTATTCTTGCAACCATCATCCCCAGCGGAAACGAAGAACTCTACTCTTCAACATCAGCCCAGAATTCAACTTCCCGACATTCGTCAAGGATTTATTTTCCTAGACGAAAATACATTCATAAACATTACATCTTCATACATGACGCATGCATATACGCATCATAACACACTATCTCATTTATTCTTGAGAAAATCATGACATCATGCATCTCATACATCATGACATTGCATACAACTGACGTCTTGCCTTTTCAGGAAAAAGGTCAATCCAAAGATAATTACTATCAACCGTCACAATTCCAGATTCAATTCCAGTATCCAGCCAGGGCACATCTGAAGAGTTTGAATATTCGATTCCTGTATCCAGTCAGGGCATATCTGTTGACGACTAATTCCAGATTCGATTCCTGTATCCAGCCAGGGCATGTCTGAAGAGTTTGAAGATTCGATTCCTGTATCCAGCCAGGGCATATCTGTTGACGACTAATTCCAGATTCGATTCCTGTATCCAGCCAGGGCACGTCTGAAGAGTTTGAAGATTTGATTCCTGCATCCAGCCAGGGCATATCTGTTGACGAATAATTCCATATTCGATTCCTGTATCCATCCAAGGCACGTCTGAAGAGTTTGAAGATTCGATTCCTGTATCCAGCCAGGGCATATCTGTTGACGGCTAATTCCAGATTCGATTCCTGTATCCAGCCAGGGCATATCTGTTGACGACTAATTCCAGATTCAATTCCTGTATCTAGCCAGGGCACGTCTGAAGAGTTTGTAGATTCGATACCTGTATCCATCCAGGGCACGTCTGTAAGCAACCTTTTGAAATTCCGAATTCGATACCTGTATCCAGCCAGGGCACGTCTGTAAGCAACCTTTTGAAATTCCGGATTCGATTCCGGTATCTAGCCAGGGCACATTTGTGAGCAACCAATTGTAGATTCGATACCTGTATCCAGCCAGGGCATGTCTGCATGAAGAGTTTGAAGATCAACCCCTATAACAGGCCAGGTAATTATCTTTCTTTCTCAGGTACGCAAGTTCTCGCTAAGGAATCTCTTACGCGATCGACACCTAGATGGCATCTATAAGCCCATCCTCCCATTACAGTTCCAAATGGAATTTATAAGCCCATCCTCCTATCCACCATCTTTCCAAATGGCATCTATAAGCCCATTCCCGCCATCACACTGTTGATACTCTACTATGTGAGTGCAAATTTCTGGGCACTTTAATGTTCAATCATCTTCCACCTTCGGATCACGAAAGGCACACAAGCCAATCTACATCCTCAGGTCTAAGAAGATTGAACAGGGGCAACTATTGTACCCCAAAATTTGCCCTCCCATATTCTTCAAAGTTTTGACAAGCATCACCTCAAATTGCTCAAGCCTACTCAAGGGCTACACAGTCAAGCATCCTCCTAAGCCAGTCAAATTAGGGTTTTGGTTCTTGCAAGGAAGTTAAGGTTTTCAAGGGCTCAATCAAGTCATATATGCCTATAAACATTGTCAAGCATCTACATGTCAAGTTTCAAGGCTCACAAGGTCAAGTTGCACAGTCAAAAACCCTAATTACTTCACAATCAACTGTAGGGGAAAAATGGTCATTTGGCAGTCAAAAGTCAAAAAATTTGGTCAACATCTTATTTTGAAGCCACAATCATCATTTGGTCAAATCTTGACCATGATTCCACAAGAATGGCTCAAAAACCATCAAGGTGTCAAAAGTTTCTATTTTTGGACAGCTGAAAAGTCAACTGTAACTTGACCAAGGCATAACTTTTTCATGGTTCATCCGAAAAATCCCATCCAATTCTCATTTTGAAGGGGAAGACATTTCCTACAACTCATCTTCACATTCCAAGTCCAAGAAATGCTCTCACAAAAGTTATCAATTTCAACATTATAGGTCATTTTTAAAAGTCAACAAAAAGGCATTTTAAGTCAAAGACCATAACTTGAGATTGGTAAATCAAAATAACATGGGACCAAAGTCATTGGTTAGAGGACTTCAAGACCTTTCCAAAATGTCCAAGAACATGTTCATATGATCAAAATTGAGCAAGATATGCATTGGAGAAGTTGGGAAATTTTTGTGAAATGGCAAAAGTCAATTATCCTTGAAACTTCAATTTTTGGCAAAAGGGCCCACTTTTTTCCACTTGGGTCAGCCTTGTCATGCCACCCACGTGTCCCATGATCAATTTCAAGATTAAACATTAATTTTTCTATTTTTATTTAATTTTATTGATTTAATTCATTTTAAATCCATAAAATTCAAATAAAAATCAAAAAAATTAATCAATTGATATCTTGTGGTTTGAATGACCTTGATGCACCATAATACACCTACCAAATTCGTTCCAAGCTGAATTAGGCATGAAAATTCAAATTTTGAACAAGCTTTGAAAATGCTTTAATGGTGGTTAAGACAAAATCCAAAGTTTAATTGCAATGGTTAAAGGCTCTTAAATGTGACTGATTCTCATTCATACACATATATGCAAGCCTTGCAGACTGAAAGCACGACCGAGAAACCTCTGAAACGGCATAACCAAAATCAAAAATTTGGAAGAAAAACAAAAAACTGTTTTCAATCTTCCAGTACAATTCAAACATTTCTCTTGATCCAAACACATTCCCAACACTCCCAGGAACGATTTGCAGTCAAGAACAAGTCCTAACACTCAAGAACTCGTGCTACACAGTCATACGGTTTACCTTTTTTTTCAAAATCATAACCATCAATTCATGCATTTTTGACATCTTTCATTGTTTGTTTTGTGTTTATAGAACTCAGGCGAAGCTTTTGGTACAATTCAATTGCGTTATAATGCCCTGGAATCGAAACCACCATTAACGAATCCTAGGGTTTCAGAGATTTTGATTTGGGGCTTTTCCCATACTGTAAAATCAGAACATCTAAGACCCATGGTTGAAACTGACTTGATGAGACGAACACATTGGACACCTCGCGCCATTTTTATATTACGTGTAGAGCTAGTCGCTATTTTTTTGCAGTTTTGTTTTGTGGGGGTTTAAAACCCCCGCTATCTTGTTTTTGTTTTGCAGAGAAATGAAGACGATGATGAGGTGTCCATGCATGGCTGGCTGATTCAAATAGGTGCGTGCTTTTTCTTTGGTCCAGCATGTGGCGTGTTTACTTGATATAATATTTGTTTCTCATTTTATCTACAAATGCGCATGAGTGATCTAGTGGTACAGGTGTTGGCAAATTATCCTTGGGACCTGGGTTCGATCCCCAGGTCCCCCAAATGCTTGTTTCATTTTTTCTCTAATATATTCCCATGAAGCATTCCAGCAAAAGTCCACAATATGTCACAAGCAATCAGCGTGCCATGTGTCCAGTCCTACAGATCTGAAGGCCCAGGAATGAAAGAACACCATGCTCATGAGTCAATGCATCTCCAGGCAATCTCCAAAGTCAAACAAAGCTGGCTTCTTGGTGGGCCTCAGATTCCAATCAAACACCCCATTCTGGCCCATACCACCCCTTTGGGTTGGCATTTCTTTTTTTCTTTTTTTTTCATTTGCTTATTTATTTTATTGTTTTAATTACTAACCATTTAATTAATCAACATTTTTCATAATAAAAATTCAAAAAAACAAAAAAATGTAAATACTTTATTAATTTCATTTAGGTAATTATTTTGTAAATAAATACTAATAAATCGAATTAGTTTTAATTAGGCAACTTCAACCTTTTTTCTTAATAAAATAAATTTAGAATTAGGTTTTTATTAACTTTTAATTTTAATTCCTTTTATTTTATTTCATTAAAAACATAAAAATACAAAAACATTTTTTCTTTTAATAAATTAATTAATTAGTCATTAATTCTAATTTCATTTAATCACAAAAAAGGACAAAAAAATTCAATTCTTTTCTTAAAAGGGTCAAAACCCTTAAGACGTTCCCGATTTAATTCTCGTGCGCATTTTGATTATTTATGTAACTATCTCCAGATATGTAATAGTTAAATAGGAATTTTACCGCTTTATTTAATTTTCTGCATTTACTTTTCAAAACGGGTTTTTTGTCTTTGGCGATGTATAGACCCGCGCCTTGTAATAGCGTAGAATTTATATTTCCGCAATTTATTTTCCGCACTCCTAACTGTTAAAAGAATGCCTGCAAGAATGTATGTAAAAAAATTAATCCTAGCTCACAAATAACATGTACAAGATAAACATAACATGAAAACAACACACATGCACATGCCACCCCTAGGGTACGCCTCACTGGTTGCCTCGAACGTGGTCATCAAGTATAGGGTGTCTTAGAGGTCTCCCTTCTGTACAAAAGATCCAGTTGCCTCGAAACGGTTGCCTCGGATAAAAAAAAAGGATCTAGGACATTAGGGTTACTTCTAAGGTGTCCTACCATTGCTTTGGTGACCACACTGTCCCGATAATCGAATTGACCCGAACACCTCCAACGATGGTGCTATCTACCTCTCAATGGTGGGATAGCACTATCTAAAGGACTCTTACACAGCTTAATTCCTTAGGGTAGGTAGATCTCATGGGTACTTGCTCTTTTCAAAACAAACAAAAACAACTTTTCACACCTCACACTTTCTAAAAGTTTTCAAACAAATTTTTCATACACTCTTGAGGACTGATACAAGAGTTACTTATAAATTTTTCAAACAAAACTTTTTCTAAACCCACACACACTTGAAAAGCAAAAAAATTTTGAAAACATAAGAGCAAGTACCTAAGAGCCCGTGGATAACCACGAATAGAAAGGGTGCTAACACCTTCCCTTTCTATAAATCTACCTCCCGAACCGAGAAACATTCTCGAATAAGGAATTTTGCTGTGCTTTTGTCCTTTCCATGTTGGAGAACATAAAAGACGGTGGCGACTCTTGCTTACCGCGACATTTCGCGAACCAGCTTAAAAAACAGTCAGTTCTATTTCCACCGATCTCACTCTCTCAATTTTTATCTTTTGAAAGTGATCTTGGACTTTTTGGAAATCTCAAGATGTTCCCTTCAATTTCTCTTTTGATCATTTTTGCATATGGAGAATTTATCTTTATGTAAGTTGCATTGACAAAAAGTGTCTTTTTGTTGACTTTTGAAATGACCTATAATGTATGGGCTCATATCTTTCAAATGAAGCACTTTTTGGGCTTGAGCATACATAAAGTTGTAGAGAATTGAATTTTCTTTAAAATGGACTTTGATTAGGGAAATTTTGATGAAGCATGTGAAAGTTATGCTTGGTCAAAGTTCAGTTGACTTCTCCTAAGGAAACCCTAATTTGGCAAGTTTGGACTTTTGATGATTTGAGGGATTTCCTTGAGTAATCATGACTAACCCTTGATAAAATGATGAATATCACTTTAAAATGTTGATTTTGACCAAAAATATTGAAGTTTGACTGTATGTTGACCATAGTTGACTTTTTACCCAATACAGTTAATTTTCAATCATCTGAGCCATTGGCTGAGAAAACTTGTGATGCAAGACTTGAAACTTGACATGAACATTGTTGAATACCTATGGAGAACCATGGAAACCACTTGAGACCTTTGCAACCCAATCTTCCTTGATAAACTTAAAACCCTAATTATGGACCCCTTGCTTAGGAGGAGTTTTGATTGGTCAATCCTTGAGTAGCCTTGAGTACTTAAGAGTCTTAGAAGAGTGTCTTGAATAAAATGAGAGGGAAAATTTTAGGGTACAACAGGAAGGTATTAGCATCCCACGCATATGTGGTACTCCATAAGATCCACTTAAGTTTGCTCTAATCTAAGGGTGTGTAAAAATCTATGTCTAAAGCTTAATGCTAAGAGGGAATTCATATGAAAGAAAACACGCAGAAAAGATAGAATATTTACAAAGTTTTTCTCTCCTAGGCCCCACGACCTAATTCCTATGTATCCCTTTTGAGGAATCAGAGCGTCGTTGTTCAGCTCACATTTTTCAGTTATTGTATGTTTTTTACCTTAAAAAGAGTTTTAAAAGAAAAGCCAAGCGGAAAAATGAAGTTTGAATTGGTTGGTGTTTTTTACCTTGAAAAGTGGTTTTTGTATTATTAGAGTGTTTTGAAGTTGAAAGAAAAAATAAAGTTTTAGTTTTAATGCAAATGCAAAAGAGAAAAAAAAAGGCCTAAGGGAAACTAGCAAAGTAATCCTAGAGTTGTCATGCATGGTTTGCAACCTAAGGTCTATCTCAATTCGCTTTCTAAGATTGAATCGAGAAATCCTATGGGAGCATGTAAATATGCAATGGAAAGTAAACACACAAAGCTTGAGAAGTATCCACTCACTCAAGTAGCACACACCTAACCGAAGTATCATGTTACCAAGGAAGGAAATGGAGAGGGATCACGCCTAACCATGATGTCGTATCATCGAGGTAGGGCAAGGGAGAAGGGGTACCTAACAATGATATCAGATTATAAAGGTAGGATAAAAGGAGGCTTAACCAAGATATCCAATCATCAAGGCAAGCAAGAATTAGGGAATAGGTAGTTTTTAACCATGATAGCATGTCATTGTCGCAAGAAGAAAAATGTGTGTCGACTCTTAACCAATATATCATGTTATCTAGGCAAGAGAAAAACGAGAGTGAATCGTCATAAGTGACTAAACACCTAACCAAGATATCATGTTATCGAGGTAGGAGATAGAAGACAATAATGAGATCACATCGGAGTGTCAACATTCACAACACGCGAACTAATGACAAAGTGTGGGGGTTGATTATGAACCATTCTCCACTTGACTGACTCGATGCAAGAATAGCATGATTCGTAGCATCAACGTACGATGCGGGCTACGAATGACTTATGGACTAGAAATGTGGGGGTCGATTACGAACCCTCATCCACTTGCCTTCTTTGAGGACTTATCAAAGGGGAATTGGAATGAGACGCATTCATCGAGGTCTTTGGCATAAAAGTAAATACGCGGAATGGTAAACAAGCAAGAACAAGTAGGAATTTCCTTCTAAAGGTCTTTTAAAACATTATTTCCCACCTAAAGTAGGGACTCTCAGTCATACATCTCTAGTCCTACATCTCATGGAAAAGAAAGTATTAAACAACATAAGAGATAAAAGGCCATAGAAGAGAATATTAATCAAACGCAAGTTCGTCAATTATCAGACGAAATAAAAGAAACTTGAAAACTTCGTGCAAGCTTCACCAAGAAACAAAGAAACAGTCAGAAATAATATCCAATAGTAGAAACAATGTCGCCAATGCGAAAATAAATTACAAGCGATGAGTGCGTTGAATCCAGATAACATCCTCCATAAAACAATGTTATACAAGCAAAGCATAATCCAAACAATCACATCATGCGATAAGTCGTCTTCCGAAACTTGCACAATATCACAAAATGAGTTAGAAAATAACAAGGGATATCAAATGTAACTCAACAATCAATAACACAACACAAAATGGTGTGTTATTATGCATAAAGCAAAATTGAATAAGTAACAAAATCACAAAACTAGTTCCCGGGAAGCATGTATACTATCTCATGAATCGTATAAAAGATCGATCTAAAACATGTCCAAGAATTACCAATGCAAGTATAATAGCGCATAAACCAACAACCAAAGGCATCTCTAGTACAACTTAGAAAATCTGGGCAGTAACATGCCAATTTGGAATTAACCGGTAAAATGCAGCGAAAGCGAGAAAACTCATCATTAATGCTCATGAAATGGTCAATTATATGCAGGCAAGTGCTAAATGAAAACTAAAACGGTATGTACATGGTAAAAGAAATTCCAGACAACATGTTTCTATTTACAAAGCGCACAAAAATTATTTCCGAAATCAACCAAAATGACACTGATACTCATCAATTACCAAGACAAGCTTCCATGAGTATTTATCAACAATTAAATTGTGTGTTTCACACCACTTACCAACACCGGACAGCCTTGCAACACGTCACGAAATTAACCTGAAAAATATGCCGGAAACGGTAAAATTTAACACAATTCATCCACAAATGCACAAGCAACTCAAGGGAACCTCAAACTGTATTTAAAATGTGATTAGTAACTTATTTACAATTCCGGATAGCAATATACACTTGAACCAAATTTACTCGAAAACAATTTCAACAATTTCAAATGGATGTGAAAATACACTTTTCGGTTCAAGTATTATCGCTTAAAAATTATAAACGAGTTACAAGCAATCAAATCATATCAAACACCTCAATTATAGGCAACGAACATCATTCATGTGTTAATGCAAATTTACTGAATCAAAACATCTTTAACATCGAAAAATTGAATTTATCAACAAAATAATATAAAATTGCATTAACTCATGAAATTGAGCTTAATTCTCATTATCAATCCATAAATCAACACAATTCAACATATTCGACATCAAAATTCACAATCAAAATTCATGTCAAAAATTCATTCAATGTTCAAGAATTATACCGAATCAAACACCAACAATTAACCAACACCACACCTTTCATCATCATCTACTTAATTACACCATTAAAGTCAAAAGATTTAAGAATCAATCAACTCATGAACAAATTGTTCAACAACATCACATATTGATTTTAATTCATGAACACATTAATTCAAAATTCAACAATTAATTCAACTCATGAATTCAATTATCAATTTCCATTTCAATTAAAAAAGTATCAAGAATTTTATCTAATTGAAATCTTAGGTGAGAAGGATGAGGAGTTGACCAGAATCACGATCGGAAGCAGAAGAGGGAGACTTCGCCGAAAACGCACACCGAAGACAGAGGGAGGAGCACCGAAAACGGCCGGTGATAGAGAGAGACAGAGAGAGACAGAGAGAGAGAGAGAGAGAGAGAGAGAGAGAGAGAGAGGAGAGAGAGAGAGAGAGAGAGAGAGAGAGAGAGAGTAGCATGCTGGTGGAGGGAGCGTGACCGAAGCTGGAAGCAGTGGGAGACCGACAGCTGGAGCTTGGGTTCACGGTGGTGAGAGGAAGAAGGACTGGTGGTGGTTCGATTTTGGAGGGAGGGAGGAGTTTGAAAATTGTTCTTGGAAATTGAGAGAGAATATGAAAGAAGGTTATAGCTCTTGAGAGTTAAATTTAGCAAATGAATTTAGTGTTATGAAAATAGTGATGTAAAATCAATATATAGTCTTGACAATCGGGTCTTAGTTTGAGTCAAGAGAAATCTCAATCAATTTCTTCACGAATCTAAATTTTTAGTGTCAACAAACACAATCAAACGGAAAATCCACAATCTCAATGATAATCGATGCGTAATCTCGACACAAGACCAACAACAAAATCATAAATGATTTTGTGACGTTGTTCCGAAATAACGGACACGATACGATAAAAATCAAGCGAGTTATAAATTTTCTAGTGGCGAGAATATGTGACATTGACACTGTCTTTTTCAGTAATGCATAATTTTTCACTGTTCGGTTTGAGAAGCGGGCCATCAAACGAAGTCTTCGGAGTTAAATCCGAACTCGAGCTCTGAAGCAAAGTTGTAGTCAACATCATTTATGAAATTATGCCGAAAGAATCGTCTCGATACAATAAAAATCGAAGAAGTTATATTTTTACAATATCGAGAAACAATTAAATAAAACCTGATTCAACATAATATTTTCTCTGGTAATTCGCATTTCCGGGGATCTTTCTCAAAGAATCGGTCCCCAACCCGGACATAAGAAATGAAGATGACATCAAGATGGATTTGTTTCCTAAGGAACCACTAAAAAATGTCAAACTGGGTGAAAGTTTTAAATTTTGAACGTCTGAAAAATAACGGTTCAACACACTGTTTCCACTATATTTTCACTTTATCTTTTCAAATTATACACACATTCTCGAATCTTCCTTACCGAATCAGCTTCCGAGCCGAATATACAAACTGAAGATGGTATTAAGACGGTTTTAATGCCTCAAGAATCACTCCAAAACAATATTCCAATAAGAAGTTTTAAATTTTTTATTACCCGAGAAACAGATAACCAATCATTAAATTCAAATACCGTTTCAAGGAAATCAAATTCTTTGGAGACTTTCTTTATTGAATTGGCTTTCGGTCTGAACAGATGAAATAAAGAAAATACCGAGACAGTTACAATGCCTGAGGAACCATTTCAAAATAGTATCCCGATTTCAAGTTGCGAATTTATAAGCCCAAACCAACAAAAATGTTGTTTCTGGTTTGCACTGTCTCAAATTCAACGAAACACCTGATTTCTCCGTAATTTCGAGTGTGTTGAAACACATAAAAGCTTGACATGGTGATGGATTGATTAATTATTGATTTGATAGCTTAAAAAACGTGTGAAACACCTTTAAACCTTGAA
This sequence comes from Vicia faba, assembly GCA_948472305.1. NCBI lineage: Eukaryota > Viridiplantae > Streptophyta > Magnoliopsida > Fabales > Fabaceae > Vicia > Vicia faba. The sequence continues at coordinate 1,102,900,896 of OX451736.1, forward strand.
AAACCAGAGTTTTTCCTTGTTATACTGCCCGACGGAATAATCTTTTTTGTGTAGCTTCGGAAAGAAATATCTTGATCTCATGACTACTTACTGATTAAAGATGCATGCAATACTAAATGACCTAATGTGAAGCATGTACACAAAGGATGAGAGATGCATAAGCCAGATGTTCCTTATAAAGGGGTAGGATAAATTTGGGGTATGTCACTAGGAGATTTTATCATTGGCTGATCTCTAACCTAAACTAGAGTTTGATCACACAATCCCCAAACTAAAGATTTTGACGAGTTTAGCTTCTAACCCAAATAAATCACTATATGAACATTATTCAACCAAGATGCATACAAAAGATCCCCTTTGTGAGTTTACAATTTTACCTTTTCAAGAATTATAACTTTCCTCACTCACAATAGGGCTTTGCTCACAAAAGCACTTAGGCTAAAACTTTAGTGAGAGAAAGTTTAAAGAAAAGTTTAGAGAGAGAGTTGAAAGTGTCAAAATATGATTGTAGATAAACTGAAATAAAAAAGGGACTTCTATTTATAGGTTAGAGATTGACTCAAAAAGGAATTTCAAGTTAATGCATTTTAAGGCAATCTAATTGATAAACACATTTTCATAATCGATTAGGTACTTGAAAATAGTCGTTTGTAAGTTTATAAAAGGAAGGAAAAGATATTTAGACATTATGCATTATCAACGCGCTGTAGTAATCACTTGTGATTCAATTTTGAACTAATCTAATCGATTACACAAAAGCTCTAACTAATTAGATAGGTCAAAATTTCGCCTCTTGCAATTTTAATTGTTCCCAATTCATCTAGCACAACTTCAATATGTTTTTAAAGATATTTTATTTGGTTAAAGCATTTAAAAAATATTTTAATGTGTGTTCTTTAGCCATGCACTTTTATAATAAAACCCTTATGCTTTTAAAAGATATTCACTCACTACTAAATTAGGAGGTACCGCATTACTTAAAGATTTTGTCGAATGCTTTCTCTTTTGTGAACACTTGCTTGAGTAGCTTGAGATAAGGCTTTAGGTTGCATTCCATTTTATTTCCATCATTGTATAGTCAAGTCCATCTAACCCTAATGATAAGGTTTGCATTTTTATCCGCTTAAATGTCCATGCTTGACTTATCATAATATATTAGTTATCAACTACCACTACTACAAAAAAAGGAAAAGACAACGCTTTTAAGGCTTTTAACAGCTTTTTAAAACGCTGCCTAAAGTAGCGCTGCTAAAAGAAAAGACAGCGCTTTTTTCCAATGTAAAAGCGCTTTCTTATGCCCACTTTAGACAGCGCTTTTAGAATAGACAGCGCTTTTTTATATACCCTTTTAGCAACGCTTTTGCTTTAGACAGCGCTTTGTTATTTTTTAAGTTAGGCTTTAGACAGTGCTTTCCTTTAAAAGCGTTGTCTATTCCCCCACTTTAGACAACGCTTTCACACTTTAGGCAGCGCTTATTTTTGAGTTTTTACAGCACTTTTCTCCTAAAGCGTTGTTTATTATTCACGATTTTTTTTAATAAAATATCTATTTTGACTTACAAAAGTGTTGTCCAATATAAATAATGCATTTTAATCAGAATTTTAACCATATTTGAACCAGGTTTTCACCATATTATGCACCATATTTGGTAGCTTCATTCCAATAAAATATACATATATAAAAATTATACATATATATAAATTGATGATATATACAACAACTACTACAAAATTTATGATACAAGTTAAAATTCTACAAGTTAAAAATCCTAAAATTCAAAATTGATGTTACATATGTACATCTTTCTATCTTCGAGAATTCTCATGGAACAACAACAACATGAATATCTTAGCTCTATCTTCTACACATGAACCTATAAACCTGGAAAAAAAACCAAATGACCGAAATTCATAACATGATAATATTAACGTTGCACTTTATTTGAATTTAACTTATACTCAAAACTCGAAAGTTCTCATCAAAGGAAATAAGACAATATACCTTAGCTTATAAAATTCTCAACCCGATAATGAATTGACACCATTCCTCCATAAGTTTATCCAATTAATATTTTGAGTAATATGCACAATTGAATTCCTCAAAGTACTACATATATTATAATATAACATATTATGTGATTTAGTTAAAATAATATGTCATTTTATGAGAAACACAAAATATGAAAGTAGTATGTAATTCCTAAGTTAAAAATCCATACAGTGGATGGAATCTCTAATGGATCCAAAAGAATAGTTTCTTTCATAAACCTCAACATAAAATAGCCGCAATCTATATCGTTACATTGGCAAGGACACTACACATGGAAAGAAAATACGAATATATATCAGGATATACCCCTTAAATTGTTTTATCAAGTATCATCACTAATGTAATCAAAACTGAATATCTCTTTGTGAAAATATACCTCCACTCTGATCCATGTAACGTTGTTGGCTCTACTTTTTGGTACTTGAATATCACTTTGGGAGAGAAAAACTAGTAGAACGCTATAATAAAATATAAATGATTGTTTAGAACAATCTCACATAGAAACATAAACATAAACACAAATCCAGATATGTTGACCATAAACATAAACATAAACATAAACTTGAATATCTCTTTGGGAGAGAAAAACTTACGTGTAAATCATCTGTTTCAAATCTGGATATGTTGACCAATCATTGTATAATGAATCCAGATAATACACAGTTTCTCTCATAGGATTAATCGCAACCAATAACCAGTGTCCACTGTAAGATTAAACAAAGATTAAACAATGGCAAAAAATGGAAAATTATAATAGATCAAGTTAGGATAAAAATCTAACTCGTTTCCAGTACTATATGGCAAAAAGAACAACTTCTAGGTATCTTTGTTGGCCACGAATAAACCGAGTACATATGCTATGACATCATCTGGTCTCGTTACAATTAACCCTGAATTGACAGTGTTGGGAGCTAAGAAGCCAAATCTTGCTTCTAATCCATGCGGGCGCACAATGTTGTCATACATAAACCTTAAATTAAAACATCATTAACATTATACTATATTCATTGAAATGAGGGATTAAACTGTTCATCTAATTAAACAAAGTTGATCGAAGTATACCTGATGTATATACCGATAACACCGAGGCCTAATTCCAAATGTCTAAAAACTTGCTCCATATCCTCTCTACCAATTGCTTCAAGGTATTCAAAACCAAAGATGTCTGCACTCATAGGTATAAGGTGGGTACCACCATCCAGAATATATGTAATTCCTAAATATGTCTGAAGGCGCAACCTGAACTGAGCAGTAGTTTTTTTTCTAGCCACGGTCTTCTTAGCAACATTCTTTTTTTGTGTGGAAATATTGCTAATTTCAGGCGCCTTACCCCTACTGACTTATGCAGTCTCTTTAGCATGAATCTAGTTATCATATAATTAGTTAGGGAAAATATAAAATCACAAATTAGCATTTCTCATAGCATAAATGTCATATAATTGTGTTGTACCTCAATTGATGCAATTGACATGGTCTCCCTCCTAATCCCCTTATATTTTGAAATGGATTTTGTTGGAGTCTAACATTACCATGTAAAAAAAATGTAAGTATAATTGCCTTAAAAAATTTGAATAGTAAACGGTTTTAAGTATACCTCATTATCTACACAAACGAGGCTTGATGGCCATGCAACAAATGATCCTATTGCATCTACCACCAATGTTGCATCCGCCACATCGTCAGGTAGTGGTAACAACGCACCCCCCTCTAAAACGACATTGATCGATACTTTCAAAAATCCATCTGGGAGAGGTTTATTGCGAAGCATTTCTACCGACGTATTATACACTTTTCCCTTGCCAACCATCTGATAAGTCGGTGCCGAGAAATAGAGTTGACACCGGGAAATGCCCTATAATTTAATAAATATGGTTATATAATTAATAAATATAGTTATATAATTAATAAATATGGTTATATAATTTATAAATATGGTATATAATTACCTCGGGAATATTTTGTCCAAAGTTACCATTGATACTACCATTGCCACTAGTATCTTTAAAACATGTAGCTTGATCGATTTCCTTTTCCTTTCTCAGCTCATATACTCCTTGTTGTAACTTTTCCAACTTCTCCTGAAGTTCTTTATTGCTTGGAGCTTTTGTCTTTGATTTTTTTTCAAGGATGTAGGAGTGATCCCAAATCCCTTACCCCTCACCCGACAAGAATACTCACGAATATCTAATGCTCGTGAGAGTATTCTCCTGCAATCATTATCTTCATCTGGAGGTATAGACTGGGAAAGAGTCTCTTGAAATTCATATAAATATTGTAATTAAAGAATGATATGTTAATAAAAGAATGATGTAATTAAATAAATAAAAGTATGATGTAATTAAATAAATAATGTTATACTTAGACATCTCTCAAAAATTTGTTGAACTTTTTCTTCAACAGCTCCATCCTTACACACACGGGCTTCCTTCCATAAAATGTGTTATGGAAGAGATGTTTAAGAACTATTATCCTTTGTTAGCTACACATTAAGCCAAATAACATGATCAAATATAAGTGTGCATATATTATAGATACTTTGCAATTTATAGATACTTATAATAGATTGTTGTAAGCGTGCATATCCCATATGCCCTTTTTTTGTATGGATATGCTGGACTTGATGCTCGTTGTCGATTTACGACACTTAAACTCTCAAATTTTTGGGTATTTATTTTAGATTTAAAAGTTTCCCATTCTTCAGCTGTAATCAAATCTGCATATTTCTTTGGAAGCTTTGCATCAACAAAAATTTTATCTGCATCCCTAAGAAACTTGTTTGACAAGAAAGCTCTAAACCCTCTATGTAGTTTCCCGACCAATTTAAGAATATAATCTCTCCTGGTATCCTCAATGATGAACGACCTCTACAAAAATCATACACAAAGTGTGTTAGTATAAGTAATTTAGAGACATAATTATCATTAAAAACAAATAACATCACATATGGTACCTGTATCTCACTCTATATTTTATCTTTAGCATCGCCCAACACTCTTGCTCTCCAATCTTCACATGTAATTGGAATTTCTCTCCTTACCACCGAACCGAGATAACTCGTCAACATTGAACCATTAGGCTCAATTAGTTGGCCTTCTTGACTCCAATACATATCATACTTTATGCCTTGGTCTCTATCCCGAATTATTCTCTTCATTATTGTTATTCCTCGTCTATATTCCATTTTCGTTTTACTAACGGCCTTATCTCCATCATGCACAGAATCATCACGTGGGTGATCATCGTTAGTAGCCATCTAACCTGTAATAAACATAAACATAAACCTAATATAAAATTCCATAGTCATTTAAATATATATATATAAAATTACAATGCCAAAAATTAACATAAACACAAACTTAAACGTAAACACAAACATAAACATAAACATTTTAATATGCTACCTCTTTCACTAACATCTCTTTCTTTTCTTGGTTGGAACATGAATTACTTGTTTCCTAACAATGCGGACGGATGGATTTATCCAAACTCCCTTATTATGATCATTTTTTATATATGATTCATCCGTTATAATATTCTCATCTTGATCATTTATAATATACGACTCATTCCATCTAATACATGAATCATTCTCATCATCAATATCACCTTGGTCTACACCGTTATCATCAACCACTTTGTTAGATAAAAGCAATATAGACCATTTTGTACTCGTCGGGTCAGTGACATAGAACACTTGTTTAGCTTGAGAGGCTAGAATAAAAGGCTCATCTTTGTACCCCTCCCTATTAAGATCAACTTGCAAAAATCCTGACTTATCCATTGGTATGCCACCACTACTTACCCATTTGCAACCAAAGATAGGAATCTGAAACTTCTCGTAATCAAACACCCAAATATGCTCGATAACCCTAAAATATGACAGATTTGCATATTTGGGGTTGAGGCCCTTCATACTTGAAATTTGCATTGCTTCAGCAAGCACGCTGACACCACTATTTTGCATAGTACTTTTATCATCTTGTTATTTGGTATAAAATGTGTATCCATTAATTGCGTATGTGCTATAGGAAAACACATGAAAACTTGGACCATATGCCAAACATCTTAACCTTTCTGTTATTGAAGTGGGATCTGAATGAAGCTTTGAAAAAATATGATTCTTAAACCATGGTATAAAACTTTGATTGTGCTCCCGTACTATCCAATTTTCATTTCTATTCTGATTTAACCCTCAGAGTACATCCTTGTGCATTTCAACATATAACTCAACCTCACTATCATTGTGCAGAACATACAGATGCACTTGATCCCGTTCATCTTTTGATACTGTCACAATTTTATTTCCAATTAATCTTTTACCTTCCTTTTTTTCAAAAATATGACTTTTAGGGAGTCCAATGGATTGAAGTTTCGACAAATATTCAGTACAAAACTCAACCGCTTCTTCAACAATGTATCGCTCAACAATACAACCCTCTGGGAGACTTCGGTTTTTCACGTACCCTTTTAATAATTTCATATAACGTTCAACAGGGTACATCCATCTCATATAAGTTGGGCCGCACAACTGTGTCTCTTTCACAAGATGAACAACTAGATTTACCATTATGTCAAAAAATGAGGGAGGAAAATACATTTCAAGCTCACACAAAGTAATAACAATTTCTTTTTGCAATGTTGGTAAGATCTCAAGATCAATCACCTTACTACAAATTGACCTAAAGAAAAAACACAACTTAGTTATCGCACTCCTTACTTTATCTGGAAAAATAGAACGTATACCTATTGGTAGAAAATGCTCCATTATAACATGGCAATCATGTGTCTTTAAACTCTTTAACTTGAGGTATTTCATAGACACAAGTCTTCTAATATCTGAAGAGTATCCTTATGGAACTTTAACTTCACTTAGAAACTTACACAATATCTTTTTCTCCTTTCTAGATAGAGTAAAAGCAGCAGGTGGTAGATATGTTCGGCTTCCATTCTTCACGGGTCCTAGTTCAGTTCTTATTCCCATCTTTAACATGTCCTCCCTTGCTTTAAGGCCATCCTTAGACTTTCCTTTAATATTGAGTAACATACCAATAACACTTTCAAATACATTTTTTTCAATATGCATAACATCGAGAAAATGTCTCACATACAGAGACTTCCAATATGGCAATTCAAAAAAAATCGATCTCTTCTTCCACCCACCTTTGACAACCGTATGTGTAAAAGGCTTACCAAACTGAGTACACACATATTTCAACTTTTCAAAAATTTGGTCACCTGACAATGCAGGTGGAGCTTTACATTGTTCGGTGTCTCCATTGAATGCTTTTCTCCATGCACGGTAGTGATGTTTAGAATGTAAGAATCTACGATGATCGAGAAACACATTCTTCTGACAAAGTTCCAAACGCGTTGTATCGGTTCCATCTTCACAAACAGGACACGCACGTTGACCTTTAATGCTATACTCAGATAGATTCCTGTATGCTGGAAAATCATTAATTGTGCCAAACAACATCACCCTCAAATTGAAACTTTGTTTCCTATATCCATCATAAACCCCCACCCCGTTCTCCCACAAAATCTTTAAATCTTCGATCAAAGGTGCCAAGTATACGTCTATGTCATTCCCTGGTTGTTTAGGCCCAGATATTAACATAGATAACATCATGTACTTACGCTTCATACATAGCCATGGAGGTAGGTTATAAATCATAAGAATCATAGGCCATGTGGTATGTGAGATACTTTGAAGACCATGCGGGTTCATTCCATCAGTAGATAAAGCCAAGCGAAGGTTTCTTGCTTCTTCTCCAAAATCAGGATAATCATTATCAATTTTCGACCACTATGGTGAGTCTTCTGGATGTCGATACTTTCCATCAATAATTCTTTCATATGCATGCCAAGTAAGGTGTCTTGCATCGGTTTCACTATGAAACATGCGCCTAAATCTCGGAATTATAGGAAAAATACCATAAGACTTTTGTTGGATACAATTTTTTCTTATATCGAGACAAACCACATTTAGGGCACTCATTTAACGATGCATATTCGTTTCGAAACAAAATGCAATCGTTTGGACAAGCATGTATCTTATCATAGCTCATGCCAATAGAGCACAACATTTTTTTGGCCTCATAGGTTTGATTAGGAAGAACATTATCCTCCAGAAGCATATCTCTCATAAGGGCTAATAACTCTATGAAACTTTTATCTGACCATCCATTGCCCGCCTTTAAGTTGTACAACTTTAATACCGCAGACAGTCTTGTGAATTTAGTGCAACCTTTATACAATGTTTTCTCTGCACCGCTTACCAATCTCTCAAACATTTTGGGAAAATCCTGAAGATCTTCTTCAAGTGCACCTGCAATCTCTTCGACTCGATCAAAATCGTATGTATTTGTGTCCTTGTCGTCTGAAGCATAGGTCGTACTACTTTTCTCCCCCGGTTCAACATTGTCGTTACTTTTTTCACTGTGAAATTTCCAACACGTATAACTTCTATCAATTCCATGCATTAGTAAATGCGATTTCAATCCATCTGCATTAACCTGACCCACATAACAACAACCCAAGCAAGGACACTTCATTCGACTGGGGTCTTTGGCGTGTTCAACAACAAACTTAACGAATTCCAATACCCTATTCTCGTACTCTTGTGACAATCGATCGGCAAACATCCATTTTTATCCATTTTTTTTCTACTTATTCAAGTAAACAAAAACACTATAAACGAATTATTCTCTTTTTGTTTGAATTAAACAAATTATTTCTAGAAATTTATTTCTAGAGTTAATAACATGGACTAAAAATAAATATATCTATATAAAAATAATTGTGTTTTTTAATTGATCGATACAGATAGAATTTGAACTTGACTTACCAAAGAAAGAAAAGGGGCTATTGGTGTCGACGGTGGATGATGCGGCTTTGATGTTCTTCGAATCGGTGATGGTCTTCGACTAACTACACCAATACAAAGGGATCATCAAAAACAAGTTATATATATATATATATAGGTTCAAAATACTAGTAAAAAAATACTAGTTCATGGAGAATATAAACATGATAAACAATTCAGGAACCAATTAAAATAACAAAAAAAACCATCATATATATCATCTTTTTTATTCCAAAACAAAGAACCAAAAGAAAATGCAATAATGCTAAATGCTAAAAGTATTGTTGTTATATATCAAGTCCTACCAAGAACCCAAAAATCAAAATGCATACATATAACTCAGTTTAGACATCAATAGGAGGATAATGTCTTAGATGTTAGCATAGTACATTATCAATAGGAGGATAACTCAGTTTTGACATCAATGGAGATAAAGACATTTTCAAGAAAGAACCTACCTTGAGAATCGGTCGGTGTGGGTGGAGGACAATCGAGAGAGACGGTGGAGGACGGAGGGGGGCTGGTACGACGGCGAAGGATTTACGCTTTCTGTTCAAGGAGGGAAAGGGTTACGCTTTCTGTTCGTGAATCTGTGAAATAGAAACAGTATACATTGATTCTATTTTTTAATTTTCATTTATATGGCTTTAGACAGCGCTTTCTAAAAGTGTTGGCTAATATGGACCTTTAGCAGCGCTTTTGAAAAGCGCTGGCTAATAGGGTCCTTTAACAGCGCTTTTCTGATTTTTTTTTAATCTTTTGTGACTTTAGACATCGCTTTCTTAAAGCGCTGTCTAAAGTGGACCTTTACCAGCGCTTTTGATAAATCGCTTTCTAAAGCAATACTTTAGCAGCGCTTTTTAAAAGCGCTGTCTAAGGTCATATTTTTAGCAACGCTTTTACTAATTATTTTATACAGTTTCTGTGTTTTTTTTTTAAATTCACTTATTGCAGCGCTTTTGTATAAAAGCATTGTCTAATACGCGTTGTTAAAAATCACTTTTGGCGTACTGTACTTAACTAATAATGGAATATGCTACCAAACACCCTAATATACCTTTCATTACATTTTAAATTAACACTAAGCATTGCCCTTTTCGTAATTTACTAAATGAATTAACTTCCACCAATGAAAAGAGCCCTTTTGTACAAATGGCACATTGTTTTTGAATCAAACATCCAAAATCATTGGAACATGCTATTAATCGGACCCTTGATTAATGTTGACGATTTTCCACACTTATTGCAACATATACACACTATCAAGATACTTCATTTCTAATTCATTTGCATTTTCATTCTCCTAAGCAAAACCTTCCAACTTCTTCCTCTTCCGAACGTATCTTCTTCCACCGCGCCGGTAACATACTAGTTCTCTTTTCATTTTCTGTTCTAAAAATTGGATTTTTATCAATGTTTCATTCTCATGTAAACCTCCTTTGTTTTTTTTTCCAGATATCAGGTTTTCTGTTCTAAATACTAACATTTATGTTTTTAATTTTTCAGCTATTTTGTTCTAAAGATTGGATTTTTATAAATTTTACATTCTCATGTAAACCTCCTTTATTTTTTAGTTTACTGATCAACCATGTCGCGACCACCTATTATGATATGTGACCTGAATCCCGAACAAAACGTTTGGAAAATAGCTATTCGTGTCGTCGGTATCTGGAACGTCAAAGAACACAATGGCCAGCAGAATCTTGAAGCTATTATTCAAGATGCAAAGGTATTTTTCTTTGATAATATCATCTGTTAAACCTCAATGTGTTAAAGTTTTAAACATGGTTTCAATACTTTTCCATTTTCAGGCTGAGCAGATCCATGTTGTAACCCGCTCCTGTGACCTTGATGTTTGGAAGAATAAATTACAGGAAAATCAAACCTACATGGTCTATAATGGTGAAACGATGTTGTATGACATGCCTGTTCAAGTTTGTGATAACAAATACAAGTTGTTTTTTAATCGTTCCACAACTATCACTGCCATTAACATACCAAACATTCCACAACACAAATTCAACTTTAATTCCTTTAATGATTTCCAAAAAGGAGATTTCATTATTGATCACCTTTACGGTATTTATTGTCCTACTCAATTCTTAATAATGTTCAGATATTTATTATCACCTATCTAACCTTGAATGATATTGCTATCAGATGTAATAGGTGCAGTTCAACAACTTGTTAGAACTCAAGTATCCGGTGCTGGAAAAAAGGCATGCGTAAACCTCACATTATCTGATGAATGGTCTCTTACTTGAATTTTACATTACGATTTTACTTCAACTAATTTAAGCATATTACATTTTCAAAGTAACACTCATTTATACTTGAATTTGTAGTGGGGCTGAAATTGATGTTACTCTATGGGAAGCATATGAAAACCAGTTTATGAATTATGTTCCTAATCATTACTCACGCATGGTGTCGTTGGAGATCATGTTTTGCAATACTATTTTCGATCTATTTTTATGTTGTCATTACAGTATAATGATTTCCTATTTTTAGTAGCCAACAGAAATCTTAGTATTTCTAATGCGTGGAATGGCTCAAAACTACTTCTGAACCTTGACCTCCTTATACAATCATTTTGAACACACTAACATAGATTGTTGTATATGTTTTAGATAACTACATCTGCAGCACAGAATTGGAGCCCCGAAGCCAGCATTTCTAACACCCCTTCAAAGAGGTTGTCACCTGATTCAGTTCAAGATCCAGAGGGCCCTGATCTTTTATCACCAAAACTTTCTGTAACAAAAGCAGCTAAGACCAAGTCAAGAAGGAACACCAAAAACAAGTGAAGATCAATTCTGCCTTTTTTGTGATCGCCATGCAAAATTTTAGGAACACGAGCTTCTATTTTGGGATCTTCCATGAAAAATGTATATTTTGAGTAATCATGTTTTTGTTGAACACCTCTGTTATGTCAACTTCTGTTTGAAACAATGTTTTATTCATCTTTTCCCTACTTACCAGACAATTAACAAACTTGTATTTGTCAAAAAATCATGGTTAATGGTGTCATCCTTATCTTAATTGAATATTTTATACCTTTTATATTTTCATGTCCAACCATTATTCGTATATTTTTTGTATTAATTTTCACAATGATTCATTGTTAAGGCTACAGTTTGGTAAGATAACCTTTTATACTGTTAGACAGTGTGGCAAGTGATCGAGAGGGGGGCTGAATAGATCACCTCCTTATTTATCAAGGATTTAAAATCTTTTATCAAAGTTTGTTAAAAGCAGCGGAAAAGTAAGGTCCAGAATCAGCTTTTGTCTATTTTGAACCAACTACTAGAAAATTGGACATACGATAAACTTGTTGGATTTTATTAGTATGAAATAGATGAGTCTTAAACACAGATTGATTAACGTTTTTAATGCACTTATCACAAGAACAATGTTTCCAATGAATTAAAACTTACAAGCAATTTTTTCAAACGGTTGGTGTATGCTTGTTTGATGATTAATAATGATGATTTGATGAAAGTATTTGAACTACTATTTTATCATTAAACAGAAAACTCAGCAAGTCAATTGAATCACAAAATTACGAAAAATGTAAAGAGATAGAGATTAAAAAAATAATACGCAGGAAGTTTGGTAAGGAAGTTCTCCAATGTCGTCATCGTGTGTGGGTACGTCTCCCTCTCAATTCAAAAATTGAAATTGAGAACTCTTATATCAATTTTGCTGAAAGTTTGTATACAAGGTTACACTACAAAGACAGAATGAAATCCCTATGATCTTCTTCTTCTTGTAAGAACCTCCACTTTATATGAGCCTATCAAGATTCCCTGCAAGATCCACAATCAATCCTCCGCTTCCACGACCTGTTTGCAAAAATCTCTCTAATTTCTAAACCCCTCGCTACGGCTGAATCTGACTTGTGCGACTGTGACTAACAAACCCTCAAGAACACACCCATTTTTGAAGGATAAACCCTTAGTTTTTCCTCGAAGCCTCCTTCTGAATCTTCAACCCAGTTGAGATCCCTTGAATGAACAGTTGAATGTCATCTCTTGATCTCTTGATCCAATTGAACAAAGATGTTTGACTTTAGTTGTTGTTGAATTAAGATGATTGAGAAGATGATGAAGATGAAACATCTTTCTGACTTCTTTTTTCTCAGTAATTGATGTTCACAATTGTAATAATGTGTCACACCTGATTTGCTGCTAAAAACTTACTTATATATGTAACAGAAAATAGTTAGAGACAGGAATTTGCATTATGAGTCGATACATGTTAGCATAAGTCGACTCATGTTAGTTATACAACACAAGATGAGTCGATGCAAGTTGTTATGAATCGATGCAAACTGATACTACAACATATTACAGAGCCAACCATTTTATATGAGTTGATACATAACACGTATGTATCGACACATACTGAATTAAATTTTGATTTTTGAAGATAAAACATGTTATGTGTCGATGCATAGAGTTATGTACCGATGCATAAAAGTTGAAAATTGTTTTCCAAGGACATCAATATATCATGTGTCGATGCATGAAGTCATCCATCGATGCATAAAGGTTGAAAATTATATTCCATGAGCATCAATATGTTATGAGTCTATGCATGGCATGGATGTGTCGACTCATACTGAAGCAGAATCATTTTTATGATTCTTTGCTTAAGTATGTGTCGATGCAAAGCTCTTTGTGTCGACTCATAACAGTGTTTTATGTGTAAAACACATTCTTAACTTGTTTTAAACATGTTATACTGTATTTTTACAATGCACACATATAGGTAAAATATTTTCAACATTCATTGATTATTTCACACATATTTACTATCATTCAAAACTTATTATATGAAGGAGTTGCTCACATATACAACACATATTAAAACGTATAATTTACAATAACAAAGTCCATGATTTCTGACCTGCTTGGGGAGATCAGCTCAGTATAATTTAAGGGGAACAACTTTTCAAATCTTCACACTTTACATGTATATGGTTACATTCTCTCAGCTTTAGAATTATATTGAATGTATAACCATTGTCAGCTTATTTTATGAACATGTTACTTAATATTTAACCAATACAGTCCAAACTTTAACTTTGACAGCAATTTATCCGTACCATTTTTTATTTACAAATATATCGTCTACACCAAAAAAATATTACATTTATACTATTAAAATGTTACATTGCAGTCCAAACGTACGACTAAGTATCCAAACGAAAATGACTGCACTCTTTTGCCTGGTATTTTTTGTACTTTTCTCCTAAATAATAGTATTATCATCAACACGTCCTACTTGTTACATAACTACACCCTGGCTTCGCTATCTTTCCTACTGCAAAATAACACTTCAATGCATCTTTTCATGGCTCTTTACTACTTACTAGGTACAACAATTTTCCTTGGTGATTGTTTTTCAGACCTGCTACTCACCTTTGTGTACAGTGACCTGTCTAATCACTTACACATAGTTTCAACTCAACTTCATTTTATTACAGTTTGGTTACTATTTGTTTTATCCAGTTTGCCTACATGGACATAAATCTCAAGGTCAATTTTTATACTATGTTGGTTTATATTTGTCAAAAAACGTCTTCAGCCATGGACAACTATATGTTGCAATGTCAAGAGTCAAAAGTAAAGCAGGTTTGAAAATATTAATTCATGACAAAGAAAAAATGTCATTACATGCAACAACAAATATGGTTTTCAAAGAAGTGTTCAACAATGTCGTATAGGTACTCTCTTACTTTCTCAACCACTGTTTCATTTTTATCTATTCAATACTATTATATAAAATTGTCATGTATAATACTAGACCCCTATTATATTTTACTACAAACTTCCTATAATATTACACCACAAAGAATTATGTTTCGCAATAACAATAAACATGTTAATCCTTACAACATTACAGTATATGGGCTAATTTAAACTCATTTTTATTATTGTTTCAAAAACAACAACATGTTTGGATTTATCTTTCATATTAAATTTATTCTATTTCCGATATTTCTATTTTTTTCACGAGTCTATCAATAACTTGAAGATGTTGTTTAATTTTGTTTTGAAGTTATTTCAATTACTCTCTTTTATTATGGTTGTTACACATTTCATTATGAAATGATAAATTACTGTTCTCAACGAGAATATCTCTTAACATTTATATCATATCCACTATATTTTATGTATCTTAATTCAAATGTTTTATATTTCTTTAGTACTGTTAGATACACCTTAAGATACAATTTTACCGGTCCGGACAGACGGATCTCCTACTAGTTATCATCAAAAGTCAATTTCCTTATTAAAAGCATATCACCGATAAAATAAAGTTCCACAATTTTGAATCATTTTATATATGAAGAACTCTCTTTTAAAGACATTTATGCTTCCTGGAAAATTTTAGTAATTTAGAAAATTATTCAGAATGCTTTGCCTACTGATTACAATATCAAAAAGAGGGGTTTCACTATGGTTTCATGTTGCAGCTATTACACTGATTCCTTTGGAGACAATCACCATCTCTTTTTTGAGTTCTCTTTTGCTCTGTAAATTTGAAATTGGTTCTCAACTATTCTTGTAATACCATTTGACTTTACTTCGATGCACGACCTCATTTCCATAATGAATCAAAATTGGAGCTTCTAACTTAAGGATTTTACTCTATGAGGAATAATTTACATTATTTGGTACATTTGGTTTTACATGAATAAGATGTGGTTCAAAATGCTAGTAATTTGACTATTGTGTTGAACAAAAATGAAGCGGAATGTTTTCTCTTTCTTTCAAGTAATACCCTTTTTGACTAATGACACAGACTCCTATCTCTCTTTCTTTCAAGTTGAGGAATATATAAATGTTAAAATACTGCATTGTAATTAAAATTAGAGTTTGCCACTAAGCTAATGTGCAACAACATATGACAAATTTTCGCTTAAGATTTTATTAAATATAATACAACAAAATTAATATATATATATATATATATATATATATATATATATATATATATATATATATATATATATATATATATATATATATATATATATATATATATATATATATATATATATATATATATATATATATATATATATATATATATATATATATATATATATATATATATATATATATATATATATATATATATATATCTTAAATTAATTATAATAATTATAATTAATAAATTATTTTATTTTTTAAAAATTGAATTCCCTAGACTAGGATCCTGGCTGGTTGCAAGCCATGTAACCCCTACCTTTTACTTCCTAACTTTACCTTGAAGAGCTCCCAAAAATTTTGAAAGTTATTTCTACAATCAACACTTGCCTCAACCTCCATATCTATCTATTAAGAAAATATTTCTCACACCTTCACAAAAACTCTGCAATAAAAAAACAAATAAAGCAGAGATTTTACTTCCTCAAAATAACAAGTATAAACCTTCTCATGATCATTATGAATGATGTCCGTTCTTTTCAATTGATCTCTAGTTGAAATTTTATTTAACATAATTCTCCACCTAAAAATCTTGATCGTGGAAGGCACATTTAACCTCCAAATTCTTATGATTACTCTTTTCGATTCATACTCCATCTCATCCTCTTCTTATAATTTCATTAGGCTTCATAACAAGATTTCACAGTGAAAGTCTCCCCGGACATAAGCTTCAGACAAACAAATCTCCGATACTCATCCTAGGCTTAACATCCTTCAAAATTAAGTTCAGCTCCTGGTTTTGCACTTGAAACTCAACTCCTGCATTTGATTCAGAACTGATGTCTTCCAACTTCGATGTCAAATATGAAGAAGTGAAAACACAGAAGGAGGGGGGGTTGAATTGAAACTTAACAGCAAAAGCAGTAGACACGATATTTTTATCCTGGTTCGTTTGATCTCAAACTACTCCAGTCCACCTGCCAGAGTGATTTCGCCTCTCTCCAACGAGGACTTAACTCACTAATCAAATCTGATTACAATTCTACTTTAACAACTGTTAAAGTCTTCTTGAGTCCAAAACCACAACCCGGTTTTCTCAAGGAATTTCACTAAACAGTTAATTGAATAAAAGTGTACAATGATGTTTCTAAATAAACAGTATCACAAACTTGTGATGTATTACACAGTTTAATATTGAATCGTTGAAGATGAAGAATGAAAGCTGCGTTGTTTACTTTTTCACGTGAGTTTTTCTTTATGAGCGCAGTTGTTCATCCCCTTGAAATCTTCTTCTAATCTGCTTTATATAGGCCTTGCAATAGAGACATAAAAAGATACTTTTGGTAAGTCCATAACACGAGTTAATGAGCTTTCCAAATCAGGAGATCCTTGTCTGTTTGTACCGTTACTTATGATCTTGAATTGATGGAATTGTAACGCTTCAGAGCTTCTCACATCAGAGGATGAATATTACCGTTGAGAGTTCTTTACAGCTTGATCAGAATTTTGTACATTAGAGTATTAGAGATTCTGTTTCGCAGCGCTGGTGCATTCAGAAGTTCAATCAGAACTTCTTCATATAAGTGTGTCATGCATATTTGATGCGTCTGAATCTTTCATTTTCCTCTCAACTTTTGTGCTTGCATAATCAGAACTTCTTGTGATGTTCTGGCAGAACTTCCAGTTGCATCAAAACTTCTTTTTAACATCAGAACATCCTGCATGTAAAGATACTTTTTAATAGTGAGCATATTTGTTCTTTATATCATGTGTTTGTTATCATCAAAACTCTTGTTGGGATGTAGAACCAAATTATGTTCTAACAAAACACTCATACTGACATTCCCCCATATCACTAACATATGCATTGTGATTAATAATCGACTAGAATAACTCTGAAAACATGTGCCTAAGAGGGTGCCTTCCTAGCCATTAGTTACGCCAGAAAAATATGTTGAAACATGTTCCAATTTTTATAAATACATTATATGAAAACCAGTCTTTGTTCATCAATTTAGTGGTTTCAAGTGATTGGATGTATTTCCACCAAACAGAAGCAAGTCTTAACCTTCTAGATTCCTCTCCCCTCAAGATCGGATTTTTTAAGTTTCCATATCTGACAGTAAGAATATCTCATCTAAGTGCTTTGCCTTCTTAAACTATCCTACATTTCCATTTGTGCAACAAGGCTCTGTTGAAAGATGATATGTTCTTGACCCCTAATCCACCCTCGTCTTTTGGTTTATATATGTTGCTTAATTTGACCCAATGTATGCCCATTTTGTCTTCTTTTCATTGCCATAAAAATATGCTCGAATCTTAATAATTTCTTAAGTAATCTTCTTGGGAGATTTGAAAAAGGACATGTAATAAACGAATATGCTTGATAGAGGTGAGTTTATCAGAGTCACCCTTCCTCCAATAATAAGCATTCTTCCTCTCCAATTTGAAAACTGATCTTACCGGGATCAGAAAGACCTATATGGCCTGCAGCACTTGGACATCTGCTATGATGAAGGAGAAGTGTGGGGGTACCTGTAAGTCACTCTGATGCCAAAATAAGGTTCAGAGCAAAAGCGCAAGTAGGAAAGAGTGAATAGAATAGTGTACCTGACTATCTAGTGAAAGAGAGTATTTATATCCCCCAGCGATGGGCCAAGGTCCCCATTTTAGGTCGGATGCCCAGGTCCACAATGGAGACTGCCAGGATCCTACGTGGGTAGAGGAGACCAGTTCATGGTATCTATTATGGTTCAACTGCCCCGTGATTCTCGGAGGATGAAGACCCGTTCTTTTCGGGAGCAGGATGACTCCTTGATATCCGGAGGAATGTTGGCCACATATCCTTGATGGGCACACAGAGGAGACGTATTTATCGGGCACGTGGAAGAGATATCCCTGACGGGTATGTGGAGGATGAAGTCCTCGACGGGCACGCGTAAGAGACGTTCACGATGTGCACGTGTTGAAGAGGAGGTCCTCGACGAGAACATGTGAGAGACGTTCCCCAAAAGTTATAGAAATGTGGGCCACAGTAGTGGGCCTTCCGCGTAGCAAAGTTGGATTGGGGCCTTGCCCGACGGTGGACCAGACGCAGGCCTTTTCCAGACAAAAACATTTTCCTCAAGGTTTCTAGCACTGGATTCCATGTTGAACATCTTCTTAGGTTAGAACCTAGAGCAATTCCTAAAAACTTGAAAGGAATTGTGTCTACACAACAAGCTGGGAAATGAGAAGTTGCATCCATAAAGTAATCTTCTATGTGAATTCCCTACAACTTACTTTTGAATAAGTTAAATTTCAAACTAGAAGTCAACTCGAATCCTCTCAAGATCGACTACATGCTTCATTGGTTTTTTCAGTTACCTCTACCAATCAGAATTGTATCATCAACAAATTGGATAATTATGTTGTAACCGGTTTTAAAATGAGAGTCGTCACCCTTAATTTTTATCTTTGGGAAGGGAATATAAAGGATAACCCTAATGTGGACAAAGATTCTAAGTTGTTGAACTAGTTCTTAGACGAAGGGAAGGTGTTAGGAACCCCTCATCTACCTTTTTTCGAAAATAATCTTGAGTTTTTGTTATGTTAGTAAAAAATGATTTTTGATCGGTTAGCTATATTAAAACGTAGAGCGGAAGGGAGTCTGATATAGTCTCCTCATCACGTGGTCAGATATTGGCCACGTGTCACTCGCGGATGAGGAATTTGATGAGTTGTGTGGACTTTAATTATTTTGGTTTTGAATAATAACCTGGTAAACGATGTGTCGACCATTTTAATTACTCGAAGATAGACATCCTATTATTTATAGAAAATTTAATTAAAATTTAATTAAAAAAATTAATATATTTGTAATTAATCAATTAAATAAAAAAAATATTAACTAACTAATTAAAACCTAGGGGTGCTAGATTAGAATAGATATGTTAGTATGAGAAAAACAACTAAGGATTCCAGAGTCCAATTCTAATAAACCTTAATTTAATTATTTTTATTTAATTAGCTAAATGATAAAAAGTAAAATAAAATAAAAAAATTAAAACAAATAAAACTAGAAGTGAGACGCTCCACTTCATATGGTCCTAAGCCTCCACTTTTCTCAAAAGTTGGTTATAAAAAGAATAGGAAAAAAATCTAAAGAAAAATTTAATTAATAATAACGATACATTAATTGAAAAGAAGAAAAATAAATAAATAAAAAATTACAACGAATCAATTAAAGGGGTCAGCATCCTATTATTCATTCTTTTTCATTATTATATTACTATTTTTATTTATTTTAATAAACTAACACAAGATTAATTATAATAAATAAAATTAAACCAAAAAAACTAAAAACTAAAAAAAGCTACAGGGGCGGTGCTATATACTCCTCAATTGACACCAGGAAAATGAAATAGTATATTAAAATCATAATTTCTAGAAACTCAAATGAATTAAAAAGGAAAAATAACATTATTCATCATGTTTTGATTGACTAATTCAAAATTTAATTAAAACGCAATCACAAAATGGCATATCGCAACATATAAAAAATAATAAAATTAAATATAAAACTTGAATACATTATTGAGAGAGAGATTGAAGAATTGTTGGTAATAGTGGATTCTCCAAATGATTGTTGATGAAATTCTTGATCTATATGTGAATATGTAAGTATGAAAAATGTACAAGATCTTGACATTTTTATTCAATAGAAAAAAATAGGGGTTAGTGTAAAAATATGATTAAAAGAAGAAAAAAACATCAGATATTCATCATTAGGTTTAAAATCGAATTAAAAAAATATAATTAAAAATAAACGGGAAGGGCCTCATATATAATCATCGGCCAAAAACACCAATAGTGAAAGAGATTTTTGAAAACAAGAAACTTGTAAAAACAAAGCGTGAGTGAGATTCGTAGGTTTTTTCCGTATGTTAGATGCACCAAATATTGTGAATGTCCTTGATACTATGATATGGTTATGTGTACGTCATGCTTGATGTGAGACTTTTTAACGAAAAATCTATTGTCGAGATTTCCAAGGAATCTACTGTCGAGATTTAAATAAGGACTACCTTTTACTGAGGTCTTCTGGATAATCAACTACCGCGATTAATCAGGGGAATCTACCGCCGAGATTCGATTGAGGACTACCTTCTGTCGAGGTCTTCTGGATAATCAACTGCCGAGATCAACCAGGGGAATCTACTACCGATATTCTGTTGTGAATTACCTTCTACCGAGGTCTTCTGGATAATCAACTGCCAAGATCAACCAGGGGAATCTACTGCCGAGATTTTGTTGTGAACTACCTTATGGAGAGGTCTTTTGGAAAATCATCTGGCGAGATTAACCAGGGGAATCTGCTGTTGAGATTCTGTTGAGAACTACCTTCTGCCGAGGTCTTTTGGAAAATCATCTGGCGAGATTAACCAAGGGAATCTACTGTCAAGATTCTGTTGAGAACTTTATTCTGTTGAGGTCTTCTGGAAAATCATCTACCGAGATTAACCAAGGGAATCTACTGTCGAGATTCCATGTAGAACATATTACTTGATTGGCAATGATGATTGTCTTCACATGAAACATGGTTTTATGCAATGTGTGTACATTTTGATTAATGCATAAAATATAATGATTGATTGATGCATGTAATGAGTGACTTGGATATGCGTCAAGGGATGTTGGAATTTTGAGGTGCCAATGAGAATTGGGCTTAAGGATAGACTCCAAGTGAGATTGGGCTCTTTGTTAGATCCATGTTGTCGGAATTCAGATGGATGTGATGATAGGTATAGCTTGACTCTGGATCAAAGTGACCTAACGAATGTGTGACAATTATTTATGCAGACTCGTATGCTTTTGACTGATGCAGGTGGCTAAGACGTAGAGAGGTTTCCTATGCAACAAGTTTTCCTATCACATGATGGTTGAATGTTATGCTAACATGATTTCCTGATACTCGATTTGAAATCGAATATTGTTGATGTAGGAGAAGGACCCATTGGTGATTATGAAAGACGTAGAGAGTTTTCCCCTTTGTAGAATGTCTTGCCCCAATTTGTTGATTTGTAGAGATTCTCCTTGATATGATCTTCGAAGTAGTTTGATCATAAGATAAATGACCCTACTATCTTGATCTATGTCCCTGATTAACGGACTCTTGAAGATATTTGGCTTTGATGAACCATTTTGAATCAACTCCTTTTGATCGAGACTTACAATGATCTTCCCCAACATTTATACTTTTTTAAAGGTATTCCCCCCAATCTCTAGAATTTGAAGGAGGTACTCTTAGATCTCCATGATGAATTGCCCCAAGCATTCGAATCTATTAGAGTTTGTATCCAAAGTTGCTTGAAGGAGAACTTGAACCCTATATTTCGTAAGATGAACTTTGATATGCACTGCCCGAAAATTTGAGTCTCAAAGTTTGCCCCCTGATTGTTAAGGCCTCGAGAAGTCGTCAAAAGAAGAAATTAAGCCCTACTATGTTGTGATAGGAACTTGATTAAGGAGTTCCCTTTCGAAGGGTATGCCCCTTATTAAACAGTTCTTTGAAACGTGATCCAAGTTGATTGAATCTCTTAATGCTCACCCCTAGTCAATAGGATCTTCATGTGATATGCCCCTACGATCAATAGTCTTGCCTATGATTATGGGGTTCCTCTTTAGATGCTTTGCCCCTAGTTAGGAGATTTCTGGAAAGGATCGCTCTTGATTAAACCAATTTTTTAGATCTCCTTGATGCTAAGTATTGATTCGTAGATAAAATTGTACCTTTTGAAAAGTAATTTTGTTCGATGCACATGCAAGTTTTGAAATAGATGTTTTCATGGAGAAGAAATGGATGATTAGAGATGGATATTCTAAGAAGCGAAGTGATTAGCAATAAATTTAACAAACGTAGGAGTAAGTTTAACATAAAGTTTGCTTAGTATGCTTTCATAGTTAACCTAGCTTCAATTAGGACTTTTGAGGGTTGAAACGTGGTCATGGTTCGTGGTTTAAGAAACAATGGATATAAGGCTCAAGATTTATTTATCCCACCACATTCTCCTTGATGTTCTCCAATTCTAAGTTCAATTAATCCAACGAATGCGTTCAATCTCCCAGAGAAATTTCGTAGTCGCGCAGATGATGAGAAGCGTAGATAAAGATCCAAGCACCGATGAAAAGCATTGATAAGATCCAAGCATTTATGAGAAGCCTTGATGATTCTTAAGGTGGAAGTCACAATATTTTTCTCCAATTTATTTGTTTTAATCTCTTATTTTTTTCCTAAGTCAAGTTTTTTTTCCGATTTTTACTTGACTTAGCGGGCTTTATTTTTTTGAATTTTTTTTTTGCTTTTGAACATTGGTGACTGCCATGGTGATATTGTAAGCTTTGTCTTCATTTTATCCTCGATGATGTATTAGGGAAGAAGATGTCGTGGACTTTGTCTTTATTGATTGCTTCCTTAATTTTTGTTGATGTACACGAGGAAGATGATATGTTTGAACATTTGCTTAGATCGTTTCCTCAATGATGTATCGAGGAAGAAGATATGCTTGAACCTTTGCTTAGATGGCCTGATTCTCCTGTGATTGGAATGCACCTTTGAATAATTGAAATCTACCCTTCCCCTAGTTGAAATTAAGGTTTTTTATTTTATAAAATATAACAAAACTCTAACTCCTGGCTTGAGGGGGTTGACTATGGATTAAATCCTTATTTCTCCATTGTTTAGGAATTGAAACAATGCCTTACATCGTCAGCTTGGTCTTACCATTGAAAGCACATGTCATCCAAATTTAGTTATTTAATTTTTGTCATTCTCCCTCAAAAAATTTTAAAGTTGAAAAATGAAAATAGAAAAGTCGTTGATTATATGGAAAGATGATAATGAAAGAGTGAAGCGAATGGATTGATTTTAAAACATGCGTGCTCATTTTATTAGAATTACTCATCCAAAGATACAAGTTTATACCAAATACAACTTAGCAACTAGGAAATTACAATTTGAAATTGATAAAGTCTAGTGATCCTATGGAAGAGCTTCTTAGTTGATCCACTTGACTTTAGGAGATGTTTCATAATTCTTGGACTTGTCAAAGCATGGGGATGAAGCTTGATTCTTCTAGGGCATACCAATTTTGTTGATAGGGCAGTTGCTCTTGATGTAGAGGAATCATCAATGGTAGTGGCATTTGAGGTGTTGTGTAGGCTTGTAGTTGTCATGGTGAAGGGATGCGTTGTCTCTCCAATAAGATTTGTAGGACCAAGTCCAATTGAGTCTCCAATGTTTAATCTCCTCCTTCCACAATTTCATACTTTCCTAAGTTCGTTTGTAGGTACCAAATCAGCTAGCATATGAGTAAATTTTGGATAAGGGCGAAGTTGGAAATGCATGGGATGCAAATGTATGAATGTATTTGAATGCATGGATATGCAAAAATATTTTTGGCTTTAAGGATATGCAAAAAAAAATTCATGAATATGCCATGCGACACGGACGTAGTATGAAGGTAAACACAATGGTACCCTATACGGGTTTAATGATAGACACGGGAATATGATATCATATACTGACTCAGAGATTGAGACAGACGAGAACTCCTTAAGGATTAGGGACAAAAAATGAAGAGGAATCTCTACAAGCTAGGGATTGTAACAGAGGGACGAGAATTCTTATAGGCTAGGAATCATGATAGACCCATGGACGGTTGAGATGAAGATTGGACTTGAGGGAATAACGTGGGAGAGAGCACATAGAGACTGGTCTACAATCACCAAATCTCATGGCCTAATATAGGCCACATGGCGTACGTTAGCAAGGACGTCCTTCGTGGGAAGGTTTCCCTATTAACCTATTGAGGTCAAGATCCTAAGATTCTAAGAACATAGACAGAAAAAGGGGGATTCCTACAGGCTAGGAATTGTAACAAACAAGGGAAATCCATACAAGTTAGGTATTGCAAGAATAGAAGGTAACTCTTACGGGTTTAGGGATAGTGGAAACAGGATTATAAAAGGTATCCTTAGTTGGTAGGTCCCTAGTTTCAGCCTACGTATATTCTACCTTCCCCATAAGGTGACTTCCTTAAGGTATCATGGATAACACTAGAGGGAAAGGCACAAGGGCCTCCCTTAAGTGGAGCCTCTTTGTAGACTGAAACTTTTGTCTCTAGGTCATAAAAGGTCTCACCTTGAGATTTTGGTTAAAGGGTTATACAAAGAGTCATAGGTTTAATTCCAAAGTCCTACCCCCCAAGAGGATGTCTCTTGAGACGTATTCCTTTCCCAGAATTCCACCGACTCTAGGTGAAGTCGTCACATAAACTCACAGGGTTAATGTATCCCCTTGACTAATAGACGAACCTTCTTTCTAAGGGTTTTGAAAAATATTTTTTGAAATTAAAATCCCACCACAACAAATAATATGATATTCAGAATAATATGAAATAAATAAAACCAAATAAATAAATAAATATAGAAATAAAAAATATAGACAAACCCTAACAAAACCCTAAACCTAAAAGAGAGAAGTTTCTAAACCCTAGGATTGAGATCCCCAGCAGAGTCGCCAACTCTTGTAACCGGTTTTAAAATGAGAGTCGTCACCCTTAATTTTTATCTTTGGGAAGGGAATATAAAGGATAACTCTAATGTGGTAAGAGGTTCTAAGTTATTAGACTCGTTCTTAGACGAAGGGAAGGTGTTAGGCACCCCTTATCTATCTTGTTCACAAGGATACTAGGGTTAGAAACGTGATCCTTGAGAAATAGGGTTTTAATTTTTATTAGGGGAACTCGCCATGATTTTAAGTCGTATGCCTACGTATCCTCTTATGAAAAATCAGAGTCTCAATTCATAATTCGTATGGGTTGGTGTTTTTTATGGATTGCGTAGAATTGATTTCGAATTATCCTCGAACCTTGTCTGGGTTGTAAATTGAGTGATCGTAGATGCAATTCGCAGTTAATTTTGAAAGTAATTCTCCTTAATCCTTTTTCGAAAATAATCTTAAGTTTTTGTTATGTTAGTAAAAAATGGTTTTTGATCGGTTAGATATATTAAAACATAGAGCGAAAGAGAGTCTGATATAGTCTCCTCATCACGTGACCAGATATTGGCCACGTGTCACTCGCGGATGAGGAATTTGGTGAGTTGTGTGAGTTTTAATTATTTTGGTTTTGAATAATAATCTGATAGACGATGTGTCAACCATTTTAATTACTCGAAGATGAACATCCTATTATTGATAGAAAATCTAATTAAAATTTAATATATTGATAATTGATCAATTAAATAAAAAAATATTAACTAACTAATTAAAACCTAAGGGTGCTAGATTAGAATAGAGATGTTAGTGTGAGAAAAACAACTAAGAATTCAAGAGTCCAATTCTAATAAATCTTAATTTAATTATTTTTATTTAATTAGCTAAATAATAAAATATAAAATAAAATAAAACAATTAAAACAAATAAAAATAGAAATGGGACGCTCGACTTCATATGGCCTTAAGCCCCCACTTTTCTCAAAAATTGGTTATAAAAAGAATAGGAAAAAAATCTAAAGAAAAATTTAATTAATAATAACGATACATTAATTGAAAACAAAAAAATTAAATAAATAAAAAATTGCAAAGGAGTCAGCATCCTAGTCTTCATTCTTTTAAATTATATTATTATTATTATTATTATTATTATTATTATTATTATTATTATTATTATTATTATTATTATTATTATTATTATTATTATTATTATTATTATTATTATTATTATTATTATTATTATTATTATTATTATTATTATTATTATTATTATTATTATTATTATTATTATTATTATTATTATTATTATTATTATTATTATTATTATTATTATTATTATTATTATTATTATTATTATTATTATTATTATTATTATTATTATTATTATTTATTTTAATAAGCTAACACAAGATTAATTATAAAAAATAAAATTAAACCAAAGAAACAAAAAACTAAAAAAAAGCTACAGGGGCGGTGCTATATGCTCTTCAATTGGCATCAGGAAAATGAAACAGTATATTAAAATCATAATTTCTAGAAATTCAAATGAATTAAAAAGGAAAAATAACATCACTCATCATGTTTTGATTGACTAATTCAAAATTTAATTAAAACACAATCACAAAATGGCATATGGCAATATATAAAAAACAATTAAATAAAATATAAAATCTGAATACATTATTGAGAGATATTGAAGAATTGTTGATAATTGTGGATTTTTCAAATGATTGTTGATAAAATTCTTGATCTGTATGTGAACGTGTAAGTATGAAAAATGTACAAGATCTTGACCTTTTGATTCAATAGAAAAAATAGGGGTTAGTGTAAAAATATGATTAAAAGAAGAAGAAAAAAATCAGATATTCATCATTAGGCTTAAAATTGAATTAAAAAAAATAGAATTGAAAATAAACCGGAAGTGGATCATATATAATCATCGGTCAAAAACACCAATTGCGAAAGAGATATTTGAAAACAAGAAACTTGTAAAAACAAAGTATGAGTGAGATTCGTAAAATTTTTCTAGATGATCCTAAAGTGTAAACTTTGAGGGCTATTTATAAGTGGAAAAAATTAAGTTAAACCAAAAAAAAAAAATTATCTAATACCCAAAGTCCAAATTCTTATCTTGGCCAACAAGATTAAGAATATGAACATATTTGTTTCTAGGTGTAAAATTTGATATAGAGAAAAATTGATTTGAAAAGATTTTATTTATTTATAAGGTATTTTGACTATTTTTAAAATAAAATAACGATTTTAATAAAAAATAATATTTTTAAAATATAATAATTAAATAAAAACGAAAATAGTAATTTAATAATAAAAAATATGATTTTTATGGTTAGAAATAATTAAAAATGAAAATAAAGTTAGTAACAATAAACAGCAAAAATATTCAAACTGCACCGAGTGAAATTCGAACTCATGGCCTTCTGCTTGCAAGTCTTTCTCTCTTATCAACTATGTTATGTTACTTATTTGAAATAAAAAGACAATTGAAATAAATTATTATATTTTTAAACAAACTTGAAAGCGAATGTTTATTTATACCCCAAAATATTAATGAAATTAAACCAAAGGAATCTTACACCATGTAAAATCCAAGTTCGAAAATAAATTTGATGGTAGCACTAAGGCGGACAAATTTTGAGTATGATAAATTATATGATCAATTTTCTCATTCACTCGAAATCCACTAAATTCACCCAACTATACTGCCTTGTTGTTTAAACAAGCTAATCCTTCGGCTACTATTGCAAACAGAAATGGGGAGAAAGGGTCACACTTCCTTAAACATCTCTCCACTTTAAAAGAGGATTTCTTATGACACCATATATAGGGAAAAAATACCTTATGTAAAACCAAAAATGCCCCCCGAAAATGCATTTCTGGGGCGCACCTTTTTTTAATATAAATCTTATTTGAAACCAGACATGCATTTACGGTTTGGTATCGTATATGCATTTCCGGTTCCTGCATAGACAGTTCAAAACATGTTATTATGCAAGTTTTGGTGCATATTTACAAAATATAAAATACGATTTCGATTAAATAAGAAGGGATTCCAAAATACATATAAATACTGATAAATATTATGTTCCAAAATATCTATAAAATCCAATACGCAAAATATTCCGCAAAGTGCTATCCATATAATCCAAAATATGAAAAACATAAAAGTACTATAAGCAAAAGTCATCTAAAACTATCAGACTAGTGAGTATGTCAGATAATTAGTCAGCCCATGATATTCCCCACATTCCTCCGCTACCGTCTGTAACACAGAGCCTCCCCGGTCTCTACCGTGATGGCATCCAGAACACCTCTAACATCGGAGTCATCAGGAAACATCCCCCTATCAATACCCGCCTACACAATTTATATGATACGACGGAACCTAGGCAACACATCAGTCGCATGATCGACTTGTGTCTTCTCCTCCTCTAAAATCTCCGCATGTGCTAGTCTAGGTGGATTACCTAGAGCCTCATGTACCAGATATGAATGTGATACCCAGAAGAACCATAAGATATATCAATCCTCATATCTCCAATATTTTGGTGCTATGGTACTTCGGGCCTCATCTGACACGAGATGGTTAAGATAATCATCAAAATATGTCATCCATATCCCTCCGTTTTACCATGGGAGGGGCACACTCAGAGGGGTGTCTGGGAATGTGTTGCATGTATCTGAACTGCCGCATCAGGCACTCAGGAAGATAAGCATTTGTCTTTCGCGACCTACATTCCAATCACCCAGTGAACAACACAATGTCATCAAAGGGAACCGCCTCACAGTGAGCCTCGTATGCATGAAAGCATATATCCTCATAGGCCAGGCGGTCTATATACACCCTGAATAGATCTATCGTCTGGTTCCCTCAGAGGGGATCAAATAAAGCGGCACGGGGGGAGGACCTCAGTATATGTAGGCTCAAGTGACCATCCGGATATGTGAGGAAAGTGTTGTAGGATCCTGGCCTCAAATGTTGTTGTGATCGGTGGATCTAGAACTGACTGTTTAACGCTGGTTCGCGAAATGTCGCGGAAGCAAGAGTCGCCACCGTCTTTTATTTTCTCCAAATGGAAAGGACAAAAGCACAGAAAAATTCCTTTTGAGATTAGTTCTCGATTCGGGAGGTAGATTTATAGAAAGGGAAGGTATTAGCACCCTTTCTATCCATGGTTACCCATGGGCTCTTAGATACTTGCTCATTGTGTTTTCAAAATGGTTTGTTTGCTTTTCAGTCGTGAGTGGGTTTGAAAAAGTTTCGTTTGAAATTTCAGTTTGACTCTTGTATCAGTCCTCAAGAGTGTTTGAAAAGTTGTTTTTGAAAGCTTTTTGCAAGTGTCGGTGTGAAAAGAAGTTTTTGATTTGTTTTGAATTAGAGCAAGTATCTACGAGTCATCTACCTACCCTAAGGAATTAGTCTGTGTAAATGTCCTTAAAGTAGTGCCATCCCACCATTGAGAGGTAAGTAGCACCACCGTTGGAGGTGTTCGGGTCAATTCGAGGGTTCGGGACATTGTGGTCACCAGAGCAATAGGAAGACACCTTAGAAGCTACCCCCATGCCATGTTCATGGACATGAGGACTTACTAAAACGTCCTCTACTCGACGACCACGTTTCGAGGGGCAAGGCAACAGTGAGACGTACCCTAGGGGTGGTATGTGAATTGTGTGTCATTTTCAATTACATTTGTCTTGTTCATGCATTGGTGATCTGCGCTTTGTTTTTATTTTTGGCATTCATTCTTTCATGCAAGTTATTAACAGTTAAAAGATGCGAGAAGATAAAAGTCTTACGCTATTACAAAGGCGCGGGTCTACATCGCCAAATTAAACCAAGACCCGATTTGAAAAGAAAAGTGCGGAAAGTAAATACCCTGATTAATCTATTACAAGGCTTTGGGGCAAGTACATGAAATTTTAAAAAAAGGAACATAAAAGTAAATGTGCGAAAAGGAATTATAATCGAATGCGAGGGCGTTGGACCCTTTAAAGAAATTACATCGAAATCGTAAGTTAATTAAATTAAATAAAAGCAAGAGCTTATTTTTTGGGAGTTTTTGTATTTATGGAATTAAGGAGAATTAAATTGGAATTAAAACCCTAATTCTAACTATTTTTAATTTATAAAAAAAAATGTTTAAGTTTGACCTAGTTTTAACCTAATTATTTAATTACAAGTTATTTATAAAATAATTAAGAATAATAATAATAGGAAGAAATTTTAATTATTAAAAAAAAAGAATAAAAAGCTAGAAACCCTAATTTTTTATGTTTTTAATTTATTTAAGAAAAAAAGTTAAAATTAAAACCCTAATTTAAAGTTAAATTAATTATCAAATTTATTTACAACAAAAACATTAAGACATTAAATAATAAATAAATATATTTTTATTTTTGACTTTCTGGTTTTTTGTATTTTTTTTATATTATAAAACTTATTTTTTGAATTAAAAGAAAAAATCATTAAATTAAAACAAACAAAAAGAAAAAAGAATGAGAAAAGAAATACAAACATATGGGGGTTTGTTGACCCTTTTGGAGGTATATTGCAGGCAATCTGGCCCATGAGATGCAAGCCCACGTGGACTTTCCTGGCTTGTGTGTGGAGGTGTTGACCTGTGTGTATCCTGGACCTCTCATCCTGACCTTCAGATTCATCTTTTGGGACATTTGGCAAGCCAAGGCATGGAGTTGCATGGTGGACCTTAGGATGCAAGCTGCGTAGAAACACATTGCAAGAAAAAATATGAAATATATATGGGGGACCTGGGAATCGAACCCAGGTCCCAATACCTGCCTGCCAGTGTGTTTACCAACTGTGCTATTGAGCCACTTTGATATTATAATGGATGCTGAATAAGATATGTGAGAAAGCGCTTGTAGCTTGAAAAATGCGCTAAATTCAAAACGTCCACTCTGGCTGAGACACGTCCTTCTTCTTCTTCTTCGTGTTACCTGAAAACAAAACATGGATAGCGGGGGTTTTAAACCCCCACTAAATGACACATACAAAAATAGCGAATAGAACACCGTTGATCATAAATTGAGCGCGACGTGTGGAATTAATTCGTATGAAGCTTCTGATTCTAATGGCATGGGTCTTGTTGTCTGATTTTTCCAGAAGAGGAAAGCCCCAAATTCACACCTCTGAAAACCTATAACACATTAATGGCATTTTTCTATACAAGCACTATTAATCCAATTCAATGGCATCATCAGCTTTATTGAGTTCATGTTAGTGCAAAACAATCATTAGAATGCATTAATATGGCATGAAAAGGTAAATACGAATATGCAAAATATCAAGAACAGGGCGGCCTCATTCTACCGATTCTTGAGGTTAGAGGCTGTGGTTTTGATTCAGAAAGCTTCCTTGATGCGTCAGGAAGGTAATGGAATCGTTCTTTGGCTTGGAAAAGTGCTCTAGCTATGGAATCATATTTGAAATTTTTGGTGAAAAATGCAAAGTTTGTTTTTTGATTCTCAGCGCAGCATTCAGGTCCTTTTGATTAGGTTTAGGTTTGTGTATGTATATGGAACGAATTAGGGTAGAAATCCAAGTCCATAAACCTTTGCATTGATGTTTTTGAGATTTGATTTTCATGTAATCTTTTTTCAATCTTTTTTCATGGAGAACATGCCAATCATTGAAGATTCTTTCCATATTGAGTATGCACGAAATCTTGAGTTTATGATGAGTAGAAATGCTGCATAAAAAGATTTGAAAGGTGGTATTTAGTATTTTTCATATTTAATTTGAATTAAATGAATTAATAGATTTTAAAAATTCAATTAATAAATAAAAAATGAGAAAATAACTCCCCTTTGGGTCAATGGGTCGTGCCTAGCCTTTGGGTGATGATTCTTGGAAGAAATTGTGGCCCATTAGCAATTTTGAGGCATTTGAAGTAAAGTTGACTTTTCAAAATTCCCAAAAATTTCCCAACTTCCACAAGGCATATCTTGCTCAATTTTTAAGCTTTGATCATGTTCTTGGACATTTTAGAAAGGTCTTGAAGTCATCTAACCAATGCCCTTGGTACCATGTCATTTTGATTTACCAATCTCAAGTTATGGTCTTTGACTTAAAGTGCCTTTTTGTTGACTTTTGAAAATGACCTATAATGTTGGGATTGATAACTTTTTGTGAGAGCATTTCTTGGACTTGAAGTGTGAAGATGAGTTGTTGGAAATGTCATTCTCTTCAAAATGAGATTTGGATGGAATTTTTCTGATAAACCATGTGGAAGTTATGCTTTGGTCAATTTGCAGTTGACTTTTCCAACTGTCCAAAAATAGAAACTTTTGCATCTTGAGACTTTTTGAGCCATGCTTTGAGAATCATGATCAAGAATTGATCAAATGATGTTTGTGGCTTCAAAATAAGATGTTGACCAAAATTTTTGACTTTTGACTGTCAAATGACCATTTTGCCCCTGCAGTTGACTGTTGAGCAATTAGGGTTTTTGACTGTGCAATTTTGTGCTGTGAGTCTTGAAACTTGACATGAGGATACTTGACAATGTTTGTAGGCATGTAGGACTTGTTTGGACCCTTGGAAACTTCAACTTCTTTGCCATAACCAAAACCCTAGTTTTTGACTGTTTAGGAGGCCATTGAACTGTGCAACCCTTGGGAGATTTTGAAGCATGCTTTTGGCAAATCTTGAAGAATATGGGAGGGAAAGTTTTGGGGTACAACAGTTGCCCCTGTTCAATCTTCTTAAACCTGAGGATGTAGATTGGCTGACGTGCCTTTCGTAATCCGAAGGTGGAAGATGATTGGACACTAGAGTGCCCAGAAATTTGCGCTCACATAGTAGTGTGATGGTGGGAATGGGCTTACAGATGCCATTTGGAGATTGGATAGGTGGATGGGCTTATAGATGCCATATGATGGGGTGTCGATCGCATAAGGGATTCCTTAGCGAGAACTTGCGTGCCTGAAAAAGAAAATGATTACCTGGCCTGTTACAAGAGCTGGTCTTCAAACTCTTTGTGTAGATGTGCCCTGACTGGTTACAGGAATTGGGTCTGGAGCTTCAAACGGTGATGAATGAATCAGGGATGGTTACTACCTCAACGGGACGGTGAGAGAACCTCGGGCGATTACTACCTCAACAGGAACGCTGAGAGAACCTTGGACGATTACTACCTCAACCGGAACGCTGAGAGAATCTTGGGGCGATTACTACCTCAACATGAACGCTGAGAGAACCTTGGACGATTACTACCTCAACAGGGACGCTGAGAGAATCTTGGGGAGATTACTACCTCAACAGGAACGCTGAGAGAATCTTGGACGATTACTACCTCAACAGGAACGCTGAGAGAATCTTGGATGTCTTCTACTAGGATAAGAATCAGGGAGATCTTAGGGTCGATCTGACTGAACCAGAGAAGGCCTTTGACTGGATAAGAATCAGGAAAATCTTAGGGTCGATTTAACTGAACCAGGCTAGGTCTTGGAATCTTCAACTGGATAAGAATCAGGGAGATCTTAGGGTCGATCTGACTGAACCAGAGAAGGCCTTTGACTGGATAAGAATCAGGAAAATCTTAGGGTCGATTTAATTGAACCAGGCTAGGTCTTGGAATCTTCAACTGGATAAGAATCAGGGAGATCTTAGGGTCGATCTGACTGAACCAGAGAAGGCCTTTGACTGGATAAGAATCAGGAAAATCTTAGGGTAGATTTAACTGAACCAGGCTAGGTCTTGGAATATCTTCAACTGGATAAGAATCAGGGAGATCTTAGGGTCGATCTGACTGAACCAGAGAAGGCCTTTGACTGGATAAGAATCAGGAAAATCTTAGGGTCGATTTAACTGAACCAGGCTAAAGTCTTGGACATAGCTGAGAATTTAACTGGATCTTTCCTGAAAAGTAAAGGTCAGTTATATGCAATGCGTGATATGGATCGAGCAATGATGTTCTCAACATAAATGAGATTGTAAGGTATGATGCGTATATGCATGCTATAATGATGTATGAAAATGTGATGTTTATGAATGTATCTTTGT
This sequence comes from Vicia faba, assembly GCA_948472305.1. NCBI lineage: Eukaryota > Viridiplantae > Streptophyta > Magnoliopsida > Fabales > Fabaceae > Vicia > Vicia faba. Next base: position 1,102,935,329 of record OX451736.1, read on the forward strand.
CTTGGGAAAGTAAATCCTTGACGAGTGCCGGGACGTTAAATCCTGGGCTGATGTTGGAGAACAATGCTTTGTTGTTTCCGCTGGGGATGATGGTTGCAAGAATACCGGTAGGAGAAGATAACTCCGTTGGGGATAAAATTGGCGAATGGATTATTCTGCGGGGAGAAAATTACTCTAGCGATCTTGCTGGGGAGCAATACTCTGTGGGGAGAGAGATACTTTACTGGGATGTTGATGGTAACTTCGCTGGGGACACCATCTTTCCGTGGCTTTTTGGATGAGGATAACCCAGTTATATCCTGGTAGGGAAATAACCTTTGAATGAAGCCGGGAGACGCGTTCGTGCTCTGTAGGGGAGAAGCCTCCAAGCTACTGGGGATAAGCTTACTGCTTGGGGAGATGGATTCCAACTTTCCTGGGGAAATCTTGATTGGACTCTCCTGGGGAAATTTTGAGATGTATTGGGGAAGTGGCTCCGCTGAATGTCTGGTATACCGTCGGGGAACAATCTTAGCTCAAGACTGCTGGGGATGCTTGTTAAGAATATCTGTATGATGTGCTGAGGAATGTTGAGATCTGCTGGAGGACACCCAACTTCCTTAAGGCTGATAGTGGACTAACTCTGCTTGGGGAGAGTATCGCTGACTTGCTGGCTCACTTTCTGGGGAATTAAGATATCTTGGTTACGTTCTTTAGCTGAACCTACCTTGGTACCTTGATGGACAGAACAATTAGGTCGCCTAGACCACTCGTTATTGCCCCTGTTTCTAATGTTACCTGTAATTAATCCTTTGTTTCGTATGCAAATATTTATGAGTTAGCAATTAGTGTCGAATGCATATATCACAAATTGAACCTTGGATGTTCTTCGCAAAACAAAACGGAAAAGGAAAACACACTTGGCAATTTTAACTGAAAAGTGATTTTTGTATTGATTTTTGAATTGGCCTGTAAAATAGGCGTTTATGTACAAGAGGCTGACGTCCTAGTAAGAGAACGCCATCGAACAAAAGAGTTTATACAAATTTGTACAAAGGAAAATAAAACAGCTGTGTGAAAGCATAATCCCACTGGGTCCCAACTCTGCTATCGCCCTTATATCTTCGAGCGTCTCATCACTTGATGACCTAGCTGAAAATGAAGCTGATTGATCGATGCCGTCTGAACTTGATGCTGATACCGGATTGTGGATGCAAGGTGATCCAATGAGACATAGTATTACGCTTTATCCCTAACTTTTGCCTAGACCGCCCTTTCGGGTTTTCAGTCCACCGGGATACCCATTTTTGCCCAAGCCACCTTTTCAGGTTTTCGACTTGCCGGATGTACAGATTTTTTTTTTCATTTCATCCCTTCATTTTGCCCGAACCCTTTTGGTTCGCCGGGAAGCCCTAATTTTTGCCTAGGTATGTCAACCTAGCGGGTCTTTTTTCATGCGTAGTATCTTTTTACTATGTCTGCATTGGCGGGGTGAGGAAGGTCGTCACCATCCATGTTGGTTAGAATCATGGCTCCTCCTGAGAACACATGCTTAACCACAAATGGCCCTTCATACGTAGGGGTCCACTTACCCCTTGGATCACTCTGAGGAAGGATGATACGTTTGATTACCAGATCCCCAACTTGATATTCTTGTGGTCTGACCTTTTTGTTAAATGCCCTGATCATCCGTTTCTGATACGTCTGACCATGACAGATAGCAGCAAGTCTCTTTTCGTCAATTAAGTTTAGCTGATCAAGTCGTGTCTGGATCCAATCATCTTCGTTCAGATCTGCATCCTTCATTATCCGGAGAGAGGGTATCTGCACTTCGATCGGTAAGACTGCCTCCATACCGTAAACCAAGGAAAAAGGAGTTGCCCCGGTTGACGTCCTGGCTGAGGTACGGTACCCATGTAGAGCGAACGGTAACATCTCGTGCCAATCTTTATAAGTCACTGTCATCTTCTGCACGATTTTCTTAATGTTCTTATTTGCTGCTTCTACAGCCCCATTCATCTTCGGTCTGTAAGGAGAAGAGTTGTGGTGCTGTATCTTAAACTGCTCGCAGAGCTCAGTGATCATCTTGTTATTGAGGTTGGTACCGTTGTCTGTAATGATTCTTTCAGGGACACCATATCGACAGATCAGATTATGCCGACTGAACCGTGCCACAATAGTCTTGGTTACTGTGGCGTAGGAAGCCGCTTTAACCTACTTTGTAAAGTAATCGATCGCTACCAGGATGAAGCGATGCCCGTTGGATGCCGTAGGTTTAATCTCGCCGATCATATCTATGCCCCACATTGCAAAAGGCCAAGGTGCAGTCAGGACGTTTAGAGGAACTGGAGGAACATGCACCTTATCTGCGTATATCTGACACTTATGGCATGTCCGAGAATGTTGGTAACAGTCGGCTTCCATTGTGGACCAGAAATATCCTGCCCGAAGGATCTTCTTCGCCATAGTGTGTCCACTGGAATGTGTTCCAAAGGTCCCTTCATGTAACTCTTCCATGATCCTTTCTGCTTCAGTCTTATCCACACAACGCAGTAAGGTCGAATCATGGTTTCGCTTATACAGAATGCCGTTGCTAAGGAAGAACTTTGCTGCGAATCTTCTTAGAAAATTCTTGTCATTGACAGATGCACCTTCAGGGTATTCCTGAGCTTCCAAGTATCTCTTCACCTCATGGTACCAAGGCTTCTCAGTCACCAATTCAGTCTCAAGATCACAACAGTATGCCGGTTCGTCCAGTTTCCAGATGATGATTCGGGGAGCCTCATTGTCCCATTTGACTTTGAACATGGAAGACATTGTAGCTAACGCGTCCGCTAACTGATTCTCCTCTCTTGGGAAATGTTCAAAGGTTATCCCTGTGAAGTGGGGGATCAATGTCAATACACATTCTCTGTAAGGAATAAGATTTGGATGTTTCGTATCCCACTCCCCTTTGATCTGATTGATCACGAGAGCGGAATCTCCGAAGACACTCAGAAACTTGATCCTTAAGTCGATCGCAGCTTGAAGACCCATGATGCATGCCTCATACTCCGCCATGTTGTTGGTGCAGTTGAAACATAGCCGGGCAGTAAGTGGAGTATGAGTGCCTTGAGGGGATATGATCACAGCGCCAATATCGTTACCCAAAGCGTTGGAGGCTCCGTCAAAGTGCATAGACCATCGGGATCCTTCCTCAGGTCCTTCATCTGGTCCAAGTACTTCACAATCAGTCACTATCATGATGCTCTCGTCTGGAAACTCGAAGTTCATTGACTGATAGTCGTCTACTGCCTGATGTGCCAAGTGGTCTGCCAATACACTTCCTTTGATGGCTTTCTGAGTTGTGTATTGTATGTCGTATTCCGTCAAGATCATTTGCCATCTTGCTATTCTCCCAGACAGAGTAGGCTTTTCAAATATGTACTTTATTGGATCCATCTTTGAGATCAACAAGGTAGTGTGAGTCAGCATATACTGTCTCAGCCGGCGAGCAGCCCATACCAAAGCGCAGCAAGTTTTCTCGAGCAGTGAGTATCGGGTCTCACAGTCGGTAAACTTTTTGCTAAGGTAATAAATGGCATGCTCTTTTCGGCCAGACTCGTCATGCTGCCCCAGCACACACCCCATTGAGTTGTCAAGTACTGTCAGGTATAGTATCAGAGGTCTCCCTTCAACCGGTGGCATAAGAATGGGTGGTTCTTGGAGATACTCTTTGATTCTGTCAAAAGCGGCCTGACATTCATCGTTCCAACGTACTACCTGATCTTTCTTCAGCAGTTTGAAGACTGGTTCACAGGTAGCAGTCAGGTGTGAGATGAATCGAGCAATGTAATTCAGGCGTCCTAAAAAGCCTCTGACCTCTTTCTCTATCTTAGGAACTGGCATCTCTTGAATGGCTTTAACCTTGGCAGGGTCCACTTGAATACCCTTATCACTTACAACGAAGCCTAGCAACTTTCCAGATCTTACCCCGAAGGTGCACTTGTTCGGGTTCAACCTCAGCTTGTACAACTTCAGACGGTCAAACAATTTCTGCAGATGATCAAGGTGTTCCTCCTCAGTTTGGGACCTTGCGATCATGTCGTCAACATACACTTCAATCTCATGATGGATCATATCATGAAATAAAGCAACCATGGCACGGTGGTAGGTTGCCCCAACGTTCTTCAACCCGAATGGCATGACCTTGTAGCAGAAGGTGCCCCACTGAGTAACAAAGGTAGTTTTTTCCATGTCTTCAGGAGCCATTTTAATCTGATTATAACCTGAAAAACTGTCCATGAAGGAGAACACCTTATGCTGAGCAGTATTGTCAACAAGGATATCAATGTGAGGTAGAGGGAAGTCATCTTTGGGGCTGGCCTTGTTCAGATCCCTGTAGTCAACGCACATTCTGACCTTACCGTCTTTCTTTGGTACCGACACCATATTAGCAACCCACTGAGGATAAGAAGTCACTGCAAGGAACCCGACATTAAACTGTTTCATAACCTCGACTTTGATCTTCTCAGACATCTCTGGATGCATACGGCGGACCTTTTGCTTGACCGGAGGGCAGTCTTCCTTGGTAGGCAAATGATGGACCACGATGTTAGTATCTAAACCAGGCATGTCTTCGTAGGACCAGGCAAAGATTTCCATGTAATCATGTAACGTCTGAGTCAACCGTTGCTTCACGCTGAGCTCTAGGTTGGCACCAATCTTAACCTCCTTTCTATCCGTCTCAATACCCAGATTTATCGTCTCCACTGGCTCTTCATGTGGTTGAATTGCCCTCTCTTCCTGGAGTAACAGTCTTGCAAGCTCGCCAGGCACTTCGCAATCATCTTCACCTTCGTCTTCGGCTAAGTTGATCGGATTTTCGAAGTCATAACTGGCAGTAGCAGAGTCGTTACCAGTGAGATCCCGAGTGGATTGAAACCTGTATGGGTGAGTGTGTGTAAATACAGCTGTTTTGCAATATATAAAGAAAGAAAAGAAAGAAAAGGAGCATAAGATTTGAAATGCGAGAAAACGTCCAAGGTCTTTATTCATGATATATGAAATGACAATTAATATGCCCTCACAAATGAAGCCACGGTGCCCCGGGTAAGACACCGGGCCATAGAGTTTTAATTCATTATTTATTACAAATAACAAAAACAAAGGAGTTTATTACTGCGTAACAAAAGTAACAGGAGTATGATCTTTAGCAGTCCAATTGGTCAATCCACCATCAGTCGTCGGGTAGATCCAGCTATCAAACTCTGACTCTTCCACTTCATCTTCATCTCCAATGGCATTCACTCCTGGATTGGTAATGAGCACAGGAGGTCTTCTGGTCTTTGCCTTGCGCACAGCCCTCTGAGCCTCTGCAGTAAAACCCAGTCCAAACTTGTCAGTTTTAGGTGTAAAATCAGGGAGCCTGCCCCAGTTAGCACATTTACCTTTCTTGATTACAGCCCGGGCGTCCTTCAAGGAAGCCATCTTCAAGGGAAAGTCCTCTTCAACCACTGTTTCTGCTGCTGCCAATGTCGGAGGTACCTCTTCAAAATGTTGAAAGGGGGTTTCAATAAACTCCCCGTCCATCTCAATATATCGGAAGGAATTCAAGTGACTAACCATATACTCCTCCTCTCCCTGCACAGTGACAATCTTCCCTCTGACAGGGTACTTGAGATTCTGGTGTAGGGTAGAAGTCACTGCCCCAGCTTTGTGAATCCAAGGTCGACCCAGTAAACAGGAATAAGATGGACGAATATCCATCACATAGAAAGTTGAGTCAAATACTTGAGAACCCACACGAATAGGAATGTCTACCTCTCCGTGAACCATCCTTTTAGAACCGTCAAAGGCTCTGACAATGATGTTGCTAGGTTTCAGCTCCAGGCCCTCACAATCCAACCGGTCTAAGGCCTTTTTGGGTAGCACATTCAGGGAAGAACCAGTGTCCACCAACACGTGCGTAAGAGTAGTGCCCCTGCATTCTATAGAGACATGCAGAGCATCATTGTGGTTCTTTCCCTTAACAGTAAGGTCAGCATCCGAGAAACCCAAACCATTGTCGGCTGTCAAATTGGCTACGCACTCAGTAAACTGGACTGCAGAGGTCTTTTGTGGCACGTGGGCCGTCTTTAGAAATGAAATCAAGGCCTTAGCATGGGCCTCTGAGCATAGCAGCAAAGAGAGCATAGAGATCTTGGAGGGGGTATGCCCCAGCTGTTCAACAACATTAAAGTCACTCTTCTTGATTATCTTCAGAATTTCCTCCATCTCTTGTTGGGAGGCCTCAGCATTCACAGATTTTGGTGCCTCCATCCGGGCAGGCTCATCTTCAATCCCTTTGCCCCGAGCATTAGATGACTCGGCAGCAGGGGAAACAACTTAATCAGAAATGGGAACAGGTGCACTTGCAGGTGTTATAACGAGGGGTCTTCGAATAGTTGGTGGCGCAATGTCAGGCGAGAAGAGCCTGCCACTGCGGGTAACTTTGGCTGGACCAGTGATATTGCTGATGCTGGTACCAGTGTTGAACTCTTGCTTTATACCATGTACATATACATCTGCCCCATAGTGCCATGGGACAGCCTTATCAGATTCGTAGGGGAGGGGCCCCGGAACAGTAATAACAATGGGTGCGACAGTCATGATTTTAACCGGCTTCCTCGGGGGAGCCTTGATTAGATTATTGAAAATTGTAACAACAGATACTTCTTCCACAGGAACAAACGGAACAGCGGTCTTCTTGAACAGAATCTCTTTGCTGTCCATCAGGCTTTGGATGCCCAACTTCAGCAAAGGACAACCAGAAAGGGAAACAGCACAGAAAAGGCAACCTTCGCTACAACCCGGAAATAAACCGGCCAGCAGTAGGTTCCTCTTAACAGTCATCAGAGGAGTAGCTACATCATTCACAGAAACGGCATACACATCTTCATCAACGACATTCACTCCATGCTGGGGCATAGGAGCAGTCACCACATTTGGCCTCTCAGGCGCCTCAAATTGTATCTCCTTTGCGTCAATAAGGTCTTGCACCTTATTCCTCAAGGCCCAACAGTCATCAGTGGAATGCCCCAGGCTATCGGAGTGATAAGCACAACGGGCATTTGGATTGTACTTGGGAGAGGAAGTATTCACAACCTTCGGGGCCTCTCTAACAGTCACCAAATTGGTGGATAACAACTGCGGCAAGATTTGCGATAGGGTCATACTCAGCCGGGTAAACTCTCTTCTGGGTCTTTCAGCCCTTTGTGGGTTGGTTTGCCGAGGAGCGGCAGTAGGCTTAGCAATCATCACCGTGTTGACAGATTGGCAGCGTTCTGGTTTCTCTTGCCTCCTAGGCCCATACACAGCACTAGCTTCCTTCTTAAAGGGTTTCTTCTCAGAACTTGAAGATGCACCCTTCTGAATTTTACCAGACTTCATTCCAGCCTCTATCCTTTCTCCAGTCAGAATAAGGTCAGTGAACCCTGCAGATGAGTTACCGATAAGATGATTGAAAAATGGCCCAGATAGGGTCCGCAAGAACATATCCACCAGCTCACGGTCTGTTAACGGAGGCTGCACCCTGCCAGCCAGATCCCTCCACTTCTGTGCATACTCTTTAAAACCTTCGCTTGATCCTAGCGACATACCCTGGAGTTGGGTACGTGTAGGAGCAAGGTCGGCATTATATTGATACTGCTTATAAAAAGCAATAGCCAACTCCTCCCAGTTACGAACCTTGGTCCCATCCAGCTGATAGAACCATTCGAGATGAGTCCCTGAAAGACTCTCCTAGAAGAAGTGGATCCACAAATTCTTATCCACAGTGTACGGCTGAATCTTCCGCACATAAGATCTGAGGTGTAGCTTGGGACAAGACCCCCCGTCATACTTGGTGAAAGATGGTGCCTTAAACTTGTGAGGAATAATCACACCAGTAGATAAACCCAAGTCTCCGAAATCCAGCCCAGGCACTTGTTGGATCTCCATTGCATTCAGTCTGTCCTCCAACTGCTTGTATCTGTCTTCAGCAGGAGGATATTGTTCCTCATTGAAGTCAGTCTCGTTGTCAGAGACTACCGGACTAGGACCTTTTCCCCCTTGGGGACTGCTCTTGCCTACAGAAGAACCAACTTCCTCATTCTGCAGAGTGTTATCAAACCTCCGACCCGAGTTGAAAAGAACAGTTCTCTTCTTCTTCTTCCCCTTCTTCAGGAGTAAAGCCTTCAGCTCTTCTTGGCCTTGAGCCAAACCCATGATCAGCTCCTAAAATTGCGTGTTCTGCGCCTGAAGGGCCTTGATAGACATCTCGGTTGATGATGAGTCAGGGTTCATGATGCTGAAATAAACAGCGAAGAACAGTAAGCAACCTGAAAAGAAGAATACCTGCTATGCACATGATGAATGGAATGCGTATGATTTATGTTTTCAAAGACAATCGGGAATCAACTTTGTAAACAAAAAGGAACACACTTCATTAGATTCAACTTTGAAACTTAAATTGTTCAACAGATTGCCCTTAGGCGTTACAAAAAATGGAAATACTGAAAAGGGAAATAAAATTGTAAAAGAACATCCAAAGCTCCTTATTGATCCCATGGTCTCCTCTTCTCAGTACGGATGTAGTCATTCAGAGCTCGCTTATTCTCCAATTGCTTTGTCAGCTTCTGGATCTTCAATTCCTGCTCGTTGAACTTTTCCCGGTACGAATCCCGTTCTTCTCGCAGTTGCGACCAAGACCTCTTTAACGTCTCATAATCAGTAGGTATCTGAGGAGGGAGGACAGTTGGAGGAGCCCCATCTTTGTCAGGATACTCAAGAATGACGGGTCTGACAGCTTCGTATGGCATACCTAACTTCTGAGCACGGAGGCGAACCCATTTGCAGTAGCCTTCCATAGGTAGAGAAGTCTTTGGCCCCAACTCTTGTGGGTCAGCTTTATGAACTCTGTCCCAAGCTTTGATGAACCTACGACGCAGCTCGTCACTATCCACCTGAAACTCAAAACTGACGTGAGGCACCAACATCTCATGAGGCCCTGCTCTTCTGGCTCTTCCAAACTGACGGAGCGCTAGACATGGATTGTAAGAGATCCCTCCTTGAGTACCAATCAAAGGAACATTAGGGTATTCTCTGCAACGATCAATAACAGCTATCTCATCCAAACCTCTGAAAGTCCAAATGATGTCCTTGTCAGTGAGAGACATTAATCTATGAGCCCAACCTCTTCCTTCTTGGTTCTTCAGTACTAACTTAGGGAGGTGCGAAATAAACCACCTCACCAATAAAGGGATACAACACCACAGAGTTCCTCGTCTTCGGGCAGTACGAGCATAAAGTTGTTACAGGATGTCACCCAAGAGAGTGGGCACAGGGTTCTGAGACATAAAGATCCTTATGGCAGTGACGTTGATGAAGTTGTCAGGATTAGGAAACAAGACTAGCCCATAGATTAAGAGAGCCAAGATGTCTTCATATGCCCTAAAGTCCAAGTCGTTCCAGAGACGGTTAGCTTTACCAACCAGAAACTTGGCCAAGAGACCCTTAACCCCGCTTCTAGTCACCCAGTTGTCCATTACTTCTTGATGGGTCAAAGGAAGAGCTGCAGCAACCTCCTCAAGCCTGAGGGTCTTTTCCCAACCAGTGTAAGGAGTCTGATCCAAGATAGGGATGCTAAGCAAATCAGAGAACTCTTCCAGGGTAGGGACCAGCTGGAAGTCTTGAAAGGTGAAGCACTGGTACAAAGGGTCATAGAATTGGGTCAGGACACTCATCAACTGTTGATCCCGCTTTGCAGTGACTAAACTGAGAAGAGAACCATGCCTCTGGATGAAGGAAGTGGTATTTGGAATCCTGCTAACCAACTCTTCAAGCAACTCAGGTGGGTGAACAAAGTTGAACCGGATAGTATTCCTTCGCATAGGCATCATGATGTCCTACAAAACAGAGCAAAGGTGAAACCCTTTTGTCTTTGAAATGGTCAGTCCTTATGCAGGATGCATGCAATGCTCATGATGTTATGATGTTATGATAAAGCACACCACAAATATTTACAAAAGCAAACATGGTAAGGCACACAAGTCACACAAGACAAGCCCTTAAAGTTTAGGCCAGCATAAGGTCTAGGTATTACCCTCTTTCAGTTTGTTGGTTCATACCTGTCCTATCAAAAGTAACCGGGTTCTTAGAGGATCCCAATATCATTGACTACCCTCAATCGGTCATAACTCCAGCATCACAATCTTTTCTTGCGGCCAGAACCATCACGAGAGTTTAGCCTCAATGGGCGTAGCATACTGCTACTGTTCTAATGGCCAAGTTGTGTCATTTAAGGTTCTAAGGTCTGTTGGTGCTTAATGACTCCTCAGAAGACCCATATTCTCCTCGTTGCAACACAAGGGATATCGGTACAGACCAAAGTGCCACACCAACGTAGCCACTGCTTCACCCGTGTCGGTCTACACCGGACAGGTTCCTCACAGCTTATGCTACCTAAACAGGGTATCCCCATATCCGGGTTAGGATCTATGTAACTCCAATGCAACCCATAATTTTAAAGCAAACAAGTCAAAACAATTGAAAACACAGTTATGAACTATCCTAAGGTACACCTCACTTTAAGTTTAGTCCCCAGCAGAGTCGCCAAATCTGTGATCGGTGGATCTGGAACTGACTGTTTAACGCTGGTTCGCGAAATATCGCGGAAGCAAGAGTCGCCACCGTCTTTTATTTTCTCTAAATGGAAAGGACAAAAGCACAGAAAAATTCCTTTTGAGATTAGTTCTCGGTTCGGGAGGTAGATTTATAGAAAGGGAAGGTATTAGCACCCTTTCTATCCATGGTTACCCATGGGCTCTTAGATACTTGCTCATTGTGTTTTCAAAATGGTTTGTTTGCTTTTCAGTCGTGAGTGGGTTTGAAAAAGTTTCGTTTGAAATTTCAGTTCGACTCTTGTATCAGTCCTCAAGAGTGTTTGAAAAGTTGTTTTTGAAAGCTTTTTGCCAAGTGTCGGTGTGAAAAGAAGTTTTTGATTTGTTTTGAATTAGAGCAAGTATCTACGAGTCATCTACCTACCCTAAGGAATTAGTCTGTGTAAATGTCCTTAAAGTAGTGCCATCCCACCATTGAGAGGTAACTAGCACCACCGTTGGAGGTGTTAAGGTCAATTCGAGGGTTCGGGACATTGTGGTCACCAGAGCAATAGGAAGACACCTTAGAAGCTACCCCCATGCCATGTTCATGGACATGAGGACTTACTAAAACGTCCTCTACTCGACGACCACGTTTCGAGGGGCAAGGCAACAGTGAGACGTACCCTAGGGGTGGTGTGTGAATTGTGTGTCATTTTCAATTACATTTGTCTTGTTCATGCATTGGTGATCTACGCTTTGTTTTTATTTTTGGCATTCATTCTTTCATGCAAGTTATTAACAGTTAAAAGATACGAGAAGATAAAAGTCCTACGCTATTACAAAGGCGCGGGTCTACATCGCCAAATTAAACCAAGACCCGATTTGAAAAGAAAAGTGCGGAAAGTAAATACCCTAATTAATCTATTACAAGGCTTTGAGGCAAGTACATGAAATTTTAAAAAAAGGAACATAAAAGTAAATGTGCGAAAAGGAATTATAATCGAATGCGAGGGCGTTGGACCCTTTAAAGAAATTACATCGAAATCGTAAGTTAATTAAATTAAATAAAAGCAAGAGCTTATTTTTTGGGAGTTTTTGTATTTATGGAATTAAGGAGAATTAAATTGGAATTAAAACCCTAATTCTAACTATTTTTAATTTATAAAAAAAAATGTTTAAGTTTGACCTAGTTTTAACCTAATTATTTAATTACAAGTTATTTATAAAATAATTAAGAATAATAATAATAGGAAGAAATTTTAATTATTACAAAAAAAGAATAAAAAGCTAGAAACCCTAATTTTTTATGTTTTTAATTTATTTAAGAAAAAAAGTTAAAATTAAAACCCTAATTTAAAAGTTAAATTAATTATCAAATTTATTTACAACAAAAACATTAAGACATTAAATAATAAATAAATATATTTTTATTTTTGACTTTCTGGTTTTTTGTATTTTTTTTTATATTATAAAACTTATTTTATGAATTAGAAGAAAAAATCATTAAATTAAAACAAACAAAAAGAAAAAAGAATGAGAAAAGAAATACAAACATAGGGGGGTTTGTTGACCCTTTTGGAGGTATATTGCAGGCAATCTGGCCCATGAGATGCAAGCCCACGTGGACTTTCCTGGCTTGTGTGTGGAGGTGTTGACCTGTGTGTATCCTGGACCTCTCATCCTGACCTTCAGATTCATCTTTTGGGACATTTGGCAAGCCAAGGCATGGAGTTGCATGGTGGACCTTAGGATGCAAGCTGCGTAGAAACACATTGTAAGAAAAAATATGAAATATATATGGGGGACCTGGGAATCGAACCCAGGTCCCAATACCTGCCTGCCAGCGTGTTTACCAACTGTGCTATTGAGCCACTTTGATATTATAATGGATGCTGAATAAGATATGTGAGAAAGCGCTTGTAGCTTGAAAAACGCGCTAAATTCAAACCGTCCACTCTGGCTGAGACACGTCCTCCTTCTTCTTCGTGTTACCTGAAAACAAAACATGGATAGCGGGGGTTTTAAACCCCCACTAAATGACACATACAAAAATAGCGAATATAACACCGTTGATCATAAATTGAGCGCGACGTGTGGAATTAATTCGTATGAAGCTTCTGATTCTAATGGCATGGGTCTTGTTGTCTGATTTTTCCAGAAGAGGAAAGCCCCAAATTCACACCTCTGAAAACCTAGAACACATCAATGGCATTTTTCTATACAAGCACTATTAATCCAATTCAATGGCATCATCAGCTTTATTGAGTTCATGTTAGTGCAAAACAATCATTAGAATGCATTAATATGGCATGAAAAGGTAAATACGAATATGCAAAATATCAAGAACAGGGCGGCCTCATTCTACCGATTCTTGAGGTTAGAGGCTGTGGTTTTGATTCAGAAAGCTTCCTTGATGCGTCAGGAAGGTAATGGAATCGTTCTTTGGCTTGGAAAAGTGCTCTAGCTATGGAATCAGATTTGAAATTTTTGGTGAAAAATGCAAAGTTTGTTTTTTGATTCTCAGCGCAGCATTCAGGTCCTTTTGATTAGGTTTAGGTTTGTGTATGTATATGGAACGAATTAGGGTAGAAATCCAAGTCCATAAACCTTTGCGTTGATGTTTTTGAGATTTGATTTTCATGTAATCTTTTTTCAATCTTTTTTCATGGAGAACATGCAAATCATTGAAGATTCTTTCCATATTGAGTATGCACGAAATCTTGAGGTTATGATGAGTAGAAATGCTGCATAAAAAGATTTGAAAGGTGGTATTTAGTATTTTTCATATTTAATTTGAATTAAATGAATCAATAGATTTTAAAAATTCAATTAATAAATAAAAAATGAGAAAATAACTCCCCTTTGGGTCAATGGGTCGTGCCTAGCCTTTGGGTGATGATTCTTGGAAGAAATTGTGGCCCATTAGCAATTTTGAAGCATTTGAAGTAAAGATGACTTTTTAAAATTCCCAAAAATTTCCCAACTTCCACAAGGCATATCTTGCTCAATTTTTAAGTTTTGATCATGTTCTTGGACATGTTGGAAAGGTCTTGAAGTCCTATAACCAATGCCCTTGGTCCCATGTCATTTTGATTTACCAATCTCAAGTTATGGTCTTTGACTTAAAGTGCCTTTTTGTTGACTTTTGAAAATGACCTATAATGTTGGGATTGATAACTTTTTGTGAGAGAATTTCTTGGACTTGAAGTGTGAAGATGAGTTGTTGGAAATGTAATTCTCTTCAAAATGAGCTTTGGATGGAATTTTTCTGATAAACCATGTGGAAGTTATGCCTTGGTCAATTTGCAGTTGACTTTTCCAACTGTCCAAAAATAGAAACTTTTGCATCTTGAGACTTTTTGAGCCATGCTTTGAGAATCATGATCAAGAATTGATCAAATGATGTTTGTGGCTTCAAAATAAGATGTTGACCAAAAATTTTGACTTTTGACTGTCAAATGACCATTTTGCCCCTGCAGTTGACTGTTGAGCAATTAGGGTTTTTGACTGTGCAATTTTGTGCTGTGAGTCTTGAAACTTGACATGAGGATACTTGACAATGTTTGTAGGCATGTAAGACTTGTTTGGACCCTTGGAAACTTCAACTTCTTTGCCAGAACCAAAACCCTAGTTTTTGACTGTTTAGGAGGCGATTGAACTGTGCAACCCTTGGGAGATTTTGAAGCATGCTTTTGGCAAATCTTGAAGAATATGGGAGGGCAAATTTTGGGGTACAACAGTTATCGTCTTTAGTAAGTAACGACATCAAAGTAATTTACATAACAAGACAAAACTAACATAAGAATAAGAAATGTTACCATAAAAAGTGTGATGATGCTGGTCATGCCCTTTGTATTCCACTTAGCACCTTCAGACAGCTTATGGTACAAATACATCAAATAAGCTTCCCCCCAGTTCCACTCAGCGATCCGCTGGAAATCGCCAAATAACCACAGGTACATGATATTAGTGTAAGTGGAACTAGTGTCCATAAAAATATGTGTGCCAACTAGATACAAAATATATGCCCTCATAGCACGTCATTTGTGTTGGGCTACCTGTAAACATCACCATCGGCCTTCCGTGCACGGCGTAGCTCAGCTGTGTACACCTCTTGTAAGTAGCTAAATCTGACATGACACCCACGTGTTTTGTTGATCTCAGCCATATCCCCCTATGGAGTAACTCATAAGTACTTCAATAACATATTCAGTGCCTCCTCTTTGGTGCACCTCTCATGATCTAAAAACCTCCCTCTAATTGGAAGGTGCAACAGACACGCGACATCGTCCAATGTGATTGTCATCTCACCATGTGGTAGGTAGAACGATGATGTCTCATGATGCATCTCTCTACAAACGCATTAATCATACCATGATTAACGGTAGTATATCCATATAAGACCAAATCAGGCAACCCAGTGATGTGCAACAGCTCTCGGAACCAAGGCTCGATAGGTGGTACTAGGTGACTGATCTTCCTAGTATCGTTAATTATCTTGAGTGGATCATAGTCCTGCATGCATAGATAAACACACAATACTTACATGAACATAATACTTATAAAAAAGAAGGTAACACAATATTTAACAATTGTTAAATGAAATATTTACCTCTCCGTCTCATAAGTGTCTGGAAACATGGTCCGGATATAACGGTAATAATGACAAATTAGAAGGTCCTCTTCCAAAGGCCTACGTAGGTTGGGCAGGAATCAGTGTAGGCTGGTTGGGAACTGGTGTAGGCTGGGTGGGAACCTGTGTAGGCTAGGTGAGAGCAGGTGTAGGCTGAGATGAAGAAGACTCTCATGTCTCAAAGACCATAGTAGGTGGAGAGGTATAGACTGAATATGGTGTAGTCTGTGAGTAGGATCTGGATGTCTCTTCTTGTCTAGATACCTGTGGTGAGGATGTATGTCTGCAAGAGGACGGAGGCGGAGATGGATGGATATGAGACTTTTTTTTCTGCTGGTCGACAGAGTGGAAGTATCCGACACAACCGGCCTAGGAGCCTGAAAAGACTGAGTTATTTCCCTATGCATCGAAGCATATTGTGAAAGTCTCTCGTGTCGAAATCTGGATTGTCTCTCTGCCGTAATACATGTAGAATAAACGAATAAAGTATTATACAATCACTCTTGTACACAAAATAGTGGAAAAATGTCTGCTGCATAAAACTTCCGATTTTAGTCAGGAACAAAACTGGAGACACACTTCCAGTACAACCTGCAACTTAACAGGTTCGTCAATGGCAAAGTTGTTAGCCAATGGGGACAAAAAAACAAGCATTGATCTTCAAAATGACATGGCTAACACTTCTATATATTGACTTCAAACATTGCAAGAACTAAAAAAACTACATTTTACTACCTTAAAACACAATTTGTATGTAAAATAGGAATAACTCAATAATGCTCAAAAACAACTTACAATGATTGTTTTCCTTGGTTGATTCAAATTATGCTTGATCATTTTCTTATTTGTTGAGATAAATTGCTATATTTTGAACCAATGAGTGTTTTGGAGGTTGAGATTTTGTGTTTTTAGGTTTTTTGTCTTGCTGCAAATGAGGAAGGGGAAGAGGTGGTGCGGGTATAAGACAAATTATTAACTGGAAATACACTAACGGTTGAGAACCGATGTTACATATCCGGTTTGTTTCAATGTGATAGGGTGTGGCTTCTCATAGTGTTTTTTTGTTTCATTTAGAGTGTAACCGAAAATACAACATCAGTTTGAAAACCGCAAGTATACTTATGGTTTGTATGTTATTTTCATATAATTGGGTGTGTACCGAAGATACATTTCCTGTTCCTAGGGGCATATTTGGAATTTCACGCTGGTGCCTAAAAAACACATAGGATGCATTAAGAAATTCTCATTTAAAATCAATTATTGGGCTACCATTAACCAATATGGACATACTTCTATTGAATATGCATGCTTTCATCCAAATCATTTATTTGCCTCCACAAGCAATCCTTCTCAACAAGAATCTAAGATAGTTCCAGCTAATGTAATCATAAGCTTTCTCAAAATCCACCTTTAAAATTAAGCACTCCCTCTTCTCCTTCTTTGTTGGATCTAAAATTTCATTCAGAAGTAAAACACTATATAACATATTTCTTCTTGGCACGAATGTTGTCTGAGACTCTGACACCACCTCCTTCAAAACTTTTTAGTCTATTTGATAAAATCTTGTAAAGACACTCTACCAAGCATATTGGCCTATATTCTTTCAAGTCACGTGAATTCAAATTCTTTAGTATCAGAGCTAAAAAGGATGCAGTGATTGCCTTTGGTAATCTACCAAACTTGTGAAATTCTGGGACAAATTTAACTATATCTTCTTCCAAAAAAATCACATTATCTATAGGATCTTGTCACCATCATTATCCCACACATCTCTCCTAATTTCCTCATTACTGAATTCTTGTTTTAGGGCTTCACTATCGGCCCTTTCCATCTGTCTGATATTCAATCCTTCCATTCTTGGTATATGATTACTTGATTCTATGAATTTTTCATCAAAAGTTCCTCTTACCTCTTCCATTACCCCTGATACATCCTCTATTCTACCACGCCAACTCTATTAATTGACACAATTTCATTTCTTCTTGTTCTCTCCTTCAAGATTGAGGTAAAAAAACCTTGTATTTGAATCACCTTCTTTCAACCACTTCAGACTTTATTTTGTTTTAGCATGCTTTCCTTATAATGCAAGTTTCTCCAAATTTCACTTGTAGCTTTATTTATCTTTTCTACTAGATCCTTCATATCAATTTGATCCATATTTCTTATAATTTCATATATTTCATTAAGATCTTTAAATACCTCATTAAGATTTAAATAAAACCACCCAAACATTTCAACTTTTCAGATTCTCAATTGTGCTCTCAACAATCTAAATGTATCCTTCAAAATGAATGCCTGTTTACCTCCCACTTTCAAGGACTTCCAAGTTTCTTCCATATACTTAATAAAATTTGTATGTTCAAAGCAACATTTATTCTCCCTAAATGGTTTTGGACCCCAATCCAGATCATTTTCTTTGATCCACACTGGTGCATGGTCTGAAACATCCATATCCTCAATCACCTGACCCATCACTTTCCATCTTCTACCAATCCTTCAAATAATAGAAACCTGTCCAGTCTAATTCTTGAATTCCCTTCACAATTTGACCAAGTGAATTTGCTTCCTAATAAGGGGGAATCTACTACTTCCATCAAGTCTATGAATTCATTAATTTCAAGTGTCTCTTCATTTTTACAATTTCTACCTATCATTTCTTTCTTGTTT
Source organism: Vicia faba (assembly GCA_948472305.1). Classification (NCBI taxonomy): domain Eukaryota; kingdom Viridiplantae; phylum Streptophyta; class Magnoliopsida; order Fabales; family Fabaceae; genus Vicia; species Vicia faba. The sequence continues at coordinate 1,102,953,209 of OX451736.1, forward strand.
CAAACAAATTTAAAATCCCCTTCTACACACCACTTTATACCCCTGAATTTAGCTCTACATTCTACTAATTCTTTCCAGAAAGCCTTTTTCAAATCTATGCAATAAGATAAGTAGATGTTATTAAAAAACATACCTGGTATTTGAACTTTTTGCTAACACCAATAAACCATTCACCTCTAAAACTAAAAATTGGATTTATCACACCTTTCCTCCATATTGTTACACTTCCTCTCGACATACCTTCTGAATAATTAGCAGTCCAGTCAATGTCTTTGTTCCCCATAAACTCGTAACTAACTCATCATTCATGATCTGAACTTTAGTCTCTTTAATGAGCATCATGTATACTTTACCTCTTAGAATCATTTGATTGAGCCTCCTTTTTTTCATTGCATTACTGCACCCTCTTATGTTGAATGAAATCATATTCATTGATTTATCACACCTTTCCTCCACATTGTTACACTTCCTCCCGACATACCTTCTGAACAATTATTAGTTTAATCAATGTCTTTGTTTCCCTATAAACTCATAACTAACTCATCATTCATGATCTGAACTTTAGTCTCTTGAATGAGAACCATGTCTACTTTACCTCTTAGAATCATTTGATTGAGCCTTCTTCTTTTCATTGCATTACTGCACCCTCTTATGTTGAATGAAATAATATTCATTGATTTTTTTTTAATTTTTAGCTCCTTCTCCCTCTTACCTTTTTTTCCTCTTTTCTCCATTCCTCTTATTGCCTCAACATACTTCTCATCCTCTCCATCACCTATTATTCTCATCCACTTGATAAAATCCCAAACTTTTACCGCTACCTCCATGTTGCACCCCTCCAGAAACCTATTGTTTCCCTGAATAACATTGGCATACGGTGTAGACTCATAACATAAAATACAACCATTAAATCATCCAGTCATTTGCTTCGTCCACCATAAATTTCAGCATGCCTTCCTCTCTTTCCTCTAACTGATACAAGTTAGCTTTCATAGGTGTTGCTTTAATCGAGAAAACCTCTTACATGTTGAATGTCTTTTGCATGTTGTATGTCATGCCAAGATTCTCCACCACTCCTACGTACACCTTTTGAAATCTTTCGATATCTTCGTCTATTTTATTATACTCCAAATGTGCAAATAGGATCTTATTCACCTTTGATTGTGTATCTATGTATTTCCTCCTATTCAAAATGTTCCCCACCACCTGCGCGCATGATTTTCTTTTAGCTCCCAAATCGTTTGGTCTGCTTTGATGTCCCTGTGCTCTTGGCCTTTCATTCTTCTCCTGCTCTCCATTCTTATCTTCAAAAGGACAATGAGGTCTTCCAAGACCTCCCTTATCTCTCTCCCTTTTGAATCTTGAAATGTTTGCATGAATCTTCTTTCTACTAATGATGATATTGTCAACTTGATTGCCAACAGTCTTTCATCTTCAACTTTATTGAATCTGGAGAATTCGTATCTCTTTCCTCTCTTATCTCTTTTGGAAGGAATAACCACATCTGTTATTTTCCCAAAATATTTGAACGTAAAGTACAACTCTTTTGCACCATAATTGTTTGGTATTTTCGAGAAGAAAAAAATGTTATTATTCATGAACTCTCTTGATTTTGCTCCTCTTTTCTTCTCGACATCCCACCTTTGATCCCTCCCTCTCTCTTTCTCTTTCGAAAGATTCCTTGTTCCTCTTTTCTTCACCTCTTTCCATTTCTAATCATCCTCCTTCCTTCTCCAATAAGCCATGACAAATAAATGGTTTAAGAATACTAGGGTTTGATAAGTATTTGATGTTTGATAGTGTGAGTTGAGAGAAAAGGGAGTTTCTCTCTCTATCAGCCTCTTATATATGAAATTCATTGATTCTTTTTAAAAAATAAATAGGACATCAAATCAATAAAAAAATACCTAATATATTTTAAAATTTTGAAATAGTCCTAAAGAAAGGGACATAAAATTTTCAATAATATATTATATTTAGAGAATGAGAGAGTATCTTAAATTAATATTAATTATACTTTTATATTTTCAAAATATCAATAAAATATATTAAGGTTAAGATCCTCTCAATAATATTTCTTGATTAACAAATTGAGACTGTTTTTATTTGAGACTGTTTTTATTTCCTTCTCTCTTTCTTTTTTTGATAAAACATGGTTGATTTCTTAACAACGATTAGAATTCACTATTTAGTTTTGATCATATTTTATTTTAAAAGATTACGAATATTTGTCGTATCTTAAACCTGTGATAAAACATACAAATAAAACAAAATATTTCTGGAAATTAATAATAAAAAACCAAAAAAAAAAAATTTCTTCAGAGCAAACTTGTCTATGTTTGGTTTGACTTTCCACAAGAACCGAAAGTGGTGAAACTAATCTTTGTTTATGACAGCTTTTCTCTAACTTGTAGTATGAACAAGATTTGTTATTACTCAAGTTCTACAGTAGATAAAATGTAATGCAATTGATTCCATTTCTATAGGTTCCATGTCTTCTTGCTAGACTAGGTTGTTCAATCACGTGATTGGATATAGTTTTGTGATTATTATTATTTTGGTAAAAGAGGACTAAAGCTCAAAAAAGTAAAGGAGAGTAGTCTCAATCGAAAACCATTTTCAATGATACAACTCAAAGGAGACGATACAACACTCTGGCGATGCACAATGGGGATCCCTCATCTGAGTTCCATATATGTTAGTATTGATTGAAAATATATATTGAAAAAATTTTACATTATTTATTTTTGTAAAGAAAAATGAAGTTCAAAATTATATATAAGATTTAAGTTTTTTTTTATAAGATGTATTATTAAAAACATTTTAAATTTGTATTTGATTTTTTCTTTTCTCTTACGCTCTTGTGTTAGAGTATTTTGAGATGTAGAGTGTGAGTGTATTGGGGATCGTGGGGTGATTGAAGGTATATTATGTGTTGTAACAATTTTTACATAGTATTATTCTTTGATTGTCATTTGACAACGGTCGTGGTTTTTTCCCCGATTTTTGAGTTTGCATGTTAATCTCATGTATTGTTATTGTTGTTATTTGTTTCTCTTTTTTCTAATGGTTTGTTTTTTCCCACAAGTGGTATCAAGAGCCTTAGTTTGGTAGGATATAAATTGTAGTGCGCTCTGTTGTATTTTATACTCTGTGTTGGTTGGGAAAATTTTGATTTGCTGCAGGAAAGATTTTGGTTGTAACGTCAAGTTTTTCAAATGCAGTTAAGATTAATTTAGGGAAACTTGATGGAAGAGTCAATTTTGCCTTGTGGAAAATTCAAGTCCAAGATGTTTTGATACAATTAGGATTACACAAGGCTTTGAAAAGAAACGTTTTTAAAATGGACAACGAGAATTGTGTCCTCATGACATTTCTAATGTGATGGAAAATGACATGTTATTGCTAGCGGATTAACACATGGATATTGATGCAAAGTGTGTTGTGAGGTTATGTTGATGGTTGACGAGTTTCCTACTAACATAGAAGTTGCACCATAAAGTTTCAATCTGGTGTTCGGCATGTGAAAATTCTTGAAGTGGTTTAACTTCAAGTGAAGTATACTCTTCTTTAGGTGGAGTATGATAGTTTTTAAAATTATGATTGTCGGTGAAGATAATGCAAAAATTCTTGGAGTGGTGTAGATTCAAGTAACTATACTATTTATGGTGGAGTATGATTGTCGGTGAAGACAATAGAAGTTTATGTATTATTTTCAATCAAGGTGGAGATTATTGGGGCTTGTAAGATATCTTAGCATTTTCTTTAAGGGACTAAGATCATTTTTGAAAGGCAACTTTGATAGCGTCATCGAGGGACTATGATCTTGTATTTTTGCTTATTTTTGCTAAGATACCTCACATGCATAATATGGTCATTTTGTAAGGCAACAACGTGGATTTACCCTAAGGGTGTATGTGTGCAAGTGTATTGGTTTACATGCTTGATTTGTCTTGATTAGGATTTGCTATTTGTTGGTTTTAATCTTTCCATACAAACCCTAATTACTAGCATTTGTATATAAATCATTAAATTGCGAAAAATAAAAATACTAAGCCATTACATCATTTAGGGGAGGGGGTGTACAAATTTATAAATGGGGAAATTGCAAGAAAATTAAATCTAAATAACTATTACAACCATATTGAATATTGTACAAAAAAATGAATAAATAAAAATGCAAGAATGTAAATGTAAAAAAAATGTGATTTTTGTTTGGTTTTCATGAAAAGGTTTTTTGACCTAAAATAAAATAATTAGCTAAAAATAAGAAAATTAAGATTAAGTTAGTAAGATAAATTAATTTAAAGAGAACAAAGTTTTTAGGATTTTTTTGTGAATTTGATTAAATAAAATTAATTAAATAAAAATCCTAAGTTCTAAATTGATTTTAATTTACACGAAAATAATATATAATAATTAAGACTAATTATCTATGTATTTAAAAAAAGGGAAATTAATTTATTAAAGAAAATGTTTTTTATTCTTTTATTTTATGAAGAAAAATAAACTAAATAAATATAAATAATAAAATAAAAATATTTCTTTGGATTTTTATTAATGACAATAAAAATAATAATAATAAATAATAATAATAATAATAATAAAGAAAATAAAAATATAAAAGAAAGAAAATAGGTCAGGATGTATGAAAGTGAAACAGGGAGTATGAGATAAGCAAAAATGCTAGGCCCAGGGGGTTGAAGCCCAAGCGCCCGATTCAGAAAAAATGAAGAAAAAAAAGAGTGAAAATTTCAAAAGGTCTCGCTGGGGCTCGAACCCAGGACCTTCTAATACGCGTGCGCTTCTTGTACCACTGGGGTGGCCTGTTTCATCCGTTCATATAATAAAATCATAAATATATATTAGAAACTGCTTTTTAAAGACAACTTCATCTTCAACCTCGCGTCTAGCCAGATGTTTACCGTGGAAATTGGTAAACAACCGCTGATCTTCCAAAAGGTTACTTATTTGGTGACTCGCAGGATCGATCAGATTGATCCTAGGACATGGTTGATTTTTGGGGTTTTGACTAAGTTTAATGATGGTTAATGACAAGAAAATAAAGATACTTTATGTAAATTGCATGAAGAAGAAAACTTGGTAGAATAAAAGAAAGCTTTGAATAAAGGCTTCGACTGGAAAAGTAAATGAAGATGCAGTAAAGTTCTGGAAAATAAATGACTTTGATTAATTAAAGTGGTGTTTCACACATACATTCTCAACAATTCTTTCGCTCACACTGGGTACTTGAATCTATATGAGTGACTTGTATATAATTGTGAACACACGCGAAAAACTACGTGAACAACTAATATTTATACTAAACACATCTCAAGTAACCGTCGGGCAGTTACGCTGCTTCGAGATGACTCCACTTGGCACGCTCACAGCATTCGACGCTCCAGATCTTGGCACGTTGCACTTGGTAACCGTTTTCCCTCCAAACATTTGAATCTCAAACCGTTCCACTCTGAGCATCGAATACCTTTGTCGAGAAGCACCTTCGACGTCGAAGGCAACAGGATTCTTACTTAGAAGAAATTCTCCAAGTACCTTGCCATCTTCTGATGAGCATTTCGACAGAATCAGCTGATCGAAACTGTCCCTCATGATTAATGGTTTATATTAATAAAAACAATGGTGTCGAGTTTAGGAGCCAACAAATTGCCCCCCAAGAATGCCTTATTTCGACGCTGAAAAAGAAAAAGACATTCTTTGAGATTCCACTCGACACCTGTCCTTCAAACTTAGCCACAAATTAACCTGTGCGCTTTTTGTCTTCTACCAACCAACTGACAATCCCAAGAAAAAGCCATCATTCCATCTGTACCTAAGACGTCACCTCAGTAAGGTGTTTAGCGTGCCCAATGTCCTTTCACAGATTGTCATCATGACAATTTCCCAAAAACGAGGGCGCACGCTGCACCGTTTCGTTTCTGCAGAACGGCTATGTCAGCGAAGGAGCGCCACATGTCCCACTATCTTCTGCAACATTAAATGGCCTCGAATTTTGTGATTTCCCAACCACTATAAATAGCGCTAAGTACCCATTGTGGGACTTTTTCACGCCATTCTGCATTCAAACCTTCTTGTTGAACACAAAAACTTCTGCAAACCTGCAAACACTTTGTTCTTCACTCACCTTCAAACTTAACCCAAAAATGGCTTCAGGTTCCTCTAACGCTCCTAGTTCCAACATTCCTTCTAGAAATGCTAAACCAAAAATCTTCACAACTGTTCCAACAGTTACCTCTACAGGCCAGCGAAGGGTTCCTGAACCCCTGGAAACTGCTGAGCGTGAAGCTTATTCACATCAACTAATGATTCCGGTTGGATACTCCAACCAGATTTTCGCCATGTCTGGCCCGTTATCCCCATGCATTGATGAATCCACGAAGATCAAGAACTTCTTCCCGGTGCTTGAGGCGCTCAAACCTGTTGGGTGTTCCAAAAAAGCTGCAGATGACAACGAAGATCCCGCTAAGGAGAAGATAGATCTTCGCTTCTTCAATAGGGGTGTTAGGGCTTTTAGGTCTAGCCCTAGCCTCACACCATACTACAGCGCTTGGCTAGAGAAGATGGAAAAAAGCCAGGCTTCGATCTGGAAGAACCTGGGGATATACGACCTAGTCATGCTGTTGAAGACGGGTCTCAACTACTCCCCTGAGATGCTGATAGCCTCTTTGCTTTTCTGGGATTATACTCATTTCACTTTCCACCTTCCTTGTGGAATGCTAACACCCACGCTTTTCGACGTGGCTGCCATCACCGGCCTTCGACCAACTGGGGATTATTTCGACCCAGAGGAAATGTCGGAGGATCAGATTGGATTCTCAGCTACGAAACCCACCTATACCACCTATATCAACCATTACCATGATAGGTCGACAGCCAATGTGACGGATGTAGAGCATATTGCGTTTCTAGCCCTTTGGCTGTCACGCTTTGTGTTCTGCACGAAGTCTTTACAGGTGACAAAGAAAATGGTCACCCTTGCTACCCAGCTTCACCATGGCCAAAATATTTGTTTGGCAGAATTAATCCTGGCGAATCTGTATGAGTCGATCAGCAGTGGAGCGATTCTGTTAAAGGTCATCGAAAATAGAGCCAGTCTGTTGCTTGCAGGACCCTTTTGGCTACTTCAACTGTGGCTCAATGCCACTTTTGAGTCTTTCTTACCCCAGAAAACTCAAATAAATGAGCAAGCTCCTGAGATAGCAAATAGGCGTATCGAAGGCACCAGATTGGCTTTACTGACCCCGACTGAAGATGGGCTGGAGATTCAACAAACTTTTGCAAACTTCGTCTTGATGTTTGCAAAAAGAAAAGAATTCACTTCGACCATGGCTCCTTTCGCTCGTCGAAAGGTTGGTCCAGAATGGTTCACCAGGCCCCATCCCAAGTCGTCAGGTGACCCCCATGTCGAAGAACACACAATAATGTGGGAAGCATTTCTCACACCCAGAATAATGCCACTGCGCTTTAAGAGCTCCAAGACTCACCTGAGCTTGATCGCTTACCAACCAAACTTGGTCTCTCGACAGTTTGGTATCATTCAATCACTTCCTTCTCCTATTTTTCCTAGGGAGAAATCAATGTTATATTTTTGCAATGACTATACTGAGGATGCTGCCACCAAGCATATCGGCAGGTACGCTGGTCGAACAGTACTTTCACTGTTCGACTATCAACTAACTTCCTCTGTTCACCATCTTTCGAAGACTGGTGGAAGAGTTACTATGCTGAAGAGTTCTTCGACGAAAAAGATTTTGTGGACGAACTTTAGAAGTCTTTCGTTCTAGTCCTTGACAAAATAAAGAAATGTACGTTCACTCTCCAAATTACTTTTGTCTTTCCATTTCGACTTGTAACTTGTTAATCATAATTTGTGAACGCGTCTTCTTTCAGTTGTTCGAAAGCCTGCATCAAAGAAAGCCGCAGAAGGCCATCAGGGAGGAGGTCCCTTGACAAAACCTTCAGCACCGGCGAAAACTACAGAAAGCCATCAGAGGGAAGGTCCTTCGAAAAAACCTTCAGCACCGGTAACCAAACTTTTATTACTTCCCTCTGGTTTTAACATCCTGTTTTTCGATGTAGCGTTCTAAATCGAACTCCAATTGGTTTTCAGGCACCTTCACCCAAGAAACGACCTGCACTAACGGTCGAATCTGGGAGCGACGACAAGGACGAATCTCCCCCTGCTCCTCTTAAACGGAGAAAACTGAAGAAAGATGCTCCTTCTCCTGAGCCTCGACCCACAATCAGAATAAAGGTTGCAGGGAGAAGACCCAGGCCACCTCTAGTGATTATCGAAGAGCCAACGAAGGAGGAGCTAAATGTTTTGCTCAATAAACCCGTCGAAAGTGATAATTCCAGCCCTGGGGCTGAAGTTCCTCTGCAGGTAATTTCTCTGACCATTTTTTTAACTCAGGTGTCAATGCTCATGTTCGATTGTGTCTCTTTCTAAACCAGAAGATTCTTCCTCTTCTATTTTCAGGAGACCACCGAAAGTTCAGCACCAAAGACTTCAGAGACACTAGACTCTGCTGAACACAGTAGGCCACAAGAGGAGGAATTGGCGAACGATGAAGCCAATGCCGAAGCATAGGAACAACAACCAAAAGAAACTCAAGTGATCGATCTGTCAGAGGAACAACATGACGAAGGGGATCACGCTGATGCTGGCACTGCTGAACTTCAGGTCGATGCAAACGCTACTCAACAGCTTCAACCTCAAGCCAACGCTGCTGTAAGGGTTACCACCTCGACAAAGCCTAAGTCCAAAGAAGACTTAGCACTCTTGAAGCAAACTGATCCCATTGGCTACCTGAATGCCATTATCGAGAGTAGGGGAAGTTCATCTGACCTTAGTCATGATGCTTCTACTCAATCGGGGAAGTCCACTTTGCCCAGCTCGAAGCGCTACATGGCAAAAGTTCTTCTGCCTGGACTGAGGTAGCTGAGACGACTTCTCGAATTGCAGAGTTGTCGAAGCAGAAAGCATCCAAGCAAGAAGAAATTGACGCCATAGATCGAGACAATGCCTTTATAAAGGCACAAATCGAAGAGCTGGAGGCCAAGATAAATGCTAATACCAAGCGTAAGGAGGAGCTTCTCTCGACTGTTTCAGACACAGAGAGCCAAGCTGAAGTTACACGAGGCCTAGAGTTTGCTGAGAAAGCCCAAGCCTTCGATGACCAAATTGCCAAGCTTTCCCAGGCGAATGCCTTGTGCAACAAAAGACTGGAGTTGCAGCAGGCCAAGTACCTTCGCCTTAGAGATTCTATCCCCTTCTGATTTACTCAGCCATTTATTAACCATGTATTGTAATATTTATTTGACAATGTAACCATTTTGGCTAATTCTTATAAAATTTTCCATTTTGGCTATTTATGGTTAATTTGGTCATTACCTGCTATTTATTTTGATCTTTTGGAGCATAGGTTTATATTTTTTCAAATATTTGCCATTTACTCTCAAGAGTCTTTTATCTCCACCTAACTCTTCGACTTCATAAGCTCCACCAGAAAAAGTTTGGATAATTCTGAATGGTCCTTCCCATTTGGGTGACCATTTTCCCATGCTTCGATCTCTTCGATCCATGGGGAGAATCACCTTCCAAACTAATTCTCCAGGCGAGAATGCCTTAGGTTTCACTTTTTTATTGTAAGAGTCTTCCACTCTTTTCTTCTGAATCCTTAGTAGGTCGAGAGCGCGTAGTCTCTCTTCGTCTAAATCTACTAGTTCGTCTAACATCATATCCCAATAAACCTCAGAAGGGATATCATGATGTCTCTGAACCCTTACAGATTGAAGACAAATTTCTGCTGGCAACACTGCGTCATGACCAAAAGTTAGCCGATATGGTGTTGTACCTATGGCTTCTTTTGGGGACGTTCGACAGGCCCACAAGATCTGGTTTAACGTCTTATGCCAATTTTTTGGCTTCTTCCCTACATGCTTTTTTATCAAGCCAATCACTATTTTATTCGCTGCTTCGACTTGACCGTTTGCCTGTGCATAATAAGGCGTTGATGTTAGGAGTATAAAGCCTGTTTCTTAAGCGAATTCCTGCATCTTTCGACCGGTGAAAACTGATCCTTGATCAGTCGTTATAGTTTCAGGGATTCCAAATCTAAAGATAATGTTCTTTTGAATAAATTCAATGACATTTTCTTGGTCTACATTGACTAAAGGAATAGCTTCGATCCACTTAGTGAAATAATCAATGCCTACCAATATATACTTCTGGCTCTTTGATGATGCTGGTCGAATCTCTCCAATAAGGTCCAACGCCCATCCTCTAAAGGGCCATGGTTTCACTATTGAGTGGAGTTCGCTTGCTGGTACATGTTGGATGCCTGTATGGACTTGACATTCTTGGCAACCCTTCGCGAACTCGACACAATCTTTCAAGATGGTGGGCCAGTATAGTCCTTGTCGAAACAACAACCATTTCATCTTATGGCCCACTTGGTGAGCCCCACATGCTCCAGCGTGCGTAGTCGAAAGGGCTATGTATGCTTCAGTTTCACTTAAGCACTTTAGCAATACCCCTTCAGGCGTCTTTTTAAATAACTCATTACCCATGAGTACGTAACTCAACGCCCTATATTTTATTTTTCGTTCTGTCGAAGCTGCTGGATTTTGTAGACAATCCACAATGGGTTTCCTCCAATCTCGCTCTGACAAATTGTCTATGAACGAAATTTCGAAGTTCCTTTGATCAACATACCCCAGTCTTGTCGATTTCAAATCTGTTGGTGACAGACAAGTTGCTTTTATTTTCTCCCGGACTTCGATTGCTCTTTGTAATCTCGTTTTTGAAATTTTGTACCCATATGCAATTTTTGCCAAATCGTTGGCTATTTGATTTTCCAATCTGGGTATGTGTCGAATGTTGACCATTTCGAATTTTTTCAATAAACGATTTGCTATCACAAAGTACATAATGAGATTTTCTCTTATGCACTTATATTCTTTTGTGACTTGCTTAATGACTAACTCTGAGTCTCCCATTATTTCGACTCGAGTTGCCCCCAATTCCAACAATATCTCAAGGCCAGTAATTAGAGCTTCGTACTCAGCCTCATTGTTCGAACAAATACCTGATATCTTGTACTTGAATGTTGTTGGAATTTTTTCTGGAGAAATAATCAAGACCCCTACTCCTGTTCCATCTTTATGGCTGGAACCATCAAAGTAGAATTTCCAAGGCTCTATCTCCACATAATTTATATTCTCAACCTGAATTGAGTGGTCGACTATAAAGTCTGCCACCACTTGTCCTTTCACTTCCTTAAGAGGCATAAAGGTCAAGGAGTATTCAGTTAACGCTAGCGCTCACTTGCCAATTCGGTTGTGCAGGATGGGTTTCGACAACATGTACTTGAAAACATCAAAATGAGACGAAACATACACATCAACTGGTTTTATATATTGTTTGAGCTTTGTACAAGAGAAATAAAGACATAGACATAATTTTTCAACTTCGTTATATCTAGTTTCTGCATCGTTCAAAACTCTACTAAGATAGTAAATGGGTCTTTCGACTCCATTTTCATCTTCTTGGGCTAACATGCTTCCCAAAGTTTTGTCGGATGCAGCTATGTACAATCTCATACTCCTGTTGCTGCAAGGAGGTACCAAAATAGGTGGCTTTGTGAGATACCCTTTGATTTTGTCGAAGGCTTCTTGTTGCTCTTGCCCCCATTCGAATCTTTCTTTGTTCAATCGAAGTAAGGGTGAAAAGGCTTGAGCTTTCCCACTTAGGTTAGATATGAATCTCCTCAAGAAATTTATCTTGCCTAGCAGAGATTGCAGTTCCTTTTTGTTCGCTGGCGCTTTCACTTCCAGAATTGCCTTCGTCTTGTTCTGGTTGATTTCGATTCCTTTCTTGTGGACGACGAAGCCCAAGAAATCTCCAGCTTTTACACAGAATGCACACTTCAAAGGGTTCATTTTCAGACCATGTTCTCTCATTCTTTCGAATGATTGTCGAAGGTGGTCTATATGGTTCTTCCTGGAAACAGATTTTACAACAATGTCATCAATATATACTTGCATAAAAGTGTTAATAAAATCATGGAAGATAGAGTTCATCGCTCGCTGATATGTTGCCCCAGCGTTCTTTAGGCCAAAAGGCATCACTACCCATTCGTAAGTGCCTAAAGCCCCAGGGCATCAAAAAGCTGTTTTCGACACATCTTCTTCAGCAATGAATATTTGATTATATCCTGAATAACCATCGAGCATACTCAGGTACTCATAGCCAGCGGCAGAATCGACTAGCATTTCCGCCACAGGCATAGGATATTCATCTTTGGGTGTAGCAGCATTCAAATCTCTGAAATCTATGCACACCCTCAATGTACCATTCTTTTTAATCACTGGCACAATGTTTGCAATCCATTCGACATACCTCGTAGCTCGTATGAATTTGCACTTCAGCAGTCTTTCGACTTCCGTTTTGATCTTCGACAGTATTTCTGGAGCGAAGCGTCTTGGACTTTGCTTGACTGGCTTCTTCCCAGGTTTGATTGGCAACTGAAGTTCTACCAATCCTCTGTCGAGACCAGGCATCTCGTCGTAATCCCAAGCAAAGCAGTCCTTGAACTCCTTTAACAAATGGATCACTTCCAACCTGAGTTCTGGGTATATTTTTGCACTAATGTAAGTTGGATTTTTCTCTAACCCTTCGCCCAAGTTGATTTCTTCTAAAGGATCCTGCACTAACATTTTGATGTTGTTCGCTAAGGGGTCCTTTTCGAATCCCAAAGGCTCATCGTCGTAGATGGCGTCGAGCCTTTGTTCCTGCATTCCATCTGGCATGATATCAGGAGGTTCTGGATCGAAATCCTTTCCAGGACCTGCAGAAGGTAACTCTTGATCATTGGCCTGTGTGGCCATATATTTTACTTCGGCTTCGAGAGCCGTTATCAACCTTGTTTCGGCTACGTAAGCCGAAATTCGCTGCAGTGATTGTGACTCAGTCATTGTCACTAAATTCACTTCCCCAACCAGTTGGCTGGATATCAGTTAGCCCACTAAAATCAATGTGGGACAAGTCTTCTCTGTCCCATTGAAAACCATGCTCAGGGTGCAGGTACAAGGAACAAAAAGTATTTGGCGCTGGCGCCAAGTCGAAGTCAGGTGTTGGGCATGGCCCAATGTGAGCCAGGTTTTTGTCGAAGTCTGCCATCCCCAGGTGATTTACTTCGCCCAAGTAATAGCTTTGATCCGCTTCTATGTTTTCGACCATTCCATCAGGACGCCATAGAATCAACCTTTGGTGCATTGATGATGGTACAGCTCCAACACCATGTATCCATTCACGGCCCAACAAAAGATTATAATTTGGTTTGGCCGATATGACCATAAACATAGTTGGTCGAAGGATAGATCCCACCTTGATGTCCAGTTGGATCACGCCCATAGTGGTCCCTATGCCGCCTTCATAATTCGACAGGACCATGTTGTGAGGCTTGATGTTCTCATCGCTTTTGCCTATTTTTCTTAGCATAAAGTGAGGGATGATGTTGATGGTGGCCCCACAGTCTACCAAGATCTTATTTACTGTGGTTTCTTCGAGTTTAGCCCTTATAAATAAAGGCTTAAGGTGATTTTTCATCGCCTCTGTAGGAGGTTCGAAGAACCCATTCTGCTCTTCAGTAGCGCCATTATCCATGACGAAATAGCACACTGGCCTATGCTTGGCCATTTCTTGTTCAACTTCCCAATCGCTTGTTTCGACCTCCACCTGGCGGTTGAACTCTCTTGGCAAAACTGAGACTATGTTCACCATAATATCTAGGGTGTCATCAGACTCAGAGCCATCTTCACTATCAACTTCACCCTGGTTAGGCCAGACTAGCCTATTGGTCACTGGTTGTCTTTCCAGAGGCTTCCTCTGCTTTCTCTGAGGAACATTTGAACTTGATTCTGCCTTTGGTTCATTAGTAGCTTCCCTCTCAGCTTTTCGCCGCCTCTGGTATCTTCTCCATTGAGATCGAGACATGGGATTCTTCCCTTTGTAGTTGCTTGACACCTGGGTCACTTTAGGGGTAGCAACCTGAGGTTCTTTCTTATGTGTAAAAGATGAACCCCTTGGCACTTCGAAGGAGTGCCATCTTTCCTCGCTTGACCTCTTTCGACCAGATGTTTTGTACCATGTATCAACTGGCACATTAGTTGGAGGCCTGAAAGTCAGTGGCCTCTTTTCTTGATTTGAACCCTTTTGGTAGGTTCTTCTGGGGTCATGTCGAGTATCAACACTTTCCCTTTTTCTGTTTGCTGCTCTTACACCTTGAATATGTTCAACAGCTTTTTTGTCGAAGATCGAGCTGCATTGAGGACACAACATCACTTCTGACTTCTTTTTCTGGCATCTTTGCAGGAAATCTGCCAGATTTTTATTTTCCCGAGGGAAAGCAGTTTTGTTGGCTTGTTCTTGCCTAATGGCCTCCTCTGATGCTTTTGGTTCAGAGACTTCGACCATGTTGACATTCATGGTGTCTTTGGTGGCAAGAGTCAACTGCTTCATCTGAGTCTCCAAGTCCTCTGTCTGGCCTTGAACTGCAGCCAAGTAGGAACTGGGTTTTGTTCCAGATTTTTGGGCTCCAACTGTCTCCAGCTTTGGGCTTTCGATTGCCTTTTGGACCGCTTCAATTATTTTTCTAGATAGATTCCCAGAAAAACTGCCAAAGATTGGCATGTTGACATGATCCTTGGTGACTTCGACCATAGTTATTCCTGGCCTCTTCGACTGGCTTCTGGATGCCTCGATCACGTTTACCTCTGAAGGTTCAGCATAATGGACTTCAGCCTGCAAAGGGTTGGAGTCCACAGTCATGGGGGTCTTGTCAGCAAACTTCAACCTCCCTTCTTCGATAGCGTCTTGCACGAGATTCCTGAAAAGAAAAACATTGAGATGTTTTATGGCCCAGAAAATTATGATATTTACAAAAGCCTCTTTTCTTTCTTTGATCAAGAGGAGGCACTTTTACCCCTGGGGGTACTATCATTTGGCCATCTTTTACAAGTAAGTCAAATATTTCATCACATTTTGTAATATCAAAACTGTAAATCTTTTTGGGGAACCTATCGTTGGCCCTTTCCGGACCAGTGGGATTTTTCCCACTTGAGGGGACTAGCAGTTTGCAAGAGTATGGTGGCCCTTGTTTTAGTTCCGCTAAATCGACCTCGCTTTCTTCGACGGTTATAGTTTCGTCGAAGGTTTCTGGATCTTCATCGTCATCCATTTCGACATACGCTATCCTCTCTCTTTTATGAGTTTTTGTCGCCTTGGCTTTTTCAGCCTTAAGGCGTTCTACCTGTCGAACTCTATCGGCCAATTGGGCCATGTCTCTCAGGTATTGAGTGTCTAACTTCTTCCTAATGGAATAGTCTAGCCCTCCTGCGGCTATTTCGACTAACTCATGTTCTGGCACTTGCGTAAAGCATCTTGCTTTGAGCAACCTAAACCTATTTAGATATTCGTCTATAGGTTCAGTGAAACGTCTCTTTACACTGGCCAATTCTTTCAGGCTTATCTTGGTTTGTCCCATGTAGAATTGCTCATGGAACAATCTCTCCAACTGGGTCCAATGATGGATCGAATTGGGGGGAAGAGTTGTGAACCAAGTAAACGCGTTCTTTGTTAAAGAACTTGGGAAATACTTAATCCTCAGGTTTTCGTTGTTTGAAATATCTCCTGCTTCGATCAAGTATCTCGCCACATGTTCGACAGTAGATTCTGTCGTGTCCCCTGAAAATTTAGTGAACTTAGGGACTTTACATCTAGGAGGTAAGTATGTTTGTAACACATATTCTGACAGTGGAGATGTGAAGTTGGGCCTACGAAAGCCCATATTCATCCCGTTTTGCATCATGATTCTTTCGATCATGGCTGCCAGGTTATTTTCCAAACCCATGTTTTGGTATTGGATGTGCTGAACTACTTCGTCAGCATTTTGGTTTCTATTTACTATCCTTACCTCTGGGGCTATGGCCCTAGGTTCTTCGACAGGCTGCTCCAATCGTGCCCTAAGGTTTTCTTCGACAGGCTGCTGACCTTGGTTAATAGTGGTTTCTTCCTCTAAAAGTATCCCTTGGCTTCCCCTTATTTGCGCCCTTTGGGGCTGTCGAATAGGTTGGGGTACCCCAAAGAAATCAGCCAGACGCGTCATTTACGCTGTCATCTGCTGATTCGACTGGGTGGTGTTTTGTATTAGAGGATTCAACACTGTACTTAAAGTTTGTGCCAGCATTTGAACCATATCATGGTTGCTTTCGTCCATTTGTTGCCTCAAGACTGCTGTCGAGGCATTCGTAAGGCCATGCGCTACTTGGGACGTTCCTCCTAAGAGTTGGGTCCTATTTCTGTTCGCCATACCAACTCCAGAACCTTGGAGTGGCGAAGAGGCACTCACTAAAGGGTCTGAAAAAGTGGACGCAGCGTTCGTCAGGCTAGCCAATTCAGACGTTGGCATGCCATAGAGTGGTTCTCGATTTGGACCGCCTGTCACAAATCCTGGGGGAACATAAGGCCTTGTTCCTGGATTTCCCCTTGGTGGGGGAGTTCCTAAAGGCACTCTGGGGCCAGTGAACGGAGGCATTGGCCCCGTTTGTGTGACCGTTACTGCTGGTGTTGAACCAGCGGTTATCGCTTCACTTACGGTTGGGATAACCGTTGTTCCCACATTCGTTTGTGGGATTTCGTTATTGTTTGGCGGATTCGCCATCGCTTCTCTTCTTTTGGCAGTATTGGTATTGTTAGTGTATATTCTACCACTTCTCAATAACATGCAATACTTCTCGAAAAAGATGATATTCTGTGTAAATACGGTTAACCTTCAAAATCAACACAAGGTCCCACTGGGCGTGCCAATTTGTTTACCGTGGAAATTGGTAAACAACCGCTGATCTTCCAAAAGGTTACTTATTTGGTGACTCGCAGGATCGATCAGATTGATCCTAGGACATGGTTGATTTTTGGGGTTTTGACTAAGTTTAATGATGGTTAATGACAAGAAAATAAAGATACTTTATGTAAATTGCATGAAGAAGAAAACTTGGTAGAATAAAAGAAAGCTTTGAATAAAGGCTTCGACTGGAAAAGTAAATGAAGATGCAGTAAAGTTCTGGAAAATAAATGACTTTGATTAATTAAAGTGGTGTTTCACACATACATTCTCAACAATTCTTTCGCTCACACCGGGTACTTGAATCTATATGAGTGACTTGTATATAATTGTGAACACATGCGAAAAACTACGTGAACAACTAATATTTATACTAAACACATCTCAAGTAACCGTCGGGCAGTTACGCTGCTTCGAGATGACTCCACTTGGCACGCTCACAGCATTCGACGCTCCAGATCTTGGCACGTTGCACTTGGTAACCGCTGGGAACCGTTTTCCCTCCAAACATTTGAATCTCAAACCGTTCCACTCTGAGCATCGAATACCTTTGTCGAGAAGCACCTTCGACGTCGAAGGCAACAGGATTCTTACTTAGAAGAAATTCTCCAAGTACCTTGCCATCTTCTGATGAGCATTTCGACAGAATCAGCTGATCGAAACCGTCCCTCATGATTAATGGTTTATATTAATAAAAACAAGGGTGTCGAGTTTAGGAGCCAACACCAGACCACCTGCATCTTGTTCATTTCTCATCCATTTGTAAAAGTGTAAACATGAATCTTATGGCAAATTTCCTCACGATTTCAGAAATATAAAGCATTAAAACTATAGATCAAAGACAAGCATGAATTTTATTGGCCCTAATATGAACCCTAACTTTTCCAGAAACTTCAATCTTAAAATTCTCTAAGCACAAGCAACATAAATGAAAACTATGGACATGGTTAGCTTTAGGGCAATGATATCTACATTTTTCATTCACAAATTAAACATTAATGATGCATATATGAAGAATTCAAAAGTCAAAAAACTCACCTTGCAAGAGGGTATCGTGTTTTGAGTTTGAGCAGCTTTTGATGAGTTCTAGTGATTGGGTTAGCTTCGTCAAGTTCCCAGGAAGCTAATGTGATGTTTGGCTTGAGCTGAAAGTGTCTGAGGAGTTCTGGAGAAGTCAACTTGCAGACCCCTATTTTTGAAAATGGAACTTGATGATGGAGGTGTTACAGTTATGAAATAGGGTCAGGGATGAGTTGTATTTGATGTTTAGAAGCTTTCTGATTGATTAGGAAGGAAAACGCACGAGGGAAATGAGAGATGTAAGTTTAAGGTCAGAATTGTGCATCAATGGAGTTTCTTGCACAAATTCTGACTTGGGGGAGTTTTGGTGTGTTTCAGGGTGCTTAAGCTCGTGTTCTAACTCACAAATAGTGCCTCTATTTATAAGCAACAAGTTTGGAAGCTTGTTGTTGATCAGAATTCAAAATCACAAGTTTAAGCATAACATGTGATTTTTTGAGAAATCCAAGTTTCAAAGTCTTGTGTACTTGCTAAGATAGAGTGGTTATGCTTTAAATAAACTTGCTTCTGACTTTGAAGATGGAGTGTGATCAGAGGGAACAAGTTAGAGGCTCAACAATTGATTTTGTGCATAAAGCTTGCTTTTCAAGAATGATATTCTTCACTTTCTTCCCAAAATAGCAATGTGAATTGGATAAAGCTTAAACCACTTGGATTATAGCTCAAAAGTTAGTGTAATCCATTAATGATGGATATATACACAAGTTAGAAGGCCTTCAAAGCAAGATTATACAGCCTAACATTGAAATTGCATTCTTGTTCATCATGAAAATGACCTATAATTCAATAATGAAATGCCAACTTCATGCCTTCGATTCTCCTTGCTCAAACATTATCTCAAGGAGTTCCTGGACATTTTAGAAAGCTTGTAATGTTATATACAACCCCTCTTTGAATTACTTTTGAAAATTCCCCTTGTAACTATGTGAAAAACTGCCATGAAGTTAGGTCAAAATCATGCCTAAACTAGGGTAAAATTTTTACTAAGTGTTTAGTTTCATGAACATGTATTCTTTAAATCATAACTTGAAATCCATACATTTCTAGTAGAAGTTGTGTAAATAAATTTTTTAGATCTCATCGAGATCTAAAACTTTCATGTTGAAAGTTTCCTTTGAATCATCTTGCATCATGGTGGAAAATGGCTCAAAGTTGTGAAAAAACATGAATTTTTCAACACTTAGAAAAATTTATAAGTTTGGAAACTTTGACTTTTCAAAATGAAATTTTTACTTTTTGATTTCTTGATGAACAAGTTTCATATTTTGACATGTTTTGATGAATTGTGATCTTTGACACTTGATTTTGACCAAAAAGTCAAAGTTTGACTTTTCAGTGTGCAGTTGACTTTTGATCAGTTGACTGCAAATCAACTATCAATAAATTGATCTTGAGGGATGTTTTGAGTCATTCCATTAGGTCAAAATGATTCAATTCAGTCCTTGAGATCATTTTTCCAACCCATCAACCATTTGCTAGGCCAAAAATCAGAAATTTCCCTTTCTTAGTCAAAACCCTAATTTTGACCATTTTGCCCTTTTGATGATATGATCAAATTTCTTGAGGAATTGTGGTCCAAACTTGATCAAAAAACATATAGGAGTTCACAATGTTGATATGGATCAAAAATTATGAAGTTTGACTGTAAATTGGCCACAGTTGACTTTTTCCCCAATATAGTTGATTTTTAGGTCAACTGATCAATTGACTGAGCAAAAATATGATCCAAACTTGAAACTTGGCATGTGAAATCTTGAGGGCACATAATGATCCATGAAAGTCATATGAGGCATTAAAAGTTCAATTATCCTTGTGCAATCTCAAACCCTAAATTTCAGTTATCAGAGCTTGAGGAGGTGTCTTGAGCTGATCAATCCTTGTACAGTCTTGAACCAAAGGAGATCTTGTGAGAAAATATTTGATAAATGAGAGGGAAAATTTTAGGGTACAACAACTGCCCCTGTTCAATCTTCTTAAACCTGAAGAGTTAGATTGGCGGATCTGACATTCGTGACTTGAAGGTGGAAGATGATTGGACACTAGAGTGCCTAGAAATTTGCACTCGAAGATGAAATGGGAATGGGCTTATAGATGCCATTTGGAGGAATGATGGAGATTTTCCAGATATGGGCTTGTAGATGACATCCAAGGGTGACTGTTGACAGAGAATGGACTAAGTCTGAACTTGATTTCAACTGAAAAAGAATCAGAATAAATCTTTGGAGCGACTTATCTGAACTAGAAGAAGTCTTGTATGTTGTTTGACTGGGAAGAATCAGACTAAATCTTGGAGAGATTTATCTGAACCAGAAGTGTTCCTTTGGAAAGTATCCGGATAAACCGTTGAGGTGTTTAAACTGAACCAAAAGAGATCTCGAATATTCTTTAACTGGAAAGAATCAGAGTAAATCTTTGAGTGATTTATCTGCACCGGAGAAAGCATCTGTGAGAAAGAATCTGACTAAACCGTTGAGAGATTTAAACTGAACCGGTAGGGATCTGGAGAAGAATCAGAACAAATCATTGAGAGATTTATCTGAACTAGAAAAGACATCTGCGAGAAAGAATCTGAATAAAATGTTGAGAGATTTAAACTGAACTGACAGGGTGTTTACAGTGATTTCTGGTAAACAACCGCTAGTCTTCCAAACTATCAAATAATCTTAATGACTGTTATTTAATCTCTCTGGTAACTTGCAGGATCGACTAGATTGATCCTATGGGGTATTGGTCGTTTGGATAACTTCTAATTGTAAAACTGATATTCATAGTTAGGATTTGTATTTGGAATGTTTTATAGGGGTTCAACTCACTTCGATTACCATATTAAAAGGATCTAATGACATAATCAAATAAAGATATACGAAACTGAATTGTATGAATAAAGATTCGATTGCAAAGAAATGTAAAGGATGAATATAAAAGAGTTTCTGAAATGTAAAGGATTCTAAATAGAAGGAAAGCGTTTAAATGCAGGAAACAAGTAAATGACTTTGAATGTAAAGACTTTAATGAAAAAGCATGAATATAAGAGCATGAAATGTAAAAGAGTTTCTGAAATGTGAAGGATTCGAAATAGAAGGAAAGCGTTTAAATGCAGGAAACAAGTAAATGACTTTGAATGTAAAGACTTTAATGAAAAAATGAATATAAGAGCATGAAATGTAAAAGAGTTTCTGAAATGTGAAGGATTCGAAATAGAAGGAAAGCGTTTAAATGCAAGAAATCAGTAAATGACTTTGAATGTAAAGGTGCTGAACGACATTGACATGAAGATAAAAGATAAACTGGAAAAGATAAAGAGTTTTACTGAATTATAAATATTTGGTGTTATCATACGTACATTGTTCGAGCATTCGTTTCCCTAGCCATGTGGTATTTTGAATGTTTACTGAATTTTGTACAATAGATATGACACACGAAATCCTAGTACTAAGACTTCTATTTATACTACTTCGACCATAACGGTCTTGCCTATAAGATTCTGCCACGTTCAGAACATGCAGAACACTGCTCCTCTCTAGCTTCCACGCGTCTTCGAACGCTCCAGCGCATATATATTTAAATTTCGAACATCCCGCTTGCATTTGAATTTCAAACGTTTTGGCACTCTTCGCTTCGAACTCATTTCTTAGACACAGTCTCGTTACCACTTCGAGGCTTCTTTTAAATATATCTTCACAACTGTCACTCGAAGCTCCGAGCTTTGACATGTTCGTTCGAAGAACTTCTTCCACCATTCCAATCCGTAACATCTTGCTTTATTCCAACAAAACATCCAACTTGCTTCGTTTCGAACTGTATATAGGCGAGTCTTCTGATTCGACAACCATAGAAACTCCAACTGTCCCCCCAAAAGATCCCTTTGTGTTAGACTACGTGAAGAGCAACTTTAAACCATTCCGATCCTGCCCTACCTCTGACATAGCTTACCAAAACTGGCTTACCAAAGTAGAAGCCAAGAAATCCCAGCAATGGGAGGAATTAGGAATCTATAATTTGATTAAGTTATCGAAACCAGGCTTCACTTATAGTCATCCATTGTTATTTGCATCCTTATATTTCTGGGACAGCATCTACAACACCTTTCATCTCCCTGGGGGAATGATAACAGCCACATTTTTCGATATAGCAACCATCACTGGTTTGTCACCAGTAGGAGAAACCTATATCCCTGATAATGAAGAACACTCCAGCATTATTGACTTCGAAGTCAAATTAGCCAGCTTTTCTAAATTCATTAGCCATTACCATACTGAAGGGGATAATGTGTCAGATGTGGAACATATTGCTTTCCTCACTTTATGGTTATCAAGATACGTATTCTGCAGTAGGTCCTTACAGGTAGCAAGCAGGTTCATCCCTCTAGCTAGAGACTTACATGAGAATAGGAGGGTGTGTTTGAGCGAACTGTTACTTGTTGATCTTTACGAAAGCTTAAGATCAGTCGTTTCGAGTTTGAAATCCCATACTCCCAAAAACATCCTTCTAGCTGGCCCCTTCTGGCTACTCCAATTATGGCTTAATGCCATGTTTGAACCCTCACTATCAACTGCTGACACCGTTGTTGAACAAGATCCGGAGGTAGCGGATAGAATTATTGAAGGTACCAGGCTGCGAAAACTGACCCCGAATGATGACAAAGATGACTTCAAAGTCCTTTTCTCAAAATACATCATGATTTTTTCCAAAAGACACAAATTTGAAGAGACCATGGCACCCTTTGCTTCAAGGACTCATGGACCATCATGGTTCACCATGGCTCTCTCAGAAGCAGTTAAAAGCAAAGAAATTCAAGATATTTGGAAAGCCTTTTTGCTTCCTAGATTAATTTCCTCACAAATCACTCCTTCCAAGAATCAAATCTTCCTCTTTGCCTATCAACCTAACTTTGTTTCTAGAAAATTTGGCCTGTGCCAACTAATCCCTGAACCTCTGTTCCAAACAGAGAGTGCCATCACTTCTGGTCGAACCTTTAAAGCAAGAGAAGCTAAACTGCAACAAGAACAATATCAAGGCTTCGCTCAATTTGAACTACTACCCTTTGAACCCACACACTTCACAGCAAAGGGTTTTTTGGAATGGTGGACAAAGTTCTACCAATCTTATATGTTCGATACCCTCTCCATTCAACAGAAACTAACTGATGCGTTTGATGTGCAGGTACACTCCAAGAAAGGTATGTTCACTCATGCCAAAGAGATTAGGGCTTTTCAAAATTATTTCGAAACCACTTATGATCCCACACACTTGGAAACCACTGTGCATCAAGCGGCTGAGACCTTGAAGGAAAAATTTAAAGAAAAAATTTCTAAGCTCAAACTTCCTTCAGGGTTGTCACCTGAGGATAGGTATAGGTTGGCACTCGAAATGCATCCACCTAAATTCCCTAGATTGCCTACCTCAGAACTGGCTCTGGCTTGGTTTCCTCCATACCCTTGGTGGTTCACTTGCAAAGAAATGTTCAAATACCTTCAAAAGAAACCAAAGCCATCTGAGACTGTGACATGGGCTCGTCATTGGCTCCATGATTTCCCAGGACATCTTCACTATGACCTTTCTGCCATGTCGATTATATCTAATCAAGGCGCAGGTGCGAATGCTTGGGGAAATCCCAAATGTTTCTTACTTTCTTCATTTTTAACTTTTACCTTAATTGTTTCGATTTTCAGCCATCAGGATAAAGTCTGTTGCTTCGAAGTCTAAAGAAGGAAGTGCCTGCCAACAATCTGTCGAAACCAATGATGATGTGACCTTATCCATACCAACAACAACTACTGCAACAACAACAACACCAGTAATAACAACTTTTCCAACTCCACAGGTAATCAATTAGCCCTGATGTTTCGAATAAACTGAATTTCATGATTTGGATCTAACTCATGTTTAAATCTTTTCAGACTAACAAACTCCCACCAACCACTCCGAAGAAAAGAAAAACAAGCACTATTGGGAAGAATCCCAATGCCGGAGGGAATTCACCAACTGCTTCGAAGAAGAAGCAGAAGAAAGAAATTTCCAAAGGCGCTGAACCAACTGGCATTTCTGGACTCGATTCCAGAGATGCTGCTCCCTCAACTAAATCCAAAAATCTACCTTCGACCTCCAACATAATGTTGGAACATATAGATAGCAACCTCTCCTCTGAGAATCCACAGGTAAATTGAACTCGAATTTTTTAACAAAAATAGTTATTCATTACCTTGGTGCGTGCTCTTAATATTCTTTGTCTCTGTAGGACATTTCGAACCCAACTCTTACCACTTCGACTTCTCCATCAAAGACTGTTGCTCCCATCAACTCTTCTCCTCATGGGGACTCCAGTAACCTGGTGCAAAACAAAGGATCCTCCAACATGGGGGTTTCGACTGGGGCTTCAGAGCAGCAAGATGATCAAAGCACTTCTCCTCCTTTGAAAGAAATGAATGAAGCAACGCTTCATGAATCTGTAGAGATTTTACCAGAAACTTCTCTTCAAAAGTCTCCTCTCGAAACCCTTCAAGAGAATCCAAAGGACATTCAAGCTGAAGAGGAGAAGGCTGATTCTGATCAAGAGAACGAAGAATCTGCAGAGGAAGGATCTGAGGAAGAAGATGCCCAGAATGGTTCGACTGCTGGAACAGAGTCAGATGCCAATAGCAGTGAGAACAATGATATCGAAGTGGTGGATCTGGTTGATAATGAAGAAGGAAATGAGCAGGAAACAAGTGAAGGTGATGATGACCAGACCAAAGAGCCTATGGAAGTCGAACTGGATGTAACTCCCTTGCGCATGGAACTTCCTCAATCGTCTCAATCTCAAATGACTGAAGAGGAGCTAGCTCTCCTAAGACGAAATGACCCAATTGGGTATATGAAGGCAAAACTAGCTCAAAGGAACATTCCTCTTGCTAGGGCTGGTACTAGTTCGACTAACAATCCATTGCCCTCAGATGATAGAGTTGTACTCCTTAACAGAATTAGGAGAACAATCCTTGATGTGGACTTGTTCGAAGTTCTCAAACAGGATAGTACAGCTTGCTATACCATGAAGGAGCTACTTATGCAAGTTAACCTCGCCACCTGCTCTTTGCGAGTCAGCACCATATTATTCGATCTTCAATCTTTGTTAGATAACGTGACTGGGTGTCTTCTTCAAGATGAATTCGCTACTAGAAATGTCCAAGAAAAACGAACTGCCATGGACGCTGCTTTTGAGCATGCTTCGAAGCTCTCTAAAGAAGCTGAAGACCAAGCCATGCATATAAAGCAAGCCAAAACTGACTATGAAGCTCGAGCTGAGTCTATTCTTATCTGGGAAAAGCAAATTCAAGAGCTTCAACTAAAGGTTAAGGAGGCTCAACAACAACAATTGGCCTATGAAACCAATACTACTGGCAATCAGTTCGAAGAGCTCCTCAACAAAGGACTTGCAGAAATGGAAGCAGCAGAGCAACTTAAGGGAGAAGTAGCTACCCTAGAAGGAGCAAGGCGTTTTACTCAACAAAGGCTTGAGTCCTTTCGGAGTACTTTTAATAGATTGAGGAACAATGCCTATTTTTAAATCTCTGTTTATTTAATTAGTTTTGAAACTTGGTTGAATTTTGTTCTGTAATATCCAAACAACGCCATTTTGGTAATCCTATATTACCATTTTGGCATTCCTTTATGATGTTTCGATTACGTTGATATTATTTGAATCTCCTACATGCGTGGCTTATATTTCTTCAAATATTTCCCATTAACCTTTAGGATTCGCTTATCATCAGCCAACTCTTCGATTTCGTATGCATTGTTTGAAAATATCTTTAATATTCGAAAAGGTCCTTCCCAATGAGGTGACCATTTACCTAATGTTTTATTTTTCTTGTCCATGGGCAATATGACTTTCCAGACTAAGTCATTAATAGTGAATGCTTTTCCTTTTACCCTTTTGTTATATGCCCTGGCTACCCTTTCCTTTTGTCTTATTAGGATTTCCAATGCATGCAATCTAACTTCATCTAACTCAACTAACTCATTCATCATCATCTCCCAATATAATGCAGATGGGATTTTGTTTTGTCTTTGAATTCGAACTGATTGTAGATAAATTTCTACTGGTAGAACTGCATCATGACCAAATGTTAGTTGGAAAGACATGGTGTTAGTAGCTTCTTTAGGAGATGTTCTACAGGCCCATAGTATTTGGTCCAAAGTCTTGTGCCAGTTCCTTGGCTTTTTACCAACATGTTTCTTAATTAACCCTATTATCACTTTATTGGCTGCTTCGACCTGACCATTTGCTTGAGCATAATATGGTGTTGATGTTAGTAATCTAAACCCCATCTTTTGAGTAAATTCTTGCATCTTCCTACCAGTAAACACAGAACCTTGGTCTGTGGTTTTGCTCTCCGGCAATCCGAACCTATAGATAATTTGTTTCTGTATGAACTCAATAATAGCCTCTTGATCAGCAGCTACTAATGGTACTGCTTCTATCCACTTGGTAAAATAATCTATTCCTACCAAGATATATTTCTGTCCTTTAGACGAAGCAGGATTAATTTATCCTATTAAATCTAATGCCCATCCTCTAAAGGGCCATGGTTTAATGATCGAATGCAACTCACTTGCAGGAGCATGTTGAATCCCTGCATGTTTCTGGCATTCTTCACACCCTTTAGCAAAGTCTATACAATCTTTGAGCATGCTGGGCCAATACATGCCATATCGAAATAACAACCATTTCATTTTATGACCTGCTTGATGCGCTCCACATGCCCCATTGTGGACTTCTGACAATGCTAAGTATGCCTCACTTTCTCCTAGACATTTCAGTAATACGCCTTCCTGTGTCTTTTTGAACAATTCGTTTCCCATGAGGACATATGATAATGCTCTATATTTTATTTTCCTATCAACGTTTAGTGTTGGATTTGTTAAATAACCCACAAGTGGACTTCGCCAATCTGCATCTGATAAGGTGTCTATGGCTAGCACTTCGAATCCCTGTTTCTCAGCATAACCTAATTTTATACTCTTTAGATCTGATGGTATAAATCTAGTAGCCATAACTCTACCTCTTAATTCGACCAAATCCTCTAAGTTTTTGGCAGAAACTTTATAACCTGAAGCCAACTGTGCTAAATCATTTTCTTCTTGGTTTTCTATTCTTGGTATATGTTGAATATCCATGTATTCGAATTTTCTAAGTAGCCTGTTAACTATGACGAAGTATGCCATCAGATTTTCCTTTATGCATTTGTACTCCTTTGTTATTTGCTTGACCACTAACTCTGAGTCTCATTTAATTTCGACTCTAGTTTCCCCCAATTCCAACAAAGCTTCAAGTCCAACAATAAGCGCTTCGTACTTAGCTTCGTTGTTCGAGCAACGAGGACCATCTAACTTATACTTGAATTTTGTTGGAATTCCTTCAGGAGAAATTATAAGAACTCCAACACCACTACCATCCCTATGGGTCGAACCATCAAAGTATAATTTCCAAGGTTGCATTTCAACGTAACCCATGACAGTCTTTTCAACCAGTGAATGGTCCACAATGAAATCATAAATTACTTGGCCTTTCACAGCTCTTAAAGGCATGAAAGTCAAAGAATATTCTGTTAAGGCTAAAGCCTATTTACCAACTCTGCTATGCATTATTGGTTTCGAAAGCATGTGTTTGATAACATCGAAATGAGATGAAACATAAACATCAACGGGCTTTATATAATACTTAAGTTTCATACAAGAAAAGTACAAACAGAGACATAGCTTTTCTATATTGCTATATCTAGTCTCTGCATCATTCAATACCCTACTTAAATAGTATATGGCTCTTTCGATGCCATTGCTATCTTCTTGTGCTAACATACTACCTATACTAACTTCAGAGGAAGATATGTACAATCTCATGGGCTTTCCCCATGAAGGTGGAGACGAGATGGGAGGCTGAGAGAGATATCTTTTTATCTTGTCAAATGCCTCCTGATGGGCTTCGTTCCACTCGAAGGCTTGGCCTTGCTTCAAACGAAGCAACGGAGAGAAAGCTTGGGTTCTTCCACTTAGATTCGAAATGAACCTTCTGA
This sequence comes from Vicia faba, assembly GCA_948472305.1. Taxonomy (NCBI): domain Eukaryota; kingdom Viridiplantae; phylum Streptophyta; class Magnoliopsida; order Fabales; family Fabaceae; genus Vicia; species Vicia faba. Next base: position 1,102,981,266 of record OX451736.1, read on the forward strand.
GAAAGTTAATCTTCCCTAGCAAAGATTGCAGCTCCCTTTTTGACGTAGGTGCTTTCGTCTCCATTATGGCTTTGGTCTTATTTTGGTTGATCTCGATTCCTTTCTTATGAACCACAAAGCCAAGGAAATCTCCAGCCTGCACAAAAAATGCACATTTAAGGGGGTTCATTTTTAAGCCATGTTTTCTCATTCGTTCGAATGATTGGCTCAAATGAAGCAAATGGGTTTCTGCAGATATAGATTTGATGACTATATCGTCAATATACACCTGCATAAAGGTTTCAATGAAATCATGGAAAATCGAATTCATTGCCCTTTGATAAGTTGCCCCAGCATTCTTTAAACCAAAAGGCATCACTACCCATTCGTAGGTGCCTAAGGCTCATGGGCAACGAAATGCTGTCTTGGCAACATCTTCTTCAGCAATAAAAATCTGATTGTACCCAGAGTATCCATCTAACATGCTTAAATATTCGAATCCTGCAGTAGAGTCTACTAACATTTCTGCCACAGGCATGGAGTACTCATCTTTAGGGGTTGCAGTATTTAAATCCCTAAAATCTATGCAAATTCTCAGAGAGCCATTTTTCTTAATAACAGGCACTATATTTTCTAACCATTTGACATACCTTGTGGTTCTGATGAATCTGCAGCGCAGCAACCTTTCGATCTCAGCTTTGATCTTTGTGAGGACCGCTGGTGCGAATCTTCTAGGAGTTTGCTTGATGGGCTTCTTGCCATCCTTGATTGGAAGTCTATGCTCCACTAACTCCCTCTTCAAACCAGGTATTTCATCATAGTCCCACGCGAAGCAATCTTTGTTTCTCTTGAGGACTTCGATCACTTCCTGCTTGAGGCCTGGATTAAGTTTTGCGCTTATGTAGGTTATTCTTTTCGTGTTCTCATCCCCCAGATTCACTTCTTCGAGCGGATCCTGCGCCAACATTTTGGCACCTGCGTCTATGGGGTCCTTCTCGAAGCCTAAGGGTTCTTTATCATAGATGGCATCCAACCTTTGATCTATTTTGTGTTCTTCAAAGGGTGAGCCTTTCAAGCCATCCCCATTTATTTCGTTCACTTCTACAACCAATTTATTTATTTCAGCCTCTAAGGCCGCTTTCGATTCGTTCTCAGCCATATAGGCCGAAATCCTTTCGAAGAAGGAAGACTCAATCATGAGCAAGATTGTCGAACTCCCAGCCTGCTGGCCGTCTTTGCATAGTACCTTCGACTCCTTCATCTTCACTGACTATTCTTCTATCCCAATATATGCCATCATGGCGAAGGTTCATATAATAGTGTGCGTTCCTGGTTTCGTTGATTTCATCATTAGGGACACAAGGAGCAATCTTGGCCAAATGTTTGTCATAATTCCTCTTGTCAACTAAGTTAACTGCTGTCATGAAGTAACTATGGTCCTCTTCAATGTTCTCCACAATCCCATCTTCTCTCCATAAAACCAACCTCTGATGCATTGACGAAGGAACTGCTCCTACGCCATGAATCCACTCTCTTCCCAACAACAAGTTGTAGTTGGCTTTGGCTTCGATCACCATGAACATGGTGGGCCTGCAGCTCGATCCTATCGTCAAGTCCAGTTGAACTACCCCCAATGTTTGACCTACTTTCCCTTCATAATTGGATAGAACCATGTTGTGTGGTTTGATGTCACCCTCGCGTATTTCTAACTTTTTCAGCATGAAATGGGGTATTAAGTTAACTGCAGTGCCCCCATCCACTAAAACCTTATTTACGCCATGGACACCAACCTTTGCCCTAATGAATAATGGCTTCAGATAATTTTTCATAGCTGGCTCTGGGCGCTCGAAGAAAGCATTCTGCTCCTCGACAACTCCGTTATCCATTACGTAGTAACACACTGGCCTATGCTTCATCAAATCTATCGTATCGTCCTCCTCATATTCTTCGATTTCAGTTTCCTGTCAAACTCACAAGGTAGTACAAATACCACGTTGCAATTGATATTGAGTGAAGACTCCCTCTCTGATTCGAAGTTGTCCGTTAGCATATCCTCGTCTTCTTCTGGACCTGGTGTGTATTCCTTCGATTCATTTGGTTGTGTTTCAGAGAAGAGTCTCCTACTAACTGGGGGTTTGTCCTCAGTTTGATTATTTGGTATGGGTTTGTTGGTGCTTGATTCTCCTTGGTTTTTTATCGAAGTTGCTCCTTTATTTTCCATAGTTTCCCTTTCAGCCTTTCGAATTCTCTGTTGCCTTCGCCATTGTGATCTTGACATAGGATTTCTTCCTTTGTAGTTTTCTAGCCTCACTTCTTCCCTCTTAGCCATGTTGAATTGCCTTCTATATGTCATAGCGTGGCGTGCGTTTCGTTCATTGTTTCTCCATTTGTCTTTGCCCTTGTCAGTTCTGACTTGCAGCCATTTGTCTGTTGGTATTTCCGCAGGAATTTTGAACGTTACCCTTCGTGTGCCTTTGGGATGAGGACTATCAGGCCTTCGTTGAGTGTATTTGCTATCGAAACGTTGGTCCATCTGACCAGTCTCTTGGTGGTTCCAGCATGGGGCGAAAGGGATTGTTTCAAAGGCTCTGGCCATACTTTGATCGTACACTGCAGAACACCTTGGGCATACTAGGCATTTGGTTGCCCCTTTGTAACAGCGAACCAAAAACTCCAGCAAACTTTCTCCAGCTTTAGGGTAACACCTGAATAACTGGTTATCCTGGTGCCAGTTGATGCCAATTCGTGCCCTTTGTTTCCTCTCGAAGTTTGCAGCAATTCTCTGGTTGCAGATGATGCTGCATCTAGGGCATAGTATCATTTTGGCATCTCCTTTGTGGCACAACATGAGGTAATCTTTAAGACTGGCATCCCCAGCATAATTATCCTCCATTTTGTATTTCTCTTTTTCTAAGTATCTCTCCATCTCCTCCATTTCAGAACGAGGTCTCTCCATATCCACCATGTTGACATCTACATCCTCCCCCTTTATGTCATCATCTCCCTATCCTGTAGGTTTTACGTCTTCGATTTTGATTTTTGAACTTTCCGGGGCAGAATACTTCACCAAGTAGTCAAACTTTCCACTGGGCTCTCCTAAAGTATCCCATATTTCTTTCTGAGGGGAGGCTGGCTTTGTGATCTGGACTTTCTCCAAATTTAGCCTCAGGTCTTCAGTAACCTGTGTCAACTCTTGCTTTTGGTTCTCCTGGCCTTCAGTAGCCTGGATCTCATTCGAAGCAGCCAGAGGTACTGCTTCGATCGAAGCCTCTAGTTGCTTGTGGACGTCCTCAGTGACCCCCTTGTTGACTTCGACTAACACCCAGTTTTCATTCTCAGTGCCTTTCTCTCCTAATGGAGTGTCATCTTGATCTGCTTCCACCATATTGATTTCTCCAATGCATACATGCTCGGAGTAATTGGTGTCTGCGACATCCAAAGGATCTTCATCTACTTTCATTTTTGGTTTGTCAGTGAATTTCAGTCTGCCATCCTTAATTGTATTTTGAATTAGATCCCTGAAAAGAAAACACTGTGAGGTTTTGTGGCCTAGGAAACTATGATACTTACAAAATCCTCTTTTCTTCCTTTGATATAAAGGAGGTATTTTGACGTTCGATGGCACAATGAGTTGGCCATCTTTGACAAGCAAATCAAAAATCTCGTCACACTTTGTTATGTCAAAAGTATAAACCTTCTTTGGGAATTTGTCACTTTTCTCATTTTCAACAATTTCTTTCCCTTTTGTGGGAACTAATAATTTACAAGAGTAAGGTGGAGCCTGTTTCAATTCAGCGAGATCAATTTCGACCTCTTCGAATTCAGGGTAATCTTCTGCTTCCTCAGCTCCAACATAGGAGACCCTTTCTTTCTTGTTATTTTTAAAAACTCGGGCCTTTTCAGCCTTTAGCCTTTCAACTTGTTGAACCCTATCGGCTAATTGAGCCATGTCCCTCAAGTATTGTGTATCTAATTTCTTTCGAATAGAGTAATCCAGGCCGCCAGCAGCCATTTCGACTAACTCATGTTCAAGAACTACTGTGAAACATCTAGATTTCAAGGGTCTGAACCTATTCAGATAGTCATCTATGGGTTCAGTAAATTTCCTCTTAACACTGGCTAGTTCCTTCAGACTTATTTTAGATTGTCCAATGTAGAACTATTCATGGAATAATCTCTCCAACAGAGCCCAAGTATCTATAGACCCAGGAGGCAAAGTGGTGAACCATGTGAAAGCGTTCTTAGTTAGGGAACTTGGGAAATATTTGATCCTAAGGTCTTCATTATTTGCTATATCTCCTGCTTCGGTTAGATACCTGGCTATGTGTTCGACTGTTGATTCATTGGTATCTCCAGCAAACTTTGTAAACTTAGGGACTTTATATCCCCTTGGTAAATCAGTATGCATTATGTAATCTAATATAGGAGAGGCATAATTTGGCCTTCTAATTCCTGTATTGAGGCCATTTTGGGCCATGATTCTCTCTATCATGGTGGTTAAATTATTTTCTGCCAAGATGTTATCGTTTCGAATTCTGTGAACGACTGCATCAGCATCTTGATTTCGACCCACCATGACAACTCCTCTAGGTTGTTCTTCTCGAAACTCTAGGACTTCTAACCTTTCGATCCTTGCCCCTGGTTCTATAATTTCCCTTTGTGGGCCTTGAATCATTGGGGCTTCTAACCTTTGTGCCCTTGCCCCCAAATTAACCCCCTCTCTGGCTGGTCTATAGGGTGGATCATTAGCGACTTGTTCTATGATAGGTACGTTTGCTCGAACTCCCACCTGATTCTGCCTACGCCTTTCTGGGGGAGCGAAAAAATCTGCTATTCGACTCATGTTATCCGCGTTTTCTATGTTTGTCACAGTTACATTTTGTACTATTGGGGCAAAGATCTCTTGCATAGTTTGCTCTAACACTCCTATCATATTATGGTTACTGTCATCCATTAATTGCCTAAAGGCCAACTGATTTTCTGTGGTTAAGATAGGCATTTCACTATAACCTACTGACCCTTGGTTATTTTTCATAAATTGATTAGTCCCAGATCCAGACCCTAATTGTGGTGACGTATTCGATGTCGAAGTCTGCAGACCCGCCATAAAAGATGTTGGCATCCCATAAGAGGAATTTCTGTGTCTGTTACCATCGAAACTGGGTGGTCTAGTTAGTGGGGTGGCGAAATGGGTTTGTGTCCCTGATGGTGGGACGAATCCCCCAGGATGACCAATGGTTCCTGTATTTCCTAGGATCGAACTGTTAGTCGACATGCCACTTGTTCCATTCGTGGCTACACTACTGGTAGAAGATGCAACAGACTGTGCGTTCGAAGGGATCGCATTAGATGTTCCCGTCGAAGCGGACATATTAGTGCCTGTTGCATGTGGGATATTTTGTTCCCCTTGTTGATTGTTTGGATTAGACATCTTGTTATTACGTTTTCTTCTGGGTAAGGGTTGATTGCTATTGGTTATTCTACCACTTCTAAGGTTCATATAACAACGAACTTATCACTCAGAAAGTACTTTTACAATGGTTATGTCCCAACAATCTTTACTTTGTTCTAAATTTCGTAACGACCAATGACGGTCCCACTGGGCGTGCCAATTTGTTTACAGTGATTTCTGGTAAACAACCGCTAGTCTTCCAAACTATCAAATAATCTTAATGACTGTTATTTAATCTCTCTGGTAACTTGCAGGATCGACTAGATTGATCCTATGGGGTATTGGTCGTTTGGATAACTTCTAATTGTAAAACTGATATTCATAGTTAGGATTTGTATTTGGAATGTTTTATAGGGGTTCAACTCACTTCGATTACCATATTAAAAGGATCTAATGACATAATCAAATAAAGATATACGAAACTGAATTGTATGAATAAAGATTCGATTGCAAAGAAATGTAAAGGATGAATATAAAAGAGTTTCTGAAATGTAAAGGATTCGAAATAGAAGGAAAGCGTTTAAATGCAGGAAACAAGTAAATGACTTTGAATGTAAAGACTTTAATGAAAAAGCATGAATATAAGAGCATGAAATGTAAAAGAGTTTCTGAAATGTGAAGGATTCGAAATAGAAGGAAAGCGTTTAAATGCAGGAAACAAGTAAATGACTTTGAATGTAAAGACTTTAATGAAAAAGCATGAATATAAGAGCATGAAATGTAAAAGAGTTTCTGAAATGTGAAGGATTCGAAATAGAAGGAAAGCGTTTAAATGCAAGAAATCAGTAAATGACTTTGAATGTAAAGGTGCTGAACGACATTGACATGAAGATAAAAGATAAACTGGAAAAGATAAAGAGTTTTACTGAATTATAAATATTTGGTGTTATCATACGTACATTGTTCGAGCATTCGTTTCCCTAGCCATGTGGTATTTTGAATATTTATTGAATTTTGTACAATAGATATGACACACGAAATCCTAGTACTAAGACTTCTATTTATACTACTTCGACCATAACAGTCTTGCCTATAAGATTCTGCCACGTTCAGAACATGCAGAACACTGCTCCTCTCTAGCTTCCACGCGTCTTCGAACGCTCCAGCGCATATATATTTAAATTTCGAACATCCCGCTTGCATTTGAATTTCAAACGTTTTGGCACTCTTCGCTTCGAACTCATTTCTTAGACACAGTCTCGTTACCACTTCGAGGCTTCTTTTAAATATATCTTCACAACTGTCACTCGAAGCTCCGAGCTTTGACATGTTCGTTCGAAGAACTGCTTCCACCATTCCAATCCGTAACATCTTGCTTTATTCCAACGAAACATCCAACTTGCTTCGTTTCGAACTGTATCATCAAAATCTTCAGCCAACACAGGGATCTGGAGAAGAATCAGAATAAATCATTGAGAGACTTATCTGAACCATAGAAGACGTCTGCGAGAAAGAATCAGAATAAACCGTTGAAAGATTTAAACGGAACCGGCAGGGATCTGGAGAAGAATCAGAACAAATCATTAAGAGATTTATCTGAACCAGAAAAGACATATGCAGGAAAGAATCAGAATAAACCGTTGAGAGATTAAAACTGAACCGGCAGGGATCTGGAGAAGAATCAGAACAAATCATTGAGAGATTTATCTAAACTAGAAAAGACATATGTGGGAAAGAAATCAAAATAAACCGTTGATAGATTTAAACTGAACCGGCAGGGGTCTGAAAGAAATATTTGTTATATAGATGGTTGACCAGTCCTTTCTTGGGAATTGATTTGTAATTAACTTGTTGAAAATTTGACGATAAATTTCTTGTTGATTGATCTTTCCTGAAAAAGATGAAAATTTAGTTTCATGCAATGTCATGATGTATGAAATGTATGGTGCAATGATGTTCTCAAAATAAATGAGATTGTGTCGTATGTATCTGTGTTTTCAATGCTATGACGTATGGGTGTAATGTATGGACACATTAATTATTATGCTGCAGTATCGCTGGAGTCGAGGAAAATAAATCCCCTAGCATTGCTGAGAATGAGGAGTGCAAGTCTTCATGTTTTGAAGTTTTGATGAGTTTCCAATTGTTAGAGAAATAAACTCTGTTGTGTAAGGGAAACGCTGTGTATTGCTTGTGGGCCTTGTGAAATCCTGCTGGGGAATCCTGAGAAATTGGGCGACTTTCACTGGGGAATCTTAGGAGAGGTAGCTGGAAGTTTTGTTCTGTCTGGTGTTGTACCCCAAAATTTTCCCTCTCATTTTACTCAATACATTCCCATTGGAATCCTCAATTTGCTCAAGTTTTCCCAAGAGTTGACCAGACAAACTCTCTCATAAGGCAGGGTGTCTCAAATTAGGGTTTCCATTTTCCTCAAGATAGGTGGACTCCAAAGGTCTAATATGCTCTCCATGGTCTTAATATATTCTCAAGACCCTACATGTCAAGTTTCATGCCTTTCACAAGAAGTTTTCCCAATCAACTGCTCAGATGCTTGAGAATCGACTGTATTAGGTCAAAAGTCAACTGTGACCCACATACAGTCAAACTTCAAGATTTTTGGTCAACATTAACATTTTGAAGTGAGTTTCATTATTTGATCAAGGGTTGATCATGATTCCTCAAGGAATGCTCTAAATTCATCAAAACCCAAAAGTTGCTAAATTAAGGTTTCTTAGTAAAAGTCAACCAAACTTTGACCAATCATAACTTCCACATGCTTCATTAGAAATTTTGCATACAAGACTCATTTTGAAAAGGATACAATTCCCTACAACTCATATTCAGCCCACAAGTTCAAAATATGCACCCACAAAAAAATATGAATTTCTACATTATGGGTCCTTTTGAAAAGTCAACAAAACACCTTTTGGGTCAAAGCTTCTTACATGGACATGGAAGACTCAATTGAGATGATACCAAAAGGGCTGCTTAGGGGACATCCTAAGATTTCTAAAAAGTCCAAGAAAACTTCTCTAGGGTTAAACTTGGAGGAGATATGCCTTGTCAAAATTGACCTTTTTTTGCAAAATTGCCAAAAATCAAATGTGCTCAAAAATGCATTTTTTGCTAAATGGGCCTAACTTTTTATGCTTGCACCTCACTTATAATATTGTCCACGACCCAAATATTCATCCACACATTATTTTCTTCATTTTTCAATTTATTTCTATTTTGTATTAATTAAAAATTGAATTAAATCAAATAATTGATGAATAATAGCAAAGATATGATTTGATTTGGTTTTTGGACAGGTTGGTAATCAAAATATGCTGAGTTATCAAGACCAAAACGAATCAAGCATAATTGGTACAAGAAAGGGATGATTTGGCTCAAATAGCAAGTTTACATGTAGCATGACAATCAAATCAAATCTCTCATAATTGTAAAGATTCAATCCAATTTTACAACCCTAATTCATTCCTAGATATATATTGGACAAGAACAAAGCATGGGACAAGGTTTTGCAGTCGTGAAAAGAATCAAATAAAACGTGGATTTCTTGCAAAAAGTGTGATTCAGTTTTCTTTCTATAGGACGATTCAAGGCAATTTGAAGCTAGCAATCTCTTCCTAGGCGTGCATTGAAGCTATTCCAATCATTCCCAAGTCATCAAACCACCAGAATCTCCAGCTATACATCACAGTTTGCATCCTCTAAACTCAAACTTGTTCCTCTAGTTTTACGCATTTTTAATCCAATTTGCTTGCATATACATATTTAGGATCATGCTAGGAAGCTTTTTGATAGCCTGGATTTAAGTGTTGATGCAGGAATAGCTACTTGCCATAGTTAGGGTTCGTGAGCTTCAAATTGGGGAACCCTAGCTAGAGGCAAAATTGGGCCAAATTAAGGGCCTCTTAATGTTCAGGGGATGAAGTACATTTGATTCATACCCTTGAATGGAATTTATATTGCTTGAATTTCGTTTTAAGATTTTTGCAGGTTTTAGCTACGCATAAGAAACCGTCACTATAGCCTATAGTGACGAGTTTGTCCGTAGGTAAAGGGTTAATGTCAAAAGCGACAGTCCTGGGGAAGGAGACAATCACGTGGCAACCATCTATTTGTCCATTTAAATTTCACGCGCATTTTGATGCCAGTCACTTGTTTTTATATATTATATTTTGTTGTGATTATATTAACAAATAGAAACAGTGGCACAGTTGGCAAGGGAGTGTGCTGGTAAGCGAGAGGACCTGGGTTCGATCCCAGGTCCCAACAACATTTATTTTCAATTTTTCTCAACAGATCACGTGTAGCTCTCGTCCAGATGTCCACCATACTCCACCAGCATCCAGCCTCTTGATCAGCCTAGCATGATATCCAACGCACTCCAGGTGAGGGACCATGATACACCCTCAATTCAACGCTACAAGAAATCAAACGCTGACTGGGCTTGGAGGAATTTTGGGCTTGGGAAATTCAGATTTGCACCCTCCATTTACTCATCATGCAGGCCTAGATTATCTTTTCTTTTATTTTCTTTTTAATTTCTTTAATTATTTTCTTTATTTGTTTTAATTAATTAACACAAAAAATTATTATTTTTTATAAAACCCAAAAATCACAAAAATACAGAATTAAATATTTATTCAAATTAATATTTTTTTTTGAAAATAAATTAGGTTAATTAGTTTATTTGATTATTTTGTTTCAATTAAAATTAAATAGAAATTAGGTTTTAAATTTTACAATTAAATTTATTTTCTCAAATAAAAACCACAAAAATACACAAAACCTTTTTTTTGTAAAATATTTTATTTTCTTAAATTATTTAATCTAGTTTAAATTAGGTTAATTTCAATTCCTTTTATAATTAAAAATAATTAGAATTAGGGTTTTAGTTGTACATAACTTAATTAATTCTTTTTCTCAAAAAATAACTTAAATATTTTTTAATTAGATTTTTAGGGTTCTCAATTTTTCTCGCATTTAATTTGCCGCGCGCATTTTAATTTGTTTTATTATTATTGTAACTGTTTCGAGCTTGTAATAGTTTTAATTAGGGTTTTAAGCTTCCGCATTTTTATTTTCCGTCAAGATAATTATGTAACTGCCAAAGCCTTGTAATAGCTAGGTTTATTTTCTCGCACTTTAAACTCCTGCAAATATTTAACTGTCTAGACGTATGTTAATAGGACTGTATGGGAAGATTACTTGAAATTAAAATGGTAGATCACCTAACGTGCAAAGATTAAATAACTGAAACAATTCACATGCACATATTCATTCCCAGGGTTTACCTCACTTCGGTTGCCTTCGGTAAATAATCATTAAGCATAGGAGATTTTAGTGGTTGCCCTCCTGTCTAAAAGATCAAATTGTCCCATTCGAATGTTGTCTCGGAAAGATCTTAAGATTCTAGGGTTACTACTAAAGTTTTATAACTATTGCTTTAAGTGATTGTACTTGTCCCTTTCGAATGTCCCTTACAATTCCAACGACGGTGTTACCTACTCCTTAATAATGGGATGGCACTGTCTAAAGGAAACGAGAAGGAACAATCTTTTTTTGAGTAGGTAGAATCTTAAGTACTTGCTCAATAAATTTTTTTCACACAAACACCTTTCAAAACAAATTTTCAAAAAAAACTTCGTCACATCCTTGAGGACTGATACAAGGGTTATCACGAAGTAAACATTTTCAAAGCAAGCACACACACAAGAAATTTGAAAAAAAATGAGCAAATACCTAAGAGCCCATGGAAAACCATGGATAGAAAGGGTCCTAACACCTTCCCTTTCTATAATCTACCCCCCGTACTTAGAATATCTCGAAAAAAGGTTTTTTCTGTTCTTTTTCCTTTTCCATGATTGGATGAAATAAAAGTCGGTGGCTACTCTAGCTTACCATAACATTTTGCGAACAAAAAATGCAAACCAGTAAAAACAGTCGGTTCTGCCACCGTATGACAAAACTGGCGACTCTACTGGGGACTGTAAATAAGTGGGGTATACTTTAGGATCTAGGTCATTGAATTGCTTCTCTTGATTATCTTGATTGCTTTACTTTTGAGGGTTTGTTTGGGGTTACTATAGATCCTACACCTGGATCTGGGGGCACTTATTAGGTAAACAACAATAGATCGCGGAGACTGTACGACGTAGATCGATATGGTTTAAGTGATGGTTGTGTTGGTGTGACACTTTGGTTGGTACTGGTATCCTTCGTTGGGAAACAAGGAGAATATGGGGCCGTCGCGTGGTGTCCTAAAGCACTAACGGACCTTAGAACCTTAGTTGAACAAACTTGGCCATTAGAAAGTAGTGAGATAGCCAGCCTCGGTGCAGAGCTGAGTATTGGTTGATACTCGATGCTACACTCATTGAGATTAGACTTTCGGGATATTTCGGCCGCAAGAAAAGATTGCTTGAGCTGAGACAATGCCCAATAAAGGATGGTCAGTGATATTGAGATCCCTTAGAACCCGGTTACTTTTTAAGATAGGTTTGAAACCAACTAAACTTCAAGAGGGTACTACCTTTAACCTCATGCAAGCGTTAAACCTAAGGACTTTGTGTGATTTGACTGTGTTTGCTATACCTGTGGTTTATCATGACATCATGCATCATAACATATAATCCATTATTATTTCACTAACCATTTCAAAACCAATGGAATTTATCTTTGTTCTGTTTTGTAGATCATGGCTTTCGTTCACAGAAACACTATTCGAATCAGCTTTGTGAAGATACCTTCCCAACTCAAAGAGCTAGCATCAAGGGTTTCTGAAACTTATGCGTTCATTAAGAGACATGGTTGACTTCTCAACCTGGTTACTTCAAACTTTGATGAAAAGATGATGAGTGTACTCTTTCAGTTCTTTGATCCCAAGCACCACTGTTTCACCTTTCCAGACTATCAGTTAGTACCTACCTTGGAAGAATTCTCTCAACTGTTGGATATACCCATTCTTGAACAGTTGCCCTTCACAGGCCTAGAAGAAGTTCCTAAGCTAGAAGTCATTGCCTCAGCTCTGCATCTGAAATGGGCCGATGTGGTATCCAATTGGGAAATAAGAAGCGGAGTCAAGGGTTTTCTAGCTAAGTTTCTGATAGACAAGGCCCAACTGTTTTGGGATGATATGGATTTTCAGGCTTTTGAGGAGGTTTTGGCTCTTCTAATATATAGGTTATTCCTATTCCCTAATGCGGACTCATTCATAGATGTGAATGCTATCAAGATCTTTCTCTCTCGCAACCCTGTGCCCATCTTGCTCGGAGATATTTTGCACACTCTCCATAGTCGCACCATGAAGAGAAGAGGGGTTCTTATGTGTTGCATGTCATTACTGTCGAGGTTGTTTATTTCTCACCTCCCTAAGTCCATACTGAAGAATGAAGAAGGTTTGGATTGGTCACAAAGGATAATGTCACTCGCTCACACGAATATTCTTTGGTGTTCTCTGTTAGAACAAGATTGGTTCTGATCATATTTCAGAGTTTTGATGATAACAATAAAATATAATTTATATAATTGATACTCTGATGAGCATATTTCTTTGTTTCAGATAATGTTCTGACTGAAGTATTTTCTTAGATGAAAATCACTTTTACGTGCTGAGCTGAAAATAAATGAAGAAGTTCTTTGATGAAAGAACTAATTGTTTTAGCACAATTTCTGATGCTGACTCTGATAAGAAACTATTTAATGCATCTTCTAAAGCTTAGCAAGTTTCCATGTAAACATTGTTCAGAAGTATTTTGCAAGCAAGAGATGATAAGAAGTTATTTGCAAGCATATTCTGAATCAAGATGTGAAGCTAGTTCTGAAAGAATAAAGAAGCTAACAAGTCTTGTCAAGTTTCAGGAAACATGCTCTGACAAGTGTCATTTGTTCATTTAATGCAAAAACGGCTACAAGCACTCAAGTGTCTACGCTAGTTCATTGGAAAAAAAATACTGCAAGCAAACACGCAAACATTAATTTCTCCACACTTTTGAAGGAAGCAACATTCGTTTTCTTCATGCTATAAATAGAAGATCATTTATTGCAAGCCAACAACCCAACTACGTGAAAATATTCTGCTTCTCACAAATTATTTTACAAACACTTTGTGCAAAACTGATCTTAGTGAAAAATCACAGTTTGTGATATAGCTTTCTAAGAAGCAATTTGTTTCACTTTTGTAAAGATTTAATTCTTGTATTTGTTCCTTGAGAGACCAAGCTTGGTCATATTTCTCAAGAAGGCTAGGACTAGTTTGAGTCTTAGTGGTGTTAGTCACTTGTAAGTTTACTTGTGCTTTGAATTGTTAGTCACAACAGTTTGGTTATGTGCGTGTAATCTGTTTGATTATAGTGAATTAAGTCCTTGTTGAGAAAGGCGAAATCACCTTGGCGGGTGGACTGGAGTAGTTTGAGTTCAAACAAACCAGGATAAAAATAACCGTGTTTTTCCATTATTGTTAAGCCTTTAAGAAAAAGAAAAAGAGAAACTTATTCAACCCCCCTTGTTGTACCCCAAAATTTTCCCTCTCATTTCATCAACATTTCTCATCACAAGACTTTTGGAACTCAAGATCAAGCTAGGGTTTGCTCTGCCTAAGACACTTCCTTGCATTGTTGACCTAAAATAGGGTTTGAGTTTGCACAATGATGTTTTGACCCACAATTCCAAAAGTGACTTTCATACTTCATGTTGGACTCACGAGTTTGTCCATACCAAGTTTCAAGCCTTGATTCAAATTTTTGCCCAATCAATTGGACAGTTGACCTAAAAATCAACTGTATTGGGGAAAAAGTCAATTGTGGCCAATTGACAGTCAAACCTCATGAAATTTGATTCAAATCAACATTATGAACTCATATGAACCATTTGATCAAGTTTGGATCATAATTCCACAAGAAATTTGATCAGATCACCAAAAGGGCAAAATGGTCATTTTTAGGGTTTTGACTGTGCAAAGGCAATTTTTGACTGTTTGACCTAGCCAATGGCAAATAAAGCTCAACCATGGACTCAAGGACTCAATGAAATTGTCTTGACCCATTCAACAAGTTCAAAAGATCTCAAATGCATAGGATTGACAGATGAATTTTTCAGTCAATTGATCAAAATTTGACTGTATACTGAAAAGTCAAACTTTGACTTTTTGGTCAAAATCAAGTGCCAAGGGTCATTTTTCATCAATACATGTCAAATTATGAAACTTGTTCATCAAGAAACCCAAAAATGCAAATTAGGGTTTAAAATGGAAAAATTTCATAACTTAGAAATTTTCTAAGTTATAAAATTTTCTTATTTTTTCCTAACTTTGTCCCATTTTTTCACCAAGATGCAAATGGATTCAAACAAAACTTACAACATGAAAGTTTTATTCCATCACAAAGTCTACAACTTTGATTCACAAAGTTTTCTCAAAAGAAGCGTGTATCTCAAGTTATGATTTTTGGAACAAGGGTACCTAAAACTTTTAACTTAGAGAAATTTTGCCCTAGTTTAGGCAGGATTTTGACCCATCTTCTTGGCCATTTTTCACATAGTTCCACTTGGAGTTTCAAGTTTAATTTCAAATATGGATTATATTACATGTTGAAAGCTTTCCAAATTGTCCAAGAACTCCTCAAACACCTTTGTGGTTATGGAGAATCGAATGCTTGAAGTTGGCAAAAACTCACTTCGCAACCATGGCCAATACATGTTCATACCACTTGCCAAATCTGATCTAGCTAGCTTGGTTCACAATTACAGGCCTCTAAACCAGTTTGTACTCCATAATTTAATGCAAATCCATTGAGCCAAGGCATTGTCTTGGTCATTAGGGTATTGTACACTAGATTAAGCCTTAATTGGAAAAAGTAACATTGCCATTTTTGCTTGAACTTTGCTTTATGTCAAAACAACATCCTAGAGAATTGAACCAGATCTTATGCTGCAAATAAAATCCACTAATTAGAAGGGCCAAGAGGGTTGTATGCAGGGTGATAGGATGTCTTGTACAAGTCTATAACCTCACTTCCACTCTCTTGCTTCAAGAAGAAGAAAACTTGTCAAACAGAAGACATCTCACACATCTGATAAAACCAACTAAAACAAAGTTGTCAAACAAGTTTTGCATATCCTCACAAGCCAGAAGCACGAGCCCTTGACCCCTAAAAACTCCTTGTGCACAAAATCCCCATTTTCTTGCAAAACAGGGCCAGTTCTGCATTTTGCAAGCCACCATCAAATTCCATCGTGCGTTTTGTCCAAAGCTACTTCAAACACATTCCAACCAACATACCTGAGCTATCCAGACCACTCACAAGTTGCTGTAACTCCATTAACACACATTTCCATTTTGTTTGGAAGCTTTGTAGGTTGAGTTCTGTAGCACGATTCAGGCTACTTCAAAACAAGCTAAGCATTGGGAAAGCTCCATTGGACATCAGGCAAGCTCAAAAGAACCTCAAGCACCCTTGGAAGTTGCTGCATTGTCCAGCTCGAGTTCAACTGAAACAGGTATTTCATGAACTTCTATCTCTCTATTTAGGAATAGTTAGACTTAGGTTTGTGAATGAAAGATGTTGTATTCATAGCCCTGAAACCATACATGTGCTTAGTTTTCATGTATATTAATCATGCTAGGAGAATTTCGTTCATGAACTTTCTGGAAAAACTAGGTTAAAAATTAGGGCCAGAGAAATTCTCTCTGGTCTTTGAGAGTTAGCTTAAGTTTTTTATATGGTTAGATTCGTTGTTTGATGCTCTACAAGTTTCATGTTATGAGTTTTGTCAAAAAAACACAGAATCAGGAGATAACATTTTGAACATGGAACACGTGTGTTTCTGAACTGAGGAAGAAGATGAAGTTGGTTTTGGGCTGGGCCTGAACATGCTTGCTTTTGGCACCCCCCCACTTTTCTTTTTACACACCCTTGGCCATTTTCTTGTATATTTGTCATTTTTGCATTTTTATTTCAATTCTGACTTTATTATTTTATGTCTAAATATAAAAAATGCCAAAAAATTATTTTATATATTTTTTACATTTATTTGGTATTTATTTTTATTTTTACTAGTATAAAAATGTTTATATGCTTTTATATCATTTTGTTTAAATTAAAAAATAATACAAATAATACTTAAATGATTTATTTTATTATTATACACATTTGAAAATATTTTCTTGAAAAATATACATTTTGTAAATAAATTTTTTTTATTTTTTATACACACTTAATATACTTAATATATTTAATATATATATATATATATATATATATATATATATATATATATATATATATATATATATATATATATATATATATATATATATATATATATATATATATATATATATATATATATATATATATATATATATATATATATATATATATATATATATATATATATATATATATATATATATATATATATATATATATATATATATATATACATATTTTATTAAATAATTAAGATAAAAAACACAAAAATAATACATTTTTATTTTTATTAATATTTTATACTAAAAATACCATTTTTTCAATATACTTATATTTTTTGTACAAATTGATACATTATTATATATAAATAATAAATAATACTATTTATTTAAGAAATTAGGGTTTTTGCCCTAAAAAACAAAATAATTGAAATTGATTTTATTTATTTATTTACATTTCCCATAAAAAATACTTTTTACATACATAAATTTTTTTTTTGCATAATACACTTTATTTAATATTTATTTATTGTATTTATTTAAATATTATACATTTAATTGTTATGCCTTATACATTCAATTTGGTTGTAATAATTTAGAATTTAATTTCTTGCAAAATAATTCCCAATTCAAATTTGTACCCCCCTCCCTATATCATATTGTAATAGTGTAGAATTTAAATTCTCGCACCTTTAAGCTTTCAATTATGCCATGATTAGACTTAGGGTTTTGTATGCAAAAATCAAATTAACAAATAGTTTGACCTAATCCAAGATAAAAGTGCATGAAAAACAAAAACAATGCACACTTGCACCCCTAGGGTTACCATCCACTTGTTGCCTTCAAAAATGGGCCATGATATGCATGTCAAGTACTTTGGCAAAACAAAAATAAAACAAAAGATCATAGTCCCTCGATGACGCTATCTGAGTTGCCTAAACAAAATGATCAAGTCCCTTAAGAAAATTGCCAAAAATACTTGACACCATTGCTATCATGGTATATACGATGACTCGCGCCTGTCCCGTTTAAAATCCTAACACAAGGTTGTTCACCAAATACAATGGTGAAACAACACTGTTAAAAGGGTTAAAAACATAAGAAAGATCTTTGGGTAAAATAGGGTAGACAATTCTTAGTTACTTGATCAAAACTGGCAAAAACATCCTTGCTATTTTCAAAACACCCTTCACAAAACAATTTCAAAACCCTACTTTCAAACATTGAAAACTCTTCAAAAGACAAAAACACCTTTGTATATATTTAAACAAGAATCATTACAAAGGTTGCCACAACGATGGCCTCTTTTCAAAACATCTTTCAAAACCACACACAAAGCACTATTTCAAACAATCAAAGAGCACAATTTCAAACAATTGAAAAGCAAAGCAAGTGATCTAAGCAAGTAACTAAGAGCCCATGGATAACCATGGATATAAAGGGTGCTAATACCTTCCCTTTCTATAATCTACTCCCCGAACCCAAGAAAACATCTCAAAGGTCTTTCCTGTGCTTTTTGACCTTTCCTTAGGATAAAATAAAAAGTTGGTGGCGACTCTTGCTAAACCGAAACATTTGCGAACACAAACGCAAAATCCCAAGTCAGTTCTCCCACCGTATCACAGAACTGGCGACTCTGCTGGGGAGAACTTTAAAAGTGGAGTAACCTTAGGGCTTAGATCACCCTTTACATGATTGTTGTTTGCTTTGAATGCTTTACATTTGGTTCTCTTGTTTGGGCTTGAAATCC
Source organism: Vicia faba (assembly GCA_948472305.1). Lineage (NCBI taxonomy): Eukaryota > Viridiplantae > Streptophyta > Magnoliopsida > Fabales > Fabaceae > Vicia > Vicia faba. The sequence goes on from OX451736.1 coordinate 1,102,999,602, forward strand.
TCTACCAGGATTTGGGAAACATTCATAGGTAAATAGCAATATGTTGTGGAAACTGTGCTGGGTATACCAACATGGTTGAAGACATAGCTATATTAGTGCGACATATTTGTGAGTACAGGTAGCCTTTGAGTCAATCAAAGAGAATACGGGGCCACTGAGTGATGTCATAAAGCACTAATGAACTCTTAGAACCTTACTTGACCATCTTGGCCTTTTGTTAGGAGTAGTGAGATGACCGGCTTTGGTGCAGTCCGAAGTTGGTAGATACTCGATACTACACTCATTGAAGGTTGTTTTCTTGGAATATTTTGGTCGCTAGTTAAGTGGCTAAACCAAAACAATGAACATAGAAAACAATCCAGTGATATTGAGCTCCTTAGAACCCGGTTACTATTTATAGGACAAGTTTGAGCCAACTAAAATCAAGAGGGTACTTACCTATGAAACCTCATGCAAGCCTGAAACTAGGGTTTTATGTGACTTGCTTATACATGTGCTTGTGCATACATCATGAACATCATAAAGCATCATATGCATCCACTAACCATTTCAAGGGTTTGGATCTTCATATTTGTTCTTGTTTTGTAGGTCATGGAATCTCTTCGCAGGAAAACAATTCAAGTCAACCTTGTGAGAATCCCTCCTCAACTCAAGGAGCTTACTTCTAGGATTCTAGAGAATTCTCTCTTCAGTGAAAGACATGGTAGACTTCTCAACTTGGTCAACTCCAACATTGAAGAAGACATGGTGAAAGTTCTCTTCCAGTTCTTTGACCCCCTACACCACTGTTTCACGTTCCCTAATTACCAGTTAGTACCCACTTTGGAGGAATTTTCTCAACTCCTGAGGATTCCTATTCTTCATCAACTACCCTACAATGGTACGGAAAAAGAACTAAAGCCTTAAGATGTTGCTCAAGCATTACACTTGCAACCATCTGACATCAAGGGACATTGGGAAACCAGAAGTGGTGTCAAGGGTTTCTTGGCAAAGTTTCTGTTTGAGAAGGCACAAGACTGCTGGAATTCTCTTGATCTACAAGCCTTTGAAGAGATTGTGACACTCCTTATCTATGGGTTGGTCCTGTTCCCAAACCCGGATCAGCTTATAGATGTAAATGCTGTCAAGATTTTCATATCCAGGAATCCTATACCTACATTGCTTGGGGACATCCTACACTCATTTTACACACGAACAATGAGGAAAAGAGGTGTTCTCATGTGCTGTACTCCTATCCTAGCAAGGTGGTTTATTTCTCACCTTCCATAATCAGTTTTGAAGAATGAGCAGGGTTTAAGGTGGTCACAACGATTGATGACCCTCACACATTCTGATGTACATTGGTGTTCTCGGTCTAGAGAAAATGTCATCATCATTGATCATTGTGGGGAATTCCCTAATGTCCCACTACTTGGCATTAGGGGAGGCATTACCTACAACCCCTGTTTAGCTCTAAGACAATTTGGATATGCTCGGAGGGATGGCCCTCATGACATGCTGATTCCTGACCTAGTTTTTGACTTTGACAACGATGCGCAAGGACTTCGACAAAGGTTCATCAGAGCTTGGAGGATGCCCAACAAGGTGGATAGTAAGACATTGGGGCACAAAAATTCCATTCCCCTTGAGCCTTACCTCAAGTGGGTACGAACCCGCGCCCAGAATCTTATGATGCCATACCCTCACATTCTCCCCGTGATCAAAGAGCCTGTTATGGAAGGAGAGGTTCCGTACACCATCCTACATCCTGACATGCCAACATCATGGGAAGAAATGCAAAAGAGTTGGATCCAAATCAAGGAAGAACGGAATACTTTTAAAGCCAGCTTCTATGCCAGTGAGAAGAAGGTTTTGGAGCTTACTCGCCGACTTCATGAGGAGGAAACTCTCAACACTTACATTGCACCAAAGAGGATGCACAATGTCTTTTTACATTAAGAATTTTGTAATATTGTGCCCATGGGGCACTTATGTACTAACAATTTCTTCTTAATATGACGTGTGTTCCTTTTTGTTTGCAACAAATTTGAATTTCTAGATCCTTGAATGCATTACATGAATAACATACCATTCATCATATGCATAAAGAGGTCTTCACACCAGGTTTCCTTATCTTTCTGCTGTTTATTTATGCAAGATGGATTTGGAGCAGACGGTAAAGGATCTACAGGCACAAAATTCACAATTCCAGCAACTCCTCATGACCTTGGCAAAGGGTCAAGAGGACCTCAAAGCTCTGTTGGCGAAGAATAAAGAGAAAAAGAAGAAGAGGCCCAGAGTATCCACTTTTGGAAGAAGGTTTGAGAGCAATGCTAGGAAGGTTCTTGAGTTCCCCTCAACGTCTGACGAAGGGGCTGGTAAAGGGAAATGGGCTGCTGTACCTTATGAATCTGAGGTTGAAGAGGAGGAAGAGGAAGAAGACGAAGACTACTCCGAACAACAGTATCCCCCAGCGGATGATAAATATAAGAATCTTGAGGATAGATTGGCAGCCATGGAGTTGCAGAGGGTACCCGGTTTGGATTTTGAAGAACTAGGGCTAGTAGCTGGGGTTGTTATCCCTCCCAAGTTCAAGATACCGACATTTTCTAAGTACGGCGGTCTGTCTTGCCCAAAGATGCACCTGAGGTCGTATGTCAGAAAGATCCAACCCCACTCATCCGATAAGGACCTCTGGGTACATTTTTTCCAAGACAGTTTATCTGGCACGCAACTAGATTGGTTCTATCAACTCGAGAGATCAGAGGTTCACAATTGGGAAGACTTAGCAGCTGCTTTTTACCGTCAATATCAATACATTGCTGATTTGGCGCCCACTCGTACTCAGTTACAAAGTATGGGGATGGCTTCCAATGAAGGATTTAAAGAGTATGCCCAGAAGTGGCGTGATCTGGCTGGAAGGGTGCAGCCACCGTTGTCAGATAGGGAGTTAGTTGACATGTTTCTGGGGACCCTGTCTGGCCCTTTCTTCAACCATCTAATCGGGAGTTCTTCCGCGGGATTTACTGAACTAATTTTGACCGGCGAAAGGGTCGAGGCCGGTATTAAAAGTGGTAAGATTCAAAAAGATACCTCTGCGTCCGCTGCTGTTAAGAAATCCTTCCCATCTAAGAAGGAAGCCTCTGCTGTGTATTCTCAGAAGGGTCAGGGAAGAACCGAGCGCCGACCAACTGTAGGGGCTGTGATGATTCAAAACTCTTCAAATGATCAACCTCGCGGCAATCGGTCGAGACCTAATCAACAACGGGTAGAAAGGCCACAATGGTAGTTCACCCGAATCAACATGACGCTCGCTCAAGTACTCCCTCATTTGTTGAAGCTGAATCTTACCAGTTTGAAGGAAGCGCCAAAGAATCCTAACACCTCCTCTCCATACTACCACTCCAATGCCAAATGTGCTTACCATTCTGACAGTGTTGGGCATGATACCAATAATTGTTGGGCGCTTAATAACAAAATCCAGGACCTAATTGATGCCAAGGAAGTAGAATTTGATGCTCTTGAGAAGCCCAATGTAATATCTGCTCCGATGCCCAAGCACGGTCACAATGTTCATGCCGTTATAGAAGACCTCCATGTTACTGATGTTGCTGATCTTTTAACCCCGTTACTAGTGATTAAAGAGAAGTTGATGAGAGCCGGGATATTCCCAGGCTGTGGGAAGGACTGTTACTTTTGTTTGAACATACGAGCTGACTGCCCAATGTTGAAATCAGGAGTCCAACGCCTGATGGATACCCAAGAGATACTTTTCCAGAAAACCCCTGTTGATACCTTCACTACTCCTGCTACTTTTGCTACTTCAACCAACGATATTGCAATCATAACCATTTCCGACAATCCTCCTAAGGCTTGCAAAAGGCCTGTCAGGATTACGCCCGACCCTAAATTTGTACCTTTAAAGATCACCATGCCGGGACCTGTCCCGTAACAATCCAGCAAAACGATACCATGGAACTATGGAGGAGAAATCTTTTATCATGGTATCAAACAAATTGAAGCAGTCCAAGAGAATTCTAAAGAAGAAAACCCTGATATAAGGAACATTGCGGGTACAAGCAAGATTACCCGCAGCGGCCTAATTTTTTCTCCAGAGATTGCTCCCCCTCGAGCATTCTTCGGACCCTCGAAAGCTTCCGTACCTGTTAGGCCATCTGTGCAAGGCCCAATGATTGAAGAATTGGATACTCCTGAAGTAAGGCCATCTGTTGATACTACCAATAAGGGTAAGGGGATACTAGAAGCGCCTGTCAGGACGAAGGCTCATGATGTGGTTATCCCCGAAACCACTTAGAAAGAAATGGATGAAATCTTGAAAATAATCAGAAAAAGTGACTACGACGTTGTGGAACAGCTAGGGCAGACCCCTTCTAAAATTTCAATGTTGGCTCTTCTACTCTGCTCTGAGGCCCATGCAAAGGCCCTGATCAAATTTTTGAAAGCGGCACATGTACCCCAAGAGACTTCGGCTGACCAGTTTCAAGAGTGTGTGGCCAGTCTTACTGCTGATAATGGCCTTGGCTTTTCCAATGCTGGCTTGACTCCCAAAGGAAGGAAACACAACGATGCGCTACATGTCTCAGTTGAATGCAAGGAAACCACCCTCGCCCATGTCTTAGTTGATACTGGTTCTTCCTTGAATGTGCTGCCGAAGAAAGCCTTAGACTGTTTGGACTGCGAAGGATTGACCCTCAAACCTAGTAACATTGTTGTTAGGGCCTTTGATGGGTCCAGAAGAATGGTTCATGGAGAGGTTGACATTCCTATAAAAGTAGGCACAGAAGTTTTCAACTCCACCTTCTATGTGATGGACATCCATCAGTCATATTCATGTTTGTTAGGAAGACCGTGGATCCATTATGCCGGGGCAGTTACCTCCTCTTTGCACCAAATGCTGAAATATCCTGTCAAGGGTAAGATTATAATAGTGCACGGCGAGGAAGAGTACATGATAAGTCATCTCAATTCCTTCCGATATGTGGAGTTGGATGGCGAGTTCATCGAAACGCCTTTCCAACATTTTGAGGAAGTTTCTCCTGAGGTAGCAGTTGCGAAGACAATGGTTAAGGTGCCTATCATTCCCAAGCATGTATCTAGAATGGCATCTCTCAAGGACGCAGAGGCTATAATTAAAGAGGGGAAGAGTACAGTATGAAGGCAATTTCCTGATTTTCCCCATAAGACGGACAAGTTTGGGTTAGGGTTTACTGCTGTAGGACAAAAGGCTATGCGTCGCTCCAAGGTTGGAAGACTACCCGTCAAGATCTCTCACCATGGAATCAATGCTGTAGAAGATGAAGATGAAGAGAGCCACTTTGAAGATTGGATCTTTCTGACCGTCGAAGGGGGTTTAAGCAACTGGGAAGCAAAGGATTTTATTCCCATCACCTTTATCATCCAATAATTTTATCTTTGAACAATTTCCCATTTATAGTCTGTAATAACTAAACAATTTGCACACTATTTTCACCTCATGCCTTGCCCGGGGCATGTAGGTCCATTTGTAAGGGCTTGATCTTCTTCATTATCATATGCCTTGTTTTAATGAATCATTGGACGTTTTTCATCTATAAACTGTTGTGTTCATTTTATTTCCTTTTGCATTTTGTTTGTTTAAGGATGGCTATCCCTTACACACACCCACACTCATAAATGCAGGTACCCATCCACTCCGGATTCCATGGGTGACTATTCTGCTTTAGCCTTCGATAACTCTGAAGATTTGGTCAATCATGCTGAGTACAAAGTTGACAAAGATTGTGAAGTGCCGGGAGAGTTAGCCAGACTTTTTCAACAAGAAGAGAGGGCTATTCTGCCTTATGAAGAGTTGCTAGAAACCATCAACTTGGGGACAGAGGAAGACAGGAAAGAAGTAAAAGTGGGTGCCAACCTGGAACCAAGTGTCAAAGAGCGCTTAGTGCAGTTGTTGAACGAATATGTTGAAATCTTCGCCTGGTCTTATGAAGACATGCTGGGACTAGACACAGATATCGTGGTCCACCGTCTCCCCACAAGAGAGGATTGTCCACCGATCAAATAGAAGGTCCGCCGGATGAGGCCTGACATGTCTGAGAAGATCAAGGCTGAGGTAATGAAGTAATTCAACGCTGGCTTTCTGGCTGTTACTTCCTATCCACAGTGGGTTGCTAACATTGTGCCCGTGCCTAAGAAGGACGGCAAAGTCAGAATGTGTGTGGACTATCGGGATTTAAACAGGGCTAGCCCCAAGGATGATTTTCCACTGCCACATATCGACATCTTGGTTGACAACACAGCTCAACACAAGGTTTTTTCCTTCATGGATGGATTCTCGGGATACAACTAGATCAAAATGACCCCCGAGGACATGGAGAAAACTACTTTTGTCACGCAATGGGGTACCTTCTGCTACAAAGTGATGCCATTCGGACTGAAGAATGCAGGGGAAACCTATCAACGTGCCATGGTAGCTTTGTTTCATGATATGATACATCATGAGATCTAAGTTTACGTAGACGACATGATAGCTCGATCACAGACAGAAGAAGAACACCTTGGTCATTTGCAAAAGCTGTTTGCCAGGTTGAAGGAGTATAAGCTCAGACTGAACCCAAACAAGTGTACTTTTGGAGTTAGGTCTGGTAAACTTTTGGGATTTATTGTCAGCAACAAAGGCATTGAGGTTGATCCAGCTAAAGTAAAGGCTATACAAGAAATGCCTGCCCCCCGCACTGAAAAGGAGGTTAGGGGATTCTTGGGACGCTTAAACTATATTGCCAGGTTCATCTCTCACCTGACATCTACCTGTGAGCCAATCTTCAAGCTGTTGAAGAAAGATCAGGTGGTTGAATGGAACGATGATTGTCAAGTTGCTTTTGATAAGATCAAGGAGTATTTACTAGAACCTCCTATTTTGATGCCACCCGTCGAAGGAAGGTCGTTAATCATGTATCTGACTGTTTTGGATAACTCAATGGGGTGCGTGCTGGGCCAACATGACGAGTCTGGCCGAAAAGAGCATGCCATTTATTACCTTAGCAAAAAGTTTACCGACTGTGAGACTCGCTACTCACTGCTCGAGAAAACTTGCTGCGCTTTGGTATGGGCTGCCCGCCAGCTAAGGCAGTATATGTTGACTCACACCACTTTGTCGATTTCCAAAATGGATCCGATCAAGTATATCTTCGAGAAGCCTGCTTTATCTGGAAGAATCGCTAGATGGCAAATGATCCTGACTGAGTATGATATCCAGTATACTACCCAAAAAGATATAAAGGGGAGTGTACTAGCTGACCATCTAGCTCATCAAGCCGTCGAAGATTACCAATCCATGAGATTCGACTTCCCTGACGAGGACATCATGACATTGGACAACATTGAAGGTAACAGACCGTATGACGGACCTGAACAAGGATCCCGATGGACCCTGTACTTTGATGGTGCTTCAAATGCACTTGGCAACGGTATTGGTGCGGTACTCATTTCTCCGGAAGGTTGTCATACACCCTTCACTGCCCGGCTTTGCTTCAGCTGTACCAACAACATGGCTGAATATGAAGCTTGCATCTTTGGTCTCAAGGCTTCTATAGACTTGGGAATCAAATCTTTGGTTGTATTTGGGGACTCGGATTTGGTTATCAGTTAAGTCAAAGGAGAGTGGGACACCAAACATCCTAATCTTATCCCATACAAAGAACATGTCTTAACATTGTTGCCACATTTCGAGCAGATTACCTTCGAGCATTTCCCGCGAGAAGAAAATCAGCTAGCAGATGCCCTGGCTACAATGTCTTCCATGTTTAAACTCAACTGGGATAACGAGGCTCCCCAAATTACCATCGAGCGAATGGACGAACCTACGCACTGTCATGAGATTAATACCGAAGAAGTAGTGGAACCGCCTTGGTTTCATGAAATCAAAAGGTATCTCCAGACTAGAGAATATCCTGAAGGAGCTTCAATCAATGATAAAAAGTTCTTAAGGAGATTTGCTGCCAAGTTCTTCCTAAGCAATGGCATCCTTTATAAGCGCAACCATGATTGTGTTCTACTTCGTTGTGTGGACAAGGTTGAAGCAGAGTTAATCATGACCGAGATACACAGTGGCACATTCGGCACCCACTTGAGCGGACATACGATGGCTAAGAATATTCTAAGGGCAGGCTACTACTGGTCTACCATGGAAGCTGATTGTCATCAACATTCCCGTACCTGCCACAAATGCCAAGTCTATGCCGACAAGGTGCATATTCCTCATGTTCCTCTCAACGTTCAGACAGCCCCTTGGCCATTCGTAATGTGGGGCATTGACATGATTGGAGAGATCAAGCCTACGACATCCAATAGACATCGCTTCATCTTGGTCGCTATTGATTATTTCACCAAGTGGGTCAATGCAGCTTCCTTTGCCTCTGTTACAAAGAATGTGGTTGCCCGATTTATCAAGCAGAACCTCATATGCCGGTATGGTGTCCCCGACAGGACTATCACGGACAATGGTACAAATTTGAACAACACTATGATCACCCACTACAAGAAAATTGGCAGATTGCGACAGGTATTTTTGTAGATTACGACGGTTAAAACCGTCTTAATTTGCTTTCCACGACGGTTGCTTTACCGTCGCAGAAGTGTGTGTCCCCAACCTATTTCGCGACGGTTACAAAAACTGTCGTTCATGTTTACGACGGGTTGATACCGTCGTGACTATCTTTTGAGTTTCTTTTAATTATTGATGGCGACGGTTCGATACTGTCGTGAATATCTTTTGAAATTGATTAAATTGTTTATGGCGACGGTTCGGTACTGTCGCCATGACTTTTGTTTATGTCTTGATTTTTTTTTATTTTTCTATTATATATATTTTTTATTTAAATTATTATCTATGTAAAAAATTTTAAATATAGTTTTTTTTGTGTTCTTTTTTTCTTTAAATTATTTCTTCTTTAATATATTTATTTATAGTATTATTTTTTGTTTTATTTTCTATCACTTTGTAATATAGTAAAAATAATTTCAATAAAAAATATTTAACATCAATACAAAAATATTCTTATAAAAGAAGCCAAAAAGGGGTATAAAAGGTGTTGTATAAGAATAGAATCAGCTGGAGTATTGTTTTAAAGTAATATTGTACGATATTACCCGAATCTAGTTTGCAAACGATTAAGTTAAACAATTCCATACAACAAAGCGACAGTGGACACGATAAATACATGTCCAAATGAATAATATAATCCTGAAATAAAGCATTACATCATATTGTGTTCCCACTCAAACTCATGTCTCATCATCTCCCATACTGACTGAATAATGCCCGAAGTTCCTGCCCTGTTTGATTCAACAAAAATGGAATCCAGTCAAACTAAATCCAAAGGGACAAATACAAGTAATTTTGTGCTATCTAAATTTATCAGATGTTTGCATAAGTGACAGCAAAGTTTTCATAAATGGCATATTTTATTGAACATATATTTCAACGAAGGTTTTCACAAATGTTTAGACTTTGAATTGTATCATGTATAAATCAGAAAAGATGAAATCATGCAACTGATATAGCAAGAATGCTAACCTCCGATAATACCCGCTGCTTGTTAAGTAATTGGGTCCTAGCCTTGTTCAAAACAGAATTTGGTGACTTGAACATCCTCTGCATGTAAAAAATTTAGGGAGATCAGCAGATAATAAGTGAAATCTGGAGAAAGTCATGAACTAAATCACGAGATTATGTAGCACAACTACCAGGACAAAACTCACCTTTTCACCACCAGACATTCTGTGCTCACCATTGTTAAGCTTTTTCTTGGGTGTGAAACCAAAGACATCATGTAAGAATTCATTGTCCTAATATCATTGAGGAAGAGGGGCAGGAAAATCTCTCCTATTGTACCATTTCATAATTTATAATTATTATACATTTTGTCCATTACTTCTTTATACAACTCATCCCACATGGTATACTGTAAAACCTCACAAGCACTATATAAACCCCTATATCATACACAACTATAACTCACACTCTCCCCTTAAGCCATAGTAGCTAATAACTAGTATTTGCAACATAATACTAGCTATATTACTACAAGAGTTTTACTAAAATGGCTTCCAAAACTTATTCCTCTCTTGCAGTTTTCCTCACAATCAACATTCTCTTCTTTACCTTCTCTTTAACACCGTCGACAATAGCCCATGTGTATTTCTCCTCTTGCTTCAATTTTTCTTCCTTCAGAGCTTTCTTCTCCTGCATAAAGGGTTAAGACAGAGTCAACAATTTAAAGATAGATGACATGAATTATGGAAGGTTCAACTGGTACAAGGAAAGAAGATAAGAATTCTCAAAAGAATTCAGAGTATGCAATAAACTGACTGATTCTAGAAAGCCACTCTCCAATTACAACTGAGTTCAAAAACTAACACTCCCTATAATAAAGGACTAAGATAGGAAGACCCAATATCAATGAGATTTCACACCACAAAGCTCTTTCACCACTCTTTAACTTCCAAGCCAGTTTAGCGATGCAAGCCCAATGTCAATGAGATTTCTTTGCCCCAAACCTCCCTGATTCTTAGCACAAGTGATCTTCTTCCAGTGGATTGTATGAAGTTGTTTGGCACATTCATTGTATCCCCATATGAAAGATCTCTGCATTTTGTTGTATCTATTAGAGGCAGCTCATTGGGATCATTCTTCACATCATGGAGTAGGTATCAGTTCAAATTGGTTCTTTAGCATCCATCAATGCAACTTGTTCAATCAACTTTCAAGAGGGCAGAATAAATCTGAACACCGCCAATATCACTGTGGCATTTACCAACAACTTCAACACCTGCTACTTAACTACAATTGAAACTCAAGTAACTTATTAACTATTGATTATATATCTATATCCAATGGCAACCATAAATACGAAGAACACACATTGTGTGGATTGCAATGTAATAAATTGGTCTTCTTGCCTTTCCCAAATAAAATGGTCCAGCCTTGAAATTCTTCTCAGGCATTACCATTCTTGCAAATATTGGAACTGCATAACCACCAACCCAACCAATTGTGCATATTGAAGTTATTGCAGTAAATACCACATTCACCTTCAATATTGGTAGACCAAGAAGAATGCATATTGCTGCACATAGCCATACAGCATTTGTAGGAACCTTGTGCTTTGGATGCAATTTTCGCCATAGGAACGAAAACGGCACTCCCTTATCTCTTGACAGTGCATAAACCTGAAAATTACATTGTTTAAGATAAACTCAAATAAATCAATCAAAATCAAAAAGGCTCGTAGGGTCGTAGTACTTACGACTCTGGCAGCGCTTGTGGTGATTGAAAGTCCACCAAAGAAGAAAGAACCCCAAATTATAAATAGTAGAACTATTGCTCCTGCAGAATTGTGATATCTTCCATGGAATGCATCATACAATATCTGTGCTGGCACAAATGCTCCAGCAGTCTCATTGTTTGGATCATAAAGATAAGCGAAATCCTGAATCAGAGATGGAAACCGGTGTTAATTATCACTCTTCTGTCAAAAGCTGAAGTGTTAATTGGTTGATTATATTTATTTATACCTGAATGCTGAATGTGAGTGCCAAGATATAAGCCCAACCAAATACTGAAATGATGGCAAGACTACCTAGTATTGCAATAGGTCCGTTCTTGTCTGCGCCTTTAGTTTCTTCGGTTAGATGCGCTGCAGCATCGTATCCATAGAGGGAATATTGGCTCACAAGAAACGATAGAATCACCGCATACGGTTTGCTTGATATTCCTGTTGTATTAGGTGCTAATTCAAAGTTTGTGAATACATATGAACCTGATTGTGTAGTTAGTGCCACTAGAGGTAACATTATAACTATCACTGCTCCACCAATAACCTGTCACAGTAAAAATGATTATGAGTAAATTGTGATGTACATTTTAGAGTCAAGATACAACGCATTCACTGTAATCAGTAAGTTGGAATAGTTAGATAAAGAAGCAAAAGTACCTGCCACCATATTGAAATTATATCGATGAAGGCGATAACTTCTAACGCAAATGTGTTCAATGCTGCCCAAATAACAGTGAGGCCAATGTACATACATAAGAATAGCCATTTCGGGGCAAAGTACCCTCCGCCTTTATTCGTGCCTGTCGAGAGTAGGATTATACTCTGCAATGTTTGTGATCCTGCATACGCCTTTCCGAATTCCAACCATGAAAAGTATGAGTTACGATGCACACATTCTATGAAAACACCGAGTCGAAGTTTAACCAAATTAGTCCTTTTACCTGAGTCCCTATCCCAGCAATAAGACCTATGGTTTCAAGCCAAGCACAGCACTGTTGGGTCCTCCATCATTTTCTCTAAAGCATCCACCGATAAGACTGATTTTTCTATCAAAAAAAAAACAAGGTCATTAAGAACATTTGGTTAATTCATACAGGCACAGAAGCTCATTTATGACAACTTTAAAAGAACAAATATTACAAACACAATGTGTTATATGATAAAAAAAAGGTATAAATTAATTGCAGCCTATAATGTCAATATGAGAAGAAAACAATGCGACTAGTAATTACTCATGTGTGATTTATGACGCTGTTTTAACCCAGGGACTGGAAATCAGTATGCAATGTGTTAGAAACCCAAGAATTGGGTTCCAAAGAAAGAACACTTTTTTTATTAAGAAATATGATAGAATAGGAGAGAATTCTCCCAACTTAGATCCTACCACAGGGTCTTAGCTTCCTTGTATGATTTTGACCACAACTGCTCATACTTCCTATATAATACATTTTTTAACCGACTTCTTTTCCCTTTTGTTTATTTACTAAATTTTTTTTGTTGTCTTAAGAGAAGTCCTGTTTTAATTTCTTTCCTTGATAAATTGTTTTCTTACCTAAATAAGCAAAAACAAAAAAAATGACAATATACCAGTCACTTAAGTGCCATTTTTGCAGCAACATTTATTTGTCATATCCTAGTGGCTAGTGCATACTTGCTATGGTTGTCAACTCATGGCAGCAGGTGCAATGAACACAAATGGTAATTAAAAGCAGAACTTACCTGATATCCATGTGAAAGATGCCCACCATGGGGAAGATCGAGTGCCATAATTCTCTCATGAGGTTTCAATAAAGCAGTGTAAACTTGGAAATTGGAAGGAGATCCAGATAGCGACTGTACATTGACTGTCAAAAGCAGATTATGTAATAATGTAAATAAGATTCTCTAAAAAAAACATATGATCAAAATTTGTTCACCTAAATTGCAGAGGTTAGTATTCCTTCTACTCTTATCAGCAAATCCTTAAGATAATCAAGAAACAAAACAGGATACAAAGCATTGTCAATCACGCCACTAAGCCACTTCATCCAACCCTGCTGAAACCCCCAAAACGGACCCAAAGCAGTCGAAACCCAAACAACATAACCACTATTTTCAGGGAACATGGTACCCATTTCAGCCGTTATCAAAGCTTCCGGAACACTCCATATAAACGGAAAAACCAAAAATCCAAGTAAAGCTAACAAAGGACCAGCTGCTTTCACAGTATCCTCAACACCAAAAGGCCCTCTTGATACCTCATAGAAGATGAGAAACACAAGAGGTAAAACTGAAACTTTCCTCATATGATTTGTTGCCTTCGGGGAAGCCGATTCACCTACTGCGACATACTGGCTCCCACTTCCGGGGTTCTCCCCCATTGTATTAAAATCTTGTTGTCTATTATATGATGTAGTCCTCAATTTCTGCAACCAGCTAAAACATACATTTTTTTTCTTTTATAAGAATCCTATAACAATCATAACTATAACATCAAATCAAAGTGAATACATACACTATATTCATACTATTCATACATAACACAACCAAGTGAATTTGAGACTCACTTTATTGAATCAAAATATAAAATATGGCAAACTAGATTTGTCAATTCTACCGATAAAAAAAACATTAATTAATAAAAACCACACGATAAAAACAGATCTCGGACACCGATTTCAAACAAAAAACCTGAAAATTAAATAGCAAACCCTTCGGCGCAAGTAAGGAAGTTATTTATGGTTAAAATTGAGGGTTTTAAAAAGTCAAGCAAAATTGGGACCCCAATTAAGAAGAGAGAATGAACGAACCATGTGAGAATTGTAAGCGTGTCAGGTTATAGGAGATAGTGACTTCTGCAACGGAATCTGATGTTGAACGAAAGCTACCATAGCTAAACACTCTCACCCCAGAAACTGACTGAAGAGAAAAAAGCGGTGGAGCCAAAAGGACGTGTCGTCTGGGACCGATTATGTGTACGGGACTTAAATTTGGTATGGTTACGATGTTTAAGCCAAATATGGGATTGTTGGATTGAGATTATATTTATAAGTTTTTTTTTTTAAGATTTTAAAATATTTTATAAAATCAGAAAAAATAGTGTTGCCCTGATTGTGTAAATTAATTTTATACTATCGATCAATCACAATTTTGTATCAGAATAAATTATATTTTAATTTTAAACTTTTTTAAAGGTTTTGGGTGCGACGGTTGTTTTACCGTCGTGAAATGAATTTTAGGACGGATAATTTTACCGTCGTGAAAGGTTTAAGGGTGCGACGGGTGCTTTACCGTCGTGATATGCCTTTTAGGACGGTTAATTTTACCGTCGTGACTAGTTGTTGGTGAAAAATCAATGTTAAAAGTGTTAAATGGGGGCCGACGGTTGTTTTACCGTCGTAATAATAATATTATGATGGTTAAATATACCGTCGCAAAATAAATATTAGGGACGGTTGGTGTCAACTGTCGTAAACACTGTCTCTATATGTCAATTACGACAGTTATCACATAACTGTCGCAATTTTTGTGTCGTTAAACACTAATTTTCTTGTAGTGACCGCTCTATGCGAGCAGCTCAAGATTTATCATCACAATTCATCTCCCTATCGGCCGAAGATGAACGGTGTTGTTGAAGCCGCGAACAAAAATATCAAGAAGATCATTCAAAAGATGACAATCACCTACAAGGACTGGCATGAGATGTTACCGTTTGCTCTGCATGGATATTGTACCACGGCACGTACTTCAATAGGGGCAACCCCATTTTCTTTGGTGTATGGCATGGAAGTTGTCTTACCTCTGGAAGTTCATATTCCTTCCTTAAGGATTATGAAGGACGCTGGTTTGAGTGAAGACGATTGGATTCAGATCCGGCTTGACCAACTTAATTTGATCGACGAGAAGCGACTCACTGCTGTTTGTCATGGTCAGACGTATCAAAAACGGATGATCAAGGCTTTCAACAAGAAAGTCAGGCGTCAGGTATATCAAGTCGGAGATCTTGTAATCAAGTGGATCATCTTACCGCAAAGTGATCCCAGGGGCAAGTGGACTCCTACTTACGAAGGACCATTTGTGATCAAGAGCATCTTTTCTGGTGGGGCAATGATTCTGACCACCATGGACGACAACGATTTGTCGCACCCTGCGAACGCAGACATAGTCAAAAGATACTACGCATAAAACGACCCGGCAAGTTGAAAACCCGAAAGGGCGACTTGGGCAAAAATGGGCATCCCGGTGAATCGAAAACCCGAAAGGGCGGTTCAGGCAAAAATTAGGGATAAAACAAAAAATCTATGCACCCGGCAAGTTGAAAACCCGAAAGGGCGACTTGGGCAAAAAAGGGTTTCCTGGTGGATCGAAAACCCGAAAGGGCAGTCCAGGAAAAAGTTAGGGAATTAAAGCGTATGACTATGTCTCGTCAGATTAATTTATGAACAATCTCTTCACCAACAAGCTCCAAGCTTCTGACCAATCCAGTCATCAGCGGACGAAGCAGCAAATGGACAAGATATTCAGAGTTGTGAAGGCTATAGCAGAATGGGAATCCCATAGAATTGTTACACATAGCCATCTTTCTTTTGTATAAATTATTTTTCAATTCTTACGACAACATTCTCTTACTAGGATGTCTGTATCCTTTGTACAAAGATACTCACGAAAGTTAAATACAAAGATACTTCAAAGTGCAGAAATTTGCTTGCCTTTCTTTTCTTTTTACACTTATGTTTTATTTGAAAACGTCCAATGTTTTGTTAAATAGGCATATGCATTTGAATATAATCACTGCTTACAAATAAAACGAAATTGAAAAAGGATAATTACTGATAGGTTGAAGGTGTAGGAAGATATGTTTGTGCCATTTCAGAAGAAATCCCCTACGATACATCATTCAGATCCTCAACAAAGCTAAAATTTGGAGTATATTTCCCCAGCGGAGTTAAGCTTCAAGATCCTCAGCGGAGCCAGTGCATTCCAAAACTTGATTCCCCAGCTGAGTTAAGTTTCAAAATTCCCATCAGAGTTAAGCTTCAAGATCCCCAGTGGAGCCCGAAAACCCTGAAAATCCGATCCCCAGCGGAGCCAGATTAGTGAACATTTCCCCCACAGAGTTATCTCCCAGCAAGATCAAAGATTCCCAGTTTCATTTCTCCAAGCAGAAGCCTTCTAGGTTTTAACCCCCCAGTAGAGATTTTCAGAATTTTCCCTATTTCCCAGGAAAGTCATGAAGGATTCTCATTCCTTGCAGAAGTTGTCAAAGGCTTTGTTAATCCCCACAAATCACCGAGGATTTCCAATCTCCGGCAGTGGTCCAAGGATTTCTCCTTCTCAAGCAATCAGAGATCTTTAATCCTCAAGCAGTCAGTAAGGATTTCTCATCTTCAGTATTCAGAGATTTTTGGAATCCCCAGCATCGGTCAAGGATTTACTTTCCCCGACAGCAGTCAAAGATTTCTTTATCTCCAATATCAAGGATTTATTTTCCTCAGCAAGACAGCTACTCAGCTTACATGCACGTCCATTATATTCATATATCATAAACATTGATGAAATACAGTTCATTGCATCATACATATCATGCAACATAACTTTGTGTTTAGCTAACATTTTACCCTTTTCAGGATAAAATTAAAAGGCTATCGTTAACAATCTTTCTGATACAGTATGGATACACCCCAGACACGGCGGTCATTATATTACTCATTCACAATTTCAAGACAAAATACAGTACAGATACACCCCAGACACGACAGTCATTCTACTACTCATTCAGACTTCAGTAATCCGATACAGACTAGATACGCTTCAAACACGGATGCCATTCTGGCCTTTACACCAGCAGTTTGATTCTCCCCAGTGCAGTCGCCACAGAAGTAATTCTATCACTTATTCAGATCCCAGTTACAGTCTCAGATACACTCCAGACACGAAAGTCATTCTGCTACTCATACAGATCTCAATTTCAGATAGAGTCCAGATACGCTCCAGACACGGTTTCCATTCTGTCACTCATTCAGAATTTATCCCCAGCCCAGAGATGCTCCATACACAGATGTTTCTCTGTCGCCCATTCAGAATTCAGATACAATACAGATACACTCCAGACACGGCAGTGATTCTGATATTCATTCAAAGTTCAAATACAGTCACAGCTCAGATACGCTCTAGACACGGACGCCATTCTTTTTTTCATACAGAATCAGTCTCCAGATACAGCTCAAATGCATTCCAGACACGGATACCATTTTGATGCTCATTCTTCTGACCTACAACATTGCAATTCAGCAAACATTCTTGGATGGCATCTTTAAGCCCATCTCCAGCAAGATTCTACCATCTCTAAATGGCATCTTTAAGCCCATTTCGTCAACTTTATTTTAACGAGTGCAAATTTACGGGCACTCTAGTGTCCAATCCTCTTTTACCTTCGAGTCGCAAAAGGAAAACTCGCCAATCTAACTCTTCAGGTTCAAGAAGATTGAACAAGGGCAACTGTTGTACCCCAAAACTTTCCCTCTCATTTCATCAACATTTCTCATCACAAGACTTTTGGAACTCAAGATCAAGCTAGGGTTTGCTCTGCTCAAGACACTTCCTTGCACTGTTGACCTAAATTAGGGTTTGAGTTTGCACAGTGATGTTTTGACCCACAATTCCAAAAGTGACTTTCATACTTCATGTTGGACTCACAAGTTTGTCCATACCAAGTTTCAAGCCTTGATTCAAATTTTTGCCCAGTCAATTGGACAGTTGACCTAGAAATCAGTTGTATTGGGGAAAAAGTCAACTGTGGCCAATTGACAGTCAAACCTCATGAAATTTGATTCACATCAACATTATGAACTCATATGAACCATTTGATCAAGTTTGGATCACAATTCCACAAGAAATTTGATCAGATCACCAAAAGGGCAAAATGGTCATTTTTAGGGTTTTGACTGTGCAAAGGCAATTTTTGACTGTTTGACCTAGCCAATGGCAAATAAAGCTCAACCATGGAATCAAGGACTCAATGACATTGTCTTGACCCATTAAACAAGTTCAAAAGATCTCAAATGCATTGGATTGACAGATGAATTTTTCAGTCAATTGATCAAAATTTGACTGTATACTGAAAAGTCAAACTTTGACTTTTTGGTCAAAGTCAAGTGCCAAGAGTCATTTTTCATCAAGACATGTCAAATTATGAAACTTTTTCATCAAGAAACCCAAAAATGCAAATTAGGGTTTAAAATGGAAAAATTTCATAACTTAGAAATTTTCCAAGTTATAAAATTTTCTTATTTTTTCCTAACTTTGTCCCATTTTGTCACCAAGATGAAAATGGATTCAAACAAAACTTACAACATGAAAGTTGTATTCCATCACAAAGTCTACAACTTTTATTCACAAAGTTTTCTCAAAAGAAGCTTGTATCTCAAGTTATGATTTTTGGAACAAGGGTACCTAAAACTTTTAACTTAGAGAAATTTTGCCCTAGTTTAGGCAGGATTTTGACCCATCTTCTTGGCCATTTTTCACATAGTTCCACTTGGAGTTTCAAGTTGCATTTCAAAGATGGATTATAGTACATGTTGAAAGCTTTCCAAATTGTCCAAGAACTCCTCAAACACCTTTGTGGTTAGGGAGAATCGAATGCTTGAAGTTAGCAAAAACTCACTTCGCAACCATGGCCAATACATGTTCATACCACTTGCCAAATCTGATCTAGCTAGCTTGGTTCACAATTACAGGCCTCTAAACCAGTTTGTACTCCATAATTTAATGCAAATCCATTGAGCCAAGGCATTGTCTTGGTCATTAGGGTATTGTACACTAGATTAAGCCTTAATTGGAAAAAGTAACATTGCCATTTTTGCTTGAACTTTGCTTTATGTCAAAACAACATCCTAGAGAATTGAACCAGATCTTATGCTGCAAATAAAATCCACTAATTAGAAGGGCCAAGAGGGTTGTATGCAGGGTGATAGGATGTCTTGTACAAGTCTATAACCTCACTTCCACTCTCTTGCTTCAAGAAGAAGAAAACTTGTCAAACACAAGGCATCTCACACATATGATAAAACCAACTAAAACAAAGTTGTCAAACAAGTTTTGCATATCCTCACAAGCCAGAAGCACGAGCCCTTGACCCCTAAAAACTCCTTGTGCACAAAATCCCCATTTTCTTGCAAAACAGGGCAAGTTCTGTATTTTGCTAGCCACCATCAAATTCCATCGTGCGTTTTGTTCAAAGCTACTTCAAACACCTTCCAACCAACATACCTGAGCTATCCAGACCACTCATAAGTTGCTGTAACTCCATTAACACACATTGCCATTTTGTTTGGAAGCTTTGCAGGTTGAGTTCTGTAGCACGATTCAGGCTACTTCAAAACAAGCTAAGCATTGGGAAAGCTCCATTGGACATCAGGCAAGCTCAAAAGAACCTCAAGAACCCTTGGAAGTTGCTGCATTGTCCAGCTCGAGTTCAACTGAAACAGGTATTTCATGAACTTCTATCTCTCTATTTAGGAATAGTTAGACTTAGGTTTGTGAATGAAAGATGTTGTATTCATAGCCCTGAAACCATACATGTGCTTAGTTTTCATGTATATTAATCATGCTAGGAGAATTTCGTTCATGAACTTTCTGGAAAAACTAGGTTAAAAATTAGGGCCAGAGAAATTCTCTCTGGTCTTTGAGAGTTAGCTTAAGTTTTTTATATGGTTAGATTCGTTGTTTGATGCTCTACAAGTTTCATGTTATGAGTTTTGTCAAAAAAGCACAAAATCAGGAGATAACATTTTGAACATGGAACGCGCGTGTTTCTGAACTGAGGAAGAAGATGAAGTTGGTTTTGGGCTGGGCCTGAACAGGCTTGCTTTTGGCACCCCCACTTTTCTTTTTACACCCCCTTGGCCCTTTTCTTGTATATTTGTCATTTTTGCATTTTTATTTCAATTCTGACTTTATTATTTTATGTCTAAATATAAAAAATGCCAAAAAATTATTTTATATATTTTTTACATTTATTTGGTATTTATTTTTATTTTTACTAGTATAAAAATGTTTATATGCTTTTATATCATTTTGTTTAAATTAAAAAATAATACAAATAATACTTAAATGATTTATTTTATTGTTATACACATTTGAAAATATTTTCTTGAAAAATGTACATTTTGTAAATAATTTATTTTTTATTTTTTATACACACTTAATATATTTAATACATATATATATACATATTTTATTAAATAATTAGGACAAAAAACACAAAAATAATACATTTTTATTTTTATTAATATTTTATAATAAAAATACCATTTTTTCAATATACTTATATTTTTTGTACAAATTGATACATTATTATATATAAATAATAAATAATACTATTTATTTAAGAAATTAGGGTTTTTGCCCTAAAAAACAAAATAATTGAAATTGACTTTTTTTTATTTATTTACATTTCACATAAAAAATACTTTTTACATACATAAAATCTTTTTTTGCATAATACACTTTATTTAATATTTATTTATTGTATTTATTTAAATATTGTACATTTAATTGTTATGCCTTATACATTCAATTTGGTTGTAATAATTTAGGATTTAATTTCTTGCAAAATAATCCCCAATTCAAATTTGTACCTCCCTCCCTATATCATGTTGTAATAGTGTAGAATTTAAATTCTCGCACCTTTAAGCTTTCAATTATGCCATGATTAGACTTAGGGTTTTGTATGCAAAAATTAAATTAACAAATAGTTTGACCTAATCCAAGATAAAAGTGCATAAAAAACAAACACAATGCACACTTGCACCCCTAGGGTTACCATCCACTTGTTGCCTTAAAAAATGGGCCATGATATGCATGTCAAGTACTTTGGCAAAATAAAAACAAAACAAAAGATCATAGTCCCTCGATGACGCTATCTGAGTTGCCTAAACAAAATGATCAAGTCCCTTAAGAAAATTGCCAAAAATACTTGACACCATTGATATCATGGTATATACGATGACTCGCGCCTGTCCCGTTTAAAATCCTAACACAAGGTTGTTCACCAAATACAATGGTGAAGCAACACTGTTAAAAGGGTTAAAAACATAAGAAAGATCTTTGGGTAAAATAGGGTAGCCAACTCTTAGTTACTTGATCAAAACTTGCAAAAACATCCTTGCTATTTTTAAAACACCCTTCACAAAACAATTTCAAAATCCTACTTTCAAACATTGAAAACTCTTCAAAAGACAAAAACACCTTTGTATACATTTAAACAAGAATCATTACAAAGGTTGCCACAACGATGGCCTCTTTTTAAAACATCTTTCAAAACCACACACAAAGCACCATTTCAAACAATCAAAGAGCACCATTTCAAACAATTGAAAAGCAAAGCAAGTGATCTAAGTAAGTAACTAAGAGCCCATGGATAACCATGGATAGAAAGGGTAATAATACCTTCCCTTTCTATAATCTACTCCCCGAACCCAAGAAAACATCTCAAAGGTCTTTCCTGTGCTTTTTGACCTTTCCTTAGGATAAAATAAAAAGTCGGTGGCGACTCTTGCTAAACCGAAACATTTGCGAACACAAATGCAAAATCCCAAGTCAGTTCTCCCACCGTATCACCCCCTCTTCTAAGTGTTTTCTCACCCTTCATTCTCGAGCTATGGAAAACACTGCTATTATTGACCGCTGCAGAGAGTACCCTAATGTCCCGTTACTTGGCATTATAAGGGGTATAACCTACAATCCTTGTTTAGATCTGCGACAATTTGGTTACGCTCGAAGGGATGGTCCCCATGAGTCACTTATCGAGGGCATTGTATTCAACTATGAGGATGATGTTAAAGAGTATCGTCGAAGGTTCATACGATAATGGGGCATGGTAAACAGATTTGGAGCCAAGGCTTTGGGGCCAAAAACTTCCATTCTTATGGAACCTTACCTCCAGTGGGTACGAGCTCGTGCCCAGAAGCTTGTGATGCCCTATGTGGCCGTTTTACCAGTGATTGTGGAACCCACTACGGAAGAGGGTATTCCTTACACAGTTATCTATCCTTACATTTCCACTGATCTTGGAGAATTACAGAGGTCTTGGATTTAGTTGATGAAGGAGCGGGATACTTACAGGGATCAGTTCCATGCTCAGAAGAAGAATGTTTTAGAGCTCACAAAGCAAATGCATGAAGAAAGAGGACTCAATGGCTATCTCGACACAAAGAGGAAGCATCCATGGGAACTTTGATGTCTTTTATAGTTTTAGATTTGTTTTTAATTGTAACGCCTAAAAGGCATTTGAAATTTGAATTCAGCTAACAAAATCTTTGTTTTGTTTTGGTTTGCAAATTTAAATTTCTCGAAGTATTTGAAATCATTGCATGCGCATCCCATTTATAACGTCGCATGTACAAGTACCATTACAGGTTTCTCATCTTCTTCGCTGTTTATTTCAGCATGAAATGTCTTCCGAGCAAACCATCAAGGACCTTCAGGCACAGAATGCCCAGTTCCAACAAATGTTCATAAGTCTGGCAAAAGGGCAGGAGGGTCTGAAAGCCCTTATCCTGAAAGAAAAGAAGAAAAAGAAGAAGGTTGTTGGTATTCTGAATATGGGCAGAAGGTTTGGAGAGCGGTTGAAGCGACAAGTCGATCTGACCTCTTCATCCAAGGAATGGGAGAATCAAGAAGAAGAGAAGGACCCCAGTCCTGCAGTTTCTGACAATGATATTGACTATAATTTTGAGCAATATCCTCCTGCTGAGGATAAATACAAGCAATTAGAAGATCGTCTGAGTGCCATGGAAGTTCAGAGGATACCTGGACTGGATTTCGAAGAATTGGGATTGGTGTCGGGAGTGGTCATCCCGCAGAAGTTCAAAGCTCAAGTTTTTTCTAAGTATGATGGGGTGTCCTGCCCAAAACTCCACATCCGTTCTTATGGAGGGAGAAAATGTCCAAAACTGGGAAGATCTGGCTGCTGCTTTCTACAAGCAGTATCAATATAATGCCGACCTTGCTCCTACTCGTACTCAATTCCAGAGTATGTCCCTGGGTGCAAGTGAAGGCTTTAAAGATTATGCACAAAAATGGAGAGACTTGGCTGGGAGAGTTCAACACCCATTTTCTGGTAGGGAGTTGGTTGATATGTTTCTGGGGACACTATCTGGTCCATTTTTCAATCATTTGATCGGAAGCTCATCAGCTGGTTTCACCGAGCTGATTCTAATGGGAGAAAGAGTAGAAGCTGGGATCCGAAGCGGCAAAATACAGAAGGATGCCTCTTCGCGTTCAGTAAAGAAGCCTTTTACTGGTAAGAAGGAAGCCAATGCCATCTATAGCCCGAGGGGCCAAAACAAGGTTGAACATTGTCAGACAGTAAGTGCCGTGATGATACCTAGACATGCAGTTGCTCCACAATGCAACAATCAACAAAGGGTGGAAAGACCACATTGGAAGTTTACCCGCATCAACATGACATTGGCTGGAGTTCTACCTCCTCTGCTGAGATCCAACTTGGCAACCTTGAAAGAGGCTCCCAAGAATCCAAATACTACATCTCCCCGATATAATCCGAATGCTCGGTGTGCCTATCATTCTGAGAGTCCTGGTCACGATACAAATGACTGCTGGGCTTTGAGGAACAAAGTACAAGACTTGATCAAAGCCAAGGAAATAGAGTTTGATGCCCCGGAGAAGCCCAATGTCATAACTGCTCCCATGCCCAAGCACGGTTGTGGAGTTAATGCTGTTGATACTGATTTATTTGTTACCTCTATTGATGAAGTTTCTACTCCTCTCATGACTATGAAGAAGAATTTGTTGTTGGCCGGTTTATTTCCGGGTTATGGTGAAGGTTGCCACATGTGTTCGTTTCTACCTTCTGGTTGCCGTTTTCTGAAATTAGGTGTTCAACGCCTGATAGACAGCAAAGAAATTTTGTTCGAGAAAACTTTGGTTCCCATTGTTCCATCTGAAGACATTGCCATTATAACCATTTCTGTCAATCCTTCCAAGGTTTCCTCGAGAAGAACTGTTAGGATTACATCTGCTCCAAGAATTGCTCCGTTAATAATCATTGTTCCTGGTCCTGTCCCGTATGTCTCGGACATAGCTATCACATGGCATTATGGTGCTGATGTGTACTATCATGGCATCAAATAAGATGTGAAAGATGAAGAAGCTGATCCTGATGTTGGTAACACTGTTGGAACCAACAAAGTTACCCGAAGTGGAAGGGTCTTCTCTCCCAAGATTTCCCCTAATACTGTCAATAAACCTATTATCATTCCATCTGCTGTTCCTGCTAGTACATCAACTACAGTTCCTGTTCTTACTCCAGCTATTACCCCTATCGGCGAATCGTCTGATTCCCACGGCAAGGAAATTATAGGTGAGCCTGCCCGGACGGAGGCGCCTAAGAAAATTGTTATGGAAGCCTCTAAGCAAGAAATGGAGGAAATAATGAAAATCATTAAGAAAAGCGACTATAATGTGGTCGAGCAGTTGGGGCAGACCCCCATCGAAAATATCCATGTTATCCCTGCTATTATGCTCCGAGGCCCATGCGAAGTCTTTGATTGCATTTCTCAAGACTGCGCATGTGCCGCAGGAAACTTCAGTTGATCAGTTTAAAGATTGTGTGGCCTGCCTGACAGCTGATAATGGGCTGGGTTTTTCAGACGCGGATTTGACACCAAAAGGAAGGAAGCATAAGGATGCTCTGCATGTCTCGGTTGAATGTAGGGGCACCACTATGGCTCATGTGCTGGTAGATACTGGGTCTTCACTGAATGTTCTGCCGAAAAAGGCGTTGGACCGTTTGGATTGCGAGGGTTTAACTCTAAAGTCTAGTAACATTGTGGTAATGGCTTTTGACGGATTGAAGAGAATGATGCACGGGAGGTGGACATCCCTGTCAAAGTGGGTTCTCAGACTTTTGGGTCCACCTTCTATGTGATG
The DNA here is from genome assembly GCA_948472305.1 of Vicia faba. Classification (NCBI taxonomy): domain Eukaryota; kingdom Viridiplantae; phylum Streptophyta; class Magnoliopsida; order Fabales; family Fabaceae; genus Vicia; species Vicia faba. The sequence goes on from OX451736.1 coordinate 1,103,024,849, forward strand.
GACATCAGGCCGTCATATTCTTGTTTGCTGGGTTGTCCTTGGATCCACGAGGCTGAGGCAGTTACTTCCACACTCCACCAAATGCTGAAGTATCCGGTGAAAGGAAAGATTGTCCTTCCGCTACGTAGAGATGGACGGGGAATTCATAGAAACTCCTTGTCAGAATTTCGAAGAGGTCCCTCATATCTTGGCCTCAACTGAAACTACTAGCAACAAACCTCCTTTGAAGATGGCTTCTCTCAAGGACACCAGGGCTGTGGTTGAAGAAGGTGGGTGTTCCAATTGGGGCCAGCTCCCTGATTTCACCCACAAAACTGACAAATTTGGTTTGGGCTTTACTACAGGGGCTCAAAGGGTTGTTAGACGCGCTCAGGCTGGAGGACCTCCCCTACACATCAACAATCGTGGGGTTAATGCCATTGAAGACAGCGAGGAAGACTCAGACATCGACAGCTGGATCTACCCAACAACCAACGGTGGACCGAGTAACTGGACGCCTAGGGAGTTTATACCTGTTTCTTTTATTCCACAATAATTGAATTACTTGTTTTGAGATTTGTAATAAACAATTTGAAACTTTACGGCCTGGTGCCTTGCTCGAGGCACCTTGGCTTTGCTTGTGAGGGCTAATATTTTTCATTTCATATATCATTAATAAAGCATTGGACGTTTCTTGCATACAAATTTTGTTCTCTCTATTTTTCTTTCCTGCTTTCACTTTATTCAAACAGCTATTCTCTTACACACACTCGCGTATCATAATGTAGATCCATATCCACTCTGGATCCCATTGATAACAGCTCTGCTATTGCCAATTATGACTTCAAAAATCCGATCAACCAAGCCGAGGACGAAGGTGAGTATGATTGTGAGGTGCCTGGAGAACTTGCTAGACTATTACAGCAGGAAGAAAGGGCCATACAATCCCATGAAGAGCCGGTTGAGACAGTGAACTTGGGTACTGAGGAAGACAGAAAAGAGGTTAAAATAGGTGCAAATCTAGAACTTAGCATCAAACAGAGGCTGATACAGATGTTGCACGACCATGTTGAGATCTTCGCTTGGTCCTATGAAGACATGCCCGGTTTGGATACTGATATTGTGGTACATCGCCTACCGACCAAAGAAGACTATCTGTCGGTTAAACAAAAGGTCCGTCATATGCGCCCCAAATGTCAGAGAAGATCAAGGCAGAGGTCATGAAATAGTTTGACGCAGGATTCTTAGCTGTCACTTCCTATCCACAGTGGGTATCCAATGTTGTTCTGGTACCTAAGAAGGATGGTAAGGTACGGATGTGTGTTGATTACAGAGATCTGAACCGGGCAAGCCCCAAGGATGACTTCCCACTTCCTCACATCGATGTTCAGGTCGACAACATCGCGCAGCATAAAATCTTCTCCTTCATGGATGGTTTCTCTGGCTATAACCAGATCAAGATGGCTCCTGAAGACATGGAGAAGACAACCTTCGTTACATAGTGGGGAACCTTCTGCTACAAGATCAAGATGGCTCCTGAAGACATGGAGAAGAAAACCTTTCTTTACACAGTGGCAGAACCAGAACTGTTTAAATGCTGGTTTGCATTTTGCATTTGTGTTTGCAAAATGTCGCGGTAAGCAAGAGTCGCCACCGACTTTTATTTTATCCAACTGGAAAGGAAAAAAGCACAGAAAAATTCCTTTTTAGAGATATTCTGAGTATGGGTGGTAGATTATAGAAAGGGAAGGTATTATCACCCTTTCTATCCGTAGTTTTCTACGGGCTCTTAGGTGCTTGCTCATCATTTTAAAATTTCTTCTGTGTTTGTTTGATTTGAAAAGTTTTTTTGTTTTACTTCGATTTAACCCTTACTTCTGTCTTCAAGAGTGTTACGAAGTCGTTTTGAAAACTTTGTTTGAAAAGAGTGTAAGTGTGGGAAGTCTGTTATGAGCAAGTACCTACTAGCATCTACCTACTCGAAAAAAGAATTGTTCTATGTTTGTTTCCTTTAGACAGCGCTATCCCACTATTAGTGAGTAGGTAGCACCGTCGTTAGATTTTTAAGGGTCAATTAGAAAAGGGACATACGATCACTAAAGCAATGTTAGGACGTCTTAGTAATAAACCTAATGTCTTAAGATCAATATTCGAGGTAACAATTCCGAGGCAACCTTTTCGAGGAAACTTTGATCTTTGAGACGAAAGAGCGACCACTAAAATACCCTATTGTTCACAGTGATTTCTGGTGAACAACCGCTAGTCTTCCAAACTATCAAATAAACTTAATTACTGTTATTCAATCTCTTTGGTAACTTACAGGATCGACTAGATTGATCCTATGGAACATAGTTGTTTGGCTAAGTCTAATTGTAAAACTGACATTTGTATTTAGGATTTCGAATTAGAGTTGTTCCAAAGATATCCAATCGGCTTCGATTACTATACTGAATGGTTTGAAGGATAACTTCTATATGGTATTAGGAATATTTATGAGAAAAGTTTAAAGACTTGAAATTGGATAAATGGCAGGATTAAATGAGTGGATGTAAAAGTTACTAAATGTTTGGAGGTTTCGACCATAAGAAAAGTATTTAAATGCAGAAAGGAATAAATGACTTCGAGTACAAAGTTCTTAATGTAAAGGCATAAACATAAAATTGCTTGAAGTACAAATGAAACGGAAATGAAAGATAAAATTGGAAAATGTAAAGAGTTTTCATTGAATTGTAAATGCTGGTGTTATCATACGTACATCTTTCGAGCATTCGTTTCCCTATCCATGCGGTATTTTGAATGTTTATTGAATTTGTACAACAGATATGACACACCAAATCCTAATAATAAGACTTCTATTTATACTATTCGACCATAACGGTCTTGCTATCAGAATCTGCCACGTTCGAAACATGCAGAGCATTGCTTCCCTCTAGCCTCCACGCATCTTCGAACACTCTTACGCTTGTGTATTTGAATTTCCAATATCCCGCTTACGTTTGAATTTCAAATGTTTTGGAACTTTTCGTTTCGAGTTTGTTCATAGGTTATTTCCAAAAATGACCTTCACAAATATCCTCTTATAATTATTTCGAACAAGGCTTTGGACTCACACTCCACAACTTATCATTCGAAACCTTGAACTCTAATATTTCCATTCGAAACAAGCATTCTCTTCCATTCTGAATCATCAAATCTGCTTTATTCAAACAAAACTCAACCATAGTGATTTCATTTCGAATCACAGTATCAAAATCTTCAGCCAACAAAATGCCCCTTTAAAATATGTATTTAGAACCCTTTGAGAAGTACTTATTTTAAATAGATTCACAAGATTTTGATAACCCTTTTTGAATGAATCATGACACTCACTGCACATGATTTTACCCACGTCAATCAAGACGCCTTTTTGAGTACTCAACCATTTTGGACCAGTTACCACAGCATGGTGCGGTTTAAAAATAATGATTATTATTAATCACACTTATTATCAACACTGGATCTTACGCCACCTCCCTCTGAATCCAATCAACAACTTCCACGTACTCCTAGTCCTTTTAGTGGGTGCTTACACTCACTCTATAAAACCTATCAGTTTAGTCTTTTCTTCTTTTTCTCCAAAATTTCTGAAATCCTCCTCCTCTTTGCTGAACCCAAAAACTTCCAGCAATCTTAACAATGTCTTCATCAACATCATCACAACTGAAGAAATTATCAAAGAAGAAGAACAAGAAAACCAACACGGAAACCATCATGGAGAGCAAAGTGAGTATTTATAAGAATCAATCTGTACTCAATCCTCAAATGATCTCCAAGGAGAAAGAAATGATGTACGCCTCTCAGGTATTAATCCCTACCACTGTTGCTGGAAAAAAGTTTGCCCTAATGGGTCCTTTAACAGTTTTTGAAAAGCTGAAAGATACTAGGAAAATTTTCCCTGTCTGCTATAAATTCAAACCCCTTTTCAACAAAATGGATGCCCCTAGGGCAGGAACTGAAGACCTAAACGAATCATCTGATTCGAAAATAACTGAAACTCCAGCCTTACCTCCAAAAGACCCTTTTATCTTAGATTATATCAAAAGTAATTTCAAACCATTTCGATCCTGCCCCACTTCAGACATAGCATACCAAAACTGGTTCACCAAGGTGGAATCCAAAAAGTCTCAACAATGGGAAAAATTAGAGATTTATAACTTAATTAAACTGTCGAAACCAGGCTTTACCTACAGTCACCTATTGCTATTCGCTTCATTGTACTTCTGGGACAGTACTTACAACACTTTCCATCTTCCAGGCGGAATGATAACACCCACATTTTTTGATATAGCTGCCGTCACTGGTCTCTCACCAGTGGGGGAAATTTACATTCCTGACAATGAAGAACACTCCAGCATTATTGACTTCGATGTCAAACTGGCCAGCTTCTCAAAATTTATCAGCCATTATCACACTGAGGGGGATGAGGTCTCAGATGTAGAACATATCGCTTTCCTCACCCTGTGGCTATCACGATATGTGTTTTGTAGTAGATCTTTGCAAGTAGCAAGTAGGTTCATTCCCCTAGCCAGGGATTTCCATGAAAATAGGAAAGTCTGTCTGAGTGAACTGTTACTTGTCGACCTTTATGAGAGTTTAAGGTCAGCAGTTTCTAGTTTAAAATCCCATACTCCAAAAAACATTCTTCTAGCTGGACCCTTTTGGTTGCTTCAACTATGGCTTAATGCCATGTTCGAATCTTCTTTATCAACCGCTGATACCATCATTAAACAAGATCCAGAAATAGCTGACAGGATCATCGAAGGCACGAGACTTCGAAAGCTCACCCCGAATGATGACAAGGATGATTTCAAAATCCAATTTTCTAAATACATCATGATCTTCTCCAAAAGACATAAGTTTGAAGAGTCCATGGCACCTTTTGCTCAAAGGACTTGTGGACCTTCATGGTTCACAATGCCTCTCTCAGAAGCTGCCAAAAGCAAAGAGATGCAAAATATCTGGAAAGCGTTTCTTCTTCCTAGGTTAATCTCCTCAAGAATCACCCCAAACAAGAATCAGATTTTCCTCTTAGCTTATCAACCCAATTTTGTTTCTAGACAATTTGGCCTGTGCCAATTAATCCCTGAACCTTTGTTCCAAACAAAAAGTGCCATCACCTCAGGCAAAACATTCAAATCAAGAGAGGCCAAGTAGCAACAGGAACAATACCAAGATTTCGCTCAGTTCGAGCTTTTACCTTTCGAGCCAACATACTTCACAGCGAAAGGATTTCTTGAATGGTGGACTAAGTTCTACCAGACCTATATGTTTGACACACTCACCATTCAACAAAAGCTAACTGACGCGTTCAATGTGCAGGTACACTCTAAGAAAGGTATGTTCACCCACGTCAAAGAAATTAGGGCTTTTCAAAATTATTTCGAAACCACTTATGATCCCACACACTTGGAAACCACTATACATCAAGCGGCCGAGACCTTGAAGGAAAAATTTAAAGAAAAAATTTCTAAGCTCAAACTTCCTTCAGGGTTGTCACCTGAGGATAGGTATAGGTTGGCACTCGAAATGCACCCACCTAAATTTCCTAGGTTGCCTACCTCAGAACTGGCTCTGGCTTGGTTTCCTCCATACCCTTGGTGGTTCACTTGCAAAGAAATGTTCAAATACCAGCCTCAAAAGAAACCAAAGCCATCTGAGACTGTGACATGGGCTCGTTACTGGCTTCATAATTTCCCAGGACATCTTCGCTATGACCTTCCTGCCATTTTGATTACATCTAATCAAGGCACAGGTGCGAATGCTTGGGAAAATTCCAATTGTATTCTAATTCCCTTATCCTTAACACTTTACCTTAATTGTTTCACTTTTCAGCTATTAGGATAAAGAGTGTTACTTCAAAACCTAAGGAAGGGAACACTTCCCAACAAGTTATCGAAGTTAGTGATGGTGCAACTCCAACAATACCAACAACAACAACAACTACTACAACAACCACACCGGCTGCAGCAGAAATCTCCATTCCAAAGGTAATCAACTAACCCTGTTGTTTCGAGTAAACTGAAGTTTATGAATTAGATCTAACTTTTGTCTAACCCTTTTCAGACTAGCAAACTTCCACCAACAACTCCCAAGAAACGGAAACAAGGCCCTACTGACAAGGACCCAAAAACTGGTGAAAACTCTCCAATAGCTTCTAAGAAGAAGAAGAAGAAAGAAAGCTCCAAAGGCGATGAGCCTACTAACGTTCTTGGGCTTGATCCCAAAGACGTTGCTCCCTCAACAACATCCAAAATTCCACCTTCGACCTCCAATGTAACGTTGGAACATATTGACAGCAACATTCCTTCCGATAACCCACATGTAATTAAATTCGAATTCATAACAAAGATAGTTATTCATACCTTAGTGCATACTCTTAATTAATTTTGTTTATGCAGGACACTTCGAATGCAAACTCCACTGCTTCAAATCCTCCAACCGGGATTCATGCTCCAATCACTTCCTCTATTCATGGGGACTCCAGCAATTATGTGCAAAACAAAGGATCCTCCAACATGGCGGTCCTGACTGGAGCTTCAGAGGCACACGATGACCAAGGCACCTCGCCTCCTTTGAAGGAAGGAAACGAAGGGTCATCCCACAAGTCCAAAGAAAATCCACCAGAAACTTCCCTTCTGAAATCTCCTCTTGAAACCCTTCAAGAGACTCCAACAATCACTGAAGTTGAAAAGGACAAGACTGATTCTTCTCAAGAGAGTGAAGAAACTGCAGAAGAAAGTTCTGGTGGAAACGAAACCCAAAGTGGTTCAGCTGGTGGAACGAAATCTGATGCTATTAGCAGCGAGACCAATACCATCGATGTGGTGGATCCGTGTGACGAAGGAGAAAACGAGGAGCAAGGCAAGGATGAAGATGATGGGGGTAAGACTAAACAAACTATGGAGGTCGAAATGGACGTGACTCCTTTAAACAAGGAACTTTCCCCAACTTCCCAGCCTCGACTGACTGAAGAAGAACTAGCTCTCCTAAAGCTCAATGACCCAATTGGGTACATGAAAATTAAACTGGCTCAGAAGGACGTTCCTCTCACTAGGGTTGGCACAAGTTCAACTAGCAACACAATATCCCCAGATGCTAGAACTGAACTTCTTAACCAAGTCAGGAAAACAATCCTTGATGTAGACCTATTCGAAGTTCTCAAGAAGGATAGCACTGCTTGCTATACCATGAAGGAACTTCTTACTCAGGTCAATTCTACAACTTGCTCCTTGCCAATCAGCACTATTCTGTTCGATCTCCAAGTTTTATTGGACGATGTAACTGGATGTCTCCTACAAGATGAATTGGCTGCTGCTAAAGTTCAAGAGAAACAGAGCACCATTGATGCTGCTTATGAGCGCGCTTCGAAACTTTCTACAGAGGCTGAAGATCAAGCAACGCGTTTAAAACAAGCGAAGGTTGATTATGAAGTTCGAGCGTGCTCTATTCTCTTCTGGGAAGGACAAGTTCAAGAGCTCCAGCAAAAGATCAAAGAAGCTCAACAACAACAATTGGCTTACGAAACTAGCAGCGTTAGTAACCAATTCGAAGAACTTCTTAACAGGGGTCTTTCCGAAACAGAAGCAGCAGAGCGCATAAAATGGGAAGTGAATACTCTGGAAGGAGCGAGACGTTACACCCAACAAAGGCTTGAGTCTTTCAAAAGCACCTTCGCAAGACTGAGAAACAATGTTTATTTTTAATCATTTGCTTATTTGAATTGATTTACACTTGGTTTTGTAATATTTAAACAATGCCATTTTGGCAATATATTACACCATTTTGGCACCTCCTTGTTATATTTCGACTATGTTGCTATTATTCGAATCTCTTGCAGGCGAGGTCTATATTTTTTAAATACTTTCCGTTAACCTTTAAGATTCATTTGTCATCAGTTAACTCTTCGATTTCATACGCATTGTTTGAGAAACTCTTTAGTATTCGAAAGGGTCCTTCCCAATGAGGTGACCATTTACCTAAAGCTTTATTCTTCTTGTCCATGGGCAATATGACTTTCCAAACTAAATCATTAATAGTGAATGTTTTACCTTTCACCCTTTTGTTGTATGCCCTGGCTACCCTTTCCTTTTGCCTCATCAGGATTTCCAATGCATGCAATCTAACTTCGTCCAACTCGACTAACTCATTCATCATCATCTCCCAATATAATGCAGATGGGATCTCATTTTGCCTTTGAATTCGAACTGACTGCAGATGAATTTCCACTGGTAAAACAACATCATGGCCAAATGTTAGTTGGAAAGGCGTGGTGTTAGTAGCCTCTTTAGGAGATGTTCTACAAGCCCAAAGTATTTGGTCCAACGTCTTATGCCAATTTTTTGGCTTTTTACCCACATGTTTTTTGATTAACCCTATTATCACTTTGTTTGCCGCTTCAACCTGACCATTTGCTTGAGCGTAATATGGCGTTGATGTTAATAACTTGAAACCCATCTCCTGAGCAAATTCCTGCATCTTTCTACCAGTAAACACAAAACCTTGGTCTGTGGTTATACTCTCTGGTAATCCGAACCTATAAATTATCTGTTTCTATATGAACCCAATAATGGCCTCTTGATCAGCAACTATTAATGGTATTGCTTCGATCCATTTGGTGAAATAATCAATTCCCACTAAGATATATTTCTGTTCCTTAGACTAAGCAGGATTGATCTCTCCTATTAAATCTAATGCCCGTCCTCTAAAGGGCCATGGTTTAATGATCGAATGTAACTCACTTGCAGGAGCATGTTGAATTCCTGCATGTTTCTGGCATTCTTCACACCCTTTAGCAAAATTTATACAGTCTTTGAGCATGCTAGGCCAGTACATGCCATATCGGAATAACAACCATTTCATTTTATGGCCTGCCTGATGTTCCCCACATGCCCCATTGTGAACCTCTGATAATGCTAAGTATGCCTCATCTTCTCCTAGGCACTTCAGTAATACGCCTTCCTGGGTCTTTTTGAACAATTCATTTCCCATGAGGACGTATGATAATGCTCTATATTTTATCTTCCTATCAACATTCAGTGTTCGGTTTTTTAAATAACTCACTATTGGACTTCGCCAATCTGCATCTGTCAAGGTGTCTATGGCAAATACTCTGAATTTCTGTTTGTCAGCACAACCTAACTTTACATTCTCTAAATCTGATGGTATGAGTCTAGTAGCCATAACTCTTCCTCTCAATTCAACCAAATCTTCTAATTTTCTGGTGGAAACTCTATATCCTGAAGCCAACTATGCTAGGTCATTTGCCTCTTGGTTTTCTATTCTTGGAATATGTTTAATATCCATATATTCGAATTTTTTGAGTAGCCTATTAGCTATGACGAAATATGTAATCAAATTGTCTTTTATGCATTTGTATTCCTTTGTTATTTGCTTGACCACTAGCTCCGAATCTCCTCTAATTTCGACTCTAGTTGCCCCCAATTCTAACAAAGCTTCAAGTCCAATGATAAGCGCTTCGTATTCAGCTTCGTTGTTCGAACAACGAGGACCGTCTAACTTATACTTGAATTTTGTTGGAATTCCTTCTGGAGAAATTATAAGAACCCCAACACCACTACCATCTCTATGGGTCGAACCATCAAAGTACAATCTCCAAGGTTGCATTTCAACGTAACCCATGACAGTATCTTCGCTCAGTGAATGATCAACAATGAAATCATAAATTATTTGACCTTTCACAGATCTTAAAGGCATGAAAGTCAAAGAATACTCTGTTAAGGCCAAAGCCCATTTACCAATTCTGCTATGCATTATTGGTTTCGAAAGCATGTGCTTGATAACATCGAAATGAGATGAAACATAAACATCAACAGGCTTTATATAATATTTAAGTTTCATACAAGAGAAATATAAACAGAGACATATCTTTTCTATGTTGCTATATCTGGTTTCTGCATCATTCAACACCCTACTTAAATAGTACACGGCTCTTTTGATGCCATTGCTATCTTCTTGTGCTAACATACTACCTATAGTAAATTCAGAGGTGGATATGTACAATCTCATGGGTTTTCCCCACGAAGGTGGAGACAAGATAGGAGGCTGAGTAAGATATCTTTTTATATTGTCAAATGCCTCCTGATGTGCTTCGTTCCATTCGAAAGCTTGTCCTTGCTTCAGACGAAGCAACGGAGAGAAAGCCTGGGTTCTTCCACTTAAATTCGAAATGAACCTTCTTAAAAAGTTTATTTTGCCTAGCAAAGACTGCAACTCCTTTTTTGATGTAGGTGCTTTCGTTTCAACAATGGCTTTGGTATTGTTTTGGTTAATTTCAATGCCTTTCTTATGAACCACAAAACCAAGAAAATCTCCAGCCTGCACGAAAAACGCACACTTAAGGGGATTCATTTTCAAGCCATGTTTTCTCATTCTTTCGAATGATTGGCTCAAATGATGCAAATGAGTTTCTGTAGATACTGACTTGATGACTATATCATCAATGTACACCTGCATAAAGGTCTCAATGAAATCATGAAAAATCGAATTCATTGCCCTTTGATAAGTTGCTCCAGCATTTTTTAAGCCAAAAGGAATTACTACCCATTCGTAGGTGCCTAAGGCTCCTGGGCAACGAAATGCTGTCTTAGCAACATCTTCTTCAGCAATAAAGATCTGGTTATACCCAGAGTATCCATCTAACATACTTAAATACTCAAATCCTACAGCCGAATCTATTAACATTTCTGCCACAGGCATGGAATACTCATCCTTGGGGGTAGCAGTATTTAAATCTCTAAAATCTATGCAAATTCTCAGAGAGCCATTCTTCTTAATAACAGGTACTATATTTTCTAACCATTCGACATACCTTGTGGTCCTGATGAATTTGCAGCGCAACAACCTTTCAATTTCAGCCTTGATCTTCATGAGAACTTCTGGTGCGAACCTTCTAGGGGTCTGCTTGATGGGCTTCTTGCCATCCTTGATTGGAAGTCTGTGTTCCACTAACTCCCTCTTCAAACCAGGCATTTCATCATAATCCCACGTGAAACAATCTTTTTTCTTCCTAAGGACTTCGATCACTTTCTGCTTGAGGCTTGAATTGAGCTTCGCGCTCACGTAAGTTATTCTTTTTATGTTTTCATCTCCCAAGTTCACCTCTTCTAACGGATCCTGCGCTAACATTTTAGCACCTGAGTCCGTGGGATCCCTTTCGAAGCCTAAAGGTTCTTTATCATAAATGGCATCTAGCCTTTGATCTATATCAACCATTTCTTGTTCTTCTAAGGGTGAGCCTTTTGAGCCATCCCCATCTGTTTTGTTTACTTCTGCAGCCATACTATCCATTTCAGATTCTAAGGACGCCTTCCATTTGTTCTCAGCCATGTAGGCCGAAATCTTTTCGAAGAAAGAAGACTTAGTCATGGGCAGGATTATCGAATTTCCAGCCTGCTGGCCGTCTTTGTGCAGTGCCTTCGACTTCTCCATCTCCCTTGATTATCTTTCGATCCCAATACATTCCATCATGGCGAAGGGTCATGTAATAATGCACGTTCCTTGTCTCATTGATCTCGTCGTTAGGGGTACAAGGAGCAATTTTGGCCAAGTGTTTGTCATAATTTCTCTTATCAACTAAGTTGACTGCTGTTATGAAGTAGCTTTAGTCAGCTTCTATATTTTCAACAATGCTATCTTCTCTCCATAATACTAACCTCTGATGCATTGATGAGGGGACTGCTCCAATGCCATGGATCCATTCTCTGCCCAACAACAAATTGTAGTTGGCTTTAGCTTCGATTACCATGAACATAGTGGGTCTGCAGCTTGATCCTACTGTCAAATCCACTTGGATCACCCCCAATGTGTGGCCTACTTTACCTTCATAATTTGACAGTACCATATTGTGTGGTTTTATGACAATATCCCGTATCCCTAACTTCTTCAACATGAAATGAGGCATCAAGTTTACTGCAGCGCCTCCATCCACCAGGACTTTGTTCACGCCATGTGTACCAACTTTTGCTCGAATGAACAATGGCTTTAGGTGATTCTGCATGGCAGGTTCTGGGTACTCGAAGAAGGCATTCTGCTCTTCAACAGCCCCATTATTCATCACATAATAGCATATTGGCCTGTGTTTCGTCAGGTCTATTGCGTCATCCTCTTCGCGCTCTTCGACTTCAGTCTCTTGCCCAAATTCGCAAGGCAACACAGATACCATATTGCAGTTGATGTTGAGTGAAGATTCCCCTTCCGATTCAAAATTGTCAGTCAGCATATCCTCATCCTCCTCTGGGCCTGGGGTATATTCCTTTGATTCGTTTTGCTTTGTTTCAAAGAAAAGTCTCCTGCTAACCGGGGGTTGGTCCCCAGGTTGATTGTTCGGTGCAGGTTTGTTGGTACTTGATTCCTCTTTATCTTTGTTCGAAGATACGCCTTTGTTTAACATGGCTTCTCTCTCAGCTTTTCGAATTCTTTGTTGCCTTCGCCATTGTGACCTGGACATAGGGTTCTTTCCCTTGTAGTTTTCCAACCTTACTTCTTCTCTTTTTGCCATATTGAACTGCCTTCTGTACGTCATGGCATGACGTGTGTTCCTTTCATTATTCCTCCACTTGTCTCTCCCGTTGTCAGCTCTAACTTGTAGCCACTTGTCCGTTGGTGCATCAGCAGGAACTTTAAATGTTACCCTTCGAGCGCCTCTAGGATAAGGGCTGTCAGGCCTCCGTTGGGTGTAGTTGTTCTCGAAACATTGGCCCATTTGACCAATTTCTCTGTGGTTCCAACATGGGGCGAAAGGGGTCGCTTAGAAGGTTTCAGCTACTTTCTGATCATATACTGCAGAACATCTTGGACACACTAAGCATTTGGTTGCCCCTTTGTGACAACGAACTAAGAACCCCATAAGACTTTCTCCAGCCTTAGGGTAGCATCTGAACAGCTGATTATCCTGACGCCAGTTAACGCCTGTTCGTGCCCTTTGTCTTTTTTCAAAGTCTGCAGCAATTCTCTGATTACAGATGATGCTACATCTGGGACACAACATCATTGCAGCATTCTCTTTGTGGCACAACATAAGGTAATCTTTTAGACTGGCATCCCTAGCATACCTGTCTTCCATCTTGTATTTTTCTTTCTCTAAGTACCTTTCCATTTCTTCCATTTCAGAACAAGGTTGCTCCATGTTTACCATGTTAACATCCACATCTTCTCCCTTGATATCAGTATCTCCCCAACCTGTAGGTTTAATGTCTTCAATTCGGGTCTTTGAGCTTTCTGGGGCGGAATACCTCACCATGTAATCGAACTTTCCGCTGGGTTCCCCCAAAGTATCCCATATTTCCTTCTGAGGAAGAACTGGCACTGTGATCTGTACTTTCTCCAACTTTTGCCTCAAGCCTTCAGTAGCCTGTGTCAAATTTTGTTTCTGGTTTTCCTGGCCTTCAGTAGCCTGGATCTCTTTCGAAGCAATCAAAGGAACTGCTTCGGTCGAAGCCTCTTGTTCCTTATGGAAGTCCTCATTAACTTCCTTTTCGACCTCCACTAACACGCAGTTCTCATCTTCGGTGTTTTCCTTATCTGATGGAGCGTCACCTTCACCTACTCCAACCATGTTTATCTCTCCAATGTATGCAGGTTCAGAGTAGTTGGTGTCAGCAACATCTAAAGGGTCATCATCCACCTTCATCTTTGGCTTGTCAGCGAACCTTAGTCTACCATCCTTGATTGCATTCTGAATCAGATCCCTGAAAAGAAAACATTGTGAGGTTTTGTGGCCTAAGAAACTGTGATACTTACAAAATCCTCTTTTCTTTCTTTGTTCTAAAGGTGGTAATTTGACATTTGATGGCACTATTAGTTGGCCATCTTTGACAAGCAAATCAAAAATTTCATCACATTTCGTTACGTCGAAGGTATAAACCTTCTTTGGGAACTTGTCACTTTTCTCATTTTCAATAATTTCTTTCCCTTTTGTGGGAACTAGTAATTTACAGGAATAAGGGGGAGCCTGTTTCAATTCAGCGAGATCAATTTCGACCTCTTCGAATTCAGGGTAATCTTCTGCTTCCTCAGTTCCGACATAGGAGACCCTTTCTTTCTTGTTATTTTTAAAGACTCTTGCCTTCTCGGCTTTTAGTCTTTCGACTTGTCAAACCCTGTCTGCTAGTTGGGCCATATCCCTCAAGTGTTCTGTATCTAATTTCTTTCGAATGGAGTAGTCTAGGCCACCAGCAACCATTTCGACTAACTCATGTTCAGGAACTACTGTGAAACATCTAGACTTCAAGAGTCTGAACCTATTCAGGTAATCGTCTATGGGTTCAGTAAACTTCCTCTTGACACTGGCTAACTCTTTCAGGCTTATTTTAGATTGTCCCATGTAGAATTGTTCATGAAATAACCTCTCCAACAGAGCCCAAGTATCTATGGACCCAGGAGGCAAAGTGGTGAACCATGTGAAAGCGTTCTTCGTTAGGGAACTTGGGAAATATTTAATCCTAAGGTCTTCATTATTTGCTATATCTCCTGCTTCGGTTAGATACCTGGCTATGTGTTCGACTGTTGACTCATTGGTGTCTCCAGCGAACTTTGTAAATTTAGGGACTTTATATCCCCTTGGTAAATCAGTATGCATCACATAATCTATTATGTGAGAGGAATAGTTTGGCCTTCTAATACCTGTATTGAGACCGTTTTGAGCCATAATCCTTTCTATCATGGTGGTTAAATTATTTTCTGCCAAGATGTTGTCATTTCGAATTCTATGAACGACTTCATCAGCATCTTGGTGTCGACCCACCATGACAACTCCTCTAGGTTATTCTTCTCGAAACTCTGGGACTTCTAACCTTTCGACCCCTGGTTCTATAACTCCCCTTTGTGGTTCTGGAATCACTGGGGCTTCTAACCTTTGTGCCCTTGCCCCCAAGTTAACCCCCTCTCTGGCTGGTCTATAGGGTGGGTCATTAGCAATTTGTTCTATGATGGGTATGTTCGCTCGAACCCCCGCCTGATTCTGCCTACGCCTTTCTGGCAGAGCGAAAAAATCTGCTATTCGACTCATGTTGTCCGCATTTTCTCTGTTGGTCACAGTTACATTTAGTACTATTGGGGCAAAGATTTCTTGCATAGTCTGTGCTAACACTCCTATCATATTATGGTTACTATCATCCATTAATTGTCTAAAGGCCATCTGATTTTCTGTGGTTAAGATAGGCAATGTATTGTGACCCACTGAACCTTGGGTATTTGTCACAAATTGGTTGGCCCCAGATCCGGATCCAAATTGTGGTGACGAATTTGATGTGGAATTGTGTAAACCTGCCATAAAGGATGTTGGCATTCCATAAGAGGGATTTATGTGTCTGTTACCATCGAAACCGGGTGGTCTAGTTAGTGGGGTGGCGAAATGGGTTTGTGTCCCTGATGGTGGGACAAATCCCGCAAGATAACCAGTGGTCCCTGTATTTCCTAGGGTCGAACCATTGGTTGTCATGCCACTTGCTCCATTTGTGGCCACACTACTGGTAGAAGATGCAACAGACTGTGCGTTCGTGGGGATCGCGTTAGACGTCCCTGTCGAAACAGACGCATTGGTGCCTGTTCCATGTGGGATATTTTGTTCCCCTTGTTGATTATTTGGATTAGACATCCCACTACTATGTTTTCTTTTGGGTAAAGGTTCGTTACTATTAGTTGTTTTACCACTTCTAAGGTTCATATAACAGCGAAATCGATATCCAGAAAAGAACTTACGCAACAAGATTATATCCTAAAAAATCTTTACTTTCAACTTTCTTAACAATTGGTCCCACTGGGTGTGCCAATTTGTTCACAGTGATTTCTGGTGAATAACCGCTAGTCTTCCAAACTATCAAATAAACTTAATTACTGTTATTCAATCTCTTTGGTAACTTACAGGATCGACTAGATTGATCCTATGGAACATAGTTGTTTGTCTAAGTCTAATTGTAAAACTGACATTTGTATTTAGGATTTCGAATTAGAGTTGTTCCAAAGATATCCAATCCGCTTCGATTACTATACTGAATGCTTCGAAGGATAACTTCTATATGGTATTAGGAATATTTATGAGAAAAGTTTAAAGACTTGAAATTGGATAAATGGCAGGATTAAATGAGTGGATGTAAAAGTTACTAAATGTTTGGAGGTTTCGACCATAAGAAAAGTATTTAAATGCAGAAAGGAATAAATGACTTCGAGTACAAAGGTCTTAATGTAAAGGCATAAACATAAAATTGCTTGAAGCACAAATGAAACGGAAATGAAAGATAAAATTGGAAAATGTAAAGAGTTTTCATTGAATTGTAAATGCTGGTGTTATCATACGTACATCTTTCGAGCATTCGTTTCCCTATCCATGCGGTATTTTGAATGTTTATTGAATTTGTACAACAGATATGACACACCAAATCCTAATAATAAGACTTCTATTTATACTATTCGACCATAACGGTCTTGCTATCAGAATCTTCCATGTTCGAAGCATGCAGAGCATTGCTTCCCTCTAGCCTCCACGCGTCTTTGAACACTCTTACGCTTGTGTATTTGAATTTCCAATATCCCGCTTACGTTTGAATTTCAAATGTTTTGGAACTTTTCGTTTCGAGTTTGTTCATAGGTTATTTCCAAAAATGACCTTCACAAATATCCTCTTATAATTATTTCGAACAAGGCTTTGGACTCACACTCCACAACTTATCATTCGAAACCTTGAACTCTAATATTTCCATTCGAAACAAGCATTCTCTTCCATTCCGAATCATCAAATCTGCTTTATTCAAACAAAACTCAACCATAGTGATTTCATTTCGAATCACAGTATCAAAATCTTCAGCCAACAAAATGCCCCTTTAAAATATGTATTTAGAACCCTTTGAGAAGTACTTATTTTAAATAGATTCACAAGATTTTGATAACCCTTTTTGAATGAATCATGACACTCACTGCACATGATTTTACCCACGTCAATCAAGATGCCTTTTTGAGTACTCAACCATTTTGGACCAGTTACCAAAGCATGGTGCGGTTTAAAAATAATGATTATTATTAATCACACTTATTATCAACACTGGATCTTACGCCACCTCCCTCTGAATCCAATCAACAACTTCCACGTACTCCTAGTCCTTTTAGTGGGTGCTTACACTCACTCTATAAAACCTATCAGTTTAGTCTTTTCTTCTTTTTCTCCAAAATTTCTGAAATCCTCCTCCTCTTTGCTAAACCCAAAAACTTCCAGCAATCTTAACAATGTCTTCATCAACATCATCACAACTGAAGAAATTATCAAAGAAGAAGAACAAGAAAACCAACACGGAAACCATCATGGAGAGCAAAGTGAGTAATTATCAGAATCAATCTGTACTCAATCCTCAAATGATCTCCAAGGAGAAAGAAATGTTGTACGCCTCTCAGATATTAATCCCTACCACTGTTGCTGGAAAAAAGTTTTCCCTAATGGGTCCTTTAACAGTTTTTGAAAAGCTGAAAGATACTAGGAAAATTTTCCCTGTCTGCTATAAATTCAAACCCCTTTTCAACAAAATGGATGCCCCTAGGGCAGAAACTGAAGACCTAAACGAATCATCTGATTCGAAAACAACTGAAACTCCGGCCTTACCTCCAAAAGACCCTTTTATCTTAGATTATATCAAAAGTAATTTCAAACCATTTCGATCCTGCCCCACTTCAGACATAGCATACCAAAACTGGTTCACCAAGGTGGAATCCAAAAAGTCTCAACAATGGGAAAAATTAGAGATTTATAACTTAATCAAACTGTCGAAACCAGGCTTTACCTATAGTCACCCATTGCTATTCTCTTCATTGTACTTCTGGGACAATACTTATAACACTTTCCATCTTCCAGGCGGAATGATAACACCCACATTTTTTGATATAGCTGCCATCACTGGTCTCTCACCACGACATCTTCTTCTCCAAGGATCCGTTATCTTAGACAGAAGACTTTTACCAACGAACGCTCATCGTAGGTAAAAACCTGTGCATCTCAAAAATCATGTACAAGCATAATAAATTAATGGTGATGGTACCAATCCACTCGTCTCAATCTCACGAGCTTCATGGTACCCTAATCATGGCCCAATTTTGCCTAGGTTAAGAAACCCCAAAACGAGCTTGCAAACCCTAGCTATGGAATATGGCAATTCCTGCGCTGTAAATGCAATTAAACAGTACCAATAGCTTGCAAACAAGATGATGAACAAGAATATATTATTAGAATGTGTTTAGGATGCGTGAAATATTGAAAATGATTTTGAGTTTGAAGGCAAACCGTGTGACTGATGTAGGACGATTCTGGGCGTTTCAAGCCTGGAAAATGATTGGGTTAGCTCCAGGAGATTGCCAGCAAGTGATTGGAAGCTTCAGCACACCTTGAATTGGCCTATAGAAGGATATTCGTCTCACACTTTTCTTTGGAATTTTGATATTTTGCTCTTGTTCTTGGAGGCAGCTCTACACGAAAATTCTTGTCTTTAGGTTTCAATGATCTTCAGCATAAGTAGTGAATCATATTAGGTTAATTATTTTTGGCCATGATCTTGAGAATTCATGAAGGAAATATTTGATCTTTAAACCATATGAAATCTTTCCATAACCATGCAAATCACGCCCTTTTGCCTTGATTCGAATTTGATTGATTAGGCCGACTCATTTGGATTTGATTTTCATCAAAATAATATCTTCAAAACAAATCTTGGTATTTTTTATTATTTATTTGATTTAAAATGATTTTTAATAAATAAAAACCATAATAAAATAAATAAATGGAGAAAATAAGATGTGGTAGCTGCCTTGGGTCGTGGACCATGTTGGAAAGGTGATGCAAGCTTAAAAAGTTGGGTCCATTTAGCAAAAAATGCATTTGTGAGCATATTTGACTTTTGGCAATTTTGCAAAAAATGCCAACTTCACCAATGCATAACTTCCTCAATTTTGACTCTTTGAAGGTGTTCTTGGAATTTTTATAAATCTTGATATGTCCTATAAGCAACCATTTTGGTCTCATCTCAATTTGGTATTCCATGTTTATCTATGAAGCTTTGACAAAAAAGGTGTTTTTGTGTACTTTACAAAATGACCTATAATGTCCAAATTCATAACTTCTTGTGAGTGAATATTTTGAACTTGGGAGCTGAAGATGAATTGTAGGGAATTGCATCCTCTTCAAAATTATCTTTGGATGGGTCATTTCTCCTAAAGTATGATAAAGTTATGCTTGGTCAAAGTTGAGTTGAATTTTCCTATAAAACCCTAATTTAGCAACTTTTGGGTTTTGATGAATTGTGGGAAATCCTTAATGAATCATGATCAACCCTTGATCAAATGATGAGTAATACTTAAAAATGAGGATGTTGACCAAAAATCTTGAAGTTTGACTATATGTGGGCCACATTTGACTTTTGCCCTAGCACAATCGATTTTCAGGCCTTTGAGCAATTGACTGAGCAAACTTCCTCTGCAAGGCTTGAAACTTGAAATGGATGATCTTGAGAACATATTAGGACAATGGTGAGAATTTTGGATCCCTTGGACTCAAGTATCTTGATGCAACATGAAACCCTAATTTGAGGTAGACTGCTTTAGGAGAGAGCTTGTCTGGTCAACCCTTGGACTTCCTTGAGCAACTTGAGGATCTTTCTTGAAATGTTTTGAGAAATATGGGAGGGCAAATTTTGGTGTACAACAGCTGCCCCTGTTCAATCTTCTTAAACCTGAGGATGTAGATTGGCTTGTCCGCCTTTCGTGATCTGAAGGTGGAAGATGATTGAACACTAGAGTGCCCAGAAATTTGCACTCGCATGAAGTGGTACTGGCCTTGCGATATCGGAAATGGGCTTATAGATGCCATTGGAGGTCGATGTCAGAAGATGGGCTTAAAGATGCCATCCGAAGAAGTGTCGATCGCATAAGAGATTCCTTAGCGAGAGCTTGCATACCTGTTGTTGAGGAGGATTCCGCTAGGAATGCTGGTCTCTGTCTTGAGAGAAAGTTGAATTTTAGGAGCTTCAGTCATCCGTTACTCTACTGGGGAATAGTCTCTTGGTTGAAGAGGTGAAAATGAACTATTATCTGGTCGTGATCCAGGCTTCATAGTGATAAGATCGACTGCTATCTGGTCGTAATCCAAGCTTTACAGTGACTTACTGGGGAGATGAGATTAAACTTGCTATCCGGTCGTAATCCAGGCTTTGCAATTTCTCAATTCTTATCTGGTCATAATCCAGGCTTCAGAAGGAATTCAGTTTTTATCCGGTCGCATCCGGGCTTTAACTTGAATTTAGGGCACACTAATATCCGGTTGTCTCCAGGCTTCTTAGTAATTGTCCAGGTAAACTGTTATTTGGTCGAAATCCAAGCTTCGCAATGTCTTGTACCGCTATCTGGTCGTAATCCAGGCTTCATAATGTGTCATACCATTATCTAGTTGAATCCAGTATTCATGGTGTCTTATACTGTTATCTGGTCGAATCCAGGCTTCATAATACCTCACTTCTTATCTGGTTGAAATCCAGGCTTCAGAAGAAATCAAGTTGTTATCCAGTCGCATCCGGGCTTCCGTTTGATTTTAAGGCCTACTAATATCCGGTCGACTCTGGGCTTCATAGTAATTGGCCAGGTGAACTGCTATTTGGTCGAAATCCAAGCTTTACAGTGTCCTTCACTGTTATCTGGTCGTAATCCATGCTTCAGTGTCTTGTATTGCTATCTGGTCGTCATTCAGGCTTCATAATAACTTGCTGAGTTGTTATCCAGTCGAATCCGGGCTTCACGACTTGTGTTTATGATATGCCACTATCTAGTCGAATCCAGGTTTCATGGCATCTCGTACTGCTATCTGGTCGTAATCCAGGCTTCATAGTAACTTGCTTGGGATTAAACTATTATCCGGTCGAATCCGGGCTTCATAGCTTGTTTTTAAGAGATACCACTATCTGGTCGTAATCTAGGCTTCGCGATATTCTGATACTGTTATCCGGTCGTTCTCCGGGCATCACAATATGATGGAGGAATCAAGATATTATCCGGTCGTACCCGGGCTTCATAGCTTGAACTTTGTGAGAATTTGATTGTATCTTTTCCTGAAATGTAAAGAGTTAGTCGTATGTAATGTCATGATGCATGACATGTATCGAGCAATGATGTTCTCAAAATAAATGAGATTATGCGGTATGATGCTTATGCGCATGTCATGAGGTATGGATATGCCATGTTTTTATGATGCTTTTTAGCTGGGGAAAATAAATCTCGGACTGCTGTTGGAGAATATAGAGTTTTGCTCGCTGGGGATGACGACCGAAGATGACTGAGAGAATAATCCTGCTGGAGAATACATTGGTGAGAGAACGACTCTGTGGGGAAGAGATACTATGTCAGGAGATCCGCTGATTTGGAGCAATAACCTCGGCTGGGGACGAATTACTGTTGCTGGCGGTGATGAACTTCATTGAAGATAAGGTTTCTGCTTGTGGAAGAAATAAACTCCACTGGGGATAATCTTCCATTGTTGGTGAAAGATGAACTCTGCTTGGGGAGAATCTTACCGACTCATTCGCGATTGCGAACCTCAGCTGGGGAGAGTCGCGTCCTGTTCGGGAATGCTAACATCATTGTCTTTGGATACTTTTTACTCTGCGGGGAGTGTATGCATTTTTAGTCATGTTCTCCAGCTGGGTCTATCCCTGTACTTAGTGAATAGAGCAACCATAAGGTCTGGACATTTCTTGTTTGCCCCTGTTTATGGAATTACGAGTAATCGTCTTTTGTTTCGCATGTAAATATTTATGAGCATCAATTATTGTCAAAACAGAAAACCGAAAAGGGAAAATAATTTGAAATTTCTTTGTGAAAATGAATTGTATTGATTTTGAAGTTGGCCTGTAAGTAGGCGTTTTTGTACAAGAGGTTGACGTCCTAGTAAGGGAACGCCGCCGAAAGATGAATTATACAATTTGTGAAAAACAAAGAAAAATAGCTATGTGAACAATCCTACTGGGTTCCAACTCTGCTATTGCCTTTATATCTTCGAGCATCTCATCACTTTGCTATTTGGTTGAAGGTAGATCAGATCGATTGGTGTCGTCCGAGCTTGATAGTCGATACCGAAGTCTGGTTGCAAGGTGATCCAATGAGACATAGTGTTATGCTTTGATCCCTAATTTTTGCCTGGACCGTCCTTTCGGGTTTTCAGTCCACCGGGATACCCTTTTTTGCCCAAGCCTCCTTTTCAGGTTTTCGATTTGCCGGGTGTACAAATTTTTTTATTTTCATCCCTTATTTTTGCCCGAACCCTTTTGGTTTTCCGGGAAGCCCTTATTTTTGCCTAGGACAGTCAACCTAGCGGGTCTTTGATTATGCATAGTATTTTTTCACTATGTCTGCATTGACGGGGTGAGGAAGGTCGTCACCATCCATGGTGGTTAGAATCATGGCTCCTCCCGAGAAAATGTTCTTAACCACAAATGGCCTTTCGTACTTGGGGGTCCATTTGCCCCTGGGATCGCCTTGCGGTAGTATGATGCGTTTGATCACCAGATCCCCGACTTGATACTCTTGTCGTCTAACTTTCTTGTTAAATGCCTTGATCATCCGTTTTTGATACGTCTGACCATGACAAATAGCAGTAAGTCTTTTTTCATCGATTAAGTTCAGCTGATCAAGCTGGGTCTGGATCCAATCGTCCTCACTTGAATCTGCATCCTTCATAATCCGAAGAGAGGGTATCTGGACTTCAATGGGCAAGACTGCCTCCATGCCATATACCAAGGAATAGGGTTTTGCCCCTGTTGACGTCCGCGCTGAGGTATGGTACCCATGAAGAGCGAATGGTAACATCTCATGCCAGTCTTTGTATGTCACCATCATCTTCTGCACAATCTTCTTGATGTTCTTATTAGCCACTTTAACAGCCCCATTCATCTTCGGCCGGTAAGGGGAAGAGTTGTGATGCTGTATCTTGAACTGTTTGCAGAGCTCGGTGATCATTGTATTGTTGAGATTTGTACCATTGTCCGTAATGATCCTCTCTGGTACACCATATCGACAGATCATATTGTGTCAGATAAACCGCACCACGACGTTCTTGGTTACTGTAGCAAAGGAAGCCGCCTCAACCCACTTCGTGAAATAATCAATAGCTACCAAAATGAAACGATGTCCGTTGGACGCAGTAGGTCTGATCTCGCCGATCATATCGATGCCCCACCTTGCAAAAGGCCAAGGAGATGTCAAAACATTCAGAGGAACTGGAGGTACATGCACCTTATCAACATAGACTTGGAACTTATGACAGCTCCGAGAATGCTGGTAGAAATCGGCTTCCATAGTGGACCAGTAATATCCTGCCCGTAGGATTTTCTTCGCCATGGTATGTCCACTGGAATGAGTCCCAAAGGTACCTTCATGTAATTCTGCCATAATCCTTTCTGCCTCATCCTTATCCACACATCGCAGTAAGGTCGAATCATGGTTACGCTTGTAAAGGATACCATTACTGATGAAGAACTTCGTAGCGAACCTACTCAGAAACTTCTTATCATTAGCAGATGCACCCTCGGGGTATTCCTGAGCCTCAAGATACCTCTTTACCTCGTGAAACCAGGGTTTATTTGTTACCTATTCAGTCTCAATATCACAACAATGTGCAGGTTCGTCCAACCTCTCGATGGTAATATGGGGAGCTTCATTGTCCCACCTGACTTTGAACATAGAAGACATGGTAGCTAGCGCGTCCGCTAACTGGTTCTCTTCTCTTGGGAAGTGTTCAAAGGTTATGTCCTCAAAGTGTGGAAGCAGCGTCAGTACATACTCTTTGTAAGGAATAAGATTTGGGTGTTTCGTATCCCACTCGCCTTTAATCTGACTGATCACGAGAGTGGAATATCCGAATACACTCAAGAACTTAATCCTTAAGTCAATAGCTGCTCTAAGGCTCATGATGCACGCTTCATACTCTGCCATGTTGTTGGTGCAGTTAAAACATAATCAGGCGGTGAACGAAGTATGACAACCTTCAGGAGATATGATCACGGCGCCAATGCCATTACCCAAAGCGTTTGAAGCTCCATTAAAGTACATAGACCATCGGGATCCCTCCTCAGGTCCTTCATTCGGTCTAGGTTTCTCACAGCCGGTCACCAACATGATGTTCTCATCCGGGAATTCGAAGTTCATAGACTGGTAATCATCGACGACCTGATGTGCCAAATGATCTGCCAATACACTCCCCTTGATTGCTTTTTGAGTTATGTTTTGGATGTCATACTTAGTTAAGATCATTTGCCATCTTGCTATTCTTCCAGACAAGGCAGGCTTTTCGAAGATATATTTGATTGGATCCATCTCTGATATCAACATGGTAGTGTGAGTCAGCATATATTGTCTCAGCCGGCGAGCAGCCCATGCCAAAGCACAACAAGTTTTCTCGAGCAATGAGTATCGGGTCTCGCAGTCGGTACACTTTTTGCTAAGGTAGTAAAAAGCGTGCTCTTTTCGGCCAGACTCGTCATGCTTCCCCAACACGCGCCCCATAGAATTGTTGAGTACTGTCAAGTATAAGATCAGAGGTCTTCCTTCAACCGGAGGTATCAGAATAGGTGGCTCTTGGAGATATTCTTTGATCCTTTTGAAAGCGGCCTGACATTCATCATTCCATTTTACCACTTGATCTTTCTTCAACAGCTTGAAGATTGGCTCACAAGTAGCAGTCAGGTGTGAGATGAATCGGGCAATCTAATTCAACCGTCCCAAAAAGCCTCTAACTTCCTTTTCCTTTCGGGGAGCTGGAATCTCCTGTATAGCCTTCACCTTTGCAGGATCCACTTGAATACCTTTATCACTAACAACAAAACCCAGCAGTTTACCAGACCTCACCCCGAAGGTGCACTTGTTCGGGTTTAACCTCAGCTTATACGTCTTCAACCTGTCAAACAGTTTCTGGAGATGGTCAGGGTGTTCTTCTTCAGTCTGGAACCTTGCAATCATATCATCAACGTATACCTCAATCTCATGGTGAATCATGTCGTGGAACAAAGCAACCATGGCACGCTGATATGTTGCCCCAACATTCTTCAACCCGAAAGGCATTACCTTGTAACAGAAGGTTCCCCACTGCGTAAGGAAGGTTGTCTTCTCCATGTCCTCAGGAGCCATCTTAATCTGATTGTAACCAGAAAAACTATCCATAAAGGAGAAGACCTTATGCTGCGCGGTGTTGTCAACCAGAACATCGATATGAGGAAGAGGGAAATCATCCTTGGGACTCGCCCTGTTCAGATCCCTATAGTCCACACACATTCATACCTTACCATCTTTCTTCGGCACCAGAACCACGTTGGAAACCCACTGCAGGTAAGAAGTAACAGCTAGAAATCCGGCGTCAAACTATTTCATGACCTCAAATTTAATTTTCTCAGACATCTCGGGGCGCATACGGTGAACCTTCTGCTTTACCGGAGGACGGTCTTCTTTAGTTGGCAAGCGGTGAATCACGATGTCACTGTCTAAACCAGGCATATATTCATAAGACCAAGCGAAGATCTCAACATAGTCGCGTAGCATTTGTATCAACCGCTGTTTGACACTAGACTCCAGATTCACACCTATCTTGACCTCTTTCATGTCTTCCTCTGTACCCAAATTTACTGATTCCACTAGCTCTTCATGCGGCTGTATGGCCCTCTCTTCCTGTAGTAACAGTCTAGCAAGTTCTCCAGGCACTTCACAATCATCCTCACCTTCTTCCTCGGCTTGGTTGATCGGATTTTCAAAGTCATAACTGGCAGTAGCAGAGTCGTTATCAATAGGATCCAGAGTGGATGTGGACCTGTATTATGATATGTGAGTGTGTGTAAGACAATAGCTGTTTGATAAAGTGCAAGATAGAAAAGAAAAACAAGGAGCGCAAAATTTGTAATGCAAGAAAACGTCCAATGCTTTATTGATGATATATGAAAATGACAAATAAGAAGCCCTCACAAACAAATCCCAGGTGTCTCGGGCAAGGCACCGGGCCGTAAAGTTTCAAACTGTCTGTTACAAATCTCAAAACAAAATTCTATTACTGTGTAATAAAAGAAACGGGTATGAAGTCCTTCGCCGTCCAGTTGTTCAAGCCACCGTTGGCAGTCGGGTAAATCCAGTTGTCGATATCAGACTCTTATTCATCATCTTCAATAGCATTCACTCCCGAGTCATGCTTGGGCATGGGAGCAGTTATGACATTGGGTTTTTCCGGAGCGTCAAACTCAATCTCCTTAGCTTCAATCAGATCTTGCACTTTATTCTTCAAAGCCCAGCAGTTGTTCGTATCATGACCCGAGCTATCAGAGTGATAGGCGCAGCGGGCGTTCGGATTATACAGCAAAGATGTGGTGCTGGGATTCTTCAGGGCTTCCCTCAGAGTTACCAGGTTGGTCTTCAATAATTGCGGTAGAATTTGAGACAAGGTCATATTAAGCCGAGTGTACTGTCTCTGCAGCCTCTCCATTCTTTGCTGATTGTTGCATTGCGGGGCAACTGTAGGTCTTGATATTACCACCGTATTCACTGCTTGACGACGTTCAGGTCGATTTTGGCTCCTCGAGCTGTAAACTGCACTAGCTTCTTTCTTGAAAGGCTTCTTTTCTGTACTTGATGAAGCACCTTTTTGTATCTTACCACTTCTGATACCAGCTTCTACTCTCTCCCCAGTCATAATCAATTCAGTAAACCCAGATGATGAACTACCGATCAGATGATTGAAAAATGGACCAGACAAGGTCCCAAGAAACATATCAACCAACTCCCTATCAGACAGAGGGGGTTGGACTCTTCCATCCAGATATCTCCACTTCTGAGCATAGTCATTAAAACCTTCGCTTGCACCCATAGACATACCCTGAAGTTGAGTACGCGTGGGAGCAAGGTCGGCATTATACTGGTATTGCTTGTAGAAAGCAGCAACAAGGTCTTCCCAGTTGCAGACATTAACTCCTTCCAATTGATAAAACCATTCAAGCTGAGTCCCTGATAGACTATCTTGAAAGAAATGTACCCATAGATTCCTATCAGCAGTGTAGGGTTGGATTTTTCTGACGTATGAGCGGAGATGGAGTTTTGGACAGGATACTCCATCATACTTAGCGAAAACCAGAGCTTTAAACTTGTGAGGGATCACCACCCCTGATGCTAACCCCAAATCTCCAAAATCCAAACCTGGGACCTTCTGAATCTCCATAGCACTCAGACGGTCTTCAAGTTGTTTGTACCTATCCTCAGCAGGAGGGTACTGTTCATCATCAAAATCAGTGTCATTATCAGAGACCAAAGGACTAGGACCCCTTCCTTCTTCTTCTCGATTCTCTCCTCCTTTGGATGAATGAGACAGATCAGCTTCCCGTCGCAACCTATTCCCAAATATGTGACCCATATTCAGAAGAACCACCTTCTTCTTCTTCTTCTTCATTTCCTTCTTCAGGATGAGGGTCTTCGAATCTTGTTGTCCTTTAGCCAAGTTCAAGAACATCTCCTGGAATTGAGCATTCTGTGCTTGAAGAGCTTTGATGGCTTGATCGGTAGGTGTTTCAGAAGACATTTTGTGCTGAAATAAACAGCGAAGAAGATAAGAAACCTGTAATGGTACCTGTAATGAGGTGCATGATAATGGAATGCGTATGGAATGATTTCAAAGACTTTGGGAGATTCAAATTTGTAAAAACAAAATAAAACACACTTCATTAGATTAACTTGTAGAAATGTTTAACAATGCCTTTAAGGCATTACAAAAGAAATAAACTGAAAAGCAAATCTAATTAGAAACAATAAAAGACATCAGAAATCCCATGGTCGTTTTCCCTTCATGCTGACATAATCATTGATTGTCCTTTCATTCTCAAGCTGCCTCGTGAGCTTCAAGATCTTCCTCTCTTGCTCATGATACTTCTCCCTGTAGGTATCCCTCTCTTCCTTCAACTGGATCTAAGATCTCTTCAATGCCCCGAGGTCAGTAGGCATATAGGGATAGAGGACTGTATAAGGAACGCCTTCTTCATTAGTATGCTCCACAACCACTGGCAAAATAGCTTCATAAGGCATCCCCAACTTTTGAGCACGGGCTCGAACCCACTGGAGATAAGGTTGCATATGGAGAGAAGTATTTGGTCCTAGCTCGTGAGGGTCAGACCTGTTCACCATGCCCCAGGCTCGTATAAACCTTCGACGATGCTCATTAACGTCCCCTTTGTAGTCAAAGACAATATCTGTAAGAAGCAGCTCATGAGGACCGTCTCTCCGAGCGTGACCAAACTGCTGTAAAGCCAAGCAAGGACTGTAGGTTATTCCCCCTCTAATTCCAAGCAATGGGACATTAGGGTATTCCCCACATCAATCAATGACAGCTACTATTTCCATATCCTTAGAACTCCAAAGAATGTCCGTATGGGCAAGGGACATGATTCTGTAGGCCTAACCTAAACCTTCCTCACTCTTCAATACAAACTTGAGGAGGTGTGAAATAAACCACCTCGCCAGCAGTGGCATACAACACATGAGGGCCCCTCTTCTTCACACGGTACGAGTATAGAGGGCATGTAGGATATCACCCAGAAGAGTAGGCACTGGGTTACGAGACATGAAGATCTTGACCGTATTCACGTCTATGAAGGAATCTGGATTTGGGAAAAGAACTAAGCCATATATGAGGAGAGCCAAGATGTCTTCGAAATCTTGAAAGTCCAAGTTATCCCAGAACTGTTGAGCTTGATCCATCAGAAACTTAGTCAAGAATCCTTTAACCCCGCTCCGTGTCTCCCAGTTGGATACTTCATCAGCCCTTTTTAGATGTAAGGCTGAAGCAATATCCTCTAGCCTAGGAGCCTCTTCTAAACCTGTGAAGGGTGTCTGCTCGAGGATAGATATGCCCAGTAAATCAAAAAACTCTTCCAAAGTGGGGACTAGCTGATAATCCGGGAAGGTGAAACAATGATGCACCGGATCAAAGAACTAGAACAACACGCTCATCATCTGATCATCCAACTTTGAAGTGACCAGGCTAAGGAGATGACCATTTCTTCTAACAAATGAAGAAGTATCATGAACTTTTGAGACTAACTCTCTGAGCTAAGCGGGTATTTGCACGAAGTTAACCCGAATGGTATTTCTGCGCATGGAAGCCATGATCTACAAAATAGAACAAAGATAAATCCCCTCGGTCTTTGAAATGGTTAGTACAATGAAGTATGCATGCTATATGATGATGCATGATGTCATGGTAAAATCACACAACAGTTATAGCAGGTAACAAACATGGTAAAGGCACACAAGTCACACAAGAGCCCTTAAGTTTCAGGCTTGCATGGAGTCTAGGTACTACCCTCTTGAAGTTCAGTTGGTTTTAACCTGTCCTAATAATAGTAACCGGGTTCTAGAGGTTCTCAATATCACTGACCATCCTCCATCGGTCATGGTTTCAGCTCACGCAATCTTTTCTTGCGGCCGAAACTATCTCGAGAGTATGGTCTCAATGAGTGTAGTATCGAGTATCAACCAGTTCCCAGCTTTACACCGAGACCGGCTATCTCACTACTTCCTATGGCCAAGTTGGTCATTATAGGTTCTAAGGTCAATTGATGCTTAACGACCCATATAGCAGCCCCATATTCTCCTTGTTCCTCCACAAGGGATACCGGTACCAACCAATGTGCCACATCAACGTAGCTACTGCTTCAACCGTATCGGTCTACGCCATATAGTTCCCTCACAGTTTATTGCTACTTACCTAACAAGTGTTCCCCAGATCCAGGTTAGGATCTATAGTAACTCTGATACAAAGCCCACAAAGATAAAGCAATCAAATCAAACAATAGAAGAAAATATGATGAACTAATCCTAAGGTATACCCCACTTATTATTTCCCCAGCAGAGTCGCCAGTTCTGTGATACGGTGGCAGAACCGGAATTGTTTAAATGCTGGTTTGCATTTTGCGTTTGTGTTTGCAAAATGTCGCGGTAAGCAAGAGTCGCCACCGACTTTTATTTTAACCAACTGGAAAGGAAAAAAGCACAGAAAAATTCCTTTTTTGAGATATTTTGAGTACGGGGGGTAGATTATAGAAAGGGAATGTATTAGCACCCTTTCTATCCATAGTTTTCTACGGGCTCTTAGGTACTTGCTCATCATTTTAAAATTACTTATGTGTTTGTGTGATTTGATTTTTTTTTACTTTGATTTAACCCTTGCTTCTGTCTTCAAGAGTGTTACGAAGTCGTTTTGAAAACTTTGTTTGAAAAGAGTGTAAGTGTGGGAAGTCTGTTATGAGTAAGTACCTACTAGCATCTACCTACTCGAAAAAAGAATTGTTCTATGTTCGTTTCCTTTAGACAGCGCTATCCCACTATTAGTGAGTAGGTAGCACCGTCGTTGGAGTTTTAAGGGTCAATTCGAAAAGGGACATACGATCACTAAAGCAATGTTAGGACGTCTTAGTAATAACCCTAATGTCTTAAGACCAATATTCGAGGCAACAATTCCGAGGCAACCTTTCCGAGGTAACTTTGATCTTTGAGACGAAAGAGCAACCACTAAAATACCCTATACTCAATGATCGTTTACCGAAGGCAACCGAAGTGGGAGTATACCCTAGGAGTGCGCATGTGCGAGTGATTCAATTTCAAGTTTATTATCTTTGCACATTTAGGGTTTGCTAATTGTTTTAAGGTTTACATACATTCTTGTCATGCATCCCTATTACCATACATCTAACAATTTAATGTTTGCGGAATTTAAAGTGCGGAAAGTAAAGCTACGCTATTACAAGGCTTCGGATATTAATTACATAGCCAAAAACAACCCGTCAAAATGATAAATGAAAAGGAGAAAAATCCTAATTAATCTATTACAACTTGTGAGCAATTACATCAATATGGTAAAAATAAATAAACGCGATGAATAGAGAACAAGAGAGAACTAGGGTTTTGACCCCGTCTAAACTAATCGAAAGAAAAATTATTTTTTAAGAAAAAAAATAAGATTTTCAAATTAAATACAAAATTAATTAGTAATTAAATTAATTTTTAAGAAAATAATTTACATGGCCTATTTTTGTATTTTGGTTATTTTTTAAGAGAAAGAAAATAGAATTAAATTAAACCAAAACCCTAATTTTCTAATTGTTTTTAATTTATTTACAAAAGGATAAAAGTTACCCTAAAATTAAATAAACTAATTAAATTAATATTTGTATAAAAAATAAATTCTAAATCTAATTGAATGAAAATATTATTTTTGTGATTTTTTTTTATAAAAAGAATTAATTTAGTGTTAGTAAAAATAATTAAATAAATTAAATAAAAGAAAATATAAATGAAAAGAAGAAGAAAATGGGCCTGAGAAAGTAATTTGGAGGGGTGTGTTGCTAGCAATTCTGGCCCAAAACCAAAGATCCACGTTGATCTTCAAGGTTCCCATGCTGCATGTTGACCAAGGCCTATGATGCTCCTTCATCTGATGGCCTTTAGATCTGGCCGTCTGGAGATCCAAAGGTTGAATCTTGAGGATGCATGGTGATCCTTTGGCCTTGTGTGCGCGCCTGAACATTTAAAGAAAAATAACATGAAATATGGGGGGGGGGACCTGGGATTCGAACCCAGGTCCTGAAGCCTTTTCTAATAGCCTTGCTACTAACTGAGCTGCGTGCGTTAGTTGTTCATATAATAAACATAAAACATAATATGAGAAAACAACAAAACACTAAATCCAAACGCGCGAATTTTTAAACGGGCGAATGGTTGCTTGCCACGACATCTTCTTCTCCAAGGATCCGTTGTCTTAGATAGAAAACTTTTACCAACGGACGTTCATCGTAGGTAAAAACCTGTGCATCTCAAAAATCATGTACAAGCATAATAAATTAATGGTGATGGTACCAATCCACTCGTCTCAATCTCACGAGCTTCATGGCACCTTAATCATGGCCCAATTTTGCCTAGGTTAAGAAACCCCAAAACGAGCTTACAAACCCTAGTTATGGCATATGGCAATTCATGCGCTGTAAATGCAATTAAACAGTACCAATAGCTTGCAAACAAGATGATGAACAAGAATATATGATTAGAATGTGTTTAGGATGCGTGAAATATTGAAAATGATTTTGAGTTTGAAGGCAAACCGTGTGAGTGATGTAGGATGATTCTGGGCGTTTCAAGCCTGGAAAATGATTTGGTTAGCTCCAGGAGACTGCCGACAAGTGATTGGAAGCTTCAGCACACCTTGAATTGGCCTATAGAAGGATATCCGTCTCACACTTTTCTTTGGAATTTTGAGATTTTTCTCTTGTTCTTGGAGGCAGCTCTGCACGAAAATTCTTGTGTTTAAGGTTCAATGATCTTCAGCATAAGTAGTGAATCATATTAGGTTACTTATTTTTGGCCATGATCTTGAGAATTCATGAAGAGAATATTTGATCTTTAAGCCATATGAAATATTTCCATAACCATGCAAATCATGCCCTTTTGCCTTGATTCGAATTTGATTGATTAGGCAAGCTCATTTGGATTTGATTTTCATCAAAATCAGATCTTCAAAACAAATCTTGGTATTTTTTTATTATTTATTTGATTTAAAATGATTTTTAATAAATAAAAACCATAATAAAATAAATAAATGGAGCAAATAATATGTGGTGGCTGCCTTGAGTCTTGTACCATGTTGGAAAGGTGGTGCAAGCTTAAAAAGTTAGGCCCATTTAGCAAAAAATGCATTTGTGAGCATATTTGACTTTTGGCAATTTTGCAAAAAAGGCCAACTTCACCAATGCATAACTTCCTCAATTTTGACTCTTTGAAGGTGTTCTTGGACTTTTTAGAAAGCATGAGATGTCCTCTAAGCAACCCGTTTGGTCTCATATCAATTTGGTATTCCATGTTCATGTATGAAGCTTTGACAAAAAAGGTGTTTTTGTTGACTTTTCAAAATGACCTATAATATCCAAATTCATAACTTCTTGTGAGTGCATATTTTGAACTTGGGAGATGAAGATGAATTGTAGGGAATTGCATCCTCTTCAAAACGAGCTTTGGATGGGTCATTTCTTATAAAGTATGAGACAGTTATGCTTGGTCAAAGTTGAGTTGACTTTTCCTACAAAACCCTAATTTAGCAACTTTTGGGTTTTGATGAATTGTGGGCAATCCTTGATGAATCATGATCAAACCTTGATCAAATGATGAGTAATACTTAAAAATGAGGATGTTTACCAAAAATATTGATGTTTGACTGTATGTGGGCCACATTTGACTTTTGCCCTAGCTCAGTCGATTTTCAGGCCTTTGAGCAATTGACTGAGCAAACTTCCTCTGCAAGGCTTGAAACTTGACATGGATGATATTGAGAATATATTAGGACAATGGTGAGCATTTGGGATCCCTTGGACTCAAGTATCTTGATGCAACATGAAACCCTAATTTGAGGTAGACTTCTTTAGGAGAGAGCTTGTCTGGTCAACCCTTGGACTTCCTTGAGCAACTTGAGGATCTTTCTTGAAATGTTTTGAGAAATATGGGAGGAAAACTTTTGGGGTACAATAGCTGGCATGAGATGTTACCATTCGCTCTTCATGGGTATCGTACCTCAGCACGGACGTCGACAGGGGCAACCCCCTATTCTCTGGTATATGGCATGGAGGCAGTCCTACCCATCGAAGTCCATATACCTTCTCTCAGGATTATGAAGGATGCAGGTTTGAACAAAGACGACTGGATCCAAACCCGACTTGATCAGTTAAATCTAATCGATAAAAAGAGACTTACTGCTATCTGCCATGGTCAGACGTATCAAAAGTGAATAATTAAGGCATTTAACAAGAAAGTCAAGCGTCAAGAATATCAGGTCGAGGATCCAGTGATCAAACGCATCATACTGCCGCAAGGTGATCCCAGGGGCAAATGGACCCCCACACACGAAGGGCTATTTATGGTTAAGAACATTTTCTCTGGAGGAGCTATAATTCTAACCACCATGGACGGTGTTGTACCCCAAAATTTTCCCTCCCATATTTCTCAAGACATGTCAAGAATAATCTCCAAGTTGTTCAAGATGGCTCAAGAGTTGGACAGTCAAATCACCTCCTAAGGTAGTCAATCTCAAATTAGGGTTTTATGTCGCATTAAGGTCCTTACATCCAAATGACCTCAAGTTCTCCCCAATGTCCTAATATGTTCTCAAGTTCATCCATGTCAAATTTCAAGCCTTGCAGAGGAAGTTTGGTCAGTCAATTGCTCAAGAGGTCCAAAAATCGACTGTGCTAGGGCAAAAGTCAATTGTGACCTACAAATAGTCAAACCTCAATATTTTTGTCAACATTCTCATTTTGAAATATAATTCATCATTTTATCAAGGGTTGATCATGATTCATCAAGGATTGCTCAAGATTCATCAAGATTCAAAAGTTGGTAAATTAGGGTTTTATAGGAAAAGTCAACTCACCTTTGACCAACCATGACTTTCTCATACTTTATGAGAAGTGACCCATCCAAAGCTCATTTTGAAGAGGATTCAATTTCCTACAATCCATCTTCACACCCCAAGATAAAGAAATGCACTCACAAAAAGTTACAAATTTGGACATTATAGGTCATTTTTGAAAGTCAACAAAAACACTTTTTTTCCAAAGCTTATAACTTGAGCATGGAATATAAAAATGATATGAGACCAAAAGGGTTGATTAGAGGACATCTCAAGGTTTCTAAAAAGTCCAAGGACACATCCAAAAGTTGAAAATTGAAGAAGTTATGCATTATTGAAGTTGGGCATTTTTCCAAAATTGCCAAAAGTCAACTATCCCAAAAACATCAAATTTTGCCAAAAGGGCCCACTTTTTTCCACTTGATTTGATCTTGTCACACCACACACGTGTCCTATCTTCAGTTTTATGTCCATTCATTAAATTTTCTATTTTATTTGATTTTTATTGATTTAATTCATTTTAAATCAATTTAAATCCAAATAAAATCCAAATATTGATGAATAAGATCTTTGTGATTGATACAGCTTTCAATTATCATGATGGACACAATCAAACTCGTATCAAGCCTTATTATACAAAAAATATTGGATTTTTGATCAAATTGGAAAGGTTTTAATGGTGGTTCATATCAAATCTTCAATCATCAATTCACAAGGATGCAAGGCCCAATTTTTAACCTAATTCATTCCTTATTACTCACACAAGGCAAAGGCACAAAGAACACGACCAAGAGGCTGCACAAACTGCAATACCAAAACTTGAAAAAAGCTTGAAAAGTGAGAAACTGAAATCTTGGTTAGAGGCGTTTTCAAGACCAAAACTCAACGCTATCTTCTTGCTTGAGGTCCACTGAAGCTATTGCAATCATTCACAAGCTCTGAAACCACCTGAATCGCGTTGTGAGTCTTCTTGAATATCGCCCTGTACAAGAAAACATAACCTCTTATTCTTGCATCTTTTTGACAAAACGTTGGTATATTCATGACTCTTACATAATTTCTAAACATTCTGCAATATTCAATTGAGTTTTTGTAGCCCGTAAAGCCCTACCCGAAACTAGGGTTTGGGTTTCTTGTTTTTAGGCGTTTTTGCTACAGGTAAAATTAGGGCAAACCATGGACATGGTTGTGTTCAGGGAGGAGAGACGAGCATGGTGATGGTCTCAGTTTGCATTTATATGGCCTGCAGTTCGTTTTAGGATGAGGCCATGGATTTTGCTGCTGATGAATTCCGCAGGTAAATATCCAGGCTTTTCAACGAAGAAGATGACAACGTGGCCCTGTCCCATTCGTTGGTTCATAATTTCGCGCTTTTTATTTTTTTTAATTCAGGCATATGATTTGTTTCCAATATATTGATTATTGTGTATTCCACTAACAATAAAATGCAGTGGTTGAGATGGTAAGCGCGTTTGTACAAAATCCATTGGGACCTGGGTTCGAATCCCAGGTCCCCCATATTGCCTATTATTATTTTTCTTCAGCAGATCCAGCGCGCTTCAGCAATTATGGTACACCATGCATCATCACTTGATCACCTGCCAGATGGCCTTCAGACCAAATGCAACGGCCAAGATTGCAAGTCCATCATAAGACTTGGTCAATGCACGCGTGTGGAATCTGGAAAGTCAAATAAGGCTTTTACAAATGGGCCTCTGAATTGCTGCACAAACATCCAGATTTGGGCCCAAACCCCCCAATGGGTTATTTCTTTTCTCTTTATATTTTCTTCTTATTTATTTGTTTTACTTAATTATTATTTTTATTGTTTAATTAACCAAATAATTTATTTTCCCTCATAAAATCAAAAACACAAAAAAATATATTTTTATTTATTAAAATTAAATTCATGCTTTATTTTTGTAAATAAATTAATTTAATCAATTTAGTTTTAATTAGGAAATAACATTAACAATTTTGCAATAATTAAAAATTAATGTAGAAAATTAGGTTTTTATTAATTTTGACCAAATTTATTTTATTTCCTTAAATATAAAAAATCCAAAAATATTTTCATTAATTATTAACTTAGATCTAATTTCTATTTAATTAAAAAAAAACAGGCTTTCTTTCAAAAAAGGGTCAAAACCCTAAAAAATGCACCGATTTAATTTCTTACACGCGATACATTTGATTCCAATATTGTAATTGCTTCCGGTATGTAATATCTTTTAATTAGGACTTTAATTATTTATCGCTTTATTTTACTTTCCGCAATTTAAATTAAAGGGTTGCTTTTGGCGATGTAAATACCCGACGCCTTGTAATAGTTTAAATTTAATTTCCGCAATTTAAATTCCACAACTATTAACTGTTAGATGTTTGATAATAGGGAATGCATGACAAGATCAAATGTATGAACTTAAAATCAACATAGCTCACCCATGACATGTACAAAGATAAAATAACCGAAACAATACACTCGCACATGCACACTCTTAGGGTACACCTCACTTGGTTGCCTTCGAATGTGGTCATTGAGTATAGGAAGTTTCAGAGGTCGCCCTCTTTTCCAATGATCATAGTTGCCTCGAAACGGTTGCCTTAGAAAAATGATCTAAGACATTAGGGTTACCGCTAAGGCGTCCTAACATTGCTTTAGTGACCACACGTCCCTTAATCGAATTGACCCTTAAACTCCAACGACGTTGCTACCTACTCCTCAATAGTGGGATAGCATTGTCTAAAGGATATTTGTACAGATTAATTCCTTTTTCGAGTAGGTAGATAGTTCTTAAGTACTTGCTCTCTTCAAAACAAAACAAAACTTTTCGCACTTACACCTTTCAAAACAAAAACTTCTTTCAAACCCACAAACACAAAGAAAAGCAAATTTTGAAAACACTTTGAGCAAGTACCTAAGAGCCCGTGGATAACCACGGATAGAAAGGGTGCTAACACCTTCCCTTTCTATAATCTACCCCCCGGACCCGAGAAACATCTCGAAAAAGGAATTTTTCTGTGCTTTTTTTCCTTTCCTTGTTGGATAAAATAAAAGACGGTGGCGACTCTTGCTTACCGCGACATTTTGCAAAAACAAACGCAAAACGCGAACCAACATTCCAAAAACAGTCAGTTCTCTTCCCACCGTATCACAGAACTGGCGACTCTGTTGGGGATTATTAATAATTGGGGTGTACCTTAGGATTAGATCACTATTGTTTTCAATTGTATGCTTTATATGCTTTATATTTGTGGGCTTGTATCAGAGTTCTATAGATCCTAACCCGGATCTGGGGATACCCTTTAGGTAAGTAGCAATAAACCGCGAGGGAACTGTCCAGCATAGACCGACACGGTTGAAGCAGTAGCTACGTTGGTGTGGCACTTTAGTCTGTACCGATATCCCTTGTGTTGGAACGAGGAGAATATGGGTCTTCTAAGGGGTCATTAAGCATCAACTGGCCTTAGAACCTTAAATTGACCAACTTGGCCATAGAACAGTAGCAGTATGCTACACTCATTGAGACTAAACTCTCGCGATGATTCCGGCCGCAAGAAAAGGTTGCTAAACTGGAATTATGATCGATTGAGGGTAGTTAGTGATATTGAGATCCTCTAGAACCCGGTTACTATTTTTAGGACAAGTTTAAACCAACTGAACTGAAAGAGGGTAGTACCTAAGCTCCTTGCCAGCCTGAAATCTAAGGGCTCTCTGTGTGACTTGTATGCCTTTGCCATGTTTGCTATTTGTGGATACCTGTGGTGTGCTTACTATCATGACATCATGACATCATAACATTGCATACATCTTACATTGGACTAACCTATTTCAAAGACAGGAGGGATTCATCTTTGTTCTATTTTGTAGGTCATCATGATGCCCATGCGTAGGAATACCATCCAGATCAACTTTGTCCAGGTTCCCACCTTGCTTAAAGATTTGGTTGCAAAGATGCCTGATACTACTTCCTTCATCAGGAGGCATGGTTATCTTCTCAGTTTGGTCACCTCCAAATTGGACGAGCAGATGATGAGTGTCCTAGTCCAATTCTATGATCCGTTGTACCATTGCTTTACTTTTCAAGACTATCAGCTGGTTCCCACCATAGAAGAGTTCTCCGAACTGCTCGGTATCTCTATTCTGGAGCAGACCCCGTTTACTGGTTGGGAGAAGACCCTTAGGCCCGAAGAGATTGCTGCAGCCCTTCATTTGACCAAAGAGGAGGTAATGGATAATTGGGAAACTAGGAGTGGAGCAAAGGGCTTTCTGACTAAGTTCTTGGTTGGTAAGGCTAACTATTTCTGGGATAGTCTAGACTTCAAGGCATTCGAGGATATTCTGGCTCTTCTGATATATGGCTTGGTATTGTTTCTGAATCCTGACACTTTTGTTAATGTTAATGCGGTAAAGATCTTCATCTCTCAGAACCCTGTACCCACTCTCTTGGGTGACATTCTTCATCAGCTTTATGCTCGTACTGCCCGAAAACGGGGAACCTTAATGTGTTGTGCTCCATTATTGTCAAGGTGGTTTATTTCGCACCTCCCCAAGTCAGTGCTGAAGAACAAAGAAGGCATGGGTTGGGCCTATAGGGTGATGTCTCTCTCACATAATGACATTATCTGGACTCTCAAGGGTATGGATGAGGTGACTATCATTGATTGCTGTAGAGAGTATCCTAATGTTCCATTAATAGGAACCTATGGAGGAATTTCTTACAACCCATGCTTAGCTCTCCGTCAGTTTGGAAGAGCCAGAAGAGAAGGACCTCACGAGCTGCTAATGCCTCATATCATCTTTGATTTTCAAGGGGATAGCGACGAGCAACGTCGTAGATTCATAAGGGCTTGGGATAGAGTTCACCAATCTGATCCACATGAGCTGGGCCCAAAGACTTCACTTCCGATGGAGCCATATCTCATATGGGTCTGTAACCGTGCCCAAAAGCTGGGTATGCCTTATGAAGTTGTCCGACCTGTCACTCTTGAAGTTGCTAATGAAGAAGGGGTTCTTCCAACCATCCTCCATCCTTATATGCCAAATGACATTGGGGCACTGAAAAGATCTTAGATGCAACTGAGGGAAGAACGGGATTCTTACCGAGAGAGGTTCAACGAGCAAGAGCAGAAGATCCAGAAGTTGACTAGACAGTTGGAGAACGAGCGGATTCTCAACGACTATGTCCGCACTGAGAAGAAGAGACCATGGGAGCACTGATGGGCCTTTGATGATTTCCTTTCCAGTTTTTATTTACTTTTCAGTATTTCCATTCTTGTAACGCCTTAATGGCATCAGTTGAACAATTTGAATTTTGAAGTTTATCTAATAAAGTGTGTTTCCTTTCTAGTTTACAAATTTGAATCTCCCGATTGTCTTTGAAATCATAATCATATGCATTTCATCCCATGCACTCCATAACAGGTACCCATTATAGGTCTCTTATCTTCTTCGCTGTTTATTTCAGCACTCATCATGTCTGCTGAACCTTCAACTGAGCAAGCTATCAAGACCCTCCAGGCCCAGAATGCCCAATTCCAAGAGTTGTTCATGAATCTAGCTAAGGGTCAGCAAGACCTGAAGACCCTGATTCTGAAAGAGAAGAAGAAGAAGAAGAGAAACATCCTGTTTAACACAGGGCACAGGTTTGGAAACAGGTTTCGGGATGAAGTTGATTTGACCACCTCGTCTGGAGGGAAAGACAATCAAGAGGAAAGGAGGGCTCCTAGCCCTGTGGTCTCCGACAACGAGACGAACTTCGATGAAGAACGGTATCCTCCAGTTGAGGATAGATACAAACAATTGGAAGACCGGTTGAGTGCTATGGAAGTTCAGAAAGTGCCTGGTCTGGACTTTGGAGATCTAGGTCTTTCATCTGGGGTGGTGATCCCCCATAAATTCAAGGCACCAGCCTTTGCTAAGTATGACGGAGTTTCTTGTCCGAAGCTGCACCTCCGGTCATATGTAAGGAAAATTCAGCCTTACACCGCTGATAAGAACTTATGGATCCATTTCTTTCAAGACAGTCTCTTAGGGACTCAGCTTGAGTGGTTCTACCAGTTGGACAGAGCCAGTATTCGCAGTTGGGAAGATTTGGCTACTGATTTCTACAGGCAGTATCAGTACAACTCCGACCTCGCTCCTACACGTACCCAACTCCAGGGTATGTCAATGGGGACGGGTGAATGATTCAAAGATTATGCTCAGAAGTGGAGAGACCTCGCCGGAAGAGTACAACCACCCTTGGCTGATCGGGAGCTTGTGGACATGTTTCTGGGGACCCTGTCTGGTCCATTTTTCAACCACTTGATTGGAAGCTCTTCGTCTGGGTTTATAGAGCAAATTTTGACTGGTGAAAGGATTGAGGCTGGTATTA
The DNA here is from genome assembly GCA_948472305.1 of Vicia faba. Classification (NCBI taxonomy): domain Eukaryota; kingdom Viridiplantae; phylum Streptophyta; class Magnoliopsida; order Fabales; family Fabaceae; genus Vicia; species Vicia faba. The sequence continues at coordinate 1,103,065,688 of OX451736.1, forward strand.
AGGCTGGTAAGATCCAGAAGGGTTCCTCATCGAGCACCGAGAAGAATCCGTTTAAGAAAGAGTCCAGTGTTGTCTACAGTGCGAGAAGACAGAATAGACCTGAACACCGCCAAGCTGTTAATGCGGTTGTTATTTCAAAACCTGTTGGTGCTCCTCAGCACAACAATCAACAAAAGGATGAGATACCTCGAAGGTAATTCACCCGTCTCAGCATGACTTTGTCTCAGATTCTGCCACAGTTTCAGAAGACTAATCTGGTGATTCCAAAGGAAGCTCCGAAGAATCCAAATACAACATCACCAAAGTACAACCCTAATGCCCGTTGTGCTTTTCACTCTGATAACCCAGGGCATAATACAGATGATTTTTGGCTTTTGAGGAACAAGGTACAAGACTTGATCGATGCGAAGGAGATTGAGTTCGGAGCACCAGAGAAACCTAAACAAGAGGCAGGGGTAAATGCTATCAGGGATGACGATGATGAAGAGTTTGACATTGACAATTGGATCTACCCGACTGCGAATGGTGGATTAAGCAATTAGACAACGAAGGATTCTATGCCCGTTTCTGTTATCACCCAGTAATGAAACTTTTTGTTTTGAATATGTAACAGACAATGTTTTAAACTTTATGGCCCGGTGTCTTACCCGGGGCATCGTGGCTTCATTTGTGAGGGCTTTTTGTGTGTCATTTTCATATATAATTAATAAAAGCATTGGATATTTTTTGCATTTCAAATTTTGCGCTCCTTGTTTTTCTTTATTATATATTGCAAAACAGCTATTTTACACACACTCACATATACAGGTCTACATCCACTCTGGATCCTATTGGTAACGACTCTGCTACTGCCAGTTATGACTTCGAAAATCCGATCAACTTAGCCGAAGACGAAGGTGAAGATGATTGCGAAGTTCCTGGTGAACTTGCTAGATTGTTACTCCAAGAAGAGAGGGCCATTCAGCCACATGAAGAGCTAGTGGAAACAATGAATCTGGGTACTGAGACAGACAAGAAGGAAGTCAAGGTTGGTGCAAATCTGGAGCTTAGTGTGAAGCAACGGTTGGTTCAGATGCTGCATGACTACGTTGAAATCTTTGCCTGGTCTTACGAAGATATGCCTGGGTTGGATACTGATATTGTGGTTCATCGACTGCCTACCAAGAAAGACTGTCCTCCAGTGAAATAAAAGGTCCGCCGAATGCGCCCAGAGATGTCTGAGAAAATCAAGGCTGAAGTTATGAAACAGTTTGACGCTGGTTTTCTAGCAGTGACTTCTTACCCTCAGTGGGTGGCCAACGTGGTTCCTGTGCGAAAGAAGGATGGTAAGGTTCGAATGTGTGTTGACTACAGGGATCTGAATAGGGCAAGCCCCAAGGATGATTTCCCTCTACCTCATATCGACGTTCTGGTTGACAACACCGCTCAGCATAAGGTCTTCTCCTTTATGGATGGTTTCTACGGTTATAATCAGATTAAAATGGCTCCTGAAGACATGGAGAAGACGACCTTTGTTACTCAGTGGGGTACCTTTTGCTACAAGGCCATGCCTTTTGGACTGAAAAATGTTGGGGCAACGTATCAGCGTGCCATGGTCGCTTTATTTCATGACATGATCCATCATGAGATCGAGGTATACGTCGATGATATGATTGCGAGATCTCAAACTGAGGAAGAACACCTTGACCATCTGCAGAAGTTGTTTGACAGACTGAAGTTGTACAAGCTGAGGTTGAACCCGAACAAGTGCACCTTCGGAGTGAGATCTGGTAAGCTACTAGGTTTCGTCGTGAGCGACAAAGGTATTCAAGTAGATCCGGCAAAAGTGAAAGCTATACAGGAGATGCCAGCTCCCAGAACAGAGAAAGAAGTCAGAGGCTTTCTGGGACGACTGAATTACATTGCCCGATTCATCTCGCATTTGACTACTACTTGTGAGCCAATCTTCAAGCTGCTGAAGAAAGATCAAGTGGTACATTGGAATAATGAATGCCAGGCCGCTTTCGAAAGGATCAAAGAGTATCTCCAAGAGCCACCTATTCTGATGCCACCAGTTGAAGGGAGACCTTTGATCTTATACTTGACAGTACTCGACAACTCAATGGGGTGTGTGCTGGGGCAGCATGACGAGTCTGGCCTAAAAGAGCATGTTATTTATTACCTTAGCAAAAAGTTTACCGACTGTGAGACCCGATACTCACTGCTCAAGAAAACTTTCTGCGCTTTGGTATGGGCTGCTCGCCGGCTGAGACAATATATATTGACTCACACTACTCTGTTGATATCAAAGATGGATCCAATCAAGTATATCTTCGAAAAGCCTGCATTGTCCGGAAGAATAGCAAGATGGCAGATGATCTTGACTGAGTATGACATACAATGTACGACCCAAAAGGCAATTAAGGGAAGTGTGTTGGCAGACCATTTGGCACATCAGGCAGTGGATGATTACCAGTCTATGAACTTTGAATTTCCGGACGAGAATATCATGTTGATAACTAATTGTGAGACACCTGGACCGGATGAAGGACCTGAGGAAGGATCCCGATGGTCTATGTACTTTGATGGAGCTTCAAACGCTTTGGGTAACGGCATTAGCGTCGTGATCATATCTCCTAAAGGCTCTCATACTCCGTTTACAGCCCGACTATGTTTCAACTGCACCAACAACATGGCGGAGTATGAAGCATGCATCATAGGTCTTCGAACAACAATTAACCTAAGGATTAAGTTTCTAAGTGTCATCGGAGATTCCGATCTCGTGATCAGTCAGATCAAAGGCGAGTGGGATACGAAACACCCGAATCTTATTCCTTACAAGGAGTATGTATTGACGTTGCTTCCCCATTTCGAAGAGATAACCTTTGAACACTTCCCTAGAGAGGAGAATCAGTTGGCGGACGCGCTAGCTACGATATCTTCTATGTTCAAAGTCAATTGGGACAACGAGGCTCCCCGGATTATCATTGAAAGATTGGACGAACCTGCACATTGTTGTGATCTTGAGACTGAAGAAGTAACAGAAAAGCCATGGTTTCACGAAGTAAAGAGGTATCTTGAAGCTCAGGAGTGCCCCGAGGGTGCATCTGTTAATGACAAAAAGTTTCTGAGGAGGTTCACAGCAAAGTTCTTCATCAGCAATGGCATTCTTTACAAGCGTAACCATGATTCAACCTTACTGCGTTGTGTGGATAAGAATGAAGCAGAAAGGATCATGGCGGAGTTACATGAAGGTACCTTCGGAACCCATTCCAGTGGACACACCATGGCAAAGAAAATCCTTCGGGCAGGATATTATTGGTCCACAATGGAAGCCGACTGTTATCAGCATTATCGGACATGTCACAAGTGTCAGGTCTATGCTGATAAGGTGCACATACCTCCAGTGCCTCTGAACGTCTTGACAGCTCCTTGGCCTTTTGCAATGTGGGGCATTGATATGATCGGCGAGATCAGACCTACGGCATCCAACGGGCATCATTTCATCCTGGTAGCGATTGATTACTTTACGAAGTGGGTTGAAGCAGCATCCTTCACTACCGTAACCAAGAACATCGTGGCACGGTTCATTCGACACAATCTGATCTGTCGATATGGTGTACCAGAGAGGATCATTACGGACAATGGTACCAATCTCAATAACAAGATGATCACTGAGCTCTGCGAGCAATTCAAGATACAGCATCACAATTCTTCTCCTTACCGACTGAAGATGAATGGGGCTGTTGAAGCGGCTAATAAGAACATCAAGAAGATTGTGCAGAAGATGACAGTGACATACAAAGACTGGCACAAGATGTTACCATTTGCTCTTCATGGGTACCGTACCTCAGCACGGACGTCAACAGGGGCAACACCCTATTCCTTGGTATATGGCATGGAGGCAGTCTTGCCCATTGAAGTTCAGATACCCTGTCTTCGAATCATGAAGGATGCAAGTTTGAGCGAAGATGACTGGATTCAGACCCGGCTTGATCAGCTAAATTTAATCGATGAAAAGAGACTTACTGCTATTTGTCATGGTCAGACGTACCAGAAAAAGATGATCAAGGCATTTAACAAGAAATTTAGACGACAAGAGTATCAAGTTGGGGACCTGGTAATCAAGCGCATTATCCTACCTCAAGGTGATCCCAGGGGCAAATGGACCCCTACTTACGAAGGGCCATTTGTGGTTAAGAACATTTTCTCAGGAGGAGCTATGATTCTAACCACCATGGACGGTGACGACCTTCCTCACCCTGTCAATGCAGATATAGTGAAAAGATACTACGCATAATCAAAGACCCACTAGGTTGACTGGCCTAGGAAAAAGTAAGGGCTTCCCGACGAACCAAAAGGGTTCGGGTAAAAATAAGGGATGAAAATAAAAAAAATATGTACACCCGGCAAGTCGAAAACCTGAAAAGGCGGCTTGGGCAAAAATGGGTATCCCGGTGGACTGAAAATCCGAAAGGGAGGTCCAGGCAAAAGTTAGGGATCAAAGCGTAACACTATGTCTCATTGGATCACCTTGCATCCAGACTTCGGTATCGACTATCAAGCTCGGACGGCACTAATCAATCTGATTCACCTTTAACCAGTAGCAAAGTGATGAGATGCTCGAAGACATAAAGGCAATAGCAGAGTTGGAACCCAGTGGGATCATTCACATAGCTGTTTTGTTTAGTTTTTCACAAATTGTGTAAATTCTATTATTCGGCGGCGTTCTCTTACTAGGACGCCAGCCTCTTGTACAAAAACGCCTATTCTACAGGACAAACTTCAAAATCAATACAAATTCATTTTCAGACAAATTTCAAACTGTTTTTCCTTTATCTGTTTTGTTTTGCAAAGAACGTCCAATGTTCATTTTTGATATATGCATTCGACATTAATTGTTGCTCATAAATATTTACATGCAAAACAAAAGATAAATTACGGGTAATATCAGAAATAGGGGTAATAAGAAGTGTCCAAGTTGTCCAGTTGCTCTGTCCACCAGGTACAAAGGTATATTCAGCTGAAGAATACGGCTAAGATACTTTCACTCCCTGCAAAGTAAGACAGTAATGGTAACTCTCTCAGCTGAGACTTGCAACCGTGAACGAATCAGCAATACTCTCCCCAAGCAGAGTTAATCTACCAGCAGCACTAGAAAGGCTCGGTATCCCCGGAAGGTCTTAATATTCCCCAGCGGAGTATAAAGATATTCCCTAACAAGTATAAGAGTATCCCCGGCAGTCTTAATATTCCTCAACAGAGTATAAGAGTATCCCCGACAGTCTTAATATTCCTCAACAGAGTATAAGAATGTTCCCCGGCCGAATACAAGATACCTTAGTGGAGTCAATATGTCCCAGCACGGTCTGAAAAAGCTTCCCCAACGGAGTTGAATCACCTTCCCCAGTAGACTCTGGAAGTTCACCCCCAGCGGAGTACCAAAATAAATCTCCCCAGCCAAATTCAAAGGATTAACCCCCACAAAAGTCTAACAGGTTTATCCCTAGCAAGTTGCAACTGAAGATCATCCCCAGCGGAGTTCTTTCCTATCACAAGCAGGGATTTAATCCTCAACAGATTCAATATCACCAGCAACGGTAATCCATCCCCAGTGGAGTTTATCATTGAAATACCCAGCGGAGCTTATCAGCGGAATCCCCAGTGGAGTTTATCGTTAAAATCTTCAGCAGAACATCTCTTCCCCACAAATTAATTCCCCTCAGAGTTATCTCTTCATCACTTTATTCCCCAATGGAGTTATCTTCTCCTGCAGGTTTATCATCTTCGTTCATCATCCCCGGCGGAAACGAAGAATCCAACTCTATTCTCCAGCAGCTCTGGGATTTATTTTTCCCAGCTAAAACATCACATTTTCATACATCATGATACATGCATATACGCATCATACAAAAACAATCTCATTTATGTTGAGAACATCATTGCTTGATCCATATCATGTATTGCATATGACTGACCTTCACCTTTCAGGAAAGAAGCAGTTAAATTCTCAGCTATGTCAAAGGAGACAAAACCAATTAAATCGATTCCTAAAGATTTTTCTGAGGCAAGCCAGTCAATGGAGACAAAATCAGTTAAAATCGATTCCTAAAGATTTTTCTGATGCGAATGCAGTTAATGGAGACAAAACCAGTTAAATCGATTCCTAAAGATTTTTCTGATGCAAACACGGTCAAAGGAGACAACCCGTCAAAAGAGACAACCCGTCAAAGGAGACAACCCATCAAAAGAGACAACCCGTCAAAGGAGACAACCCGTCAAAAGAGACAACCCGTCAAAAGAGACAACCCGTCAAAGGAGACAACCCGTCAAAAGAGACAACGCAGTCAAAAAAGACAATCCAGTCAAAGAAGACAAAACCTCCCCTGGTCCAGTTAAATCGATTCCTAAAGATTTTTCTGATGCCAATCTCGTCAAAGAAGACAAAACCACCTACCAACAATCTCCAAATGGCATCTGTAAGCCCATTCCCGACATCACAATGCTGATACCAGTTCATGCGAGTGCAAATTTCTGGGCACTCTAGTGTTCAATCATCTTCCACCTTCGGATCACGAAAGGCCCGAAAGCCAATCTATATCCTCAGGTTTAAGAAGATTGAACAGGGGAAATTGTTGTACCCCAAAATTTGCCCTCCCATATTTCTCAAGACATGTCACGAATAATCTCCAAGTTGTTCAAGATGGCTCAAGAGTTGGACAGTTAAATCACCTCCTAAGGCAGTCAATCTCAAATTAGGGTTTTGTGTTGCATCAAGGTCCTTACATACAAATGACCTCAAGTTCTCCCCGATGTCCTAATATGTTCTCAAGTTCATCCATGTCAAATTTCAAGCCTTGCAGAGGAAGTTTGGTCAGTCAATTGCTCAAGAGGTCCAAAAATCGACTATGTTAGGGCAAAAGTCAACTGTGACCTACAAATAGTCAAACCTCAAGATTTTTGTCAACATTCTCATTTTTAAAGATAATTCATCATTTGATCAATGGTTGATCATGATTCATCAAGGATTGCTCAAGATTCAAAAGTTGATAAATTAGGGTTTTGTAGGAAAAGTCAACTCAACTTTGACCAAGCATAACTTTCTCATACTTTATGAGAAATGACCCATCCAAATCTCATTTTAAAGGGGATGAAATTTCCTACAGTCCATATTCATACCCCAAGATCAAGAAATGCACTCACAAAAAGTTACAAATTTGGACATTATAGGTCATTTTTGAAAGTTAACAAAAACACCTTTTTTTCCAAAGCTTATAACATGAGCATGTAATATAAAAATGAGATGAGACCAAAAGGGTTGATTATGGGAAATCTCAAGGTTTCTAAAAAGTCCAAGAACACCTCCAAAAGTTCAAAATTGAAGAAGTTATGCATTGTTGAAGTTGGGCATTTTTCCAAAATTGCCAAAAGTCAACTATCCCCAAAACTTCAAATTTTGCCAAAAGGGCCCACTTTTTTCCACTTGATTTGATCTTGTCACACCACACACGTGTCCTATCTTCAGTTTTATGTCCATTCATTAATTTTTCTATTTTATTTGATTTTTATTGATTTAATTCATTTTAAATCAATTTAAATCCAAATAAAATCCAAATATTGATGAATAGGATCTTTGTGATTGATACAGCTTTCAATTATCATGATGGACACAATCAAACTCGTATCAAGCCTTATTATGCACAAAATATTGGATTTTTGATCAAATTGGAATGGTTTTAATGGTGGTTCATATCAAATCTTTAATCATCAATTCACAAGGATGCAAGGCCCAATTTTTAAACTAATTCATTCCTTATTACTCACACAAGGCAAAGGCACAAAGAACACGACCAAGAGGCTGCACAAACTGCAATACCAAAACATGAAAAAAGCTTGAAAAGTGAGAAACTGAAATCTTGGTTAGAGGCGTTTTCAAGACCAAAACTCAACGCTATCTTCTTGCTTGAGGTCCACTGAAGCTATTACAATCATTCACAAGCTCTGAAACCACCTGAATCGCGTTGTAAGTCTTCTTGAATATCGCCCTGTACACGAAAACATAACCTCTTATTCTTGCATTTTTTTGACAAAACGTTGGTATATTCATGACTCTTGCATAATTTCTAAACATTCTGCAATATTCAATTGAGTTTTTGTAGCTTGTAAAGCCCTACCCGAAACTAGGGTTTGGGTTTCTTATTTTTAGGCGTTTTTGCTACAGGTAAAATTAGGGCAAACCATGGACATGGTTGTGTTCAGGGAGGAGAGACGAGCATGGTGATGGTCTCAGTTTGCATTTATATAGCCTGCAGTTCGTTTTAGGATGAGGCCACGAATTTTGCTGCAGATGAATTCCGCAGGTAAATATCCAGGCTTTTCAACGAAGAAGATGACAACGTGGCCCTGTCCCATTCGTTGGTTCATAATTTCGTGCTTCTTATTTTTTTTAATTCAGGCATATGATTTGTTTCCAATATATTGATTATTGTGTATTCCACTAACAATAAAATGCAGTGGTTGAGATGGTAAGCGCGTTTGTACAAAATCCATTGGGACCTGGGTTCGAATCCCAGGTCCCCCATATTGCCTATTATTATTTTTCTTCAGCAGATCCAGCGCGCTTCAGCAATTATGGTACACCATGCATCATCACCTGATCACCTGCCAGATGGCCTTCAGGCCAAATCCAATGGCCAAGATTGCAAGTCCATCATAAGACTTGGTCAATGCACGCGCGTGGAATCTGGAAAGTCAAACAAAGCTTGTACAAATGGGCCTCTGAATTGATGCACAAACATCCAGATTTGGGCCCAAACCCCCCAATGGGTTATTTCTTTTCTCTTTATATTTTCTTCTTATTTATTTGTTTTACTTAATTATTATTTTTATTATTTAATTAACCAAATAATTTATTTTCCCTCATAAAATCAAAAACACAAAAAAATATATTTTTATTTATTAAAATTAAATTCATGCTTTATTTTTGTAAATAAATTAATTTAATCAATTTAGTTTTAATTAGGAAATAACATTAACAATTTTGCAATAATTAAAAATTAATGTAGAAAATTAGGTTTTTATTAATTTTGACCAAATTTATTTTATTTCCTTAAATATAAAAAATCCAAAAATATTTTCATTAATTATTAACTTAGATCTAATTTCTATTTAATTAAAAAAAAAAAAAAACAGGCTTTCTTTCAAAAAAGGGTCAAAACCCTAAAAAATGCACCGATTTAATTTCTTACACGCGATACATTTGATTCCAATATTGTAATTGCTTCCGGTATGTAATATCTTTTAATTAGGACTTTAATTATTTATCGCTTTATTTTACTTTCCGCAATTTAAATTAAAGGGTTGCTTTTGGCGATGTAAATACTCGACGCCTTGTAATAGTTTAGATTTAATTTCTGCAATTTAAATTCCGCAACTATTAACTGTTAGATGTTTGATAATAGGGAATGCATGACAAGATCAAATGTATGAACTTAAAATCAACATAGCTCACCCATGACATGTACAAAGATAAATTAACCGAAACAATACACTCGCACATGCGCACTCTTAGGGTACACCTCACTTGGTTGCCTTCGAACATGGTCATTGAGTATAGGAAGTTTTAGAGGTCGCCCTCTTGTCCAAATATCATAGTTGCCTCGAAACGGTTGCCTCGGAAAAATGATCTAAGACATTAGGGTTACCGCTAAGGCGTCCTAACATTGCTTTAGTGACCATACGTCCCTTAATCGAATTGACCCTTAAACTCCAATGACGTTGCTACCTACTCCTCAATAGTGGGATAGCATTGTCTAAAGGATATTTGTACAGATTAATTCCTTTTTCGAGTAGGTAGATAGTTCTTAAGTACTTGCTCTCTTCAAAACAAAACAAAACTTTCCGCACTTTCACCTTTCAAAATAAAAACTTCTTTCAAACCCATAAACACAAAGAAAAGAAAATTTTGAAAACACTTTGAGCAAGTACCTAAGAGCCCGTGGATAACCACGGATAGAAAGGGTGATAACACCTTCTCTTTCTATAATCTACCCCCCGGACCCGAGAAACATATCGAAAAAAGAATTTTTCTGTGCTTTTTTTCCTTTCCTTGTTGGATAAAATAAAAGACGGTGGCGACTCTTGCTTACCGCGACATTTTGCAAAAACAAACGCAAAACGCGAACCAGCATTCCAAAAACAGTCAGTTCTCTTCCCACCGTATCACAGACGGTGACGACCTTCCTCACCCTATCAATGCAGACATAGTGAAAAGATACTACGCATAATCAAAGACCCGCTAGGTTGACTGGCTTAGGAAAAAATAAGGGCTTCCCAATGAACCAAAAGGGTTTAGGCAAAAGTAAGGGATGAAAATGAAAAAAAATCTGTACACCCGGCAAGTCGAAAACCCGAAAGGGAGGCTTGGACAAAAAAGGGTATCCCGATGGATTGAAAACCCGAAAGGGAAATCTAGGAAAAAGTTAGGGATTGAAGCGTATCACTATGTCTCATGGATCATCTTGCGACCAGACTTCGGTATCGACTATCAAGCTCGGACGACTCCAACCAATCTGATCAACCTTCGGCCAAGTAGTAGAGTGATGAGACGCTTGAAGATATAAAGGCAATAGCGGAGTTGGAACCCGATGGAGTTTTTCACATAGTTGTTTTTCTTGCTTTTGCACAAATTGTATAAATTCTATTTTTCGGCGGCGTTGTCTTACTAGGACGTCAACCTCTTTGTACAAAAACTCCTATTACAGGCCAACTTTAAAAATCAATACAAATCATTTTCACAAGAAACTTCAATTCATTTTACTTTTTCTGCTTTGTTTTGCAAGAAGGTCCAATGATTTATTTTTGATATATGCATTTGAAAATGATTGTTGCTCATAAATATTTACATAAGAAACAAAAGTCAATTACTCGTAATTCCAGAAACAGGGGAAAAAAATAAGAAGTTCCTAACCCTACAGTTACTCTGCCCAGCAGGTACCGGGACAGAGCCAGCTTGGGAACATAATTATTGGTATATACACTCCCCACAGCGTAAAAGTATCCAAAGGCATTGATGTCATCTTTCTCGAAACAGGACATAGCTATCCCCAACCGAGGTTCATAATCATGGGCGAGTCAGTAAATTTCATCCCCCAAGCAGAGTTTATTTCTTCGGATATAGAAGCTCAATCTCCAACAGAGTTCAACATCTCTAGCAACGGTATTTCATCCCCAGCTGAGTTTATTCCTCCAGATCAGCAGGTCTACCAACAGAGTATCTTCTCCCCCTAAGTTTGGTCCCCGCAGAGTTATTCTCCAGCATCTCTTCCCGACAGAATATTTACAAATCTCCAACAATCGTCAGGGATTTATTTTCCCAGACACGAGCATACCCTGATAGTATTTCATAAACATACATCATGACATACACATGCATATCATATACAAAATAATCTCATTTATTTTAAGAACATCATCTCACCTTGCATTTCATGCATCACATATAACTAACCATGATATCTTTTCAGTAAAATACGATTAGCTTTAACGAATCCAGCAGTTACACAGATCACATTTATAGACGACTAACGGAAACTCAGTTATCGAAACTAAACGGGTCAAATAATCTACACTATCGCTTTGAAGTAACCCTACGACCCAGGTTCCTTCTCACAACCCTACTATCCATGCTTTCATATCGAAGTAACCCTACGACTCAGGTTCCTTCTCACAGCCCTACTATCCAGGCTTTCATATCGAAGCAACCCTACTATCAAGGTTCCTTCTCACAACCCTACTACCCAGACTTTCATATTGAAGTAACCCTACTATCTAGGTTCCTTCTCACAGCCCTACTATCCAGGCTCTCATATCGAAGAAACCCTACGACCCAGATTCCTTCTCACATCCCTACTATCCAGGCTTTCATATCGAAGTAACCCTACGACCCAGGTTCCTTCTCACAACCCTTCTATCCAGGCTTTCATATCGAAGTAACCCTACTATCCAGGTTCCTTCTCACATCCCTACTATCCAAACTTTCATATCGAAGTAACCCCGCTATCCAGGTTCCTTCTCATGGCCCTACCATCCAGGCTTTCATATCGAAGTAACCCTACTATCCAAGTTCCTTCTCACAGCCCTACTATCCAGACTTTCATTTCGAAGTAACCCTACGACCCAGGTTCCTTCTCACAACCCTACTATACAGGCTTTCATATCGAAGTAACCCTATGTGATACGGTGGGAGAACTGACTATGGTTTTGCGTTTGTTTTCGCAAATGTTTCGGTTGAGCAAGAGTCGCCACCGACTTTTTATTTTATCCTAAGGAAAGGTTTAAAAAGCACAGCAAAAACCTTTGAGATTTTTCTTGGGTTCGGGGAGTAGATTATAGAAAGGGAAGGTATTAGCACCCTTTCTATCCATGGTTATCCATGGGCTCTTAGGTACTTGCTTAGATCAACTTGCCTTGGTTTTCAATTGTTTGAAATGGTGCTTTGTGTGTGGTTTTGAAAATGTTTTGAAAAAAGATGCCTTGTCTAGGCTACCCTTGTAACAATTCTTTACTCGAATGTTTTACAAAAGGTGTTTGTCTTTTTGAAAAGATGTTTCAAGGTTTTTTTGAAAGTTGTTTTGAAAGTGTTTGTGAAGTGTGGTTTTGAAAAAATAGGCAAGTGTTTTCTTTTGCAAGTTGACAAGTACTTAAGAGCTATCTACCCTAAAGTTCTCAAAGATTTTTGTTATGTTTTAACCCTTTTAACAATTTTGTTCCACCATTGCATTTGGTGGACAATCTTGTGTTAGGAGATGAAAGGGACGGGCGCGGGTCATCGTTTAGACCATAATTGCAATAGTGCTAAGTATCTTTGGGCAATTTTTCTTTGAAAGGGACTTTGATCATTTTAGGTAACTTTTCGAAAGCGTCATCGAGGGACTATGATCAAATGATTTGTATTTGTTTTGCCCAAAGAAACCTAACATGCAATATGGCCCATTTATTGAAGGCAACAAGTGGAATACCCTAGGGGTGCAAGTGTGATATGTGTTGTCCATATTCATGCTTGATTATCTTGAAATTAGGTCAAACTAATTTTGTTCTTTTTATTTGCATACAAACCCTAATTCTAGCATAGTATATTTAGAAAACAATAAAGTGCGAAATTTAAATTTCCTAAACTATTACAACACAATATGGGAAGGGGGGTACAAATGTTCAAATGGGGGATATTTAGACAAGGAATTTAAACCTAGCTATTACATCAATTTTGGAATATTTACAAAAATAATTAATTGCATAACTTAAATGGACAATAAAATAAAGATGCAAAATGCAAAAAGGGTTTTCATATGTATGGAAAAAGGATATTTTTTATGTCCAATAAACAAAAATAGATAAAATGAAAAAAGTAACATTTTTGGAGTTTTTATGTTTTAAGGGTAAAACCCTAATTTTTATTAAGTAAATATATATATTATTTAATTTATACAAGTATTTATTTATTATGTACAAAAAATAAAATGAAGTATATTTATAAAAAGTATTTTTTATGTCAAATATTAATAAAATAAAAAATGTATATATTGTTTGTATTATTTACCTAAATATACTAATATATATAAATATCTTTATTATTTACTAAACAAATATTATATATACAAAAATAATAATATTTAATATTTATAAAAAAAGTATATTTTGTATAAAATATTTTGAGAGAAAATGAAATAAAAATCAGAAATAAAATATATTTGCATTATTTTTTCTAATTTTTCTAAATAATAGTATATATATATATTTATGTACAAATGGTTCATATAAACAAATAAATGCCTAAAAATAGAAAAATGGTGTAAAAAATGTTTTTTATGTTTTTAATATTATTAGGAAAAATAAATAAACCAGAATGAAAAAATAAAAATCAAAAAAATCAATAAAACACACAAAATGGGCTCAGGGGGTGTGAAATCAAAAATATGGTGTGAAAAGAAAAGACAAAGCAGGCCCAGCCCATGTGGCTTCTTCTTCAACCTTCAGACAACTCTTTGTCCAAAACACGCGCCTGTACTCAAATTCAAATATCTGGATTCTTTGATCTTTTGCACAAACTTTCAACATAAGAAATGTTAAGCATTGAATCACGATTCTAAATATATAAAGAACTCATCCTAACTCTCAGAAATGAGAGAGAATTTTAACATTCCCAAATCTTGACCTAACTTTTCTTCCATATTCAGACCTTAAATTCTCATAGCTCAGGCAAAATAAATGAAAAGTAAAAGCATGTACAGATTCAGGGGCATGAGTAGAACACTTCTTATTCACAAACTTAGAGCTAATGATGCCTACACTAAGAGTTACAAGTTCAAGAAGATACTTGTTCAGTTGAAGTTCTATCTGGAAATGGGGGAACTTTCAGGGCAAGATGATGATCTGTACAGCTTGCCTGAAGTGTGGTGATGCTATTCCAATGCTTACTTTGCTTTGAAACACCTTGAATCGAGCTATGGACCTTCAACTGCAAAACAAGAAAGTGAAAATGGTGGAACTACTTAGAGGAGTTACAGGTCGTGCTTTATGTTTTGGATAGTTTGGATTGATGGTAGGGAAGGTGTTTGAACTGGTTTGGGCAAGAATGCACGATGGAAATAAATGGTGGGATTCAATCTGCAGACCCTGCCCTGTTTTTGCAGTTTGAGAGTGATTCTGGGAATGGGAGTGTTTGGGACTTTGTTTGCTCGTGTTCTAGCTTGGGTTTGATGATTAGAAGGTGTATAAAATATTTGCTTAGGCTTGTTTATGCTGAGATCCAAGTTATGTTGTGAAATGCCAAGTTTCTTAACACTTAAGCAAGCAAAAGCCAAGTTGATGTTTAGACAGGTAGAGGCCCCCATAACATGCTGCAAACCTTGGCATTGATCAGTGTGATTAGTCCCTAAACTTGTACCAAGGGGATTTGATCTGTACTTCTTGGATTTGCATTATGACATAAAGCTTGCTTTTTCAAAAATGGCTATTTCACTTTTTCCACTTATGGCCTAATCTTGCATACAATGCTTGGATACACAAAATAAGGCTTTGGCACAATGATTATGCATTAAATTTATGAGTTTTGAATGGTTTAGAGGCCTGTAATGTAGCATAAACCAAGCTGACTTGAAAATGCATAAGTTATGAACATGGAAATTGGCCAATTCAAAAGTGAGTTTTTGCCATATTAAAAAATTAGATTCTCTCAAGTCATGAGGTTGTTTGATGAGTTCTTGGACATTTTGGAAAGCTTGGAATGTGTACTACAATCCATCTTTGAAGTGCAAATTGAAATTCCAAGTGGAAGTATATGGAAAATGGTCTTGAAGTTAGGTAGAAAACCTTGCCAAAATAGGTCAAATTTTCACTAAGTTAAGAATGGTTTAGTACCCTTATTCCAAAAACTGTAACTTGAGATACAAGCCTCTTTTGGGAAAACTTTGTGAATCAAAGTTGTAGATTATGCAATAGGCTACAACTTTCATGTTTTGACTTTTGCTTGAATCCAAATAAATCTTGGTGAGAAAGTGGGGCAAAGTTGGGAAAAAATTAGGGTTTTTCATAACTTAGAAAAATTCTAAGTTATGAAAAATTCTCATTTCAACCCTAATTTGCATTTTTTGATTTCTTGATGAACAAGTTTCATGATTTGGCATGTTTTGATGAAAAATGAATCTTGACTCTTGATTTTGACCAAAAAGTCAAAGTTTGACTTTTCAGTATACAGTCAAAATTGATCAAATGACTGGGAAATTCAACTGTTAATCTTGTGTACTTGGGATCTTTTGAACTTGTTGAGCATGTCAAGATAATTCCAGGGAGTCTTTGAGTCCATATGTGAGCTTGGTTTGCCATTGGCTAGGTCAAACAGTCAAAAATTGCCTTTGTACAGTCAAAACCTTAAAAATGACCATTTTGCCCTTTTGTTGATCTGATCAAATTTCTTGTGGAATTGTGATCCAAACTTGATAAAATGGTCCATGTGAGTTCATAATGTTGATGTGGGTCAATTTTAATGAGATTTGACTGTCAATTGGCCACAGTTGACTTTTTCCCCAATACAGCTGATTTCTAGGTCAACTGTCCAATTGACTGGGCAAAACTTGGAATCAAGACTTGAAACTTGATGTGGATGAACTTGGGAGTCCAATATGAAGCAAGAAAGTCATCTTAGGCATTTTAGGTCAAAACATCTTTGTGCAAACACAAACCCTAATTTGGGTCAACAGTGCAAGGAGAAGTCTTGAGCAGATGAAACCCTAACTGGATCTTGATCTCCAAGGGCTTGGTGATGAGAAATGTTGAGAAAATGGGAGGGCAAATTTTGGGGTACAACAGTTGCCCCTGTTCAATCTTCTTGAATCCGAAGAGTTAGATTGGCAAGTTTGCCTTTCGTGACTCGAGGGTAAAAGGAGATTGGACACTAGAGTACCCGAAAATTTGCACTCGTCAAAGCAATGGATGTGGGAATGGGCTTAGAGATGCCATTTGGAGATGGGCTTAACGATGCCATCGGGAGGAATGACAGAAACTGGTCGGGGATGGGCTTAAAGATGCCATCTGGAGATGGGCTTAACGATGCCATCGGGAGGAATGACAGAAACTGGTCGGGGATGGGCTTAAAGATGCCATCTGGAATGAGTATCAGGAAGGTGTCCATGCTTGGGACCATCTCTGAACTGGGGGTCTTAATAAGCAATAGATTGACATCCGTTGTTGGGAGGAATCCGTAAACTGTTTTCAAAAAATGCATCTGAACAAGTTGATAGATTAACATCCGTTGTTGGGAAGAATCCATAAACTGTTTTCAGAAGTCTGGAGAAGAATCTGAACAAGCGATAGGTTAACATCCATTACTTGGAGAACCCGTGAACTGTTTTCAGAAATCTTGAATTTGAATAAGCAATAGAGCAGCATCCGTTGTTGGGAAGCGTCCGTAAACTGTTTTCAAAAGTTGCATCTGAACAAGTGATAGATTAACATCCGTTGTTGGGAAGAATCCATAAACTGTTTTCAGAAGTCTGGAGAAGAATCTGAACAAGCGATAGGTTAACATCCATTACTTGGAGAACCCGTGAACTGTTTTCAGAAATCTTGAATTTGAATAAGCAATAGAGCAGCATCCGTTGTTGGGAAGCGTCCGTAAACTGTTTTCAAAAGTTGCATCTGAACAAGTTGGCAGATTAACATCCGTTGTTGGGAAGAATCCATAAACTATTTTCAGAAGTCTTGAGAAGAAACTGAACAAGTGATAGGTTAACATCCGTTACTTGGAGAACCCGTGAACTGTTTTCAGAAATCTTGGAGTTGAATAAGCAATAGAGCAGCATCCGTTGTTGGGAAGCGTCCGTAAACTGTTTTCAAAAGTTGCATCTGAACAAGTTGGTAGATTAACATCCGTTGTTGGGAAGAATCCATAAACTGTTTTCAGAAGTCTTGAGAAGAAACTGAACAAGTGATAGGTTAACATCCGTTACTTGGAGAACCCGTGAACTGTTTTAAGAAATCTTGGAGTTGAAGGAAGAACCGGTGTAGGTTTCCCTGATGATGAGCTTGTGTGAAACTGCATCTGGATAAATCTGGAATAAGCATTAGAATGTTGCCGTGTCTGGGTCATACCCAAACTATTCCTGGAAAGAAATCTCGGAGGATAATAATTTTAGTCTTTCGACTGATCTTACCTGAAAAGGTAAAGAGTTAGTTATATGCAATGTCATGATGCATGATACAATGTATGTTATGTGATATGAATGTAAATGAATGCGCATGTAAGCTGATGAGCTATCTTGCAAAGGATAGATGAATCCGAGATGGCTGAAGATAAAAGTATCTTGACTGCTGCTGGGAAGAATAATTCCTGGTTGTTGCTGGAGAATAAAAAGCTTGGGTTGTATACCAATCTTCTAGGGAATTCCTGATGACTTCTACTGGGGAGTTCCAATCTAATAGACTCATGCTGGGGATGTAAGACTGAGAATCTTCGGCTTGGCGGGAAGTATTTCTGGCGACCTTACTGGGGAATTCAAGATTTGCCCTCCCAAAAATTCTGTGGGGAGAAGGTTCACTAGTCTGGCTCTGCTGGGGATATTGAAACTTAAATTCAGAGGGGAAATGGTTCTGGAGGATTCTCTGGCTGGAGATAACAAAAACAAACTCCTCCGGGGATTGTATTGATAAGTTATGGTGGGGAACTCTGACGAACTCCGTTGGGGATAGGAATAAATTTGGCGAGTGCGATTTTCCGTGGCAATAAGATGAGGATAACCCAGTTATAAGCCCTTGTGAGGAATAACCTTGAATAAAGCTCGGGAGAGACGTCCGTACTCTGCAGGGGATAAGCTTCCAGAATCTACTGGGGATAAGCCTCAAGACTTGCTGAGGGATATTGATTCCAAATCTCCTGGGGGTTTCCTTTGAAAGGGTATCAAGATATCCAACTGCACCTTTGACCTATCAGTAATCCTCTTTCTTGATTCATAAGGAAATGATTATGTTCAAATGCATATGCCTATTTAACAAAACATTGGACGTTTCTCAAAATAAAACAAATAGTGCAAGAGAAAAAATGAAAGGAAATGACACAAATTTCTGGGAAAAGTATTTGTATTAACTTTCTCTGAGTATATTTGTACAAAGGAGACAATCATCCTAGTAAGAGGATTTTGTCGTAAATATTTGAAAAATTTATACAAAATAAAGATGGCTATGTGAAATAATTCCATGGGATTCCATTCCGCTATAGCCTTCACAACTCTGAATATCTGTCCATTCGATGCTTCGTTTGCCGATGACTGGATTGATCAGAAGCCTGGAGCTGGTTGATGAAGAGATTGTCTTTGAAGTGATCCGACGAGACATAGTCATACGCTTTAATTCCCTAACTTTTGCCTGAATCGCCCTTTCGGGTTTTCGATCCACCGGGAAACCCCTTTTTGTCCAAGCCGCCCTTTCGGGTTTTCAACTTGCCGGGTGTACAGATTTTTTTATTTTTATCCCTAATTTTTGCCTGAACCGCCCTTTCGGGTTTTCGGTCCACCGGGATGCCCATTTTTGCCCAAGCCGCCTTTTCGGGTTTTCGACTTGTCGGGTTATTTTATGCGTAGTATCTTTTGACTATGTCTGCTTTCGCAGGGTGTGGCAAATCGTCGCCGTCCATGGTGGTCAGAATCATTGCACCACCAGAAAATATGCTCTTGATCACAAATGGTCCTTCATATGTAGGAGTCCATTTTCCCCTGGGATCACTTTGCGGCAAGATAATCCGCTTGACTACGAGATCTCCGACTTGATACACTTGACGTCTGACTTTCTTATTGAAGGCCTTGATCATCCGTTTTTGATACGTCTGACCATGGCATATAGCAGCGAGTCGCTTCTCGTCGATCAGATTGAGTTGATCAAGTCGGGTCTGAATCCAATCATCTTCATTCAAACCTGTGTCCTTCATAATCCTTATAGAAGGAATCTGAACTTCCATAGGCAGGACAGCTTCCATGCCATATACCAACAAAAATGGGGTTGCCCCAGTTGAAGTACGTGCCGTCGTACGGTATCCATGTAGAGAAAACGGTAACATTTCATGCCAGTCTTTGTAAGTGACTGTCATTTTCTGAATGATCTTCTTAATGTTTTTGTTCGCAGCTTCAACAGCACCGTTCATCTTCGGCCGATAGGGAGATGAATTGTGATGATAAATCTTGAACTGTTCGCACAATGCGGTGATCATCGAGTTATTCAGATTAGTACCGTTGTCTGTGATGATCCTGTCTGGGACACCATACCGGTATATGAGATTTTGCTTGATGAAGCGGGCAACTACATTTTTAGTAACAGAGGCGAAGGAAGCTGCTTCGACCCATTTGGTGAAATAGTCAATGGCAACCAGGATGAAACGATGTCCGTTGGAAGCCGTGGGCTTGATCTCTCCAATCATGTCAATGCCCCACATTGCAAATGGCCAAGGAGCAGTCAGAACGTTGAGAGGAACCGGAGGGATATGAACTTTATCAGCGTAGACTTGACATTTGTGGCAAGTACGGGAATGTTGATGGCAGTCAGCTTCCATGGTAGACCAGTAATAGCCTGCCCTTAGGATCTTCTTAGCCATTGTATGCCCGCTCAAGTGGGTGCCAAATGTGCCGCTGTGTATATCAGTCATGATCAACTCTGCTTCAGCTTTGTCTATGCATCGGAGTAATACACAATCATGGCTTCGTTTGTAAAGGATGTCGTTGCTCAGGAAGAACTTGGCAGCAAATTTCCTTAAGAACTTCTTGTCATTTACGGAAGCTCCTTCGGGATAATCTCTAGTCTGGAGATACCTTTTGATTTCATGGAACCAAGGTTGTTCCACTACTTCTTCGGTATTAATCTCGTGACAATGTGCGGGTTCATCCATTCGCTCAATGGTGATTTGGGGAGCCTCGTTATCCCAGTTGAGTTTAAACATGGAGGACATTGTAGCTAGAGCATCTGCTAGCTGATTCTCTTCTCGCGGGAAATGCTCGAAGGTAATTTTCTCGAAATGAGGCAACAATGTTAGGACATGTTCTTTGTATGGGATAAGATTAGGATGTTTGGTATCCCACTCTCCTTTGATTTGACTGATAACCAAAGCCGAGTCCCCAAATACGATCAAAGATTTGATCCCCAAGTCTATAGCAGCCTTGAGACCAAAGATGCAAGCTTCATATTCAGCCATGTTGTTTGTGCAGCTGAAGCAAAGTCGGGCCGTGAAAGGGGTGTGACAACCTTCCGGAGAAATGAGTATTGTGCCGATACCGTTTCCAAGTGCATTTGAAGCACCATCAAAGTACAGGGTCCATCGGGATCCCTTTTCGGGTCCGTCATACGGTCTGTTACCTTCAATGTTGTCCAAATTCATGATGTCCTCGTCTGGGAAGTCAAATCTCATGGGTTGATAATCTTCGTTAGCTTGATGAGCCAGATGGTCAGCTAGTACACTCCCTTTAATAGCTTTTTGGGTGGTGTACTGGATGTCATACTCAGTTAGGATCATTTGCCATCTAGCTATCCTTCCAGATAAGGCGGGCTTTTCGAAGATATACTTGATAGGATCCATTTTGGAAATCAACAAGGTAGTATGAGTCAACATATACTGCCTTAGTCGGCGAGCAGCCCATACCAAAGCGCAGCAAGTTTTATCGAGCAGTGAGTAGTGAGTCTCACAGTCGGTAAACTTTTTGCTAAGGTAATAAATAGCATGCTCTTTTCGACCAGACTCGTCATGCTGGCCCAAAACACACCCCATTGAGTTATCCAAGACGGTCAAATACATGATCAGTGGTCTTCCTTCGACGGGTGGCATCATAATAGGAGGTTCTAGCAAATACTCCTTGATCTTAACAAAAGCATCTTGGCAATCATCGTTCCATTCGACTACCTGATCTTTCTTTAAGAGTTTGAAAATTGGCTCACAGGTAGAAGTCAGATGCGAGATGAATCTGGCAATATAGTTCAAGCGCCCCAAGAACCCTCTAACCTCCTTTTCAGTACGGGGAGCAGGCATCTCTTGTATTGCTTTCACTTTTGCTGGATCAACCTCAATGCCTTTGTTGCTTACAATGAATCCCAGAAGTTTACCAGACCTAACTCCAAAAGTGCACTTACTTGGATTCAGCCTGAGTTTGTATTCTTTCAACCTGGAAAACAGCTTTTCTATATGTTCAAGGTGCTCTTCCTCTGTTTGTGACCGAGCTATCATATCGTCTACGTAAACTTCAATCTCATGATGTATCATATCATGAAATAAAGCTACCATGGCGCGTTGATAAGTTGCCCCTGCGTTCTTCAACCCGAACGACATCACCTTGTAACAGAAAGTGCCCCATTGTGTGACAAAAGTTGTTTTCTCCATATCCTCGGGGGCCATTTTGATTTGATTGTAGCCCGAGAATCCATCCATGAAGGAAAATACTTTGTGCTGAGCTGTGTTGTCGATCAAAATGTCGATGTGTGGAAGTGGAAAATCATCTTTGGGGCTGGCCCTATTCAAATCCCGGTAGTCCACACACATCCTGACTTTGCCATCTTTCTTAGGTACTGGCACGATGTTAGCGACCCATTGAGGATAGGACGTAACAGCCAGAAAGCCAGCGTCGAATTGCTTCATCACTTCTGCTTTGATCTTTTCAGACATGTCAGGCCTCATTCGGCGAACTTTTTGCTTGATCGGTGGACAGTCCTCTCTTGTGGGGAGACGGTGAACCACGATGTCTGTGTCTAAACCCGGCATGTCTTCATAAGACCAAGCGAAGATTTCAACATACTCATTCAACAACTGTATCAGGCGTTCCTTTACACTTGGTTCCAGATTGGCACCCACTTGCACCTCCTTCCGGTCTTCCTCGGTCCCTAAGTTGACAGTTTCCAATGACTCTTCGTGCGGTAAGATGGCCCTTTCCTCTTGTTGTAGAAGTCTGGCTAGTTCCCCTGGTACTTCACAACCTTCGTCATCTTCATACTCGGCTTGATTGACCAGATCTTCAGAGTCATTGAAGGATATAGCAGAATAGTCACCTATGGAATCCGGAGTGGATGGGTACCTGCATTGGTGAGTGTGGGTGTGTGTAAGGGATAGCCATCCTTAAAAAAAATGCAGACGGAAAGAAAATGAACACAAGCAATTTATCAAATGAAAAACGTCCAATGAATCATTAAACATGGCATGTGGATATGAAAGATAATCAAACCCTTAAAAATGGACCTACATGCCCCGGGCAAGGCATGAGGTGAAAAAGATAGTGTACGCATTGTTTGAAAATAAATATTACAGACCAAATAAGCAATGTTTAACAGATAAATTACTGATGAATAAAAGTGATGGGGACAAAGTCTTTTGCCTCCCAGTTGCTCAATCCTCCTTTGACAGTTGGATAAATCCACTCTTCAATGTTGCTCTCTTTGTCTTCATCCTCCAAAGCGTTGATTCCGTAGGGAGAAATTTTGACTGGCGCTCTTTCAATCTTCGCACGGTGCATAGCTTTCTGGCCTGCGGTAGTGAACCCTAATCCAAATTTGTCTGTCTTATGTGGAATATCAGGCAACTGCCCCCATGCTGAATTCTTCCCTTCCTTTATTGCGGCTCTTGCGTCTTCCAGAGATGCCATCCTGGCCATCTGCCTCGGTGTTTCAGCTGCCACCTTTGCTACTGTTATTTCAGGAAGGACTTCTTCGAAATGCTGAAAAGGCGTTTCAATGAACTCCCCTTCTACCTCCACATACCGGAAAGAATTCAAGTGGCTAATCATGTACTCCTCTTCGCCATGGACAGTAATGATCTTTCCCTTGACAGGATACTTCAACATCTGATGTAAGGAGGAGGTGACTGCCCCAGCAAGGTGTATCCAAGGCCTACCCAGCAAGCAAGAGTATGACGGACGAATGTCCATCACATAGAAAGTAGACTTAAACACCTCAGTGCCTATCTTGACGGGAATTTCAACCTCCCCATGGACCATTCTCTTTGAACCATCGAAAGCTCTGACAACAATATCACTCGGCTTCAACTCCAACCCTTCATAATCTAGTCGGTCCAAGGCCTTCTTGGGCAATACATTCAGCGACGAACCAGTGTCGACCAAGACATGTCCGAGAGTGGTTCCTCGTCACTTGACTGAAATGTGCAAAGCATCATTGTGGTTTCTACCTTTAGGAGTTAGGTCGGCATCAGAAAAACCTAATCCATTGTCCGCAGTCAGGCTAGCCACGCAATTTTGAAATTGATCCGCAGAGGTTTCCTGGGGCACATGGGCTTCCTTCAGGAATTTTATCAAGGCTTTAGCGTGCGCTTCTGAGCAAAGTAGCAGTGCCAACATGGAGATCTTTGAGGGGGTTTGCCCCAGTTGTTCTACCACATCGTAGTCACTCCTTTTGATTATCCTCAAAATCTCATCCATTTCCTTCTTGGAGGTTTCCGGGATGACCAAGGGCTGAGCCCTCGTCCTGACGAGCTCATCTTGGATTCCCTTACCTTTATCAGCAGCGGCAGGAGAGACGGTACTAGGAACAACAACATCCTCAATCAAAGGGGCTCTAGCAGAGAGTTTTATTGGTGCAGGGATGACCTTGTCGGCAGATGAGGGTCCAATGATTGCTCTTGGAGGGGCAATCTCTGGAGAAAATATTCTCCCGCTCCGGGTGATTTTACTCGTGCCTGCAACGTTACCAATGCTGGCTTCTTCATCATCCGAACTTTCTTCAGTTATTTCGATTTGTTTAATACCATGGTAATAAACGTCTCCGCCGTAGTTCCATGGTATCGACTTCTCAGAAACATAGGGGACTGGCCCTGGCATTGTTATCTTCAAAGGAACAGATTTCGTAGCTGGTGTAATCTTAACAGGCTTTATGACGGCCTTGGAAAGATTGGCATGGATGGTTACGATTGAGACATCTTCAGTACGGGTTGGAACAACAGAAACTTTTTCAAACAAAATTTGTCGACTATCCATTAGGCCTTGGATGCCTTTCTTCAGTAACGGACAATCAAACGGCAGAGAGTAACAACAATAGCAGTCTTCTTTACATCCCGGGAAGATCCCGGCCCTTAACAAATTCAACTTGATGGTTAACAATGGAGTAATCAGATCATTGACATCAGCAACATACAAATCTTCTTCAATGGCATTGACATTTCGGCCGTGCTTCGGCATGGGTGCAGATATCACATTAGGCTTCTCTGGAGCGTCAAACTCCACTTCCTTCGCTTCTATCAGGTCTTGGATTTTATGCTTGAGTGCCCAACAATCATTGGTGTCGTGCCCGACACTGTCAGAATGGTAGGCGCATTTAGCATTAGGATGGTAATGCGGAGAGGACGTATTCACATTCTTTGGTGCCTCCTTGATGGTGGCGAGGTTCAACTTCAACAGATGGGGAAGCACTTGCGCTGGAGTCATATTAATGCGGGTGAACTGCCGTTGTGGCCGTTCCACCCGTTGTTGATTTGGTCTGGACTGGTTATAGCGAGGCTGTTCACTTGAAGAGTTTTGAATCATTACGTCCCCCACAGTTGGTCGACGCTTCGTCTTCCCTGCTCTTCTCTGAGAATATACCACATCCGTTTCCTTCTTAAAAGGTTTCTTCTCAATACTTGCAGCAACACCCTTCTGAATTTTTCCTGACTTGATGCCAGCTTCTATTCTTTCGCCCGTTAAGATCAAATCGGTAAACCCCGCGGAAGAGTTGCCAATTAGATGATTGAAAAATGGCCCAGATAGGGTCCCAAGAAACATATCAACAAGTTCGCGGTCGGTTAAAGGAGGTTGCACCCTGCCAGCCAAATCCCTCCATTTTTGTGCATATTCTTTGAATCCCTCGCCTGTTCCTAATGACATACCTTGAAGTTGGGTACGAGTAGGAGCAAGGTCAGAATTATACTGATATTGTTTGTAGAAAGTGGTGGCCAAGTCTTCCCAATTTCGGACGCTGGTTCCCTCTAGCTGATAAAACCACTCCAACTGAGCTTCAGAAAGGTTGTCTTGAAAGAAATGAATCCAAAGGTTTTTATCTGCCGTATAGGGTTGAATCTTTCTTACGTAGGACCTGAGATGCATTTTTGGACAGGACAGGCCATCATACCTCACAAACACTAGCACTTTGAATTTTGGGGGAATCACAATCCCGGCAACCAAACCCAAGTCTTCAAAGTCCAAACCCGGTACTCTTTATAGCTCCATGGCGGCCAACCTGTCTTCTAGCCCTTTGTATTTATCATCAGCTGGAGGGTATTGTTGATCAGAATAATCTTCATCCTCTTCGACCTCTTCTTCTTCCACATCGGACTCGGAAGGTACCGCAGCCCCACCTCCTTTGCTGGTTCCTTCATCAGAAGTAGGAGGAAATTCAAGCACTCTCCGAGCTTCTCCGTCAAATCTTCTCCCTAAAGTAGCCACCCCGAGTCTCTTTTTCTTCTTTTTCACTGGGTCTTTATTCCCCAGCAAGGTCTTGAGATCCTCCTGACCTTTAGCCAAGGTTGTCAGGAGTTGTTGGAACTGTGCATTTTGAGCTTGCAGGTCTTTGACTGTTTGCTCGAGATCCATCCTACTGAAATAAACAGCAGACAGATAAGGAAACCTGGAGTGAGACCTGCTTATGCACATGATGAATGATATGCTTATGTATGCAATGCATTCAAGGATTTAGGACATTCAAAATTGTTTCAGATAAAGAAGAATGCACGTCATATTAATAAGAAGAAATTTGTTAGTACATAAATGCCCCATGGGCCAAATATTACAAAAACTTCTCAAGATAAAAAGACATTGCACATCCTCTTTGGTGCGATGTAGGTGTTGAGGGCCTCTTGCTCATGGAGTCGGCGGGTAAGCTCTAAAACCTTCTTCTCACTAGCGTAGAAGCTGGCTTCAAAAGTGTTCCGTTCCTCCTTGAGCTGAATCCAACTTTTCTGCATTTCCTCCCACGATGTAGGCATGTCAGGATGTAGGATGGTGTAGGGAACCTCTCCTTCATTGACGGGCTCTTTAATCACCGGGAGTACATGAGGATAAGGCATCATTAGACTTTGGGCTCGGGCTCGTACCCACTTGAGATAAGGCTCAAGAGGGATGGAGTTCTTGTGTCCCAGAGTCTTGCTATCAACCTTGTTGGGCTTCCCCCAAGCTCTGATGAATCTTTGGCAAAGTCCTTGTGCATCGTTGTCGAAGTCAAAAACTAGGTCAGGAATCAACATGTCATGAGGGCCATCCCTCCGTGCATATCCAAATTGCCTCAAAGCTAGGCAAGGGTTGTAGGTGATACCTCCTGTGATTCCAAGTAAAGGAACATTAGGAAATTCTCCACAACGATCGACGATGATGACATTTTCTCTGGACCGAGAACACCAATGTACATCAGAGTGAGTGAGAGTCATCAACCGTTGGGACCACCTTGAGCCTTGGTCATTCTTCAAGACAGATTGTGGAAGGTGCGAAATAAACCATCTTGCAAGGAGAGGAGTACAGCACATGAGAACACCCCTCTTTCTCATTGTTCATGTGTAAAATGAGTGAAGAATGTCCCCAAGCAATGTTGGTATTGGATTTCTGGACAAGAAGATTTTGACGGCGTTGACATCTACCAATTGGTCAGGATTTGGGAACAAGACCAACCCATAGATAAGGAGTGCCACAATCTCTTCAAAGGCTTGTAGGTCCAATGAGTTCCAACATTCTTGTGCCTTCTCAAACAAGAATTTTGCTAAGAATCCTTTGACGCCGCTTCTGGTTTCCCAATGCCCCTTGATGTCGGATGGTTGTAGATGTAATGCTCGAGCAACATCTTCCGGCTTTGGTTCCTTTTCCGTACCATTGAAGGGTAGTTGATTAAGGATAGGAATTCTCAGGAGTTGAGAAAACTCCTCCAAAGTGGGTACCAACTGGTAATCAGGGAAAGTGAAACAGTGGTGAAGAGGGTCAAAGAACTGGAATAGCACTTTCATCATGTCTTCTTCAATGTTGGTGTTGACTAAGCTGAGCAGTCTACCATGTCTTTCACTGAAGGATGAGCTTTCCGGAATTCTTGAGGTGAGCTCCTTGAGTTGAGGAGAAATTCTCACAAGGTTGACTTGGATGGTATTTCTGCGAGGAATTTCCATGACCTACAAAACAAGAACAAAGATGAAGATCCAAACCCTTGAAATGGTTAGTGAATGCATATGATGTTTTATGATGTTTATGATGTATGCACAAAACATATGTACAAGCAATTCACACCAAACCCTAGTTTCAGGCTTGCATGGGGTTTCATAGGTAAGTACCCTCTTGAGTGTAGTTGGCTTAAAAACTTGTCCTATAAATAGTAACCGGGTTCTAAGGAGCTCAATATCACGGGATTGTTTTCATTGTTCATTGTTTTGGTTTAGCCACTTAACTAGCGACCAAAATATTCCAAGAAAACAACCCTCAATGAGTGTAGTATCGAGTATCTACCAACTTCGGACTGCACCAAAGCCGGTCATCTCACTACCCCTAATAAAAGGCAAAGATGGTCAAGTAAGGTTCTAGGTCATTAGTGCTTAGTGACATCACTCAGCGGCCCCGTACTCTCCTTGATTGAACTCAAGGGTTACCGGTACTCACAAATATGTCGCACTAATATAGCTATTGCTTCGACCGTGTCGGTATACCCCGCACAGTTTCCACAACGTATTGCTATCTATGAATGTTTCCCAAAATCCGGGTGTAGGATTGCAAACCCAAACAAAAGAGCCAAGATATAAAGCAATCAAATCAAACAATTAGTCATGCAAGAGGGTGATCTAAGCCCTAAGGTTACTCCACTTTTAAAATTGTCCCCAGCAGAGTCGCCAGTTCTGTGATACGGTGGGAGAACTGACTATGGTTTTGCGTTTGTTTTCGCAAATGTTTCGGTTGAGAAAGAGTCGCCACCGACTTTTTATTTTATCCTAAGGAAAGGTTTAAAAAGCACAGCAAAAACCTTTGAGATTTTTCTTGGGTTCGGGGAGTAGATTATAGAAAGGGAAGGTATTAGCACCCTTTCTATCCATGGTTATCCATGGGCTCTTAGGTACTTGCTTAGATCAACTTGCCTTGGTTTTCAATTGTTTGAAATGGTGCTTTGTGTGTGGTTTTGAAAATGTTTTGAAAAAAGATGCCTTGTCTAGGCTACCCTTGTAACAATTCTTTACTCGAATGTTTTACAAAAGGTGTTTGTCTTTTTGAAAAGATGTTTCAAGGTTTTTTTGAAAGTTGTTTTGAAAGTGTTTGTGAAGTGTGGTTTTGAAAAAATAGGCAAGTGTTTTCTTTTGCAAGTTGACAAGTACTTAAGAGCTATCTACCCTAAAGTTCTCAAAGATTTTTGTTATGTTTTAACCCTTTTAACAATTTTGTTCCACCATTGCATTTGGTGGACAATCTTGTGTTAGGAGATGAAAGGGACGGGCGCGGGTCATCGTTTAGACCATAATTGCAATAGTGCTAAGTATCTTTGGGCAATTTTTCTTTGAAAGGGACTTTGATCATTTTAGGCAACTTTTCGAAAGCGTCATCGAGGGACTATGATCAAATGATTTGTATTTGTTTTGCCCAAAGAAACCTAACATGCAATATGGCCCATTTATTGAAGGCAACAAGTGGAATACCCTAGGGGTGCAAGTGTGATATGTGTTGTCCATATTCATGCTTGATTATCTTGAAATTAGGTCAAACTAATTTTGTTCTTTTTATTTGCATACAAACCCTAATTCTAGCATAGTATATTTAGAAAGCAATAAAGTGCGAAATTTAAATTTCCTAAACTATTACAACACAATATGGGAAGGGGGGTACAAATGTTCAAATGGGGGATATTTAGACAAGGAATTTAAACCTAGCTATTACATCAATTTTGGAATATTTACAAAAATAATTAATTGCATAACTTAAATGGACAATAAAATAAAGATGCAAAATTCAAAAAGGGTTTTCATATGTATGGAAAAAGGATATTTTTTATGTCCAATAAACAAAAATAGATAAAATGAAAAAAGTAACATTTTTGGAGTTTTTATGTTTTAAGGGTAAAACCCTAATTTTTATTAAGTAAATATATATATTATTTAATTTATACAAGTATTTATTTATTATGTACAAAAAATAAAATGAAGTATATTTATAAAAAGTATTTTTTATGTCAAATATTAATAAAATAAAAAATGTATATATTTTTTGTATTATTTACCTAAATATACTAATATATATAAATATCTTTATTATTTACTAAACAAATATTATATATACAAAAATAATAATATTTAATATTTATAAAAAAAGTATATTTTGTATAAAATATTTTAATCGAGAAAATGAAATAAAAATCAGAAATAAAATATATTTGCATTATTTTTTCTAATTTTTCTAAATAATAGTATATATATATTTATGTACAAATGGTTCATATAAACAAATAAATGCCTAAAAATAGAAAAATGGTGTAAAAATTTTTTTTTATGTTTTTAATATTATTAGGAAAAATAAATAAACCAGAATGAAAAAAGAAAAATCAAAAAAATCAATAAAACACACAAAATGGGCTCAGGGGGTGTGAAATCAAAAATATGGTGTGAAAAGAAAAGACAAAGCAGGCCCAGCCCATGTGGCTTCTTCTTCAACCTTCCGACAACTCCTTGTCCAAAACACGCGCATGTACTCAAATTCAAATATCTGGATTCTTTGATCTTTTGAACAAACTTTCAACATAAGAAATGTTAAGCATTGAATCACGATTCTAAATATATAAAGAACTCATCCTAACTCTCAGAAATGAGAGAGAATTTTAACATTCTCAAATCTTGACCTAACTTTTCTTCCATATTCAGACCTTAAATTCTCATAGCTCAGGCAAAATAAATGAAAAGTAAAAGCATGTACAGATTCAGGGGCATGAGTAGAACACTTCTTATTCATAAACTTAGAGCTAATGATGCCTACACTAAGAGTTAGAAGTTCAAGAAGATACCTGTTCAGTTGAAGTTCTATCTGGCAATGGGGGAACTTTCAGGGCAAGATGATAATCTGTACAGCTTGCCTGAAGTGTGGTGATGCTATTCCAATGCTTACTTTGCTTTGAAACACCTTGAATCGAGCTATGGACCTTCAACTGCAAAACAAGAAAGTGAAAATGGTGGAACTGCTTAGAGGAGTTACAGGTCGTGCTTTATGTTTTGGATAGTTTGGATTGATGGTAGGGAAGGTGTTTGAACTGGTTTGGGCAAGAATGCACGATGGAAATAAATGGTGGGATTCAATCTGCAGACCCTGTCCTGTTTTTGCAGTTTGAGAGTGATTCTGGGAATGGGAGTGTTTGGGACTTTGTTTGCTCGTGTTCTAGCTTGGGTTTGATGATTAGAAGGTGTATAAAATATTTGCTTAGGCTTGTTTATGCTGAGATCCAAGTTATGTTGTGAAATGCCAAGTTTCTTAACACTTAAGCAAGCAAAAGCCAAGTTGATGTTTAGACAGGTAGAGGCCCCCATAACATGCTGCAAACCTTGGTATTGATCAGTGTGATTAGTCCCTAAACTTGTGCCAAGGGGATTTGATATGTACTTCTTGGATTTGCATTATGACATAAAGCTTGCTTTTGTAAAAATGGCTATTTCACTTTTTCCACTTATGGCCTAATCTTGCATACAATGCTTGGATACACAAAATAAGGATTTGGCACAATGAGTATGCATTAAATTTATGAGTGTTGAATGGTTTAGAGGCCTGTAATTTAGCATAAACCAAGCTGACTTGAAAATGCATAAGTTATGAACATGGAAATTGGCCAATTCAAAAGTGAGTTTTTGCCATATTACAAAATTCGATTCTCTCAAGTCATGAGGTTGTTTGATGAGTTCTTTGACATTTTGGAAAGCTTGAAATGTGTACTACAATCCATCTTTGAAGTGCAAATTGAAATTCCAAGTGGAAGTATATGGAAAATGGTCTTGAAGTTAGGTAGAAAACCTTGCCAAAATAGGTCAAATTTTCACTAAGTTAAGAATGGTTTAGTACCCTTATTCCAAAAATTGTAACTTGAGATACAATCCTCTTTTGGGACAACTTTGTGAATCAAAGTTGTAGATTATGAAATAGGCTACAACGTTCATGTTTTGACTTTTGCTTGAATCCAAATAAATCTTGGTGAGAAAGTGGGGCAAAGTTGGGAAAAAATTAGGGTTTTTCATAACTTAGAAAAATTCTAAGTTATGAAAAATTCTCATTTCAACCCTAATTTGCATTTTTTGATTTCTTGATGAACAAGTTTCATGATTTGGCATGTTTTGATGAAAAATGAATCTTGACTCTTGATTTTGACCAAAAAGTCAAAGTTTGACTTTTCAGTATACAGTCAAAATTGATCAATTGACTGGGAAATTCAACTGTTAATCTTGTGT
Source organism: Vicia faba (assembly GCA_948472305.1). Classification (NCBI taxonomy): domain Eukaryota; kingdom Viridiplantae; phylum Streptophyta; class Magnoliopsida; order Fabales; family Fabaceae; genus Vicia; species Vicia faba. Next base: position 1,103,097,597 of record OX451736.1, read on the forward strand.
ACTTGGGATCTTTTGAACTTGTTGAGCATGTCAAGATAATTCCATGGGGTCTTTGAGTCCATATGTGAGCTTGGTTTTCCATTGGCTAGGTCAAACAGTCAAAAATTGCCTTTGTACAGTCAAAACCCTAAAAATGACCATTTTGCCCTTTTGGTGATCTGATCAAATTTCTTGTGGAATTATGATCCAAACTTGATCAAATGGTCCATGTGAGTTCATAATGTTGATATGGGTCAATTTTCATGAGATTTGACTGTCAATTGGCCACAGTTGACTTTTTCCCCAATAAAGTTGATTTCTAGGTCAACTGTCCAATTGACTGGGCAAAACTTGGAATCAAGACTTGAAACTTGATGTGGATGAACTTGGGAGTCCAATATGAAGCAAGAAAGTCATCTTAGGCATTTTAGGTCAAAACATCTTTGTGCAAACACAAACCCTAATTTGGGTCAACAGTGCAAGGAGAAGTCTTGAGCAGATGAAACCCTAACTGGATCTTGACCTCCAAGGGCTTGGTGATGAGAAATGTTGAGAAAATGGGAGGGCAAATTTTGGTGTACAACACCCTACTATCCAGGTTCATTCTCACATCCCTACTACCCAGGCTTTCATATCGAAGTAACCCTATTATCCAGGTTCCTTCTCACAGCCCTACTATCTAGGCTCTCATATCAAAGAAACCCTACGACCCAGATTCCTTCTCACAGCCCTACTATCCAGGCTTTCATGTCGAAGTAACCCTACGATCTAGGTTCCTTCTCACAACCTTACTATCTAGGCTTTCATATCGAAGTAACCCTACTATCCATGTTCCTTCTCACAGCCTTACTATCCAGGCTTTCATATCGAAGTAACCCCACTATCCAGGTTCCTTCTCACAGCCCTACCATCCAGACTTTCATATCGAAGTAACCCTACTATCCAGGTTCCTTCTCAAAACCCTACTATCCAGGCTTTCATTCCGAAGTAACCCTACTATCCAGGTTCCTTCTCACATCCCTACTATCCAGGCTTTCATATCAAAGTAACCCTACTATCCAGGTTCCTTCTCACAGCCTTACTATCCAGGCTTTCATATCGAAGTAACCTTACTATCCATGTTCCTTATCACAACCCTACTATCTAGGCTTTCATATCGAAGTAACCCTGCTATCCAGGTTCCTTCTCACAGCCCTACTATCCAGGCTTTCATTCGAAAGTAACCCCACTATCCAGGTTCCTTCTCAAAGCCCTACTATCTAGGCTTTTATGTCGAAGTAACCCTACTATCTAGGTTCCTTCTCATATCCTTACTATCCAGACTTTCATATCAAAGTAACCCTACTATCCAGGTTCCTTCTCACAGCCCTACTCTCCAGGCTTTCATATCGAAGTAACCCTACTATCCAGGTTCCTTCTCACAACCCTACTATCCAGGCTTTCATATCGAAGTAACCTACTATCCAGGTTCCTTCTCACAACCCTACTATCCAGGCTTTCATTCCGAAGTAACCCTACTATCTAGGTTCCTTCTCACAGCCCTACTATCCAGACTCTCATATAGAAGAAATTCTACTAACCAGGTTCCTTCTCACATCCCTACTATCCAGGATCTCATATCGAAGAAACCCTACTATCCATGTTCCTTCTCACAGCCCTACTATCCAGGCTTTCATATCGAAGTAACCATACTATCCAGGTTCCTTCTCACATCCCTACTATCCAGGCTTTCATTCCGAAGCAACCCTATTATGCAGGTTCCTTCTCATAATCTTACTATCCAGGTTCCTTCTCTCTTATCTCCAGACAGCAGTCCACAACACTGTAAGACTTGGACCTGATCAAACACGATTGGTTTCGTATTTCCCCAGTAAGTCATGGTGCAGCCTGTACATCGACCAGATATGCAGTTCACTTCCTCTTGCTCAAGCCGAAGTTATTTCCCTTGTAGAGTAACGGATAACTGAAGCTCCTGAAATTCTATTTTCTCCTAAGACAGATACTAACGTTCCTCAGCAGATTCCTCATTAACAACAGTAATATGAACTCTCATCGAAGGAATGTCTCAGGAAATCAACATCCTCTAGATGGCATATTTAAGACCATCTCCGATAATATTCCATCACATCTTGGATGGCATCTTTAAGCCCATCTCTGACAACTCACTAGCAGCTTCCGAATGGCATCTATAAGCCCATTAGTGATATCACCAATCAAGCATCACTCCATGCGAGTGCAAATTTCTGGGCACTCTAGTGTTCAATCATCTCCACCTTCAGATCACGAAAGGCAGACGGGCCAATCTACATCCTCAGGTTTAAGAAGATTAAACAGGGGCAGCATACTGGAGATATGTTAGCGATCCTGTAGTGGGATGTCCCGTCTTCCGCTCTTGCTGGAAAAAGTACCCGTGGGGGATTTTATGGAATAGTCTGAAGATATCATCCTATTTCTTAAATCCATTAGTGATTGTCTTTCTATTTTATGTTCCTCTTTTTTTGTTCATTTGTAAATAGTAGTCACGTTCAAATGCATATGTTCAAAAATAATCATTGGACGTTTTTGCAAACAAAATACGGCAAATAAAAGAAAAAACAGATAGTTTTGCACTTTCAAAGGGATATATTTGTATTAACTTGAATAAGTATTTTTTTACAATGAGACGAACATTCTAGTAAGAGAATATCGTTGTAGAAAATGAAAATTGATACAAAGAAAAGATAGCTATGTGAAATAATCCCATGGGGTTCCCATTTTGCTATAGCCTTCATGTCTCTGAGCGTCTCATCCACTTGTTGTCTTGTCCCAAGCTGATTGGATTGATTAGAACCGTTTGAATTTATTAGTCGATGCTAGAGGTCATCTGTAAGGTGATCAAATCGGACATAGTCATACACTTTAATTTCCTAACTTTTGCTTGGACCACCCTTTCGGGTTTTCAGTCCACCGGGATACCCTTTTTAACCCAAGCCTCCCTTTCGGGTTTTTAGCTTGTCGGGTGTACAGATTTTTTTGTATTTTATCCCTAATTTATGCCCGAACCTTTGTGGTTCTCCGGGATACCCTTGTTTTGCCTAGGTGTGTCAACCTAGCGGGTCTCTTATGCGTAGTATCTTTTGACTATGTCCGCGTTCACAGGGTGTGGGAGGTCGTCGCCATCCATAGTGGTTAGGATCATTGCTCCACCAGAGAATATTATTTTGATCACAAATGGTCCCTCGTATGTAGGAGTCCATTTACCCTTGGGATCACCTTGTGTCAATATGATACGCTTGATTACCAAATCACCAACCTGATATGCCTGATGTCTGACCTTTTTGTTAAAAGCTTTGATCATATGTTTTTGGTACATCTGACCATGACAGACAGCTGTAAGACTCTTCTCATCAATTAGGTTCAACTGGTCAAGTCGAGTTTGGATCCAATCATCTTCATTCAGCCCTGCATCCTTTATGATTCTCAGAGAAGGTATTTGGACTTCGATTGGTAGAACAACTTCCATGTCGTATACAAAGGAGAAAGGAGTTGCCCCCGTTGACGTGCACGCCGTGGTATGGTAACCATTGAGAGAAAATGGTAACATCTCATATTAGTCCTTGTAGGTCACTGTCATTTTTTGTATGATCTTCTTGATGTTCTTATTTGCAGCCTCAACAACACCATTCATCTTTGGCTGGTAAGGAGAAGAATTATAGTGCTGGATCTTGAATTGCACGCATAGTGCAGTGATCATAGTATTGTTGAGATTTGTACCATTGCCTGTGATGATTCTGTCCGGGATACCGTACCGACAGATGCGATTCTGTTTGATGAATCGGGCCACAACATTCTTGGTAACAGAAGCGAAAGAAGCTGCTTCAACCCACTTCGTGAAGTAGTCAATGGCCACCAAGATGAAGCGGTGCCCATTAGAAGCTGTATGTTTGACTTCTCCAATCATATCGATGCCCCACATAGTGAATGGCCAGGGAGTAGTCAGGACGTTAGAGGCACTGGAGGTATATGCACTTTATCAGCATAGATCTGACACTTGTGACAGGTTCTTGAATGCTGATAGCAATCTGCTTCCATGGTAGACTAGTAATACCCTGCCCGTAGGATCTTTTTAGCCATAGTGTGCCCACTAGAATGGGTGCCAAAAGTGCCTTCATGTAGATCAGTGTGACACGGTGGGAGAATTGACTTGAGGGTCTTGCGTTTGATTGCAAATGTTGCGGTTAGCAAGAGTCGCCACCGACTTTTCTTTTATCCAAAAGGAAAGGTGAAAAAGCACAGGAAAGACCTTTGAGATTATTTCTTGAGTTCGGGGGGTAGATTATGAAAAGGGAAGGTATTAGCACCCTTTTCATCCATGGTTTTCCATGGGCTCTTAGTTACTTTCTAGATCACTTGCTTTTGTTTGAAATTGTGCTTTGTGTAGTTTTTGAAAGTATTTTGTAAATAGGCCATTGTTTAGGCAAACTTTGCAATGATTCTCATTCATAAGAATGTATACAAAGTGTTTGATCTTTTGAAAATGTTTTCAAGTTTGTAAGATGTTTCAAAAGTGTACGTGCTTGTTTTGAAAATAGCAAGGATTTTTTATTTGAAATTGAGCAAGTAATTAGGAGTATTCTACCTACTCAAAAGTCTTTCTTGTTCATTTTCTTTTCCTTTGACAGTGTTGTCTTACCATTGATTTGGTAAGAAACCCTATCTTTGGATGTAAACAGGACGGGCACGGGTCATCGTATAACTATGATTATCAATGTTGCAGGGTATCTTAGCATTCTCTTTTAGGGACTAATATCATTTGAAAGGAAACTTAGATAGCATCATCGAGGGACTATGATCTTGTATTTTTTTGCTTGTTTTTGCTAAGATACCTCACATGCATAATATGGCCATTTTGTAAAGGCAACCAAATGGATTTACCCTAGGGGTGTTTGTGTGTGCAAGTGTATTATTTTCATGCTTGATTTTGTCTTGAATTAGGGCTTTCTAAGTATTGGTTTTAGTCTTTCCATACAAACCCCAATTACTAGCATTTGTATATAAAGCGATAAATTGCGGAATTTAAAGTTACTATGCTATTACAATATTTGTGGGAGGGGGTGTACAAATTGTAAATGGGGATTGCAAGAATATAAACCTAATTAATCTATTACAACAAAATTGAATTTGTACAAGAATTGAAATAAATAATGTACAAAATGAATAAATGTTCAAGAATATAAATGTGAAGAAAATGAATATTTTTTTGAATTTTTTATGAAAAGTGAATTTGTTTTAGCCAGATTAATTAAAAGAAAATTATTAATTAAAACTAAATTTATTAAGAAAAGATTTGAAATAAAACCCTAAATTTAAGTTTGTAAGAAAAGTATTTTTGGTATTTTATCTTGGAAATAAATTAAAGTATTATAAAATATTTTTGGCCTTTTTTATATTAAAATAATATATTTAAATTGGTGTAATGGAAAATAAATAAAAACATATTATTTTAATTAAATTTACAAGATATTTAGTGAAATGAATAAAGTATTTATTAAATAAAAAATAATTTTATTGAGAAAAATAAATAAACTATGTCAAGATAAAAATCTAATATTTTTTGTATTTTTTATGATTTTTCTAATACTAGAAAATATATTAAAAAAATAAATAAAATAAAAATAAGAAAATAAAATAAACTTGTCCATGGGTGTGTAAATGGAACAGAGGGTTAACAAGTAAAAATAAAAACAAAAAGGGCCCAAGGAGGCCCAGCGCCCTGCAAAAAAAAAGGAAATCAGAATGGAAAAATGTATGAAAAATCAAAAGGGTACCACTGGGGCTGAAACCCATGTACCAAAGGTTACAGGCGCACGCTTCTACCACTGGGGTGGCTATACATCCGTTAACATAAGTAAAACAATAAATATATGATACAAAATGTGCCCTGATTTACACTTCATCTTCAACCTCCAGCCAGACCAATTGTAACTTATTCATTTCTCAACAAAAATGAAAATTGTAAACATGAAACTTGTAGCAAATTTCCTCGCGGTTTCAGAAATGTAAAGCATTAAAACTATAGATCAAAGATAAGCATGAATTTTATTGGCCCTAAACTGAACCCTAAAAATCTCAGAAATTTCAACCTTAAAATTCTCTAAGCTCAAGCAAAATTAATGGAAACTATGGACATGGTTAGCTTTAGGGCAATGATATCTACATGTTTTTGTTCACAAATAAATCATTGATGATGCATGTATGAGAAGTTCCAAAGTTAGAAAACTTACCTTGCAAGAGGGTATCGGGTTTGAAGTTTGAGCAACTTTCAAGGAGTTCCAATGGTTGGGTTAGCTTCCTCAAGTTCCCAGGAAGCTAATGGAATGCTTAGCTTGAGCTGAAAGGGTGTTGTACCCCAAAATTTTCCCTCTCATTTTATCAAGATTTTCCTCACAAGACTCTTTAGACTCAAGACCAGATTAGGGTTTGCTCTGCTCAAGACATCTCCTTGCACTGATGACCTGAAATTAGGGTTTGAGTTTGCACAAGGACTGTTGGACTTTCAATGCTCAATATGACTTTCATACTTCATGTTGGACTTATAAGATTTCCCATACCAAGTTTCAAGCCTTGAATCAATTTTTTGCCCAGTCAATTGGACAGTTGACCTAAAAATTAGTTGTATTGGGGAAAAAGTCAACTATGGCCAATTTACAGTCAAACCTCATGATTTTTTATCCACATCAACATTATAGGCTCATATGAACCATTTGATCAAGTTTGGACCACAACTCCTCAAGAAATTTGATCAGATCATCAAAAGGGCAAAATGGTCATTTTTAGGGTTTTGATTGTAGAAGGGCAATTTCTGATTTTTCACCTAGCCAATGGCATATTGAGTTCAAACATGGTTTCAAGGACTCAATGGAATCATCTTGACTTAATCACAAGGTTCAAAAGATCTCAAAAGCATTGGATTAACAGATGGATTTTCCAGTCAACTGATCAAAAATCAACTGTACACTAAAAAGTCAAACTTTGACTTTTTGGTCAAAATCAAGTGCCAAGGGTCATTTTTTATCAAGATGTGTCAAAACAAGAAACTTGTTCACCAAGAAACTTAATTTTGAAAATTAGGGTTTAAAATGGAAAATTTTCATAACTTGGAAATTTTCTAAGTTATGAAAATTTCTTATTTTTCCCAACTTTTTCCAACTTTTTCACCATGATGCAATTGGATTCAAAGAAAACTTCTGACATTAAAGTTGTAGTCCTCCACAAAATCTACATCTTTGATTCACAATTTTTTCCTAAAAGATGCTTGGATCTCAAGTTATGATTTTGTGAATAAGGGTTCATGAAACTTTTAACTTGGTGAAATTTTGCCCTAGTTTAGGCAGGATTTTAACCTATCTCCATGGCAACTTTTCACATATTTCCAAGTGGAATCTCAAGATTCATTTCAAATATGGATTGTATAGCATGTTACAAGCTTTCTAAAATGTCCAAGAACTCTCCAAGATAATTCATGGTTAGGGAGAATCGAAGGATTGAAAATGGAAAATTATCACTTTTGGCCAAGGCATTTTGCACATTGATACAAGTTGCGAATCAGTTTGGATCATGCTTGTACTTGGTTTACAGGTTCTAACCTTTCTACACTCATAAATTAAATTCAAATACATTGGTTAGAGGCTTTGTTCTGAGCTTTAGAATATTACACATTGAATTAATCCATTTTTGGCAAAAAGATAACAATGCCATTTCCATAAAGTTCACTTTATGCAATTTTGTTTCTCTTGAGCTGTGAACCCAATATTTTACAGCAAACCAACTCCACAAATATCATGAAAAGTATACCAACCATGTTCAGGCTTTGAGCTAGCAAGTACAGCATTTGGCATTGTCAACTCACCTTTTGCTTCAAAAACAAGAAAGCTTGTAAAAGTGAGATAACTTTGGTATCTGATAAAACCAAGCTTTGTACACATTTCAAACAACTTCAATATAACACACCAAGCCTAAAACACGATCTCCAAGCATTGCAAACACCCTTGAACACCAAAACACCAAGTTTTTGTCAAAACAAGGCAAGTCCTGCAGAACCTTGGCCAAAACAATTTCCACTAGTGCGTTTTATCCCAAACCACTTCAAACACATTCTATACAACCCACCTGAACTGTCCAAGCCATTGCTCAGTAACTGTAGCTTCATTTTCAAGCTTCACCATTTTCAAATTTTGAGTTTGCAGGTTGAGTTCTACAAGAAGATTCATACCATTTCAAAGCAAGCTAAGCATTGGGAAAGGTCAAGGGAACTTCAAGAAAGCTCAAAAGAATCTCAGGCCTCACTCACTACCCCTACATTGCCATACTCGAACTTGACTGAAACAGGTATTTCTCAAACTTCTATCTCCTTATTTAGGAATCATTAGGCTTAGGTTTGTGAAGCAAAAATGTAGCCCTTAATGTCCTTGAATTGTACATATGCATAAAATTCATTTATGTTAGCAGAGCTAGGAGAATTTGGATGTAGAAGTTGCTGAATTTTTTAGGTCAGAAATTGGGGGTGATGAAATTCTCTCTGGTCTTTGAGAGTTAGATCGATTTTTTTACATGGTTAGAATCGTGTGATCTTGAGATATAACTTTCATGTTGCAAGTTTTTGTTTTTGAGCACGTATGCAGGAGTTCCAGATTTGAACATGGCGCGCGCGTTTTCTTTGTCTCAAGGTCATGGATGAAGGAAACTTGGGCTGGGACGGGCCTGCCTTGCTTTTGACACCCCCATCCTGCTTTTTGCACCCCCTTGGCCCTTTTCTTTATTTTTGCATATTTTCTCATTTCTTTTACATTTCTGACTTTTATTTATTTTTTCTAAATATTAAAAGTCACCAAAAATATTTTCTTAAATTTTCACATTTTATTTTATTATTTTTTTTATTATTTTTGGCATAAGAATAGTTTAAAAAATAATATATACTTTTATTTTCTTAAGTAAATTTATAAATAATATAAAAATATTATACATTTTTATTTTTATACTTAAAATATTATTTTCTCACAAATATTATTTTTTAACATTTTTGTAAATATTTTTATTTATTTTCTTGTACATAAATGAATAAATAATTAATATAAAGCATATTTTCTTTAAAACCAAAAATTAGGGTTGCTTCACCCTTCAAAAATAATTAATATTTTTCTTCTTATATTTTAAGACATAAACAAAATCCATTTTTACATACATAAAAATAAACACAAAAACATTTTTTTTGCATATTTATATTTAATTGTCTATTTAAATATTTGTCTATTTATTTATTTGTGCAATATTTCAATTTGGTTGTAATAATAGTTTTAGGGTTTTATTTTATGCAATACCACCCTATTCAAACTTGTATCCCCCTTCCCATAATAATGTTGTAATAGTAATATTTACTTTTACGCGCTTTATTGTTTTCAAATATGCATGATAGTAAGATTAGGATTTGTATATAAAAGACCAAAATCAAACAAATAGCATGACTAAACACAAGACAAAAATGCATGAAAAATGACAACACAATACACACAAGCACCCCTAGGGTTTCATCCACTTGTTGCCTAAAAACATGGCCATGGTATGCATGCTAGGTATCTTGGCAAAACAAAAAAAAAACAAAAGATCATAGTCCCTCGATGACGCTATCTTGATTGCCTAAACAAAAATAATCTAGTCCCTCCAAAAACTTGCTAAGATACTTGGCAACATTGTTATCATGGTCATACAATGACCCGCGCCTGTCCCGTTTAACATCCAAATACAAGGTTGTTTACCAAATACAATGGTAAAACAACAATGTCAAAGGGTTAAAAATTTGTAGGAAAGATCTTTGAGTAGGGAGACAACTCATAGTTACTTGATCAATTTGCAAACATCCTTGCTAATTTCAAAACACACACACAATTTCAAAACAATTTCCCAAAAACAAACTTTCAAACATTGAAACATTTTTCAAAAGATAAACACCTTTGTATATATTCAAACAAGAATGATTAAAAAGTTTGCCTAAACAAAGGCCTCTTTTCAAAACATTTTCAAAACCACACACAAAAGCACCATTTCAAACAATTAAAAAAGCAAATCAAGTGATATAAACAAGTAACTAAGAGCCCATGGGAAATCATGGATGAAAAGGGTGCTAGCACCTTCCCTTTTCATAATCTACCCCCCGAACCCAAGAAAACATCTCAAAGGTCTTTTCTGTGCTTTTTGACCTTTCCTTTGGATAAAATAAAAAGTCGATGGCGACTCTTGCTAAACCGAAACATTTGCGAACATAAACGCAAAACCTCAAGTTAGTTCTCCCAGTGTATCACAAAGGGCCTGAGGAGTTCTGGAGAAGTCCAAGTGAAAAGCTCTGTTTTTGAAATTGGAGGATGGTGTTAATGGTGTTACAGTTCTGTAACAGGGTGTGGGATCAATTCTAAATGATGTTTAGAAGCTTTAGAAACCAAAAGACTTGAAAACGCACGAGGGAGTTATGAGTTTCAAGTTTTTGGTCAATTTATGTGAAAATGGAGGTATGGAATGTGATTTTGAGTTCTAGCTGTTTTCAGGGCATGAGCATTCGTATCTTTGTGGAAAATAGTTTGTCTATGTATAAGCAAAAGGATTGGAGTAGATTGGCAAGTCAGAAGTACAAGTTTCAAGCTTTTGGCAAGGTTACTTGATTTTGAAGAAAAGAGGGAAACCAAGTTTCAATGTGTAGTACAAGCATGGGCTAACTGATTGTATGTGTATAAACCATTTGTTATAAGTTATAGGACTTGTATGATCAAAAGAAAACAAGTGCAAGGCTCAAGAACAAGTTTTATGCAAAAAGTCACTTTATTAAAATGGCAATGTGCACTTTCTTCCCAAAATGGATATAAAGCATATCCATGCATTGAATGATTGAAATGAGACCTCTAACAATTATGCAAACCATTAATTATGAAGCGCCTAACAAGTTTGAGGCCTGCAAAGTAGAGTTTATGCAGCATAGTTTGAATTTTGAATTTAGTTCATCACAAAATGACTTGTAATTCAAGTGATAAAGCCCTAACTTTCTCTCTTCGATTCTCCCTACTCAAGAATGATCTCAAGGTGTTCTTGGAAATTTTGGAAAGCTTGAAATTTGCTATACAACCCATATTTGAATTTATTTGAAGATTCCCCTTGGAACTATATGAAAAAGTGCCATGAAGTTGGGTCAAAATCCTGACCAAATTAGGGCAAAATTTCACTAAGTGTTTTGTTTCATGACCCCATGTTCTTAAAATTATAACTTGAGATCCAAGCACTTTTGGAAGAAGTTGTGTAAATTAAAGTTGTAGATTTCATGGATATCTACAACTTTCATGTTGGAAGTTTCTCTTGAATCATCTTGCATCATGGTGGAAATTTTGCTCAAAGTTATGAAAAAAATAAGAAATTTCCAACACTTAGAAAATTTTCTAAGTTTAGAAATTTTCACTTTTCAAAATGAAATCTTGACTTTTTTATTTCTTGATGAATAAGTTTCATATTTTGACATGTTTTGATTAATTATGATCTTTGGCATTTGAATTTGATCAAAAAGTCAAAGTTTGACTTTTCAGTATACAGACATTTGATCAGTTGACTGAAAATTCATCTGTCAATCCTTTGAACTTGAGCAATGTTTTGAGCCATGTCATTAGGTAAAAATGATGCAATTGGACTCTTGAGATCATGCCTTAAACTAATTGATCATTTTCTAGGTCAAAAATCATAAATTGCCCTTTCCTAGTCAAAACCCTAATTTTGACGATTTTGCCCTTTTGGGGATTTGATCAAATTTCTTGAGGAATTGTGGTCCAAACTTGATCAAATGATACATATGAGTTTAAAATGTTGTTGTGGATCAAAAATTATGAAGTTTGACTGTAAATTAGCCATAGTTGACTTTTTCCCCAATACTGTTGATTTTTAGGTCAACTGCTCAATTGACTGAGCAAAAATGTGATCCAAGGCTTGAAACTTCACATGAGTAATCTTGGGGGTCCATAATGATCCATGAAAATCATATGGGGCATTGGAAGTTCAAAAATCCTTGTGCAAACTCAAACCCTAAATTTGGTCATCAGTACTTAAGGAGGTGTCTTAAGCTGATCAAACCCTAGTGTAGTCTTGAGCTAAGGAGATCTTGTGAGAAAATTCTTGATAAGTGAGAGGGAAAATTTTGGGGTACAAAAGATGCCCTTGTTCAATCTTCTTAAACCTGAAGAGTTAGATTTGGCGAGTTTTTCCATTCGTGACTCGAAGGTGGAAGATGATTGGACACTAGAGTGCCCAGAAATTTGCACTCGATGATGTGATGGTGGAGGGAATGGGATTAAAGATGCCATATAGAGAGATGATAGAAATTTTTTGGAGATGGTCTTGTATATGCCATCTAGAAATGATTGTTGAATCGTGTCCGCAAGCTGAAATTGAATGAGTATCAGAATGGCGTCCGTGTATGAAGCGTATCTGAACTGTATCCGAGAGTTAAATGAGTTTCAGAATGGAGTCCGTGTCTGGAGCGTATCTGAACTGTATCTGAAAGAGATTCTGAATTAGCATTAGTATGGCATCCATGTCTGGAGCGTATCTGATCTGTATTTGAAAATTGAATCTAAATGAGTATCAGAATGGCGTCCGTGTCTGGAGCGTATCTGAACTGTATCTGAATGATTGAATCTGAATGAGTATCAGGATGGCATCCGTGTCTGGAGCATATATGAACTGTATCTGAAGATTGAATCTGAAAGAGTATCAAGATGGCTTCCATGTCTGGAGCGTATCTGAACTATATCTAAAAAAGATTCTGAATGAGTATCAGAATGGCATCTGTGTCTGAAGCATATCTGAACTGTATCTGAATGATTGAATCTGAATGAATATCAGGATGGCATCCATTTCTGGAGCGTATCTGAACTGTATCTGAAAATTGAATCTGAATGAGTATCAGGATGGCATCCGTGTCTGGAGCGTATCTGAACTGTATCTGAAAAAACTTTGAACATTGTTAATGGTAGTTGTTGATTAATCTATCCTGAAAAGGGTAAAATGTTAGCTAATATGCAATGTCATGCTATATGGAATGCATAGTGTAATGTATTCGTGTTATCAATGTTTATGATATATGGATGTGATGTATGCGTATGTGAGTTAATCTGCTGCACTGCTGTTGGATTGGGGAAAATAAATCCCTGATTGCTGCTGAGGATATGGAGTATAAGTCTTCATGTTGTGAAGTTGAACTGTTGATGAATTTTCACTTAGAGAAATAAACTTTGTTGTAAGGGAAATGTCGTGTACTGCTTGTAAAATCCTGTTGGAAAACCCTGAGAAATTGAACGACTTCTACTGGGGATTGATAATTGGAAGCTTTTTTCCGTTGGGGATTAAATTGCACACTGCGGGGGATTTTATGGAAATAACTTAGAGAGATTTCTCTATCTCATAAAGTCATCAGTGATTGTCTCTCTATTTTGTTTATTTGTAAACAGTAATTATGTTCAAATGCATATGTTCAAAAATAAATCATTGGACGTTTTTGTAAACAAAACACAAGAGTAAAGAAAAACAGGTAGTTTTTCACTTTCAAAGGGATATCTTTGTATTGACTTTTAGTAAGTATTTTTGTACAACGAGACAAACGTTCTAGTAAGAGAATTCCGTCGTAAAAAAAATGAAAATTTTGATACAAAGAAAAGATAGCTATGTGCAATAATCCCATGGGATTCCCATTCTGCTACAGCCTTCGTGTCTCTGAGCATCTTGTCTGTTTGTTACCTTGTCCAAAGCTGATTAGATTGATCAGAACCTCTGAGTTTGTCAGGTTGTCTGTAAGGTGATTCAACGGGACATAGACATACGTTTTAATTCCCTAACTTTTGCCTGGACCGCCTTTCGGGTTTTCAGTCCACCGGGATACCCTTTTTTGCCCAAGCCGCCCTTTCGGGTTTTCACCATGCCGGGTGCACAGATTTTTTTGTTTTATCCCTAATTTTTGCCTGAAGCTTTTTGGTTCACCGGGATGCCCTTGTTTTTCCTAGGTGTGTCAACCTAGCGGGTCACTTATGCGTAGTATCTTTTGACTATGTCTGCGTTCACAGGGTGTGGCAGGTTGTCGCCATCCATGGTGGTCAAGATCATTGCCCCACCAGAGAATATGCTTTTGATTACAAATGGTCCTTCGTAGGAAGGAGTCCATTTGCCCCTGGGATCACCTTGCGGCAGTATGATGCGCTTGATCACTAGATCCCCAACTTGATACACTTGTCGTCTGACCTTTTTGTTGAAAGCCTTGATCATCCGTTTTTTATACATGTAACCATGACAGACAACAGTAAGCCTTTTATCATCAATCAAGTTTAGTTGATCAAGTAGAGTCTAGATCCAATCTTCTTCATTCAGCCCCGCATCCTTCATAATTCTCAGAGAGTGGATCTGGACCTCAATAGGTAAGACAGCTTCCATGTCGTATACCAGAGAGTAGGGTGTTGCCCCGGTTGATGTGTGTGTTGTGGTACGATACCCTTGGAGAGCGAATGGTAGCATCCCATGCCAATCTTTGTATGTGACTGTCATTTTCTATATGATCTTTTTAATGTTCTTATTTGCGGCTTCGACAACACCATTCATCTTTGGCCGGTAAGGGGAAGAATTGTGATGCTGGATCTTGAATTGTTCGCACAGGGCGGTGATCATAGTATTGTTTAGATTCATACCATTGTCTATGATGATCCTCTCTGGGATACCGTACCGACAGATGAGATTTTTCTTGATGAATCGGGTGACAACATTCTTGGTGACAGAAGCGAAAGAGGCTGCCTCAACCCACTTTGTAAAATAGTCAATGGCCACTAAGATGAAGCGGTTCCCATTAGAGGTTATTGGCTTTATTTCCCCAATCATATCGATGCCCCACATAGCAAAGGGCCAAGGAGCCGTCAAGACATTCAGAGGAACCGGAGGTACATGCACCTTGTCAGCATAGACATGACACTTGTGGAAGGTTCGAGAGTGTTGATAGAAATCTGCTTCCATGGTAGACCAGTAATAGCCTGCCCGTAGGATTTTCTTTTCCATCCTATGCCCACTGGAATGGGTTCCAAAAGTGCCTTCATGTAACTCAGCCATGATATTTTCTGCTTCAACTTTGTCTACGCACCGAAGTAACACAGAGTCATGATTGCATTTGTAGAGAATGCCATTACTAAGGAAGAACTTATCAGAGAATCTTCTTAACAACTTATTATCATTGACTGAAGCTCCTTCTGGATATTTTTGAGACTCGAGATACCTCTTGACTTCGTGAAACCAAGGCTGGTCCACTACTTCTTTAGTATTAATCTCGTGACAGTGGGCTGGTTCCTCCATTCGTTCAATGGTGATCTGGGGAGCCTCGTTATCCCATTTAAGTTTAAACATGGATGACATTGTGGCTAGTGCGTCTGCTAGCTGATTTTCTTCTTGCGGGAAATGCTCGAAGGTAATCTTCTAAAAATATGGGAGCAATGTCAACACATGTTCTTTGTATGGTATAAGGTTAGGGTGTTTGGTGTCCCATTCCCCTTTGATTTGGCTGATAACCAAAGCTGAATATCTGAATACATTTAAGGATTTGATCCCCAAATCTATGGCAGCTTTAAGACCAAAGATGCATGCTTCATATTCTGCCATGTTGTTTGTACAATTGAAGCAAAGTCTTGTAGTAAAGGGAGTATGACATCCTTCAGGAGATATGAGTACAACACCAATACCATTTTCGAGTGCGTTAGATGCCCCATCAAAAACCAGGGTCCATCGGGATCCTTGTTCAGGTTCGTCATATGGCCTGAATTGTTCACAATTATTTACCATCACGATATCTTCATCTGGCAATTCGAACTTCATGGACTGGTAGTCTTCCACAACTTGGTGAGCAAGGTGATCAGCTAGTACACTTCCCTTTATTGCTTTCTGGGTAGTATATTGTATGTCATATTCTGTCAGGATCATCTGCCATCTCGCTATTCTCCCAGAGAGAGCAGGTTTCTCGAAGATGTATTTTATTGGATCCATTTTAGATATCAATAAGGTAGTATGAGTCAACATATACTGTCTTAGCCAGCGAGCAGCCCATGCCAGAGCGCAGCAAGTTTTCTCGAGCAATGAATATCTTGTTTCACAGTCGGTAAACCTTTTGCTCAGGTAATAAATAGCATGCTCTTTTCGGCCAGACTCGTCATACTTCCCCAGCACACACCCATTGAATTTTCCAAAACAGTCAGATACATGATCAAGGGTCTTCCCTCAACTGGTGGAATCAAAACAGGAGGCTCTTGTAGGTACTCTTTGATCTTGTCAAAAGCAGTTTGGCACTCATCATTCCATTTGACTACTTGATCTTTCTTCAGTAACTTGAAGATTGGTTTACAAGTAGCTGTCAGGTGAGAAATGAATCTGGCAATGTAATTTAAACGTCCCAAGAATCCTCTGACTTACTTCTCAGCACGAGGAGCAGGCATATCTTGTATCGCTTTCACCTTGGCGGGATCTACTTCAATACCTTTATTGCTGAAGACAAAGCCTAGGAGTTTACCAGACCTCATCCCAAATGTGCATTTATTTGGGTTCAACCTCAGCTTGTACTTCTTTAGTCTCTCAAAGAGTTTCTGTAAATGGTCAAGATGTTCTTCTTCTGTTTGAGATATCGCTATCATGTCGTCCATATAGACCTCTATTTAGTGATGTATCATGTCGTGAAATAGAGCTACCATGGCACGCTGATAGGTTTCCCCAGCATTCTTCAGTCCGAATGGCATAACCTTGTAGCAGAATGTGCCCCACTGTGTGACAAAGGTTGTTTTCTCCATGTCCTCAGGCGCCATTTTTTATTTGGTTGTAGCCTAAGAAACCGTCCATGAAGGAAAACACTTTGTGTTATGCCGTATTGTCAACTAGAATGTCAATATGGGGAAGTGGGAAATCATCCTTAGGGCTTTCCCTATTCAAATCTCTGTAGTCCATGCACATCCGTGCCTTGCTGTCCTTTTTGGGCACGGGAACAACATTGGCCACCCATTGTGGATAAGAGGTGACGGCGAAGAATCCAGCATTGAATTGTTTCATGACTTTTGCTTTGATCTTCTCTGACATGTCTGGTCGCATGTGACAGACCTTTTGTTTTACCGGTGGACAGTCTTCTTTTGTTGGTATACGATGTACCACGATATATGCATCAAGTCCTGGCATGTCTTCTTACGACTAGGAAAAGATCTCAACATAATCGTGCAACAACTGAATCAGACGCTCCTTGACACTGGGTTCCAGATTGGAACCCACCTTGACCTTTATTTTGTCTTCTTTGGTACCTAGGTTGATCGTTTCCACTGGTTCCTCGTGGGGCTAAATGGTCCTCTCTTCTTGTTGCAGTAACTTGGCGAGTTCCCCTGGTACTTCACAATCTTCCTCACCTTCGTCCTCGGCTTGGTAGATTAGATTTTTAGAGTCACAAAAGGCCATAGCAGAACCGATACCCATGGGATCCCGAAAGGATGTAAACCTGCATTGTGAGTGTGAGTGTGTGTAAGGGTATAGCTATCTTTGAAAGAAATGAAAATGTAAAAAGAAAAATAATGAGCACAAAGTTTGTATGCAAAAAACGTCCATGATTCATTGATGTCATATGGAAATGAGATAATAACCCTTACAAATAGACCATTGTGCCTCGGGTAAGACACAAGGTTTTAAGAGTCTGAATTGTTTTAATATTACAGATCCGATAAAATGTAAAGACAAATTACTGTGGGATAAAAGTGATCGGGACAAAATCTCTAGCCTCCCAGTTGCTGGGACCTCCACTGACAGTTGGGAATATCCAATCCTCTAAGTTGTAGTTGTCTTCATCATCCTCCACGGTGCTGACTAGGTGGTTGTTGATCTTCAAGGGTGGTCCTCCCGCACGAGCGCGGCGTACAGCCTTCTGGGCACCTGAAGTGAAACCCAGACTAAACTTGTCAGATTTGTATGGGATATATGGGAGTTGACCCAAAATAGTGCACCCAGCTTCTTCTATCATTTCCTTGGCATCCTTCAAAGATGACATCTTGAGTGGAGGCCTTGTGATCTTAGGAACTTGAGACACAACCTTGGTCACTGCCACATCTTGTGGGACTTCTTCAAAGTGTTGGAATGGAGTTTCAATAAATTCACCATCTAGTTCCACATATCTGAAGGAATTGAGATGGTTGATCATATACTCTTCTTCTCTATGAACGGTGATGATCTTACCTTGAATTGGATGTTTCAGCATTTGGTGCAACGTAGAGGTAACAACGCCAGCATTGTGAATCCATGGACCGCCTAATAAGCAGGAATATGAAGGGTGAATATCCATTACATAAAAAGTTGAATAAAATGTTTGGGTTCCAACTTTTATGGGGATGTCCACTTCCCCATGCACCATCCTTTTGGAGCCGTCGAAGGCTCTCACTACTATGTTGCTTGGTTTCAATGTCAATCCCTCACAGTTCAGCCTATCAAGAGCCTTTTTAGGCAACACATTTAGGGACGAGCTAGTGTCCACCAAGACATGAGCCAAGGTCGTGTCCCTGCATTATCTTGAGACATGCAATGCCTCATTATGCTTCTTCCCTCTTGGCGTTAAATAAGCATCTGAAAAACCTAAACCATTATCTGCAGTTAAGCTGGCTACGCAGTCCTGGAACTGATCGGCATATGTTTCTTGGGGTACATGGGCAGTTTTCAGGATTTTTACCAAGGCCTTTGCATGAGCCTCGGAACATAGTAATAAAGCTAGCATGGAAATTTTTGATGGAGTTTTCACCAATTGCTCGACTATGTTGTAGTCACTTCTTTTTATGATCTTTAGAATTTCCTCCATCTCTTTCTGGGAGGTCCCAGAGATAGCTATTGATTGTGCCTTCATCCTGACAGGCTTAACCAGAATACCTTTATCTCGAGTCTCAGTTGACTCGGCCGCAAGAATGGTAGTAGGAGTGATAACAGGGATTGTAACAGTTTTCTCAGTAGGATTATTAGCAGAGATGTTTGTAGGACTGGGATAACCTTCGGAGGAGCAACAACAACAGGAATGATTACGGGTCCAGAACCTCCTTTTGGGGGAGCAATTTCTGGAGAGAATATCCTTCCGCTTCGGGTTATCTTACTAGTCCCTGCGATATTACTGATATTAACTTTCTCAGAACTTGAATCTTCGGCAGCTGGTCAATCTTGCTTGATATCGTGGTAGTAGACATCCCCTCCATAGTTCCATGGTATGGTTTATTTGATGAATACGGGATTGGTCCAGGCATTGTAATAATCAACGGAGCTACTTTAGGAACTGATGTAATTCTAACGGGTCTTTTGGTGGAGACCCTGGAAGAATTGTCGAAAATGGTCACGATGGAGACATCATTATAAGAAACAGTTGGAATTGAAGCCTTATCAAACAAAATTTCCTTGTTATCTATTAGGCATTGAATGCATGCTTTTAACAAAGGACAGCTGGTTGGTAAGGACAAACAGAAATAACAGCTTTCATCACAGCCTAGGAACACACCGGCATTTAACAAGTTCTTTTTGATAGTCAAGAGTGGGGTCATAAGTTCGTCAACTTAAGTAACAAACATATCTTCCTCAATAGTGTTGGTATTATGGTCGTGTTTGGGCATAGGGGTAGTAATGACATTTGGAATTTATGGCGCATCAAATTCAATCTCTTTGGCTTCAAGAAGATCTTGTACTTTGTTCTTCAGAGCCCAACAGTTGTTAGGTCGGGACTCTCAGAATGGTATGCACAGCGGGCATTAGAATGATAGTAAGGAGAGGTTGTGTTGGGATTCTTTGGAGCTTCTTTCAAAGTCACTAGGTTGGACCTTAACAAATGTGGTAATACTTGAGATAGGGTCATGTTAATTCTGGTGAACTATCTGACTGGTCTTTCCATTCTTTGCTGGTTGATTCTTTGCTGAGCAGGCGCTGGCTTAGGAATCATGACAGCCGTCACCATTGGACGGTGTTAATCCCTATCTTGATTTCTCTGAGGATATACAGCAACAAATTCTTTCTTTCCAATGAATGGTTTCCTTACAGCAGCAGAGGATGCATATTTTTGAATCTTTCCATTCTTTATCCCGGCTTCTACCCTTTCTCCGTCCAATATCAATTCAGTAAAACCTGCTGATGAACTCCCAATTAAGTGATTGAAGAAAGGATCAGACAAGGTGCCCAAAAACATGTCTACCAATTCTCTTTCAGATAAGGGAGGCTGGAATCTTCCTTCCAAATCCCTCCATTTTTGCGCATAGTCCTTGAAGCCTTCACTTGAAACCATGGCCATACTCTGGAGTTGAGTATGGGTAGGCGCAAGATCAGCGTTGTATTGGTATTGTTTGTAAAAGGCGGTGGCCAGATCTTCCCAATTATGAACATTGGCTCTTTCTAACTGGTAAAACCAATCAAGTTGAGTTCCAGACAGACTGTCTTGGAAGAAGTGTACCCATAAATCCTTGTCAGAGCGGTATGGGGCTGGATTTTCCTCACATAGGACCAGAGATGCATTTCGGGACATGAAACTCCATCATATTTGGCGAACACATGTGCTTTGAATTTTGGAGGAATGACAATCCTCGATACTAACCCCAACTCCTCAAAGTCCAATCCAGGCACTTTTTGGATTTCCATTGCACTTAACCGTTCTTCTATATGCTTATACTTGTCGTCGGCTGGAGGGTATTGTTCTTTAGAATAGTCTTTTTCTTCCTCTTCCTCTTCTGACTCTAACTGGACAACTATTTCTTTGCCTTTCCCATCTTGATTGTCTTTCTCATCGGATTTCGTTTCAAAGTCTAGGGTCCTTCTTGCTTGTCCTTGGAATCTTCTTCCCATGTTTAGAACTCCGGTTATTTTCTTCGTCATCTTTTTCTTCTCCTCAACCAGCAAGGTCTTCAACTCTTCTTGTCCTTTGGCTAGAGTTAAGAACAACTGTTGAAACTGCGCATTCTGAGCTTGGAGGTCCTTCACCGTTTTCTCGAGATCCATCTTACTGAAATAAACAGTAGAAAGATGAGGAGACTTGTTGCAAGAAACCTTCTTATGTTATGATGAATGGTAAATGCATATGCAATGATTTCAAGGATTTTAAAGATTTAAATTTGTTTTAGAAAAAAAGGAAACACACGTTATATTAATAAATTAAAGCTTGAGTACATCAATTCCTCCTTGTGTAAAACAAATACAAAAACTCTAAGATAGAAAGGTAGTACGCATCCTCTTTGGTGCAATGTAGGCATTCAGAGTCTGCTCCTCATGAAGTTGCTTAGTGAGTTCCAAGACCTTCTTCTCGCTAGCGTAGAATTGGGCTTCGAAAGTATCTCGCTCCCCCTTAAGTTGTATCCAATCTCTTTGTAAGTCTTCAAGAGAGGTGGGCATCTCAGGATGTAGGATAGTGTATGGAACATCTTCTTCCATAACAGGCGCAATGATTAGCGGGAGAATGGAGGGATAAGGCATCATAAGACTTTGATCACGAGTTTGTACCCATTTGAGGTAAGGCTCAAGAGGGATGGAGTTCTTGTGCCCCAATGTCTTGCTATCTACCTTGATCAACATCCTCCAAGCTTAGATAAATCTATGGCGAAGACCTTGATCGTCGTTCTCGTAGTCAAATACCAAACCTTGAATCAGCCTTTCATGTGGGCCATGTCTTCAGGAGTAACCAAACTGTCTTAAGGCTAAGCAGGGGTTGTAGGTGATACCTCCCCTAATGCCAAGTAAAGGGACATTAGGGAATACTCCATAACGGTCAACAATAGTAACATTCTCTATGGATCGGGAACACCAATGGATGTCTGAATGTTTGAGCGTCATCAACCTTTGTGACCACCTTGAACCTTGCTCGTTCTTTAATACAGATTGGGGAAGATGCAAAATAAACCATCTTGCCAAGAGAGGAGTGCAACACATAAGGACACCTCTTTTCCTCATAGTGCGAGTGTGAAAAGAGTGCTAGCAAAGTAGGCACCGAGTTGCGGGATATGAAGATTTTGATGGTGTCCACGTCTGTGAGTTGGTCAAGATTTGGAAACAAAACTATCCCATAGATGAGGAGATCCACAATTTCCTCAAAGGCTTGCAAGTCCAAAGAATTCCAACAGTTTTGGGCTTTCTCAAACAGGAACTTTTCTAGGAAACCTTTGACACCACTCCTTATTTCCCAATGAGTTGTGACATCAGATAATTGCAAGTGTAGAGCTTGAGTAATATCTTCTGGATTTGGGTCTCTTTCCGTACCGTTGAAAGGTAGTTGATTGAGAATGGGAATCCTCGAGAGTCGGGAGAATTCTTCCAAAGTAGGCACAAGTTGATAATCGGGAAATATGAAGCAATGGTGTAAGGGATCAAAGAACTAAAAGAGCACCTTCATCATATCCTCATATGTGTTAGAGGTGACCAAGTTGAGTAGGCGACCATGTATCTCGGTGAATGGAGAATTTTCAGGAATCCTTGAAGCTAGCTCCTTAAGTTGTGGAGGGATTCTTACAAGATTGACTTGAATAGTTTTCCTGCGAAGAGAATCCATATCCTACAAAACAGAACAAAGATAAATCCCAAGATCCTTGAAATGGTTAGTAAATGAGTATGATGTTATGATGTTCATGATTTCATGTACAAGTATGTTTACACAAACAAAGCAAACAAGTCCTTAGGTTTAGGCTCGCATGGAGTCTCATAGGTAAGTACCCTCTTGAAGTTTAGTTGGCTCAAACCTGTCCTAGTAATAGTAACCAGGTTCTAAGGAGCTCAATATCACTGGTTTGTTTCCTTGGTCATTGTTTCAGCACAAGCCTCTTTAATGGAGACCAAAATATCCCAAGAAACCAAACCTTAATGAGTGTAGTATCGAGTATCTACCAACTTCGGACTGCACCAAGGTCGGTCATCTCACTACGTCCTAAAGGCCAAGTTGGTCAAGTAAAGGTTCTAAAATTTCATTAGTGCTTCATGACATCACTCAACGGCCCCGTATTCTCCTTGATTAACTCAAGGGCTACAGGTACCCACAAATATGTCGCACTAACGTAGCTATTGCTTAGACCATGTCGGTATACCCCGCACAGTTTCCACAACGTATTGCTACTTACCTATAAGGTATCCCAAATTCGAGTAGAGGATTCAAACCCAAATTAAGAACCATAATGTAAAGCATACAAGTCAAACAATGAAAGCAAGTAGATGTGATATAACCCTAAGGTAACCCCACTTTTATAAACTTCCCCAACAGAGTCGCCAGTTCTGTGATACAGTGGAAGAACTGACTTGAGGGTTTTGCGTTTAATCATAAATGTTGCGGTTAGCAAGAGTCACCACCGACTTTTCTTTTATCCAAAAGGAAAGGTGAAAAAGCACAGGAAAGACCTTTGAGATTATTTATTGAGTTCGGGGGGTAGATTATGAAAAGGGAAGGTCTTAGCACCCTTTTCATCCATGGTTTTCCTTGGGCTTTTAGTTACTTGCTAGATCACTCGCTTTTGTTTGAAGTTGTGCTTTGTGTGGTTTTTGAAAGTATTTTGTAAAGAGGCCATTGTTTAGGCAAACTTTGCAATAATTCTCATTCGTAAGTGTGATACGGTGGGAGAACGTACTTGAAGGTTTTGCGTTTGATCGCAAATGTTGCGGTTAGCAAGAGTCGCCACCGACTTTTCTTTTATCCAAAAGGAAAGGTGAAAAAGCACATGAAAGACCTTTGAGATTGTTTCTTGAGTTAGGGGGGTAGATTATGAAAAGGGAAGGTATTAGCACCCTTTTCATCCATGGTTTTCCATGGGCTCTTAGTTACTTTCTAGATCACTTGATTTTGTTTGAAATTGTGCTTTGTGTAGTTTTTGAAAGTATTTTGTAAAGAGGCCATTGTTTAGGCAATCTTTGTAATGATTCTCGTTCGTAAGAATGTATACAAAGATGTTGATCTTTTGAAAATGTTTTCAATTTTGTAAGATGTTTGAAAGTGTATGTGATTGTTTTGAAAATAGCAAGGATGTTTGTTTTGGAATTGAGCAAGTAATTAGGAGCAATCTACCTACTCAAATGTCCTTCTTGTTCATTTTCTTTTCCTTTGACATTGTTGTCTTACCATTGAAAGCAACCCTATCTTTGGATGTAAACGGGATGGGCGTGGGTCATCGTATAACCATGATTAGCAATGTTGCAAGGTATCTTAGCATTCTTTTTTAGGGACTAAGATCATTTGTAAGGCAACTTAGATAGCGTCATCGAGGGACTATGATATTGTATTTGCTTGTTTTTGCTAAGATACCTTACATGTGTAATATGGCCATTTGTATAAGGCAACCAAATGGGATAACCCTAGGGGTGCTTGTGTGCAAGTGTATTGTTTTCATGCTTGATTTTGTCTTGAATTAGGGTTTGCTATTTGGTTAGTTTTAATCTTTCCATACGAAACCCTAATTACTAGCATTTGTTATATAAAGCGATAAATTGTGGGAATTAAAATTACTACGCTATTACATCATTAAGGGGAGGGGGTATACAAATTACAAATGGGGATTTGCAAGAAAATAAATCTTTTTATCTATTACAACCATATTGAATTGCATAAATATACAAGGAATGAAATGAATATAATATACAAGTATAAAAAATGAATAAATGTACAAGGATGCAAAATGTAAAGAAAATGAATTTTGTTTCTTTTCTTTTATAAAAAAAGATTTTTGTCTTAACCTAATTTAAATAAAGAAGATAGTTAATTGAATTTGAATTTATTAAGAAAAAGATTTTAAAAGAAAACCCTAATTCTATTAATCAATCAAAAGAAAATAATTTAAGGAAAGAATTTTTTGGCATTTTTTATCTTGAAAATATTTATAGCATTAAAAATATTTTTAGTCTTTTTTGGTATTTAAATAATATATTTTTAAACGGTATGAAGAAAAATAAATAATATAATATTAATTAAGTCTATAAGATTTAGTTAATAAAAATAAATAAAGTATAGTAAATAAAATATTTTTTTGTTTATGGAAAATAAAATAAAATAAGTTAAAATATAAAAATATATCATTTTTTTATATTTTTATGATTTTTTAGTATTTTAGAAAATATATTTAAAAAGAAAAATGCAATAAATAAATAAATAAATACAAATGGTCCAGGGGGGTGCATGAAGTAGGCAGGGAGTTAATCAGCAAAAACAAAAAAGAGCTAGGCCTAAAGGGCCCAGCGCCTGCAAACAAAACAAATCAGAAATGTCAAGAAATATGAAAAAATGAAAAAGGGTACCACTGGGGCTCGAACCCAGGTCCCATAGGTTAACAGGCGCACGCTTTATCACTGGGTTGGCTATACATCCGTTTATATAAACAAAACAATAAATATGTAAGGCAAATCAAGTCCTGTTGACTTCATCTTCAACCTCCAGTCGATGTACCTGTAACTTCTTCATTTCTCAACAAAAATGGAAGATGACAAAATGAAATTTGTTGCATTCTTCCTCACGAATCTAACCATGTGAATAACTAAAGCTAAAAGTTAAAGATAAATGAGAATTTCTCTAGCCCTAATTTGAAACCTAAGAATTTCAGAAACTTCAACTCTAAAATTCTCTAAGCTCAGGCCATGTAAATGCAAACTATGGATATGTACAGCTTCGTGGCAATGAGGTCTACATTTTATCTTCACAAATGCAAGCCTAACAATGCCTAGGTAATGAGATAGAAGTTCAAGAAAAATACCTCAAAACTGAAAATCGTGAAATGAAAATGAGCTTGATTCAAAGTGTTGCAAGGATCGGGTTAGCTTCCTTGAGGTCCCAGGAAGCTAATGCAATGATTAGCTTGAGCTGAAAGTGGTTGAGGAGCTCTGGAGAAGTCAAGTTGCAGACCCCTATTTTTGAAAATAGAACTTGATGATGGAGGTGTTACAGTTGAGCAAATGGACTTTGGATGGTTTGTATTTGATGTTTAGAAACTTTTGGAAGTGAAAGGCCAAAGAACGCACGAGGGGATTTGGAGTTTGGCATGTAAAGTCAGAACTTGCACAACAATGGTGTTTTGAGACAATTTCTGGCTAGAGGGAATTTGAGTGGGTTTAAGGGTCTTCCAGCTCGTGTCCTAGCTCACAAATAGTGCTTCTATTTATAAGCAACAAGTTTGGAGACTTGTTGTTAATTAGAATTTAAAATTACATGTTTATGCATAACATGTGACTTTTTGAGAAAACAAGTTTCAATGCCTTGTGTACTTGATAAGATAGAGTGGTTATGCTTTAAAAACACTTGCTTCTGACTTTATAGATGAAGTGTGATCAGAGGGAACAAGTTAGAGGCTCAAGAGTGGACTTTATGCATAAAGCTTGCTTTTCAAGAATGGTATTGTTAACTTTCTTCCCAAAATGGCAATGTGAATTGGATAAAGCTTAAATCACTTGGATTATAGCTCAAAAGTTTGTGTAATCCATTAATTATGGAGTGAAAAACAATTTTGAGGCCTGCAAAGCAAAGATTATGCAGCCTAACATTGATTTGCATTTGTGTTCATCATGAAAATGACCTATAATTCAAGTGACAAAACACCAACTTCATCTCTTCGATTCTCCCTACTCAAGAATGATCTCAAGGAGTTCTTGGACATTTTGGAAAGCTTTAAATATTCTCTTCAACTCATCTTTGAATTTCTTTTGAAGATTCCCCTTGTAACTATGTGAATATTGCCATGAAGTTAGGTCAAAAATCTGCCTAACTAGGGCAAAATTTCACTAAGTCTTTTTTAGTTCATGAGCATGTATTCATAAAATTATAACTTGAGATACAAGAACTTTTAGGAGAAGTTGTGTGAAGAAAATTTGTAGATTTCATGGATATATACAACTTTCATGTTGGAAGTTTCTCTTGAATCATCTTTTATCATGGTGAAAATTTGGCTTAAAGTTATGAAAAAAATAAGAAAATTTTCATACTTAGAAAAATTTCTAAGTTAAGAAATTTTAACATTTCAAGATGAAATCTTGAATTCTTGATTTCTTGATGAACAAGTTTCATATTTTGGCATGTTTTGATGAATCATGATCTTTGGCACTTGAATTTAACCAAAAAGTCAAAGTTTGACTTTTCAGTATACAGTTGACTTTTGATTAGTTGACTACAAAATTCATCTATCAATCCAATGGACTTGCAATGTTTTGAACCGTGTCATTAGGTAAAAATAGTGCAATTGGAATCTTGATATCATGCCTTAAACCAATTGATCATTTTCTAGGTCAAAAATCAGAAATTGCCCTTTCTCACTCAAAACCCTAATTTTGACCATTTTGCCCTTTTGATGATTTGATCAAATTTCTTGAGGAATTGTGGTCCAAACTTGATTAAATGATACATATGAGTATAAGATGTTGATTTGGATAAAAAATTATGAAGTTTGACTGTAAATTGGCCATGGTGGACTTTTTCTCCAATACAATTAATTTTTAGGTCAACTGCTCAATTGACTGAGCAAAAGTGTGATCCAAGGCTTGAATATTGACATGAGTAATCTTGGGGGTCCATAATGGTCCATGGAAGTCATATGAAGCATTGATAATTTAAAAATCCTTGTGCAAACTCAAACCCTAATTTTGGTCATCAGTGCCTAAGGAGGTGTCTTGAGCTGATCAAACCCTAGTGCAGTCTTGAGCCCAAGGAGATCTTGTGAGAAAATTCTTGATAAGTGAGAGGGGAAATTTTGGGGTACAACAGTAAGAATGTATACAAAGTGTTTGATCTTTTGAAAATGTTTTCAAGTTTGTAAGATGTTTTGAAAGTGTAGGTGCTATTTTTGAAAATAGCAAGGATGTTTTGTTTGAATTTGAGCAAGTAATTAGGGGCATTCTACCTACTCAAATGTCTTTCTTGTTCATTTTCTTTTCCTTTGACATTGTTGTCTTACCATTGATTTGGTAAGCAACCCTATCCATGGATGTAAACGGGACGGACGCGGGTCATCGTATAACCATGATTAGCAATGTTGCAAGGTATCTTAGCATTCTCTTTTAGGGAATAAGGTCATTTGAAAGGCAACTTAGATAGCGTCATCGAGGGACTATGATCTTGTATTTTTTTGCTTGTTTTTGCTAAGATACCTCACATGCATAATATGGCCATTTTGTAAAGGCAACCAAATGGATTTACCCTAGGGGTGTTTGTGTGCAAGTGTATTGTTTTCATGCTTGATTTTGTCTTGAATTAGGGTTTTATAAGTATTGGTTTTAGTCTTTCCATAAAAACCCTAATTACTAGCTGTGATACGGTGGGAGAACTGACTTGAGGTTTTTGCGTTTTGTATTCGCAAATGTTTCGGTTTAGCAAGAGTCACCACCAACTTTTTATTTTATCCTAAGGAAAGGTCAAAAAGCACAGGAAAGACCTTTGAGATGTTTTCTTGGGTTCGGGGAGTAGATTATGAAAAGGGAAGGTGCAAGCACCCTTTTCATCCATGGTTATCCATGGGCTCTTAGTTACTTGTTTAGATCACTTGCTTTGCTTTTCAATTGTTTGAAATGGTGCTCTTCAATTGTTTGAAATGGTGCTTTGTGTGTGGTTTTGAAAGATGTTTTGAAAAGAGGCCATTGTTGCGGCAACCTTTGTAATGATTCTTGTTTGAATGTATACAAAGGTGTTTTTGTCTTTTGAAAAGTTTTCAATGTTTGAAAGTTGGACTTTGAAATTGTGTTGTGAAGTGTGTTTGAAAATAGCAAGGATGTTTTGCAAGCTTTTGATCAAGTAACTAAGAGCTATCTACCCTATTTTACTCAAAGATCTTTCTTATGTTTTTAACCCTTTTGATAGTGTTGTTTCACCATTACATTTGGTGGACAACCTTGTGTTAGGATGTTAAACGGGACAGACGCGGGTCATCGTATAGACCATGATAATAATTGTGTCAAGTATCTTTGGCAATTTTCTTGAGGGACTTGATCATTTTTGTTTAGGCAACCAAGATAGCATCATCGAGGGACTATGATCTTTTGTTTTGTTTTTGTTTTGCCAAAGTACCCAACATGCATACCATGGCCCATTTTTGAAGGCAACAAGTGGATTGTAACCCTAGGGGTGCAAGTGTGCATTGTGTTTAATTTTCATGTATTTTTGTCTTTGATTAGGTCAAACTATTTGTTAATTGATTTTTTTTGCATACAAACCCTAATTCTCTAATCATGGCATATTTGAAAGCGTAAAGTGCGAGAATTTAAATTCTAAGCTATTACAACATGATTATGGGGATGGGGGTACAATTTTTGAATAGGGGGTATTTGACAAGAAATATAAACCCTAGTTACTATTACATCCAAATTGAATTTACAAGGCATAAATATTTAAATGTGCAATATTTAAATAAACACAATAAATAAATATTAAATAAAATGTATTATGCAAAAAGAAGTTTTTATTTGTTTATGTATGTAAAGTATTTTCAATGTAAAAGAGTATAAAGAAAATAAAATAAAAAAGATTAGTTTTATTTATTAAAGGGGTAAACCCTAATGTCTTTAAGAAAATAATATATTATATTATTTATATACAAAAAATATATTAATATGTACAAAAATAAAATATATTGAGAAAAAAGTGTTTTTTAGTATAAATAATAATAAAAATAAAAATGTAATATTTGTATATTTTTATTCTAAGTATTTAATAAAATACAAGTATATATATATATATATATATATATATATATATATATATATATATATATATATATATATATATATATATATATATATATATATATATATATATATATATATATATATATATATATATATATATATATATATATATATATATATATATATATATATATATATATATATATATATATATATATATATATATATATATATATATATATATATATATATATATATATATATATATATATATATATATATTAAATATGGTAATAAAAATAAAATGTATACAAAATAAAATATATTTAGAAATAAATGTTTTTAATATGACTAAAATAAAGAATAAAAATAAAAGTATGATTTATATATTATTTCAAGTTTTAATAAATAATATAAAGTATTTAAATTGTTTTTATGTTAGAAAAAATAAGAATAAAATGCAAAATAAATGTGAAAAAATTACAAAAATATTTTTGAGCATTTTTTATATTTGGGGATAAATAAATAAAATCAGAAATTAAATAAAAATACAAAAATAACAAAATATAAAGAAAATGGATCAGGGGGTGTATTTAGCAAGAGGGGGGTGCAGACAGCAAGAAGGCCAGGCTCAGCCCAAGTCTTCATCTTCTTCCTCCAGCCATTGTCAAACGCGCGCGCACCTGGTTCAAGCTTGAACATCCTTGAAACGTGATCTTTTGCAAAAACTCACAACATCAAACTTGTAGAGAATTTTAATACGATTCTAACCATATAAATCATTAATTTTAACTCTCAAAGACCAGAGAGAATTTCTCTGGCCCTAAAATCTGACCTAACTTTTTCAGCATGTTCATGGATGAAATTCTCCTAGCACACTTAATATAAATGAAAACTGAGCATATGTACAGCTTCATGGCATTGAATACTACATTTTTCATTCACAAACCTAAGGCTAAATGCTCCTAAATAGAGAGATAGAAAGTGAGAAAAAACCTGTTTCAGTTGGATTCGAGTAGGACAATGCAGAGCTTCTCAACAAGTTTTGAGGTGTCCGGTAGCTTGCCTGAACTTCACTTGATCTTTTCCAATAGCTAGCTTCCCTTGAATGTCCCTGAATCAGCTCCTAGAACTTAACCTTCACAAGCTTGAAATGAAAATGGTGAACACTGTAAATGGAGTTACAGTTGGCAATGGAGGTTTGGGATAGCTTGAGTGAGTTGAATGGAAGGTATTAGAACTGGTTTGGGACAAAACGCACGAGTGGTTTGTATGATGGAAGTGAAACTGCAGGGGGTTCCCTGTTTTGCAAGTTTTTGGTGTTTTGGTGCTCAAGAGTGTTTGAGGGATGAATGGATCGTGTTTCTGGCTCAAAGGGATGTGCAAAACCTGTTTGGAATGCTTACAAACTTTGGTTATATCAGATACTCAAGATATGTGATTTTGCCAAGTTGACTTGTTTTGAAAGAAAAGTGTGAAGTGATATGAGGTAGGCATGTACAGGCTATCTCCAAGCATGCACAAGTTTGTGGTACTTTTGCCTAAGTTTCTGGAACTTGTTTTCTGCAAAGAAAGAGGTCCAAGGCTCAAGAAATACAAAATTGCAAAAAGTATGCTTTATGGAAATGGTATTGCAACCTTTATGCCATAAATGGATTTATTCGTTGTGCCAAGCTCCATTGATCAGAATAAGACCAATGTCCATTGTATTTGCATTTAATTTTTGAGTGTGAATTGGTTTAGAGACTTGTAAATAAATACAAAGCAAGTTTGGACAGATTTTGCAACTTGTATCAACATGAAAATGCCATGGATCAAAGTGAGTTTTTGTCAACTTCAAGCATTCGATTCTCCCTAACCACAAATGTTTTTGAGGAGTTCTTGGACAATTTGGAAATCTTGCAACATGCTCTATAATACATCTATGAAATTCAACTTGATACTTCAAGTGGAACTATGTGAAAAATGGCCAAGAAGATAGAGCAAAATCCTGCCTAAACTAGGGCAAAATTTCTCTAAGTTAAAAGTTTTAGGGACCCTTGTTCCAAAAATCATAACTTGATATCCAAGCTTATTTTGAGAAAACTTTGTGAATAAAAGTTGTAGACTTTGTGGAGGACTACAACTTTCATGTTGTAAGTTTTGTTTGAATCCATTTGCATCATGGTGAAAATGTGACGCAAAGTTAGGAAACATTAAGAAAATTTCATAACTTAGAAAAATTCTAAGTTATGAAATTTTTTCAATTTCAAACCCTAATTTGCAATTTTGGGTTTCTTGATGGACAAGTTTCATAATTTGACACATCTTGATGAAAAATGACCCTTGGCACTTGATTTTGACCAAAAAGTCAAAGTTTGACTTTTCAGTGTACAGTCAAATTTTGATCAGTTGACTGAAAAATTCATCTGTCAATCCAATGCATTTGAGATCTTTTGAACTTGTTGAATAAGTCAATATGATGCCATTGAGTCCTTGAGTCCATGGTTGAGCTTAAATTTCCATTGGCTAGGTCAAGCAGTCAAAAATTGCCTTTGTATAGTCAAAACCCTAAAAATGACCATTTTACCCTTTTGGTGATCTAATCAAATTTCTTGTGGATTTGTGGTCCAAACTTGATCGAATGGTTCATGTAAGTTCATAATGTTGATGTGGGTCAAAATCCATGAGATTTGACTGTAAATTGGCCACTGTTGACTTTTTCCCCAATACAGTTGATTTATAGGTCAACTGTCCAATTGACTGGGCAAAAATTTGATTCAAGGCTTGAAACTCGGTATGGACAAACTTATGAGTCCAACATGAAGTATGAAAGTCACTTTGGGCATTGAAGGTACAAAAATACCTGTGCAAACTCAAACCCTAATTTAGGTCAACAATGCAAGGAGGTGTCTTGAGCAGAGCAAACCCTAGCTTGGTCTTGAGTTCCAAGAGCCTTGTGATGAGAAATGTTGATAAAATGAGAGGTAAAATTTTGGGGTACAACAGTTGCCCCTGTTCAATCTTCTTGAACCTGAAGAGTTAGATTGGCAAGTTTTGCCTTTCGTGACTCGAAGGTAAAAGAGGATTGGACACTAGAGTGGCCGTAAATTTGCACTCGTCAAAATATTGTTGAGGGAATGGACTTAAAGATTCCATTTGGAGATGGTAGAATCTTGCTGGAGATGGGCTTAGAGATGCCATCCAAAATTTATTTTTTGAAAATCAGTAGAATAAACATCAGAATGGTATCCGTATTTGGAACGTATCTGAGTTGTATCTGGAGATTGGGTTTGTATGAGCAAGGGAATGGCGTCTGTGTTTAGAGCGTATCCGAGTTATAATTGTATTTGATTCTTGAATGAATATCAGTGTGACTTTCGTGTCTGGAGTGTATCTGTATTCTGAATAGGTAACAGAGAAACATCTGTGTATGGAGCAACTGTGTGCTGGGGATAAATTTCGAATGAGTGACAAAATGGTAACCGTGTCTGGAGCGTATCTGGACTGTATCTGAATTGAGATCTGTATGAGTAGTAGAATGACTTCCGTGTCTGGAGTGTATCTGTACTGTAATTGGGATCTGGATAAGTGACAGAATGACTTCCGTGTCTGGAGTGTATCTGAACTTGAAGTTGATAGTTGAATCTGAATGAGAAATAGAATGGCCGCCGTGTCTGGAGCGTATCTAGTCTGTATCTGATTGCTGAAGTCTGAATGAGTAGTAGAATGACCGTCGTGTCTGGGGTGTATCTGTACTGTATTTTGACTTGAAATTCTGAATGAGTAATAGAATGACCGTCGTGTCTGGGGTGTATCCATACTTTATCTGAAATCTCTGAATAGTTTTTGAATCAATAGCTTTTTAATCTTATCCTGAAAAGGGTAAAATGTTAGCTAAGACACGAAGTTATGTTGCATGATATGTATGATGCAAAGAAATGTGTTCCATCAATGTTTATGATATATGAATGTAATGGATGTGCATGTAAGCTGATTAGCTGTCTTGCTGGGGAAAATAAATCCTTGATAGCTGGAGACAATGAAATCCTTGACTGCTGTCG
Organism: Vicia faba; assembly: GCA_948472305.1. Lineage (NCBI taxonomy): Eukaryota > Viridiplantae > Streptophyta > Magnoliopsida > Fabales > Fabaceae > Vicia > Vicia faba. The sequence continues at coordinate 1,103,131,298 of OX451736.1, forward strand.
GGGAAAGTGAATCCTTGACCGATGCTGGGGATTCCAAAAAATCTTTGATTGTTGAAGATGAGAAATCCTTGCTGACTGCTTGGGGATTAAAGATCTTTGATTGTTGAGAATGAGAAATCTTGGGACCACTGCTGGGGATTGAAAATCCTTGGTGACTTGTGGGGATTTAACAAGAGCTTTGACAACTTTTGCGGGGAATGAGAATCCTTCATGACTTTCCTGGGAAATAAGGAAAACTCCGACGACATTTACTGGGGAATTAAAACCTGGGAGGCTTTAAATGGGGAAACCGGAATTTAGAATCTTCGTTCTGTTGGGAAATAACTTTGTGGGGAGAGTGTTTATTCTGTCGGAGAAATTAGGAGCTTTGGGTTGTATGCCAAACTACTGGGGAATCATCCTAGTCGGGGATAAGACAAGAAGTCAACTGTTATCTGATTGATTCTTAGACTTTTTAAGATAACCTGCTGGGGAAGTTGGGAATTGACTCCGTTGGGGAAGAAGGTCTAGAGTATTCTAGCTCCGCTGGGGATATGTATTTCAAAGTTTTCGGGCTCCACTGGGGATATGGAGTTTGGAGACTTAACTCTGATGGGAACTTTGAAACTTAACTCCGCTGGGGAATAAAGTTTAGAAAATACTGGCTCCGCTGGGGATCTTGAAATTTAACTCCGCTGGGGGTATATACTCCAAGGTTTTAGCTTTGTTGAGGACCTGAATGACATACTGCAGGGGATTCCTTCTGGAATAGCACAAAGACGTCTTCCTACACTTCGACCTACCAGTAATTATCCTTTCTCAATTCGTTTTATTTGTAAGCAATAATTATATTCAAATGCATATGCCTATTTAACAAACCGTTGGACGTGTTCAAATAAAACATAAGTGTAAAAAGAAAAGAAAGGCAAGCAAATTTCTGCACTTTGAAGTATTTTTGTATTAACTTTTGTAAGTATTTTTGTACAAAGGTGACAAACATCCTAGTAAGAGAATGTTGTGGTAAAATTGAGAAAAATTTTATACAAAAGAAAGATGGCTATGTTTAACAATTCCATGGGGTCCCATTTCTGCTATAGCCTTCACAAGTCTGAGCATCTTGTCCATTCGTTGCTTCGTCCGCCGATGATTGGATTGATCAGAAGCCTGGAGCTTATCCGTGAAGAGATTGTCCTTAAAGTGACCCGACGAGACATAGTCATACGCTTTAATTCCCTAACTTTTGCCTGGACCGCCCTTTCAGGTTTTCAGTCCACCGGGAAACCATTTTTTGCCGAAGTCGCCCTTTCGGGTTTTCAACTTGCCGGGTGTATAGATTTTTTTGTTTATCCCTAATTTTTTCCTGAATCGCCCTTTCGGGTTTTCGATTCACCGGGATGCCCATTTTTGCCCAAGTCGCCCTTTCGAGTTTTCAACTTGTCGGGTCGTTTTATGCGTAGTATCTTTTGACTATGTCTGCGTTCGCAGGGTGCGGCAAGTCGTTTCCGTCCATGGTGGTCAGAATCATTGCCCCACCAGAAAAGATGTTCTTGATCACAAATGGTCCTTCGTAAGTAGGAGTAGGGGTGTTCGCGGTGCGGTTTGGGCGGTTTTGAAGCAAAAAATCACCCAAACCGCAAGAGAAAAAAATGTGCGGTTCGGTTTGGTTCGGTTGGCTTTTAAAAATAAAACCGAACCAAACCAAACCAAACTAATGCGGTTTGGATTGGTTTGGTTGGTGCGGTTTTTTACAAAAAAATTATTTAGCCATACATATACATATAGAGAAAAATATAATTTTGTGTTTAATCATTCATACATTATCATAAAAAATTTCTAATTGTCAAAATAAGTTTATAATTTGTTACATAAAATTGCGTATTATAATTTTATCTAAATCTAAATAATGGTATACATAAGATTGCATTCTTAAATAAATATTATACAAAGAATACGATAAAATATATTTTATGAGAATAGTATTTATAAATGAATAATATTTCATTTTTTATGATTTGTAAATTAAAATACATATCATACAAAGAATATGATAAAATATACACATAATACACGTTTATTTCTCTAAAGAATTAAAGAAATATATTGGTTAATAAGATTTAATAACATAATACGGTTTGGTTCGATTTGGTTCGGTTTACAAAATACAAACCGCAAACCAAACCAAACCATGCAGTTCCATTAGAAAATGACCCAAACACATCCGAACCAAATGCGGTTTTTTGCGGTTTTGGTTTGGTTCGGTTCGGTTTTGCGGTTTTCTATTGGTCCAGTTTGGTTTTGAACACCCCTAAGTAGGAGTCCACTTGCCCGTGGGATCACTTTGCGGCAAGATGATCCGCTTGATTACAAGGTCCCCGACTTGATATACCTGACGCCTGACTTTCTTGTTGAAAGCCTTGATCATCCGTTTCTGATACGTCTGACCATGACAAACAGCAGTAAGTCGCTTCTCGTCGATCAAATTAAGTTGGTCAAGTCGGGTCTGAATCCAATCATCTTCACTCAAACCAGCATCCTTCATGATCCTTAAGGAAGGAATCTGAACTTCCATAGGTAAAACAGCCTACATGCCATATACCAAAGAAAAAGGGGTTGCCCCTGTTGAAGTACGTGTCGTGGTACGATATCCATGTAGAGCAAACGGCAACATCTCATGCCAGTCCTTGTAGGTGACTGTCATCTTTTGAATGATCTTCTTGATATTTTTGTTCGCGCCTTCAACAACACCATTCATCTTTGGCCGGTAGGGAGATGAATTGTGATGATAAATCTTGAACTGATCGTACAGAGCGGTGATCATAGTGTTATTCAGATTTGTACCGTTGTACGTAACGATCCTATCGGGGATACCATACCGGCATATGAGGTTCTGCTTGATGAAGCGGGCAATCACATTCTTTGTAACGGAGGTGAAGGAAGCTGCTTCGACCCACTTGGTGAAGTAATCAATAGCCACTAAGATGAAGCGATGTCCATTAGATGTCGTTGGCTTGATCTCTCCAATCATGTCGATTCCCCACATTGCGAATGGACAAGGAGCTGTTAGAACGTTGAGGGGAACAGGAGGAATATGTACCTTGTCAGCATAGACTTGACATTTGTGACAAGTACGGTAATGTTGATGACAATCAACTTCCATGGTAGACCAGTAGTAGCCTGCCCTTAGAATCTTCTTAGCCATCGTATGTCCGCTCAAGTGGGTGCCAAATGTGCTACTATGTATTTCGGTCATGATCAACTCTGCTTCAACCTTGTCCACACAACGAAGTAGAACACAATCATGGTTGCGCTTATATAAGATACCATTGCTCAAGAAGAACTTGGCAGCAAATCTCCTTAAGAACTTTTTGTCATTGACTGAAGCTCCTTCAGGGTATTCTCGAGTCTGGAGATACCTTTTGATTTCATGAAACCAGGGTTGTTCCACTTCTTCTTTGGTATTAATCTCATGATAGTGCGTAGGTTCGTCCATTCGCTCGATGATGATTTGGGGAGCCTCATTATCCCAATTGAGTTTAAACATAGAAGACATTGTAGCCAGAGCATCTGCTAGCTGATTTTCTTCTCGCGGGAAGTGCTCGAAAGTAATCTACTCGAAATGAGGCAACAATGTCAAGACATGTTCTTTGTATGGGATAAGATTAGGATGTTTAGTGTCCCACTCTCCTTTGACTTGACTGATAACTAAAGTCGAGTCCCCAAATACAACCAAAGATTTGATTCCCAAGTCTATAGCAGCCTTGAGACCAAAGATGCAAGCTTCATATTCGGCCATGTTGTTGGTACAGCTGAAGCAAAGTCGGGCAGTGAAGGGTGTGTGGCAACCTTCCGGAGAAATAAGTACCGCACCAATATCGTTGCCAAGTGCATTTGAAGCACCATCAAAGTACAGGGTCCATCGGGATCCTTGTTCAGGTCTGTCATACGGTCCGTTACCTTCAATGTTGTCCAATGTCATGATGTCCTCGTCAGGGAAGTCGAATCTCATAGATCGGTAATCTTCGACGGCTTGATGTGCTAGATGGTCAGCTAGTACACTCCCCTTTATAGCTTTTTGGGTTGTATACTGGATATCATACTCAGTCAGGATCATTTTCCATCTAACGATTCTTCCAGATAAAGCAGGCTTCTCGAAGATATACTTAATCGGATCCATTTTAGAAATCAACAAAGTGGTATGAGTCAACATATACTGCCTTAGCCAGCGAGCAGCCCATACCAAAGCGTAACAAGTTTTCTCGAGTAATGAGTAGCGAGTCTCACAGTCGGTAAACTTTTTGCTAAGGTAATAAATGGCATGCTCTTTTCGGCCAGACTCTTCATGTTGGCCCAGTACGCACCCCATTGAGTTATCTAAAACAGTCAGATACATGATTAACGGCCTTCCTTTGACGGGTGGCATCAAGATAGAAGGTTCCAGCAAATACTCCTTGATCTTATCAAAAGCAACTTGACAATCATTGTTCCATTCAACCACCTGATCTTTCTTCAATAGCTTGAAGATTGGCTCACAGGTAGATGTTAGGTGAAAGATGAACCTCGCAATATAGTTTAAGTGTCCCAAGAAACCTCTAACCTCCTTTTCAGTGCGGGGGGCAGGCATTTCTTGTATAGCTTTGACTTTAGCAGGATCAACCTTGATGCCTTTGTTGCTAACGATAAATCCCAAAAGTTTACCAGACCTGACTCCAAAAGTGCACTTGCTAGGGTTCAGTCTGAGCTTATATTCCTTCAATCTGACAAACAGCTTTTGCAGATGATCAAGGTGTTCTTCTTCCGTCTGTGAACGGGCTATCATGTCGTCTACGTAGACTTCGATCTCATGATGTATCATATCATGAAACAAAGCTACCATGGCACGTTGATAGGTTGCCCCGGCATTCTTCAGTCCGAATGGCATCACTTTGTAGCAGAAGGTACCCCATTGCATAACAAAAGTAATCTTCTCCATGTCTTCGGGGGCCATTTTGATCTGGTTGTATCCCGAGAATCCATCCATGAAGGAAAATACCTTGTGTTGAGTTGTGTTGTCAACCAAGATGTCGATGTGTGGTAGTGGAAAATCATCTTTAGGGCTAGCCCTGTTTAAATCCCGATAGTCCACACACATTCTGACTTTGCCATCCTTCTTAGGCACGGGCACAATGTTAGCAACCCATTATGGATAGGAAGTAACATCCAGAAAGCCAGCATTGAATTGCTTCATTACCTCAGCTTTGATCTTCTTAGACATGTCGGTCCTCATTCGGCGAACCTTTTGTTTGATCGGTGGACAGTCTTCTCTTGTAGGGAGACGATGAACCACGATATCTGTATCTAGTCCCGGCATGTCTTCATAGGACCAGGAAAAGATTTCAACATATTCATTCAACAACTGTACTAAGCGCTCTTTGACACTTGGTTCCAGGTTGGCACCCACCTTAACCTCTTTCTTGTCTTTCTCTGTTCCCAAGTTGATGGTTTCTAGCAACTCTTCATGGGGCAGAATAGCCCTCTCTTCTTGTTGCAAAAGTCTAGCTAACTCTCCAGGCACTTCAAAGTCTTCATCACCTTCGTACTCGGCATGATTGACCAAATCTTCAGAGTCACCGAAGGCTAAAGCAGAATAGTCGCCCATGGAATCCGGAATGGATGGGTACCTGTATTTTGCGAGTGTGGGTGTGTGTAAGGGATATCCATCCTTAAACAAAACAAAATGTAAAAGGAAAGAAAATGAACACAACAGTTTATAGATGAAAACGTCCAATGATTCATTAAACATGGCATATGATAATGAAGAAATCAGGCCCTTACAAATGGACCTATATGCCCCGGGTAAGGCATAAGGTGAAAATAGTGTACAAATTGTTTAGTTATTACAGACCAAAATAGGAAATTGTTCAAAGATAAATTACTGGTTGATGAAAGTGATGGGAACGAAGTCTTTCGCTTCCCAGTTGCTTAATCCCCCTTTAACGGTTGGAAAGATCCAATCTTCAAAGTTGTCTTCTTCATCATCATCTTCTAAGACATTAATTCCATGGTGAAAGATTTTTACGGGTGGTCCTCTAGCCCTGGAGCGACGCACAGCTTTCTGGCCAGCAGCAGTAAAACCTAGTCCGAAGTTGTCCGTCTTGTGGGGAAAATCAGGCAGTTTCCCCCACACTGTACTCCTTCCTTCTTTGATTACAGCCTCCGCATCTTTGAGGGATGCCATCCTAGACACAGGCTTGGAAATGATAGGCACCTCAGTCATTGTCTTTGCAACTGCGACCTCAGGAGAAACCTCTTCAAAATGTTGGAAAGGCGTTTCTATGAATTCGCCATCCAACTCTACATAACGGAAGGAGTTGAGGTGACTTATCATGTACTCTTCCTCACCGTGCACCGTAATGATCTTACCCTGAACAGGATACTTTAGCATTTGGTGTAAAGAGGAGGTAACTGCCCCAGCATAGTGGATCCATGGCCTCCCCAACAAACATGAATATGAAGGACGGATGTCCATCACATAAAAGGTAGAGTTGAAGGTCTCGGTGCCCACTTTTATTGGGATGTCCACCTCTCCGTGAACCATCCGCTTAGAGTCGTCGAAGGCTCTAACAACGATGTTATTGGGCTTGAGGGTCAATCCTTCGCAGTCCAATCTATCCAACGCCTTCTTCGGTAGCACATTTAAAGATGAACCGGTGTCAACCAGAACATGGGCAAGTGTGGTTCCCCTGCATTCTACTAAGACATGCAGCGCGTCGTTGTGCTTCCATCCCTTGGGGGTCAAATTAGCATCGGAAAAACCAAGACCATTATCAGCAGTAAGGCTAGCCACGCACTCTTGAAACTGGTCAGTCGAAGTTTCTTGAGGCACGTGTGCCTCCTTTAGAAATTTGATTAAGGCCTTAGCATGAGCCTCAGAGCAGAGTAGGAGAGCCAGCATGGAGATTTTGGAAGGGGTCTGCCCTAGCTGCTCCACGATGTCGTAGTCGCTCCTCTTGATTATTTTTAAGATCTCTTCCATCTCTTTCTGGGTGGTCTCGGGGATTACCACAGTCTGAGCCTTCGTCCTGACAGGCGCTTCTAGTATCCCCTTACCTTTGTCGGTAGCAACATCAGAGGGTCTAACTTCAGGTACATCAATTTCTTCAATTATCGGGCTTTGCACAGATGGCTTGACAGGCTCAGAAACTTTCGAGGGTCCGAAGACTGCTCGTGGGGGAGCAATCTCCGGAGAGAATATCCTTCCGCTGCGAGTTATCTTTCTTGTTCCCGCAATATTCCCTATATCAGGGGTTTCATCATCGGAATTATCTTGGACTGATTCAATCTGTTTGATACCATGATAGAAGATTTCTCCTCCGTAGTTCCATGGTATCGTCTTGTTAGATTTATACGGGACAGGCCCTGGCATGGTGATTTTCAATGGCATGAACTTAGGATCAGGCGTAATCTTGACAGGCCTTTTGCAGGTATTGGGAAGATTGTCGGAGATGGTTATTATTTCAATGTCATTGGTTGTAGTATCAAAGGTAGCAGGAGTAACAGGAGTGATAGCATCAACAAGAGTCTTTTGTAAGAGGATCTCTTGGGTATCCATCAGGCGTTGGATGCCTGATTTCAACAGTGGGCAGTCAGCTTGCAAGTTTAAACAAAAGTAACAGTCTTTTCCACAGCCTGGGAATATCTCGACTCTCGTCAAATTCACTTTAATCACTGGTAACGGAGTCAAAAGGTCAGCAACATTGGTAACATGAAGATCTTCCATAATAGCATGAACATTATGACCGTGCTTGGGCATTGGGGCAGAAATCACATTCGGCTTTTCGGGCACATCGAATTCTACCTCCTTGGCATCGATCAGGTCTTGGATTTTGTTCTTAAGAGCCCAACAGTTGTTGGTATCATGCCCTACACTGTCAGAGTTGTAAGCACATTTTGCATTGGAGTGGTAATAAGGAGAAGAGGTATTAGGGTTCTTCGGCGCTTCTTTCAAATTGGTGAGATTCAGCTTTAACAGATGAGGGAGTACTTGAGCCAGTGTCAAGTTGATTCGAGTGAATTGCCGTTGTGGCCTTTCTACCCTTTGCTGATTAGATCTTGGTTGATTGTTTTGAGGTTGATCGGTTGAAGAGTTTTGGATCATCACAGCCCCCACCGTTGGTCGGCACTCGGTTCTTCCTTGGTTTCTCTGATTGTGAACAGCAGAAACTTCCTTCTTAGCTGGGAAGGTCTTCTTAATAGCAGTGGAAGCGGAGGCATCTTTCTGAATCTTACCACTTTTAATGCCAGCCTCGACCCTTTCACCGGTCATAATTAATTCGGTGAATCCTGCAGAGGAACTCCCGATTAAATGATTGAAGAAAGGGCCAGACAGGGTCCCTAAAAACATGTCAACCAGCTCTCTATCCGACAATGGTGGTTGCACCCTTCCAGCCAAATCCTGCCACTTCTGGGCATACTCTTTAAATCCCTCATTAGAAGCCATACCCATACTCTGTAGTTGAGTACGAGTAGGTGCTAAATCAGTGTTGTATTGGTATTGTCGGTAGAAAGCAGCAGCTAAATCTTCCCAGTTATGAATATCTGACCTCTCAAGTTGATAGAACCAGTCCAATTGTGTGCCTGACAAACTATCTTGGAAAAAATGGACCCAAAGATCTTTATCAGAATAGTGGGGTTGGATCTTTCTGACGTAGGATCTCAGATGCATCTTTGGACAGGATAAACCTTCATACTTAGCAAATGTAGGAACCTTGAACTTGGGAGGAATGACGATCCCAGCGACCAATCCTAGCTCTTCGAAATCTAAACCAGGTACCCTTTGCAACTCCATGGCTGCCAACCGATCCTCAAGGTTTTTATATTTATCATCCGCCGGGGGATATTGTTGTTCGGAGTAATCTTCATCCTCTTCCTCTTCTTCTTCTTCAACTTCAGATTCAGAAGGCATCGCAGTTCCTTTTCCTTTACCAATCCCTTCATGAGACGTCGAGGGGAACTCGAGAACTTTTCTGGCCTGGTTTTCAAACCTTCTTCCCATAGTGGCCACACCAGGCCTTTTCTTCTTTTTCTCTTTATCTTTCTCCAACAGTGCTTTAAGGTCCTCTTGACCCTTTGCTAAGGTCATGAGGAGTTGCTGGAATTGCGAATTATGTGCTTGCAGATCCTTAACCGTCTGCTCCAAATCCATCTTGCTGAAATAAACAGCAGAAAGATAAGGAAACCTGGTGTGAAGACCTGTTTATGCATATGATGAATGATATGTTTTTCATGTAATGCATTCGAGGATTCAGAAATTCAAATTTGTTGCAAACAAAAAGAACATACGTCATATTAAGAAGAAATTTTTTAGTACATAAATGCCCCATGGGAAAAATATTACAAAATTCTTAATGTAAAAAGACATTGCGCATCCTCTTTGGTGCGATGTAAGTGTTGAGAGTTTCCTCTTCATGAAGTCGGAGGGTAAGCTCCAAAACCTTCTTCTCACTGGCATAGAAGCTGGCTTCAAAAGTATTTCGTTCTTCCTTGAGTTGGATCCAACTCCTTTGCAATTCTTCCAATGATGTCGGCATGTCTGGATGTAGGAGGGTGTATGGAACCTCTCCTTCCATAACAGGCTCTTTGATCACGGGGAGAATGTGAGGGTATGGCATCATAAGATTCTTGGCGCGGGTTTGTACCCACTTGAGATAAGGCTCAAGGGGGATGGAATTCTTGTGCCCCAGTGTCTTACTATCCACTTTGTTGGGCATCCTCCAAGCTCTGATAAACCTTTGTAGAAGTCCTTGTGCATCGTTGTCGAAGTCAAAAACCAAGTCAGGAATCAGCATGTCATGAGGTCCATCCCTCTGAGCATATCCAAATTGCCTTAGAGCTAAACAGGGGTTGTAGGTGATGCCTCCCCTAATGCCAAGTAAAGGGACATTAGGGAATTCTCCACAATGATCAATGATGATGATGTATTCTCTGGACCGAGAACACCAGTGAACATTAGAATGTGTGAGGTTTATCAACTGTTGTGACCACCTTAAACCCTGCTCATTCTTCAAAACTGTTTGGGGAAGGTGAGAAATAAACCACCTTGCTAGAAGAGGAGTACAGCACATGAGAACACCTCTTTTCCTTATTGTTCGTGTGTAAAATGAGTGTAGGATGTCCCCAAGCAATGTAGGCACAGGATTCCGAGATATGAAGATTTTGACAGCGTTCACATCTATAAGTTGATCAGGGTTTGGGAACAAGACCAACCCATAGATGAGAAGTGCCATAATCTCTTAAAAAGCTTGTAGATCTAGAGAATTCCAGCAGTCTTGTGCCTTCTCAAACAGAAACTTTGCCAAGAAACCCTTGACACCACTTCTGGTTTCCCAATGACCTTTGATATCAGATGGTTGCAAGTGTAAGGCTTGAGCAACATCTTCAGGCTTTGGTTCTTTTTCCGTACCGTTGTAGGGTAGTTGATGAAGAATAGGAATTCTCAGGAGTTGAGAAAATTCCTCCAAAGTAGGTACTAGTTGGTAATCAGGGAATGTGAAACAGTGGTGTAGGGGGTCAAAGAACTGGAAGAGAACTTTCACCATATCTTCTTCAATGTTGGAGTTGACCAAGCTGAGAAGCCTACCATGTCTTTCACTGAAAAGAGAATTTTCTGGATTCTTGGAAGTAAGCTCCTTGAGTTGAGGAGGGATTCTCTCAAGGTTGACTTGAATTGTTTTCCTGCGAAGAGATTCCATGACCTACAAAACAAGAACAAAGATGAAAATCCAAACCCTTGAAATGGTTAGTGGATGCAAATGATGCTTTATGATGTTCATGATGTATGCACAAGCACATGTACAAACAAGTCACACAAAACCCTAGTTTCAGGCTTGCATGAGGTTTCATAGGTAAGTACCCTCTTGAAGTTAGTTGGCTCAACCTGTCCTATAAATAGAACCCGGGTTCTAAGGAGCTCAATATCACTGGATTATTTTCTGTGTTCATTGTTTTGGTTTAGCCACTTAACTGGCGACCAAAATATTCCAAGAAAACAACCCTCAATGAGCGTAGTATCGAGTATCTACCAACTTCGGACTGCACCAAAGCCGGTCATCTCACTACTCCTAAAATAGGCCAAGATGGTCAAGTAAGGTTCTAAGAGTTCATTAGTGCTTCATGACATCACTCAGCGGCCCCGTATTCTCTTTGATTGACTCAAAGGCTACCGGTACTCACAAATATGTCGCACTAATATAGCTATTGCTTCAACCATGTCGGTATACCCCGCACAGTTTCCACAATGTATTGCTATTTACCTATGAATGTTTCCCAAATCCGGGTAGAGGATTTCAAGCCCAAACAAGAGAACCAAATGTAAAGCAATCAAAGCAATCAAGATAAGCATGCAAAAGATGATCTAAGCCATAAGGTTACTCCACTTTTAAAGTTATCCCCAGCAGAGTCGCCAGTTCTGTGATACGGTGGGAGAACTGACTTAAGGTTTTTGCGTTTTGTATTTGCAAATGTTTCGGTTTAGCAAGAGTCGCCACCGACTTTTTATTTTATCCTAAGGAAAGGTCAAAAAGCACAGGAAAGACCTTTGAGATGTTTTCTTGGGTTCAGGGAGTAGATTATGAAAAGGGAAGGTGCAAGCACCCTTTTCATCCATGGTTATCCATGGGCTCTTAGTTAATTGTTTAGATCACTTGCTTTGCTTTTCAATTGTTTGAAATGGTGCTCTTCAATTGTTTGAAATGGTGCTTTGTGTGTGGTTTTGAAAGATGTTTTGAAAAGAGGCCATTGTTGTGGCAACCTTTGTAATGATTCTTATTTGAATGTATACAAAGGTGTTTTTGTCTTTTGAAAAGTTTTCAATGTTTGAAAGTTGGACTTTGAAATTGTGGTGTGAAGTGTGTTTGAAAATAGCAAGGATGTTTTGCAAGCTTTTGATCAAGTAACTAAGAGCTATCTACCCTATTTTACTCAAAGATCTTTCTTATGTTTTTAACCCTTTTGACAGTGTTGTTTCACCATTGCATTTGGTGAACAACCTTGTGTTAGGATGTTAAACGGGACATGCGCGGGTCATCGTATAGACCATGATAGCAATTGTGTCAAGTATTTTTGGCAATTTTCTTGAGGGACTTGATCATTTTTATTTAGGCAACCAAGATAGCATCATCGAGGGACTATGATCTTTTGTTTTGTTTTTGTTTTGCCAAAGTATCCAACATGCATACCATGGCCCATCTTTGAAGGCAACAAGTGGATTGTAACCCTAGGGGTGCAAGTGTGCATTGTGTTTAATTTTCATGCATTTTTGTCTTTGATTAGGTCAAACTATTTGTTAATTGATTTTTTTGCATACAAACTCTAATTCTCTAATCATGGCATATTTGAAAGCGTAAAGTGCGAGAATTTAAATTCTAAGCTATTACAATATGATTATGGGGATGGGGGTACAATTTTTGAATAGGGGGTATTTGACAAGAAATATAAACCCTAGTTACTATTACATCCAAATTGAATTTACAAGGCATAAATATTTAAATGTGCAATATTTAAATAAACACAATAAATAAATATTAAATAAAATGTATTATGCAAAAAGAAGTTTTTATTTGTTTATGTATGTAAAGTATTTTCAATGTAAAAGAGTATAAAGAAAATAAAATAAAAAAGATTAGTTTTATTTATTAAAGGGGTAAACCCTAATTTATTTAAGAAAATAATATATTATATTATTTATATACAAAAAATATATTAATATGTACAAAAATAAAATATATTGAGAAAAAAGTGTTTTTTAGTATAAATAATAATAAAAATAAAAATGTAATATTTGTATATTTTTATTCTAAGTATTTAATAAAATACAAGTATATATATATATATATATATATATATATATATATATATATATATATATATATATATATATATATATATATATATATATATATATATATATATATATATATATATATATATATATATATATATATATATATATATATATATATATATATATATATATATATATATATATATATATATATATATATATATATATATATATATATTAAATATGGTAATAAAAATAAAATGTATACAAAATAAAATATATTTAGAAAAAAAAACTTTGGTTATATCAGATACTCAAGATATGTGATTTTGGCAAGTTGACTTGTTTTGAAAGAAAAGTGTGAAGTGATATGAGGTAGGCATGTACAGGCTATCTCCAAGCATGCACAAGTTTGTGGTACTTTTGCCTAAGTTTCTGGAACTTGTTTTTTGCAAAGAAAGAGGTCCAAGGCTCAAGAAATACAAAATTGCAAAAAGTATGCTTTATGGAAATGGTATTGCAACCTTTATGCCATAAATGGATTTATTCGTTGTGCCAAGCTCCATTGATCAGAATAAGACCAATGTCCATTGTATTTGCATTTAATTTTTGAGTGTGAATTGGTTTAGAGACCTGTAAATAAATACAAAGCAAGTTTGGACAGATTTTGCAACTTGTGTCAACATGAAAATGCCATGGATCAAAGTGAGTTTTTGTCAACTTCAAGCATTCGATTCTCCCTAACCACAAATGTTTTTGAGGAGTTCTTGGACAATTTGGAAATCTTGCAACATGCTCTATAATACATCTTTGAAATGCAACTTGATACTTCAAGTGGAACTATGTGAAAAATGGCCAAGAAGATAGAGCAAAATCCTGCCTAAACTAGGGCAAAATTTCTCTAAGTTAAAAGTTTTAGGGACCCTTGTTCCAAAAATCATAACTTGATATCCAAGCTTATTTTGAGAAAACTTTGTGAATAAAAGTTGTAGACTTTGTGGAGGACTACAACTTTCATGTTGTAAGTTTTGTTTGAATCCATTTGCATCATGGTGAAAATGTGACGCAAAGTTAGGAAACATTAAGAAAATTTCATAACTTAGAAAAATTCTAAGTTATGAAATTTTTTCAATTTCAAACCCTATTTTGCAATTTTGGGTTTCTTGATGGACAAGTTTCATAATTTTACACATCTTGATGAAAAATGACCCTTGGCACTTGATTTTGACCAAAAAGTCAAAGTTTGACTTTTCAGTGTACAGTCAAATTTTGATCAGTTGACTGAAAAATTTATCTGTCAATCCAATGTATTTGAGATCTTTTAAACTTGTTGAATAAGTCAATATGATGCCATTGAGTCCTTGAGTCCATGTTTGAGCTTAATTTGCCATTGGCTAGGTCAAGCAGTCAAAAATTGCCTTTGTACAATCAAAACCTAAAAATGACCATTTTGCCCTTTTGGTGATCTGATCAAATTTCTTGTGGATTTGTGGTCCAAACTTGATCAAATGGTCCATGTAAGTTCATAATGTTGATGTGGGTCAAAATTCATGAGATTTGACTATAAATTAGCCACAGTTGACTTTTTCCCCAATACAGCTGATTTTTAGGTCAACTGTCCAATTGACTGGGCAAAAATTTGATTCAAGGCTTGAAACTTGGTATGGACAAACTTATAAGTCCAACATGAAGTATGAAAGTCACTTTGGGCATTGAAGGTCCAAAAATCCATGTGCAAACTCAAACCCTAATTTAGGTCAACAATGCAAGGAGGTGTCTTGAGCAGAGCAAACCCTAGCTTGGTCTTGAGTTCCAAGAGCCTTGTGATGAGAAATGTTGATAAAATGAGAGAGCAAATTTTGGGGTACAACACTAGCATTTGTATATAAAGCGATAAGTTGCGGAATTTAAAGTTACTACGCTATTACAATATTTGTGGGAGGGGTGTACAAATTATAAATGGGGATTGCAAGAATATAAACCTAATTAATTTATTACAACAAAATTGAATTTGTACAAGAATTGAAATAAATAATGTACAAAATGAATAAATGTTCAAGAATATAAATGTGAAGAAAATGAATATTTTTTTGTATTTTTTATGAAAAGTGAATTTGTTTTAGCCTGATTAATTAAAAGAAAATAATTAATTAAAACTAAATTTATTAAGAAAAGATTTGAAACAAACCCCTAAATCTATTAATAGATTAAAAGAAAATAAGTTTGTAAGAAAAGTGTGATCGGTGGGAACGAGAACTGACTGTTTTGGAATGCTGGTTCGCGTTTTGCGTTTGTTTTCGCAAAATGTCGCGGTAAGCAAGAGTCGCCACCGTCTTTTATTTTATCCAACAAGGAAAGGACAAAAGCACAGAAAAATTCCTTTTCGAGATGTTTCTCGGGTTCGGGAGGTAGATTATAGAAAGGGAAGGTGTTAGCACCCTTTCTATCTGTGGTTATCCACGGGCTCTTAGGTACTTGCTCACTATGTTTTCAAAAGTTTGCTTTTCTTTTGTGTTTGTGGGTTTGAAAAGAGTTTTTGTTTTAAAAGGGTGTAAGTGCGAAAAGTTTTGTTTTGTTTTTAAAAGGAGCAAGTACTTAAGAACATATACCTACTCAAAAAGGAATTAGACTGTGCAAGTGTCCTTTAGACAATGCCATCCCACTATTGAGGAGTAGGTAGCATCGTCGTTGGAGTTTTCGGGTCAATTCGATTTAAGGGGTGTGTGGTCACTAAAGCAATGTTAGGACGCCTTAGTGGTAACCCTAATGTCTTAGATCATTTTATCTGAGGCAACCGTTTCGAGGCAACTTATGATCTTTGGACAAGAGGGTGACCTCTAAAACTTCCTATACTTAATGACCACATTTGAGGTAACCAAGTGAGGTGTACCCTAAGAGTGGCATGTGCGAGTGTGTCAATTTTCAGTTTAGGTTATCTTTACATGTCATGGTGAGCTACTGTTGATTTTAAGTCAGGATAGATCTAGTCATGCAATCCTAGTTAGTATACATCTAAACAGTTAATATATGTACAGGAATTTAAAGTGCGGGAATTGTAAATCCTACGCTATTACAAGGCTTCGGGGAGGGGGATTATTTACATGTCCAAAATTGGGGGAATAAAGCAGTAAAGCGTAAAAGTCTTAGTTAAGCTATTACAAACCAGTAGGCAGTTACAATAAAATAAACGCGCACGAATCTGAACATAACCTCTAAAAAATCCTAAGAATAAAATCTTTTTGTTGTTTTATTTTATTTTGGGAAAATGTTCTAAATCTACTTAATTTTAGTTTTGAGAAAATGTTAAGATAATTAAATGATTAATTGACAAAGTTAATTTAATAGAAAAAACTAGCCTAATGTTTTTGTGGTTTTTCTTTTAATTGATTTTATGTTGATTAAAAAAAAGAAATAAAATAGTCAAAACAAAGATGAAATCGAAGGAAACAGGCAGTAAATAAAAAAAGAGTATAATTCTGGAGGCCTGGGTCGAAAGAGGTGTGGGCTGTCTTTCGACCCAGTGAAGAGGCTTGATCAAAGGTGCACGAGGGGGTGTTCGATCTGGATATGTCATCCTTCGATCTGGAAATCCTGGATACAGTTTGAAACTAAGCTGCTAAGCTTCGAAACTCTGAACAGGATTCTGAGAATATATTTCCTGCAAAAACGAGACAAATGTTAAAAGGTCCAGGGGGGATTTTACCCCCCCTGATTCGAATCTGCTCCTAATTTGAATCTGCTGAATCTGGGTTTGGGTTTTTTTTATCCTGAGATTTGAAGGAGAAACTTAGATCGTGCCCAAGCAATGGCACAATCTCATCTTTGCGCTGTAGCTTACATGCAACACAATCAGTAATAACAAGAATACATATGCAATGTGTATTTAAATGTCATGAAGGTGCAATTTTGGTTTTGCAAACCCTTACCAATTAAACATGTATGATTTGTGGCTCTGGGTGTGGAGACGTTTGCTGAATGGATGCTTTGGCTTGGATCACTTCTGAAAGTGTTGACAACCTTTGGTGGGAAGCGTATCTCCAAATCCTCCCTTTCTTTCTTTTTCTCCTTTTTCGTTCCCCCTGTTTTGTTTCTGCAGAGTTTTCTTTTCTTTACTATAATTTTTGTAATGTTTTTGTTCCTTTCTGTTTTTTCGTCCTCCTTTTTTCTCCTATGCACTGTATGCTGGCCCTGTATTTATAGGAGTGTGGGGGTCTAGTAACGGCAAGAGACAACCAATTAAACAGGCCTTTAAAGCCATGAGACAAGAATCAGACATATTAAAAGATTTCCTTTTTTGAAATATTCATGTCTCTTTGGAATCTTGAATGAACCTGGACACTTTTGATTTTCGAATGCCTTCAGGCCCTGCTCTTCGATTGGTCTTGATTTTCCTCCTTCGAATGGACTTCTTATGTGCCCTTCGAATGGGCCTTCTGAATGCTTCGACTGCTTGATTTGAAAAGAATCACTCTGGTCGAATCAGCTCTTTTGGAGTTAGGAACAGAAAAGGCAAGAATCTGGCCTTTAACTCGGGAATTGAATCCACAATCAGCATTTAATTATTTCTATATTTGCAAGGGACACATGCCATTGTGAACTTTGGGTGAACCTGGACAGGTTAGGATATGTGTTTTTGCTTAGTTATGCCAGCCTACTTCATTCCTTCGAATCTGCCTTCTTTGCCAGCTTCAAAGTCCAATTCGAATCTATTTAGAACATTCCCTATTAGACAACTTCGACCAGCCCTTGGCCTTGTGATGAGTCTAAGTTCTGATTCAAAGTGTCAAGAACTTCCTTCATCAGAGCATCTTAGATTAAGAGAAACTCTGCACTGAAATTCCATTCGAAGGTTATTTCGTTCTGATGTTCTGATTGAGGTAAAGTATGAAGTTCCAGTCGAAGGACCCTCTGAAGTACTAGTCGAAGCATTGTGAAATTGACTTGATCGAAGGGGTCCAGCGCTCAATCGAAGACTTGCACACCAAAGCTTGATCGAAGGGTTCCAAACACCTAATTGAAGCTTACTAATCAAAGCCTGGTCGAAGAGTGCCAAATGCCCAATCAAAGACTTGCACACCAAAGCTTGATCGAAGGGTTCCAAACACCTAATCGAAGCTTACTAATCAAAGCCTGATCGAAGAGTGCCAAATGCTCAATCGAAGGCTGGTGAGTCAAGCCTGTATCGAAGGATTTTGGATACCCAATCGAAGACTTTTCCCAGATGCCAATCGAAAGACACTTTGTTCATCTTCAAAAAACGTTATTTTCCTTAGGCAAGGGTTTGTAACCAACCATGTAAGGGGAGACCTTTGAAAACATGACAGGGCAAATTTTGGGGTACAACAGTTTCCCCTGTTCAATTTTCTTAAACCTGAGGATATAGATTGGCTTTCGAGCCTTTCGTGATCCGAAGGTGGAAGATAATTGAACACTAGAGTGCCCAGAAATTTGCACTCGCATGGTGTAGTATCAGTATTGTGACGTCGGGAATGGGCTTACAGATGCCATTTGGAGATTGTTGGTAGGAGGATGGGCTTATAGATTCCATCTGCAGGAGTGTCGATCGCATAAGAGATTCCTTAGAGAGAACTTGCATACTTGTTGTTGTAGAAGATTCCGCTGGGGAAGTCTAACTTTGTTGAGATTTAGGAACTTGCCTGTACTTCAACTGAGAGAATGCTTCAGCTGAGTTTTAAGAACCTGTTCATAATTCAATTGGGGGGAAACATCTTCATCAAGATCTAGGAACTGTATCGTGCCCACCGGGAGTATATCGCTGAGGTTTTAAAACTTGTCCACACTATGACGGAGGAGAACATCAAGATCTAGGAACTGACTCGTGCTCAATGGAGTATACCGTTGAGGTTATAGTACTCGTCCACACTATGACGGAGGAAAACATCAAGATCTAGGAACTGACTCGTGCTCAATGGAGTATACCGTTGAGGTTATAGTACTCGTCCAGACTATGACGTAGGGAAACATATTCATCAATATCTAGGAGTTGTCTCGTGAAGGAGTCTGGAATAAGTATCAGAATGTCAGCCATATCTGGGTCGCATCTGAACCAAGAAGGAACCTGGGTAAGGTTTCTTTGTGAGGAGTTTGGGTAAAACTATATCTGAACTGAGAAGGAACCTGGGTAAGGTTGCTTTGTGAGGAGTTTGGGTAAAACTATATCGGGAAAGAAAAGGAACCTATGTAAGGTTGCTCCAGGATGAGTTTAGGTGAAACTTCATCAGGAAATAGAAGGAACCTAGGTAAGGTTGCTCCAGGATGAGTCTAGGTGAAACTACATCTGAACTGGGAAGAAACCTAGGTAAGGTTGCTCCAGGATGAGTCTAGGTGAAACTTCATCGGGAAAGAGAAGGAACCTAGGTAAGGTTGCTCCAGGATGAGTCTAGGTGAAACTACATCTAAACTGGGAAGAAACCTAGGTAAGGCTGCTTCATGAGGAGTTTAGGTAAAACTACGTCGGGAAATTGTAAGGAGGAACCTGGGTAAGGTTGCTTCAGGATGAGTCTGGGTAAAATTTCAGGAGGAACCTGGGTAAGGTTACTTTGTGATAAGTTCGTGTGAAACTTCTGGAGGAAATTGTAAGGAGGAACATGGGTAAGGTTACTTCGGGATAAGTTTGTGTAAAACTTCAGGAGGAACCTGGGTAAGGTTACTTCGGGCTAAGTTCGTGTGAAACTTCTGGAGGAACCTGGGTAAGGTTACTTCGGGATAAGTTCGTGTGAAACTTCTGGAGGAACCTGGGTAAGGTTACTTCGGGATAAGTTCGTGTAAAACTTCAAGAGGAACCTGGGTAAGGTTACTTTGGGATGAGTTCGTGTAAAACTTCTGGAGGAACCTGGGTAAGGTTACTTTGGGATGAGTTCGTGTAAAACTTCTGGAGGAACCTGGGTAAGGTTACTTCGGGCTAAGTTCGTGTAAAACTTCTGGAGGAACCTGGGTAAGGTTACTTCGGGATAAGTTCGTGTAAAACTTCTGGAGGAACCTGGGTAAGGTTACTTCGGGCTAAGTTCGTGTAAAACTTCTGGAGGAACCTGGGTAAGGTTACTTCGGGATAAGTTCGTGTAAAACTTCTGGAGGAACCTGGGTAAGGTTACTTCGGGATAAGTTCGTGTAAAACTTCTGGAGGAACCTGGGTAAGGTTACTTTGGGATGAGTTCGTGTAAAACTTCATTCAGAAATATATGATAAAGGACCCTTGTAGGATTTTTCAGGATAAACCCGTGTGAAGCTGCATTTAGGAGAAACCCGTGTAATATTTCTTCATGACGGACCCGTGTAAAGCTGAATTTGATCGTGCAAATAATTACTTTGTTTAGTTTCCGGAGTTAATCTTGAACTTGCTGGAAGTTGTTGATGATAACCATCTTTCCTGAAAAGGTACATGATTAATCGTATATGATGCATGACATGCATTGTATGATGATGTTCTCAAAATAAATGAAATTATGTTGTATGCAATATGTATGCGCACGTCATGATGTATGAACATGAAATGCTATTGTGGTACGTCCGAGTTTGGGAAAATAAATCCCTGACTATTGTTGGAGAATAAAGAGTTTCGCTCGCTGGAGATAACGACCGAAGATAATTGGGAGAATAATCCTGCAGGAGAGAATAACTCTGTTGGGGAATGGACTGACGAGGAAATGACTTTGTGGGGAGTATATACTCTACTAGAAGATCTGCTGATTTGGAGAAATAAAACTCAGCTGGGGATGAATTACTGTTGCTGGTGATAGTGAACCCTGTTGGGGATTGAATTTCTGTCTATGAAAGGAATGAACTCCACTGGGGATGATTTTCCAATGGCGACTTCACTGGGGATAGTATTTTAGATTCTACTGGGGATAATCTTCCAGACTCCACTGGGAATAATCTTCCAGTGCTGGTGATAGATAAACTTTGCTTGGGGAGAATCTTATCGACCCATTCGTGGTTGCGAGCCTCAGTTGGGGAGAATTAACACCACTGTCCTTTTCTTATTCTGCGGGGAGTATAGATGTTACTGGGACGCGGGCTGAGGATATGACAATGACTTTGCATCGAGACTTTTCTGCCCCTGTATCTGCGGGAGAAGGTGCCTGCGGAGGCCTTGTGGATCGAGTATTATTCCATCCTATGAGGTGCTTGGTAATTGCCGATTGAAATGACAAATCTTCTTCTGGTAGGCAAGTGACAAGATGACGGGACATAGTTGTACGCTTTAATCCCTAACTTTTGCCTGGACTGTCTTTTCGGGTTTTCAGTCCATCGGGATACCCTTTTTTTGCCCAAGCCGCCTTTTCAGGTTTTCAACTTGTCGGGTGTACAGATTTTTTCATTTTTATCCCTAATTTTTGCCCGAACCCTTTTGGTTCGCCGGGAAGCCCTTATTTTTGCCTAGGCCAGTCAACCTAGCGGGTCTTTGATTATGCGTAATACTTTTTGACTATGTCCACGCTCTTAGGATGTAGGGAGGTGTCACTATCGGTAGTGTTGTGTTACCATACTACCAGAAGATCTTCGTTTGATCATGCAAGATTCGTTGCTGGAATTCATGTCCAATGCCCCTATTGATTCAGATAGAGATCTGCCCCTGGCTATTTGGCATTTTGAGAGATTCCTTGAATCTTGACTTGACTGCCCCAGATGATGGACAATGATCATGCCGTGCCCCTTGATTGGAAGTGTTTTTTCCACTTGAGGTGACCCTTTTTATTGAAAAGGTTTTTGTTCACTAGATATTCGTCGTGCGAATTTCTTTGTTGTTGAACAAATAGTCATATGCAAACAATGTTATTTTAAGAATGCAAAGCTTATGTCTGTCTTTTGAAATTTTTGAAAATGCTTTTTTCCAGTAAAACAAGTGAATTTTTGTAAAATGTGATGTCAACTCAGGATTTTACAGCGAGCCCTACAGGAGTCAGGATACCTTTTGTAACAGTATGCTTTCGAACTAACTCGTGCTTCAGCTAGGACTTTTAAGGGTTATAACGTGGCCTGGTTCACAGTTTAAGAAACAAAGGATAAAGGCTCAAATTTTATTTGTACCCACCCGTTCTTCGTGATGTTCTTAGATCCTAAACTCAGCTAATCGTGCATTAGATCTTGTTTGAGTCTTTGCTCTGACATACCAGTGATGGTTCGGATACTGACAGTTTATTTTGAACAGGCATTCCTTTTTATGAGAGTTTGTAGGACCTCTTTCTTTTTAATTTCGTTAGCCTCGTCTTTTTGCTTGAACTGTTTCTTTTGTAATTACAGTCAGCGGGATGCCCCAGTTTTTTTTTTGTAAGTCTCCTTCATAGGTTTTGACTTATTGGGCTTTTATTTTGAGAGGTAATGACTGCCTGTCCTTACGATTATACGGAACCAACACCGTCTTTTGTTTCAGAAGGACTTCTTTGATGCCATTTATTGTGCACCTAGATTAACTGAGAAGACTACCCTGCCCCAGGTTATAATTAAGGGTTTTAATTTGTGAAAAGAAAAACTCCAACTTCTTTGACTTAAAGGGGTTGACGAGGGATTATCTTCCTTATAACTCCACTGCTTAGGATTTGAAACAATGCTTGTACATCGTCAGCGGGGTCTGTTCAAAAGCATACTGTAGAGATTGTGGTATCGTTTTCGTCATCCTCCCTCTAAAGGCTTGGAGTTTTTTTTTAATCGAGAGTTGAACATCACAACAAGGAAATATGAAGTAATTTAAGCATAGTGAAAACAATTAATTCAAAACAGACACGTGTAATGCATTAATGAAATAAAAGAGTTTGACATGATAATAATTGTTTGAATAAGCAAAGAAAAATACAATTTCAGAATTCAAATGAAAAAAGTGCTTTCAATCCTAGTCATGTTTTGGCAAGGGAGCAGTGATCACATTGGGAGTCTCAGGAGGGTCGAATTCGATCTCCTTAGCATCAATCATATTCTGAATCTTGTATTTCAGCACCCAACAATCGTTAGTATCGTGCCCCGGGCTAACAGAATGATAAGCACACCTTGCATCTGGGTTGTAGTTAGGAGAAGAAGTCTTAGGGTTCGGATGAGGGTTTATCACCGTAATCAGATTCATCTTCAACATCTGCTGCAATGCTTGTGACAATGGCATGTTGATTTGGGTGAACTGCCTTTGAAGTCTTTCCCCCTTTGGCTGATTATTTTGTTGTTGTAGTCGTTGTGTGCGTGCCGAATTAGAGATCAACACTGCCCCCACAGATTGGTGGTAGTCTGCCTGGCTACGCCTCTTCTGGCCGTGCACAGCATTGGCTTCCCTCTTGCCACCAAATGACTTCTTCTCTGTACTCGAAGAGGTATCTTTCTGGATCTTACCACTCAGGATCCCAGCTTCTACTCTTTCTCCAGTCAGAATCAGTTCGGTGAAACCCACTGACGAGTTGCTGGTCAAATGATTGAAATAGGGACCAGACAAAGTCCCAAGAAACATATCCACCAACTCCCTATCAGAAAGAGGGGGTTGGACTCTTCCGGCAAGATCTCTCCACTTCTGAGCGTAGTCCTTAAAGCCTTCGCATGTACCCATAGACATACCTTGAAGCTGAGTACGCGTGGGAGCAAGGTCGGCATTATACTGGTATTGCTTGTAAAAAGCAGCAGCAAGGTCCTCCCAGTTGCGGATGTTAGCTCCTTCCAGTTGACAGAACCATTCAAGTTGAGTCTCTGACAGACTATCTTGAAAGAAATGAACCCAGAGATTTCTATCAGCAGTATAGGGTTGAATCTTCCTCACATATGACCAGAGGTGTAGCTTTGGACAGGAAGCTCCGTCGTACTTGGCAAACGCAGGTGCCTTGAATTTATGGGGAATCACCACCCCAGAGGATAGACCTAGATCTCCGAAGTCTAGATCGGGCACCTTCTGTATTTCCATAGCGTTCAAACGGTCTTCCAGTTGTTTGTACTTATCCTCAGTAGGAGGATACTGTTCTTCATCATAGTCCGTCTCGTTGTCGGAGACTTCAGGGCTAGGAGCCCTCCTTTCTTGTGGATTGTCTTTCTCTCCAGATGAGGTAGTCAGGTCAACTTCATTCTGCAGCCCGTTTCCAAACCTGCGTCCAATGTTGAACAGGATGGTCCTCTTCTTATTCTTCTTTTTTTCTTTTAGAATCAAGGTCTTCGAGTCCTGCTGACCCTTAGCCAGATTCATGAACAGCTCTTGAAATTGGGCATTCTGGGCCTGGAGGTCCTTGATAGCTTGCTCAGTTGAAGGTTCAGTAGACATGATGATTGCTAAAATAAACAGCGAAGAAGATGAGGAACCTGCACTGGGAGACCTGTTATGCAATGATATGTATGATATATGTATGCAATGTTTTCAAGGATCTCGCAGGGTAAACAAGAAACGGTTAGAATCTGAATATGGTAACTTGATTGAAGGAACTTCATGTTGCTGAGAGTCCTTCTTCAAGAGTCAAGCTCACCACATCGAGTGGGTCATAGCCCTTGACTCAAGTTATCGTGTTTTGATTTTTATACGGCATTGGCTAGAGGAAAATAAATCCCCTTTGCCCTTTGCTAGACTTTTGATTTACCATAACCTGCATCACAGACCCTTGAGATCCTTGAAATGGTTAAGGAAATGTTAAGGCATGATGTTATGATGTGTATGTTATGCGTTTAAGCAAAAATGTGAGGTGATGTAAGTAAGCCCTGTAATAAATCCAAATTGTTGGATAAGGACTGTAAACAAAACCTGCAAGGAACTCATGTTGTCAGATAACAAGAATGTGCAAGTAGTTCAAGTTTGAAGGCACACAAGTCACACAAACAGCCTTAAGTTTAGGCTGGCATGGGGTTTCATAGGTAAGTACCCTCTTGAGTTTAGTTGGCTCAAAACCTGTCCTATAAATAGTAACCGGGTTCTAAGGAGCTCAATATCATTGGATTGTTTTTTGTGTTCATTGTTTTGGTTTAGCCACTTAACTGGCGACCAAAATATTCCAAGAAAACAACCCTCAATGAGTGTAGTATCGAGTATCTACCAACTTCGGACTGCACCAAAGCCGGTCATCTCACTACCCCTAAAAAAGGCCAAGATGGTCAAGTAAGGTTCTAGTTCATTAGTGCTTATGACATCACTCAGCGGCCTCGTATTCTCTTTGATTGACTCAAAGGCTACCGGTACTCATAAATATGTCGCACTAATATAGCTATTGCTTCAACCGTGTCGGTATACCCCGCACAGTTTCCACAATGTATTGCTATCTATGAATGTTTCCCAAATCCGGGTGGAGGATTTTAAACCCAAACAATAGAACCAAGTGTAAAGCAAACAAAGCAATCAAGGTAAGCAAGTAAATATGATCTAATCCTAAGGTACACCTCACTTATTAGTCCCCAGCAGAGTCGCCAGTTCTGTGATCGGTGGGAACGAGAACTGACTGTTTTGGAATGCTGGTTCGCATTTTGCGTTTGTTTTCGCAAAATGTCGCGGTAAGCAAGAGTCGCCATCGTCTTTTATTTTATCCAACAAGGAAAGGACAAAAGCACAGAAAAATTCCTTTTCGAGATGTTTCTCGGGTTCGGGAGGTAGATTATAGAAAGGGAAGGTGTTAGCACCCTTTCTATCTGTGGTTATCCACGGGCTCTTAGGTACTTGCTCACTATGTTTTCAAAAGTTTGCTTTTCTTTTGTGTTTGTGGGTTTGAAAAGAGTTTTTGTTTTAAAAGGGGTGTAAGTGCGAAAAGTTTTGTTTTGTTTTTAAAAGGAGCAAGTACTTAAGAACATCTACCAACTCAAAAAGGAATTAGACTGTGCAAGTGTCCTTTAGACAATGTCATCCCACTATTGAGGAGTAGGTAGCATCGTCGTTGGAGTTTTCGGGTCAATTCGATTTAAGGGATGTGTGGTCACTAAAGCAATATTAGGACGCCTTAGTGGTAACCCTAATGTCTTAGATCATTTTATCCGAGGCAACCGTTTCGAGGCAACTTATGATCTTTGGACAAGAGGGCGACCTCTAAAACTTCCTATACTTAATGACCACATTTGAGGCAACCAAGTGAGGTGTACCCTAAGAGTGGCATGTGCGAGTGTGTCAATTTTCAGTTTATGTTATCTTTACATGTCATGGTGAGCTACTGTTGATTTTAAGTCAGGATAGATCTTGTCATTAAATCCTAGTCAGCATACATCTAAACAGTTAATATATGTACAGGAATTTAAAGTGCGGGAATTGTAAATCCTACGCTATTACAAGGCTTCGGGGAGGGGGATTATTTACATGTCTAAAATTAGGGGAATAAAGCAGTAAAGCGTAAAAGTCTTAGTTAAGCTATTACAAACCAGTAGGCAGTTACAATAAAATAAACGCGCACGAATCTGAACATAACCTCTAAAAAATCCTAAGAATAAAATCTTTTTGTTGTTTTATTTTATTTTGGGAAAATGATCTAAATCTACTTAATTTTAGTTTTGAGAAAATGTTAAGATAATTAAATGATTAATTGACAAAGTTAATTTAATAGAAAAAACTAGCCTAATGTTTTTGTGGTTTTTCTTTTAATTGATTTTATGTTGATTAAAAAAAAGAAATAAAATAGTCAAAATAAAGATGAAATCGAAGGAAACAGACAGTAAATAAAAAAAAGAGTATAATTCTGGAGGCCTGGGTCGAAAGAGGTGTGGGCTGTCTTTTGACCCAGTGAAGAGGCTTGATCGAAGGTGCATGAGGGGCTGCACTTTGGGGGTGTTTGATCTGGATATGTCATCCTTCGATCTGGAAATCCTGGATCCAGTTCGAAACTAAGCTGCTAAGCTTTGAAATTCTGAATAGGATTCTGAGAATATATTTCCTGCAAAAACGAGACAAATGTTAAAAGGTACAGGGGGGATTTTACCCCCTGATTCGAATCTGCTCCCAATTCGAATCTGCTGAATCTGGATCTGGGTTTGTTTTATCCTGAGATTTGAAGGAGAAACTTAGATCGTGCCCAAGCAATGGCACGATCTCATCTTTGTGTTGTAGCTTACATGCAACACAATCAGTAATAACAAGAATACATATGCAATGTGTATTTAAATGTCATGAAGGTGCAATTTTGGTTTTGCAAACCCTTACCAATTAAAGATGTATGATTTGTGGCTCTGGGTGTGGAGACGTTTGCTGAATGGCTGCTTTGGCTTGGATCACTTCTGAAAGTGTTGACAACCTTTGGTGGGAAGCGTATCTCCAAATCCTCCCTTTCTTTCTTTTTCTCCTTTTTTGTTCCCCCTGTTTTGTTTCTGCGGAGTTTTCTTTTCTTTACTATAATTTTTGTAATGTTTTTGTTCCTTTCTGTTTTTTCGTCCTCCTTTTTTCTCCTATGCACTGTATGCTGGCCCTGTATTTATAGGAGTGTGGGGGTCTAGTAACGGCAAGAGACAACCAATTAAAAAGGCCTTTAAAGCCATGAGACAAGAATCAGACATATTAGAAGATTTCCTTTTTTGAAATATTCATGTCTCTTTGGAATCTTGAATGAACCTGGACATGCAGGATGAGCTCAAGCTGCTGCCTCTGGTAATCCTTCTCATCCTTCTTCTTCTGTATCAAATAGAGAAGGATCAGTTCAAGTTCATCAAGCAATTGCTAGGCTAGTGACAAGTATACTAAGCGGAAACCAATCTGTACCGGGGATTTTTGTCCCTTTAAATCAATCAGGAAGCCCAAATGTGGATGTCTCTGAGAATGTAGATGTCTTTGAGAATGTTATGACACAAAATGACAACATTCGGAACCCTTCAGAAAAGACTGCTGATCCACCTATCATTGATGTGGATGAGGAATACTCAGACAATGATCTGATTGCCAATGTAAACCCTAGCATAGCTAGGAGAATGATGAAAAGGAGAATAATCAGAATGCTGGAAAATGTTTGACAAAAGATAAACCTGCTAATAAGAAATCCAAGGCTGAAGGCATGGCTGGGGTAGAATCTGTGAAAAATGTTCAATCCAAAGGGAAGGTGAAAGCCCAGGTGCATACTGATAGACAACCAATTTCAAAGAAGAGAAAAGAACCTGAATCTTCTGATTCTGATGAGGAATCAGAGTTTGAGATTGATGCTGAAGAAATTCCTATCAGAAGGAAGCTCCCCTCCAGCAAAATTGCTAGAGTTCCTGAAGTCCCAACAGACAACATCTCTTTTCATCATCCTGACAATGCAAACAGATGGAAGTATGTTTGCTTGAAGAGAATAGCTTTAGAAAGAGAGCTAAACAATGATGCCATGGAGTGCAAAGACATCATGGACCTGATCAAGAATGCTGGACTGATGAAGACAGTGATAAAATTTAACAAGTGTTATGAAAATTTGGTCAAGGAGTTCATAGTTAACTTGTCTAATGATTGTGCTGATGGAAGGTCAGCTGACTTTGAAAGTGTTTTTGTTAGAGGAAGAAGGGTTAATTTCTCTCCATCAGAAATTAACAAATTTCTTGGAAGATCAAATGAGGATTGTCCTGATCTGGAAGTCACTGACAATGAAGTTTGTCAAACCATCACAGCAAGGCAAGTGAAGTGATGGCCCTTGAAAGGCAAGCTGAATGCCAGCAAACTTAGCATGAAATTTGCCATCCTGCACAAGATTGGTGCAGCCAACTGGGTCCCTACAAACCATAAATCAACTATCTCCACAGGATTGGGGAGATTTATTTATGTTATGGGAACCAAGACTGCCTTTGACTATGGCAGGTATATTTTTGAACAAACTTTAAAACGTGCTGGTAGTTATGCTGTCAAAGGACCAATTGCCTTTCCCTCCCTCCTTTGTGGAATTATCCTTGCACAATACCCTGATATCCTGGTGGCAAGAGATACTGCTTGCAAAAGAGCTCCTGCCCTTGGGTTGCACTACAAACTGTTTCAGGGATCTCATGCTCCTGATATTGTCATAACATCAGCTGAGACATCGTCTGTGAAGACCCAGTCCAAAACATCTGATGTCATAGCTGTCTTAAAAGAGACCTGCAAAGAACTGGAAGCTAGGAAAAAGACCCTAGAAAACCTAATTGCCAGGTTAGAAAAGGAGGAAGCTGAAGGAAACAGAAGGGAAGAGGGTGTAGAAGCTGAAGGTCATCTCAATACTGAAGAAACTAGCTCCTCTGAGTCTGATGACAGTGCTTAAAGGTTGGTGGAGTTGCTGATTGGTGGAGTTGGTGCTGGTACCTGGTAGAGTTTGGAAGTGTGTTCAGTTTTTAGTTCTGCTCTCATTACTTTTCTGGATGACTGTATAACTTTTAAGAACATGTATCTTTGGCCCATTTGTGGCTAAAGAGGGGGAGATATATTTTGGTACTTAATTAGACATTCTATTTTTCTGCAGTCATTTCTTTCTGCTGCTATCTATCTCTGATTGCTTAGGGTCTTTAGCCAAAAATCTGCCAAAGGGGGAGTTTGTAGTTGTTTAGTTATTGGCTTGCATTTTTGGTAAAACCCAAGTGTATGTGTGAATGTCATGACTGATGTCATAACATTCTAGTTTAGTATGTACTGATTCATTAGGTACCTTTGCAGAAAAATATTGTCATACAGGTACTGATGTTTATAAGTGTGTATCTGAGCATTTTGCAAAATGATCACATTTACCTAAATCAGTAGACAGGTTTTCAGATGTCATAACAGATGTTAATACATCCTGTTCTGAACTAGCAGGTATGCAGTTTGGTTAATTCTGAGTTTTTTCAGGAAAATGACTCAGTCTTTCCAGAACAGAATCCTGCGTTTTCTTTGGGTTAACCTAGCTCAACCCCAACCTGGTTGATAAAGTCCTGTGACCTAGTATTAAGGTCAAACGGAATTAACCCTACCTTTTTGTGGAAACCCTAACTGAAGTTGCAGCTGCTATATATTCAACAGGGCTGCTGTTTTGAATGGTATCCCCTTTTTGACAGAAGATCATTTAGAAGCTGTATAGTTTTTACTATTGTAATCCAAGCAATTATCATTGTGATAAGTGACTTGGAATAGGTTTTAATTGTAAGGGTTGTGTAACACTCAAAGCTTTGAAGCAAGAGTGTTTGTATGTCTCTTGACTAAAGCTGTGAAGCAAAGTCAAGTTAGGTTTGTGTATCACTCAAAGCTGTGAAGCAAGAGTGTTTGTGTTGCTTGATTAAAAAGCTGTGAAGCATAATCAAGTGTATGTTTTGAAGAGTGTCTTCAACAATTCATTAGTCAAATTGTTTTTATGTATCACTGCTGTGATTGAGGGGGAGTGAGTAGGAACTCAGGTTTAAGTTGTACTTAGATTGAAGTTGCATTGGGTAGGTCTTAAGTGAAGGAGATAAATTGGTTGGTTTATTCCTGAATTAATATCTCTTATAGTGGATTTCCTCCCTGGCTTGGTAGCCCCCAGAGTAGGTGTTGTTGCACACTGAACTGGGTAAACAATTGACTGTGTTCTTTACTGTTTTTGTATTTACTGTCTTATAGAAAGTCAGATACGGTGTCATAACATTGAACGTGACATTGAGTATCTGCAGCCAGAATTTCAGTGGCTCACCATGTACTCCTCTTCCCCTTGTACTGTAACAATTTTCCCCTTCACTGGATATTTTAACATCAGATGGAGCATAGAAGTTACTGCCCCAGCTTTGTGAATCCACGGGCGACCCAGCAAACAGGAATAGGATGGTCGGATGTCCATCACATAGAATGTAGACGCAAAAGTCTGGGAACCAACTTTAACGGGGACATACACCTCCCCATGTACCATCCTTTTGGACCCATCAAAGGCCCTAACCACAATATTACTTGGCTTCAGAACCAACCCTTCATAGTCCAGCCGATCTACACTTTCTTGGGTAAAACATTTAACGAGGACCCAGTATCCACCAGCACGTGGGTTAGAGTAGTGCCCCTGCACTCGATGGAAACATGCAGAGCATCATTGTG
Organism: Vicia faba; assembly: GCA_948472305.1. Lineage (NCBI taxonomy): Eukaryota > Viridiplantae > Streptophyta > Magnoliopsida > Fabales > Fabaceae > Vicia > Vicia faba. The sequence continues at coordinate 1,103,161,987 of OX451736.1, forward strand.
ATTCTTTCCTTTGGCAGTTAGGTCTGCATCGAAGAAACCTAACCCGTTGTCAGTTGTCAAACTAGCCACACAGTCTTTGAATTGATCAGCAGATGTTTCCTGCGGTACATGCGCAATTTTCAGGAAAGCAATCAGAGCCTTAGCATGGGCTTCTGAACACAACAATAAAGACAACATAGAGATCTTCGACGGGGTTTGCCCCAGCTGTTCGACTATGTTGTAGTCGCTTTTTTTGATGATCTTCAAAATTTCCTCTATTTCCTGCCTAGAGATTTCAACAATAATCTTCTTCGGTGCCTCCGTCCAGGCAGGCTCACCGGTGATCTCTTTGCCCCGAGCGTCAGATGACTCGGCGACATGGGTAATGATTGGAACATGAACAGGGACAGTAGCAGATGTACTGGCGGGTGTAATAGCAACAAGTTTTTGAACAATTGGTGGGGAGATTTCAGGAGAAAAAAGTCTTCCGCTTCGGGTGACCTCGCTAGACCCAACAATATTGCTGCCATCAGTATCAGCCTCTTCAACCTTCAAGTCTTGTTTAATCCCATCATAATACACATCGGCCCCATAATGCCACGGGACAGCCTTATCCAACGTGTATGGGATAGGTCCAGGAATAGTAATGATCAATGGAGCAACTCTCGGAACAGATGTAATTCTAATAGGCTTTCTCGAGGAAGCCTTGGAAGAATTGGCGGAAATGGTGATTATGGAAACATCTTCAACAGGAATCAATGGAACCAAAGTTTTCTCGAACAAGATTTATTTGTTATCCAGCAGGCGTTGGACACCTGACTTCAATAGATGGCAACCAGTAGGTAGGATGAAACACAAGTGGAAACCTTCGCCACAGCCCAAAAATAAACTGGCCAACAATAAGTTCCTCTTTACGGTCATCAACGGAGTAGAAATGTCTTTCACGGAAGTCACAAACGAGTCATTATCCACAGCATTTACTCCATGCTTGGGCATAGAAGCAGTCATGACATTAGGCTTTTTCGGCGCTTCAAACTCAATCTCCTTAGCATCAATCAAATCTTGCACTTTATTCTTCAAAGCTCAGCAGTTATTGGTATCATGCCCTGTGCTATCAGAGTGATAAGCACAGCGGGTGTTCGGATTATACAACGGTGATGTAGTACTGTGATTCTTTGGAGCCTCCTTCAGAATCACCAAGTTGGTTTTCAACAGTTGCGGCAGAATTTGGGATAAGGTCATACTGAGCCGAGTATATTGCCTTTGCGGTATCTCCACTCTTTGCTGAGTGTTACATTGTGGGGCAACAGTTGGTCTTGATATTACCACCGCATTAACTGTTTGGCGGCGCTCAGGTCGATTTTGGCTCCTCGAGCTGTAAACTGCACTAGACTCCTTTTTGAAAGGCTTCTTCTCTGTACTTGACGAAGCACCCTTCTGTATTTTGCCGCTCTTGATACCGACCTCAACTCTCCCCCTAGTCATAATTAATTCAGTGAACCCAGACGATGAACTACCGATCAAATGATTAAAATACGGACCAGACAAAGTCCCAAGAAACATATCCACCAACTCCCTATCAGCCAGAGGGGGTTGTACTCTTCCAGCAAGATCTCTTCATTTCTGAGCGTAGTCCTTAAAACCTTCGCTCGTAACCATAGACATACCCTGAAGTTGGGTACGTGTGGGAGCAAGGTCGGCATTATACTGGTATTTCTTGTAAAAAGTAGCAGCAAGGTCCTCCCAGTTGCGGACATTAGCTCCTTCCAGTTGATAGAACCTTTCAAGTTGAGTCCCTGACAAACTATCTTGAAAGAAATGAACCCAGAGGTTCCTATCAGCAGTATATGGTTGAATCTTTCTAACATACGAGCGGGGGTGTAGCTTTGGGCAGGAGACCCCGTCGTACTTAGCAAAGACAGGAGCTTTAAACTTTTGGGGAATCACCACCCCAGATGCCACACCCAAATCTCCAAAGTCTAACCAAATGACTTTCTGGATCTCCATTGCACTTAACCGGTCTTCGAGTTGCTTATACCTATCCTCAGCAGGAGGATACTGGTCTTCATCAAAGTCAGTGTCATTGCCAGAAACCACAGGGCTAGGACCCTTCCTTTCTTCTTGATTCTCTCCCCCTCCAGATGAGTGAGATAAATCAACATCCTAACTCAACCTGTTCCCAAACCTTTGACCCATATTCAGGAGGACCACCTTCTTCTTCTTCTTCTTCTTGTCCTTCAAGATAGGAGTCTTCAGATCTTGTTGAGTCTTGGCCAAGTTCATGAACATTTCCTGGAACTGAGCATTCTGAGCTTGCAGAGCCTTGATGGCTTGATCAGTAGGTGTTTCAGAAGACATGATTGCTGAAATAAACAGCGAAGAAGATGAGAAACCTGTAAGGGTACCTGTAATGAGGTGCATGGGAATGGAATGCATATGAAATGATTTCAAAGACTTAGGGAGATTCAAATTTGTAAACCAAAATAAAACACACTTTATTAGATTAAAACTTGTAGCGATGTTTAACAAATTCCTTTAAGGCGTTACAAAAGAAATACTGAAAAGCAAATCTAAACTAGAAACAATAAAAGACATCAGAATTCCCATGGTCATTTTCCTTTCGTGCTGACATAATCGTTGATTGTCCTCTCAGTCTCCAGCTTCCTTGTAAGCTTCAGGATCTTCCGTTCCTGCTCATGATTCTTCTCTCTGTATGTATCTTGTTCTTCCCTCAACTGGATCCAAGACCTCTTCAATTCCCCCATATCAGTAGGCATATAGGGATGGAGGATCGTATAAGGAACCCCTTCTTCATCAGCATGCTCCACAATCACCGGCAAAACAGCTTCATATGGCATCCCCAGCTTTTGAGCACGGGCTCGAACCCACTTGAGATATGGTTGCATCGGGAGAGAAGTCTTCATTCCTAGCTCATGTGGATCAGACCTGTTCACCCTGTTCCAGGCTCGTATAAATCTGCGGCGATGTCCCTCAACATCCCCCATGAAGTCAAAGACAATGTCTGGAAGCAGCAACTCATGAGGACCGTCCCTTCGAGCTTGTCCGAACTGTCGTAAGGCCAGACAAGGATTATAGGTTATCCCTCCTCTAATTCCAAGCAATGGAACATTGGGGTATTCCCCCACACCGATCAATGACAGCTACCTTTTCCATGTCTTTAGTACTCTAAAGGATGTCCGTATGAGCAAGAGACATGATTCTGTAAGCCCAACCCATACCTTCCTTATTCTTCAATGCAGATTTGGAGAGGTGAGAAATAAACCACCTCGCCAGCAGCGGTGTACAGCACATGAGAGTTCCCCTTCTCCGAACAGTACGAGTATAAAGAACATGCAGAATATCACCCAAGAGAGTAGGCTCTAGGTTACGGGACATGAAAATCTTGACTGCATTCACATCGACAAAAGAATCTGAATTAGGGAACAGAACCAAGCCATAAATGAGAAGATCCAGGATGTCTTCAAATGCTTGAAAGCCCAAACTATCCCAGAACTGTTGAGCCTGATCAATCAAGAACTTAGCCAAGAAACCTTTCATCCCACTCTGAGTCTCCCAGTTAGATACTACATCAGCCATTGTCAGATGGAGGGATGAAGCAATATCCTCTGGCCTAGGAGCTATATCCAAACCTGTAAAGGGTGTCTTCTCTAGAATAGATATGCCAAGTAAATCAGAAAACTCCTCCAAAGTAGGGACCAACTGATAGTCTGGGAAGGTGAAACAGTGATGCAATTGGTCAAAGAACTAGAACAACACGCTCATCATTTGCTCATCCAACTTGGAAGTGACCAGGCTGAGGAGATGACCATGTCTTCTAACAAAGGAAGAAGTATCAGGAACCTTTGAAACTAACTCTCTAAGCTGAGCAGGTATCTATACGAAGCTGATCCGAATGGTATTTCTGCGCATTGAGGCCATGATCTGAAAAACAGAACAAAGATGAATCCCCTCGGTTTGTGAAATGGTTAGTCTAATGAAATATGCATGCAATGTCATGATGCATGATGTCATGAAAAGAACACACCACAGGTATTACAGATAGCAAACATGGTAAGGGAAAACAAGTCACACAATAGCCCTTAAATTTCAGGCTGGCATGGAGTTTAGGTACTACCCTCTTGCAGTTTAGTTGGTTCAACCTGTCCTAGTAATAGTAACCGGGTTCTAGAGGTTCTCAATATCACTGACCATCCTCGATCGGTCATAATTCCAGTTTAGCAACCTTTTCTTGTGGTCGGAATCATCGCGAGAGTATGGTCTCAATGAGTGTAGCATTCTGCTACTTTTTTATGGCCAAGTTGGTCAATTATAGGTTCTAAGGTCAGTTAATGCTTAATGACCCATTAGCAGCCCCATACTCTCCTTGTTCCTCCACAAGGGATATCGGTACCAACTAATGTGTCACACCAATGTATCTACTGCTTCAACTGTATCGGTCTATGCTGCACAGTTCCCTCACAGTCTATTGCTACTTACCTAAAAGGTATCCTCAGATCCGGGTTAGGATCTATAGTAACTCCGATACAGAACCCACAAAGATAAATCAAACAAATCAAACAATTGAAAACAATATGATGAACTATTCCTAAGGTATACCCCACTTATTATCCCCAGCAGAGTCGCCAGTTCTGTGATACGGTGGCCAGAACCGGGACGTGTTTCCCTCTTTTAAAGGAATTTTCTGGTTTGCGTTTTGCATTTGTGTTTGCAAAATGTCGCGGTAAGCAAGAGTAGCCACCGTCTTTTATTTTATCCAACAAGGAAAGGAAAAAAGCACAGAAAAATTCCTTTTTCGAGATATTTCTGAGTACCCTTTCTATCCGTAGTTATCTACGGACTCTTAGGTACTTGCTCATCATTTTCAAAATTGTTTTCTTTGTGTTTGTGGGCTTTGAAAAGTTTTTTGTTTTGACTTCGATTTAACTCTTGCTTCTGTCTTCAAGAGTGTAATGAAGTGTTTTGAAAACTTTGTTTGAAAAGGAGTGTAAGTGTGAAAAAAGTTTGTTTTGATTTAGCAAGTACTTAAGAACTAATCTACCTACTTGAAAAAAGAATCGTTCTGTATTTGTTTCCTTTAGACAATGCTATCCCACTATTAGTGAGTAGGTAGCACCGTCGTTGGAGTTTTGAGGGTCAATTCGAAAGAGACGTACGGTCACTAAAGCAATGTTAGGACGTCTTAGTAGTAACCCTAAAGTCTTAGATCAATTATCCGAGGCAACCATTCTGAGGAAACTATGATCTTTGGACAAAAGGACAACCACTAAAGCATCTTATACTCAATGACCGTTTACCAAAGGCAACCAAGTGGGAGTGTACCCTAGGAGTACGCATGTGCGAGTGATTCAGTTTCAGATTATTTATCTTTGCACATATTAGGGTTATCTAACTGTTTTAAAATAAACATACATTCTTGTCATGCATCCTATTATCATACATCTAACAATTAATAATTTGCGGAATTTAAAGTGCGGAAATTAAACTACGCTATTACAAGGCTTCGGGTATTTACATAGCCAAAAACAAACCCTTTGAAAAATAAAGCGATAAAAGTAAATAAACATCCTAATTAAACTATTACAAATTGTAGACAGTCACAATAATCGGGATAAAAAATAAAATAAAGCCTGCGATGACAAATTAGATCGGATGCGAACTAGGGTTTAGACCCTTCTATCCTAATGAAAATAGAAAATGTTTTTGTTGTTTTTTTAATATTTTTAAAGAAAGGAATTTAGGTTTTAAAAAATAAATGCTAAATTAATTAGTGATTAAATTAATTAATAAAAATAATTACAAGACTTATTTTTTATGTTTTTTATTATTTTTAAGAAAAGAAAATAAAAATTAAATTTGGAATAAAACCTAATTATTCTAATTTATTTTTAATTTATTTACAAAATAATTAGAGTTTTCTAAATTAATAAACCTAATTGAATTAATTAATTTTTTTTTAATAAAAATAAAATCTAGACCTAATTTATGAAAAGTAATATTTTTTTATGATTTTTTGATGAAAAAGAAAATAACTATTGGTTAGTAAATAAATAAATAATTTAAATGAAATAATGAAATATAAATATAGAGGAAGAAATTTGGGCCTGAATAGTATTCTGGAAGGGTGCAAAAGGTCAGATTTATGGGCCCAAAAGAGAAGCCCCGCGTTGACTCTTCAGTTCTGATGCTATGCATTGACTGTGGCTCATGATGCATCTTCAGATGATAGCCATCAGATTTGGCCATCTGACACTTGGTTGGCTAGATTGGGAGGATGTATGGTGAACCCTGGGTTTGTACATGCATGAGATCACCTGAAAGGAATTGAGAAAAAAACACAAATGTTGGAGGCAGGGGTCAAACCCCTGATCTCAAGCACTCCCACACCTTAACACCAACCTGGCTACCACTGGGCCATTCATGTTAGTTGTAATAATAATGCAAAACAATAATCAAATATTAAAAAGGCTCTTTGTAATAATTCCACGCGCGAAATTTTGAACAAGCCAATGGAGGAGTGCCATGCAGTCGTCTCCTTCCTTGGATCCGTTGGTAAAAGTGAAACACTTTTACCTACGGACGTTCTTCCGTAGCTATAACCCCTGCCATTCTTAAAATCAAGTAAAAACATGATAAATAGAAACCAAAGCCATGGTTAGATTCGTCTAGTCTTGCTGAACGCATTGGGGGCCTTTTCATGGCCTAATTTTGCCTGGATTCAAAAACCCCAAAGCGAGCTATGAAACCCTAACAATGGCACATTCCAGTACAAGCCATAAAAACACAATTAAAGAATACAGAGAGCTTGCAAACATGATTGTAATCAAGAATGTACAATTATTTTATGCTATATGTGCAAGAATAGTGTTATTCAATTTCAAGAAAAGAGCTATGCCGTGGGCGACTTACAGTGAGATATAGGGCTCGAAAATGCTTGTTTTCGATTGCATTAGCTTGCTGAGACTCCCAGGAATCGATTGGGATAGGCAAACAGTCTTGTATTGGCCTTTAAGTGCAAATTCGATTCACCACTTTTTCTTGATTTTTTCAGTTTTTGTTCTGCCTCTTGCGCCTCTTTTCCAACCTAGTTTTTGGTCTGCCTTTGTTCTATTTGTATCAAGGACTGAATTAGGGTTGAAAGAGTGCACTCAATCTTCCTCCATCAATGAGTTTGATTGTGATTTGATTCACCTTAAAAATATTTCCAAAAATGGCCTAAATCAAATCTTTTTATGCACTCATGCTTTCACACGAATTTGAATACTTTCTAGCTGTAATTTAAGACCTGAAACAATCACAAAATCTTTTGTTTTCAATGTTTTGGATTTTATATGATTTGTTTTGATTTAAATTGAATTAATTCAAATAAAAATCAAAATAAATAATAAAAACATGATAAGGACAAGTGGCAAGGGATAGAGCTCGTGGACTATGTTTCCAACTCAAAACAAGTGAAAAAGATTAGGCCCGTTTGGCAAAATTTGAAGTTTTAGGGATAGTTGACTTTTGGCAATTTTGCAAAAAGGGTCAACTTCACCAATGCATAACTTCCTCAATTTTGACTCTTTGGAGGTATTCTTAGACTTTTTAGAAAGCTTGAAATGTCCTCTAATCAACCTTTTTCTTATCATCTCAATTTGATATTCCATGCTCAAGTATGAAACTTTCACAAAAAAGGTGTTTTTGTTGACTTTCCAAAATGACCTATAATGTCCAAATTCATAACTTCTTGTGAGTGAATATTTTGAACTTGGGAGATAAATATGGATTGTATAGAATTTCATCCTATTAAAAATGAGCTTTGGATGGGTCATTTCTCATAAAGTATGAGAAAGTTATGCTTGGTCAAAGTTGAGTTGACTTTTTCTACAAAACCCTAATTTAGCAACTTTTGAGTCTTGATGAATTATGAGCAATCCTTGATGAATCATGATCAACCCTTTATCAAATGATGAAATATACTTAGAAATGAGGATGTTGACCAAAAATCTTGAAGTTTGAGTGTATGTGAGCCACAGTTGACTTTTGCCCTAGCACAGTCGATTTTCAGGCCTTTGAGCAATTGACTGAGCAAATTTTCTTTGCAAGGCTTGAAACTTGACATGGATGATCTTAAGAACATATTAGTACATTGGTGAGAATTTGGGATCACTTGGACTCAAGTATCTTGATGCAACATGAAACCCTAATTTGAGGTAGACTGCCTTATGAGAGAGCTTGTTTGGCCAACCCTTGGACTACCTTGAGCAACTTGGGGATCTTTCTTGAAATGTTTTGAGAAATATGGGAGGGAAAATTTTGGGGTACAACGGGTTAGTTTTGGTGTGTTTAAGGGTGCTTAAGCTCGTGTTCTAGCTCACAAATAGTACCTCTATTTATAAGCAACAAGTTTGGAAGCTTGTTGTTGATCAGAATTCAAAATCACAAGTTTAAGCATAACATGTAATTTTTTGAGAAATCCAAGTTTCAAAGTCTTGTGTACTTGCTAATATAGAGTGGTTATGCTTTAAACATACTTGCTTATGACTTTGTAGATGGAGTGTGATCAGAGGGAACAAGTTAGAGACTCAAGAATTGACTTTGTGCATAAAGCTTGCTTTTCAAGAATGGTATTCTTCACTTTCTTCCCAAAATGGCAATGTGGATTGGATAAAGCTTAAACCACTTGGATTATAGCTCAAAAGTTTGTGTAATCCATTAATGATGGATAGATACACAAGTTAGAAGGCCTGCAAAGAAATATTATGCAGCCTAACATTGAAATTGCATTCTTGTTCATCATGAAAATGACTTATAATTCAAGAATGAAATGCCAACTTCATGCCTTCGATTCTCCTTTCTCAAACATGATCTCAAGGAGTTCTTGGACATTTTAAAAATATTGTAATGTTGTATACAAACCCTCTTTGAATAACTTTTAAAATTCCCCTTGGAACTATGTGAAAAATTTCCATGAAGTTAGGTCAAAATCCTGCCTAAACTAGGGCAAAATTTTAACTAAGTGTTTAGTTTCATGAACATGTATTCACAAAATCATAACTTGAAATCCATGAATTTCTAGGAGAAGTTGTGTAAAGCAATGTTTTAGATCTCATTGAGATCTATAACTTTCATGTTGAAAGTTTCCTTTGAATCATCTTGCATCATGGTGGGAAAATGGCTCAAAGTTGTGAAAAAACATGAAGTTTTCAACACTTAGAAAAATTTCTAAGTTTGGAAACTTTGACTTTTCAAAATGAAATTTTGACTTTTTGATTTCTTGATGAACAAGTTTCATATTTTGACATGTTTTGATGAATTGTGATCTTTGACACTTAATTTTGACCAAAAAGTCAAAGTTTGACATTTCAGTGTGCAGTTGACTTTTGATCAGTTGACTGCAAATCAACTATCAATCAATTGATCTTGAGGGATGTTTTGAGTCATGACATTAGGTAAAAATTATCCAATTGAGTCCTTGATATCATTTTTCCAATCCATCAACCATTTTCTAGGTCAAAAATCAGAAATTGTCCTTTCTCAGTCAAAACCCTAATTTTGACCATTTTGCCCTTTTGATGATCTGATCAAATTTCTTGAGGAATTATGGTCCAAACTTGATCAAATAACATATAGGAGTTCACAATGTTTATATGGATCAAAAATTATGAAGTTTGACTGTAAATTGGCCACAATTGACTTTTTCCCCAATATAGTTGATTTTTAGGTCAACCGATCAATTGACTGAGCAAAAATATGATCCAAGACTTAAAACTTGGCATGTGCAATCTTGAGGGTTCATAATGATCCATGAAAGTCATATGAGGCATTAAAAGTTCAATTATCCTTGTGCAATCTCAAACCCTAATTTTCAGTCACCATAGCTTAAGGAGGTGTCTTGAGCTGATCAATCCTTGTACGCTCTTGAACCAAAGGAGATCTTGTGAGAAAATATTTGATAAATGAGAGGGAAAATTTTGGGGTACAACAGATTTGGATTTGCAAAATGTTCGAAAACATTGATTAATGTAAGTTGTTTCTTCAAATAAAATTTAATTTTTCATATTGTTATTTTGTAAATCAATTTGACAGGCTACAAGTTCAAAGAGGGATAAGTGAAACAAACAGTTGATATTAGATATGATAACAACATGATGAAAGGTGTAAAAAGAATCACAAAAATAAGATGAAAGGTGCAAAAATAATCACAAAAATAATATCTCAAACTCAATCACAGCAACTAAACAACGACATATAACTTTCAAAACTTTGCTAAGTAGAACAACTAAACAACAACAACAACTCAAAAACAACAATCTCAACAAAACTACAACAATGTCAACAATAAACCTATTACATATTTATCTCAACAAAAACAATAACATATAACATTCAATCTCAGTCTAAACAACAACAACATTAAACTTTTAAGGTTTCGGGTCTCAACAATAATCACAACGACAACAACAACATTAATGTAACAAGAGTACTGATGTTTCATATACAAGATATGTGAAGAAGAATTCAAATAAATGATTTTGTTCTTTCGTTCTTGCAAGTATCGAACGAGAGCCCTAAACACATATCATATTCGTATTTCTTTGTTTCTTTATGAGTTGGAGAAGATATGGATACAAAGTTATGATATGATAGTAAATGAGTTGATGATGATAAGTGTTTAGGGCTCTCATTGTTAATGGAGATGATACACTTCGTTAGAATTCTGGATATATAGTTTTAGGCAAGTGAAACTAAAGAGACCTGCAAACTAATATATATATATATATATATATATATATATATATATATATATATATATATATATATATATATATATATATATATATATATATATATATATATATATATATATATATATATATATATATATATATATATATATATATATATATATATATATATATATATATATATATATTGTTGTACCCCAAAATTTTCCCTCTCATTTATCAAGATTTTCCTCACAAGACTTCTTGGACTCAAGACAAGATTAGGGTTTGGTCAGCTCAAGACATCACCTTGCACTGATAACCTGAAATTAGGGTTTGAGTTTGCACAAGGATTTTTAGACCATCAATGCTTCATGTGACTTTAATACACCATCTTAGACCCCTAAGATTGCTTATGTTAAGTTCCAAGCCTTGAATCATACTTTTGCTCAGTCAATTGGACAGTTGACCTAAAAATCAACTGTATTGGGGAAAAAGTCAACCATGGCCAATTTACAGTCAAACTTCATAATTTTTTATCCACAACAAAATTTTAGACTCATATGTACCATTTGATCAAGTTTGGATCACAACTCCTCAAGAAATTTGATCAAATCATCAAAAGGGCAAAATGGTCAAAATTAGGGTTTTGACTGAGAAAGGGTAATTTCTGATTTTTTTTTAACCTAGCCAATGACCAATTGGGTTCAAGCATGATTTCAAGGACTCAATAGCATCATCTTGACCTAATCACATAGTTCAAAAGATCTCAAGTTCATTGGATTGACAGATGAATTTTGCAGTCAACTGATCAAAAGTCAACTGTACACTGAAAAGTCAAACTTTGACTTTTTGGTCAAAAATCAAGTTCCAAGGGTCATAATTCATCAAGATATGTCAAAATATGAAACTTGGTCACCAAGAAAACCAATTTTGAAAATAAAGGTTTTTAATTTGAAAATTTTCATAACTTAGAATTTTTCTAAGTATGGAAATTTTCTTATTTTTTTCCCAACTTTTCACCACTTTTTCACCATGATGCAATTGGATTCAAAGAAAACTCCCAAAATGAAAGTTGTAGTCCTCCATGAAATATACAAATTTAATCACAAAGTTTTCCCAAAAGATTCTTGGATCTCATGTTATGAATTTGTGAATAGAGGTCCATGAACTAAATGACCGTGAAAATTTGCCCTAATTTAGGCAGGTTTTTGACCCAACTTCATGGACATTTTTCACCTAGTTCCAAGAGGTATCTCAAAATGAATTTCAAATATGGATTGTAGAGCATGTTGCAAGCTTTCCAAAATGTCCAAGAACTCTCCAAGATCATTTGTGGTTAGGGAGAATCGAAGAATAGAATAGGCATTTTATCACTTTTGTTCATGCCATTTCCACAAAGTGTCAAGTTGCAAATCTGATCTTGGATGCTTGTACCTTGCATTACAGGTCCTAAACTCATTCTACACACCATAATTAAATGCAAACTCAGTGGATAAAGGCTTTGTTTTCACTTTTGAAGCATTGTACAAGTTGTAATTCCATTTTTGGCCATAAGTGCACATTGCCATTTTCATAAAGGCAAGCTTTTGCAACTTTATCATTCTTGAGCCTTGGAGTTGTTTCTTTGGTACAAACAACTTCCACATATATCAAGAAATGTATACCAACTCTCTGCAGCTAGCAAGCAAGTACAGGCTTGTTAGCATGGTTACTTCAACTTTTCTTAAAATGCAAGAAAGTTGGCCAAAAGTTCAGAACTTGTACAAGCTGATAAAGAGTGGACTTTGTATCATTCTGTACATATTCACAAACTTATCATAAGCTAGGACACGAATTGATAGCATCCAAAACTCTCCCAAATAAAAAAAATCCATTTTTTTTCCAAACATACAGCAGCTCTACAAAATCATTGCCAACTTCATTTTGGCTCGTGCGTTTTTCCCTTTAACATTTGAAACACTTTATCCACATCATATCAAAGCAGTCCAAGCATTCATCTTCCATCTGTGAGCGTTGTTTCAGCCATTGCCATTTTCACTTTGGAAGCTTGCAAATTGACTTCTACAGAGAGTTCTGGACATCCACAAAGCAAGCTAGGTATTGGAATAGGTTGAAGGAACTTCAAGGAAGCTCACACGATCCTCAGGCCTCACTCAAAGTCCCCACATTGTCATATCCAAATCCAACTGAAGGAGGTATTTTTCAAAACTCTATCTCTCTATTTAGGCATCCTCAAGCCACGATTTGTGAAGAAAAAATGTAGCCCTTATCTTGGTGAAGCTGTACATATGCATACTTTCCATTTATATTAACCATGTTGTGAGAATTTGAAGTTTGAAGTGCATGAAATAATTAGGTCACGAATTAGGGCTAATTAAATTCTCTCTGATCTTTGAGAGTTAGGTTACAAATTTTATATCATTGGAATCGTGAGATTACAAGCTACATGTTTTATGTTATGGGTTTTTGTTTTTATGCAAGCAATAGCAAGAAACAGGTTTGTACATGATGCGCGCGCAGAGCTAAAGTACAGGGACGAAGATGATTGGCCTAGGGCTTTTTGGTGCGCTGGGCTGTTTTTGTTTTTACTTTTCACACCTCCCTGACCACTATTTGCACCCCGTGACCTATTTTGTTTTATTTTTTCATATTTTCTCATATTTTTATGTTTATTGATTTTAATAATTTTTTCTGAACATTAAAAAATCACAAAAATAATTTCTTAATTTGTTGCAATTTTATTTTTATTTTTTTTTTACATAGAAAATAGCTTATTAGAATAAATAGAACTTATTTTCTTATAATAAATTGTAAATACATTTAATAAATACTATACATTTTTATTTTATTATTTTTACACAAAAAATATTTATTTTCATACATATTTTAATTTTTAATATTTGTACATAATATTACTCATTATTTTCTTGTATAAAAATGGACAAAATAAAAATATAGGACATATATATATTTTAATTAAAAACTAGGGTTTCACCCTTTCAAAAATAACAATATTATTTTTCCTTATTTTCTAGGGTTAATTAATTTTATTTTCTCATACAAAAAATTAAATACAAAACATTTTTGCATAAATACATTTTTATTGAATTTTTAATATTTGTATATTTATTTAATTTGCACATAATTCAATTGGGTTGTAATAGTATTTTAGGGTTTATATTTGTGCAATATCCCCAGTCAAAAACTTGTATCCCCCCTCCCATAATAATTGTTGTAATAGCTTAGTTTACATTTACGCAATTTATCGCATTTATACCATGCTTAGTAAAACTAGGGTTTGCATGATAAGACCAAAAACAAAACAAATAGAAAAGACCTATCCAAGACAAAACAAATGCATGAAAAATGACACACATTGCACACAAGCACCCTTAGGATTTCACCCACTTGGTTGCCTAAAACAAATGGCCATGTTACGCATGCGAAGTATCTTGGCAAAACAAAACAAAACAAAATAAGATCATAGTCCCTCGATGACGCTATCAAAAGGTTGCCTAAAAAATGATCTTGGTCCCTCAAACATGCTAAGATACTTGGCAACATTGCTATCATGGTCATACGATGACCCACGCCCGTCCCGTTTATATCCAAAGATAGGGTTGTTTACCAAATCAATGGTAAATCAACAATGTCAAAGGAATAAAAATGCATAGGAAATACATTTGAGTAGGTAGATAGCTTTTAAGTTACTTGCTCCATTTCAAAACAATCCTTGCTATTTTCAAAAACAAACACACACACACATCTTTAAAACATTTCCAAACAAAACATTGAAACATTTTTCAAAAGACAAACATCTTTGTATACATTATTATAAACGAGAATCATTACAAAGATCGCCTAAACGATGGCCTCTTTTTCAAAATACTTTCAAAACCACACCAAACACAGAGCACCATTTCAAACAATTTCAAAAGCAAAGCAAGTGATCTAAGCAAGTAACTAAGAGCCCATGGAAAACCATGGATGAAAAGGGTGCTAGCACCTTCCCTTTTCATAGTCTACCCCCATAACTCAAGAAAACATCTCAAAGGTCTTTCCTGTGCTTTTTTACCTTTCCTTTTGGATAAAATAAAAGTCGGTGGCGACTCTTGCTAAACCGCGACATTTGCGACAAAACGCAAAACCTCAAGTCAGTTCTCCCACCGTATCACAGAACTGGCGACTCTGCTGGGGACAATTATAAAAGTGGGGTTACCTTAGGGTTTAGATCACCTTTATTTGCTTACAATTGTTTGATTTGTTTGCTTTATACTTTTGTTCTATTGTTTGGGTTTGAATCCTCCACCCGGATTTGGGAAACATTATAGGTAAATAGCAATACGTTGTGGAAACTGTGCGGGGTATACCGACACGGTCTAAGCAATAGTTATGTTAGTGTGACATATTTGTGGGTACTGGTAGCCTTTGAGTCAATCAAAGAGAATACGGGGTCGCTGAGTGATGTCATGAAGCACTAACGAACTTCTAGAACCTTTACTTGACCAACTTGGCCTTTTAGGATGTACTGAGATGACCGGCTTTGGTGCAGTCCGAAGTTGGTAGATACTCGATACTACACTCATTGAGGGTTGGTTCCTTGGAATATTTTGGTCGCCGGTAAGAGGCTTGAATTGAAACAATGAACAAGGAAACAATCTGGTGATATTTAGCTCCTTAGAACCCAGTTACTATTTCTAGGACAGGTTGAGCTAACTAAACTTCAAGAGGGTACTTACCTATGAAACCCCATGCAAGCCTAAACTGGGAACTTGTGTGATTTGCTTGTACATATATACTTGTGCATAACATCATGGACATCATGAACATCATATGCATCCACTAACCATTTCAAGGATTTTAGGAAATTCATCTTTGTTCTTGTTTTGTAGGTTATGGCTTCACTTCACAGGAAAACTATCCAAGTCAACCTTGTAAGAATTCCTCGACAACTCAAGGAGCTAGCTTTAAGGATTCCTGAGAACTCTCCATTCACCTAGAGGCATGGTCGTCTACTCAAATTGTTCACTTCCAACACAGAGGAAGACATGATGAAAGTTCTCTTCCAGTTCTTTGACCCTTTGCACCACTGCTTCACATTTCCTGACTACCAGCTTGTGCCCACTTTGGAAGAATTCTCTCAACTCTTGAGAATTCCTATTCTCAATCAACTACCTTTCAACGGTACGGAAAGAGATCCAAAGCCAGAAGAGATTGCTCAAGCTCTGCACTTGCACTCATCTGATGTCACAACCCATTGGGAAACTAGAAGTGGTGTCAAAGGCTTCTTGGCAAAGTTCTTGTTTGAGAAGGCCCAAAGCTGTTGGAACTCCTTGGACTTACAAGGTTTTGAGGATATTGTAGCTCTTCTCATCTATGGGATGGTCTTGTTCCCTAACCCTGACCAACTCATAGATGTGAGTGCTGTCAAAATCTTCATATCATGCAATTTGGTGCCTACATTGCTTGGGGATATCTTACACTCTTTTCACACTCGTACAATAAGGAAAAGAGGTGTTCTCATGTGTTGCACTCCTCTCCTGGCAAGATGGTTAATTTCTCATCTTCCCCAATCAGTCTTGAAGAATGAGCAAGGTTTGAGGTGGTCACAAAGTTGATGACACTTACACATTCAGATATTCATTGGTGTTCTCGATCCAAAGAGAGTGTTATCATCGTCGACCGTTGTGGGGAATTCCCTAATGTCCCCCTACTTGGCATTAGGGGGCATCACCTACAACCCTTGATTGGCTCTAAGACAGTTTGGTTATGCCCGAAGGGATGGCCCACATGACATGCTGATTCAAGGCCTGGTTTTCGACTTCGACAACGACAATCAAAGACTTCGTCAAAGGTTCATCCGAGCTTGGAGGATGCCAAACAAGGTAGACAGTAAGACCTTGGGACACAAGAATTCCATCCCTCTTGAGCCTTACCTCAAGTGGGTACGAACCCGCGCCCAAAGTCTTATGATGCCTTACCCCTCCATTCTCCCAGTGATTATAGAGCCTGTTAAAGAAGGAGAGGTTCCATACACTATCCTACATCCCGACATGCCAACATCACTCGAAGATCTGCAAAGGAGTTGGATACAGCTCAAGGGAGAACGCGATACTTTCGAAGCCCAATTCTACGCAAGCGAGAAGAAGGTTTTGGAACTCACTCGGTTACTTCACGAAGAGCAGACTCTCAACACCTACATTGCACCAAAGAGGATGCGCAACGTCTTTTTATCTTAGAATTTTGTATTATTTTTCCCTAGGGGCATTGATATACTCACAAATTCTATTTTATTAATATAACGTGTGTTCCTTTTTGTTTGACACAAATTTGAATTTTTCAAATCCTTTAAAACATTGCATGAATACATATCATGCATCATGAGCATAACAGGTCTTTGCAAGAAGTTTCCTCATCCCTCTGCTGTTTATTTCAGCAAAATGGATCTTGAACAAACGGTTAAAGACATGCAAGCTCAGAATTCACAATTTCAACAGTTACTCCTGACCTTGGCCAAGGGGCAGGAGGAGCTCAAGACTCTGCTAGAAAAAGAAAAAGAGAAAAAGAAGAAGAAGCCAGCTGGTGTGGTTCTTATGGGCAGAAGGTTCCAAGGACAAGCTAGAAGGACCTTGGAATTTCCATTTACCTTTGAGGAAGGGGAGAGAAAAGGTAAGGAGACGGCAATACCATCTGATTCTGAAGCAGAAGAAGAGGAAGAAGAGGATTACTCCAAACAACAATACCCTCCAGCGGATGACAAATACAAAAACCTGGAAGAACGTCTAACTGCTATGGAGATACAGAGAGTACCCGGGCTGGATTTCGAGGATTTAGGGTTGGTGTCTGGAATAGTAATCCCACCTAAGTTTAAGGTGCCTTTTTTTCTAAGTATGACGGGGTGTCTTGTACCAAGATGCACCTCCGCTCATATGTCATAAAGATGCAGCCACATTTTGCGGACAAAGACTTGTGGGTTCACTTTTTTCAGGACAGTTTATCAGGGACGCAGTTGGATTGGTTCTACCAGTTGGAAAGGGCTGATGTGCATAATTGGGAAGACTTGGCAGCAGCTTTCTATAAACAGTATCAATACAATGCCGATTTAGCACCGACCCGTACTCAACTCCAGAGTATGGCTATGGTGTCCAATGAGGGCTTCAAAGACTACGCGCAAAAGTGGAGGGATTTAGCCGGAAGGGTGCAACCAACTTTATCTGAAAGAGAGCTAGTGGACATGTTACTGGGAACTCTATCAGGTCCTTTCTTTAATCACCTGATTAGAAGCTCCTCTGCAGGTTTCACTAAATTGATTTTAACTGGCGAGAGGGTGGAAGCCGGTATTAGAAGCGGGAAAATTTAGAAGGACGCGTCTACCTCTGCTGCTGTAAAAAAGCCCTTCACTGGAAAGAAGGAAGTGTCTGATGTCTATGCACAGAGAAATCAGGGAAGAACCGAACGACGACCAACAGTGGGGGCCGTTATGATTCAAAAGCCTGCACCAGACCAGCCGAGAAACAATCAGCCGAGAAATAACCAGCAAAGGGTGGAAAGGCTTGTACGGCAATTCACCAAGATTAACATGACTCCAGCTCAAGTCCTACCACATCTTTTGAAGTTGAATCTGGCCATGTTAAAAGAGGCCCCTAAAAATCCCAATACTACATCGCCACATTACCATCCGAATGCCAGGTGCGCATATCATTCTGAAAGTCCAGGGCACGACACCAACAACTGTTGGGCTCTGAAGAACAAGATTCAAGATCTGATAGACGCTAAGGAAGTTGAATTTGAAGCTCCTGAGAAACCGAATGTTATTTCTGCTCCAATGCCTAAGCATGGACACAATGCCAATGCTGCTGAGGAAGATCTGTTTGTTTCTACTGTGGATGAACTGTTAACTCCGCTCCTGACCATCAAGTTGAATTTGTTAAAAGCTGGAATATTCCCAGGATGTGACAAAGATTGCCATGTTTGCTTATCCTCATCATTTGACTGCCCTCTGTTGAAAAAAGGTATCCAACAACTGATTGATAACCAGGAAATTTTGTTTGAGAAAGATCCTATTTCACCCGTTCCAGTTAAAGAAGTTTCAATAATAACCATCTACGCCAATCCTTCCAGGGTTCCTAAAAAACCTATTAGGATTACATCTGCTCCAATGACTACTCCGTTGAAGATAACAATGCCCGAGCCTGCCCCATACAAATCAGATAAAATGGTGCCATGGAATTATGGTGGAGAAATCTACTACCATGGTGTCAAACAGATTGAACAGGCCGTTGAAGACGAGAGCTCTGAAGAGGACAATTCTGACATCAGTAACATTGCCGGAACAAGCAAAATTACCCGTAATGGAAGAATTTTCTCTCCAGAGATTGCGCCTCCAAAGGCAGTCTTTGGACTCGTGGTCGTTCCGAAGATTACATTTGTACCAGTGATTACGCCTGCAAGTGTATCTACCGACAAAGAAGACAATACAATTCCTATCCCTACTTCCACTGCTGAGAATAAAGGAAAGAATGTTCAAGAGGAGCCTGTCCTGACGAAGGCTCAATCACTAGTTGTTCCTGAGACATCCAAGAAGGAGATGGAAGAAATCCCGAGGATCATTAAGAAAAGTGATTATGATGTAGTTGAAAAATTGGGGCAGACCCCCTCCAAAATCTCTATGTTAGCCTTGCTGCTTTGCTCTGAGGCACATGCTAAAGCTTTGGTAAAATTTCTGAAGACAGCTCATGTGCCGCAAGAGACGTCTGTGTATCAATTCCAAGAGTGTGTGGCCAGTTTGACAGCTGACAATGGCCTGGGTTTCTCTGATGCTAACTTGACATCCAAAGGGAGAAAACACAACGACGCACTACATGTCTCAGTGGAGTGTAGGGGAACCACCCTAGCCCATGTTTTGGTTGATACTGGATCATCTTTAAATGTCTTACCAAAGAAAGCCCTGGATAGATTGGATTGTGAGGGGCTGACATTAAAACCCAGCAACATAATTATGAGAGCATTTGACGGCTCTAAAAGGATGGTCCATAGGGAGGTGGACATCCCGATCAAGGTGGGTACTCAGACATTCAATTTGACATTCTATGTGATGGACATTCGTCCTTCTTACTCTTGCCTTTTGGGACGCCCCTGGATTCACAACACCGGTGTTGTCACCTTCACTTTGCATCAGATGTTGAAGTACCCCGTCCAAGGGAAGATCAGAATTGTCCATGGTGAAGAGGAATACATGATTAGTCATCTAAATTCATTCCGATATATGGAATTGGATGGCGAATTCATTGAAACCCCTTTCCAACATTTTGAAGAAGTCTCTCAGGAAATAGCGGCGACCAGAGCGGTATCCTCAACTCCTGTGATCCCAAGACCTCCACCTCGGATGTCTTCTCTAAAAGATGCAAAGGCATTAGTGGAAGAAGGCGGAAGCACCGTCTGGGGGCAGCTTCCATACATCCCTTACAAATCAGACAAATTTGGCTTGGGGTTTACCTTAACTTCTCAGAAGGCCGTGCGCCGCGCCCGTGCTGGAGGGCCACCTGTGAAGATCAGCCACCAAGGGGTTAATGCACTAGAGGACAGTGAAGAAGAGGGCAGCCAGAAAGACTGGATATTTCCTACTGTTGGCGGAGGACTGTGCAACTGGGAAGCAAAAGACTTTGTCCCGATTACTTTCATATCTCAGTAATTTATCTTTTCCATTTCTGTTGGATCTGTAATAATTCACAAACAATTCGTACTTTTTCAACCTTGTGTCTTACCCGAGGCACATAGGTCCATTTGTAAGGGTTCTTATTTCATTTTCATATGTCATTTAATGAATCATGGACGCTTTTTCATATATAAACCTTTTTGTGCTCATTGTCTTTCTTTTACATTTTGTTGTTTTAAGATGGCTATACCCTTACACACACCCATACTCACAAATGCAGGTACCCTTCCATTCCGGAACCCATGGGTAACGATACTGCTATAGCCTTCAGTGACTCTGAAGATCTGATCTACCAAGCCGAATACGAAGGTGAGGAAGATTGTGAGGTGCCTGGGGAATTGGCCAGACTTCTACAACAAGAGGAAAGAGCTATTCAACCTCATGAAGAGCTGTTGGATACAATCAACTTGGGCACCGAGGAAGACAAAAAGGAAATTAGAGTGGGTGCCAATCTGGAGCCGAGTGTCAAGGAGCGCCTAATTCAGTTGTTGCATGACTATGTTGAGATCTTTTCCTGGTCATACGAAGACATGCCGGGACTTGATACAGACATCGTGGTACACCATCTACCCACAAGAGAAGATTGTCCATCGGTGAAGCAAAAAGTCCGCCGCATGAGACCTGACATGTCAGAGAAGATCAAAGCAGAGGTTATGAAACAGTTCAATGCTGGATTTCTGGCTGTTACTTCCTATCCATAATGGGTTGCTAACATTGTTCCCGTGCCTAAAAAGGACGGAAAAGTCAGAATGTGCGTGGACTACAGAGATTTAAATAGGGCCAGCCCTAAAGATGACTTTCCACTTCCGCACATCGATATCCTGGTTAACAATACAGCTCAGCACAAAGTATTTTCTTTCATGGACAGATTCTCAGGCTATAACCAGATCAAAATGGCACCTGAGGACATGGAGAAAACTACATTTGTTACACAGTGGGGTACGTTCTGCTACAAAGTGATGCCATTCGGACTGAAGAATGTCGGGGCAACCTATCAATGCTCCATGGTAGCTTTGTTTCATGATATGATACATCATGAGATAGAGGTCTACGTAGATGACATGATAGCCCGATCACAAAATGAAGAAGAACACCTTGATCACTTACAAAAGTTGTTTGTCAGGTTGAAGGAGTACAAGCTAAGGTTGAACCCGAACAAGTTCACATTCGGAGTCTGGTCCGGTAAACTCTTGGGTTTCATTGTCAGCAACAAAGGCATCGAGGTTAATCCTGCCAAAGTCAAAGCTATACAAGAAATGCCTGATCCTCGCACTGAGAAGGAAGTCAGAGGTTTTTTGGGATGCCTAAACTACATTGCTAGGTTCATTTCTCACCTAACATCTACTTGTGAGCCAATCTTCAAGCTGTTGAAGAAAGATCAGGTAGTTAGATGGAATGATGACTGTCAGGTTGCTTTCGATAAAATCAAGGAGTATTTTCTAGAGCCTCCTATCTTGATGCTGCCAGTCGAAGGAAGACCGCTAATCATTTATTTGACCGCCTTGGAGAATTCAATGGGGTGCATATTGGGACAGCATGACGAGTCTGGCTGAAAAGAGCATGCCATTTATTACCTTAGCAAAAAGTTTACCGACTGTGAAACCAAATATTCACTGCTCGAGAAAACTTGTTGCGCTCTAGTATGGACTGCTCGTCGTCTAAGACAGTATATGTTGACTCATACCACTTTGCTGATATCTAAGATGGATTCAATAAAATACATCTTCGAAAAGCCCGCTTTGTCTAGAAGGATAGCTAGATGGCAGATGATCCTAACAGAGTATGACATACAGTACATGACCCAAAAAGCTATAAAGGGCAGTGTGCTAGCTGATCATCTGGCTCATCAAGCTGTAGAAGATTATCAATCCATGAAGTTTTACTTCCCTGACGAAGACATCATGACACTGGACAATATTGAAGATTTTAGACCATATGACGGACCTGAACAAGGATCCCGATGGACCCTGTACTTTGATGGGGAATCCAATGCACTTGGTAACGGTATCGGCGCGGTACTCATATCCCCAGAAGGTTGCCATACTCCTTTTACCGCCAGACTTTGCTTCAACTGTACGAACAACATGGCAGAGTACGAAGCATGCATCTTTGGACTCAAGGCCGCCATAGACTTGGGAATCAAATCCTTAGTCGTGTTTGTGGATTCAGCTTTGGTCATCAGTCAGATCAAAGGAGAGTGGGACACTAAGCATCATAACCTTATCCCTTACAAAGAACATGTTTTGACATTGTTACCACATTTCGAGCAGATTACCTTCGAGCACTTCCCGCGGGAAGAAAATCAGCTAGCAGATGCTCTAGCTACAATGTCATCCGTGTTTAAACTTAATTGGGATAATGAAGCTCCCCAGATCACCATTGAACGGATGGACGAACCAGCGCACTGTCACGAGATTAATACCGAAGAAGTATTGGACCAGCCTTGGTTTCATGAAGTCAAAAGGTATCTCGAGGCTCAAGAATACCCTGAAGGAGCTTCAGTCAATGACAAAAAGATCTTAAGGAGATTCACAGCTAAGTTCTTCCTAAGTAATGGCATCCTGTACAAACGCAATCATGATTCTATTTTACTCCGTTGTGTGGACAAGATTGAAGCTGAAAGGATTATGGTTGAATTGCATGAAGGCACCTTTGGCACTCACTCTAGCGGGCATACGATGGCAAAGAAGATTCTACGGGCAGGCTATTATTGGTCTACCATGGAAGCAGACTGCTATCAAGACTCCCGGACTTGTCATAAATGTCAAATCTATGCAGACAAGGTACACGTGCCCCCAGTTCCTCTAAATGTCTTAACAGCTCCTTGGCCCTTCGCTATGTGGGGAATCGACATGATTGGGGAGATCAATCCTACAGCATCCAATGGACACCACTTCATTCTAGTGGCCATTGACTATTTCACCAAGTGGGTCGAAGCAGCTTCCTTCGCATCCATTACTAAGAATGTGGTTGCCCGCTTCATCAAGCAGAATCTTATTTTCCGGTACGGTATCCCCGAAAGGATCATCACTGATAACGGTACGAACCTTAACAATACTATGATCACCGCCTTGTGCGAGCAGTTCAAGATTCAACATCACAATTCATCCCCCAATCGGCCAAAGATGAATGGTGCAGTTGAAGCTGCGAACAAAAACATTAAAAAGATCATACAGAAAATGACGGTCACCTACAAGGACTGGCATGAGATGCTACAGTTTGCTCTCCACGGGTACCGTACCATGGCTCGCACATCAACTAGGGAAACACCCTATTCATTGGTTTATGGAATGGAGGTTGTTTTACCCATTGAGGTTCAGATCCCCTCTTTGAGAATCATGAAGGATGCAGGTTTGAGTGAAGACGATTGGATTCAAACCCGACTTGATCAGTTGAACTTAATTGACGAAAAGAGACTTACTACTGTTTTCCATGGTCAGACGTATCAAAAACGCATGATCAAGGCTTTCAACAAGAAAGTCAGATGCCAAGTGTATCAAGTTGGGGATCTAGTGATCAAGCGCATCATTTTTCCACAAAGTGATCCCAGGGGCAAATGGACTCCTACCTATGAAGGACCATTTGTGATCAAGAACATCTTTTCTGGTGGGGCAATGATCTTAACCACCATGGACGGCGACGACCTGCCACACCATGCGAACACAGACATAGTCAAAAGATACTATGCATAAGAGACCCGCTAGGTTGACACACCTAGGCAAAACAAGGGCATCCCGGCGAACCAAAAGGTTCGGGGGAAAATTAGGGATAAAATAAAAAAAAATTGTACACCCGACAAGTTGAAAACCCGAAAGGGCAACTTGGGCAAAAAAGGGTTTCCCGGTGGATCGAAAACCCGAAAGGGAGGTCCAGGCAAAAGTTAGGGAATTAAAGCGTATGATTATGTCTCGTCGGATCATTTTAAGGACAATTTCTTCACAGACAAACCTGGAGCTTCTGATTAATCCAATTATCTTTGGACGAAGCAACAAATGGACAAAATATTCGGAGATACGAAGGCTATAGCGGAATGGGAACCCCATTGGATTTTTACACATAGTTAGCTTTCTTTGTATAAAAATTTTCTTACTTTTATGACACTATCCTCTTACTAGGATGCATGTCTCCTTTGTACAAAACACTTATTCAAAGCAAATACAAAGATATCTCTTTCAAAGTATAGAAAAACTATTTGCCTTTTTCTTTTACACTTGTGTTTTTATTTGCAAAAAATGTCCAATGATTCATTGATGAACATATGCATTTGAACATAATTACTGTTTACAAATAAACAAAGTGGAAAAGAACAATTCCTGACAGGTTGAAAGAATAGGAAAACGTCTTTAGGTTATTCCAGGGGCAATCCCTACAGTACATCATTAAGATCCCCAGCGGAGCTAAAACTTTCAATCCCCAGTGGAGCCATAACTTCAAACTACCAATCCCCAGCGGAAACCATCCAGTTTCTCTAAATTCCCCAGCAAGTTGTATTGAAGCCTGAAAATCAACCAGATAGCAGTTAACTTTTGTCTCTCCCCAACCTAGAATAATTCCCCAGTAGAGTGGCAGACAATCCAAACTCCTGGACCTACTCCCCAGTAGTAAGCCTTCTTCCCCATAGAGTTTTTATTGCTTCCCAACAGAATGAAGATTCTCGTTCTTAATTCCCCGCAGAAGTCATCAGAGTTCTCTCTATTCCCCAGAAGAACAAGGATTCCCATTGTGTAATCCCCGGTAGAAGTCATCGAAATTCTATGGATTCCCCAAGCGGAGTACTCAAGCAGTATATGGCATTGCTCGTAGCAGATTTTTTGTCAATACTCCAACTTCAAGACATGAAGGATCCCTATATCCCCGGGAAAGTCATCAAGGATTTTTAATCCCCAACAGTCGCCAAGGACTTCTCATCCTCATCAATCAAGGATTTTTAATCTCTAGCAGCAGTCAAGGATTTATTTTCTGCAGCAAGACAGCTAATCAGCTTACATGTGTATACATCACATTCATCATAAACATTGATAAAGCACATTTATTGCATCATACATTTCATGCAACATAACTTTGTGTTTCGGCTAACATTTTACCCTTTTCAGGATAAGATTAACTACTATCATTAACAATGTTCAAAGATTTCAGATACAGTACAGATACACTCCAGACACGGAAGTCATTATGCTACTCATTCAGATCTCAACTTTAGAAACAGTTCAGATATGCTCCAGATACGGAAGCCATCCTGATACTCATTCAGATTCAGATTTCAGATGTACTTCAGATACACTCCAGACACGAAAGTCATTCTGCTACTCATTCAAACCTCAACATCTTTCATATACAGTCCAGATACGCTCCAAACGGAAGTCATTCTGTCACTTATTCAGATCCTAGTCGAGATACGCTCCAGATACGGTTGCCATTCTGTCGCTCATTCAAATTTCAACTATCAAATTACAGTATAAATACACTCCAGACACGGAAGTCATTCTGTCACTTATTCAGATCCTAGTCCAGATACGCTCCAGATACGGTAGTCATTATGTCACTTATTCAGATCTTAGTCCAGATACGCTCCAGATACGGTTGCCATTTTGTCACTTATTCAAATTCTAGTCCAGATACGCTCCAGACATGGTTGCCATTCTGATTCAGATTTCAAGATACAGTACGGATACACTCCAGATACGGAAGTCATTCTGTTACTCATTCAGATTTCAGCTCGGATATGCTCCAGACACAGACGCTATTTTATTGCTCATACAGACTCAATCTCTAGATACAGTCCAGATACGTTCCAGATACGGATACCATTCTAATACTCATTCTTTTGACTTATAACTTACAATCCAACAAACTCTCTTGGATGGCATCTTTAATCCTATCTCCAACAAGATTCTATCACATCTCCAAATGGCATCTTTAAGCCCATTCTCTCAACTACATTTCGTCGAGTGCAAATTTACGGGCACTCTAGTGTCCAATCATCTTTTACCTTCGAGTCACGTACGGCAAAACTCGCCAATCTAACTCTTAAGGTTCAAGAAGATTCAACAGGGGCAGCTATTGTACCCCAAAATTTTCCCTCTCATTTATCAAGATTTTCCTCACAAGACTTCTTGGACTCAAGACAAGATTAGGGTTTGGTCAGCTCAAGACATCACCTTGCACTGATAACCTGAAATTAGGGTTTAAGTTTGCACAAGGATTTTTGGACCATCAATGCTTCATGTGACTTTCATACACCATCTTGGACCCATAAGATTGCTCATGTTAAGTTTCAAGCCTTGAATCATACTTTTGCTCAGTCAATTGGACAATTGACCTAAAAATTAGTTGTATTGGGGAAAAAGTCAACCATGGCCAGTTTATAGTCAAACTTCATAATTTTTGATCCACAACAACATTTTAGACTCATATGTACCATTTGATCAAGTTTGGATCACAACTCCTCAAGAAATTTGATCAAATCATCAAAAGGGCAAAATGGTCAAAATTAGGGTTTTGACTGAGAAAGGATAATTTCTGATTTTCTAACCTAGCCAATGACCAATTGGGTTCAAGCATGATTTCAAGTACTCAATAGCATCATCTTGACCTAATCACATAGTTCAAAAGATCTCAAGTTCATTGGATTGACAAATGAATTTTGCAGTCAACTAATCAAAAGTCAATTGTACACTGAAAAGTTAAACTTTGACTTTTTGGTCAAAAATCAAGTTCCAAGGGTCATAATTCATCAAGATATGTCAAAATATGAAACTTGGTCACCAAGAAAACCAAGTTTTAAAATTAGGGTTTTGAATTTGAAAATTTTCATAACTTAGAATTTTTCTAAGTATGGAAATTTTCTTTTTTTTTCCCAACTTTTCACCACTTTTTCACCATGATGCAATTGGATTCAAAGAAAACTCCCAACATGAAAGTTGTAGTACTCCATGAAATATACAAATTTTATTCACAAAGTTTTCCCAAAAGATGCTTGGATCTCAAGTTATGAATTTGTGAATAGAGGTCCATGAACTAAATGACTTAGTGAAAATTTGCCCTAATTTAGGCAGGTTTTTGACCCAACTTCATGGACATTTTTCACCTAGTTACAAGAGGTATCTCAAAATGCATTTCAAAGATGGATTGTAGAGCATGTTGCAAGCTTTCCAAAATTTCCAAGAACTCTCCAAGATCATTTGTGGTTAGGGAGAATCGAAGAAGAGAAATTGGCTTTTTATCACTTTTGTTCATGCCATTTCCACAAAGTGTCAAGTTGAAAATATGATCTTGGATGCTTGTACCTTGAATTACAGGTCCTAAACTCATTCTACACTCCATAATTAAATGCAAACTCATTGGATAAAGGCTTTGTTTTCACTTTTGAAGCATTGTACAAGTTGTAATTCCATTTTTGGCCAAAAGTGCACATTGCCATTTTCATAAAGGCAAGCTTTTGTAACTTTATCATTCTTGAGCCTTGGAGTTGTTTCTTTGGTACAAACAACTTCCACAGATATCAAGCAATGTATACCAACTCTCTGTAGCTAGCAAGCAAGCAATTACAGGCCTGTTAGCATGGTCACTTCAACTTTTCTTAAAATGCAAGAAAGTTGGCCAAAAGTTCAGAACTTGTACAAGCTGATAAAGAGTGGACTTTGTATCATTCTATACATATTCACAAACTTATCATAAGCTAGGACATGAATTGATAGCATCCAAAACTCTCCCAAACACAAAAACTCCATTTTCTGTCCAAACATACAGCAGCTCTGCAAAATCATTGCCAACTTCATTTCGGCTCGTGCGTTTTTCCCTTTAACATTTGAAACACTTTATCCACATCACATCAAAGCAGTCCAAGTATTCATCTTGCATTTGTGAGCCATGTTTCAGCCATTGCCATTTTCACTTTGGAAGCTTGCAACTTGACTTCTACAGAGAGTTCTGGCCATCCACAAAGCAAGCTAGCTATTGGAATAGGTTGAAGGAACTTCAAGGAAGCTCACACGATCCTCAAGCCTCACTCAAAGTCCCCACATTGTCATATCCAAATCCAGCTGAAGGAGGTATTTTTCAAAACTCTATCTCTCTATTTAGGCATCCTCAAGCCACGATTTGTGAAGAAAAAATGTAGCCCGTATCTTGGTGAAGTTGTACATATGCATACTTTCCATTTATATTAACCATGTTGTGAGAATTTGAAGTTTGAAGTTCATGAAATAATTAGGTCACGAATTAGGGTTGATTAAATTCTCTCTGATTTTTGAGAGTTAGGTTACAAATTTTATATCATTGGAATCGTGAGATTACAAGCTACATGTTTTATGTTATGGGTTTTTGTTTTTATGCAAGCAATAGCAAGATACAAGTTTGTACATGATGTGCGCGCAGAGCTGAAGGACAGGGACGAAGATGACTGGCCTTGGGCTTTTTGGTGCGCTGGGTTGTTTTTGTTTTTACTTTTCACACCTCCCTGACCACTATTTGCACCCCCTGACCTATTTTGTTATATTTTTTCATATTTTCTCATATTTTTATGTTTATTGATTTTAATAATTTTTTCTGAACATTAAAAAATCACAAAAATAATTTCTTAATTTGTTGCAATTTTATTTTATTTTTTATCATTTTTTTTACATAGAAAATAGCTTATTAGAATAAATAGAACTTATTTTCTTATAATAAATTGTAAATACATTTAATAAATACTATACATTTTTATTTTATTATTTTTACACACAAAATATTTATTTTCATACATATTTTAATTTTTAATATTTGTACATAATATTACTCATTATTTTCTTGTATAAAAATGGAAAAAATAAAAATATAGGACATATATATATTATTTTAATTAAAAACTAGGGTTTCACCCTTTCAAAAATAACAATATTATTTTTCCTTATTTTCTAGGGTTAATTAATTTTATTTTCTCATACAAAAAATCAAATACAAAACATTTTTGCCTAAATACATTTTTATTGCATTTTTAATATTTGTATATTTATTTAATTTGCACATAATTCAATTGGGTTGTAATAGTATTTTAGGGTTTATATTTATGCAATATCCCCATTCAAAAACTTGTATTCCCCCTCCCATAATAATTGTTGTAATAGCTTAGTTTACATTTATGCAATTTATCGCGTTTATACCATGCTTAGTAAAACTAGGGTTTGCATGATAAGACCAAAAACAAAAAAAAAATAGAAAAGACCTAATCCAAGACAAAACAAATGCATGAAAAATGACACACATTGCACACAAGCACCCTTAGGGTTTCACCCACTTGGTTGCCTAAAACAAATGGCCATGTTACGCATGCGAAGTATCTTGGCAAAACAAAATAATATCATAGTCCCTCGATGACGCTATAAAAAGGTTGCCTAAAACAAAATGATCTTGGTCCCTCAAACATGCTAAGATACTTGGCAACATTGTTATCATGGTCATACGATGACCCACGCCCGTCCCATTTATATCCAAAGATAGGGTTGTTTACCAAATCAATGGTAAATCAACAATGTCAAAGGAATAAAAATGCATAGGAAAGACACTTGAGTAGGTAGGTAGCTTCTAAGTTACTTGCTCCATTTCAAAACAATCCTTTCTATTTTCAAAAACAAACACACACACATCTTCAAAACATTTCCAAACAAAAAATTGAAACATTTTTCAAAAGACAAACATCTTTGTATACATTCTTACGAACGAGAATCATTATAAAGATCGCCTAAACGATGGCCTCTTTTTCAAAATACTTTCAAAACCACACTAAACACAAAGCACCATTTCAAACAATTTCAAAAGCAAAGCAAGTGATCTAAGCAAGTAACTAAGAGCCCATGGAAAACCATGGATGAAAAGGGTGCTAGCACCTTCCCTTTTCATAATCTACCCCCCAAATTCAAGAAAACATCTCAAAGGTCTTTCCTGTGATTTTTTACCTTTCCTTTTGGATAAAATAAAATTCGGTGGCGACTCTTGCTAAACCGCGACATTTGCGACAAAACGCAAAACCTCAAGTCAATTCTCCCACTGTATCACAGAACTGGCGACTCTGCTGGGGACAATTATAAAAGTGGGGTTACCTTAGGGTTTAGATCACCTTTATTTTCTTACAATTGTTTGATTTGTTTGCTTTACACTTTGGTTCTATTGTTTGGGTTTGAATCCTCCACCCGGATTTAGGAAACATTATAGGTAAATAGCAATACATTGTGGAAACTGTGCGGGGTATACCGACACGGTCTAAGCAATAGCTATGTTAGTGTGACATATTTGTGGGTACCGATAGCCTTTGAGTCAATCAAAGAGAATACGGGGCCGCTGAGTGATGTCATGAAGCACTAACGAACTTCTAGAACCTTTACTTGACCAACTTGGCCTTTTAGGATGTAGTGAGATGACCGGATTTGGTGCAGTCCGAAGTTGGTAGATACTCGATACTACACTCATTAAGGGTTGGTTCCTTGGAATATTTCGGTCTCCGGTAAGAGGCTTGAATTGAAACAATGAATAAGGAAACAATCTGGTGATATTGAGCTCCTTAGAACCCAGTTACTATTTCTAGGACAGGTTGAGCCAACTAAACTTCAAGAGGGTACTTACCTATGAAACCCCATGCAAGCCTAAACTAGGAACTTGTGTGATTTGCTTATACATATATACTTGTGCATAACATCATGGACATCATGAACATCATATGCATCCACTAACCATTTCAAGGATTTTGGGAAGTTCATCTTTGTTCTTATTTTGTAGGTTATGGATTCACTTCGCAGGAAAACTATCCAAGTCAACCTTGTAAGAATTCCTCCACAACTCAAGGAGCTAGCTTCAAGGATTCCTGAGAACTCTCCATTCACCGAGAGGCATGGTCGTCTACTCAACTTGTTCACTTCCAACACAGAGGAAGACATGATGAAAGTTATCTTCCAGTTCTTTGACCCTTTGCGCCACTGCTTCACATTTCCTGACTACCAGCTTGTGCCCACTTTGGAAGAATTCTCTCAACTCTTGAGAATTACTATTCTCAATCAACTACCTTTCAACGGTACAGAAAGAGATCCAAACGGGAAGAACATGTTATTGTTGCTCATGTTCCCGTTAGTTTTCCAAAAGGCACCTTTGGCACCTCTTTACTTCCTCTATATGCAAAACATGCTGCTAGGCATGTGTGGGAAAGAGGGGTATATTTATTTACTTTTGCATTACATTTGTTTCATATTAATTGAGTTGCGACTGATGTTGATATATTAATTTTTACAGGAGCGTGAAACGACAAAATATGTAAACCATACCACGAAGATTTTGATCCTAGAATAGAATGAAGACATGTGGTTTAAAGATGTACTTCGTTACTCTGAGTTGGCAGGTTTACGCACCACTTGATACATGACCATTAACAATGGCATGTTGGTGGCTTTTATGGGGAGATGGCTCAAGGAGACATAGTCTTTCCACATTCCTCGTGGTAAGATGGTCATCTCTCTTGATGATGTCTCATGCCTTCTGCATATTCCGATTAGGGAAATATAACTAAATTGTTCCCAAATCGGCATATCCGAGGCACTTGAAATGGTGGTAAACTATTTGGGAGCTGACCAAGGTGAATTAAAAAATGAGCTTGATGCCACGGGAGGGGCTCATTCTAGATTTTCACACCTGGCAGAACTGTACAAATACCAATTGGTTGCAGAAGTGGAGGCCAAAGGTGATGATTAGCAGGTTTTGTTCCATAGACAATGTCCATTGAGGTCATACTTTCTATACTTGGTTGGAATAATAATATTTATGGACAAAAGTGCAACATACGTCAATGTTGTCTACCTAGCATAATTTATCAACTTAAAGCAAATCCACAAGTACAACTGGGGCCACGTGTTTAGTTTATCTATATTCCAAACTAGGTGAAGCTTGTCTTTAGAAGACGAGACACGTGACTGAAAACTACACACAGTTTCCGGTAATTTATTTGAAACCTTTATTGTTACTAATATTTTCACAATGGCAGTGTCACACTTGTTACTAATATTTTAATCTTACTAATATTTTCACAGCGGTGATGTTACACTTGCATATCCAAGTGGGAACCTGAGATGGACTACATTAAGGATATGCCACGTGTTTGTGTTTTTGCCCCGTACAGAGGGAATCATGTGATACTCGTACATGGTGTTTATTGACCATATTGTAGCAGATGACATATGCTTTTATCCGTACGAAGGCCACTGTCAGACGAGTCTCTTGGATGACATAGCCTTCTAATCTAGATGGTGGGCTTGTAGGTTGCACTTGATATATCCACATCTGCCTGGGCGGGTCATGCTCCAGTTTGATTATGTTCAGATGATTCCAAGAAATCCCTATGTTTCTGCTCCTCTGAAAATCTACCGCATAGATCTTGATGTCATATTCGATGATTTCTAGAGTCATTTGGTACCAGATAAGGCACGCAGTATGCTAGCGAATGGACCATGGGTTTATGAACAGGGCTACATCCAATGATTATATCGAGTGTCACATTCTTACATGACACCAGATTCCATGGGAGCACCATCTAGACCGACGCATTAGGAGATATTGGAAGATGAGCGATCTAGGGATGACCACAGGGACGACTTGTTACCAATTTGTCAATGTATTGTGACAACTGCAAAAGATGCCTTGAGAGAGAAGGCATTGTGGTATTCTGGTATGGCCTACTTAACCATCTTACTTGAGGCACATAATTCCTTCAGGTACAGGCGTAGGCAAAGGAGAAACATGGGGTTAGAAATACACAGTAGTTTATTTTTATTATATTTTGGTAGCAGTTATATTTTCTGAACAAATTATGTATCATGGTAATGTTTTTTACTACTGGATTAATGTTTGGATTTTAATTTATATATGACATGTTTGAATTACATTAATATACTTAGCATGGTGTTAGTGTAAATGTCTTAAAAATATTAATTTAGGACATTTTTTGCTAAGAAAAAATTTCTCAAATGCTTTCGGGAGTTATTCCGGAGATGCATCTACGGATCACCCTTAAAAATTTACGAAGATGGATCTTCAGCCCATATTTTGATAAAATTGAGGTAGATAGTTCACTTGTGAAGAACAAAGTTCTTTCAAGAGCTAATCCAAAGATGCATCTCCATAATTTTTCCTGAGTGATTTCGTAGATGCATTTCCAAACAAATTTTTGACAAATATGAGATAGATGACTCACTTATAGAGCATTGTTATGGGACATTGTGTGCACTTTAAGTCCTTCCGGATACACATATCCAGAATATGGAAGGGAAAACTTGAATTTCTAGTTTTATCACTCTTAACCCCATTAAGTGGATAAATTAATACCCACCAAAAAGATAAAATCATTGGATCGGGCCGATTGGGCCATTTTGACGTGTCACTACTTCCTGTCGAGAATTTAACTTACCACCCTTAGAGTTGATCCTAGAACCCTCTTTTACCCCAATTTTTCCCCTAAGGTTCCTCTATCATCTCATATCAACTCAATCATATCAAGATCACATTAGGGTTTGGTTCTTCTCCTTATCTTTAGGTTTACTCATGAGGAATCACCAAGCACCTTGGTTTATATATGTTTTGTATTGATTAGATTTTAACTAACAAATGCAATGGATGTTTGCTCTAATTGATGATACTATTGGTGAGGGCACAGCACATTTCAACAGGTGAATTCATAGGTTCGTGAGTTTATTTTCACTCCTTCTTCAACAAAGCTTCATTGGGATTCAAGCTTAATCAATGAGTATGTTTTAAAATAATATCGTGACAAGGTCTACTATTATTCATCACGCCTCAGTTTTTCAAATAAATTCAAAAGATACAAGGGTTGATTGAAGAAGTTTGACCTAATTGGATAAGTTATTGATTCCTTGATCACAAGTGTATAACTTTTTCAATTCTTAATATTTGGATATGGTTATTATTGCTATGGTTTCTTATTATCATCCACAACAACTTCTATTCACATGGAAAAAGTGATTGTGCAAGAAAGTTTTTCGAAATTGAAATGGGTTCCCAAGTCATCTTTGTGCTTTAGGAGCTAGAGTTTTGAACTTCTAAGGGATATATCTTGTTCATCTTTTGAGATTTTTGAGTGGTTCCAAATATATGCTTATCTTTAAATGGTTATCAACTAATCACTTCAATAGTTTCAAGAAAATTTGGTGTGGAATATTCCTAATGATTGAGAAAGATTACAAGTCCCCTAAATAGGCCATCAAATTCCTTTATGTAACTTCAAAATATCATAACTTGGTCAATTTTTATCTCCGTGAGCCCATTCTTTTTCCATAATGATCTTAAGGATGTGAAAGCTTTTGACGGTACTTAATTTTTATATGAGCCCATACCGAGGAGCACGCTCATGAAGTTGAAGTACCAAGGAACTCTCATGCACCCGAGTGGCATAATTGTGAAAGCTTTTGATGGATCGAGGAAGTATGTCATTGGGGAAGTAGATTTTCTTATTCATACATGCTCGCACCTATTTCAGATTACTTTCTAGGTTATGGATATTGTTCCTACTTACAGTTGTTTACTGGGACGATCGTGGATCCACGAGGCAGGGGTTGTTACTTCAACTTTGCACCAGAAGTTGAAGTTTGTTCGTAAAGGAAAGGTGGTCATCATAAATGGAGAACAGGCTTTGTTAATATCTCATTTATACTCTTTCATTTTTGTGGAAGCTGATGTTGGAATTCAGTTCCAAGCTTTATCCATTGATAATATAAGAGAAAATGAGAATTCTATAGCTTGGTTTAAGGATGCTCAACAGGTAGTGCGTAATGGCCCTAGTAAGGTGTGGGGGAAGATTGTTGATCCATCTGTGAATAAAAATAGAGTTGGTTTGGGATTCTCTGTGAATAATAATAAAGGTGAGATTATGAAGCCGGAGTCTGCTTTGGGCAAATATCAAGACATCTTTCACAGCAGAGGTTATCTTCATCCAACTACTCCTAAGATCAATGATATTCTGGAAGGTGAATCAGAGCAAGAGATGTCGAACTACGTGACGCATGGAGTCAAAGTCCAAAATTGTATCACTATTGATGTTCCCCCTTGCATTCATATTTCAAAGTAATTTGTTTTTTGTTAATCTTTTCAAAAATCTTTCACTCTGCCCAAGGTGAAAGTATTGATATTGTATGGGCATATCTGTTTGTTTTGATCTTTAAAATCAATAATAAAAGTTGTCTTTGATTCCCAAATTGTGTCTTTATTCTCTGTTTTTTTCTTGGAAAATGGTAATCAGAAAAATCCTTTCAAAATAAATAATAATTGTAATGAATCTGCATAATCACTTGCTATATGTGTCCGTTTCTAAAATCAATCATAAATCATATGTGAAGATTAATTAAAAAAACTTGTTGAGTACAATAACCCTGCACCCTCTCCCAACTTTAAATATCCTGCATATGTGGCCGAAGAACAGGAATATGATGAAATCCCAAAAGAGGTTACACGGTTGCTTGAGTGCGAGAAAAGTAAAATTCATCCATATAAAGAGTCGTTGGAGACGATTAATTTAGGTTCAGAAGAAGATCCAAAAGAAGTCAACATTGGAGCATTGCTTCATTCCGATGTAAAGAGTGGGTTGATTGAATTGTTGAAAGAGTATGTGGACATCTTTGCTTGGTCATACCAAGACATGCCTGGTTTGGATACTGATATTATAGAACATCATTTGCCGCTAAAGCCAGAATGCCTGCCAATCAAGCAGAAATTGCAAAGAACTCATCCTGATATGGCAGTGAAAATTAAAGAAGAAATTTTAAAGCAGATTAATGCCAGTTTTCTTGTGACATCAGTGTATCCTCAATGGATTGCAAATATTTTCCCAGTACCAAAGAAAGACAGAAAAGTTCGCATGTGCATTGATTATAGAGATTTAAACAAAGTTAGTCCAAAAGATAACTTTCCATTGCCACATATTGATATGTTGGTTGACGGTACAGCAAAATTCAAAGTACTCTCGTTCATGGACGCATTTTCCGGATATAATCAAATCAGAATGGCTATTGAGGACATGGAAAAAACAATGTTTATCACACCCTAGGGAACATTCTGTTACAGAGTGATGCCCTTCAGGTTGAAGAACACTGGTGCAACGTACCAGAGGGCTATGACAACCTTATTCCAGGATCTGATGCACAAGGAAATTGAGGTATATGTTGATGATATGATTGCTAAATCCCAGACTGAAGAAGGGCATATAGAGGATTTTTTGAAATTATTTCAGTGTTTGAGGAAGTATCATCTCCGCT
This sequence comes from Vicia faba, assembly GCA_948472305.1. NCBI lineage: Eukaryota > Viridiplantae > Streptophyta > Magnoliopsida > Fabales > Fabaceae > Vicia > Vicia faba. The sequence continues at coordinate 1,103,198,691 of OX451736.1, forward strand.
TGAATCCAAATAAATGCACCTTTAGTGTTTGATCGGGAAAATTGTTGGGTTTCATTGTCATCCAGAAAGGGATTAGAGTTGATCCTGATAAAGTTAAGGCAATTCAAGAAATGCCTGCACCAAGAACTGAAAAGCAAGTTAGAGGCTTCCTTGGGCGGTTGAATTACATTTCCAGATTTATCTCCCATATGACTTTAAAGTGTGAAACGATCTTTAAGTTGTTAAAGAAAGATCAAGGTTGTGTGTGGACAGATGATTGTCAAAGGGCATTTGAAATTATTAAAGAGTATATGCTTGAACCTCCTATCTTGCTCCCACCTGTTGAAGGAAGACAATTGATTATGTATCTGACAGTGTTAGATAATTCTATGGGCTGTATTTTGGGACAAAAAGATGAAATAGGGAGAAAAGAATATGCCATTTATTATCTCAACAAGAAGTTTACTGACTGTGAGTCGCGGTATTTTATGCTGGAAAAAACATGTTGTGCTTTGGCTTAGGAGGCAAAACGGTTGCGGCAATATATATTGAATCATACTACTTGGTTGATTTTGAAAATGGATCCAATTAAGTATTTTTTTAAAAGCCTGCTCTTACTGGAAGAATTTCCCATTGGCAGATGTTGTTGTCTGAATATGATATTGAGTACCATGCTCAAAAGGGTGTAAAAAGCAGTGTGTTGGCAGATTATCTTGCTCACCAACCGGTGAATGATTATTAGTCTGTTAAATATAATTTCCCTGATGAGGATGTGATTTTTTGAAGATAAAAGATTGTGATGAACCTTTTCCTGGGGAAGGTCCTGATCCTGAATCCTGGCGAGGTATGGTATTTGATGGAGCTGTGAATGCTTATGGGAAAGGAATTGGTGACGTGATTATCACTCCCCATGGATCTCATATCCCATTTACTGCAAGGTTGGCATTTGATTGCACCAATTACATGGCAGATTATCAAGCTTGTATCATGGGTCTCGAGGAGGCTATTGATCTCAGAATCAAAATTCTAGATGTGTATGGAAATTCAGCTTTGGTAATAAATCATATTAAAGGAGAATGGGATACTCGTAACGTTGGCTTGATTCCCTATTAACACTATGCTAGAAGATTATTACCTTTCTTTAACAAAGTTGAATTCCATCGTATTCCCAGAGATGAAAATCAGATGGCAGATGCTTTGGCCACTTTGGATTCTATGTATCAAGTAAATACTTGGAACGATGTGCCTCGTATCACAGTGCAACATTTGGATATATCAGCTCATGTGTTTGCAACAGAGGAAACGTCGGACAAAAACCCTTGGTATTATGATATTAATCATTTTCTCCAGACTTAGGAATACCCGGTTGGTGCGTCAAAATAGAAAGACATTGAGAAGGTTGGCAGGTAGCTTTTTCCTTAATGAAGATGTGTTATACAAAAGAAATTATGACATGGTCTTGCTCAAATGCATGGATAAACACAAAGCAGACATTTTGATGCATGAAATCCATAAAGGTTCCTTTGGTACTCATGCCAACGGACATTCAATGGCAAAGAAGATGCTTAGGGAAGGTTAATATTGGCTGACAATGGAATCTGACTGTTATAAATTTGCAAAGAAGTGCCATAAATGCCAGATTTATGCTGACAAAATCCATGTGCCTCCAACATTTCTCAATGTTATTTCTTCCTTGTGGCCTTTCTCTATGTGGGGTATTGACATGATTGGAATGATTGAACCCAAGGCGTCAAATGGAAATCATTTTATCTTGGTGGCAATTGAATACTTCACCAAATTGGTGGAAGCAGCTTCATATTCCAATGTTACTAAGGATGTGGTAGTACGCTTTATCAAGAATAATCTTATATGTCGGTATGGTGTCCCAAGCAGGATTATCACCGACAACGGCTCGAATCTGAATAACAAAAGGATGACAGAACTTTGTGAAGAATTCAAGTTGTCCATCATAATTCATCTCCTTACAGGCCAAAGATGAATGTGGCTATTGAAGTTGCTAATAAAAACATTAAAAATATCATCCAGGAGATGGTTTTTACCTATAAATATTGGCATGAGATGCTCCCTTTTGCTTTGAATGGATATCATATATCCGTCTGCACTTCAACAGGGGCAACCCCATTCTCTCTTGTGTACGGTATGGAAGCAGTGCTCCTGTTGAAGTTGAGATTCCCTCTTTACATGTGATAATGGAAACCAAGTTGTCAGAGGTTGAATGTGTCCAGAACAGGTTTGACCAATTGAATTTGATTGAAGAAAAGATAATGATGGCCTTGTGCCATAGCCAGTTATACCAGAAGAGAATGAATAAAGCTTTTGATAATAAGGTCAAGCCTCGTGAATTCAGAGAAGGCAACCTCGTGCTCATAAAGATCATGTCTTTTTAGACTGATTCTAGGGGCAAGTGGACTCCCAATTTTGAAGGCCCATAAGTCGAAAACCTGAACGGGCAGCTTAGGCAAAAAGGAGCGTCTTGGTAGGCTGAAAACCTGAAAGGGCGGTCTAGGTAAAAATAAGAGACACGAAGAGAATAAATTCTCCTGCTAGGTTGAAAACCCGCAAGGGCAACCTAGGCAAAAGTTAGGGATTTCTTGGCAAGTAACTGTGTCAGATAAGACTTGATCATTGAAGCAACAATCTTCTTGGATCCTCACCTCACTTCAACAGAAGTAGCTGCTCAAGAATTCAAAGTTGTTAGGGAGAATAGAGGTCATTGTATTTCAATGTATCTTTTCCAATGTATTACCATTTTCCAAACTTTGTAATCATCTATGGAGTCTCTCCATTCGCAGACTACCATTCTATTAATAAAGTTTGAGCTTTTATCAAATTCTTTGCAATTCTCATTTTATTCTGCTTACAAAGACTACATTTATTATTGATAGTAATTTTCAAAACAAAGAAGATTTAATAGTAAAATTGTTTTTGAAAATAATTTACAAATTACTTTTTACTTTAGATTTTGTGACTCGAGAAAAACAAAAATAGTGATTCCAAGGATGGACGAACTCTGAAATTTTGGAAGTATGTATTCCCCAGGAAAGTTCTTTCAGGTCTCTTTCATGGATATGTGTATGATCTTCTTGTGTTTCTCAATTAGTTGGAGATGATACCAATGGATTTATGGTGCGGCGTCGGATTTATAATCCTCTTTTCCCTGGTCTGGATCCAGTTTTCTCTAGGATTGATTATTTTGATTTTGGGTTTTGCACGGTCTGAAGCCCCTATCTTAAATCCCTAGTAAGGTAACTGGACAAGAGAAGTATCTTTTATAAGAAGTGTTGAAACAATTGTTAACTTTTTGGGTTTTCTCCCGCCAAGTGTTGGGTTTGATTTAAAATCCCTATAATCTTGACTTTTTGCTGATTTGTTTGATTTCTTAAAATCCCCAAGTAAAATTGAGATAAAGTCTCTCTCTGAAAGTTGTTATCCCCATGTGGTTTCATAATTTCTCCCCAGGGAAGTTTATGTAATCATCGCTCTTGATATTGAAAAATGTATTTTGGTTTCCCCTCGACAATATGGTATTGTCCTCCCCATTGAAATCAGAACGAGATCCCCATTTGAAGTCTCGACGATGTGGTTTCCATATTCCTTAGTGAAGTCAGTATTATAATCTTTAGTGGAAGTCTAGACATTGACACATTGTTTTCCCCATTGAAATATGTGTGATATTCCTCGGTGAAGCCTGGAGGAGGATGTTATATCCTTGTATTTGTACTGATTTGTTGTTTTGATTACTTTCGGATTATATTTCTTCCCAGAGGAGTTAAGCCGTGAAATAGGAATTTGTTTCCTCAGTTGGTGCTTATTTTCTTATGAAATTTTCATCCTGGATGTGAATTAGCCGAGTGTTGACTTTACCCAAGCTGGTTTTGTCTGGTTATTCCCAGTGTTGTATATTTGTGTTGTCAACATATACATGATAGAATTCATACATTCATACACACATCATGCATAGATGAATTTAAAATTCATTGCTCATTTGCGTTCATTGATGTTATTGTTGGCATATTTCCCTATTTTGTAGAGTTATATTACACTCTCTCCAATAGAGTGTCGACCTTAAGCAGAAAGTGCATATTCTTTCAATTTCCCCACTGAGTTATCCCTCGTGGAATAATTTTACTTCAGCCTTCCTATTCAGCTCACTGTCTGGTTAGATCCGTGTTTCCCTTTTGAGTTTGTTTCTCATCAGGTGCTATCTTGATTGACTGTTTCACTCCGGTTTATTTCTGGTTTGGATCTGTGGTTCCCGGAAACATTATTATTATGTTTTCTGCAGGCTTTGAGCCCTGGTTTAAGAATGTGCATTTATTTTTCACGGGAAGACTTTATCTCCTCAGCAAGACTATGTTGGCATATCCCTAGAGAAGCCAAGATTCATTTCCCAGCAGCATTATTGTATTTCCTTCTCATGGAAGCAAATGACAGTCTCTTTATTTGAGCAACATGTCCTTCCCCAGTAAGTCTGTTATTTCCCCAAGAAGATTAATTTTTATACTCCAATGTATGGTAGTCTCGTCATTATGGGAGATAGTTCGTTGTTGAGATTTGTTACTCCAATGGATGGTAGTCTCGTCATTATGGGAGATAGTTCGTTGTTGAGGTTTAGAGTCCAATGTATGGTAGTCTCATCATTATGGGAGATAGTTCATTGTTGAGATTTGTTACTCCAATGGATGGTAGTTTCGTCATTAAGGGAGATAGTTCTTTGTTGAGGTTTGTACTCCAATGGATTGTAGTCTCGTCATTATAGGAGATAGTTCGTTGTTGAGATTTGTTACTCCAATGGATGGTAGTCTCATCATTATGGGAGATAGTTTGTTATTGAGGTTTGTTACTCCGGTGGATGGTAGTCTCGTCATTATGGGAGATAGTTTGTTGTTGAGATTTGCACTCCAATGGATGGTAGTCTCGTCATTATGGGAGATAGTTCATTGTTGAGATTTGTTACTCTAATAGATTGTAGTCTCTTCATTATGGGAGATAGTTCGTTGTTGATATTTGTTACTCCAACGGATGGTAGTCTCTTCATTATGGGAGATAGTTCGTTGTTGAGGTTTTTACTCCAATGGATGGTAGTCTCGTCATTATAAGAGATAGTTTGTTGTTGAGATTTGTTACTCCAATGGATGGTAGTCTCGTCACTATGGGAGATAGTTCGTTGTTGAGATTTATTACTCCAATGGATGGTAGTCTCGTCATTATGGGAGATAGTTTGTTGTTGAGATTTGTACTCCAATGGATGGCAGTCTCGTCATTATGGGAGATAGTCCGTTGTTGAGATTTGTACTCCAATGGATGGTAGTCTCGTCATTATGGGAGATAGTTCGTTGTTGAGATTTGTTACTCCAATGAATGGAAGTCTCATCATTATGGGATATAGTTCATGGTTGAGGTTTATACTCTAATGGATGGTAGTCTTGTTATTATGGAAGATAGTTCGTTGTTGAGATTTTTTACTCCAATGGATGGTAGTCTCGTCATTATGGGAGGTAGTTTGTTGTTGAGATTTTTTACTCCGGTGAATGGTAGCTCGTTGTGAAGATAGTTCGTTAGGGCCAAAAATAGGGCTTGTTTTATATTTAAGTATCTTCAATCATGTCGACGCGAAGATTTTAACTTTTGTATCTCTGGATATAAGACACTTAAATAAGGGCAGTTGTTGTACCTTAATTTTTTCCCCTAAGGTTCCTCTATCATCCCATATATTCTCAATCATATCAAGATCACATTAGGGTTTGGTTCTTCTCCCTATCTTTAGGTTTTCTCACGAGGAATCACCAAGCACCTTAATTTTTATATGTTTTGTATTGATTAACTTTTAACTAACAAATTCAATGAATGTTTGCTCTAATTGATGATACTATAGGTGAGGGCACTACACATTTCATAAGGTGAATTCATAGGTTCATGAGTTTATTTTCATGCCTTCTTCAACAAAGCTTCATTGAGATTCAAGATTCATCAATGAGGATGCTTTAAAATAATATCATGGAAAGGTATACTATGATTCATCATGCCTCAACTTGTCAAAGAAAGTCAAAACATACAAGGGTTGATTGAAGAAGTTTGACCTAATTGAACAAGTTCTTGATTCCTTGATCACAAGTGTATAACTTTTTAAACTCTTAATATTTGGAAGTGGTTATTGTTTCTATGGTTTCTTATTATCATCCAAAACAACTGATACTCACATGAAAAAAGTGATTATGCAAGAAAGTTTGTCAAAATTGAAAGGGGTTTCTAAGTCATCTTTGTGCTTTAGGAGCTAGGGTTTTGAACTTCTAAGGGATATATATTGTTCATCTTTTGATATTTTTGAGTGATTCCATAGATACTCTTCTCTTTAAAGGGTTATCAACTAATCACTTCAAGATTTTCAAGAAAATTTGGTGTGGAAGATTCCAAATGATTGAGAAAGATTACAATTCCCCTAAATAGGCCATCAAATTCCTTTATGTAACTTCAAAAGATCATAACTTAGTCAATTTTTATCTCCTTGAGTCCATTATTTTTTCACAATGATCATAAGGATGTTAACTTAAACTCTTATTTTATGTGTAAATCTTGAAAGTGAGTGGAAGATGCCCTAAGAATTCAAAAGATTATAGTTCACCTCATGAATTTTCACCAATTTTACAAGGCCATAACTTTTTCAATACTTGGTAATTTTGAGTAATTCAAGTTTCACAATGCTCTTTGGGAAGCCTAATTCAATCTAGAATTAATGATCAAATATCAATTTTGGAGCAAGACCTTGTTTGAACTCAAAACATTATAGATCACTTTTAAAGAAAAACTTAGAATTTTTCTAAGTACAAAAAATCAGCATCTTTTTCTCAACTTTGACTCATCAAAACTTTTAGCTCAAACATCCATCTGATCTCATTCTTGGCACATTGCAATTATGACCTTATCTTGCAAATTCTTCAAGAATCATGCCCTAAGACCCCTTGAGTTATGAACACCATGGATTCAAAGACGGTACCTTAAAACTGAAGTTTTCTCAAAAGTCAGATTTTGAAATCCATATTGTGCTTGCTAAACACAAAGTTCACACGCGTTTTTGCTTCTAATCGTGTTTAGCAACTTTCCAAAAGCACTTAGCATCATAAAACACTGGATTTGGCTGAGTTTTGATGCTAAACAAGTCACACATTTCTCATGCCCCAGGTTCACACGAATTCACTCGATTACTCTTTCATTCGCACGCGTAAGCATTACATCATCCTCTCCTATAAATAAGATGCATATTCCACCTATTTTTAGAAGCTTTTGATAGCCAATTGACCTTTGTTCAGATCCCACATGAACTCTGAATTTGAATTTCTGATTTCTTGCATTCTCACTCCAAAACACCAAAAGCTCTATTAAGTTAGCTTCATTGAACTTCTCGGAAGCTAACCATACTCTTACCTTCAAGAATTGTGACCTATATTGATATACAAAAGTCCAGTTTCAAATCCACTTTTTGCTACTTCATTCAGGTAGATTTCTTGGTCAAGTCGATCCAAATAAAAGACTAATGTACTCTCTGTATCCTTCTGATTCTTATGCTTTTTATAATTTGCAATTTCATTGAGATTTGAGTGAGATATTCCAGAATTCCGTGCTCGCTATTATTTCTGCTTTTTCTCAATTCAAGCCTTGCTCAGTTTATATAAATTTGGCGCGATGGTACCATTAGAATCGTCTTGAAGAGACGAATCTAATGGTACCGATCTGGTTTGCTAATTTTACAATTTGTGGAATTCGATTTGAGGTTGGCTGGAGGTTGAAGACGATGACATGTCTGTCTTCAACCAATGACATTTAGCCACGTTATTTTTTTTAAATAGATTTGGTGTTTCTCTTTACCATGTGCGTGTGTCATGAGCTTTTGGATCTGATTACTTTAGTGAGTCAGACTTCATCCAACGTGCCACATTTTAAGTTGTTTTTATTTGATAAAAAATGATCAAGTGTGATATCTAATAAAGTCCATGATATGCACAACGCGCCAGATCCACGACATTTGTTTACTAACGCGTTTTAACAATGAACAGATGACTCATATTTTTTTGATTTGTTATTTTATTTTCTGGATTTTTGTTTTAATTGTTTTAAACTTTAAAAAATCATAGAAAATTCATTTCTGACTAAAAAATTATGAAAAAATTAACAAAAATATTTTTCAAATATTCTCTTTCTGATTTTTATTTTTTCATGATTTTATTTTCAGATTTGATATTTTTTATAATTTTTCCCTTATTTTGAATTGTTTCTAATTATTTAAAAATACTTTTTGATATTTTTAAATTTTAAAAAAATTTATAAAATTTTTTTCCTTATTTCTGACTTTCTGAAATCTTTCTAGAATTTTAGTTTGACTTCTACTATTTTTTATCATTTTCCCATTTATTTGAATGATTGTAATTAATTTAAAAATGTTTTTTCTGTTTAAAAAATTACCAAAAAATTTATAAAAATATTTGAGATCATTTCTGACTTTTCTATAGTCTCTTTTAATTTTTCTTTGATATTTTGAATATAATTTTCTATTTTGCCTTTTATTTCCATTAAAAAAACAATTTAAAAATCATTTTTCCTTTTATTTTGTGCATTAAATGCAATTTATTTTTTTTAATATATTCTGGCTATGTGATTATTGATCATGAACTTCATTAACATCATTGAATCTTGGGTGTTGAGTTTAACTCCACCAAAATGGACGGATAATTTTAATGATAGTTTGATCAAGATCTTTGATTCAAATATTTTCCATCCCTCTTCATCTTATCCTTTTCTTACATGTGCTACATGTTGTTAGAGGATGATCTACATATCATCTCTCTAAACAAATGGCACATAGATTGCTATTGATCGGCCTCAAAATAGGTGTGACTTCTATATAAGTCCACTTACTATTGCTTAACATAGTGCTAAATTTTGTCCTGATTCGAGAAATGATCATTCGTGGCCGCAACCTATGTTTGCAAGCCCAAGTATGTTTAATTTGAAACCTTTGATCCAATAACTTTAAGGTTCATTGTTAGGAGGCTTTCGTCTTATCAATCCTCTAATTAATCTTCATAAAGTTTGGTCTAAGTGAATCATTTAAACACCGTTGATCATTTATTGTTGCTTGAGAATTTGAAATGAATGATATATTTGACAAAAAGCAAATGAAACTTGTTGTTGAGAGCCTTTGATTTTATCAATCTTCTAATGAATTTTCAAATACAAGTTTCAAGATGGTCATTCAACTGACCTCTAATTTCTAACCCATTAACAATTGACTTTATTTTAAGGCTTTTACTTTACGCCTTTACTTTTACGCACCATTTATTTTAGCATTTACATTTCATGCTATTTTCATCTTTGCTCACTTGAGCATTTATCTATGTCATTTTTACTTTACTCACTTGAACTTTTTCATTTTCTTTTTGAAGATACTTAATAACCAACTTGAACAATAAAAAACTTTAAGGTTACTTGGACTATTTTGTTACTATCCTTGGCATTTTGGAGTTATGAACTTCTTGGACTTAGGAGTAGAGATCTTGACCTACCTTGAGACCTTGTAACTTCTCCTGTTATTTTGTCTGGAGTTCTTGGGGTTTACCCCGATACATTGGGTTGTTTGTTTTCTTTCTGTGTAGGTTATTCTGATTATATGTCTTGTCTGTGATTGGGAATTCATCTGTATACTGTTGTTACTCTGCCTAATTTTTATGAAGACTTAATGCATTCGAAATTTGGTATTCTCAAGAGGTCTATATCTTTGCTTGTTTGGTTTCAATCCAAAGGATGGAAATTCTACATTGACTCACTGTGTCAAGTGTTGGCTTCTTGTTGGTTAGGCGGTTCTTTTCCCTAGCTTTTACCTTATTGCCTTAGGATAGTCCCTTAATCTCCTCCCACCTTCTTTAATTTCAAAAATCTTCTCCCTCCTTTTGAAAACTCTTCTTGTTTTTTAAACTTGAACCGGTTTCATAATAAACTTGGACTTTGGTCCATGCATTTTCAAAATATTTTCTTAATCAAACTTTAACCAACTTAATAATACTTTGACATTTTTGTGAGAAAACTAAAAGTCAATTAATCTCATTCAAACTATTTTGCCACTTTGGCTTTTTTACCTTAAAAATTTCTCAAAAAATTAGACTCTTGTCAATCTTTGTAGTAATGCGAGCTACTATACTTCTACGATATGTAGTGAAGTGAGATATTTTCCACTTGAGTGTTGAGTGAGGCTTTCTTGATTTTAAAACCCAAGCCATATCCTCCACTTTGAGATGATGCAAATTCTCTTTTCTCATAATCGTGGATAGTTAGTATGTTCTTTCAATCGAATACGATGATGATGTCTCGTCTCTTAAAATTAACCAACACACTTGTGTTTTAAAATTTTTAAAGGTGAACTACGAGTACCCTGATCCCCTATTACACGAAAGGTGGTACGTAGGCCCTAAAGGTTCGCAACCGTGAAAGGTGCAAAAATTGTAAAAATACTTCTCTTCTCATCTCCACCATCTATTTTTTTCATACAACTTTTATAGCCAAAATATACAAATTTTCAAAGAGGTTTCTGTGGAGTACCGTAGATGTTTAGGGTGCTAATACCTTCCCTTTGCATAACCAACCTCCGAACTTAGATTCTCCCCCCCTCTCTTTTTGGGTTATTCGCTCTTTTCCCATTCCTCTGAAAACAATAAAGCGTTGTGACGATTTTTATTTGATCTGTGTGAGTCAATTCAATCTAATGGCTTAGTCTAACATTTCTACCGCTACACACCTCCCACCAAATTGAAAGAAAATACCATAATAATCTTACGCAAAGTCTTCATCATTTTCAAAATTCACTCACACAAAGTGCAAATTTCAAATCTCTCAAGCGATACCGAAAATTTCAAGTGCATATTGTAAATTCTTTAGAAAAAGTAAGTAACATACCTGAAAAGTAGGAATTGCCAGAAGATTTTCCTGGAAATCTCATAATTTTCGGGAGAATTTATCGGAAATTATGAAAATTCCGAGAATATTTACTAGAAATTTTGAAATTTCTGGAGTTTTTTTCGACCACGCATACCATAAATTTCAAAATTTTCAGGAGTATAATTTTTTTTAAAATTTTTTGAAATTTTTCAAATTTCTGATAGTCTTCTTACTTTATTTTTTACCCTTTTTTCCATTTTTCAATGAGGATCATAGGGAAGGACGGGTACATTTGAGGTAGGTTAACCGATAAAGCAGTAACCCAGGACAGGGTTACTGAGGCAGAGTCTTCTCAGCTACGGGCTGAACGAGTTGGTTCGACTGATTTGCACCAGAAATGGATGGTTGAGTAGGCGCAAGGCCAGTTTCACGCATCCAATGTCGAGCAGCTAGAGTTTATATGGTACCTACTACTGTGAAGGTTCTTGTTACTAATGAGGTACCTCTTATTGAGGAGGTTCCCGTTACTGAGGTTGCCGATGAGGAGGTTGTCGAGGTTGCTGATGAGGAGGTTCATGTGTCAGTTGAGCAGGTTCCTTTTCCTAATGAAGTTGCTCTCACACCTCCTGTTGACGATGATGATACTCCTACTGATATAAACTCTATGACTCGTGTTTCTTTAGAGGCATATGTTCACATAGATGGAGCCTTCTCAAGAGGATCCAATGATTGGTCTGTGCTCACAGAGTATGCTGACCATGTTGCATACATATTATGGCAGGGAGAGTATATATATTTTATGTTTAACTTTAAATTATTTATTAATTTCATATGATGTGTTGAAACTTTACTGACTTTCATTTTAACTTTGTTTTCTACAGGAACATATGATGCTCAAGGTCACATCCCACAGTTCAAAGTTGAAGAACTTCCACTGAGTTTGATGCTTGAGCAGGTCAGACATATTGTTTTTGGAGTTCTCTGAATGCTCACTGACCATTCTCGATGCTTCACTTATGTCTGCTTTTGTTGAGTGGTGGCACAATGAGACATCTTCCTTTCATCTTCCATATGGGGAGATGACTATCACTTTGGATGATGTCTCTTCCTTCTCCCACCTCTCTATCACTGGTAGATTCTTTATAGCTCATGTCATTAACCAGACGAAAGCATTGTGTTATACCCTAAAATTTTCCCTCCCATTTTCTTCAAGACCTTCTCATGAGGTTCCCATTGGCTCAAGACTACTCAAGAGTTGACTGGTCAAAATTCTTCTCCTAAGCAATGAGTCCATAACTAGGGTTTTGGTTTTCTCAAGGGAAATTGGATTTCTAATGCCTGAAATGACTTTCATGGTTCATCATAGGTCCTCAACAATGCACATGTCAAGTTTTAAGCCTTGCATCACAAATTTGCCCAGTCAATTCCTCAGATGACTGAAAATCAACTACATTGGGTAAAAAGTCAATTATGGTCAATATACAGTCAAACTTCAATATTTTTGGTCAACATCAATATTTTTAAGTGATATTCATCATTTTATCAAGGATTTATCATGATTCATCAAGGAAAATCCTCAAATCATTAGAGGTCAAAAATTGCCCAAATTACGATTTTGACTGAAGATGTCATCATTTTCATTAGGGTTGATCATGATTCATCATGATCATTGACTGTTGACCTAGTGCATGAACCAATGGCATGAAGCATGATCTTAATAACTCAAGTACAACATATTGACCTAATTACATGGCTCAAAACATTTCCAAAGATGCAAGTGATTGATAATTGAATAATTGAATCAACTGATGAAAAGTCAACAGTCACTCAAAAGACTTTGACTTTTTGGTCAACATTGGAATTCAAAAGTCAAGAATCATCAATATATTCAAAAGTATCAAACTTGATCATCAAGAAATCAAAAAGTCAACAAAAGTCAAAATTGGGAAATTTTCTAACACTTAGAAAAATTCTAAGTGTTTTTGTTCTTAACAAAAACCCTAACTTCACAAGCAAGTTTCCTCAAGATGCAAGCTGATTCAAGGAAAACTTTCAACATGAAAGTTATAGGGATTGATGAATTCTACAACTTTTTCAATGTGGTATGAACCTCAAAAAGTTCTTGGATTAAGAGATATAAGCTCATGAAGTTAGGATGTTTTTTATCCAACACTTAGAAAATTTTTTACAAGTTTTGATCAGTTTTTTGTCCTAACTTCTTGGCCAATTTTCACCAAGTTCTCATTTTATTTAGCCAAAACTCACAACATTAAAGTTGTAGACAATGTTTAAAGCTTTCCAAAATGTCCAAAAACACATTTTTATCATGCTTGAGCTAGGAAATTCAAAGACATGAAGTTGGGTATCTAAGGTTACATTATAGGTCATTTTTGTGAAGAGTTCATAACCAAATCTTCAAGCTATGATGCATAATCTCACTTTACAGGTCCATTAGCTTGCAAATCTCCCCATAATTTTATGTTTACACAATTGATTGAGCCATTATCCAAGTGTTTGAGCCGTTGTCTAAGTGATTTTTCCATTAATGGTGCAAAAGCATCATTGCCATTTACAAAAAGAAAGCTTTTTGCAAAAGTCAATGCATTGAGCTCCTCACTTGTTTTTTCTGATCACACTTTATCCTAAAGATAAGAAGCAACCTTCCTGCACCCAACAACTTCAGAACATGCTTGTACTTGAAGCATTGAAACCATGGAAATTCATCAAACTTGTTTGTTTCATATCAACCAAACCAAAACCTTGTAACTTGAAAACCAAGCCCTCTCATCCTCTAAAACCCCTTTCTTATAAATAGAGGGAGTATTTGCAAGCCAAGACACGAAGACACAACCTCAAAAACCTCTCAAAATCAGAAGCTACATATAAAACTTCATTTGTTGCAACTTCTAACCTTGAACACCGAACACTCAATCCACTTGTGTGTTTTCACTCTAAATCATTTAAAAAGTTTCTATAGCTCATATAGGACTCATCCAAAGGCTTGTTTCAGCACTGTAACACTATCTTCATCATCTTCCAAATTCAAAAATAGAGCTCTACAACTTGACTTGTCCATAAGAATTGAGGCACTCTCAATCCAAGATAAGCATTGCAAAAGCTTCCTGGGAGTTCAGTGAAGCTATCCAGATCATCCTAACACCTCCAGAAATGCTTTAACTCCAAACTCGATTCTCACTTCAGAGGTAAGTTTACTAAACTTTGAAATCTCTGTACAAGCATCATTTGCATTTATTTTCTAAAGCAAAAGTGTAGATATCAATGCCCTGGAACTAACCATGTCCTTAGTTTTCATTTATGTTGACTGTGTGATGTGAATTTTAGATTTGAAGTTTCTGAAAAATTAGGGTTCAGTTTGGTACCAACAGAAATTCACTTTAATCTTTGAGTTTTAGCTTAAGTTAATGGCATGGTTGAGTTCGTGGTGAAATTTAGAGCAACTTTCATGTTTACATTTTTTAAATGATTGAGAAATGGAAGAGTTTGAAAATAAAAAATGGTGATGTTGCGGTCTGGCGCGAGAAAGAAGAAGAAGTGGACATTTCAAATATTTGAAAATGAGTTTATATTATATTGATTGGTGGTTGTTTCATAACCGGATGAAATAGCCACCTCAATGGAAAGCGCGCATGTGTTTAAGGTGTTAGTGTGCCAGGGCAGGGGTTCGATCCCTGCCTATGGTATTTTATTTTTCAAACATTTCTCTTGTGGATCAGGTACATGCAAATCATACGCGTCTATCATGAGCCTCACATCAACACCATCAGATCATCAAACAATTAGATCCAACACTCCATATGTGTGCCCCATGATGCACCTCAGAGGGCCAGCCACACTGGATTACAAACAAGCGCTGGGCTCCTCTGTTTGGGCTTTTCATTTTTGCTATTTTCTCACCCCCTCAATTGCTTTTGCAGTTCAGGACCATTTTATTTCTTTTTTATTTTAATTAACCTTTTCTTTTCTTTTTTCTAATTTTTTTTTATTGTTTAATCAACAAAATCATAAAATCATTAAAAAAAATAGATTTAAGTTATTAATTAATTAATTTAATTTTTGATAAGTAAAAATTAATTTAATCACTTTGATTTTATTTAATTAGACTTCAAAAATCTTTTCTAAATAAAACACCAAAAATATTTTTTTAATACTTAGAATTCTTTAGATTTTAATTAATTTATTTTTTGATAATAAATAATTAATTAGTTTAATCACACCTTATTTTATTTTAAATAATTAAAATTGTAAATGAAATTAGAACTATGTCTAACTTTTTTTTATTTCATTCATTTTAAATATCTTCTAAATAAAGAAACAACAAAATATTTCCTTAAAATACTTAGAACTTTTTAGGGTTTTTTTTACATTTCCCCTTTTTTTTTTCCATCTTCGTGCAGTTGCTTATTTTTCGCATTAAAATAATTATGTAACTGTCAAAAGTTTGTAATAGATATGGTTTATTTCTTTCCTCCCCCATTCATAAACTTGTAACCTCCATTCCCGAAGCGTTGTAATAGCGTAGGACATTTAATTTCCGCAATTTACAGTTTTCATTATTACTGTTAGTAATTAGGGTTTGTATGGCAAGATTAAAATCAATCATTAGAAAACCTAATCTCAAAAGACAAATACTTGAAATCAAAACACTTCGCACACATACACCTCTAGGGTTAACCTCACTTGTTGCCTCGGATAAAACAGTCATGTCCCTCAAACGTGGGATGTTTTAGCAAAGACCCTCAGTTAAAAGATTATATTCCCTCGATGACCCTTCGATGCTGCCTTAGGTAAATGATCTTAGTCTCTTACGACAATTGCTAAAGCGTCCTACAAGTTGCCTTCTATGAATGTACGATAACTCGCGCCTGTTCCTCACATCCAATAATAGGACTTCCTATTAACTAATGGTAGAGTAGCACTATCTAAAGAAGGAGGGAAAGAATAAAGACTTCTTTGAGTAAGTAGATCGCTCATAATCGCTTGCTCATAAACTAAAACAATTTTCACACCTCACAAAATAACCACTTTCAAAACACTTTATAAACACTCTTGAGGACTGATACAAGGATTGTTATAAAGCAAATTGCCTTACATTGGCATTTTCAAACATCCTTTCACAAAACAACACTCTCTTTCATAAATATTTTTAAAACAAACATTTTGTATACATTCTCTACGATATGAGAATCATTGCAAAATTGTCGCACTTAGGTGTTTTTCAAAATATTTTCAAACACACAAACACAAAGCATTATTTCAAAGTGAGCTAGAAATTAAGAGCCCGTAGATAACTACGGATGAAAAAGATACTAACATCTTCCCTTTTCATAACCTACCCCCTAAACTCAGAAAATTCTCAAAGGGTTTTTCCTGTTCTTTTCACCATTTCCTTTATTGGATAAAAGAAAAATCGGTGGCGACTCTTACTATCCGCAACATTTGCGATAAAATGCAAACCTCAAGTCAGTTCTCTCACCGTATTACACATTGTTATAGGTTGTAAAGGATCTGCAAGTCACTAAGGAAGTCGTGCTAGCAGAGTTTGGTGCTAACAGAGGAGCTCACCTTCTGATGTCTTGGCTTTGGGACATGTACCATGAGCTTGTTGAGGCACATAGGTATGAGGTTGTCGCTAGAGTGTATATACTACATCTGATGGCATATACTCTCTTTGTGGATAAGCCTCATATTTATGTTGATGTTTGATACTTGTCATTGTTCACAAGCCTAGAGAGTAGTAGTTGGGCTTGTGAAGTAGTTGCGATGATCATACTTTATATGAAATTTGAAATTGTGATTGTCTTTGAGACCAGACAACTTGCTGGTTATTTTAGTATATTACAAGTATATGAGCATTTCTTAATTGTATTTATTTAATTATTGTTTGTGACATTAATTAATTTTTATTTCTCCAGTGATGGATATACGAGTATTTCCCCAGCATCTATGATAGGAGAGTGCACCATGCCCCATGGGATGCCCCGCGGACGAGGAGATGGAAGGCCAAACAAGTGCATCAAGGTCGTGTTGCGGAGTACATGAGGAGACTTGGTGCTCTGAGAGTAGAGGATGTCGTTTGGGCACCATACACAACTAGCTCATCGGTCCATCGTGAGTTTGACGAGTCTTCCTTATATTCAGGTCATATGAGGTGGGAGACCTTAGTGGCTAGACACTTGTCTGAGAGGTGTCTGCGATTGTATGGTTATGTCCATGGCATCCCATGACCAGTTCCGGAGGCTCTAGCTGAGGACATTAACATATGATTTCAGAGTAACATCATCAGCTCTTCTCGTGCCATTAAGGCTAGCGCAATGAGGATTCAGCATCCTTCGCAATGTGAGGATGCTTACTTGGAGTAGTATCTCACTATATCACACTCTCACATTATACCATCTAACACTCTCACATTATACCACCTACTGTCGAGCCTTCTGATGCTAGGATGCCTTCTTATACTAGGGTTTCACATGATGAGGTACAGACTGACGACGTGCCGCCACCACCACACCTATATCAGGCACGGATGACCAGGAGCGCTTCTAGTTGATCGCTATTATTGTGGATAATTTCATGAGTTTGGTAAACACAAATGGTGAGATTTTTAATGTATTATTTGTATATTTTATAACTCATTTTGTGATTCTGACTACTTAGCACAGTACTTAAAATATTACAACAAATATAAATTAAAAATACCGAAACATGAAAACTTGGACACTACCAGATAATTCTGAAAGTTTCAGCGTCTTAATTATGTCGTCGACAGATCTTGAAATTTGTGCATCAAACTCGATCGGCCCCTTAGTTAGCCTACATATGATCTTCACATGATCGTCGTATCTTCATCAATCTTCAACTCAATAAGATTGTATTTCACCATTTCATATGTATCAATCCAATATTCACGAAACTCTATCGTTCTCACCTATTATCGATATCAGGCAACAATTCATTCAACTTAAATTGACGAGAGATGTGGTGCCATCCAGAAGCTTGAACTCAACAAGAAGATTGTCTTCGTTGAAATACACTTCTGCCTTAATAAGAAATTGAGGAAAGAAATATTTTGAAATATTTTTCTTAACAATAGGTAAGCCCTATTTATACAACTTTGATTTCATTTTTGACCACACAAAACTGTCAGTACAATCATAATCCTACAAAATTATCAACAAAATCCTGATCGTTAAAAAAAACTTGAGTACATACACTACCAAAAATTTCAATTTGTGCTAAATTTCTAGTATAAAATTGTCCATTTTGAAATTTCCGAATTAAATTGTAATATATCAAAAATATTACTATAACCATCAAAAATTTCATGTGTATCGCAAATTCCGTTCAACTATTTTGTTCTTTTTTTTATCAAGGGCATGTAATTCTCCTGTCCCTCCCACATTCATGTTCATTGGATTAGCATTACAATACAGTTTCACTTATATATTATCCGACCCCCCAAGTTGATGAATAAACATTTGACAGCTACTGCAGTAGGCAGTAGCACACTTTAGTCAAGCATATATATAACCTTTTACTGTTGGTGAGCTCCACGTGATGCAGAGGATTTAAGCTTTATATTAAAACTAACAAATCCACAGGGCCTTAACATACTGAATAACTGTCTTGCTCTAGCCAATAAACATGTATTCCAAGATTTTTCATATAAGCATATGTTTGCCCGGATAAGTTGACAAAATATCAAGTTATCATCATTACATGAAAAATATCATACTAACAAATTTAAAAATAAACAACTTGTATTAATTAATCTTGATAACCCACAAAAATTTTAAAATAGCTTCTTCTATGAAATTTACACGGGGAACTCTAAAAGACTAGGACAAATACTAGAATTTAAATCTGAAATAGAAACTGAAAATTAAGTCTCCAATAAATCCACACAGCAGCTTCCATTCTATTGCACCTAGAAATAAAAATAATAATGCAGCCCAAAGGCAAGTGTATTTCTCAAAAAAGACACGCGTGACTTCTCCATAGTTAACTTTTCCTTTTGATTTTTTCTTTTCCATTTCCCAGCACATAATTTACTTCGTCTTCCTCCGCATACCCATCCGCGATTTGGCATATCTAAATTATTATTAAGAAAATACCATAAACATGAAGTAAAAACATGCAGCACGCCAAATAGAAATGAAGTAAAACCCGATAAAGAAAATGCTACGCTGGTAGCCAAAGGATACTCTAAACGGATTCCTTCGCCGGCCGCTGAGGAATAAAGAATGGTGCCTTGAAGACTGTTTAAGGCGGCGGTTGCAGTCTCAACATCCTACATGAGTGGTTAGCAGTCAAACTGAGTAAAACATCCGAATCTAATCATGCAAATCAAATATGTTAATCAATAGCACAAAATTAAAAGGCAAAAAAGAGAAACCTTGAAATCTACAAATGAAACAGGAGCCCCATATGTGCTCTGCATCTTCAGTTTCAAATAGCCAGGAAACCTGTTGGAAAGATGCAAATGTAAGCAAAAAGTCAAAAACAACTTCAGTGTATACAGAACTAACATAATAAAGTACTTCACATGATTCTTGTACACTGACCTGGAAAATACTTGGTTTAGCTCTTGTTCATTACAAGATGGCCCCAGATTAGCTACAAATAAAGTCGCACACGGGATTGTATTTGTTGGAATGTAAGGAGTTGAACATTTTTTCTGTCGTAACAAAATTAGTAATGCAACTTTTAAAATGATAGTCTCAGATTTGTGACACGAGAAAAAATTGGCATGAATATACATTAGAAACAGCTGACATATGCACTGCATAAGAATGATCAGACCTACATTTTATTTTATTAACGATACATGATTAAGAAAATATTACAATCAGGTATCCATATCGTAATACTATGTCCATCGTAATCATAATAATACTAAATAGGCTAATCAATTAACTAAAGAATGTGTCTCTGAAGGTGTAGTCCATGGGTTGAGACATTGAAGGTGTATCATGAAGGAGGTTCGGAGTTCAATTCTTGTAAACGACAAAGAATGATCAAATCTACATTTTATTATATTAACGACAAATGATTGATTGGCAGATTTTACAGAGTGCGGTATAGATTGAAGTAAATATTACAATCAGGTATCCATATTGTAATATCATGCCAATCGTAATCATAATACTAAACAGCCTAATCAATTAACTAAAGAATGTGTCTCTGAAGGTGTAGTCCAGTGGTATGGGTTGAGACACATATAGAGATGTAGATTAGACATTTTAACCCCAGTCTTTAGTACTGTCGGAACAAATGAGCTTATGAAAAGTTTGTTTAGCCCCATAATAGAGAAGATAGTAGAATATTACATTAGGTAACTTGAGTAGGTAATTGAGATGACCTATAGAAGCACCGATATGCTAAAATGATCGAATGGGTGAAAGTAAAAGTTAAAAACAGAGCAAGAACAGAAAAAATATAGGTCAAATCTTTGAGAAATTAAGAGATAAGAGGTCTGTCTTTTAACCAAAAACATGACAAATTGAATAATATCATTTGGTCCATGTAACGACCTGGTGGGAAAAGACTTGATATGGTGGTTGGTGTTGGTATTAAAAGAACCCATTTCTATGTTAGCAGCGTGATAATCAAAATAGAGATTTAACCAAGGATTGGAGAAGAGATAAAATATGAGTGAACAGGAGATTCTATCGGAAAAAGAAAAAAACTAGAGTATAACTAACTAGTACATCTAGAGAGCAACCTACAAGGTCCTACCATGAAGGGATTTAGGAAAGGGTCAGAATGCATGACTCTACCGTAAGCAGGTTTTTACAAGATCTACATGCTGGGGTTAACAATCCTTTGTACAGTTGGGGACGAGAAGGATAGAAAGAAATGTAAGAATATTCAATCCTATGAGCAAAGACCATGCGATAACACAAGTTAGCGGTCAAGAGAGATAAACTGGTGAAACCATTGGGTGAATACTATTAACAGAATACTAGTTTAACAGTGGAAAGGGGAGCAAAATGGAATATGATATGACACTAAATAGTTGTACAGGGGAAGAAACTGCTAGTTCTCCATATCAAGTTATCAACATGAATATGTATAATGAAAAAGGTAAGTGGATTTCCCATGTGTCAGAATATTGCAAAACCAACAAAATAGACAGGCGAAAACAAGCTTTTGAATTCACTAATAACCACAACAAGTGGGGGAGACGTGTTCAAATCATTAACACTTTGTGCATTTTTAGCATGAGATATAACCATTTGAATCATATTACAGTGGAAAAATAAATTTAAGGTGATGGAGAAATCAAATACATTGAGTGCTTTATAAAACTAACCAGATGTGGAAATAGATTATCATGCAGAGCAAGCCCATCAGCATTTCCATAACTATAACCAAAAATATATATTAGACAATATAGCATGAAATACGAAGGAAATAGCTAGACTAAAAATGTAATTGATAATTCAAACATATAGATTTTCTTCTAGAGGAGAAAGAGTTTGACAACTGAATCTCGAAAAACTTAGGAAATTGAAAAATGTGCTTTATCTGAGCTAGAAGGAATCACTTCCATATAACAAAGCTGTGATTAAGTAGTGCAGATGACCTTTGTGCAGGTGGATAACCAATCATGTTCGTGTTGAAAGCAGGATTACCCATTCCAGGCATGTGAATGCTGCTAACACCTGCTAGTGCCGAAGAGTGCAAAACACGTGTAATGTGAGCTCAAATATAAAAGTGTCTTTTGTGTGATCAATACTTAACTGGTCTCCAAAAAAGATGTTAGACATTGAACTGAGCAAAAGAATACAATAGTAAAGGGGAAAAAACCCATACAAGACACATAGATAGAGAAGATCTATGCATTTATGTAGAATCAACTTACCAGAATCAGGAGTTGGCCATGAAGATTCTGATCCTCGGGCTTTTTTATCTGAGCCAGCTCTCTCATCATCTGGTTGTCAGTGAAATGGAAATCAAGCTCTTGAAATAAAATGAGATTAAAATCCTTTTTGAAGATCGCATCCAAAAATTACCATTTCAAAATAAACCTAGCATGTGCCTAATTGGATTTGAAGCATTTTATGCTACGCTTAATCATGTTGCACAGTAGTCAAGTTATTTTAGTGATATTATACAATCTAAAAAATTCAAAATTGATTAGGCTCCCTGCCAAACGTGATTTAAGTGAAAACAGAAGTGTTTGAATATAACAAGTGGGAAAAGGTAGCTTCAAAGTTGAGTTGAGAAGTGAGACAAACCCACTTGACTTGAAACTCAATTGTAATTAAGGCTATGTTTGGATTGATGGAATATAACGGAGCAAAGCAGAATGGAACATAACGGAATGAAATGGAACGGAATGAAATATAGATCTCACTCCATTGTTTGGGTATTTTATTAATAATGTTCTATTCCATTGCATACACCCTAAATCGGATGGAATAAAATCAAGGATTCACTCCATTGTTTGGGTATTTTATTAATAATGTTCTATTCCATTGCATACACCCTAAATCGGATGGAATAAAATCAAGGATTGGATGGAATGGGATGGATTCCATCATGTTCCACTCCACTCCATCATTTGCAAATTCAAACAATTGAATAACATTATTTGCAACTCCATTCCATCACATATTACCAATCCAAACATGCCCTAAAACAACTCCAATACCAATTTCATTCAATTTTTCTATATCAAAAGTAGTTCTACACTGCATGGCAAAATAACACACACTAAAGAAATAAAAACACACACCTAGTCTTGCACGTTTAGCTCTAGAGTTGGATTTAGCCAAATCAATATAAAGAGTGGAACCCTTTTCAAGATCAAAGACCATCCCCTACAATCCACATCAATCAAAAACTTCAATATTCATATACATAAATTGAATGACCAATATATTCATGAGTAAGCAGACACTTTGATCCCTAAATGATGTGTGAGGCAGTGTCATTATGAAAAAATAAATAAATTTATTAAACGTAATCACAAGCGCCAGTGTTGTTTCCGGACACAGACAGTCTTTTATCAGATGTGTCGGTGCTACAGAGATGGTGACACCACCAGACATATTCAAGAACCCAAATAGCTATTTAATCATGAAATAATACTAATATCCTCACATTAAGAGCATGCAATGCCTGAATTGCAGATTGCTGGTTCGAGAAAACAGCAAAAGCAAACGCCTGTAACACAACAAACACAAAAGAAAAAGAAAAAAACATCAGAAAGAAAGCAAAGAAATAATCCAGAAGAACATGTTTTACGCAATCAATATTGTACCTGAGACGTATTGTTGGGACTTCTAAGATGCGACGACTCGTAACCTGGAAATTCACGGAAGAGATTGTAGATTTCTCGAGGCTTAACATCTTCGGGAAGACCAGCGATGAAGAGAGTGCGAACGTCGTTGGATGAGGATAGAGGAGGAACGTAAGAACCATACACGGGTTGTGGCGGATGGTACTGTGGAGGAAGGTGATGCGTCGGTGGCGGTGGCGGTAGCGGAGCACCAGGGGGCGGTGGTATCATCGCCATGGGTTGAGGAGGAGGCGGCGGTGGATAATACTGATAAGTTAGAAGATTCGGCGGTTGGTTCTGAGCGTAGTAGGCTGCCATGTCGTCCATTGAAGTTCGATTGCACCTCGGAGTCACAGCACAAACCCTAGAATTTCGATTTCGATTTTTTTGTTTTGTTACTTAAAAATTTGAATTGCGTTGATTTTTCTATTGAAATTGCCGATAGTGCTTTGGTTTTTTTTGTTTTGGTATGTGTGTTGTTTGAAGTGGGCTGGACCGTTGACAAAGTAGCTTGTGCAAGGGGTCTTCTGTTCACACCCACTTTGTTCCTAATTTACCTTTGTATCCGTTTTATTTTTATATAATTTATCTATATTTAATAAGATACTCGTGCGTTAACACCATAGTAATATGGTGTGGGGATTTGTTTTTAAAATGTAATAAAAATAAAATATAAAAAATATAAAATTATTTAACCAACAAAATTCGTTATTTTTAGAAAACATAATAAATTAGTGTTTATATTTTTTTTGTATATATACAAAATTTTAAATCAATAATATATTTTCTAAATATAAAAAAAAAATTTACTATTATTTACAAAAATATTAATAATAACTTCATATTTCCGTTATAATTATAAGTATGGTGATTTAGTAAAAAAAAATTGTGTGTATTAATTACATAAACAATAAAAAAACACATTTTTAATAGCTAATTGTAATATAATATATCATATCTAATTTATTAATAATATTAATTGGGATTTATGCCTATTTATAATAAATACATCGAAAATATTTAAATATTTTTAATTTTTAACAAAAGAAAATAGTTTGGCATACGTACGGGATGTGTTTTGTATAGTAAATAGTTTTGCACGCGCATTTTTTCAAATACTTTTAAAAAAATATTGATAATTTATCATTTTTTAATAATTGAATCAATAATTTAACTTTTTTCCATTTTATATTAATGAATTTTAAATTTATTGATGTTGTATTAAATAAATCTTTATTTAGTTTTTTAACAAATAAGTAAATATATTTACTAATTCTCTTATTATAAGCTCCCCTAAAAAAATTTAAATACTTTAAAAAAATGATCAATAAATTTATTATTTAAATATTAAATTATTTTCCCATTTCATATAAAAAATAGGTTTGTTTTGTCATTATTTATTAAAAAATATTTGAATCAATAATAAATTTTTTCTCAATTATAAAATTTAAAATTTAATATAATTAACAATTGATTTAATATGGTAGTATTTGTAATTAACAATTGATTTAATAAAAAAAATTCAATTATGTAATTAAAATTTAAAATTTTTCTCATATATTATCCTTTAAAAAAAACATCAAACAATTCCAAGGGCATAACATCCCATATAATTATCCCATAATAATCATTTTGCTCATGGGTAACATTTTTGTAAAATCTAAATACACAGTAGAAATTATAAAATAATAAATTTTTAGTTTCAGAGTCATCATTATTGTTTCTCATATGGTATAGTTCTCTTCTTACCATTTTAAGTATGATCTACATTTAAAAAAAAATGTTTATATTTATGTTTATATTTTTTAAAAATTATGTTTTTTATAAAGGTATATTTGAATTAATAGAAAGAGGTGTAATAGAATGATATAAATTTATGTCCTACTGTTAAATTGATTAAAAATATATGGAATAGATCGGAATCGAATGAAATGCATTTATCTCATTTTATATTTTTTATCATTTTTATATTTATTTTATTGTGTTTCATTTCACTCCACTCTATTATTTATTTTATTATATCTAAATATAATTTGATGTTATTTTTGGACAAAAGTTAGACTTTTATTTAAATTATATTTTTAAATTGAAAAAGTTAAAAAATTATAATTGTATTTAAAATTTTGAAATTAAAATCTAAAAATTAATATAAATAGAAAATTAGAGCTACAATTTATATATTTGATCATTTCAGTAAATAAAAAACAACATAAAAGGTCTTTGTCACCATCCACTTTGCATAAACAATTCTTAGTTTTAAAATCAGATAAAAAGAATTGAGTATACAATTGTATTCTTCTCACACCTTTCATCCATCTTTCTCACAACAAAATCAATATTGTCAAACTCTTTTCACACCCTTTTAATTTTTATTGTATGAAAATTATAAAAAATTAATTATCTCAATTTTTTTATTTTTAATATTTGAAATAAATTTGAAAAAAAAATAGAGTTAACGTTATAAATATTTTTTTAAATTATAAATAAATACTAATAAAGTACATTAACTAATGTTTAATTTTATATTTTGACTGTGTACCACATTTTTTTATATGATACCATTATGGTCCTTGATTATTCATATACTTCATTTCATGTGTGATGTTATTATTATTAGCATACATTTTCTTAAATTTTCCATTATAATTATAATTGTTACGGTTAAATTATAATTCTATGTTTTTATTTTGTTTCAGTTTGTTAGCCTTTTATTGGTTGTTAGAGTTTTTCTCGCATTTAATTTTATATATTGCATACTCTATAGTCGTGTGATTTAGAAATTAAAAAATAAAATCAGGATATTTCCTCTTTTCACTTAATGCCATGCCTTTCATTGCGTAAAAATTTACATGGTATCCGAAGAGCAATAGCAGAACACTCTAATACTCTTTCCACTTATCTTTCCTCTTCATTATCATCCTATCTCACGTTTCCCTTTGCACATGTGTTTTCTTAGATGTTCTCCAAGATTTTATTCAGAATCATATCTCTTTGCAAAATCAAGAACCATTTGTCACCAAATATTGATGTGGCTATTTCTTGTTCCCAATCATAGATTTTCCCATATTTTATTCATATCATCCATATTGATAGAAAGGATTTAGCAATTATTATCAAATATATGGTTACCCACCCATTTGAACAACCATAAAAAAAGAAAGAAATAAAATTCTGAATACCCATTTGAACAACCATAAAAAAAGAAAGAAATAAAATTCTGAATTTTCTTTATCTGGCAATCATCGTTCTACTTCATTACTTGATTTTTCTTCAGTAATTTGAAGATTGACTCACAAGTAGTAGTCAAGTGGAAAATAAATCTGGTAATGTAGTTCAGTCGTTTCAAGAAATCTCTGACTTCCTTCTCAGTACGGGGAACTGTCATTTCTTGAATAACTTTAACCTTGGCAGGATCAACTTCAATACATTTATCACTGACAACGAAACCTATGAGTTTATCGGATCTTACCCCAAAGGTGCACTTGTTTGGATTCAACCTCAATTTTTACTTCTTTAGTCTTTTAAACAGCTTGTGCAGGTGATCAAGATGTTCTTTTTCAGTCTAAGACTTGGCTATCATGTCATCAACGTAAACCTTTATCTCATGATGGATCATATCATGGAACAAAGCTACCATAGCGCGCTGATATATTGCACCGGCGTTCTTCAAACTGAAAGGCATAACTTTGTAACAAAAAGTGTCCCACTGTGTAACAAAAGTAGTCTTCTCCATGCTTTCTGGCGCCATCTTGATTTAATTATAACTAGAGAAACTGTCCATGAAAGAAAATACTTTGTGCTGAGTGGTGTTGTCAACTAGAACATCAATATGTAGAAGTGGAAAGTCATCTTTGGGGCTTGCCTTATTCAAATCTTGATAGTCTATACACATACGCACCTTACCATCCTTCTTAGGTACTGACACCAAATTTACAACCCACTGAGGATAGGACGTAACAGCTAAGAAACCTGCATTGAACTGCTTCATAACCTCAGTTCTGATCTTTTTAGACATCTCAGGGCACATACGACGAACCTTATGCTTTATAGGAGGGCAACTTTCCTTCATCGGTAGACGGTGAACCACAACATCAGTATCAAACCTTGGCATATCTTCGTATGACCAAGCCAAGATTTCAACATAGTCATGCAACATCTGGATTAACCTATTTTTAGCATTGCCCTCTGGGTTGACACCTATCTTGACTTCTTTCTTGTCATCTTCAGTACCTAAGTTCACAATCTCGAATGGCTCTTCATGCGGTCTTATGGCTCTTCTTGCATTAACAGCCTAACAAGTTCTCCAGGTATTTCACAATCTTTCTCACATTCATCCTCGACTTGGTAGATCATATTTTTGAAGTCATAATTGGCAATAGCAGAATTGTTATCAATGGGATCTAGGGTAAATGTGGATCTGCAATTTGTTGTGTGGGTGTGTCTAAGAACACATAGCTATTTTAAAAAACAATAAAGTAAAAGAAATACAAAGAGTGCAAAATTTGAATGCAAACGTCCAATGATTTATTAAATGAAAATATGCTGATGAATAATGACAACCCTAACAAATAGATCGTTGTGCTCTGGGTAAGGCACAAGGCTTAAAGTTAATGTTTAAATTACATAACCAAAAAAAAACTTGAAAGTAAGTAAACAGAAAATAGCATTTACTCTTGACTAAAGGAGATTGATATAAAGTCTTCAGTCTTCCAATTATTGAGCCCACTACCGGTAGTAGGGAAGATCCAACTATCTATGTCGTAGTCGTTATCAGTGTCTTCCACAATGTTGAATTGATTGTTGTGAACTCCATTATTGTTGATGCAGAATGGCGGTCTCCCAGAATTAGAACGAGCACGATGGACAACCCTCTGAGCCTGTGAGGTAAAACTCAAACCAAATTTGTCGGACTTGTAAGGAATATCGAGAATCTGACCCCAAATAGTGCTACCACCTTCTTCAACCATAGCCTTAGCGTCTTTCACAGAAGCCATTTTTGGTGGAATCTTGGTAACCTTAGGAACAACAGGAGAAACTTTATCAATAACTTCAAAGGTCTTACAAGGGGTCTCAAAGAATTCACCATTCATCTCAACATACT
The DNA here is from genome assembly GCA_948472305.1 of Vicia faba. Lineage (NCBI taxonomy): Eukaryota > Viridiplantae > Streptophyta > Magnoliopsida > Fabales > Fabaceae > Vicia > Vicia faba. Next base: position 1,103,227,022 of record OX451736.1, read on the forward strand.
TGAAAGAGTTCAAATGGCTCACCATGTATTCTTCTTCATCACAAACTGTAATAATTTTTCCTTTAACAGGATACTTCAACTTTTGGTGTAAAGTAGAAGTAACAGCACCTGCCCCATGAATCCAAGGGCGTCCAAGCAAACAGGAATAGGCTGGACAAATGCCCATCACATAGAAAGTAGAGTCAAAGACCTTGGAACCCACTTTGATTGGAAGATCAACCTCTACATGCACCATTCTCTTTGAACCATCAAAAGCTCTCACCATAATGTCACTGGGTTTTAGCACAATCTCGTCACAGTCAAGTTTGTCTAAAGTAGCTTTCGGCAATACGTTCAATGAGAAACATGTATCTACCAACACATGAGATAAGGTAGTTCCCATACACTCAATAGAGACATACAGGGCCTTATTATGGTTCCTTCCTGCGGGAGTCAAATCAGCATCAGAAAATCCTAGTCCATTATCAATTGTCAGGTTAGCAAAACAATTTTCAAACTGATCAACAGAGATTTCCTGCGGTACATGAGCACTTTTTAGGATTTTACTAAAGTCTGAGCATGGGCTTCAGAGCATAACAACAGAGATAACAGATATTTTGGAGGGGGTTTGCCCTAACTATTCAACAATCTTATAGTCACTCTTTTGAATAATCTTCAGTATTTCCTTCATCTCTTGCTTGAAGGTGTCTTAATCAGTAACCTCTTTTGGCGCCTCGGTCTGGGCAGGCTCAGTCATATGTTCTTTACCTCGAGTCTCAATAGTTTATTTAGTATTAGGGATACAAACTGGTGTAGTAACAGTATTCGGAGCGATCTCTGGCGAGAAAACCCTTCCACTTTTGATAACCTTACTAGTCCCAGCAATATTGTCAATGTTGGGATCAGTAACTTCAGCATTTTCATCTTCAATAGTCAATGGTTCTTGCTTGACGCCATGGTAATAGACATCAGCTTCGTAATTCCAAGGGATAGCCTTATCAGAGGAATATGGAATTGGCCCAGGTGCAATAATGATCAGAGGTGTAACTATAGGTTCAACAGTAATCTTCATAGGACCCTTAGAAGTGATCCTTATAAGAGTACCGAAAGTTGTAGACACGTCTTCAAGCTTCAGGTCTTGGAACATATTCTCCACAAAAGGAGTCTTCTCTAAAGTAATCTTCTCAAATAAAATCACACGGTCATCCATCAAACACTGAATACCTTTTTTCAGCAGTGCACAACCATTAGATTGGGATGCACAGTAGTAGCAGTTTTCAATGTAACCCAGAAATAAACCGGCTTGCAGCAACTTCTTCTTAACAATCATCAGAGGAGTAGTAAAGTCATTCACAGTAGGAACATAAGAAACATCATCAATAGAATTAAAGCCCTTGTCATGATTGTGCATTGGGGCAGTGATTACATTAGGAGTCTCAAGAGTGTCAAATTTAATTTCCTTAGAGTCAATTATGTCTTGAATCTTATTCTTCAGAGCCCAGTAGTTACTGGTGTCATTCCCGGGACTGTCGAAGTGGTATGCACACCTTGCATTGGGGTTGTAATGGGGAGAGGAAGTATTTGGGTTCTGAGGAGGTTCCTTCAATGTAACCAACACTGCCTTCAACATGTGTTATAATGCTTGCGCCAATGGCATGTTGATTCTTGTGAACTGCCTCCTGGGTGCATCCTGCCTACGCTGATTATTTTGTTATTGTTGCACTGGTGCAGGATTAGAGATCAGTACTACCCCCACAGATTGATTGTGGTCACCCTTATTATGACCCTTTTGGCCGTACACACCATTTGATTCTCTCTTATTATTATAAGACTTCTTCACAGTATTTGAAGATGTATCCACCTGAATTTTACCGCTTCTGATTCCATTCTTAACATGTTCTCCTATCAATATCAGTTCAGTGAAACCGGCTGAAGAACTTCCAAGTAGATGATTATAGAAAGGGCCCGTGAGAGTACTCATGAACATGTCAACTAATTCTCTATTAGCTAAAGGAGGTTGAACTCTTTCTGCAAGATCTCTCCATTTTTGTGCGTACTCTTTAAAGCCTTCCTCAGAACCCATGGATATACTCTGTAGTTGCATGTGGGTTGGTGCCAAATTAGAGTTATATTGATATTGTTTGTAGAAAGCTGCAGCCAAATCTTTCCAAGTATGAATATTGGCACCTTCAAGTTGATAATAACATTCCAATTGCGTTCTAGATAGACTCTCTTAAAATAAATGCAACCATAATTTCTTGTCAGCAATGTATGGTTAAATTTTCCGAACATATGACCTCAAGTGCAGCTTCGGGCGGGAAACACTGTCATACTTGGAAAAGGTAGTAGTTTTGAATTTAGGAGGAATGACGACTCCTAAAACCAAACCTAAGTCTTCAAAGTTTAGACCATGCACCTTCTGTATCTTCATAGCTCTTAGACGCTCTTCCAGCAGCTTATACTTCTCATCAGCAGGGGGATATTGCTCATCCAAATAATCTTCTTCCTCTTCATCAGGAAATTTGTCAGAACCAGGATTGCTTCTTTCAGTTTTCACACTCTTACCATTTTCACCCTGTTTGTCATATTCATCCTATGGGATATCAAGATCTCGAGCTTGCTTGACTAGACCTCTAAACCTCCTCCCCATGTTAAGGACGTCAATTGGTTTCTTTGTTTTCTTCTTCTTCCCATTGGTGACCATTATCTTTAATTCTTCTTGCCCCTTGGCCAAATTCAGAAACATTTATTGGAATTGGGCATTATGATCTTGGAGATCTTTGATTGTCTGTTCAAGAGCCATTTTCTGTTGAAATTAATAGCAAGAGGATGAGAAAACCTATCTTGGAAATCTGTTATGTGATGATATGTATGACATGTATATGCATATGTAATGTTTTCAAGGATCTCGTGGGATTTAAATTTGAAATATTAGAACTTGAATTGGTTACAGATTTGTCTGAAGAACTTTGAGTCTTCATCTTTTAACATCCTTCTATAAGAATCAAGCTCACCATATCAAGTGGGTCATAGCCTCTGACTCAAGAGAGCGTACTTTCATCTTGAAGACATATGGTTAGAGGGAAAATAAATTCCCTTGCCCCTTGCTGAAATCTGGCTTATGATAATCTTGCATCATAAATCCCTAAGATCCTTGAAATGGTTAGTAAAAATGACATGTTATGATGATATATGATGTTATGATGTTATGTTCATGTTAAATAAGCAAACACAAACAAGTCACACAAGAGCCTTAGGTTTAAAGACTTGCATGAAGTCCAAAGGTAAGTACCATTCCCCATTAAAGTTAAGTTGACTCAACCTGTCCTAAAATAGTAATCAGGTTCTAGGAATATCATATCATTAATCCTCATCACAAGCTTTATTTTAGCACGGCAACTGGCTTGCCACCAAAGCATCCTGAGAGTCGAATCTCAATGAGCGTAGTTTCGAGTATCAACCAACCTTAGACTGCACCAAATTTGGCCATCTCACTACTTTCTAATGGCCAAGATGGATCAATTAAGGTTCTAAACATAAGCTAGTGTTAGCGACACCACACAGAAGCCTAATGTTATCCTTGACTGACTCAAGGAACATCAAAACAAACCAAAATGTCACACTAACCGTAGCCATCATTTCAACCATATTGATCTACACCGTACAGTCTCGATGATCTATTGCTACTTACCTAAGGCATCCCTAGATCCGGGTGTAGGATCTTATAAGCAATGATACCCAAACAACCCTTAAATTTAAATCAAGCAAAGCAAATAATAAAGCAAGTAAAAAATGATCTAGACCCTAAGGTAACCCCTCTTTTTTAAGCAGTCCCCAACAGAGTCGTCAATTCTGTAAACGGTTGGAGAATTGGCTTTTTTGGTTTTATCCAAATGTGCGGATAGCAAGAGTCACCACCGACTTTTCTTTTATCCAATATTTAGGAAATGTGAAAAGAACAGGAAAGACCTTTGATAGATTTTGAGTTCGGGGGGTAAGTTATGAAAAGGGAAGGTGTTAGCACCCTTTTCATCCCTAGTTATCTACAGGCTCTTAATTGCTTAGCTCACTTTTGAAAACTTGCTTTGTGTGTGTGTTATTTGTTTGAAAATATTTTTAAATGCCAATGTAAGGCTAACTTTGTAATAATTCTTGTATCAGTTCTCAAGAATGCGTACAAAGTGTTTTAGAAAATATTTCGTTTGAAAATGTGATGTGAAAAAAATTTCTTTTTGAAAAGATTGTGAGTAAGCGATTAAGAGTTACTTACCCACTAAAGGCAATTCTTATTCTTTTCCTTCTCCTTTATAGATAGTGTTATCCATACCATTAGTTGGTAGGTAGCCCCATCTATTGGATGTGAAGGAACAAGCGTATGGTCATCGAATGGTCATCGAAGGCAACATGTAAGGATACTTTAGCAATTTGTATGGGAGGGACTAGATCATTTTTGTAGGCAACTTCAAAGGATCACCGAGGGACTATGATCTTTATTCGAAAGGGTCTTTCGCTAAAGCATCCCTACTTTCGAGGGACGTGACCAATTATCGTAAGGCAACAAGGGAGGTTACCCTAGAGGTGCAAGTGTACGAAGTGTATTGTTTCTAGTTATATTATCTTAGGAATTAGGGTTTTCTAGGTTGTTTTTAGTCTTGCCATGCAAACCCTAGTTACTAGCAGTTATAAACTGTACATAAAATAAAGTGCGGAAAGTAAAATTCCTACACTATTACATGACTTTGGGGCAGTTAGATAATGGGAGAGTGCGGGAAATTAAATTTATAACCATTACATCCTTGAAGCAGATACATAATTATAAAAAAAATACGGAAATTAAATCTACGTTATTACAATCGAATAGCACGACCTATACATTTTATCTAAGAAAATTAAATAGAAAAGAAAATATGAGAAAAAAGTTTTGAAAAAAATAAAATATTTTAGTATTTTAGAAAATAATTTTAAGTGATAAAAATAATTAATAAAACCTAAATCTCTAATCGATTTTAATATTTTTAAAAAAGTTTTAGTTAATTTAATTATTAATTAGTAAAAATAAAAGACAAAATTTAATTATTAATTAAAACATTAATCCTAACTTATTAGTATTAAGAAAAAATTAGGTTAATTGATTGTTAAAAAATAATTAGAGTTAATTTAAGAAAAAGAAAAAATAGGTTAGAAATAAAACAAGGTAAAAAAATGTATGGGGTGGGTGTTAAACCCACGCACCCAAGGTTCACAGGCTACACCGTATGCCACCAGGGCAACGCGCTGGTTATGTTTGAGAAATATGCGCTGGATAATATATGTGATACCTGCAAATTTGTTTGAGAAAATCACAAAAATAAACGCAGAACGCATGGATCGAACCCATGCCCTTCTGTTTAACACACGCGTTCTTCACCATTTGAGCCACGCTTCCAATTTGTTATCGTCACACAACAAAAACAATATATTAAAAACAAAACGAGTGAATCGGAGAAGCGCCAGAGCCCTAGCTCCGGTCGTCTTCTCCAGCTAGACCTTTTATTGGCCTGCAAAAATAACACGCGCCATAATCAAAGAAGGGCCCTATCTCATTAAATCGACCCTCCTGAATCCAATGGTGGTGTTATTTTTGGCTAATTTGACCTACATAGTGAGATACGACTATAACAAAGCAAAACAGCATAATCATTGTGATGGCGTGTTCTGGCATTATGGGCCTCATGCAAGGGGTCAAACTTGTGTTAATTTATCTCAGGAACACATTAGAATCGTTAGTTTCAAGCAAAACATAACAAATATCAAAATACAAATTTCATGAAATATGTGAGACCGATGATGTATGGATGCGTGTTTCAAGAATGTTTGATCATCAAGAATGATTAAAACTTACCCTATGATACCTTAGAGACTGATTTGGATGGTTATTTTGCCTTGAGGATGCTTGCAAATAAGATTTTGATTTCCATCTTCTTCTTGCAAATTTTTTATTGGCAACCCTTGTTTCTCACAGCCTCCTTGATTATGTTCTTTGGTCTGAATATGAAAGGTATATATAGATGAAGAGATTAGGTTAAAAAGATAGGCTTGGACCTTATGCAAAACATGTCTTTAATTCTTGTTTGAAAATAGATTGAATATGACAAAACCATGGATATTTGGCTGAAAAATAGGTATTGTAATACGGTGAGAGAACTGACTTGGTTGTTTTGCGTTTGATCGCAATTGTTGCGGATAGCAAGAGTCGCCACTGACTTTTATTTTATCCAACAAAGGAAAGGGTGATAAAAACATGAAAGACCTTTGAGATTATTTTCTTGAGTTCGGGGGATAGATTATGAAAAGGGAAGGTGTTAGAACACTTTTTCATTCGTAGTTATCTACGGGCTCTTAGTTGCTTGCTAGACCACTTGCTTTGTTTGAAAATATGCTTTGCAGTGTGGGTTTGAAAATATTTTGAAAAACGTCTTTGTAATGATTCTCGTCTCTATAAGAATGCGTACAAAGTATTGGTTTTGAAAATAGTTCAAAGAGGTGTTTATTGTGGAAGATATTTTTGAAAGTGATTTTGAAAAGCGCCTTTGTAATGATTCTCGTCTTTATAAGAATGCGTACAAAGTGTTTTTACTTTTGAAAATGTTTCAATTGAAGGTGTTGGTGTGGAAATGGTTTTTTAGTTATGAGCAAGCAAGCAACTACGAGCGTCCTACCTACTCAAAAGGTATAATGTTCTTTTCCTCCTCCTTTAGACGTTGTTATCTTACTATTGATTGATAAGAATCCCCGTCGTTGGATGTGAAGGGATGGGCGTTAGTCGTTTGTATAGTCATAGAAGGCAACCTATGGGGCATTTTAGCAATTTCGTTAGGGACTAGATCATTTACCAAAGGAAACATCAAGGTACATCGAGGGACTATAATCTTTTATCGAGGGTCTTTGCTAAAACGCCCATATTTGAGGAACATGACTATTTTCCGAGGCAACAAGTGAGATTACCCTAGAGGTGCATGTGTGCAAAGTGTGTTTGATTTTATGCATTTAGTCTTTGATTAGGGTTGTCTACTTGTTGGTTTTATCTTGCCATACATCCTAATTACTAATATTTATGCAAGTAATAAAAACGTGAAAAATAAGGTCCTACGTTATTACAACTATATTGAACAGCAAGAAAATGTAAAAAAAAAAGCAAAATAAAAGAAAGGAAAATAGGTTCTTCGATCCAGGAAGTAGTGCCCTTCGATTCAACTCTTCCTAGCTTCTTTCAGTTTGGGCCTTGAAGTCAGTGTGAGATGCAACCTTCGATCACGCCATTTGTTATTCTTTCAATTGAGGCCTGGAAGTCAGTGTGGACACCCTTCATTTCTCCCTTCTTTCTCCTTCGTTTGGACTGTGAAGCAATATGGGCATGCAAAGCAGCATGAGTGTGTATCCTCCATTCACGCCCTCTTTGTCTTCCGTTTGGGGACTGTGAAGCAGTAAGGGGCGAAGCCTAAGGCTTCGTTTCACACAAAACTTTTTCTTTCGTTTGAGGTCTGTACAAGTTAGTTTTAACGTATACTTGGACAAGAAAGTATGCAATCGAAAGGACAGAAATAAAAAGTGAACAAATTTTACTTACATGCTTGAAACGAAAAGGGTTAAGGTCATAGTGACTTACCTTGCTTAAAGCTGGGATGTGTATGTTGGTCTTTGAGCTGCTGCCCTAGGGCTCTTGGATTTGAAGGAAAGAAACAAGTGTGGTGTTTCTTTGACTAGATTCAAAGGCCAAGAAGAGTGGAGTTATATTTGTTGTTTCTGGATTCGACAGAAAAGAAACAAGTGTAGTGTTTCTTTTGTTGGATTTGAAAGAAAGAACAAAGCGTGGGGTTGCTCCTGGATTCGAAAGGGAAAAGAAACATGTGTTGTGTTTCTAGTGTTGGATTCAAAAGGAACAGAAACGAGGGTGTGGTCTTTTGATTCTAGGTTTGAGAATGTATTAAGTGTTTGATGATTTTCACACAATTAAAGTTTCTCCAGCTACCAAAACCCTCTGGATGTGTTGTCCAGCCCCCTAGATGTGTTATGGAGCATCTTATTTATAGATGAAGTTGGTCGAGGTTTAGGAGGGAAAACAAAATAATTTGAACAAATTGAGTATGTTGTTTTTGTAGCTTTCAAGATGTAGTGTTTGTATGCCAATTTGGTGCAAGTATAGGAGAGCGTAGTAGGACTATTGTGCAGTAGTTTTGGAGCGTCGTGGCCAGTATAACAGGCTTGGACTTGGCAGCACAAAGAGACCAAACATTAATTGTGTTCTTCGAATGGACCTTTTGCATATTCCTTTGAATGCAACAAATTCATGTTCTTTGGATGGGCCACCAAATATGTCCTTCGAATGGGACATCCAGGTATGTCTTGCAGGTCCTTCGAATGGGAAACCAAATATGTCCTTCGAATGGGACATCGAAGTATGTCTTACAGTTCCTTCGAATGGGCCACCAAAGTATGTCCTTCGAATGGAACAACAATTGTGTGTCATAGTGTAAAAATTGTGTGTTGAATATTTTCAAGGGTGGAATCGAAGCAAACTATTTCAAAGGGAGATATTGTCCATTTAAAGCTAGTATGAAAATAGCCAATGCATGAGGGAAGTTCCTGCCTTGTGATTTGAAACAAGCAGGAAAGAAACCTTTACTTTCTAAACCGAAACAAACACTATAAGGGGTTATTACTTTGTGAATCAAAGAAAACATGTAAGGGGTCATTGCTTCAATCAAAGCTTGCATGCAGGAGACCACTTGCTTTGTGGGTGCTATCATGAAGGGAATCCATTGCCTTGTGCAGGCAGGCATGCAGGCAGGCCCTTTCCTTGTGCATCATGTAGGAGGCCAAAGTTGAATGTGGATTTGAAGCAGACATGAAGGTGAATTCCAAGCAAGCATGAAGGGAGTTATTTGTTCAATCGAAGCTTGTCCAATCGAAATAGGCATACATGCATCAAATGTCCAATCAAAACAGGCATGCAGGCAAACATTTGTCCAATCGAAACTTGTCTAATTGAACAAACATGCAGGCATCAAATGTCTAATCGAAATAGGCATGCAGGCAGCCATTTGTCCAATCGAAGTAAGGGAAATCCAAGCAAACTTGTTGTTCCTTTAAAAAATCATTTTTATCTGTTTTGCCCTTTTTTAACAGTTTTCTCTTTAACTTAATGCTAGAAAATCCAATTGTACTTGTGCAAGCTTGAATTTTTGAGAATCCTTGCGAGAAATGCCTTGAGAAAAGAAAGGGAAAATTTTGTGGTACAACAATTGCCCCTGTTCAATCTTCTTAAACCTGAAAAGAAAGTATGGCACGTTGTCATTCGTAGCTTGAAGGTAGAAGATGATTGAACACTAGAGTGCCCAGAAATTTACACTCGATGATGTGGTGGTTGATTGTGTATAGAATGGGCTTAAAGATGCCATTTGGAGAGATGATAGAGAGTTGTCGGAGATGGGCTTATAGATGCCATCCAAAGGTGATTGTTGATAGAAATTAGACTAAGTCTAAGTTTGACTGTATTTTGAAGAAGTATTCGGATAAATCTTTGGTTGACTTAAATCTGAAGGATATGCTAGAATGGACCCGTGTTAAGTCGTGTCCGGAAATGTATTAGAAGGAATCTATGTAAGATTACTTTATAATGAGCCTGTGTAGGGCTGCTTTAGGAGATATATGAGAGGGAAGCCTAGGTAGGGCTGCTTCAGAATGAATCCATGTGAAACTTCATCTGGAATTTTAAGAGAAGGAACCTGGGTAGGGTTGCTTCATGATGAATCTGGGTAAAACTACATCTGGAAATGAGAAGGAACCTGAGTAGGGTTGCTTTAGGACGAGTCCGTGTAAAACTTCATCTGGAAATGAGAAGGAACCTGGGTAGGGTTGCTTTATGATGAGTCGATATAAAACTTCATCTGGAAATGAGAAGGAACCTATGTAGGGTTGCTTTAGGATGAGTCAGTGTAAAACTTCATCTGGAAATGTATGAGAAGGAACCTGGGTAGGGTTGCTTCATGATGAGTCAGTGTAAAACCTTATCTGGAAATGAGAAGGAACCTGGGTAGGGTTGTTTTAGGGTGAGTCCATGTAAAACTTCATCTGGAAATGTATGAGAAGGAACTTGGGTAGGATTACTTCATGATGAGTTTGGGTAAAACTACATCTGGAAATGAGAAGGAGCCTGGGTAGGGTTGCTTCATGATGAGTATGTGTGAAACTGCATCTGGAATTTTAAGAGAAGGAACCTGGGTAGGGTTGCTTCATGATGAGTCCGGGTAAAACCGCGTCTGGAAATAAGAAGGAACCTGGGTAGGGTTGCTTCATGATGAGTCCGTGTAAAACTTTATTTGGAATTTTAAGAGAAGGAACATGGGTAGGGTTGCTTCATGATGAGTCTGAGTAAAACTGCATCTGGAAATGAGAAGGAACCTGGGTAGGGTTGCTTCATGATGAGTCAGTGTAAAACTTCGTCTAAAAATGCATGAGAAGGAACCTGGGTAGGGTTGCTTTAGTTGGTCGAGTAGATAATTGTTCTATCTTGTTTCAGGAACTTAATCTACAATCAGTCGTCCTCAGATAGTTGTCCTGGCTTGTTACAGGTATTAATCTGGAACTGTTCTTGTCGATCGTTGAGATAGTTGCCCTGGCTGGTTTCAGGTATTAATCTTTGAAAATTATAGATGATAATTATCTGTTGATTGATCTTTCCTAGAAATGTAAAGAGTTAAATGCATGCAATATCATGATGTATGAAATGCATGGTGTAATGATGTTTCTCAAAATAAATGAGATTGTGCTATATGCGTTTCGTATGCATATACTATGAATGTTGTTGAAATGTAACTTTGTCTTGGAAAATAAATCCTTGACAAATGCTGGGGAATTTTGGGAAGTTAAATCTCAGGCTGCCATTGGGGATGAAGAGCATGCACACCTTCAGACCTTGTTTTGGAATGTTTCTGCTGGGGATTCCTATTGTTTTGAGGAGAACTCTGTTGGGATTGAGAAATCTTTGTGGAGAGTGTTGATTTCTGCTCGGGAAAAGAGTTTAGGAGTTTTATTTATCCGTTGCTCTACTAGGGAGTTATCTCTTGATGGAAGAGAAAGGAAGTTAACAACTTGTTGGGGATAAAGAAGTTAATTGTTATCTGGTTGTCTCCCAGGTTTTGCAGCAACTCACTGGGGATTGTAGAAAAGTCTACTGGGTAAGAGGGGTTGTGGTCCCTTGATTTGTAGTAGTCAAAGAGGCAAACTTAAGCTGGGTAATATGTAGTTTATTAGGGAAATAAATCCTATTGACAATTTGCTGGAGAGGTGTTTTCTTTTGGCAGAACTTCTCGAGGATTCTTGAGATCAACTCAGCTGGGAGAGGTTTTCCGGAGATTGAAACTCTGGCTAGGGATTGCATGAATCCAATTTTGTAGGGATAATTATGAATTTTGCCTGGAGGGGTTTGTACCTTTAATCGTGAAGATTATTCTGTGGGGATAACCTTATAGAGATGACTTTGTGGGGACTTGACTGAGGATCACCCTATACAAAGGATTTTGTGGGAATTTGTCACTGCTTCCAGATAATGTTTGCTTGGCTGTATGTAACGCTTTGCTGGAATTCATGTCCAATTTCCCAAGTGATTCAGATGCAGACCTACCCCTGGTTATTTAACACTTCTTGAGAGATTTCTTGGAATCTCTACTTGATTTCTACCAGACGAGTGGGACAATGACATGTCATACCCCCTTGCTTATAAGAGATTTTCCATTGGAAGTGTCATACCATTTGAAGTGATTTTATTCACTGAGAGAGTTTTTGTTCACTGGATATTCATCATGTGAATTTCTCCACTGTCAAACAATTAGCCATATGCAAACAACGATATTCAATTAATGCAAAGTTATGCTTGTCTTGAAGTTTTGAAAATGCGTTTTAGCAAGTAGAAGAATTTTGTAAAAAACATGAATTCAACTCAGGATTTGCAGTAAGCCTTATAGGAGTTAAGATACCTTTTGTAACAATATGCTTTCGAACTAACCCATGCTTCAATTATGACTTTTGAGAGGGTTGTAATGTGCTTTGGTTCACGGTTTAAGAAACAAAGGATAAGGCTCAAAGTGTATTTGTATCCGCCCTTTCTTCGTGATGTTCTTCAGTCCTAAACTCAGTTAATTGTGCCTTTGAATTCCAATTGAGTCTGGAATGACATTTTGGTGATGGTTCGGACAAGTTAAGTTTGTCGAATGGCTGTCATTTTTACAACATTTTTCGTGTTTTCGAGGATTTGTGGTGACCTCTTTTGATTTATTATCCCTGATTTTTGTTTGACTGTTCTTGTTTTGAGATTATAGTTGAAACAACTGGCTGAAAATCATCAAATAATGAAGTCGCCATTGAACGTCTTTTATCCCACATGAAGGGAAAGGTAAACATCGAGAAAACCTGAGAAAGGAGAAGTCACGGTCTTGGGACCGAGAGATCGGGTAAGGGAATCTATTACGCGAGGGGAAGGTATTAGTACCCTACACGCCTGTAGTACTCTATGGTATCCACTCTTGTTATCTATCTTATAGTGTGTTTAATCTATGCTCACTGTTTACTACTTCTAAAGGGAGAATGCATGCAAAAGAAAGGAGAAAAGAACGTAGAGAAAATAAAGTTGTACTCTCTTGGGCCCTACCCCAATGCCTACGTATCCTTTTTGAGGAATCATAGCTACCGTAGTTCGGCTAACATGTTTTGTTTGTTTGTGTTTTTTATGGATAATGTTAATTCCGCCTTTTGCCGCAACTCGACCATTGGAGACTTATGCATTGACACAAAAGTAAATTAATCATGTCCTTACCTGAAAAGGATTTTTAGGGAGAAGGTGCTTGAGCGCACAAAAAGATTTGAGTTGGTTTGTATTTTGTTAATGGCTAGTTGACCTCAAGAGAGAGATATTAGCTACTTTTCCACTTATCCATAAAAGGAGTCTTTGAGACTTGAACCACACCTAGGCCTGAGATGGAAGAATAATAAGATCGAGAAGAGACCCGCTTATTATCTCTAATACTCAACAAAGGTGTGATTCTCATCAGTAGTTTTAAAGTATTTTGAAGTTTGAAAGGAAAAAGAAGTTTTTGTTTTGATGCAAATGCAAAAGAGGGAATAAAAGTCAGAGGGAGACCAGTCTATTTCTAAACCTAATGTTATTATGCATCATGGACCTAAAATTGGAATTTCGAGGGAATTCTACCTAATGTTTGCATGCTTGGATTTAAAAGCCTAATGTCTAATTTTAGTTCAATTAAATTGAAGATTAAATTTGAACCAAAATCACCTAAGGGATCATGAAAGACTATACAATAGGTAAAATTAGGCAGCAAGTATTAAAGTATTGCATACAATCCATACCAAAAATCGCAAACGAAATACATGACATAAAATGAGTAAAAACTAGTGATTAAAATTGACTAAAAAGTTAGTAAAAGGGGAAATAAATTCCTAATTAATTTCTAAAAAAAACATCATCTAAATCTAAGACTTTTATATTTTTTATTAACAAGAATTATACAATAATCTAAAAGAAAAGGTAAAAGAAATTCTAAAAAACAAACTCAAAGGGGGGTATACTGTGTAAGCAGGGGGTATAATCTAGTAAGGGAAATCTGGGCGCTAAGCCCACTGAGCCAAGTTCATAATGCTTTTTTTTCTACATCCCAAGGCGTACAAAAAACTACTCAGGCCCAAAGGGCTCAAAATCCAATGAGTTGTTTTTGTTCTAAGCAATAGGCTGCCAAAAAAGGAATGGTAACGGGCCAATGCCATGGGTTTGCAATGAATTTAGCCCATTATCCCTAAGATTTTCATGTCACACTGATTATTAAAAAAGAAAATAAAAAAGAATACAATTAAGAAAACAAAATAGGATTTATGGATTTAGTATTGTGACGATCATCCTCCACCGTTCCCCTTCTCCACAAAACACGAATGGTGTCGCATCTATTCTCTCTACCGTCTTCTCCTTCAATCGGCCTCCGTCTTCGAAGCTTCTCAACAAGTTTGGTGTTGTCTCATACCACCGCTTCGTCTTCACTATGGACTCGGTTCAATCTCCATCTCTGATCCGTTTCGCACTTCGTTCATCGCTTCAGTATGAAACTATCATCGCACTCGCTGTCATCATCCCTTCCGCCATGGCTTCAATGCGGTTTCCCTCTGTATTTGCTATCCTTGATTTGATTCTCCTTTTTGATGTGCGTATTCGTTGTTGCAATGGTCATTGCGGAAGCTGAACGAGGATTTGAAGCTCGTGATGTGAAGATTCATTGATGAAGATGGCGACGATTAAAGGCGTTCTTGAAGCTTCAAGAAGATGCAGAAGAAGATGATATTTGAAGAATATGAAGAAAAATGATGAAGGATCTACAAAGGAGTTTGCAGAGGGTAACTTAGAGGTGAATTCTTGATACTCTTCTCTCTGATTTCTCTTGTGAACCGTATATCATAGATAGATATTGGTATTTAGAGTTTTCTGTGTAGATGAATTATGTGTTCCTCTCCTCTTTCCATTCTCTCTTGCACAGATTGTTCCCCCAAACTTTGATAAAATAATTAGGAGGTTTATATAGATTGTTGAAGTTTGAAAATCAGTTGAGTGAGGAATAATCTGAGCCTTTGGATTGAGAAATTCAGTTATGAGATGGAGGGTTGGGATTGAGTCGGTTAGTTATTCAGTTAAGATATGAAGAACTTTGTTGGGAGTTAGTTATGGCAGTTAGAGGGTTGGTTGAGATTTTCTGTTATGGGAATTGGTTTAGAAAACGGTTAGGGGGTTGTGAATGATTGGAAACAGTTATAGGTGGTTATGTTAGAGGTTAGACCAATTAGTTAGGAGCTGTTTTTTTCCTGTTAAATATGGTTGTTTGGAATTGGTTGGAGTTAGAGGAGTATGATAATTCAGTTGTAAGTCTGTTATAAATTCTGTTTGAATGAGCTTGCAGGTAGAAAGATGAGAAGCTATTTTGGATTAGTTAGTTAGGAGATTAGTTTAATCTGTTTCAAAGTTTGTTAGCTGTTTGGTTAGAAACTGTCAGGGGCTAGAAAGTTAGTAGTTAGTTATTAGAAAGATGGCTCGGTTTTGGTTAGGTTAGTTTGTTGGAAGTTAATTGGGTGGAGGTTTGTTACTGTTAAATTGTTACTTAATTGACAGTAAAATGGAATTTTTCTTTGTTTGAATTTGCACATGTTCTTGAATTTGTATGGGCTGATGCTAGCTTTTCCCTTTTGTTGAATGCAGATTTCTATGGGCTGGTGCATTGGTGCAGCAAAATTTAATTACATTGCTTCTGAACTAAATGACATGAGCAGTGATGATCTGAAACCACATCCTAATGCAAGATTATGGTCTTTGGGTCTATCTTGGACTGTTTTGTATGTAATGTTGCTCTGCTTTGGATGATTGTATTGCACCCGGTGTAAGTTAATTTGTATGGCATTGTTTGGAATTACGTAGACTTCTCCTTTGCAAAGGGTTGATACAACAAGTTACTCATCATGCTATTTTTTTTGTATCTATGCAGGTTATGACAAGTATGAAACACCTTTTTAGTTTAGTTGCGAGTTTGCGAATCATGAGCTAAGGGTCATGGCTTGAAGGAAAAGGCATGGTTAACTTGGACTTTGAGCAAAGAGCTTTAAGATGGAAGCAAATTCATTTGGGGAATGAAGGAATTTAACTGACTTTGCTACTTTGAGATCTAGTTATGGATTTAGGATTAGGATCAGGTTCATGGACTTTGATTATAGAACATGTCTAATAATTTTTTTCCTTCATATAACTACTCAAAAGTGTAAAGCAAAATGGATTATAACTTGTATGCCTTTTGAATGAATTTGACGAGATTTGATGAACCTTGATTGAAACCTCGAATGATGTTAGATAACATGAATGGAACTTGAATGATTATATGTAATATGACTTGATGTGAATGAACGAAAAGCATGGCCATGAATTAATGAATTCCTTTGTAACTTTGACGCCTTTGCCTTATAATTAGTTCCTTATCTCTCAAGAAATCCGTATGACCAATCTTAATATGTTTGCATCTTAAGAACATTGATCTAATTAATTAACTTTGGACATACTAAAAAAACTTGAATGAATACTTCCAAAGAATGAATTCCAATTTGTTCTCACTTCTTAGAGAAACCATAATTTTCGAATCTTAAATCCTCATTAACTTGCATTATAAACAACAATCAATTGAAAGAATAGTATTGATGTCTTGAATCCACAAATCCTATCTTGTAACCCGGTGACCATGTCTTGAGGGATCCTTTGAAAATGCATATGGAACTTTGAAAATGAGCATGTAACTTGAGACATGGGAGGAATAATGAACAAGATAGCATAAAGTGTGAGTCCAATGAACCTCAATTGATGAATTAACACATTCAAATTCCATGGATAAGAACCTTAATCCTTTTGAGATGCACTTTGGTGAATGAATGACATTGAGATATTGATAAGAAACCAAGCTTTAACTCAAAATATCTTTATCTAAATCCTTGATGAAACCCTAGCATTCACAATCCTAACACACTTAGTTCTTGAAGTAACTTCGATACAAACGACTGCGTCTCTTGATGAACTTGAAGGAAGATACCCTTGTAGCCTGATAAGAAATAAGTCCACAACAACCACGAATCAAAACCCTATCTCCAACCATGAATATTGAAGAAACGACTTGAATCTCTTGAATGAAGATAAGGGCCTCAAAGCCATACAAAAACCATAATTTCAAGATCCTTGTTCTCAGGCCAAATTTACTAATTGGTGATGTATGATGTGTTAAATGACCTAATGGAGGGTATGCAGATGAAATGAGAAGCGCAAAATGCATAAGCCAGATAAAAGTGATAGGGTAGGACAAATTTGGGGTATTACAGCTGCCCCTATTTAATCGTCTTAAACATGAAAGTACGATTGGTGCGTGCCTTTTGGAAGTGAAAGGTTGAAGATGATTAAATACCAATGCTAAAAATTTGTTTTGAGAGATGGTGGTGAGTGTTTTTTTATCTTTGTAACTTCCACTGGGGAATTAAAAAAAAGGTGGGACTAAACTGAAGGTATACGTCGATCAGGACACGACAACATCAAAGTACATCGATTAGGACACGATGACTCAGAGGAAAACACGGATCAGGACATGATGATTGAAAGGGGGACATCGATCAAGACACAATGGCTAATAGGAATACATCAATCAAGACACGATGATTCATAGAAGAGGTATCGATCAAGACACGATAACCAAAAGGAAGACATCGATCAGGACACGATGGCTAACAGGAATAGATCGATCAGGACACAATGGTTCGTAGGAGAGGTATCGATCAGGTCACAATAACCAAAAGGAAGACATCAATCAGGACACGACGAATGTTTAGAAGCTGACACGACGAGTGTTTAGAAGCTGACACGACGAGTGTTTAGAAGCTGACACAATGAGTGTTTAGAAGCTGACACGATGAGTGTTTAGAAGCTGACACAATGAGTGTTTAGAAGCTGACACGACGAGTGTTTATAAGCTGACACAATGAGTTTTGGAAGGTAGCACAATGTAAACACAAGGACATATAAGGCTTGTAACATGGCGTGATGCCAGTACAAGGAAGAGGCCGAGCTTGTAACATAGTATGATGCCAATACAAGGAAGAGATCGAGCTTGTAGCGTAGCATGATGCCAATACAAAGAAGGGATAACACAAACGAGTGTTTGAATCAATACAGACGAGTATCGAAGAAAGGTTAAACACGGACGAGTGTTTGAATTAATACAGACAGGTATTGAAAGAAGACACAGACGAGTATTAAGGAAAGGACAACACATGCGAGTGTTAGAATCAATACATACGGGTATCAAAAGAAGATACAGACGAGTATCTAAGGAAGATTAAAAAACGGACGAGTGTTTAGGAAACTGACACAGATGAATGTTTGGAGCACTGACACGGACGTGTGTTTAGAAAACTAACACGAACGAGTGCTTGGGAAGCTAACACAGACGAGTGTTTTAAGGCCAACATAGACGAGTGTTGGAAGACTGAATTATTTGTCAGACAGGAACTAGCTACCTGACGAGAACTGGGTTTAGAATGACAAGTGTAATACGGTGGAAGAACTGACTTAGGATGTTTTGCGTTTGATCGCAATTGTTGCGGTTAGCAAGAGTCACCACTGACTTTTCTTTTATCCAAAAGGAAAGGTTGAAAAGAACAGGAAATACCTTTGAGATTATTTCTTGAGTTTGGGGGGTAGATTATGAAAAGGGAAGGTGTTAGCACCCTTTTCATCCATAGTTATCTATGGGCTCTTAGTTGCTTGCTAGATCACTTGCTTTGTCTGAAAATGTGCTTTGTGGTGGTTTTTGAAAGTATTTTTGAAAAGGCGCCTTCGTTTAGGCAAACTTTATAACGATTCTTGTGTTGTAAGAACGCATACAAAGTGTTGGACTTTTTGAAAATATTTCATGTTTTGAAAGTGTTTGGTATTTGTTTTGAAAGTGTTTGGTGTGTGTTTATTTTGAAGGTGAGCAAGCAACTAAGAACGTTTCTACCTACTCAAAAGTCTTTTATTCATTTCTCTCATTTCCTTTGATATTGCTATCTTACCATTGATTGGTAAGAAGCTTTATCTTTGGATGTAAAGAGACGGGCGTGAGTTATCGTATAGACATGATAACAATGTTGTAATATGTCTTAGAATTTATCTTTGAGGGACTAAGATCATTTGAAAGGCAACATTTGCAGCGTCATCGAGGGACTATGATCTTGTATTTCGATTTTTTTTGCTAAGACATCCCACGCGCATAACATGACAATTTTTAGGCAACAAGTAGAAGTAACCCTAGGGGTGCATGTGTGAATAGTGGGTTTGATTTTCATGGATTCAATCTTTAATTAGGTGGCCTACTTGTTGTTTTTATCTTCCCATACAAATCCTATTTTACTAGCATTTATATGAAAGCGATAAATTGTGAAAAGTAAATATTCTACGCTATTACAATCATTAGGGGTGTGTACAAATTTACAAATGGGGATTGTAAGAAATTAAAGTCATAATTATCTATTACAACCATATTGAAATAATGTACAAGAAATGTAAAATAGACTTGTTTTGTTTTTTTTAAGAGAAGAAAATAAGTTTGCTTAAATTTTTTTTTTTGATCTTTTGGTTCTAAAAGAAATAAAATAAAATATGTGAATATAAAATATTTTTGGTGTTTTTGATTAATGAAAATAGAATAATAATAAAAATGATAAGAGGAAAAAAGGGGTCAGAATCATCGCGTGGCTGAAAGGGACAGAAATAAGAGGCAGAAACTCTGACTCTGATGCGCTGTAAAATTAGAAATAACATGTTAGCAGAAATGGGGAAGGTCAGAAGCTCTGGGTCTGGGTACATCGAAGTTCTGAGGTTGCTGGGAACAAAGGAAAGCCTAGAAGTTTTGATTGCTGAAGGAGTCTAGAAGATCTAATGCAGCTGGGATTCTAGAAGTTCTAATATCACTGACAAGTCATAAGTTCTAGTTGTTTGAGAGAGTGAGGTGATAATGCTGTTGGGTGAGGATATCTAGAAGTTCTGATCTAGGAATATTGTCTGACAGATAAATGGGTAAAAATGTCAATAAATGATCCTAAAAAAAAGATGCTTCTGGGGCAAGAACCCAGGACCATTAACACTACAGTCTTATGCACACGCTCTCTACCACTAAGGTGGCTACACATCCGGTATTAGAAGCAGAAGTATAAATATGTATCACAAAGTGCTCTGATGATGAACTTCATCTCCTTCTCCATGCTAGTCAGAGCATATGCAACTTAGTCATTTCTCAACAAAATAGAAAATACGCACATAGCAGTTATGGCAGGTTTCATTATGTTTCAGAAATATAAGATATCAGAACTATAAATCAGAAGCAAGCATGGGTTTTGCTAATCCTAATTCTTAGTCCTAATTTCCTCAAGAATTTTTGAACTGAAGTTCTCTCTACTTAGGCAAAAATACATGAAATCTATGAATATGTGCAGAATCAGAATCAGGATGTCTACATTGTGTTTTTGAACGTGCAAGTTTAACAATGCCTAAGTGAAATAATGAGAGTCAGCAGAAGCTTACCTTGCAGCTGGAAAAGATTCTGTGAACCAGAGCTTGGTTCTGACTATTTGTAATGTTCTGATCAGCTTCCTCGCATGCTCAGCAGGTTGGAACAACCTTTAACTTGGGCTATGAGTGGCTGGAAAATTTTGGAACAACCAAGAAGCAAAATCATGACTTTTTGAGGCAGAGATTGATGGAGAGCGTATTACAGTCTGGAAGCGAAAGTTGGAACAGTTTCTAAATGTGTATCAGAAATTGTGTTGATAATTTGGTCAAGAAATAACTTAAGGAAAATTGGAGTTTGAAAGCAAAAATCGGAAACTATGAGGTTTTGTATTTGTGTTTGTAGTTTCGGATTCTTGTAATTTTTAGCAGGGTTTTAAAGGATTTATCTTTTCAAATTCTCGACCTCTTTACAGTTGCAAATGAATTTCAATTTATAGGCAAGGATTTTATAGCTTGGAGAAGTCAAGAGTACAACCATCATGCTAGGACGCTGACTTGTTCTTGAAGCAAGTTAAACAAGTATGGTGGTTAGCAGCTTTTAGCCGTGCCTAAGCTGGACTTGTAAGTAATAATTAAGGAAAAGTAACCTCAGAGGCAAAATAAAAGCATGAGCCCAACATAAACTTATACAAAAGTTTGCTTTTCAAGGACAACAATGGTACTTCTATGCCATACGTGGTAAAATCCTTTGGACAAAGACTCAAAAGTGGGTGTGGGCATTAAATGATGATGAGATTTGTCAAAACATAATCTTGCAATATGAGATTATGTGTCATATCCTAATCTGGATGAGAAGTTCAACATCAACGTAACTTAGAATAAACATCCAACTTATGATCTCTGAATCTCCCTGCTTCAGCATGTTCTGAAAGAGTTCTCAGACTTTTCAGAAAGCCTGTAACACGCTTTGTAACCTTTCTTTGAATTACTCTTGCAAACTCTGGTTGAACCTTCATAAAAATTGGCCCAGAAGTTCTAACCAAACTCTGTCTTTGAAGTGTCCAGAATTTGCTGAGTGCTTCAGTTTTAGGGACATGTCTTCAAGGATGTATAACTTGAAATCCCAACATTTCTAGGAAAAGTTCTGTTCTGCAACGTTTGAGATCTCATTGAGATCTTCAACTCTTGTGTCATAAGTTCTTCTTGAATCAGCTTGCATCATGATGAAAATATGCTCAGAAGTTCTGAGATTATCATATTTCTTAAACACTTAGAAAAATTTCTAAGTATTTGGGATTTTGACTTTTCCAAAGTAATTTTGACTTTTGACTTTCTTGATGAAACAAACTTCATATTCCAACATGTCTTGAAGAAATATAATTCTTGAAACTTGATTTTAATCCGAAATTCAAAGTTTGACTTTTCAGTGTGCATTTTGACCATTTTGCCCTTGTGCCAATTCCAAACTTAAATTGATATATCAGTGCTACAAACTTGAACCATGGAAAACCTTGTGAGAAAATCCTTGAGAAATGAGAGGGCAAATTTTGGGGGTACAACAACAAGGTATACTGATTTCGCTGGGAATTGTGAAGGTGAAAGTCACCGACCGGAGATTTTGGAAGCGATACCCTCTTATGGGGATGTATTGTTGTCCTTGGATGATTCGGGTCTCTCATGTAAAGAACCCAATCTGGCTTATGCTTCATATGCATGTTTGAATTTCTTCTGCCGTAAAGATCCATTTTGATGGATCGGCTACGTAATTTTGAGGATGCAATATTATGCAGTGATAGTTATATGTAATACAAAGAAATAGACTTCATGGGGATAAGCGAAGGCTTGTTTGAAGTTGGTGCTCATCACCGGGGATGCCAATACACATCAATGCTGGAAGCCTGCAGTACCAAGGATTGTTGGGGATACTGGTAAGAATTTGCACTGGGAGCTCATGATACTTAAGATTATTGGTGACTCAAGCCCATGATACCGAAGATTATTGGTGACTCCGTTGGAGATTGAATAGCTGACGAAGAGATTTGTTAGGTACTCCACTAAATTCTAAATTGCACTGTTGCTGAGGAAGAGATAATCTGGCTCGACTTTCCTACATCCTGAACCGCTGAAAAGATGGTAGAACCGAATATGCCAAAGAATAGATATTGAACACCATGTGGATCTCTTCGAATACATGCCCCAAGTTTATGCCACACTGGGGGATTACCTATTGAATCACCTGGGGATAAAAGATGGGCATGGACACCTGCGAATGCCTCAGTTTAGCTCTGCGAATGACCCGGTTTAGCTCCACTGGGGATGCACTTACGCGTGCCAAGTCAAACGGCGAATCTGAACTTTCTGAATTTACTTAGGGAATCAGGTTTGAAATTTTCTGTAGTATATGAAGGCAACTTTGTTCGCTGGCTGGGTCAGGGTGAATGTTATGATGCTTTTAGCTTGATTTGTCTCGTACAACATAATTGGCTTGAGCAAATTTGCAAGTACGAATGAGGAATGCCCATGTCTGGAGGATTTCTGAAAGAATCTATGCTGAATAGAAGATCAGAATATTCGTGCCACAATATGATATGAGGTGGCCTTCTCTAATCTCTTGAATTACGAAATAAAATTCTCTTGATTATAGCTTTCTTGGAGATATTTATCGCATATCGACTTAACTACCTCGGGTTGAATGAATTATGAATAGATTTTTCGAAGTGATTGCCCCAAGATAATTAGAAAAAGCTTTTAAGAGGTTCATCAACGTGATAACCTTTGATTGATAGCTTGAAGAGAATTCCCCAGATTTGGCTGACCTTGGAGAGATCGACTCTCGACTTAATTGCCCCAGATTGATTGAATTCTGAATAGATTTATTGATGTGATAACTTCTGATCAACGATAACTTGAAGAGATTTATCGACGTGATAGCCTCTGATTGACAATTTCGAGGGAACGCTCCAGACTTGGCTGAACTTGGAGAATTGACTCTCGACTTGATTGCCCCATATTGGAGGAATCTGCTAACTTCATCCGTGAAGGGTACTCAGAATGTGAAGCACCAAGATGTCTTCTCTTGACAGAATCACTGGTTAACATGCCCTTGGATAAGTCATTTCTCTTGTGACAGCTGACTCTTTCTTCGACAGAGTATTCAAGACTCTCTTCTCTGCCAAGATTGAGCTCTTTACCGATTATTCATTGTGTAAACTTACTTGATGTTAATCAGTTGTTTTGTATGCAGAAGAATGTTTAATATGAGAATGATAATTCTAATGCAACACATATGTAAGTCTTGAAGTTTGAAAAAACTTTAAATGAAATGATGTCATAACTCTATTGTGAGTGAGTCACTAGCTAGAGAGCCACATTTGCAAATTCTTTTTTATGAAAGATAATGCAAGCATATGATGCCAACACGGATATTTAAACATACCTCTTAGGAGTCTGTTAAATGCTATCTCGTTGTAGAACGCTTTCAAATTGACTCATGCTTCAGTTAGGACTTTTAAAGGGTTGTAACGTGGTCTGGTTCACGGTTTTTAGAAAAAAGGATTTAAGGCTCAAATTTATTTGGTGCCCATCCATTCTCCATGATGTTCTCCATTCCTACGCTCAGTTAACCCGATATAAGCATTCATCTCTCGGGAAGAGTTTGCGATGGTTGAGGAACCACTGAGGCCTCTTGGATACAACAGTCACTAACTTCTGATTTTAGTGTCTGATCACATGACCTTGTTCTTTCGTGAGGATTTTATTGGTAATCCTTTTCTCTCCTTTTATGATTTTCAATTTCTTTCTTGTTGTCCCTAACTTTTTCCTGGACAAATTCTTTTTGAATTTCGATTTGGAAGTCCAGCGGGATGCCCTAGCTTTTGCCTAAGCGACTTGTTTTCAAGTTTTGACTTAGCCGAGATTTTTGTTTCTTTCTCATTCATAATTTACATTTTGAATAAGTCATTGATCTTTGCATTGTCTTTGATTTGTCGTAAGTGACTGTGACTGTCTGAGTCTTTGGTAGATGAGGGATAACCATTGTTGTATTGTCATCTGTTGACCTCCTGATGTGCGAGAGATACTCATTTGGATATCGTTCTCTTTGATGCACACTCTTGATAATAGGGGGTTAGACATTATGGTTTTGACTTTCCTCAATCTTCTGATGGATAACCATTATTGTATCCCTGGATGTACACTTTTGATGAGTTCTGAATGCTTGATCAGTTTAACTGAACACTACCCGACCCAGGGTTAAAATGAGGGTTTTTTTTCTGAACAGAAAAGAAACTCCTACTTTGAAGGCTCAGAGGGGTTAACTAGGGTCTATCTCCCTTATATCTCCGGTATTTAGGAATAGCAACAAGGTTTGTACATGGTCAGCAGGGTCTTACTCAAAAGCATACTAACCATAGATTTTTTTTGCGTTCTTAGATTATCGTCATCCTTCTTCCAATTCTTTACCTAAGCATAATACTTGGAAACTTGGCATTAATATGCAAGTAAAACATTTAAAGAGGGATAATGAATGAGTGAATAAAAACGAAAAGAACACTTCAAGACAAGCATACTTATTGCATTAGTATTTTCATTCAGAAATAGAGAAGTTTCTACATGCAAGCAATGTTTAAACAAACAAGCAAGAATGCAAATCAAAATGTGATAAAGAAACCAATGATTGCCATCGTTGAGGAGACTTGGCCCCATATGGATTTCTTGATTCGGATGACTTCCTGTAGTCTTGATGCTTGAATGGGCGAGAGAATTCCCTTTCTGATCTGATATAAACATATCAATCTTTGAATTGAGCTAGTCTTGGACCTGGTCTCTGGATGAAATACCATCTTCAATCGAATGATGAAATGCCCAAGAATAATATGCATAAAAGATCCTTTCAGGAGAGCGAATGAATGCTTTACCAAGCGAATAGGTATAAAATGCACCACCAAGCATATTACGCCACAAAGATAATATAGTTCGTCTTCTATCAGAACAACAGAGACATCCAACTGGCGAGAAAGAGTCCTGCAGTTGGCCAAATAGGAATTAGACTTTTGGAAGAGATGCCAGACAGATGCTGGAATTTGTACTTCAACCCCTTTATAGTTTTCAATATCAAACCGGGTGCCTTAGAATAGGGGATACATCTAGCATGTGTATTGCAATTAGAAGAGATGTTTGTGGGAGGGGCCCCCCAAAGATCAGAGCTTTACCAATTGAACTTCCACCAGGAGAGGAAATAACTGGGTGTAATGCAGTGGGCTTGCATCAGTATGCTCATCAGGATTCTCCTATCTTTGCTTAAAAGCTTTTTTTCTTCCACGAATTCACTAAGGGAACAAAGACTGGTTGTTGTCGAACAGGTCAGGGAACACAGAGCTGTAGAGAGTGCCCCTGATTGAATAGTCGGATGCCCCTGCATGGTAACCATATCTGAAGTTGGTATCATGAACGAGAACTGATATAAGATCACATAGTAAATGGTAACCATCTACTGATGAGATGTGCCAAGAGCTCAAGATTATGTAGCGTTCCAAGGTTGAAAGCAATTCCTAGAAGATGAGGAGAAGAGAGAACCTCTGTATCGGCAGTAAGTGTAAGATTTTTGACATCATCATAAAAACTTTCATGAACTGGCTTATATGAGTCTTCAATTGATTATTTTCCTTCTCGAAGAATTCCCGACCTCGGGCCAAAGTTTGCATGTATACCATAACTAACCCCATCAGTATTTTCGTATCGGTCAATCCCCCACGGAGTTATCCCATACTGATCTCTGAACACGTGCAATAAGAAATCAAGTTTGAACTTCTGAAGATATCACCAAGTCTGAATAAGAATCTCCAATCTGAGTACCTGTTATGAATGCATGAATATGCATGGGGTGCATGAATGGATGCCATGTCATGTTCCATCATTTCCAAGGAATTCATGTGCTTTGATTTTGATTTCACGCAAGTAAAAGATGGAAGAGTTTAGCACAAGACTTACAAATATGATTCCTTGGAAATAACAGAACATGTATGTTAATCATGTGGTAACAATGTTATGTATGCAAAGACATGAGATCAAAGGTCCATCATTCCTGAATATGATTGCGACACTATTCTGAATCATATGAATATTATCAGATCAAAGGTCCGACATAACTTCCACACATACAAGAACCAAGTACCATGTAGATCATCAACTGAAGGCTTCTGGAACATCGGATATTGTTGAACCATTTCTGAACATGTTGGGAATACCAAGATTGAAGGCTCAAATGAACCTCCAAATAAACAAGTCAGGAACTCATAAAATAAATCTGATAACCATACGGTCACCAACATAATATAGCATCTTAATAAGTCACCAACAGAAATCCAGAACATAACCATTAGAACAAATAATCACCATCTGAACATGAGTAACCATCTGGACATAGTCACCATCTAAACATAGTCACCGTCTGAGTGAGTCACCAATTGTACCTGTGATAAAAAAATATTCCCTCCCCACTCACAGGTGAAAACTAGGTCAGGGTAAGGCAAGGGTAACTCGAAAATCACGAGTTCGCTTGAAAGTAAAATCATCGCAACACATACGTGTATGATGAAAATACCTCAAATTGAACCTTATTCGAGCATGGTATATGACATGAATGCACTAGTCGGACTACATCCTATAGCCGTCATGTCCCCACTTTATTACTAGTGTCCTAGTCACTTTGGCCTGGGTACCAGGCCTTTTACCTCAATAGTAACATCCCAACCCAATCAAGAAGTAGATCCAGTACAGCAGTAGTATATGGAAAATAGTAAAATGCAATGCATACATATGCTCAGGTATATACAAAATGAATAAGTCATAAAGCATATAAATAAACACCCAAAGAGAAGAAGCTAAGAGCTAGGAGCGAGTCCGGGATGGACCAACATTTGGTCGACCTATCCCCAGTGAAGTCGCCAGCTGAAAATCATCAAACAATAAAGTCGCCATCGAACGTCTTTTATCCCACATGAAGGGAAAGGTAAACATCGAGAAAACCTGAGAAGGTAGAAGTCATGGTCTTGCGACTGAGAGATAGGGTAAGGGAGTCCGTAACGTGAGGGGAAGGTATTAGCACCCCACACGCCCGTAGTACTTTACGATATCTACTCTTGTTATCTATCTTATGGGTGTGTTTAATCTATGCTTACTGTTTACTACTGCTAAAGGGAGAATGCATGCAAAATAAAGGAGAAAAGAATGTAGGAAAAATAAAGTTGTACTCGCTTGGACCCCACCCCAATGCCTACGTATCCTTTTTGAGGAATTAGAGCTACCGTAGTTCGGCTAACATGTTTTGTTTGTTTGTGTTTTTTATGGACAATGTTAATTCCGCCTTCTGCCGCAGCTCGACCTTTGGAGACTTATGTGTTGACACAGAAGTAAATTAATCATGTCCTTACCTGAAAAGGGTTTTTAGGGAGAAGGTGCTTGAGCGCACAAAAAGATTTGAGTTGGTTTGTATTTTGTTGCAGATAATGGCTAGTTGACCTCAAGAGAGAGATATTAGCAACTTTTCCACTTATCCATGAAAGGAGTCTTTGAGACTTGAACCACACCTAGGCCTGAGATGGAAGAACAATAATATCGAGAAGAGACCCGCTTATCATCTCTCATACTCAACAAAGGCGTGATTCTCATCAGTAGTTTTAAAGTATTTTAAAGTTTGAAAGGAAAAAGAAGTTTTTGTTTTGATGCAAATGCAAAAGAGGGAAGAAAAGTTAAATGGAGACTAGCTTATTTCTAAACCTAATGTTATTATGCATCATGGACGTAAAATTGGAATTTCGAGGGAATTTTACCTAATGTTTGCATGCTTGGATTTAAAATCCTAATGTCTAATTTTAGTTCAATTAAATCGAAGATTAAATTTGAATCAAAATCACCTAAGGGATCATGAAAGACTATACAACATGTAAAATTAGGCAGAAAGTATTAAAGTATTGCATACAATCCATACCAAAAATCATAAACGAAATACATGGCATAAAATGAGTAAAGACTAGTGATTAAAATTGACTAAAAAGTTAGTAAAAGGGGAGATAAATTCCTAATTAATTTCTAAAAAAACATCATCTAAATCTAATATTTTTATATTTTTTATTAACAATAATTATTCAATAATATAAAAGAAAAAATGAAAGAAATTCTAAAAAACAAACTCAAAGGGGGGTATACTGTGTAAGTAGGGGGTATAATCTAGTAAGGACAAACTGGGCACTAAGCCCACTGAGCCAAGTTCACAATGCTTTTTTTTTTCTGCATCCCAAGGTGTACCAAAAACTACTCAGGCTCAAAGGGCTCAGAATCCAATGAGCTGTTTTTGTTCTAAGCAACAGGCTGCCAAAAAAGGAATGGTAACGGGCCAATGCCATGGGTTTGCAACGAATTCAGCCCATTATCCCTAAGCTTTTCCTATCACACTGATTATTAAAAAAGAAAATAAAAAAGAATACAATTAAGAAAAAGAAAGAGGATTTAGGGATTTAGTATTGTGACGATCAACCTTCACCGTTCCCCTTCTCCATGAAACACGAATGGTTCCGCATCTATTCTCTCCGCCGTATTCTCCTTCAATTGGCCTTCGTCTTTGAAGCATCTCAAAAAGCTTTACATTGTCTCCGACCACTGCTTCGTCTTCACTATGGACTCTCTTCAATCACCGTCTCTGGTTCATTTTGCACTTCGTTCATCACTTCAGTATGACACTGTCATCGTGCTCATTGTCATCATCCTTCTGCCATGGATTTAATGCGGTTCCCTCTTTATTTTCTATCCCTGATTTGATTCGCCTTTTTGACGCACGTATTCGTTGTTGCAATGGTCTTTGCAGAAGCTGAATGAGGATTTGAAGCTCTTGATGTGCAGATTCATTGATGAAGATGGCAACGATTGAAGGCGTTCTTGAAGCTTCAAGAAGATGCAGAAGAAGATGACATTTGAAGAATGTGAAGAAAAATGATGAAGGATTTGTAGAGGAGTTTGAAGAGGGTAACTTAGAGGTGAATTCTTGATACTCTTCTCTCTGAATTTCTCTTGTGAACCGTATAGCATAGATAGATATTGATATTTGGAGTTTTCTCCGTGTAGATGAATTGTGTGTTCCTCTCCTCTTTCCATTCTCACTTGTACAGATTGTTCCCCCAAACTTTGATAAAATAGCTAGGAGGTTTATATAGATTGTTGAAGTTTGAGAATCAGTTAAGTGAAGAGTAATCCGATCCTTCGGATTGATAAATTCAGTTATGAGATTGAGGGTTGGGATTGAGTCAGTTGGTTAATCAGTTAGGAGATGAAGAATTTTGTTGGAAGTTAGTTATGGCAGTTAGAGGGTTGGTTGAGATTTTCTGTTATGGGAATTGGTTTAGAAAACGGTTAAGGGGTTGTGAATGATTGGAAACAGTTATAGGTGGTTATGTTAGAGGTTAGACCAGTTAGTTAGAGGCTGTTTTTTCTGTTAAATAAGACTGTTTGGAATTGGCTGGAGTTAGAGGGGTATGATAATTCAATTGCAAGTCGGTTAGAAATTCTGTTTGAATGAGCTGGCAGGTAGAAAGATGAGAAGCTGTTTTAGATTAGTTAGTTAGGAGATTAGTTTAATCTGTTTCAAAGTATGTTAGCCATTTGGTTAGAAACTGTCAGGGGCTAGAAAGTTAGTAGTTAGTTATTAGAAAGTTGGCTCTGTTTCGGTTAGGTTAGTTTGTTAGAAGTTAATTGGGTGGAGGTTTGTTACTGTTAAATTGATAGTAAAATGAAAATTTTCTTTGTTTGAATTTGCATATGTTCTTGAATTTGTATGGGTTGATGCTAGCTTTTCCCTTTTGTTGAATGCAGATTTCTATGGGCTGGTGCATTGGTGCAGCAAAATTTAATTACATTGCTTCTGAACTAAACGGCATGAGCAATGATGATCTAAAACCACATCCTACTGCAAGATTATGGTCTTTGGGCCTGACTTAGTCTGTCTTATATGTAATGTTGCTCTGCTTTGGATGATTGTATTGCACCCGGTGTAAGTTAATTTGTATGCCATCGTTTAGAATTACACAGACTTGTCTTTTGCAAAGGGTTGATACAACAAGTTACTCATCATGCTATTTTTTTTGTATCTATGCAGGATGTGACAAGTATGAAACACCTTTTTAGTTTGGTTACGAGTTTGTGAATTGTGAGCTAAGGGTCATGTCTTGAAGCAAAAGGCATGGTTAACTTAGACTTTGAGCAAAGAGCTTGAAGATGGAAGCAAATGCATTTGGGGCATGAAGGAATTGAACCGACTTTGCTACTTTGAGACCTAGTTATGGCACAGTTTCTTTTAGAGGGAAACTTAGGCTTAGGACCAGGTTCATGGACTTTGATTGTAGAACATGTCTAATAATTTCTTTCCTTCATATAACTACTCAAAAGTGTAAAGCAAAATGGATTATAACTTGTATGCCTTTTGAATGAATTTGAACAAAATTTGATGAACCTTGATTGAAACCTCGAATGATGTTAGATAACATGAATGGAACTTGAATGGTTATATGAAATATGACTTGATGTAAATGAACGAAAAGCATGGCTGTGAATTTAATGAATTACTTTGTAACTTTGATGCCTTTGCCTTATAATTTGTTCCTTATCTCTCAAGAAATTCGTATGACCAATCTTAATATGTTTGCATCTTAAGAACATTAATCCAATTAATTAACTTTGGACATACTGAAAATCTTGAACGAATACTTCCAAAGAATGAATTCCAATTTGTTCTCACTTCTCAGAGAAACCACAATTTTTGAATCTTAAATCCTCATTAACTTGCATTATAAACAACAATCAATTGAAAGAATAGTATTGATGTATTAAATCCACAAATCCTATCCTGTAACACGGTGACCATGTCTTGAGGGATCCTTTGAAAATGCATACAGAACTTTGAAAATGAGCATGTAACTTGAGACATGGGAGGAATAATGAACAAGATATATAACATGTGAGTCCAATGAACCTCAATTGATGAATTAACACATTCAAATTCCATAGATAAGAACCTTAATCCTTTTGAGATGAACTTTGGTGAATGAATGACACCGAGATATTGATAAGAAACCAATCTTTAACTCAAAATATCTTTATCTGAATCCTTGATGAAACCCTAGCATTCACAATCCTAACACACTTAGTTCTTGAAGTAACTTCGATACGAACGACTGTGTCTGTTGATGAACTTGGAGGAAGATACCCTTGTAGCATGATAAGAAATAATTCCACAACAACCACGAATCAAAACCCTATCTGCAACCATGAATATTGAAGAAACGACTTGAATCTCTTGAATGAAGATAAGGGCCTCAAAGCCATACAGAAACCCTAATTTCAAGATCCTTGTTCTCATGCCAAAATTACTGATTAATGATGTATGATGTGTTAAATGACCTAATGAAGGGTATGCTGATGGAATGAGAAGCGCAAAATGCATAAGCCAGATAAAAGTGAGAGGGTAGGAAAAATTTGGGGTATTATAGATGCTGCTCCTTAGAATAGTCAGGCTCATCTTCTTCAGACTCCCTTGTATTGTTGTCTTCTTCGCTTGGCTCTCCTTCCTAATTGTATCTCTCTCACTTGACGGAGTTGCGAGCTCTGAAACTTGCTTCACTAGTCCTTTGAACCTTCTTCCCAAGTTCAGAACACTCACTGGCCTCTTTTTCTTCTTCTTGTCCTTGAGAATCAGAGCTTTAAAATCTTCTTGTCCCTTAGCCAAATTCAAGAACATTTCTTGGAATTAGGCATTCTGTGCCTAAAGCTCCTTAACTGTTTGTTCAAGAGCCATTGCTGAAATAAACAGCGAAGAAGATAAGAAGCTTGTCTTGAAACCTGTTTATGCAATGACATGTATGATATATGTATGCAATGTTTTCAAGGATTTCTAAGACTTAAATTTTTTTAGCCAAAGGGAAAACAAACGTTAATTTCATTAAGAAGTTTAAGCGGTTACAATGATGCCTCTTGGGCTTACAAAGGAAGTAACAAAGCAAAAATCAACTCTCAAAGCAAAAAAGGACTCAAACTTCCCACCGACGCATCCTCTTTGGTGCAATGTAGGCATTTATACTCCATTCTTCGTGAAGTATCCTAGTGAGCTCTAGAACTTTCTTCTCGCTGGCGTAGAATTGGGTTTCAAAAGTATCTCGTTCCTCTTTGAGTTAGATCCAGGATTTTTGTAAGTCCTCGAAATTAGTCGGTATGTTAGGATGAAGAACAATGTAAGGAGTATCTCCCTCAGCAAATGGTTCCATGATGATGGGTAGAATGGCCTCATAAGGCATCTTGAGACTTTGAGCACGGGCTCGTACCCACTAAAGAAAAGGCTCCAAAGGAATGGAGTTCTTATGCCCCAGTGTTTTGCTATCAACTTTGTTCACCATGCCCCAAGCTCTTATGAACCTCTGGCGATAACCCGGAACATCATTCTCATAGTCGAAAATGATTCCTTGGACAAGTGTATCATGAGGACCATCCCTCTTAGCATAGCCAAATTGTCGTAATGCCAAACAAGGATTATAAGTGATCCCTCCCCTAATGCCTAGGAGAGGGACATTAGGGAATTCTCCATAGCGGTTAATGATGGTAACATTCTCCAAGGATCAAGGACACCAATGAATGCTGGAATGTGTGAAGGACATCAACCTATTAGACCATCTCAAGCCTTTCTAATTCTTCAACACGGATCAAGGCAGGTGCGAAGTAAAAAACCTAGCCAACAGAGGAGTGCAACACAGCAGGGTCCCTCTTCTCTTTACAGTGCGGTTATGTAGAGAGTGTAGGATGTCTCCAAGAAAGTAGGCACCGAATTATGAGACAGAAAAACCTTAACCACATTTACATCTATGAGTTGGTCCGGATTAGGGAATACTACCATACCATAGATGAGAAGGGCCAACACTTATTCAAAAGCTTGTAAATCCAGGGTATCCTAAAAATGATGAGCCTTCTCAAATAGGAACTTATCTAGAAACCTTTTGACACCTCTTATTGTTTCCTAATTTGCCATTATATTGGATCGTTGTAAAGACAGAGCCCGCGCAATCTCTTCCAGTTTTGGGTCTCTTTCCATACCATTGAAGGGTAACTAATCAAGAATGGGCACCCCTAATAACTTGGAAAATTCCTCCATGGTAGGCACCAATTGGTAATTAGGAAAGGTGAAGCAGTGATGTAAAAGGTCGAAGAACTGAAAGAGCACCTTCAACATTTCTTCATTAGGGTTTGAGGTGACCAGATTGAGAAGTTGACCATGTCTTTCAGTGAATGGAGAGTTCTCAGGAACCCTTGATGCTAATTCTTTGAGTTGAGGAGGTACCCTTATGAGGTTGATTTGGATAGTATTCCTGCGAGTGGATGCCATATCCTACAAAACAACACAAAGATAAGCCCTAAAAATCCTTGAAATGGTTAGTATGATATGCCATGTCATAATGTTATGATATCATGATCACAAGTATAGCAAGCACAAGAAAAACACACAAAGACCTTAGGTTTAAGGCTTGCATGGGTTTTCAGGTAAGTACCTTCTTGAAGTTTAGTTGACTCAACCTGACCTATCAATAGTAACCAGGTCTAAGGGATCTCAATATCACTGACCTTTCCCATAAGTTTCATTCCGATCAACAACCAACTTGCCACCAAACAAAACCCGGGAGTTAAATCTCAATGAGTGTAGTATCGAGTATCAACCGACTTTGGGCTACACCAAAGATGGCTATTGTTGTACCCCAAAATTTGCCCTCCCATAATCTCCAAAGTTTTGCCAAGCATCACCTCAAATGGTTCAAAGTTTACTCAAGGGCTACACAGCCAAGCACCCTCCTAAGCCAGTCAAATTAGGGTTTTGGTTCTTGCAAGGAAGTTGAGGTTTTCAAGGGCTCAATCAAGTCCCATATGCTCATACACATTGTCAAGCATCTACATGTCAAGTTTCAAGGCTCACAAGGTCAAATTGCACAGTCAAGAACCCTAATTGCCTCACAGTCAACTGTAGGGGCAAAATGGTCATTTGGCAGTCAAAAGTCAAAATTTTTGGTCAACATCTTATTTTGAAGCCACAATCATCATTTGGTCAAATCTTGACCATGATTTCACAAGAATGGCTCAAAAATCATCAAGGTGTCAAAAGTTTCTATTTTTGGACAACTAAAAAGTCAACTGTAACTTGACCAAGGCATAACTTTTTCATGGTTCATCAGAAAAATCCCATCCAATGCTCATCTTGAAGGGGAAGACATTTCCTACAACTCATCTTCACACTCCAAGCCCAAGAAATGCTCTCACAAAAAGTTATCAATTTCAACATTATAGGTCATTTTCAAAAGTCAACAAAAAGGCACTTTAAGTCAAAGACCATAACTTGAGATTGGTAAATCAAAATGACATGGGACCAAAGACATTGGTTAGAGGACTTCAAGACCTTTCCAAAATGTCCAAGAACATGTTCATAGCTTCAAAATTGAGCAAGATATGCATTGGAGAAGTTGGGAAATTTTTGTGAAATGGCCAAAGTCAATTATCCTTGAAACTTCATTTTTGACAAAAGGGGCCCACTTTTTCCACTTGATTCAGCTTGGCCATGCCTCCCACGTGTCCCACAATTTATTTCAAGATTAAAAATTAAATTTCCATTTTTATTTAATTTTACTTGATTTAAATCATTTTAAATCTTTAAAATTCAAATAAAAATCAAGAAAATTAATGGAGGGATATCTTTGAGTTTGAATAGCTTTGATACACCATCATTCACCTTCCAAATTCGTGTAAGGCCTATTCCAAGCAAGAAATTCAAATTTTGACAAGAATGGTAAGTTGCTTCAATGGTGGTTATGGAGGAAATCTCAAACTTCATTGCAAGGGTTAATGGCTCACATTATTGCTTGATTCTCATTCAAAGACATATATGCAAGCCTCTCATACCATTTACAAGGGATAGAACTCTCTAAAACGAAAAAAAACAAAATTCCAAAAAAAAGCTCTGCAGAAAATCCCTATCCATGCTCACAATTTTTCTTTCGTACTCCATTCATTTCATTTTTTTTACATAGCTAACAACTAATTTTTATACTTTTCTTACTTGTGTTTTATACACCACGAATCTTTAATTTCCTTCACCATCCATGACTACTACCAACAACTTTTCAATATGAATTTCCAAACCACTATCATTTACATCTATTCACTAAATTTCACTATTAGACCAAAACATCTTGCAGAACCGCTGCAGATCCGAGAACCCTCTGCGTGTAATTACTTTTTTTTGTCAACATTTTGTTTTTTTGTTTTTGTGTATGCAGGAAAGGGAGAATAAAGGTGCCTCTTTTTTTTTCTACTCTTTAAAGAAGAAGAATGGAAAACAATCTATTAGGATGACAAAGGGGGAAAAGTAATTACAAGAGAAGGATAATAAAAAAGGCGCGATGAAGTGGTATCTTGACACAAACAAGCGAATGATGTAGTGGTTGATGTGAGTTGGCTGGTAATCATTGGGACCTGGGTTCGATTCCCAGGTCCCCCTATAATTTCTATATTATTTTTTTCAATGCTTTCCTGTGCAGGTTCCAAGATAAGGTGCACCATAAGCCTCACATCCCAACGCTCCAAGTGTCCACAGATGCAGATCCAAAGGATGAAAGGTGACGAATACCATGTGCTCAGTCAGAGCATGCTGCAGGCAATCAAGGAAAGTCAACAGGCCTTGTTCAAATGGGCCTCAAATCTCAATCCAACACCCTCAAATTCCAGCCACACCCCCTTGGGTTTTAATCTTCCTCTTTTTATTTTTGCCATTTTTCATTTTTATTTGCCTTATTTTCTTATTAACAATTAACATAATTAACATATTTTCATAAAAAAAAAAATAGAATTAACATTATTATTATTATTCTCATATTATTTTTGTAAATAAAATATTAACAAATAAATAGTTTTAATTAGGCCATTTTAACCTTTTTTAAATAACTAAAATAACTTAGAATTAGGTTGACTTAGAATTTTAATTCTTTTATTTTATTTCATAAAAACATAAAAACACAAAAAAATATTTTCTTTTAATTAAATTAATTAATTAGTCATTAGTTAGTTTTAATTTCACTTTAATTACAAAAAAGACAAAAAAAATCAATTTCTTTTCTAAAAGGGTCAACACCCTTAAGAAATTCCCGATTCTTCTTTCGCACGCATTTTAATTTTAATTCCTTATTTTGGATTATTATGTAACTGCCTCCGGATGTAATAGTAATTAGGACTTTTACTGTTTTTATTTACTTTCCATACTTATTTACCAAAAATGGGTCTTTGTAATTTTTGGCGATGTATAGACCCGCGCCTTGTAATAGCGTAGGATTTATGTTTCCGCAATTTACTTTCCGCACCCCTTAACTGCTAAACTTGCATGAAAGAATGTATGGTAAATAAAATTAACTCGTAGCTCACAAAATAACATGTACAAGATAACATTAACTGAATACAACACACAATGCACACACCACTTCTAGGGTACGCCTCACTCGTTGCCTTCGAAACGTGGTCATCAAGTATAGGACGTCTTAGAGGTCACCCTTTGTCTAAAGATCCAGTTGCCTCGAAACAGTTGCCTCGAAATGGTTGCCTTGGATTAAAAAGGATCTAGGACATTAGGGTTACTTCTAAGGTGTCCTAACTGTTGGTTCGGTGACCACACTGTCCCTAAAATCGAATTGACCCGAACACCTCCAATGGTGGTGCTACCTACCTCTCAATGGTGGGATGACACTACCTAAAGGACACTTACACAACTTAATTCCTTAGGGTAGGTAGATGACTCATGGGTACTTGCTCTTTTCAAAAACAAACAAAATACTTTTCACACCTCACACTTTCAAAAGCTTTCAAAACAAATTTTTCAAACACTCTTGATGACAGATACAAGAGTTATTCAGAAATCTTTCAAAGAAACTTTTTCAAACCCACTCACATTTTGAAAAGCAAACATCATTTTGAAAACATAAGAGCAAGTATCTAAGAGCCCGTGGATAACCACGGATAGAAAGGGTGCTAACACCTTCCCTTTCTATAAATCTACCTCCCGAACCGAGAAACATTCTCATAAGGAATTTTGCTGTGCTTTTGTCCTTTCCATGTTGGAGAAAATAAAAGACGATGGCGACTCTTGCTTCCGCGACATTTCGCGAAACCAGCTTAAAAAACAGTCAGTTCTTTTTCCACCGATCACAGAACTGGCGACTCTGCTGGGGATCAAATAAAAGTGAGGTGTACCTTAGGAATTAGACCACTCTTATGTTTTCAATTGCTTGTTTGTTTGCTTTAATATTGTGGGCCTGTTTTGGGAGTTTCATAGATCCTAACCCGGATCTGGGGGATACCTTCTTAGAAAGTAGCAACAAACTGCGAGGGAACTGTGTGGGGTATACCGACACGGTTGAAGCAGTTTGCTACGTTGATGTGGTACTTTGGTGAGTACCGGTAACCCTTGAGTCAAGTCAAGGAGAGTACGGGGCCGCCGCGTGGTGTCGTGAAGCATCAACTGACCTTAGAAACCTTACTTGAACCATCCTGTCCTCTTTAAGGGTAGTGAGATGACTGACTTTGGTGCAGTCCGAAGTTGGTTGATACTCGATACTACACTCATTGAGGGTTGTTTTCTTGGAATATTTTGATCGCCAGTTCAGTGGCTAAATCGAAACAATGAACATAGAAAACAATCCAATGATATTGAGCTCCTTAGAACCCGGTTACTTTTGATAGGACAAGTCTTAACCAACGAAACTGAAAGAGGGTAGTACCTGAACTTCATGCTGGCCTAAACTCTAAGGGCTCTGTATGACTTGTGTGCCTTCAAACTTGAATTACTTGCACACCTGTTATCTAACAACACGAGTTCCTTGCAGGTTTTGTTTACAGTCTTTAATTGGGACTCATTACAAGGCCTACTTACATCACTCTACGCATAGCATAACATCATACCATTGCATACATCCTACATAAGGACTAATCCATTTCAAGGATCTCAAGGGTCTGTGATGCAGGTCATGATGAACCAACTGTCCAGCAAGGGGCAAAGGGGATTTATTTTCCCCTAGCCAAGGTTGATAACTTGAGTCAGGGGCTATGACCCACTCGATATGGTGAGCCTTGACTCTTGAAGAAGGACTCTCAACAAAATGAAGTTCCTTCAATCAAGCTACAAAATTCAAGTTCTAACAATCTTTCTTGTTTATCCCGCGAGGTCCTTGAAAACATTGCATGCATATCATACATATCATTGCATTACAGGTACCCTTATTACAGGTCGCTTACCTTCTTCGTTGTTTATTTCAGCAGTCATCATGAATCCTGAATCATCCAATGAACAAGCTATCAAGGCCCTCCAGGCCCAGAACGCCCAGTTCCAGGAGATGGTCATGAGCTTAGCCCAGGGTCAACAGGAATTGAAGACTCTGCTGTTGAAGAAGAAGAAGAAGAGGACTATTTTGTTCAACCCTAGACGCAGATCTGGGAATACACTGCAGAATGAAGCTGAGCGGACTACTCCATCTGTTGGGGAAGGCAGTCACCAAGAGGGAAGGGTTCCTAGTCCCGTAGTCTCTGACACTGAGACAGATTTCAATGATGAACAGTACCCTCCTGCTGAGGACAGGTACAAACAGCTGGAGGACCGGTTAAATGCTATGGAGATTCAACGTGTGCCTGGGTTGGACTTTGGGGACCTAGGTTTATCTTCTGGGGTGGTGATCCCTCACAAGTTCAAGGCACCTGCCTTTACAAAGTACGACAGGGCTTCCTGTCCTAAGTTGCACCTCCGTTCATACGCAAGGAAGATCCAGCCCTACACGGCAGACAAGAATCTATGGATCCATTTCTTCCAGGAAAGTCTTTCAGGGACTCAGCTCGAATGGTTCTATCAGTTGGATGGAACCAGTATTCATAACTGGGAGGACTTGGCAACTGCTTTTTATAAGCAGTATCAGTATAATGCCGACCTCGCTCCTACACGTACCCAACTCTAGGGTATGTCACTAGGGACGGGTGAAGGATTCAAGGAATATGCACAAAGGTGGAGAGACCTGGCTGGAAGGGTGCAGCCACCTTTGACTGACCGTGAGCTCGTTGACATGTTCTTGGGGACCCTGTCTGGTCCTTTCTTCAACCATCTGATTGGGAATTCTTCTGCTGGGTTCACAGATTTGATCTTGACCGGGGAGAGGATTAAAGCTGGTATCAAGGCTGGAAAGATTCAAGAAGTTGCATCTGCTGATGCTCATAAAAAGCCTTACAGTGGGAAGAAGGAGTCCAATGTTGTGCATAGTAAAAAGGGTCGCCATGATCAACATGTAGGGGCAACCCAGATCTCTAATCCTAGGCCTGCTCAACAAGGACAGGGGCAGCAACGTAAGGAGGTCGCACCCAAGAGACAGTTCACTAAGATCAACATGTCACTGGATCAAGCGCTACAGCAAATGTTGAAGACATGGCTGATTACCTTAAGGGCTCCTCTCCGGAATCCAAACACTTCTGCTCCTAACTATCATCCCAACGATAGGTGCGCATACCATTCTGATAGCCCGGGGCATACTACGGACAACTGTTGGGCTCTGAAGAACAAGGTCCAAGACATGATTGACGCCCAAGAGATTCAGTTTGAAGCACCAGAGACTCCAAACATAATCACTGCTCCTTTGCCCAATCATTGAAGGCTTCTGTTTATTTGAATTTCCGAGTTGTATTTTTCTTTGCTTATACAAACAATTAATGTCATAGCAAACTCTTTTATTTCATTAATGCACTGCATATGTCTGTTTTTGAATTAATCCAATTATTTTCACTATATTCAAATTGCTTTCATATTTTTTGTGATGATCAACGCTCGGTTAATAATTCTAAGCCTCTTGAGGGAGGATGACGAAAACGATACCACGATCTCTACAGTATGCTTTTGAACAGACCCTGCTGATGAGGTACAGGCATTGTTTCAATTCCTAAACACTGGAGTTATAAGGAAGATAATCTCTCGTCAACCCCTTTGAGCCAAAGAAGTAGGAGTTTTTTTTTTCTTTTCGAAAATTAAAACCCTTAATCATAACCTGGGGCAGGGTAGTTCTCTCAGTTTGATCCAGGTGCACAACGAGTGGCATCGAAGAAGTCCTTACAAAACAAAAGACAGTGATGGTCCTGAATAATCATAAAGGACAGGCAGTCATTACCAAAAAAAAAACTAAAGCCCAATAAGTCAAAACCTATGAAGGAGACTTACAAAACTGGGGCATCCCGTTGACTGTAATCACAAAAGAAACAGTTCAGGAAAAAATAGGGATAACAAAATCAAAAAAAAGAAAGAGGTCCTACAAACCCTCAACATAAAAGGAAATGACTGCCCATTCAAAATATATTGTCAATAACCGAACCATCACCAGAATATCAAGGCAAAGACTCAAACAAGGTCTAATGCACGATTAGCTGAGTTTAGGTTTGAAGAACATCACGAAGAACGGGTGGGTACAAATAAAATTTGAGCCTTTATCTTTTGTTTCTTAAACCGTGAACCAAGCCACGTTATAACCCGTAAAAGTCCTAGCTGAGGCATAGGTTAGTTCAAAAGCATACTGTTACAAAGGTATCCTGACTCCTTAAGGCTTGCGGTAAAATAACGAGCTGACATCACATTTTACAAAATTCATTGGTTTTACTGAAAAAATGCATTTTCAAAAACTTCAAGACAGACATGAGATTTGCATTTTAATATAACATTGCTTGCATATGACTATTTGTTTGAACAACATCGAAGTTCACACGACGAATGTCTAATGAACAAAAACACCTCCAATCAAGGGGCATGGCATAATCACTGTACATCATCTGGGGCAATTAAGTCAAGATTCGAAGAATCTCTCAAAAGGCCAACCAACTTGGGGCAAATCTCCATCTGGATCACTTGGGGCATTGGACGATCAAACGAAGATCTTCTGGTAGTATGACAACACAACAACAGGGGCACCTCCCTACATCCTGAGAGCGTGGATATAGTCGAAAAAAATACTACGCATAATCAAAGACCCGCTAGGTTGACACACCTAGGCAAAAATAAGGGCTTCCCGGCAAACCAAAAGGGTTCGGGCAAAAATAAGGGATGAAAATGAAAAAATCTGTACACCCGGCAAGTCGAAAACCTGAAAAGGCGGCTTGGGCAAAAATGGGTATCCCGGTGGACTGAAAACCCAAAGGGCAGTCCAGGCAAAAATTAGGGATCAAAGCGTACGACTATGTTCCGTCATCTCGTCACTTGCCTACCAGAAGAAGACTTGTCAATCGGCGGTCATCAAGCACCTCCACAAGTATCCACTCCCACAGAAGCAGGGGCAATAAGAATCGTCTGAACGATCTAGTTGCTCTGTCCACCAAGTTACCAAGGCAAGATCAGCTGAAGAACATGACCAAGTTACCTCCACTCCCCCCAGAGTAAGACCAATCAGCAATACTCTCCCCGAGCAGGGTTGGTCTCCCGTCAGCCCTGAAAGGGCACAATATCTCCAACAAGTCAGCAACACTCTCCTCGAGCAGAGTTAGTCTACTTTCAGCCTCAAGGAAGTTGGGTTATCCTCCAGAAGATCTCAACATTCCCCAACGGAGTACACAAAGATTCCTAACAAGAATCCCCGGCAGTCTTGATCTAAGATTGTTCCCCGGCGGAATACCAGACACTCCAGTGGAGCCATTCCCCAGTACAGTCCAAAAAGTCTCCCCAGGAGAGTTGTATCAATATCCCCAGTAGATTCTGGAAGCTTATCCCCAGTAGATTCTGGAAGCTTATCCCCTGCAGAGCACGAACGCGTCTCCCCGACTTTATTCAAAGGTTATTCCCCACCAGGGTATAACTGGGTTATCCTCAGCTAATTGCCACGGAAAGATCGTCGTCGGCAAAGTTCTTCCTACCCCTAGTGGAGTCCATCAAATCCTCACAAAACATATCAACAGTATCCCCAACGGAGTTCTCATCAAAACCTCAGCGAAGTATCTCTCTCCCCACAGAGTAATTCCTCGCGGAGTAATCTCTCCAGCAAGTTTATTCCCCAGCGGAGTCATCTTCTCCTACCGGTTTATTCTTGCAACCATCATCCCCAGCAGAAACAAAGAACTCTCCTCTTCAAACATCAGCCCAAGATTCAAGTTCCCGATATTCGTCAAGGATTTATCTTCCTAGATGAAAATACATTCATAAACATTACATCTTCATACATGACACATGCACATACGCATCATATCACACAATCTCATTTATTCTTGAGGACATCATGACATCATGTTTTTCATACATCATGACATTGCATACAACTGATGTTTTACCTTTTCAGGAAAAAGGTCAATCCAAAGATAATTACTATCAACTGTCGCAATTCCAGATTCGATACCTGTATCTAGCCAGGGCATGTTTGTGAGCGATCAATTCCAGATTCGATTCATGTATCCTGCCAGGGCACGTCTGAAGAGTTTGAAGATCCGATTCCTGTATCCAGCCAGGGTGTATCTGTTAATGACTATTTTCCGGACTCGATTCCTGTATCCTGCCAGGGCACGTCTGAAGAGTTTGAAGATCCGATTCCTGTATCCTGCAAGGGTGTATCTGTTGACGACTATTTTTCGGACTCGATTCCTGTATCTTGCCAGGGCACGTCTGAAGAGTTTGAAGATCCGATTCCTATATCCAGCCAGGGCGTATCTGTTGATGACTATTTCCGGACTCGATTCCTGTATCTTGCCAGGGCACGCCTGAAGAGTTTGAAGATCCGATTCCTGTATCCTGCCAGGGTGTATCTGTTGACGACTATTTTCCGGACTCGATTCCTGTATCCTGCCAGGGCATGTCTGAAGAGTTTGAAGATCCGATTCCTGTATCCTGCCAGGGTGTATCTGTTGACGACTATTTTCTGGACTCGATTCCTGTATCCTGCCAGGGCACGTCTGAAGAGTTTGAAGATCCGATTCCTGTATCCTGCCAGGGTGTATCTGTTGACGACTATTTTCCAGACTCGATTCCTGTATCCTGCCAGGGCACGTCTGAAGAGTTTGAAGATCCGATTCCTGTATCCAGCCAGG
Organism: Vicia faba; assembly: GCA_948472305.1. Lineage (NCBI taxonomy): Eukaryota > Viridiplantae > Streptophyta > Magnoliopsida > Fabales > Fabaceae > Vicia > Vicia faba. Next base: position 1,103,270,241 of record OX451736.1, read on the forward strand.
GTGTATCTGTTGACGACTATTTTCCAGACTCGATTCCTGTATCTTGCCAGGGCACGTCTGAAGAGTTTGAAGATCCGATTCCTGTATCCTGCCAGGGTGTATCTGTTGACGACTAATTCCAAACTCGATTCTTGTATCCTGCCAGGGCACGTCTGAAGAGTTTGAAGATCCGATTCCTATATCCTGCCAGGGTGTATCTGTTGACGATTAATTCCAGACTCGATTCCTGTATCCTGCCAGGGCACGTCTGAAGAGTTTGAAGATCCGATTCCTGTATCCTGCCAGGGTGTATCTGTTGACGACTAATTCCAGACTCGATTCCTGTATCCTGCCAGGGCACGTCTGAAGAGTTTGAAGATCCGATTCCTGTATCCTGCCAGGGTGTATCTGTTGACAACTATTTTCTGGACTCGATTCCTGTATCCTGCCAGGGCACGTCTGAAGAGTTTGAAGATCCGATTCCTGTATCCTGCCAGGGTGTATCTGTTGACGACTAATTCCAGACTCGATTCCTGTATCCTGCCAAGGCACGTCTGAAGAGTTTGAAGATCCGATTCCTGTATCCTGCCAGGGTGTATCTGTTGACGACTGATTCCAGACTCGATTCCTGTATCCTGCCAGGGCACGTCTGAAGAGTTTGAAGATCCGATTCCTGTATCCTGCCAGGGTGTATCTGTTGACGACTAATTCCAGACTCGATTCTTGTATCCTGCCAGGGCACGTCTGAAGAGTTTGAAGATCCGATTCCTGTATCCTGCCAGGGTGTATCTGTTGACGACTAATTCCAGACTCGATTCCTGTATCCTGCCAGGGCACGTCTGAAGAGTTTGAAGATCCGATTCCTGTATCCTGCCAAGGTGTATCTGTTGACGACTATTTTCCGGACTCGATTCCTGTATCCTGCCAGGGCACGTCTGAAGAGTTTGAAGATCCGATTCCTGTATCCTGCCAGGGTGTATCTGTTGACGACTATTTTCCGGACTCGATTCCTGTATCCTGCCAGGGCACGTCTGAAGAGTTTGAAGATCCGATTCCTGTATCCTTCCAGGGTGTATCTGTTAACGACTAATTCCAGACTCGATTCCTGTATCCTGCCAGGGCACGTCTGAAGAGTTTGAAGATCCGATTCCTGTATCCTGCCAGGGTTTATCTGTTGACGACTAATTCCAGACTCGATTCCTGTATCCTGCCAGGGCACGTCTGAAGCATTTGAATATCCGATTCCTGTATCCTGCCAGGGTGTATCTGTTGATGACTAATTCCAGACTCGATTCCTGTATCCTGCCAGGGCACGTCTGAAGAGTTCGAAGATCCGATTCCTGTATCTTGCCAGGGTGTATCTGTTGACGACTAATTCCAGACTCGATTCCTGTATCCTGCCAGGGCATGTCTGAAGAGTTTGAAGATCCGATTCCTGTATCCAGCCAGGGTGTATATGTTGACGACTATTTCCAGGCTCGATTCCTGTATCCTGCCAGGGCACGTCTGAAGAGTTTGAAGATTCGATTCCTGTATCCAGCCAGGGCGTATCTGTTGACGACTAATTCCAGATTCGATTCCTGTATCTAGCCAGGGCACGTCTGAAGAGTTTGTAGATTCAACGTCTGCATCCAGCCAGGGCATGTCTGTGAGCGACTGAGTGAAGATCAACACCTATAACAGGCCAGGAAATTATTTTTCTCAGGTACGCAAGTTCTCGCTAAGGAATCTCTTACGCGATCGACACCTAGATGGCATCTATAAGCCCATCCACTTACCAACAGTTCCAAATGGCATCTATAAGCCCATTCCCGACAAGGTTCTGTCACACCTCCAGATGGCATCTATAAGCCCATCATCCTCCTATCCATCATCTCTCCAAATGGCATCTGTAAGCCCATTCCCGCTATCACACTGCTGATACTCTACTATGTGAGTGCAAATTTCTAGGCACTCTAGTGTTCAATCATCTTCCACCTTCGGATCAAGAAAGGCCCACAAGCCAATCTACATCCTCAGGTCTAAGAAGATTGAACAGGGGCAACTGTTGTATCCCAAAATTTTCCCTCCCATAATCTTCAAAGTTTTGCCAAGCATCACCTCAAATGGTTCAAAGTTTACTCAAGGGCTACACAGCCAAGCACCCTCCTAAGCCAGTCAAATTAGGGTTTTGGTTCTTGCAAGGAATTTGAGGTTTTCAAGGGCTCAATCAAGTCCCATATGCTCATACACATTGTCAAGCATCTACATGTCAAGTTTCAAGGCTCACAAGGTCAAATTGCACAATCAAGAACTCTAATTGCCTCACAGTCAACTGTAGGGGCAAAATGGTCATTTGGCAGTCAAAAGTCAAAATTTTTGGTCAACATCTTATTTTGAAGCCACAATCATCATTTGGTCAAATCTTGACCATGATTTCACAAGAATGGCTCAAAAATCATCAAGGTGTCAAAAGTTTCTATTTTTGGACAGCTGAAAAGTCAACTGTAACTTGACCAAGGCATAACTTTTTCATGGTTCATCAGAAAAATCCCATCCAATGCTCATCTTGAAGGGGAAGACATTTCCTACAACTCATCTTCACACTCCAAGCCCAAGAAATGCTCTCACAAAAAGTTATCAATTTCAACATTATAGGTCATTTTCAAAAGTCAACAAAAAGGCACTTTAAGTCAAAGACCATAACTTGAGATTGGTAAATAAAAATGACATGGGACCAAAGACATTGGTTAGAGGACTTCAAGACCTTTCCAAAATGTCCAAGAACATGTTCATAGCTTCAAAATTGAGCAAGATATGCATTGGAGAAGTTGGGAAATTTTTGTGAAATGGCCAAAGTCAATTATCCTTGAAACTTCATTTTTGACAAAAGGGGCCCACTTTTTCCACTTGATTCAGCTTGGCCATGCCTCCCACGTGTCCCACAATTTATTTCAAGATTAAAAATTAATTTTTCCATTTTTATTTAATTTTACTTGATTTAAATCATTTTAAATCTTTAAAATTCAAATAAAAATCAAGAAAATTAATGGAGGGATATCTTTGAGTTTGAATAGCTTTGATACACCATCATTCACCTTCCAAATTCGTGCAAGGCCTATTCCAAGCAAGAAATTCAAATTTTGACAAGAATGGTAAGTTGCTTCAATGGTGGTTATGGAGGAAATCTCAAACTTCATTGCAAGGGTTAATGGCTTACATTATTGCTTGATTCTCATTCAAAGACATATATGCAAGCCTCTCATACCATTTACAAGGGATAGAACTCTCTAAAACGAAAAAAAACAAAATTCCAAAAAAAAGCTCTGCAGAAAATCCCTATCCATGCTCACAATTTTTCTTTCGTACTCCATTCATTTCATTTTTTTTACATAGCTAACAACTAATTTTTATACTTTTCTTACTTGTGTTTTATACACCACGAATCTTTAATTTCCTTCACCATCCATGACTACTACCAACAACTTTTCAATCTGAATTTCCAAACCACTATCATTTACATCTATTCACTAAATTTCACTATTAGACCTAAACATCTTGCAGAACCGCTGCAGATCCGAGAACCCTCTGCGTGTAATTACTTTTTTTTGTCAACATTTTGTTTTTTTGTTTTTGTGTATGCAGGAAAGGGAGAATAAAGGTGCCTCTTTTTTTTTCCTACTCTTTAAAGAAGAAGAATGGAAAACAATCTATTAGGATGACAAAAGGGGAAAACTAATTACAAGAGAAGGATAATAAAAAAGGCCCGATGAAGTGGTATCTTGACACAAACAAGCGAATGATGTAGTGGTTGATGTGAGTTGGCTGGTAATCATTGGGACCTGGGTTCGATTCCCAGGTCCCCCTATAATTTCCATATTATTTTTTTCAATGCTTTCCTGTGCAGATTCCAAGATAAGGTGCACCATAAGCCTCACATCCCAGCGCTCCAAGTGTCCACAGATGCAGATCCAAAGGATGAAAGGTGACGAATACCATGTGCTCAGTTAGAGCATGTTGCAGGCAATCAAGGAAAGTCAACAGGCCTTGTTCAAATGGGCCTCAAATCTCAATCCAACACCCTCAAATTCCAGCCACACCCCCTTGGGTTTTAATCTTCCTCTTTTTATTTTTGCCATTTTTCATTTTTATATGCCTTATTTTCTTATTAACAATTAACATAATTAACATATTTTCATAAAAAAATAAAAAAAATAGAATTAACATTATTATTATTATTCTCATATTATTTTTGTAAATAAAATATTAACAAATAAATAGTTTTAATTAGGCCATTTTAACCTTTTTTAAATAACTAAAATAACTTAGAATTAGGTTGACTTAGAATTTTAATTCTTTTATTTTATTTCATAAAAACATAAAAAAACAAAAAAATATTTTCTTTTAATTAAATTAATTAATTAGTCATTAGTTAGTTTTAATTTCACTTTAATTACAAAAAAGACAAAAAAAATCAATTTCTTTTCTAAAAGGGTCAACACCCTTAAGACATTCCCGATTCTTCTTTCGCGCGCATTTTAATTTTAATTCCTTATTTTGGATTATTATGTAACTGCCTCCGGATTTAATAGTAATTAGGACTTTTACTGTTTTTATTTACTTTCCGTACTTATTTACCAAAAACGGGTCTTTGTAATTTTTGGCGATGTATAGACCCGCGCCTTGTAATAGCGTAGGATTTATGTTTCCGCAATTTACTTTCCGCACCCCTTAACTGCTAAACTTGCATGAAAGAATGTATGGTAAATAAAATTAACTCGTATCTCACAAAATAACATGTACAAGATAACATTAACTGAATACAACACACAATGCACACACCACTTCTAGGGTACGCCTCACTCGTTGCCTTCGAAACGTGGTCATTAAGTATAAGACGTCTTAGAGGTCACCCTTTGTCTAAAGATCCAGTTGCCTCGAAACAGTTGCCTCGAAACGGTTGCCTCGGATTAAAAAGGATCTAGGACATTAGGGTTACTTCTAAGGTGTCCTAACTGTTGCTTCGGTGACCACACTGTCCCTAAAATCGAATTGACCCGAACACCTCCAACGGTGGTGCTACCTACCTCTCAATGGTGGGATGGCACTACCTAAAGGACACTCACACAGCTTAATTCCTTAGGGTAGGTAGATGACTCATGGGTACTTGCTCTTTTCAAAAACAAACAAAATACTTTTCACACCTCACACTTTCAAAAGCTTTCAAAACAAATTTTTCAAACACTCTTGAGGACAGATACAAGAGTTATTCAGAAATCTTTCAAAGAAACTTTTTCAAACCCACTCACATTTTGAAAAGCAAACATCATTTTGAAAACATAAGAGCAAGTATCTAAGAGCCCGTGGATAACCACGGATAGAAAGGGTGCTAACACCTTCCCTTTCTATAAATCTACCTCCCGAACCGAGAAAAATTCTCATAAGGAATTTTGTTGTGCTTTTGTCCTTTCCATGTTGGAGAAAATAAAAGACGGTGACGACTCTTACTTCCGCGACATTTCGCGAAACCAGCTTAAAAAACAGTCAGTTCTTTTTCCACCGATCACAGCTATCTTACTACTTCCTAATGGCCAAGTTGTTCAATTAAAGGTTCTAAGATCAGTTGATGCTTCATGACACCATGCAGCGGACCCATATTCTCCTTGACTACTCAAGGGCTACCGGTACCAACCAAAGTGTCACATCAACATAAATATCGCTTTAACCGTGTCAATATACCCTGCACAGTTTCCATGATCTATTGCTACTTACCTAAAAGGTGCCCCAGATCTGGGTGTAGGATCTATAGAAACAACCCAAACAATCCCAAAAGGTAAAGCAAACAAAGCATACAAAAGCAGTTAAATAAATGAACTAACTTTAAGGTAACCCCACTTTTTATTTGTCCCCAGTAGAGTCGCCAGTTCTGTGATATGGTGGCAAAACCGACTGTTTAATACTGGTTTTGCATTTTGTGTTTGTAAATGTTACGATAAGCAAGAGTCGCCACCGACTTTTCTTTTATCAAAATTAAGGAAAGGGTGAAAAGAACAGAAAAATACTTTTTCGAAATTATTCTGAGTAAGGGGGGGTAGATTATGGAAAATGGAGGTTTTAGCCCCCTTTCCATCCATAGTTATCTACGGGATCTTAGAGGTTTGCTCATTTTGAAAGTACTTTGTGCTTTATATGTTTGAAAAATGTTTTGAAATGCCTTAGTACGACGATTTGCTTTACGTTAACTCTTGTATCAGTCCTCAAGAGTGTTAACAAGGCAAATGTTTTTGAAAATTGTTTTTTTTGTTTGAAAAGTAGTATTGTGTAAGTGCAAAATGTTTCGAGCAAACTTCTAACAACTATCTACTTAATTTGTACTCGAAAAGGTAGTTCTTTTCCTCCTATCCTTTAGACAGTGTTATCCTACTATTAGTGAGTAGGTAGCCCTATCGTTGGATGTATGAGGGACATTCGAAAGGGACGTTATAGTCATGAAGGCAACTTGTGGAGACGCTTTAGCAATTTTGTTTAGGTACTAGATCATTTACCGAGAGGCAACTGTAGGGTCATCGAGGGACTATGATCTTTTTTATTTACGGGTCTTTGCTAAAGCGTCCCCGTTTCGAGGGACACGACTGCTTTATTTCTGAAGGCAACCAAAGTGGGGTACCCTAGAGGTGTGTATGTGTAGTATGTGTTGTGTTCAGTTATTTTTTATCTTTTATGTTAGGTTTGATAACATTTTGTTGTTAGTCTTATCATGCAATCCTAATTACTAGCAATTAATATTTTGTAGAAATTTAAAGTGCAGGAATTTAAATCTATGCTATTACAATGCTTTGGGGAGGGGGTTTTTACATGTCCAAGAATATGGGGGATAAAGCAGTAAATATCCTAGTTTTTTAATCTATTACATCCAGTAAGCAGATACAATAATCTAAAAAATGCGAAAATGAATAAATGTGTGCGAAGTGGAAAAGATGTCTGAAAATCCTAAGGTGTAAAAATCTTTTTATTTGTTATTAATTATAAAAGAAAATAAAACTTAAGTCTATTTAATTTTAATTTAAAGAAAAGGTTAAAATAATTAATTAATTAATTAATTTACAAAATTAACTTAATTAAAAATAAAACTAACCTAATGTTTTATGATTTTTGTTTTGGTTTAAAGTTAATTTAAATAATAAAGGGAAACTAAGAAAAACAAATGAGTAGTAGAAATAAAAATACAAAAAGCAAAAGCCTTTCGATCCAAAGAAAAATGGCTTTCGATCCAAATGGAGGGTGATCTTCGATCCAGGAAAGGACGTGGCCTTCGATCCCGAAAAGAATGTTAGAGGTGGCGCCTGATGACTTTGCATATGGAGGAAAGCACTAAAATCTGTAAGAAAAAAGTGTCAACAATACAAAAGCATGACCTAGGCGTGAACCCAAGTCCTTTTCCCAGTTCGACCTCCCATTAATTAGACTTCTTTGAATTCGAATTTGGGCTTATTTGCCTTAGAAAAATCATGGTCTCTTGGGATTCGATAAAAAGCACATATCATGCCTTCTATCTTTGTATGTTCATGGGAACGCTGTTCTATGTTATATTCTGGGCATGAATCAGACACTAGGAAATATCAATATATCATGAAAACAAGAACATAAAATTTGAAATTTTACCAAGGATGAGATGCTTCGACTTGGGCGTGAATTGGCTAGTGTTTGGGAATACTTCCTACAGACTTCAGGGAATGAATGGAGCATTGCTTAAAACTCCTTCGATTGGGACCATGTATGAGGATTTTGAAACCTTTTGGGTGGTTTATGAGGCAGCGTATGCGTGTAAAACAATATGTGTCTCCCCTCCTCTGGGCTTGTGTCTCTACCTTGTGTGTATGTATGAGGTCTCCTTATATAGAGGGGGTGGAAGGGACAAGAGAACAAAGGTTTAAACAACCATAAACAAGTGTTTTCAAAGCCATGAATGATATTTTATAACATTGCAAAAGTCATGGAAACTTATCCCTTTTTGAATTTGAATGAACCTGTAAATTTTGGCTCCTTAGAAAGCCTTCTAGTGTTGCTCTTCGATTGGCCCATTGCCTCCTTCAACTGGACCTCTTGTATAGCCTTCGAATGGGCCTTTGGTTGCCTCCTTCGAAGTGGTCTTCTTGAGTGTTTTTCGAATGGTTCCTTCGTTGGACCCATCTATTTACCCTAGATACTTGACTCCAATAGCCCAAGTGACGACTTCATTCTGGCTAATCGAAGCCTCCTTTGTCAAGAATGTAATGGTGCATGAGGCTTGGGTCTGGCAGCATACATGACTTTGGCCAGACTCATCAAAATACAAAACAACACTTGTATTCAACCATTATGTGTCTTTAGACTGGACCAAATGCATGCCCCTTTAAAGGCACCATTTGTGTGTCCTTTGAATAGCCCACATGCACCCCTTATGCATACTTTGAATGGGCCACCAATGTGTGTTCACAATGTGGCAATCCTATGCTTGTGAAACGAAGGCAAGCATGAAGAGGAAACCTTTGCTTGGTGAATTAAAGGCCAGTCGAAGAGGGAGCCTTTGCCTTGTGGATCAAAGGCAAGCATCTTGAACCAAATACTCATCAAAAGGCAAAACAAGTTTATTTTCCCATAATTATGTATCCTTCGAATGGACCACATGTATGTCCTTCGAAGGAACCATTGGTGTGTCCTTTGAATGAACCTTACTAGGTGTCAAAATATGGAAAGCTGTATGTTGAATATTTTGGAGGTGGAGTCAAAGCTAGCATGAGGGAAGCCAACTGCTTAATGAATCGAAGCACATATGAAAGAAAACTACTACTTTATAGGCACTAGCATGAAGGGAAACCATTGCCTTGTGCATTGGAGACAAGCCTAGAGGAAGTCATTTTATTATGGTTCAAAAGCAAACACAAAGGCAATTTGAAGGGGCCTTGGCCTTGTGTGATGAAGGCAGGAAGACGATGGGACTTTGCCTTGAAAAAAGCTGGCATGCATGAACCCACTATTTTATGAATCAAAGTAAGCACGCATGGGGTCACTGCTGGTGGATCGAAGGGAACTTGCAGGGGGTTCTTGCTTTGTGCGCTGATGGCACGTACAGGGGGAGTATTTGCCTAGCCGAAGCAGGAATCAAGCTGGCTCCAAAGAAACCAAATTCCCAAACAAAGCAGGAATCCAGCTTGCATTCAGGTAGCTATTGCATTATGAATCAAGTCAGCATGCAAAGCTAATGGTGCAATCGAAGGAGTACTAATATGAGGCCCTTCCCTTTTGGACCGAAGGAGGCTGCTTCAAAGGAAACACATGCCCAGTCGAATCTTGTATACAGCAAACAAGTAGAAGGCCAAGGCTTCAATCGAATCTTGGAAATTTGAGGAAAGCTTGGAGGAGGTTAGGCGCTCGATCGAAGCCTGCCAAAATGCCAATCGAAGGACCCTTTGACATGCCAATCGAAAGACCTTGTTTATCTTCAAAAATTTATTTTTTTCTTTAATAAAGTGTTTGTAATCACCTATGTAAGAGAAAAATCTTGGAAAAATATGAGAGGGCAAATTTTGGGGTACAACAAAGATACACATATTTTTCATCCCCATCAACAGTCAAGGATTTATTTTCCCAGTCAAAGGTGCTGCGCGAAGTTACTAGTACACTTCAATGACATTTCACATTCATACATCATTTACAAACATCATAGCATATGCATACGGAACACATATAGCACACTGTCATTTATTTTGAGAATATCATTGCGCATTAAATTTCATACATCATGACATTGCATACAATTAACTCTTTATCTTTTCAGGTAAAATCTACAAGCAGATTCCTCGGAGACCATATCTGACTAATAGCTACTTAAGCACTTTCCCCAGAGGGTCATTCTAAAAAAGTACCTCTCCTAGTTGAAGTCGGGCGTAGACATCTTCTAGTACATCATTTGTTGTACCCCAAAATTTGCCCTCGCATTTTTCCACAAGAAATCGCAGCTTCAGGCGTTTCCTGATTTTTCAAACTGGCTCAAGAATCGGTCAAACAGACTTTTCTCGTCAGTCAGGACACAATTAGGGTTTCATTGACTTTCAGGGCTCTCGAATGTTTCACACAGTTGGCTTAGGGTTTTGGTTGACTTTGGCTCAACTTTGATCAGGCGAACGTTCTTTGGCATTTAATCAGGAATTAGGGTTTTCATGCGCGGTTCTTCAGAAAGATTTAATTCTACGGTGCTTTGCAAGTTGTTCCGGGATTTGGTTTGAATACGCATTGTTTGATTTAATCAGTAAAAGAAGGCATTTGGTTTGAATTCACATTTGTTTGTTTGAACCAGTCAAAGGATACATTCAGTTTGGATTTACAGTGTTTGGTAAGAAATCAATAAGAAGGGAATGCGTCTGATCAGTTATTGCGTTTGACTGTGCTTTGCTTTGGATGATGGAAGCGCCAAGTTCATTATTTTGATCAACGTGGAATCAATGTTTAGTTGATTATTTATTATTCTAAAGATTAAATATCTGGAATTTAATTTTCAGTTATTTTAATTTAAAGAACTATAAATAATAAGTAAATAATTGAAAAAGGAGGAAATAGAATTAATTGGATAATAAAAACTTTTATTTATTTTTAAATTATTCGTACAATTATTGTTTACAATTTATTTACAACAATGATTTTACATTAATTTAAATTTAAATAAAAAAATGAAACTATCCTATTTTTTCTAAGTCTCCAATTCTTCATTCTTCATTTAATACCCCTCTCCATTCAATTATTCATCTGCAAAAGAAAAGAAGAAAAGTCAAATAGCAGATAAGTAAATAAAAGAGACAGATATAAAATTCATCATTAAGGGCCACTGATTGGGATCAGTTAACCCTCTCTGCAAATCACGGGATTTCTCCCGGTTCACAGAGAGGGACGGATATTTATTTGCTAAAATTGTATGCACAAAAGTCAAAATTGCACAATTCAAAAATTGTCCAAAATGCATAGTTCAAATCTCAAACAGCACTGCACAAGTTCAAACCAAACTAGAAGTCCAAACTGAAAAATTCAAACTTGCTGTCAAAATGTCACAAGGCTACCCAAGCTATCAAAGAAGAAGATTTGAAAAGATACAAAGTACAAGAAGCTGTCAGAAGAAGGGACAAATATGCAGAGGAAAATTGTTATGCAAGCAAAACATACTCATTTTCATCATTTCTCAAAGAAGTGGCCCTTTCAGAAAGTACAAAAGCATAAACAATATTTAATGCAAACTATACTGAGAGAGAAGAAAAAGAGAGCAAAGAAAGCAGGTGTAGGCTTTAGGCAGGAAGAAAGATAATATAAAACAAAAACTGAACACAGTGGATAAAAGGAGGAGGCAAACCAATACAAAGAAAAAAAATACAAAAACTGCATAAGCTTCCAGCAAAAGGGGATATAAAACCAAAAGCAAGCACAACCTGTCAAGGCCAAGCCTGCTGAACCTGTAAGAAGACAGAACAAACTATGCCTTAAAGCCAAACCAGCAAAGCCAGCATAAACCAGTCTCAGGGCCCAAAACCTGTGGCCAGAAACAAAATGTCAAACAGCATATCTGCCTGAGACCTCACAAGCCAAAAAAACTGTGAAACCTCATAAACCTGAACCTGTCAAGCATTAACCTGTAAACCCTTCAAAACTCTTACCATTCAATCCAAACACAAAAAAGAGCATGAACTGAAAAAGCATAAAGAGCCAAAAAACCTGTCCTGCCTTAACCATTAACATAGAAACCTTTGTCAAAGACAGTGCTAAGCATAACCTGCCTATCATCACACTCAAAACAACCAAACCCAAAACAAGTTAACCTGTCAAGCCCCAGAACCAACCAACTCAACATATGTCCAAAACCATTCAACAATAGCACATATCAAGCCAACACATAAGCCTCAGAAAAAGCTTCTTCACAGGCATCAAACACCAAATATCCAAGTATACTCAGGCCATTCAACGTCAAACATAAGCTCTTAAGCTTTTCAAAGCCTAAAGGCTCCAAAAAAAGCATCAAACCTTCAGGGCCCTCAGAACCCTAGGCTCATCATGGGGCAAGGAAGAAGTAAATAGGCAACTCAATAAGGCAACAGAATCGAGAGAGAAAGAAGTGAAGAATGGGCAACACAAGAGCCTCAGAAAAGGCTTCTTCATTGGCAAATCAAAAAAATCAACATTCAGAAGCATACTAAACTCAAGGCAGCATTAACAAACCAAAGAGGCGTCAAGCATCACATTAAACAAGGCATTCAAAGGCAACACAGGCATCATACGATACTCAAGCACACTCAAACATCCAAGGCAATCAAACAGAAGCAATGAGGCAACAGGGAGAAGAAGAAAAGAAATGATATCAAGTTAAGTTCTCAGAATACATCATTGAACCCTAAAAGACAAAGAGTACCAGGAGTCCTTGCTAAGCTAAGCTTCATCGCGCGTACCCCCTTAACCACTAAGCCTCCGAGCACCTCCGCGCTCGCCTCCTTCCTCAAACGAAAGGTAGTAAAATTCTCCTCTCATCCCTTTTTTTTGCGACCTCGTTAATGAATGAAAATGCACACAACAGCAAATCAAATCAAAATGCTTAATAAAAAAAGGCAGTAATTCATAACATGTAAAAGGGATTCAAACCCTAAACGCGTTTAAACCAAGCAAGAGGATTACCTTTTTTGCGCTTCACTAAACCAAGGAAGAAGGAAGGGCGAAGGAGGCGGAGGCGCTGATGGCTTAAGCAAAGGGAAGGATGTTCAACAGCCATGGCCAAAGGACGAAGAAGATGAACGAAAAAACGAACGTACGGCGCGCTTCTGTAAACCCTAACATTCCCAACTGAAAATAATAATCTAACCTTAAAATTGTTTCAAGCAAATGGGCCTAACATGTTTCTCCAGCACCCAAGCCTTTTTGTTTTCCCTTCATGCACCCCCCTCATTTTTCATCTATCTGGGCCATAGCACCCCCCTTTAGCCCATTTACTTTTCTTCTTTTCTTTTAATTCAAACAAACTAACAAGATTCTGCTTATTTTTATTTATTTATATATTTTAACCTTTTTTTCTTTTCTCTTTTGCTAATATAAAACAGATTTTATCTTCTTTTCATCAACTTAACCCTTTTTTTATTTTTGTTAATAAATTGACACAAACTTTTGATATAACATAATTTTAGACAATATATTTTTCTCTAACTTAATATTTTTTTACATTAATATCTTAATGCTTTAATACATAATAAATAAAAATACATTTTTTCTAATATACATAATTTAATTCTTGATATTTAATTAAAATACACTTTTTGTACATATCAAAGAATATACAAGATTACAAAAGATTAATTAAGCAAATATTTTAATTTCTTTCTTTAAGTTAAAACAATACTTAAATAATACGCATTAATTCACAGTGTCGCACCAGTAAATAATTACATATACAAATATACATACACGTACACTTACACAATGTACTTATACTTGATACATTATACATTTGCTTATTTTGTATATTCGTTACATTTACATTTGATCGCAAATTCGATTTGATTGTAACCTATTGGACATTATATTCCTAAAGTCTCATCCCCATTTGTAAATTTGTACCCCCACTCCCGGATACTTATTTTGTAATAGCGTAGACTTTAAATTCTTGCAATTTACCGTTTTCAATTATACCATGGTTAGACCTAGGGTTTGCATGTATATAAAATCAAACGCTAGATAACCTAATACAAGACAAATACATGAAATCAATACACAATCACACTTGCACCCTCTAGGGTAATCCCACATGTTGCCTTCCAAAATGGGCCATGTTTGCACGTCGAGTATCTTTGGCAAAACAAATTCAAATGATCATAAGTCCCTCGATGACGCTTTCGAAAGTTGCCTAAATGGAATGATCATAGTCCCTTCAAAACAAATTGCCAAAGACACTTGGCACCATTGCATTCATGGTCCATACGATGACCCGCGCCCGTCCCGAACAAACGTCCTAAACGCAAGATTGTCCACCAAATTCAATGGTGGAACAAAATTGTTAAGAAGGGTTGTAAAACATAGAGAAAACCTTTGAGTACAATAGGGTAGACAAAACTCTTAGTTACTTGAGATCAACTTGCAAAACCACTTGCCTTCTTTTCAAAAATCACCCTCCACAAACACTTTCAAAACAAACTCTCAAAACATTTTGAAACATCTTTTCGAAAAGATACACACCTTTGTAAAACATTCGAGTAAAGAATTGTTACAAGGGTAGCCTAAGACAAGGCATCTTCTTCCAAAACATTTTCAAAAAACACACACACATACACACCATTTTCAAGCAATCAAAAATCAAGGCAAGTGATCTAAAAAACCAAGTAACTAAGAGCCCATGGATAACCATGGATGAAAAGGGTGCTAATACCTTCCCTTTTCATAATCTACCCCCCGGACCCACGAAATATCTCAAAAGGTTTTTGCTGTGCTTTTTTAACCTTTCCTTTAGGATAAAATAAAAAGTCGGTGGTGACTCTTGCTCAACCGCACAAGTGCGAATACAAACGCAAAACTCATAGTCAGTTCTCCCACCGTATCACAGAACTGGCGACTCTGCTGGGGAGAAACTTAAAAGTGGGGTTACCTTAGGGTTTAGATCACCTTTACTTTCTTGCTTTGATTGACTTGATTGCTTTATCTTTTGGGTTCTTGTTTGGGTTTGTTGTAAATCCTCCACCCGGATTTGGGGCACCTTCTTAGGTAAATAGCAAAAAAACTGTGAGGGAACTGCGCGGGGTATACCGACACGGTTGAAGCAGTAAGCTATGTTAGTGTGACATATTTGTGAGTACCGGTAACCCTTGAGTTCAATCAAGGAGAGTACGGGGCCGCTGAGTGATGTCGTGAAGCACTAACGAACTCTTAGAACCTTAATTGACCATCTTAGCCTTTTTAGGGGTAGTGAGATGACCGACTTTGGTGCAGTCCGAAGTTGGTAGATACTCGATACTACACTCATTTGAGGGTTGTTTTCTTGGAATATTTTGGTCGCCAGTAAGTGGCTAAACCGAAACAATGAACACAAAAAACAATCCAATGATATTGAGCTCATTAGAACCCGGTTTCTATTTTAGGACAGGAAGAGCCAACTAACTTCAAGAGGGTACTTACCTAAACCTCATGCAAGACTAAACCTAAGGACTTGTTTGCTTTGTGTGAATATGTTTGCCTGTATATACACTCACTTGCTTTTTGCATACATGTACATAACATCATAACATCATACCATAACATTTTCAATAACCATTTCAAGGATCTCGAGGTTTCTTTTGATGCAGGGTTACGTTGAACCAGACGTCTACCAAGGGGCAAGAGGTTTTTCCTCTAACCAATTCCAATCAAAGATCAAGTACAACAACTTGAATCAGTGGCTATGACCCACTCGACATGGTGAGCTTGATTCTCGTGGAAAGACGTCCACCGGTGCAAAGTTCTCCAATCCAAGAGCAGAGTTCAACCTCTAACATTTTCTTGTGTTTACCCCAAGAGATCCTTGAAAGCATGCATCCACATATCATGTATTGCATTTTGACAGTCTTTCCTTTTTCAGGTTTCCTTACTCTCCTGCTGTTTATTTCAGCAAGAGATGGCTCTAGAAAGGTCTGTCAAAGACATCCAAGACCAGACGGCTCAGCTGCAGGAGATGTTCCTGAACTTGTCTCTGGGGCAAGAAGAAATGAAAGCTCTCCTCACAAAGGGCTTGGAGAATTCCAACAAAGCTAGGAGTGATCAGCTTGCAGAGATGCAATTTGATTTGACAACATTGAGGACCCAAATGATGGGACAGTTGGTGGGTCAGATGGCTCTCATCCAAGACCTATCTCAAAGACAAGAGGAACTCAGAGTTCTTGTCCGCCAACTACTTCCAAACAACCAACTGGGGCAAACATCTGAGGTTGAAGAGCAAGTCACCGCTCAGCCTCCATCCACTCAAGAAGACAAGGGGAAAGCTCCTTCGCTTGCTTCAGGGTCACAAGCCCATCAACAACCTCGCCAGCGTCAACGGGGTAATCAGCGTAAGCAAGAAACGTCGGGAAGACAGTTCACAGAGACTGAAATACTATCATTCTTCATACTGAAGCGCCTGTTGGAGGTCAACCTGCTTACCCTAAAGGACCCTCCTCAGAAGCCCAATATCTCCTCTCCTCACTATCATCCCGACGCATTTTGTGTTTACCATTCCTACAGCCCGGGACACGACACCAACGACTGTTGGGCCTTGAAGAACAAGATTCAAGATCTGATCGACATTGGAGTGCTGGAATTCATGCCAGACGGCGAGATGAAAATCTTCCGTTAAAGGGTTCTCCACCTGAAATGACGAAGCTCAAGTTGAAAGACTTTTGCTTCTTTTTGAATTTTCAAAGTTGTAATTTCTTTTGCTGTCAAACAATTATCTGTTGATGTTAAACTCTGTTTTCATTAATGCATTGCATATGTTTGTCTTGAATTCATCCATTTGTTTCACTACTCTTATGCTTTTCTTTATGATATTTGACTCTTGATGAAAAGCTGCAAGCCTTTAGAGGGAGGATGACGAAACAATACCATAATCTCATACAATATGCTTTTGAACAGACCTTGCTGATGATGTACAGGCATTTCTTTCAATTCCCAAACACTGGAGTTATAAGGAAGATAATCCCTAGTCAACCCCTTCGAGCCAAAGAAGTAGGAGTTTTCTGTTCTAAACAATCAAAACCTTTGATATAAACCTGGGGCAGGGTAGGATCTCAGTTAAATGCGCATTGAAGTCGCAAACTCTCCGTTCGTAACACAACGAACGACGTTAAAAAGAAAAGAAAAGCATTCCTTTGGAATCAAAAGACAAGGGTGGTTCCCTATCACATAGACAGTCAATCTCTCAAAAGAGAAAAGCCCACCAAGCCAAAACCTGTAAAGGAGGCTTAAGAAAGCTGGGGCATCCCGCTGACTGTAATCTCGAAAATAGGAATAGTCAGGCAAAAGTTAGGGATAACAAATCAAAATCAAAATAGTGAGGTCATTACAAAATCCTCAACAACATGAAAAATGTTGAAAAAGAAGAGAGGAGACGATGACTGTCTCCCCAAATTCAACTGGTGAACCATCGCCCAAAAGTCGTTCCAAACTCAAAACAGAGTGAGACGCACAATTAACTGAGCTTAGGTATGAAGAACATCACGAAGAGCGGGTGGGTACAAATATACTTTGAGCCTATATCCTTTGTTTCTTAAACCGTGAACCAAGCCACGTTACAACCCTTTAAAAGTCCTAATTGAAGCATGGGTTAGTTCGAAAGCATAATGTTACAAAAGGTATCCTGACTCCTGTAAGGCTTTGCTCTAAATCTTGTGTTGACTTGTCTTATGAAAAGTTTTCTGCTAAAAAACGCATTTTTCAAAACTTCAAGACAAACATAAACTTTGCATTGCTTGAATATCACTGTCTGCATTTGGCTTTTTATTTGACAGCGAAGAATTTCATACAGCGAATGTTCGGAGGAACGAAAACTCTCTCAGTGAGCAAAATCACTTCAAAAGGACGACACTTCCTTTACAAATCTCCTATCAACAAGGGGGCATGACATGTCACCATCCAATTAACCTGGGGCAGTCCAGTCAAGTTTCAGTAGATCTTTCAAAGTTCGGTTAACCTGGGGCAGTCCAGTCAAGTTTCAGTAGATCTTTCAAAGTTTGGTTAACCTGGGGGCAGTCTGGTCAAGGTTTCAACAGATCTCTCAAAGTTCGGTTAACCTGGGGCAGTCCAGTCAAAATTTCAACAAATCTCTCAAAAGTTCAGTGAACCTGGGGCAAGTCTCCGTCACCATCACTTGGGGCATTCGAATGTCAAAAGTGTTCAACGACTCCTTCATCACCTGTTGGAAGATATAGTTTTACACGGACGCATCATCAGGAAACCCTACACCGGTTCCTCTTCAATCTCAAGACTTCTGAAAACAGTTTATGGATTCTTCCCAACAACGGATGTTAATCTATCACTTGTTCAGATGCAATTTTTGAAAACAGTTTACGGATGCTCCCCATCAACGGATGCTTCTCTATTGCTTATTCAACTTCAAGACTTCTGAAAACAGTTCACGGGTTCTCCAGTAACGGATGTTAACCTATCACTTGTTCAGACTCTTCTCAAAATTCTGAAAACAGTTCATGGGTTCTCCAGTAACGGATGTTAACCTATCGCTTGTTCAGACTCTTCTCAACGCTCTGAAAACAGTTTACGGATTCTCCAGTAACGGATGTCAATCTATCGCTTGTTCAGACTCAAGACTTCTGAAAATAGTTCACGGGTTCTCCAGTAACGGATGTTAACCTATCACTTGTTCAGACTCTTCTCAAAATTCTGAAAACAGTTCATGGGTTCTCCAGTAACGGATGTTAACCTATCGCTTGTTCAGACTCTTCTCAACGCTCTGAAAACAGTTTACAGATTCTCCAGTAACGAATGTCAATTTATCGCTTGTTTAGACTCAAGACTTCTGAAAACAGTTCACGGGTCTCCAGTAACGGATGTTAACCTATCGCTTGTTCAGACACTTCTCAACATTCTGAAAACAGTTTACGGATTCTCCAGTAACGGATGTCAATCTATCGCTTGTTCAGATTCCAAGCCTTCACCTGCAGCAATCAGAGGACTCTCGCAATCCCCAGCCAGAGAACCTTCCAGAGGCTAACTCCCCTCAGAGTCAAGTCTCATTATCCCCAGCGAAGCTAAAACTTCAAACTATCAATCCCCAGCGGAGCCAGACTAGTGAACCCTCTCCCCACAGAGATACTTCCCTCCAAACTGAAGATTCTCAGTCTTACCTCCCCAGCATGAGTCTGTTAGATTGGAACTCCCCAGTAGAAGTCATCAGGAATTCCCCAGAAGATTGGTATACGACCCAAGTTCCTTATTCCCCAGCAATAACCAGGAATTATTCTTCCCGGCAGCAGTCAAGATGCTTTTGTCTTCAGCCATCCAGGATTCATTTATCCTCAGCAAGATAGCTCATCAGCTTACATGCGCATTCATCACAATCATGTTATAAACATTGATGTCACATACATTGCATCATGCATCATAACATTGCATACAACTAACCCTTTGCCTTTTCAGGTAAGATCAGTCGACAGACAAAGATCATCTCCCAAGATTCATCCAGAAATAGTTCAGATGTGACCCGGACACGACGACATTCTGATATTTATTCCCGATCCACCCAAATGCAGTTTTATACGAGCACATCATCAGGAAGCCCTACACCGGTTCCTCTTCCTCTTCAAGACTTCTGAAAACAGTTCACAGGTTCTCCAGTAACGGATGTTAACCTATCACTTGTTCAGATTCTTCTCAAGACTTCTGAAAACAGTTTATGGATTCTTCCCAACAACGGATGTTAATCTATCACTTGTTCAGATGCCAACTTTTGAAAACAGTTTACGGACGCTTCCCAACAACGGATGTGGCTCTATTGCTTATTCAATCACAACTCCTGAAAAATAGTTTACGGATTCTCCAAACATAGATGTCAATCTATTGCTTGCTCGGACCCCCAATTCAGAGATGTCCCAAAACAGGGAGGCCTTTCTGATACTCGTCCACTCACCAATGACATATAGTTCAACATCGCCAAATGGCATCTTTAAGCCCATTCTCAGATGGCATCTCTAAGCCCATCCCCGACAAGATTCTATCGCATCAGATGACATCTTTAAGCCCATCACCAAATGGCATCTTTAAGCCCATTCACCTCTACCATCACATCGCCGAGTGCAAATTTTCTAGGTACTTTAGTGTCCAATATTCTTTTACCTTCAAAGTCGCGAAAGGCAAACTTGCCAATCTAACTCTTCAGGTTCAAGAAAATTGAACAGGGGCAACTGTTGTACCCCAAAATTTTCCCTCGCATTTTTCCACAAGAAATCGCAGCTTCAGGCGTTTCCTGATTTTTCAAACTGGCTCAAGAATCGGTCAAACAGACTTTTCTCGTCAGTCAGGACACAATTAGGGTTTCATTGACTTTCAGGGCTCTGGAATGTTTCACACAATTGGCTTAGGGTTTTGGTTGACTTTGGCTCAACTTTGATCAGGCGAATGTTCTTTGGCATTTAATCAAGAATTAGGGTTTTCATGCGCGGTTCTTCAGAAAGATTTAATTATACGGTGCTTTGCAAGTTGTTCCGAGATTTGGTTTGAATACGCATTGTTTGATTTAATCAGTAAAAGAAGGCATTTGGTTTGAATTCACATTTGTTTGTTTGAACCAGTCAAAGGATACATTCAGTTTGGATTTACAGTGTTTGGTAAGAAATCAGTAAGAAGGGAATGCGTCTGATCAGTTATTGCGTTTGACTGTGCTTTGCTTTGGATGATGGAAGCGCCAAGTTCATTATTTTGATCAACGTGGAATCAATGTTTAGTTGATTATTTATTATTCTAAAGATTAAATATCTGGAATTTGATTTTCAGTTATTTTAATTTAAAGAACTATAAATAATAAGTAAATAATTGAAAAAGGAGGAAATAGAATTAATTGGATAATAAAAACTTTTATTTATTTTTAAATTATTCGTACAATTATTGTTTACAATTTATTTACAACAATGATTTTACATTAATTTAAATTTAAATAAAAAAATGAAACTATCCTATTTTTTCTAAGTCTCCAATTCTTCATTCTTCATTTAATACCCCTCTTCATTCAATTATTCATCTGCAAAAGAAAAGAAGAAAAGTCAAATAGCAGATAAGTAAATAAAAGAGACAGATATAAAATTCATCATTAAGGGCACTGATTGGGATCAGTTAACCCTCTCTGCAAATCACGGGATTTCTCCCGGTTCACAGAGAGGGACAGATATTTATTTGCTAAAATTGAATGCACAAAAGTCAAAATTGCACAATTCAAAAATTGTCCAAAATGCATAGTTCAAATCTCAAACAGCACTGCACAAGTTCAAACCAAACTAGAAGTCCAAACTGAAAAATTCAAACTTGCTGTCAAAATGTCACAAGGCTACCCAAGCTATCAAAGAAGAAGATTTGAAAAGATACAAAGTACAAGAAGCTGTCAGAAGAAGGGACAAATATGCAGAGGAAAATTGTTATGCAAGCAAAACATACTCATTTTCATCATTTCCCAAAGAAGTGGCCCTTTCAGAAAGTACAAAAGCATAAACAATATTTAATGCAAACTGTACTGAGAGAGAAGAAAAAGAGAGCAAAGAAAGCAGGTGTAGGCTTTAGGCAGGAAGAAAGATAATATAAAACAAAAACTGAACACAGTGGATAAAAGGAGGAGGCAAACCAATACAAAGAAAAAAA
Organism: Vicia faba; assembly: GCA_948472305.1. NCBI lineage: Eukaryota > Viridiplantae > Streptophyta > Magnoliopsida > Fabales > Fabaceae > Vicia > Vicia faba. Next base: position 1,103,291,562 of record OX451736.1, read on the forward strand.
AATACAAAAACTGCATAAGCTTCCAGCAAAAGGGGATATAAAACCAAAAGCAAGCACAACCTGTCAAGGCCAAGCCTGCTGAACCTGTAAGAAGACAGAACAAACTATGCCTTAAAGCCAAACCAGCAAAGCCAGCATAAACCAGTCTCAGGGCCCAAAACCTGTGGCCAGAAACAAAATGTCAAACAACATATCTGCCTGAGACCTCACAAGCCAAAAAAACTGTGAAACCTCATAAACCTGAACCTGTCAAGCATTAACCTGTAAACCCTTCAAAACTCTTACCATTCAATCCAAACACAAAAAAGAGCATGAACTGAAAAAGCATAAAGAGCCAAAAAACATGTCCTGCCTTAACCATTAACATAGAAACCTTTGTCAAAGACAGTGCTAAGCATAACCTGCCTATCATCACACTCAAAACAACCAAACCCAAAACAAGTTAACCTGTCAAGCCCCAGAACCAACCAACTCAATATATGTCCAAAACCATTCAACAATAGCACATATCAAGCCAACACATAAGCCTCAGAAAAAGCTTCTTCACAGGCATCAAACACCAAATATCCAAGTATACTCAGGCCATTCAACGTCAAACATAAGCTCTTAAGCTTTTCAAAGCCTAAAGGCTCCAAAAAAAGCATCAAACCTTCAGGGCCCTCAGAACCCTAGGCTCATCATGGGGCAAGGAAGAAGTAAATAGGCAACTCAATAAGGCAACAGAATCGAGAGAGAAAGAAGTGAAGAATGGGCAACACAAGAGCCTCAGAAAAGGCTTCTTCATTGGCAAATCAAAAAAATCAACATTCAGAAGCATACTAAACTCAAGGCAGCATTAACAAACCAAAGAGGCATCAAGCATCACATTAAACAAGGCATTCAAAGGCAACACATGCATCATACGATACTCAAGCACACTCAAACATCCAAGGAAATCAAACAGAAGCAACGAGGCAACAGGGAGAAGAAGAAAAGAAATGATATCAAGTTAAGTTCTCAGAATACATCATTGAACCCTAAAAGACAAAGAGTACCAGGAGTCCTTTCTAAGCTAAGCTTCATCGCGCGTACCCCCTTCACCACTAAGCCTCCGAGCACCTCCGCGCTCGCCTCCTTCCTCAAACGAAAGGTAGTAAAATTCTCCTCTCATCCCTTTTTTTTGCGACCTCGTTAATGAATGAAAATGCACACAACAACAAATCAAATCAAAATGCTTAATCAAAAAAGGCAGTAATTCATAACATGTAAAAGGGATTCAAACCCTAAACGCGTTTAAACCAAGCAAGAGGATTACCTTTTTTGCGCTTCACTGAACCAAGGAAGAAGGAAGGGCGAAGGAGGCGGAGGCGCTGATGGCTTAAGCAAAGGGAAGGATGTTCAACAGCCATGGCCAAAGGACGAAGAAGATGAACGAAAAAACGAACGTACGGCGCGCTTCTGTAAACCCTAACATTCCCAACTAAAAACAATAATCTAACCCTAAAATTGTTTCAAGAAAATGGGAACAACATGTTTCTCCAGCGCCCAAGCCTTTTTGTTTTCCCTTCATGCACCCCCCTCATTTTTCATCTATCTGGGCCATAGCACCCCCCTTTAGCCCATTTACTTTTCTTCTTTTCTTTTAATTCAAACAAACTAACAAGATTTTGCTTATTTTTATTTATTTATATATTTTAACCTTTTTTTCTTTTCTCTTTTGCTAATATAAAACAGATTTTATCTTCTTTTCATCAACTTAACCCTTTTTTTATTTTTGTTAATAAATTGACACAAACTTTTGATATAACATAATTTTAGACAATATATTTTTCTCTAACTTAATATTTTTTTACATTAATATCTTAATGCTTTAATACATAATAAATAAAAATATATTTTTTCTAATATACATAATTTAATTCTTGATATTTAATTAAAACATACTTTTTGTACATATCAAAGAATATACAAGATTACAAAAGATTAATTAAGCAAATATTTTAATTTCTTTCTTTAAGTTAAAACAATACTTAAATAATACACATTAATTCACAGTGTCGCACCTGTAAATAATTACATATACAAATATACATACACGTACACTTACACAATGTACTTATACTTGATACATTATACATTTGCTTATTTTGTATATTCGTTACATTTACATTTGATCGCAAATTCGATTTGATTGTAACCTATTGGACATTACATTCCTAAAGTCTCATCCCCATTTGTAAATTTGTACCCCCACTCCCGGATACTTATTTTGTAATAGCGTAGACTTTAAATTCTTGCAATTTACCGTTTTCAATTATACCATGGTTAGACCTAGGGTTTGCATGTATATAAAATCAAACGCTAGATAACCTAATACAAGACAAATACATGAAATCAATACACAATCACACTTGCACCCTCTAGGGTAATCCCACATGTTTCCTTCCAAAATGGGCCATGTTTGCACGTCGAGTATCTTTGGCAAAACAAATTCAAATGATCATAAGTCCCTCGATGACGCTTTCGAAAGTTGCCTAAATGGAATGATCATAGTCCCTTCAAAACAAATTGCCAAAGACACTTGGCACCATTGCATTCATGGTCCATACGATGACCCGCGCCCGTCCCGAACAAACGTCCTAAACGCAAGATTATCCACCAAATTCAATGGTGGAACAAAATTGTTAAGAAGGGTTGTAAAACATAGAGAAAACCTTTGAGTATAATAGGGTAGACAAAACTCTTAGTTACTTGAGATCAACTTGCAAAACCACTTGCCTTCTTTTCAAAAATCACCCTCCACAAACACTTTCAAAACAAACTCTCAAAACATTTTGAAACATCTTTTCGAAAAGATACACACCTTTGTAAAACATTCGAGTAAAGAATTGTTACAAGGGTAGCCTAAGACAAGGCATCTTCTTCCAAAACATTTTCAAAAAACACACACACATACACACCATTTTCAAGCAATCAAAAATCAAGGCAAGTGATCTAAAAAACCAAGTAACTAAGAGCCCATGGATAACCATGGATGAAAAGGGTGCTAATACCTTCCCTTTTCATAATCTACCCCCCGGACCCACGAAATATCTCAAAAGGTTTTTGCTGTGCTTTTTTAACCTTTCCTTTAGGATAAAACAAAAAGTCGGTGGCGACTCTTGCTCAACCGCACAAGTGCGAATACAAACGCAAAACTCATAGTCAGTTCTCCCACCGTATCACATCATTCATAAAAAATCAAGCGTATATTCCTTCTGAAACTCTTTTGGAAAAAGTCAAGCATTCTCAGTCCAATACCTCTCCTAGTTGAAGTCGGGTGTAGACATCTTCTAGTACATCATTCAGACAAAATCAAGCATAGATTCCTTCTAAAACTCTTTTGGAAAAAGTCAGGTGTATACTCATTCCAATACCTCTCCTAGTTGAAGTCAGGCGTAGACATCTTCTAGTACATCATTCAGACGAAATCAAGTGTAGATTCCTTCTGAAACTCTTTTAGAAAAAGTAAGGCGTAGAATCATTCCAATACCTCTCATAGTTGAAGTCGGGTGTAAACATCTTCTAGTACATCATTCAGATGAAATCAAGCGTAGATTCCTTTTGAAACTCTTTTGGAAAAAGTCAGGCGTAGACTCATTCCAATACCTCTTATAGTTGAAGTCAGGCATAAACATCTTCTAGTTCAGACGAAATCAAGTGTAAATTCCTTCTAAAACTTTTTTGGGAAAAGTCAGGCGTAGACTAGTTCTGGTACCTCTTCTGGTTGAAGTCGGGCGTAAACATCTTCCGGTCTGGATGAAGTCAAGCGCAAATTTCTTTCTAATATTCCCTTTGGAAAAAGTCAGACATAAACTCTTTTCGGTACATCTTCTAGTGTATCATTCAAATGAAATCAGGCGTAGACTTCCTTATTATACTCTTTTTGGAAAAAGTCAGGCATAAACTCTTTTCGGAACCTTTTCTAATGGAAGTCGGGTGTAGACATCTTCTAGTTCAAATGAAATCAAGCGTAAAATTCTTTTTGATACTCTTTTGGACAAAGTCGGACGTAGACTCATTCCAAATACATCTTCTAAGACAAAGTCAGACGTAGACTTATTCTGATATTCCTATCAACAACTACTCTGGATGGCATCTGTAAGCCCATCTCCGGAGATTCTCTATCACTTCCCCAAATGGCATCTTTAAGCCTATTCCCAATATAATCAACTAACATTGTTACTTTGTGCACGTGCGAGTGCAAATTTCTGGGCACTTAGGTGTTCAATCATCTCCTACCTTCAAGTCCCGAATGGTGGACATGCCAATCTAACTCTTCAGGTTTAAGAAGATTGAACAGGGGCAGTTGTTGTACCGCAAAATTTGCCCTCCCATTTTTCTTCAATATTTTCCTATGAAGTCCTCATTTGCTCAAAGGTAGCTCAAGAGTTGATCATACAAATTCTCTTCCTAATCAAGGGGTCCCCAAATAGGGTTTTGTATTTCTCAAGGAAGATTGGGTTTCAAAGGTCTCAAGTGGTTTTCATGACTCTTCATATGTCCCTAAGAATGCTCATAACAAGTTTCAAGCTTTGCACTACAAGTTTGCTCAATCAATTGCTCAAATGATGGAAAGTCAACTATATAGGGTAAAAAAGTCAATTATGGTCAACATATAATCAAACTTCAAGATTTTTGTCAACATCAACATTTTAAGTGATATTCATCATTTGATCAAGGGTTGATCATGATTCCTCAAGGAAAGCTATCAAATCACCAAAAGTAAAAAATTGCCAAATTACGGTTTCCATAGGAGAAGTCAACTAAACATTGACCAGACATAACTTTCACACGCTTCATCAAATTTCCCCCAAGCAAAGCCTATTTTAAATGAAATTCAATTCTATACAACTTTGTATATCTAAGCTCAAGTCCAAAAGTGCTTCATTTGAGAGATATGAGCCAATATATTACAGGTCATTTCAAAAGTCAACAAAAAGACACTCTTTGTCAAGGAAACTTACATCAATATAAATCTCCAAAAGCAAAAATGGTCAACATAGAGATTCTAGAGGACACCTTGAGATTTCCAAAAAGTCCAAGATCACCTTCAAAATATGATAATTGAAATAGTTATGACCATTGCAAGTTGGGAAATTTTGGTGAAGTGCAAAGTGAGCAAACATAGAATTTTGAACTAATGGGCTTAACTTTTTAGGTTTCAAACATGTTCATGACTTTATAGAAGACTCCTAAACTCATTTTGTCTTACCTTATTTTTTATTTATATTTATTTTGTTTTTATTCAATTAAATATAAAATAAATCAAATAAAATGCAAAGACAATTGGATCAAGGCAAATGGATAGTTTTTGGATCAGTTGGAGGTCCAAGACAGCTCATGACAACATGCCTAAACCGTGTGAGTTCAAATATGGCAAGAATATCCAAAAATGGAAGTTGGAAAAACATGTTTGATTCTTGTTTAATCTTGGCCATGATTGCATGATTTTGTGCCATGTTTGTTGAGCTATTATTTCCCATATATATACATACAAGATGAGATGCAAGGGACCACAAAGGCTTGCCTCCTAAATTGTAAAAAAATCATCCAAACTTTTCAAGAAACCCTAGAACTTAGAAACTTCTGTTACATGCCCTCTCATTCCAAAACTTCAATCCCATTCACTTCCAGGAATATTGAAGGGTAAGGCTGGATCGATTACCATGATCCAAAAGACCTGAATCAACATACATGCACCATCAAGTTTTTCATTATTTCATGATATTTGAATTCTTGTTTTTATTATGTTTTAGCACATACCACTTCTACTAACAGGTTTCTGAGTTACATTTGAACAGGTTTGATTCACTATCATGATCCCATCCAGTCAGAGCCATGAGATACCATATTTGCTTCGATTGGTTTTCACTTGGTTAGAAACTCATGATACAAGGATTTATAGTCAAAACTAAGTCCATATTTGGATTCAAGATGGTAGAATTAGGAGGACTAGGATGTTTTGGATTATTAACTCTCTGACTTTGCAGGATTTGAATCATGCAGGCCATCAAAGAAGACGACCGGAGCTATGGCTCTGGCGCTTCTCTGATCACTATACTCATTTGTTTAATATGTAATTATTATTTCAATTATGTTACCGGATGTAAGGCCACCCCAACGGTAGAAACGAGCAATGTTAAGGCATTAGTATAGCAGGGCATGGGTTCGATCCCCAACCCTGGTATTTTGATATTTTTTTCAAATGTTTTTTCTTGTTTACAGATTCAATGTCAGCCATCCCAGCATGCTCACCTTGCACTCTCACCTCATCACCATTGGATCTTCACAATCTCAGATCTGGTGTTTCATATCTCCAAGCCCATGGTGCACTCTCATTGACCAACCACACTGGATTTCATGCAATACTGGGCTTATGTTGATGGGCCTAATGAATTCTTTTTAGCACCCCCCAGATATGCTTTTCTTACAGGCCCTTTACTTTCTTTCTTTTTTAATTTAATTACTTAACATAATTAACTTTTTTTCTAATCAATTTAGAATTAGTTTTTTTTATTAACTGTAATACGGTGGGAGAGATGACTTGGGTGTTTTGCGTTTTATCGCAAATGTTGCAGATAGCAAGAGTCACCACCGACTTTTCTTTTATCCAATAAAGGAAAGGGTTAAAAGAACAGAAAATACCTTTTGAGAATTTTCTTGAGTTTGGGGGGTAGGTTATGAAAAGGGAAGGTGTTAGTTCCCTTTTCATCCGTAGTTATCTACGGGCTCTTAGTTGCTAGCTCACTTTGAAATGCTTTGTAAAATGTGTTTGTTTGAAAGTATTTTTGAAAAATGCCTTTGTTTAGGCGAAATTTGTAATGATTCTTGTCTCTATAATAATGTACATAAAGTGTTGACTTTTGAAAATATTTCATGAAAGTTTTGGTGTATTTGAAAAATGTTTTGTTTTGAAATGTTTGTGAGCAAACAACTACGAGCGCTCTACCTACTCAAAAGAAAGCCTTTGTTCTTTTCCTCCTCCTTTAGATAGTGTTATCTTACCATTAGTTAGTAAGAAACCTTATCATTGTATGTGAAGGGACATGCGTGGGTCATCGTATAGTAATAAGAGGTAACTTGTAGAATGTTCTAGAAATCATCATAAGGGTTTAAGATCTTTTACCGAAGGCAACATCAAAGGGTCTTCGAAGGACTATGATCTTATAATCGAGGGTCTTTGCTAGAACATCCCACATTCGAGGGACATGACTATTTATATCTGAGGCAACGAGTGTGGGTTACCCTAGGGTGCATGTGTGCAAGGTGTTTTGGTTTTCATGTATTTTATCTTGAATTAGGGTTGTCTATTATTTGGTTTTAAGTCTTGCTATACAAACCCTAATTAATAGCAATAATATGGAAAACGATAAATTGCGGAAATTAAAAGTCCTACGCTATTACAATACTTTAGGGGATGGGGATATAAATTTACAAATGGGGATGACAAGTATAAATAAACCCTAATTACTATTACAAGGCTTTGACAATTACATTATTTACGATGCAAAACAGTAAAATGCGCAAGAAAATGTAAAGTGAAAAGAAATTGTTTTTTTAGGGTTTTTTGATAGAAAAGGTTTTGTAGTTTCAATTATTTTAGAAATAACTTGAATGTTTCATCTTGAAAAAAGGTTTTGTATAGTGTTAGGTCATCTCCAAGCAATGTAATATGTCAAAAGTAACTTTAATGATCCAAAATCATAGCAAAAATGTCAAAATAATTCAGGATTTCTTATACCCAGGCCGACACGGGCCGTGTCACCGGACACGGGTACCCGTGTCAGCATCTTCCCACGTCTCTCTGCATATTTTTTGTTCCAGCCAATTTGACATGGGTCGTGTCGTGTGACACGGGCACCCGTGTCAGCCCCTGTCCTTCCTGCTTTGTATGTTTCTGACTGACACAAGTCGTGTTAAGTGACACGGGCACCCGTGTCATCCTATGTCCTGCCTGTTTTGCCTAATTTCCAACCCAGCTGCACTGAAACGGGCGGTGTCGTGTGACACGAGCACCCATGTCATCCCCTGGCCTGCCTCTTTGCTAAATTTTCTCTTTGATCTTTCCTATTGTATTCTTTCAAAAGCAAAAGCAAATTATGTATGGATAAAGATATTACAGTTTTGAGAAAATTTACCTCTTGAAGCAAAAACTTTAGAACATGTACGGATGTTTCTAGGTGTAAAGTTATGATTTATTGAGCTTTCTTGGACCTCCTTGAAGTTGCTACAATCCTTACTTTATGTTAACAGTTGTTAAATCACTCCAACCAAGCCAAGTAGCAAGGTACTATTCTTGAGTTTGGAAGATGGTGGTAGTAATGTTTTAGAAGTTGTTCTTGTGTTTGAATAACTTCTATATGATGTATGTGAAGTATTTGGATGATTTGTTTGGGCATAACTTGCAAGGTGTGAGAGGTTCAAAGATTTAGACTTCAAAGCTCAAAAATGGAGGTTTTTGTGGACAATTCTGGTTTTCTGATAGTATAGGAATTTTGAGGGCTTGTTCATCTTTTTCTATCTTGCAAATGATCTCTCTATTTATAGGCAAAAGGTTTTAAGACAAGGGTTGATCATATTTTCAATATCACATGTTGTGGCTAGTTTGGATCGTAAATGAAGCAAGCTTTGAAGATCATAGTTCTAATGCTTTGTACTTTGCTCCATAGAGTTGTTGGATACTTTAAGCATGCTTGTCTGATTTTGTGTGTGTATAAGGAATAAGTTAGAGGCTCAAGAAGAGCTGACTTTGTGATTAAAGCTACTTTTCAAGAATGGCAATGTTAACTTTGTGCCAAAATGGAAAGATCACTTGGACGATGCTTAAATCAAATGGAACATAACTCAAAAGTTTGTGTAAACATTAATTATGGTGAGATTTGCAAGTTAGAAGGCCTGCAAAACAAGATTATGCAACATAGCATGTAGATTGGATTATGCGTTCTTCACCAAAATGACTTGTAATTCAAGAATGGATGCCCAACTTCATGCCTTTGGATCTACTAGCCCAACTTCATGCCTCTGGATCTACAACTTTCATGTTTACTGCTTTGGCTAAATCAAACTGGAACTTGATGGAAGTTGGCCAAGAAGTTGAGATAAAACTGACCAAAACCTGTTGAAAATTTCTCTTAAGTGTTAGATAAAAATGTCATGACTTCATGGGCTTATATCTTCAAATCTAAGTATTTTTTGGCCATCAACCCTCTAATACAAAGTTGTAGAATTCATCAAGATCTGCAACTTTCATGTTGAAAGTTTTCTTTGAATCACCTTGCATCTTGGTGAAAAAAGTCCTGAAGTAATGAAATTATCAAGTGTAAAAACACTTAGAAAATTTCTAAGTATTGGAAAATTTGACTTTTTGTTGACTTTCTTGATTTTCTTGATTCTTGATGATCAAGTTTGATATTTTTGTAGGTCTTGATGAATTTTGATTTTGAAATTTAATGTTGACCAAAAAGTCAAAGTTTGACTTTTTGTGTATCAATTGACTTTTCGTCAGTTAATCCAAATTTAAACTATCAAACCTTTGATCTTAAGAAATGATTCGAGCCATGAAATTATGTCAACATGTTGTGTTTTAGTCCTTGAGATTATGCTTCAAGCCATTAGGTCATGTATTAGGTCAAAAGTCAATGATTAGTCATTCTCAATCAAAACCCTAATTTGGAGGCTCAGTGCTTTAGAGGTGAGCTTGTCTGATCAAACTTTTGAGAACCCTTGAGAATTTGAGATATTTGGTGATAAATATCTTGAGAAAAGAGAGGGAAAATTTTAGGGTACAACAGTTGCCCCTGTTCAATATTCTTAAACCTGAAGAGATTGATTGGTATGTTCGCCATTCGTAACTTGAAGGTGAAAGATGATTGAACTCTAAAGTGCCCAGAAATTTGCACTTGTTGGTGCACGAAGTAATGTTGTTGGTTGATTATGTTGAGAATGGGCATAAAGATTCCATTTGGAGAGGTAATGAAGAGTTGTCGGAGATAGGCTTATTGATGCCATCCAGAATGACTGTTGGTAAGTCTAGTGCTTGACTTGATCTTTAAGAGATGTATCTGGAAAAAAGTCTACATGCAACTACTACTTCAATGGATAATGAAGGAATCTGTGGAGACTACTACTTTAATAAGTAATGAAGGAATCTATGACGAATACTACTTCAATGGGTAATGAAGAAATCTATGATGACTACTACTTCAACAAATAATGAAGGAATCTATGACGACTACTACTTCAATAGGTAATGAAGGAATCTATGACGACTACTACTTCAACGGGTAATGAAGGAATCTATGACGACTACTACTTCAACGGGTAACGAAGGAATCTATGACGACTACTACTTCAACGGGTAATGAAGGAATCTATGACGACTACTACTTCAACGGGTAATGAAGGAATCTATGAAGACTACTACTTCAATAGGTAATGAAGGAATCTATGACGACTACTACTTCAACGGGTAATGAAGGAATCTATGGCAACTACTACTTCAACAGATAATGTAGGAATCTATGACGGCTACTACTTCAACAGGTAATGCAGGAATCTATGACGACTACTACTTCAACAGGTAATAAAGAAATCTATGATGACTACTACTTCAACAGGTAATGAAGGAATCTGTGATGACTACTACTTCAACAGGTAATCAAGGAATCTATGACGACTACTAATTCAATAGATAATGAAGGAATCTATGGTGACTACTACTTCAATAGATAATGAAGCAATCTATGACGACTACTACTTCAATGGGTAATGAAGGAATCTATGACGACTACTACTTCAACGAGTAATGAAGGAATCTATGATGACTACTACTTCAACAGGTAATGAAGGAATCTATGACGACTACTACTTTAACGGGTAATGAAGGAATCTATGACGACTACTAATTCAACAAGTAATGAAGGAATCTATGACGACTACTACTTCAACGAGAAATGAAGGAATTTGTGGTGACTACTACTTCAACAGATAATGAAGGAATCTATGACGACTACTACTTCAACAGGTAATGAAGGAATCTATGACGACTACTACTTCAACATGTAATGAAGGAATCTATGACGACTACTACTTCAACGGGTAATGAAGAAATCTATGATGGCTACTACTTTAATAGGTACCAGAAGGAATCCAAGCTTGGTTTCGTCTCGGAGAGATATTCTTCAGAACGACCCCCTGGGGCAAGTCTTCGATGGAAATACTTGTCAGATTTTAGTCTCTGGAGAAATTTTTCTGATTATGTAGATAGTTGATGATATTCATCTATTGATTGATCTTTCCTAAAAAGGTAGAGAGTTAGTTGTATACAATGTCATGATATATGAAATGCATTGTTTAATGATGTTACCAAAATAAATGAGATTATGCTATATGTTTCGTATGCATGTGTCATGATGTATGAATGTTGTTGAAATGTATCTTTGTCTGGGAAAACAAATCCCCGACGATTGTTGTGGATGAAGAGTATGTATATATTCAACTTTTTATAGAATACTTTTGTTGGGGATTCCTGTTTGCTGTTTGAGGAAACTCTGTAGGGGATGTTGATTTCTACTTTGGGAGTAGAGTTCAAGAACCTTGGTTGTCCATTTCTCTATTGGGGAATTTAATTCTCATATACACTGACTAGGAATAAAAGAGATGATTAAAATTCTGACTTGTTCGGGGAAGTAAAGTTAACTGGTATTCTGGTCAAACTCCAGGTTTTGCAGCAAATTTTTTTGGGGACAATGGCAATCCTACTGGGAAGAGGAGTTTGGTCAGTGTTTTGTTGTAGTCCGAGGAATAGACTCAAGTTGGGGAGATGGTAGACTGTTGGGGAAATAAACCCTGTTGAGGAAGATATTCTAGAGATTTCACTAGGGAAACAAAATCTTCTGGGGAAGAGCTTTGTAATGTTTCTATTTCAGTTTCGGAAGGCCAAACTTATCTGGGGAAGAGAATTTCCAGGAGGTATGCTGAATAGAACTCCGAAAGGAAATTATGGAGAATGTATGAATTTACTCTGTGGGGATTTATGAACAGCATGAGTGTTATCTTGGCTCCTATAGTAAGTATTTATCCCTGTTCTTATGCGTATATTTGTTAACAGTTAATCATGTTTATATGCATATGTTCATTCAATTTTAGTCATTGGATGTGTTGTACCCCAAAATTTTCCCTCTCATTTCATCAACATTTCTCATCACAAGACTCTTGGAACTCAAGATCAAGCTAAGGTTTGCTCTGCTCAAGACACCTCCTTGCACTGTTGACCTAAATTAGGGTTTGAGTTTGCACAAGGATATTTTGACCTACAATGCCCAAAGTAACTTTCATACTTCATGTTGGACTCACAAGTTTGTCCATACCAAGTTTCAAGCCTTGATTCAAATTTTTGCCCAATCAATTGGACAGTTGACCTAGAAATCAACTGTATTGGGAAAAAAGTCAACCGTGGCCAATTGACAGTCAAACCTCATGAATTTTTACCCACATCAACATTATGAACTCATATGAACCATTTGATCAAGTTTGGATCATAATTCCACAAGAAATTTGATCAGATCACCAAAAGGGCAAAATGGTCATTTTTAGGTTTTTGACTGCACAAAGGGAATTTTGACTGTTTGACCTAGCCAATGGAAAATCAGGCTCACACATGGACTCAAGGAATCAATGACATTGTCTTGACCCATTCAACAAGTTCAAAAGATCTCAAATGCATAGGATTGACAAATGAATTTTTCAGTCAACTAATCAAAATTTGACTGTACACTGAAAAGTCAAACTTTGAATTTTTGGTCAAAATCAAGTGCCAAGAGTTATTTTTCATCAAGACATGTAAAATTATGAAACTTGTTCATCAAGAAACCCAAAAATGCAAATTAGGGTTTAAAATGGAAAAATTTCATAACTTAGAAATTTTCTAAGTTATGAAATTTTCTTATTTTTTCCTAACTTTGTCCCATTTTTTCACCAAGATGAAAATGGATTCAAACAAAACTTTCAACATGAAATTTGTATTCCATCACAAATTCTACAACTTTGATTCACAAAGTTTTCTCAAAAGAAGCTTGTATCCCAAGTTATGATTTTTGGAACAAGGGTACCTAAAACTTTTAACTTAGAGAAATTTTGCCCTAGTTTAGGCAGGATTTTGACCCATCTTCTTGGCCATTTTCCACATAGTTCCACTTCGAGTTTCAAGTTTCATTTCAAAGATGGATTATAGTACATGTTCCAATCTTTCCAAATTGTCCAAGAACTCCTCAAACACCCTTGTGGTTAGAGAGAATCAAATGCTTGAAGTTGGCAAAAACTCACTTTTGTCCATGGCCAATACATGTTCATACCAATTTGCAAATCTGATCTAACTAGCTTGGTTCTCAATTACAGGCCTCAAAACCAGTTTGTACTCCATAATTTAATGCATATCCATTGAGTTAAGGTATTGTCTTGGTCATTAGGGCATTGCACACAAGATTAAGCCCTAAATGGTAAAAGGTATATTGCCATTTTTGCAAAAGGTTACTTTATGTCAAAACACTAAGCCTTGAGCCTTGAACAAAATCTGATACTGCAAACCAAATCCATGAATTAGAGGGTCCAAGAGTGTTACGTGCAGGGTGATAGGAGGGCCTGTACAAGGCTATAACATCACTTCCACTCTTTTGCTTCAAGGGGAAGAAACTTGCAAAACAAAAGCAATCTCTCACATCTGTTAAAACCAACTTACACAAACTTTGTAAACAAGTTTCATACCTCCCAACAAGCCAGAAACATGACCCTTTTGCCTCTAAAAACTCCTAGTGCACAAATTCCCCATTTTCTTGCAAAACAGAGCCAGTTCTATAAACTTCAAGCCATAGTCAAATTTCATCGTGCGTTTTGTCCAAAGATACTTCAAACACCTTCCAACCAACCTACCTGAGCTATCCAGATCATCCACAAGTTGCTGTAACACCATTAACACGCATTGCAATTTTTGTTTCAAAGCTTTGCAGGTTGAGTTCTGTGGCACGATTCAAGCTGTTTCAAAACAAACCAAGCATTGGGAAAGCATCCTTGGACCTCAGGCAAGCTCAAAAGAAGCTCAAGCACCCTTGAAAGTTGTTGTATTGTCCAGCTTGAAGTCAACTGAAACAGATATTTCATGGACTTCTATCTCTCTATTTAGGAATAGTTAGGCTTAGGTTTGTGAATGAAATATGTTGTACTCATAGTCCTGAAGCCATACATATGCTTAGTTTTCATTTATATTAATCGTGCTAGGAGAATTTTGTTCATGAACTTTCTGAAAAAACTAGGTTAGAAATTAGGGCCAGAGAAATTTTCTCTGGTCTTTGAGAGTTAGCTTAAGTTTTTTATATGGTTGGATTCGTTGTTTGATGCTCTACAAGTTTCATGTTATGAGTTTTGTCGAAAAATCAAAGAATCAGGAGATAACATTTTCTGTGCAAGGCGCGCGTGTTACAGTTCAAAGGAAGAAGATGAAGTGAGTTTGGGTTGGGCCTGTACAGGCTTGCTTCTGGCACCCCCCCTTTTTCTTTTCACACCCCCTGGCCCATTTATTTTATATTTGTCATTTTTTGCATTTTGTTTTATTTCTGATTTTAATATTTTATTTTTTAACATAAAAAATACCCAAAAATTATTTTCACAAATTTTTGCATTTATTTGGGATTTGTTTTAATTATTACTAGTATAAAAATGTTTATTTGCCTTATATTCTTTTTATCAAAACCTAAAAATAATGAAAAAATATGTTTATATTTATTTATTATTTTTATACACACTTGAAGATATTTTCTTGAAATATACACATTTTTGTAAATAATTAATTTTTATTTTTATATATTTAATATGTTTAATATATATATATATATATATATATATATATATATATATATATATATATATATATATATATATATATATATATATATATATATATATATATATATATATATATATATATATATATATATATATATATATATATATATATATATATATATATATATATATATATATATATATATATATATATATATATATATATATATATATATATATATATATATATATATATATATATATATATATATATATATATATATATATATATATATATATATATATATATATATATATTTATTTATTTAATTAAATAATTAGGACAAAAATACAAAAAAAGAATACATTTTCATTTTTATTAATATTTTACACTAAAAATATCATTTTTACAATATACTTTTATTTTTTGTATAAATTAATATATTATTGTATATAATTAATAAATAATACTATTTATTTAAGAATTAGGGTTTTTGCCCTAAATAACAAAATAATTAAAATTGGCTTTCTTTTTTTGAAAAAATACTTTTTACATACATAAAAATCTTTTTTTGCATAATACATTTTATTTGATATTTATTTAATTGTATTTATTTAAATATTATAGTATGCCTTGTACATTCAATTTGGTTGTAATAACTTAGAATTTAATTTCTTGTCAAATACCCCCAATTCAAATTTGTACCCCCTCCCTATATCATGTTGTAATAGTGTAGCATTTAAATTCTCGCACATTTAAAAGCTTCCAATTATGCCATGGTTAGACCTAGGGTTTGTATGTAAATAAAATGAACAACTAGCTTGACTTAATCCAAGATAAACATGCATGAAAAACAAACACAATATACACTTGCACCCCTAGGGTTTCAATCCACTTGTTGCCTTAAAAAATGGGCCATGATTGCAAGTCAAGTACTTTGGCAAAACAAAAACAAAAACAAAGATCATAGTCCCTCGATGACGCTATCTGAGTTGCCTAAACAAAATGATCAAGTCCCTTAAGAAAATTGCCAAAAATACTTGACACAATTGCTATCATGGTCTATACGATGACCCGCGCCTGTCCTGTAAAACATCCTAACACAAGGTTGTTCACCAAATATAATGGTGAAGAAACACTGTTAAAAGGGTTAAAAACATAAGAAAGATCTTTGAGTAAAATAGGGTAGACAACTCTTGGTTACTTGATCAAAGTTTGCAAAAACATCTTTGCTATCTTCAAAACACACTTCACCACACAATTTCAAAACCCTACTTTCAAACATTGGAAACTTTTCAAAAGACAAAAACATCTTTGTATACATTCAAACAAGAATCATTACAAAGGTTGCCACAACGATGGCCTCTTTTCAAAACATCTTTCAAAAAACACACACAAAGCACCATTTCAAACAATTGAAGAGCACCATTTCAAACAATTGAAAAAGCAAAGCAAGTGATCTAAGCAAGTAACTAAGAGCCCATGGATAACCATGGATAAAAAGGGTGCTAATACCTTCCCTTTCTATAATCTACTCCCGAACTCAAGAAAACATCTCAAAGGTCTTTCCTGTGCTTTTTGACCTTTCCTTAGGATAAAATAAAAAGTCAGTGGAGACTCTTGCTAAACTGAAACATTTGCGAACACAAATGCAAAATCCCAAGTCAGTTCTCCTACCGTATCACAGAACTAGCGACTCTGCTGGGGGAAATTCTAAAAGTGGAGTAACCTTAGGGCTTAGATCACCCTTTGCATGATTATTATTTGCCTTGCTTACTTTACATTTTGGTTCTCTTGTTTGGGCTTGAAATCCTCCACCCAGATTTGGGAAACATTCATAGGTAAATAGCAATACGTTGTGGAAACTGTGTGGGGTATACCGACACGGTTGAAGCAATAGCTATATTAGTGTGACATATTTGTGAGTACCGGTAGCCTTTGAGTCAATCAAAGAGAATACGGGGCCGCTGAGTGATGTCATGAAGCACTAATGAACTCTTAGAACCTTACTTGACCATCTTGGCCTTTTTAGGGGTAGTGAGATGACCGACTTTGGTGCAGTCCGAAGTTGGTAGATACTCGATACTACACTCATTGAGGGTTGTTTTCTTGGAATATTTTGGTCGCTAGTTAAGTGGCTAAACCAAAACAATGAACATAGAAAACAATCCAATGATATTGAGCTCCCTAGAACCTGGTTACTATTTATAGGACATGTTTGAGCCAACTAAACTCAAGAGGGTACTTACCTATGAAACCTCATGCAAGCCTGAAACTAGGGTTTTTTGTGTGACTTGCTTGTACATGTGTTTATGCATACATCATGAACATCATAAAGCATCATATGCATCCACTAACCATTTCAAGGGTTTGGATCTTCATCTTTGTTCTTGTTTTGTAGGTCATGGAATCTCTTCGCAGGAAAATAATTCAAGTCAACCTTGTGAGAATCCCTCCTCAACTCAAGGAGCTTACTTCCAGGATTCCAGAGAATTCTCTCTTCAGTGAAAGACATGGTAGACTTCTCAACTTGGTCAACACCAACATTCAAGAAGACATGGTGAAAGTTCTCTTCCAGTTCTTTGCCCCCCTACACCACTGTTTCACATTCCCTGATTATCAATTGGTGCCTACTTTGGAGGAATTTTCTCAACTCCTGAGAATTCCTATTCTTAATCAACTACCCTACAACAGTACAGAAAAAGAACCAAAGCCTGAAGATGTTGCTCAAGCATTACACTTGCAACCATCTGACATCAAAGGGCATTGGGAAACCAGAAGTGGTGTCAAGGGATTGTTGGCAAAATTTCTGTTTGAGAAGGCACAAGATTGCTGGAATTATCTTGATCTACAAGCCTTTGAAGAGATTGTGTCTCTCCTTATCTATGGGTTGGTCTTGTTCCCAAACCCTGATCAACTTATAGATATGAATGCTGTCAAGATTTTCATATCTAGAAATCCTATACCTATATTGCTTGGGGACATCCTACACTCATTTTACACACGAACAATGAGGAAAAGAGGTGTTCTCATATGCTGTACTCCTCTACTAGCAAGGTGGTTTATTTCTCACCTTCCACTATCAGTTCTGAAGAATGAGCAGGGTTTAAGGTGGTCACAACGGTTGATGACCCTCACACATTCTGATGTACATTGGTGTTCTCGGTCCAGAGAAAATGTCATCATCATTGATTGTTGTGGGGAATTCCCTAATGTCCCACTACTTGGCATTAGGGGAGGCATCACCTACAACCCCTATCTAGCTTTGAGACAATTTGGATATGCTCATAGGGATGGCCCTCATGACATGCTGATTTCGGACCTAGTTTTTGACTTTGACAACGATGCGCAAGGAATTCGACAAAGGTTCATCAGAGCTTAGAGGATGCCTAACCAAGTGGATAGTAAGACACTGGGGCAAAAGAATTCCATCCCCCTTGAGCCTTATCTCAAGTGGGTACGAACCTGCTCCCAGAATCTTATGATGCCATACCCTCACATTCTCCCATTGATCAAAGAGCCTGTTATGGAAGGAGAGGTTACATACACCATCCTACATCCTGACATGCCAACATCATGGGAAGAAATGCAAAAGAGTTGGATCCAACTCAAGGAAGAACGAGATACTTTTGAAGCCAGCTTCTATTCCAGTGAGAAGAAGGTTTTGGAGCTCACCCGCCGACTTCACGAGGAGGAAACTCTCAACACTTACATCGCACCAAAGAGGATGCGCAATGTCTTTTTACATTAAGAATTTTGTAATATTTCGCCCATGGGGCACTTATGTACTAACAAATTTCTTCTTAATATGACGTGCGTTCTTTTTGTTTACAACAAATTTGAATTTTTGAACCCTTGAATGAATTACATGAATAACATACCATTCATCATATGCATAAACAGGTCTTCACGCCAGGTTTCCTTATCTTTCTGCTGTTTATTTCAGCAAGATGGATTTGGAGCAAACGGTAAAGGATCTATAGGCATAAAATTCACAGTTCCAGCAACTCCTCATGACCTTGGAAAAGGGTCAAGAGGACCTCAAAGTTTTGTTGGAGAAGAATAAAGAGAAAAAGAAAAAGAGACCTGGAGTAGCCACTTTGGGAAGAAGATTTGAGCATCAGGCCAGGAGAGTTCTCGAGTTCCCCTCAACGTCTGACGAAGGGGCCGGAAAAGGGAAAGGGACTACTGTGCCTTCTGAATCCGAGGCTGAAGAGGAGGAAGAGGAAGAAGATGAAGACTACTCCGAACAATAGTATCCACCAGCGGATGATAAATATAAGAACCTTGAAGATAGATTGGCAGCTATGGAATTGCAGAGGGTGCCCGGATTGGATTTTGAAGAACTAGGGCTGGTAGTTGGGATTGTTATCCCTCCCAAGTTCAAGGTGCCAACATTTGCCAAGTATGACGGTCTGTCATGCCCAAAGATGCATTTGAGATCGTATGTCAGAAAAATCTAACTCCACTCATCCGATAAAGATCTATGGGTACACTTTTTCCAAGACAGCTTGTCTGGCACGCAGTTAGACTGGTTTTATCAACTCAAGAGATCAGAGGTTCACAATTGGGAAGACTTGGCAACTGCTTTTTATCGTCAGTATCAATACAATGCTGATTTGGCGCCCACTCGTACTCAGTTACAAAGTATGGGGATGGCTTCCAATGAAGGGTTTAAAGAGTACGCCCAGAAGTGGTGTGATTTGGCGGGAAGGGTGCAGCCACCTCTGTCAGACAGGGAGTTAGTTGACATGTTTCTGGGGACCCTGTCTGGCCCTTTCTTCAACCATCTAATTGGGAGTTCTTCCGCGGGATTTACTGAACTGATTTTGACCGGTGAAAGGGTTGAGGCCGGTATTAAGAGTGGAAAGATTCAAAAGGATACTTCCGCATCCACGGCTGTTAAGAAACCCTTCCCAGCCAAGAAGAAAGCATCTACTGTGTATTCTCAGAAAGGACAGGGAAGAACTGAGCGCCGACCGACTGTAGGGGCTGTGATGATTCAAAACTCGTCAAATGATCAACCTCGTAACAATCAGTCAAGACCTAATCAATAACGGGTGGAAAGGCCACAACGGAAGTTCACCCACATCAACATGACGCCCGCTCAGGTACTTCCTCATTTGTTGAAGCTGACTCTGACCAGTTTGAAGGAAGCGCCAAAGAACCCTAACACCTCCTCTCCATACTACCACTCCAATGCCAAGTGTGCCTACCATTCCGACAGTGCTAGGCACGATACCAATAATTGTTGGGCGCTTAAGAACAAAATCCAGGATCTGATTGATGCTAAGGAAGTAAAATTTGACGCTCCTGAGAAGCCCAATGTTATATCTGCTCCGATGCCCAAGCACGACCACAATATTCATGTTATTATGGAGGACACTCATGTTACTGATGTTGTTGACCTGCTGACGCCATTACTTGTGATTAAGGAAAATTTGTTGAGAGCCGGGATCTTTCCTGGTTGTGATAAAGACTGTTACTTTTGTTTGAACATACGAGGTGATTGCCCAATGTTGAAATCAGGTGCCCAACTCCTGATGGATACCCAAGAGATACATTTCCAGAAAACCCCTGTTGATACCTTCAATCCTGTTACTCCTGATACCTTTGCTACTACAACCAACGATATTGCAATCATAACCATTTCCGACAATCCTCCTAAGGCTTGTAAAAGGCCTGTCACGATTACACCTAACTCTGAATGTGTACCATTAAAGATCACCATGCCGGGACCCATCCCGTACCAATCCAGCAAAACGATACCATGGAACTATGGGGGAGAAATCTTCTACCATGGTATCAAACAAATCGAGACAGTCCAAGAGATTTCTGAAGAAGAAAACCTTGATGTAGGGAACATCACAGGTACAAGCAAGATAACCAGCAGTGGCCGGATCTTTTCTCCGGAGATTGCTCCCCCTCGAGCAGTTTTTGGACCCTTGAAAGCTTCTGCACCTGTTGGACCATCTGTGCAAGGGCCAGTGATTGAAGAAATAGATACTCCTGTAGTAAGACCATCTGCTGAAACTACCGACAAGGGTAAGGGGATACTGGAAGTGCCTGTCAGGATGAAGGCTCATGCTGTGGTTATCCCCGAAACCACTCAGAAAGAAATGGATGAAATCTTGAAAATAATCAGAAAAAGTGACTACGACGTTGTGGAACAATTAGGGCAGACCCCTTCTAAAATTTCAATGTTGGCTCTTCTGCTCTGTTCTGAGGCCCACACTAAGGCCATGATCAAATTCTTGAAGGCGGCACATGTTCCCCAAGAGACTTCGGCTGACCAGTTTCAGGAATGTGTGGCCAGTCTTACTGCTGATAATGGCCTTGGCTTTTCCGATGCTGACTTTACTCCCAAAGGAAGGAAACACAACAACGCGTTACATGTTTCAGTTGAATGTCGGGGAACCACTCTCGCCCATGTCTTAGTTAACACTGGTTCTTCCTTGAACGAGCTGCCAAAGAAAGCCTTAGACCGTTTGGACTGCGAAGGACTGACTCTCAAGCCTAGTAACATCATTGTTAGGGCTTTTGATGGTTCCAAAAGAATGGTTCATGGAGAGGTTGATATTCCTATCAAAGTAGGCACAGAAGTTTTCAACTCCACCTTCTACGTGATGGACATCCGTCCATCATATTCATGTTTGCTAGGAAGACCGTGGATCCATTATGCCGGGGAAGTTACCTCTTCTTTGCACCAGATGCTGAAATATCCTATTAAGGGTAAGATTATAACGGTGCACGGAGAGGAAGAGTACATGATAAGCCACCTCAACTCCTTCCGTTATGTGGAGCTGGATGGCGAGTTCATCGAAATGCCTTTCCAACATTTTGAGGAAGTTTCTCCCGAGGTAGCAGTTGCGAAGACAATGGTTGAGGTGCCTATCGTTCCCAAGCATGTATCTAGGATGGCATCTCTCAAGGATGCAGAGGCGGTGATCAAAGAAGGGAAGAGTACAGTATGGGGACAATTGCTTGACTTTCCCCATAAGACAGACAAGTTTGGGTTAGGGTTTACAACTGCAGGACAAAAGGCTATGCGTCGCTCCAAGGTTGGAGGACCACCCGTCAATATCTCACACCATGGAATCAATGTTGTAGAAGATGAAGATGAAGAGAGCCACTTTGAAGATTGGATCTTTCCGACCGTCGAAGGGGGTTTGAGCAACTGGGAAGCAAAGGATTTTGTTCCCATCACCTTTATCAACCAGTAATTTTTATCTTTGAACAATTTCCCATTTTTATGGTCTGTAATAACTAAAACAATTCGCACACTATTTTCACCTCATGCCTTGCCCGGGGCATGTAGGTCCATTTGTAAGGGTTTGATTTTCTTCATAATCATATGCCATGTTTTAATGAATCATTGGACGTTTTTCATCTATAAACTGTTGTGTTCATTTTCTTTCCTTTTGCATTTTTGTTTGTTTAAGGATGGCTATCCCTTACACACACCCACACTCACAAATGCATGTACCCATCCACTCTGGATTCCCTGGGTGACTATTCTGCTTTAGCCTCCGATAACTCCGAAGATTTGGTCAATCATGCTGAGTACGAAGTTGACAAAGATTGTGAAGTGCCGGGAGAGTTAGCCAGACTTCTACAACAAGAAGAGAGGGCCATTCTGCCTCATGAAGAGTTGCTAGAAACCATCAACTTGGGGACAGAGGAAGACAGGAAGGAAGTAAAAGTGGGTGCCAACCTGGAACCGAATGTCAAGGAGCGCTTAGTGCAATTGTTGAACGAATATGTTGAAATCTTCGCCTGGTCTTATGAAGACATGCCAGGGTTAGACACAAATAACGTGGTTCACCGTCTCCCTATAAGAGAAGACTGTCCACCGATCAAGCAAAAGGTGCGCCGAATGAGGCCTGACATGTCTGAGAAAATCAAGGCTGAAGTAATGAAGCAATTCAACACTGGCTTTCTGGCTGTTACCTCCTATCCACAATGGCTTGCTAACATCGTGCCCGTGCCTAAGAAGGACGACAAAGTCAGAATGTGCATGGACTATCGGGATTTGAACAGGGCTAGCCCCAAAGATGATTTTCCGCTACCGCATATCGACATTTTGGTTGACAATACAACTCAACACAAGGTGTTTTCCTTCATGGATGGATTCTCGGGATACAACCAGATCAAAATGGCCCCTGAAGACATGGAGAAAACTACCTTTGTCACGCAATGGGGTACCTTCTGCTACAAAGTGATGTCGTTCGGACTGAAGAACGCAGGGGCAACCTATCAACGCACCATGGTAGCTTTATTTCATGATATGATACATCATGAGATTGAAGTTTACGTAGAAAACATGATAGCTCGATCACAGACAGAAGAAGAACACCTTAATCATTTGCAAAAGCTGTTTGCCAGGTTGAAGGAGTATAAATTCAGACTGAACCCAAGCAAGTGCACTTTTGGAGTTAGGTCTGGTAAACTTTTGGGATTTATTGTCAGCAACAAAGGCATTGAGGTTGATCCAGCTAAAGTGAAGGCTATACAAGAAATTCCTTCCCCCCGTACTGAAAAGGAGGTTAGAGGATTCTTGGGACGCTTGAACTATATTGCGAGGTTCATCTCTCACCTGACATCTACCTGTGAGCCAATTTTCAAATTGTTGAAGAAAGATCAAGTAGTTGAATGGAACAATGATTGT
The DNA here is from genome assembly GCA_948472305.1 of Vicia faba. Lineage (NCBI taxonomy): Eukaryota > Viridiplantae > Streptophyta > Magnoliopsida > Fabales > Fabaceae > Vicia > Vicia faba. The sequence goes on from OX451736.1 coordinate 1,103,315,087, forward strand.
CAAGTTTCTTTTGATAAAATCAAGGAGTATTTACTAGAACCTCCTATTTTGATGCCACCCGTCGAAGGAAGGCTGTTAATCATGTATCTGACTGTTTTGGATAACTCAATGGGGTGCGTGCTGGGCCAACATGACGAGTCTGGCCGAAAAGAGCATTCCATTTATTACCTTAGCAAAAAGTTTACCGATTGTGAGACTCGCTACTCACTGCTCGAGAAAACTTGTTGCACTTTGGTATGGGCTGCTCGCCGGCTAAGGCAGTATATGTTGACTCACACCACTTTGCTGATTTCCAAAATGGATCCGATCAAGTATATCTTCGAGAAGCCTGCTTTATCTAGAAGGATCGCTAGATGGAAAATGATCCTGACTGAGTATGATATCCAGTATACTACCCAAAAAGCTATAAAAGGGAGTGTACTAGCTGACCATCTAGCTCATCAAGCCGTCGAAGATTATCAATCTATGAGATTCTACTTCCCTGACGAAGACATCATGACTTTGGACAACATCGAAGGTAACACACCATATGACGGACCTGAACAAGGATCCTGATGGACCCTGTACTTTGATGGTGCTTCAAATGCACTTGACAACGGTATCAGTGTGGTACTCATTTCTCCAGAAGGTTGCCATACACCCTTCACTGCCCGACTTTGCTTCAGTTGTACCAACAACATGGCCGAATATGAAGCTTGCATCTTTGGTCTCAAGGCTGCTATAGACTTGGGAATCAAATCTCTGGTCATATTTGGGGACTCGGCTTTGGTTATCAGTCAAGTCAAAGGAGAGTGGGACACTAAACATCCTAATCTTATCCCATACAAAGAACATGTCCTGACATTGTTGCCTCATTTCGAGCAGATTACATTTGAGCACTTCCCGCGAGAAGAAAATCAGCTGGCAGATGCTCTAGCTACAATGTCTTCCATGTTTAAACTCAACGGGGATAACGAGGCTCCCCAAATTACCATCGAGCAAATGGATGAACCCGCACACTGTCATGAGATTAATACCGAAGAAGTAGTGGAACAACCCTGGTTTCATGAAATCAAAAGGTATCTCCAGACTAGAGAATACCCTGAAGGAGCTTCCGCCAATGACAAAAAGTTCTTAAGGAGATTTGCTGCCAAGTTCTTCCTAAGCAATGGCATCCTTTATAAGCGCAACCATGATTGTGTTCTACTTCGTTGTGTAGACAAAGCTGAAGCAGAGTTGATCATGACTGAGATACACAGTGGCACATTTGGCACCCACTCGAGCGGATATACGATGGCTAAGAATATTCTAAGGGCACGCTACTACTGGTCTACCATGGAAGCTGATTATCATCAACATTCCCGTACCTGCCACAAATGCCAAGTCTACGCCGACAAGGTACATATTCCTCCTGTTCCTCTCAACGTTCTGACAGCTCCTTGGCCATTCACAATGTGGGGCATTGACATGATTAGAGAGATCAAGCCCACGGCATCCAATGGGAATCGCTTCATCTTGGTCGCTATCGATTACTTCACCAAGTGGGTCGAAGCAGCTTCCTTTGCCTCCGTTACAAAGAATGTGGTTGCCCACTTCATCAAGCACAATCTCATATGCCGGTACGGTGTCCCCGACAGGATCATCACAGACAATGGTACGAATTTGAACAATACTATGATCACCGCTCTATGCGAACAATTCAAGATTTATCATCACAATTCATCTCCCTACCGGCCGAAGATGAATGGTGCTGTTGAAGCCGCGAACAAAAATATCAAGAAGATCATTCAAAAGATGACAGTCACCTACAAGGACTGGCATGAGATGTTACCATTTGCTCTACATGGATACCGTACCACGACACGTACTTCAACAGGGGCAACCCCATTTTCTTTAGTATATGGCATGAAAGCTGTGCTACCCATGGAAGTTCAGATTCCTTCCTTAAGGATTATGAAGGACGCTGGTTTGAGTGAAGACGATTGGATTCAGACCCGGCTTGATCAACATAATTTGATCGACAAGAAGTGACTTACTGCTGTTTGTCATGGTCAGACGTATCAAAAACGCATGATCAAGGCTTTCAACAAGAAAGTCAAACGTCAGGTATATCAAGTCGAAGATCTTGTAATCAAGCGGATCATCTTGCCGCAAAGTGATCCCAGGGGCAAGTGGACTCCTACTTACGAAGGACCATTTGTGATTAAGAGCATCTTTTCTGGTGGGGCAATGATTCTGACCACCATGGACGATGACGATTTGCCGCACCCTGCGAACGCAGATATAGTCAAAAGAAACTACGCATAAAACGACCCGACAAGTTGAAAACCCGAAAGGGAGACTTGGGCAAAAAAAGGGCATCCCGGTGGATCGAAAACCCGAAAGGGCGGTTCAGGAAAAAATTAGGGATAAAACAAAAAAAAATCTGTACACCCGGCAAGTTGAAAACCCGAAAGGGAGACTTGGGAAAAAAAGGGTTTCCCGGTGGATCGAAAACCCGAAAGGGCGGTCCATGCAAAAGTTAGGGAATTAAAGCGTATGATTATGTCTCGTCGGGTCACTTTAAGAACAATCTCTTCACCAACAAGCTCCAAGCTTCTGATCAATCCAGTCATCGGCGGACGAAGCAACGAATGGACAAAATATTCAGAGTTGTGAAGGCTATAGCAGAATGGGAATCCCATGGAATTGTTACACATAGCCATCTTTATTTTGTAAAAATTTTCAATTTTTACGACAACATTCTCTTACTAGGATGTCTGTCTCCTTTGTACAAAAATACTCACAAAAGTTAATACAAAAATACTTCAAAGTGCAGAAATTTGCTTGCCTTTCTTTTCTTTTTTTCACTTATGTTTTATTTGAAAACGTCCAATGTTTTGTTAAATAGGCATATGCATTTGAATATAATCACTGCTTACAAATAAAACAAATTGAAAAAGGATAATTACTGATAGGTTGAAGGAGTAGGAAGAAATCTTTATGCCATTCCAGAAGAAATCCCCTACGATACATCATTCAGATCCTCAACAAGGTTAAATATGAAGTATATTTCCCCAGCGAAGTTAAGCTTCAAGATCCGCAACGAAGCCAGTGCAGTCTAAAACTTGATTCCCCAGCTGAGTTAATTTTCAAAATTCCCATCAGAGTTAAGCTTCGAGATCCCCAGTGGAGCCCGAGAACCCTGAAAATCCTATCCCCAGCGGAGCCAGAATAGTGAACGTTCTCCCCACAAAGTTATTTCCCAGCATATTGAAAATTCTCAGTCTCTTTTCTCCAGCAGAAGTCTCCCAGGTTTTAACTTCCCAGTAGAGATTTTCACAGTTTTCCTTATTCCCTTAAGCAGTCAGCAAGGATTTCCCATCTTCAAAGATTTTTGGAATCCCCAACTTTGGTCAAGGATTTACTTTCCCTGACAGCAATCAAAGATTTCATTATCTCCAGTTATCAAGGATTTATTTTCCTCAGCAAGACAGTTACTCAGCTTACATGCACATCCATTACATTCATATATCATAAACATTGATGAAACACAATTCATTGCATCATACATATCATGCAACATGACTTTGTGTTTTTAGCTAACATTTTACCCTTTTCAGGATAAGATTAAAAGGCTATTATCAACAATTTTCCTGATGCAGTATGGATACACCCCAGACACGACGGTCATTCTATTACTCATCCACAATTTCAAGTCAAAATACAGTACAGATACACCCCAGACACGGCGGTCATTCTACTACTCATTCAGACTTCAGCAATCTGATACAGGCTAGATACGCTCCGGACACGATGACCATTCTATCCCTCATTTAGATTCAACTATCAACCTCAAAGTTCAGATACGCTCCAGACACGGATGCCATTCTGTCCCTTACACCAGAAGTTTGATTCTCCCCAGTGTAGTCGCCACAGAAGTCATTCTGTCACTTATTCAGATCCCGGTTACAGTCCAGATACACCCCAGACACGACGGTCATTCTACTACTCATATAGATCTCAACTTCAGATACACCCCAGACACGGCGGTCATTCTACTGCTCATATAAATCTCAACTTCAGATACAGTCCAGATACTCTCCAGACACAGTTGCCATTCTGTCACTCATTCATAGTTTATCCCCAACACACAGTTGCTCCATACACAGATGTTTCCCTGTTACCTAGATACAATACATATACACTCCAGACACGGCAGTCATTCTGATATTCATTCAAAATTCAAATACATTTACAGCTCAGATACGCGCCAGACACAGACGCCATTCTTTTGCTCATACAAACTCAGTCTCCAGGTGCAGTTCACTGGCATTCCAAACACGGATACCGCTTTGATGCTCAATATTCTAACCTACAACATTGCAATTCAACAAAGATTCTTGGATGGCATCTTTAAGCCTATCCAACAATATTCTACCATCTCCAAATGGCATCTTTAAGCCCATTCCCGCATCTATGTTTTGACGAGTGCAAATTTACGGGCACTCTAGTGTCCAATCCTCTTTTACCCTCGAGTCGCGAAAGACAAACTTGCCAATCTAACTCTTCAGGTTCAAGAAGATTGAAAAGGGGCAACTGTTGTACCCCAAGATTTGCCCTCTCATTTCATCATCATTTCTCATCACAAGACTCTTGGAACTCAAGATCAAGCTAGGGTTTGCTCTGCTCAAGACACCTCCTTGCATTGTTGACCTAAATTAGGGTTTGAGTTTGCACATGGATATTTTGACCTACAATGCCCAAAGTAACTTTCATACTTCATGTTGGACTCACAAGTTTCTCCATGCCAAGTTTCAAGCCTTGATTCAAATTTTTGCCCAGTCAATTGGACAGTTGACCTAGAAATCAGCTGTATTGGGAAAAAAGTCAATTGTGGCCAATTGACAGTCAAACCTCATGAATTTTGACCCACATCAACATTCTGAACTCATATGAACCATTTGATCAAGTTTGGATCACAATTCCACAAGAAATTTGATCAGATCACCAAAAGGGCAAAATGGTCATTTTTAGGTTTTTGACTGCACAAAGGAAATTTTTGACTGTTTGACCTATCCAATGGCAAATAAGGCTCACACATGGACTCAAGGACTCAATGACATTGTCTTTACCCATTCAACAAGTTCAAAAGATCTCAAATGCATAGGATTGACAGATGAATTTTTCAGTCAACTGATTAAAATTTGACTGTACACTGAAAAGTCAAACTTTGACTTTTTGGTCAAAATCAAGTGCCAAGAGTTATTTTTCATCAATACATGTCAAATTATGAAACTTGTTCATCAAGAAACTCAAAAATGCAAATTAGGGTTTAAAATGGAAAAATTTCAAAACTTAGAAATTTTCTAAGTTATGAAATTTTCTTATTTTTTCCTAACTTTGTCCCATTTTGTCACCAAGATGCAAATGGATTCAAACAAAACTTGCAACATGAAAGTTGTAGTCCATCACAAAGTCTACAACTTTAATTCACAAAGTTTTCTCAAAAGAAGCTTGTATCTGAAGTTATGATTTTTGGAACAAGGGTACCTAAAACTTTTAACTTAGAGAAATTTTGCCCTAGTTTAGGCAGGATTTTGACCCATCTTCTTGGCCATTTTTCACATAGTTCCACTTGGAGTTTCAAGTTTCATTTCAAAGATGGATTATATTAAATGTTCCAATCTTTCCAAATTGTCTAAGAACTCCTCAAACACCCTTGTGGTTAGAGAGAATCGAATGCTTGAAGTTGGCAAAAACTCACTTTTGTCCATGGCCAATACATGTTCATACCAATTTGCAAATATGATCTGGCTAGCTTGGTTCACAATTACAGGCCTCAAAAATAGTTTGTACTCCATAATTTAATGCATATCCATTGATTTAAGGTATTGTCTTGGTCATTAGGTCATTGTACACAAGATTAAGCCCTAAATGGTAAAAGGTATATTGCCATTTTTGCAAAAGGTTACTTTATGTCAAAACACTAAGCCTTGAGCCTTGAACAAAATCTGATACTGCAAACCAAATCCATGAATTAGAGGGTCCAAGAGCGTTGCGTGCAGGGTGATAGGAGGGCCTGTACAAGGCTATAACAACACTTCCACTCTTTTGCTTCAAGGGGAAGAAACTTGCAAAACAGAAGCAATCTCTCACATCTGTTAAAACCAACTTACACAAACTTTGTAAACAAGTTTCATACCTCCCAACAAGCCAGAAACACGACCCTTTTGCCTCTAAAAACTCCTAGTGCATAAATTCCCCATTTTCTTGCAAAACAGAGTCAGTTCTATAAACTTCAAGCCATAGTCACATTTCATCGTGCGTTTTGTCCAAAGATACTTCAAACACCTTCCAACCAACCTACCTGAGCTATCCAGATCATCCACAAGTTGCTGTAACACCATTAACACACATTGCCATTTTTGTTTCAAAGCTTTGCAGGTTGAGTTCTGTGGCACGATTCAAGCTATTTCAAAACAAACCAAGCATTGGGAAAGCATCCTTAGACCTCAGGCAAGCTCAAAAGAAGCTCAAGCACCCTTGAAAGTTATTGTATTGTCCAGCTCGAAGTCAACTGAAACAGGTATTTTATGGACTTCTATCTCTCTATTTAGGAATAGTTAGGTTTAGGTTTGTGAATGAAATATGTTGTACTCATAGCCCTGAAGCCATACATATGCTTAGTTTTCATTTATATTAATCGTGCTAGGAGAATTTTGTTCATGAACTTTCTGAAAAAACTAGGTTAGAAATTAGGGCCAGAGAAATTCTCTATGGTCTTTGAGAGTTAGCTTGAGTTTTTTATATGGTTGGATTCATTGTTTGATGCTCTACAAGTTTCATGTTATGAGTTTTGTCAAAAAATCAAAGAATCAGGAGATAGCATTTTCTGTACAAGGCGCGCGTGTTACAGTTCAAAGGAAGAAGATGAAGTGAGTTTGGGTTGGGCTTGTACAGGCTTGCTTCTGGCACCCCCCCTTTTTTCTTTTCACACCCCCTGGCCCATTTATTGTATATTTGTCATTTTTTGTATTTTATTTTATTTCTGATTTTGATATTTTATTTTTTAACATAAAAAATACCCAAAAATTATTTTCACAAATTTTTGTATTTATTTGGGATTTATTTTAATTATTACTAGTATAAAAATGTTTATTTGCTTTATATTCTTTTTATCAAAACCTAAAAATAATGAAAAAATATGTTTATATTTATTTATTATTTTTATACACACTGGAAGATATTTTCTTGAAATATACACATTTTTGTAAATAATTAATTTTTATTTTTATATATTTAATATGTTATATATATATATATATATATATATATATATATATATATATATATATATATATATATATATATATATATATATATATATATATATATATATATATATATATATATATATATATATATATATATATATATATATATATATATATATATATATATATATATATATATATATTTATATATTTTATTTAATAAAATAATTAGGAAAAAAATACAAAAAAAAGGATACATTTTCATTTTTATTAATATTTTACACTAAAAATATCATTTTTACAATATACTTTTATTTTTTGTATAAATTAATATATTATTGTATATAATTAATAAATAATACTATTTATTTAAGAATTAGGGTTTTTGCCCTAAATAATAAAATAATTAAAATTGGCTTTCTTTTTTTGAAAAAATACTTTTTACATACATAAAAATCCTTTTTTGCATAATACATTTTATTTGATATTTATTTAATTGTATTTATTTAAATATTATATTATGCCTTGTACATTCAATTTGGTTGTAATAACTTAGAATTTAATTTCTTGTCAAATACCTCCAATTCAAATTTGTACCCCCTCCCTATATCATGTTGTAATAGTGTAGAATTTAAATTCTCGCACATTTAAAAGCTTCCAATTATGCCATGGTTAGACCTAGGGTTTGTATGTAAATAAAATCAACAACTAGCTTGACCTAATCCAAGATAAACATGCATGAAAAACAAACATCATACACACTTGCACCCCTAGGATTTCAATCCACTTGTTTCCTTCAAAAATGGGCCATGATTGCATGTCAAGTACTTTGGCAAAACAAAAACAAAAACAAAGATCATAGTCCCTCGATGACGCTATCTGAGTTGCCTAAACAAAATGATCAAGTCCCTTAAGAAAATTGCCAAAAATACTTGACACAATTGCTATCATGGTCTATACGATAACCCGCGTCTGTCCCGTAAAACATCCTAACACAAGGTTGTTCACCAAATACAATGGTGAAGCAACACTGTTAAAAGGGTTAAAAACATAAGAAAGATCTTTGAGTAAAATAGGGTAGACAACTCTTGGTTACTTGATCAAAGCTTGCAAAAACATCTTTGCTATCTTCAAAACACACTTCACCACACAATTTCAAAACCCTACTTTCAAACATTGGAAACTTTTCAAAAGACAAAAACATCTTTGTATACATTCAAACAAGAATCATTACAAAGGTTGCCACAACGATGGCCTCTTTTCAAAACATCTTTCAAAAAACACACACAAAGCACCATTTCAAACAATTGAAGAGCACCATTTCAAACAATTGAAAAGCAAAGCAAGTGATCTAAGCAAGTAACTAAGAGCCCATGGATAACCATGGATAGAAAGGGTGCTAATACCTTCCCTTTCTATAATCTACTCCCCGAACTCAAGAAAACATCTCAAAGGTCTTCCCTGTGCTTTTTGACCTTTCCTTAGGATAAAATAAAAAGTCGGTGGCGACTCTTGCTAAACCGAAACATTTGCAAACACAAACGGAAAATCCCAAGTCAGTTCTCCCACCGTATCATAGGACGTTTTTGAAATCAAAACAAAAAAATAAAAAGTTTGCACTTCAAAGTATATTTGTATTGATAATTTGCCTATAAACAAGCGTTTTTGTATAAAGAGACGGAAATCCTAGTAAGAGGAAGTCATCGTGAAATGAAAAGAATAAAAAGTGAAAACAAATATAAATAGCCATGTGGAAGTGATCTCATTAGGTTCCAACTCTGCTATTACCCCTATGTCTTCGAACATCTCATCTTTTGCTGTCAGTAGAAGTTGATTGAACTGATATTGTACCATTTGAACTTTTGACCTTGGTAATAAAGTTGGTTATAGTGATCCAATGGGACATAGTCATACACTTTAACCCCTAACTTTTTCATGGACCTCCCTCTCGGATTTCCAGTCCACCAGGATACCCTTTTTTTCCCAAGTCGCCCTTGCGGATTTTCGACTTACCGGGTGTACAATCTTTTGTATATATCCCTAATTTTTTCCCGAACCCTTTTGGTTCGCCGGGATGCCCTTACTTTTGCCTAGGTATGTCAACCTAGCGGGTCATTTTTTATGCGTAGTATTTTTTGACTATGTCCACGTTCACAGGGTGCAGGAAATCTTCACCATCCATTGTGGTTAGCATCATAACACCTCCAGAGAATACTTTCTTGACAACAAACGACCCTTCATAAGTGGGAGTCCATTTTCCCATGGGATCTCCTTGTGGTAAAATGATGCGCTTTATTACCAAGTCGCCAGTCTGATATACTCGAGGCTTAATTTTCTTATTGAATGCCTTGATCATACGCTTTTGATACAATTGACCATGATAGATAACAACCAGTCTCTTTTCATCAATCAAATTCAACTGATCCAATCTAGTCTGAATCCATTCATCTTCTCCTAAGTCTGCTTCTTTCATCATCCTTAAAGAAAGAATATGAACTTCGAGAGGTAGGACAACTTCCATGCCATAGACTAAAGAGAATGGGGTTGCCCAAGTTGATGTTCATGCTGAGGTACGGTAGCCATGAAGAATAAAAGGTACCATCTCATGCCAGTCTTTATAGGTCACCACCATCTTTTGCAAAATCTTCTTTATATTTTTGTTGGCGGCTTCCACTGTGCCATTCATCTTAGGTCTGTATGAAGAAGAATTGTGATGCTTGATCTTGAACTGCATGTAGAATTTAGTAATCATAGAATTGTTGAGGTTGGTACATTGTTAGTGATATTCCTTTCGGGTATGTCGTACCGACAAATGAGGTTATGTTTGATGAATCGAGCTATAACATTATTGGTAACTGAGGTAAATGAAGCTGCTTCAATCTATTTGGTGAAGTAGTCAAAGGTGACGAGGATGAAACAATGTCCATTAGAGGCGGTGGGCTTGATTTCTCCGATTATGTCAATGCCCCACATTGCAAATGGCCATGGAGAGGTCATGACATTTAAAGGTATTATAGGCATGTGAACCTTATCAGCATAAATCTGACACTTATGGCAAGTCCTCAAGTGGTGGTGACAATCAGTTTCCATAGTCGACCAATAGTAACCAGCTCTCAGAATTTTCTTGGCCATAGTGTGTGCACTGGAATGAGTTCTGAAGATACCTTCATGCATATCTTCCATGATCTTCTCTGCTTCCTTCTTATCTATACAACGGAGCAGAGTTGAATCATGGTTACGCTCGTACAAAATCCCATTTCTTAGGAAGAACTTGGATGAGAATCTCCGCAGGAATTTCTTGTCGTTGATTGAAGCTCTTTCAGGATATTCTTGTGTTTCAAGATACCTTTTCACCTCATGGAACCAAGGCTTATCCTCATCAGTGTCAATCTCACAATAGTGTGTCGGTTCGTCAAATCTTTCGATAGTGATTCTGGGAGCTTCGTTATCCCAATTGACCTTGAACATAGATGACATAGTCGCTAAGGCATCTGCCAACTGATTTTCTTCCCTCAAGATATGTTCAAAGGTGACCTCTTCAAAGTACGGGATCAAGGTTAGAATAAGCTCTTTGTAAGGGATCAAATTTGGATGTTTGATATCCCACTCTCCTTTAAATTGACTGATCGCCAAGGCTGAATCTCCATATACACTTAAGAATTTGATTATTAGATCAATAGAAGCCTTTAGACCTAAGATGCATGCTTTATACTCAGCCGTGTTATTTGTACAGTCAAAGCAGAGTCTGGCAGTGAAAGGTGTATGTCAACCTTCCGGAGAAATGATCACAACACCAATTTCGTTACCCAATGCATTAGAAGCTCCATCAAAAACCATAGTCAATCGGGATCCTTGTTCAGGTCCTTCATACGGTCCAGGCTTTTCACTGTCGGTTATCAGCATGATATTCTCGTCCGAGAATTCAAAGTTCATAGATTGGTAGTCATCAACAACTTGATGGGAGAAATTATCTTCAAGTATGCTTCCTTTGATTTCTTTTTGTGTAGTATACTGGATGTCATATAGTCAAGATCATTTTCCATCTGGCTATTCATCTGGAGAGAGCTGGTTTCTCAAAGATATACTTGATGGGATCCATCTTAGAGATCAATATAGTAGTATGAGTCGACATATTTTGTCTTAGTCGCCGAGCAGCCCATGCCAAAGCGCAGTAAGTTTTCTCGAGCAGTGAATATCTTATTTCACAATCAGTAAACTTTTGCTAAGGTAGTATATTGCATGCTCTTTTTGACCAGACTCGTCATGTTGGCCCATCGCACACCCCATTGAATTATCTAATACAGTCAAGTACATAATCGGAGGTCTTCCTTAAACTGAAGGCATTATGATTAGAGGTTATTTTAAATACTCCTTGATCTTGTTGAAAGCTGTTTGGTAATCGTCATTCCATCTGACTACTTGATCTTTCTTCAACAACTTGAAGATTGGCTCACAAGTAGCAGTTAAGTGAGAGACGAATCAGGCAATGTAATTGAGTCGACCTAAGAAACCCCTGACCTCCTTATCAGTATAGGGAGTAGCATATCTTGTATGGATTTTACTTTTGCAGATAGACCTCAATACCTTTTCCACTGACGATAAATCCTAAGAGTTAACCCAATCTCACCCCGAAGGTGCATTTGTTGGGATTCAGCCTCAACTTGTATTTCTTCAGCCTTTCAAATAGTTTGTGAAAATGATCAAGGTGTTCTTCCTCAGTTTGCAATCTTGCAATCATGTCATCAACATATACTTCTATCTCATGATGAATCATATCATGAAATAGAGCTACCATAGCCCGTTGATAAGTTGCGCCTGCATTCTTCAAACCAAAAGACATGACCTTATAACAGAATGTGCCCCACTGTGTGACAAAAGTCATCTTCTCCATGTGCTAAGGCACCATTTTGATTTGGTTGTACCCAGAGAAGCCATCCATGAAGGAGAACACCTTATGATGAGCAGTGTTATCAACTAAGACATTGATATGTGGTAGTGGGAAATCATCTTTGGGGCTTGACCTATTTAAATCTTTGTAGTCTACACACACGGACCTTACTGTCTTTCTTCAGTATTGGAACAACATTTGCAACCAATTGGGGATACGACATCACTGCCAAGAAACCTGTATTGAATTGTTTCATTACCTCAGCCTTGATTTTCTCAGACATATCTGGCCGCATGCAACGAACCTTTTGTTTGATCGGAGGACAACCTTCCTTCATTGGCAGACGATGAACTACGATATCAGTATCAAGCCCCGACATATCTTTGTATGACCAAGCGAACACCTCAACATAGTTGTGCAACATCTAAACCATTCTTCTCTTGACACTACCTTCCAGGTTGGCGTCAATCTTGACTTCCTTCTTATCTTCCTCAGTACCCAGATTTATCACTTCAATTGGTTCTTCATATGGTTGAATGGCCTTTTCCTCTTGTATCAGCAGTCTGGCGAGTTCCCCATGTATTTCAAAATTTTCTTCACCTTCGTCTTCGGCTTGATAGATTGGATTTTCGAAGTCATAAATGGAAATAGTAGAATTATTGTCAATAAGATCTGAAGTGGATGTGGATCTGCAAATGTGTGTGTTCATGTAAGGTCACATGGCTATTTGAAAATGCAGTAAAGTAAAAGAAAGACAAGGAGCACATAATTTGAATGCAAAATAGTCCAATGTTTTCATTAAAATGAGCATATGACATATGAAAATTACAAACCCTTAACAAATGGACCATTGTGCCCCAGGCAAGGCACATGGTTTAAAGTCATTGTTTTTAGAGGAAATTACAGACAAATTTCTCAAAGTAATAAAAACAGGAAATGGAAATTAGTCCTGACTGAAGGAGATTGAGATGAAGTCTTTGGTCTGCCAGTTGTTGAGTCCTCCATCAATAGTTGGGTAAATCCAATCGTCTAAGTCACCATCACTATCAGAGTTTCCTAGAGCATTAACTTCGTTGTCTCTAATACGGAGAGGTGGTCTCCTAGCACGAGCATATTTAATATCTTTCTAAGCCTTGGAAGTGAAGCCCAACCCAAATTTGTCCGACTTGTAGGGGATATCAAAAAGTTGTCCCTAAATGGTGCATCCTCCGTCTTCAACAATAACACGGGCATCCTTCAGAGAGACCATTCTTGGTGTATCTTTAGCAGCTTTTGGAGTGGCAGGAGTGGCCTTGGCAACATCAATCATTGGAGGGACCACTCCAAATGCTTGAAAGGGGGTTTCAATGAATTTTCCATCCATTTCAACATATTTGAAAGAATTCAAATGACTGATCATGAACTCCTCCTCTTCGCAGACTGTGACAATTTTTCCTTTGACCGGGTACTTTAGATTTTGATGTAATGTGGAGGTAATCGAACTTGCCTCATGAATCCATGGGCGTCCGAGCCAGCAAGAATAGGCCGGGAGGATATCTATCACATAGAATTTTGAGTTGAATAATTGAGGTCCAACTTTGATAGGAATATCAACCTCTCCATGGACCATTCTTTTCGACCCATCAAAGGCTCTTACCACGATATCACTTGGTTTCAGTACCAACCCTTCACAGTCCAATCTGTCCAGAGCACCTTTTGGTAAAACATTGAGGGAGGACCCTGCATCCACTAACACATGTGATAAGATGGTGCCTTTACACTCAATGGAAACATGTAGAGCTTTGTTGTGATTCTTCCTCGCCGAAGTCAAATCTCCGTCTGAAAAGCCCAAACCATTATCAGCAGTCAAAGCTTGCTACACAATTTTTAAATTGGTCAGCAGTAGTTTCTTACGGGACATGTGCATTTTTCAGGAATTTTGAGCTTGAGCATGTGCTTCGGAGCATAACAACATAGATAACGTGGATATATTTGAGGGCGTTTGCCCCAATTGTTCCACTATCTTTAGTCACTTTTTTGGATAATTTTCAGAATCTCCCCCATCTCTTGACTAGATGGGTCCTCAATTGCAATACCTTTTGTGGGCGCCTCCATCCTGGTAGGCTCGGTCATTTTTCCTTTCCTCGAGTATCAACAACAAGTTTAGCAGCAGAAATGTGAATGGGTGTAGTAGTGGTTGTTGGAGAAAAGATCTCTGGAGAGAAGATCCTTCACGTCCTAGTGACTTTACTTGATCCGACAATGTTTGTAATTTAAATAGCTTCATCTTCAGCTATCCATGGCTTTTGTTGGATGCCATGATAATACACTTCCGCCCTATAGTTCCAGGGCACTGCTTTGTCAGAAGAGTAGGGGACTGGCCCCTATGTGGTGATAATCAGGGGAGTTATTCTTGGTTCAACAGGAATCCTTATAGGGCCTTTGGAGGTCATCCTAACAGGAGTATTTGAAATGGTAATTATGGACACGTCTTTAAACTCTAGAGATACACTTTTGGTCAAACTTTTCACAGATGGAGTTTTCTCAAATAGAATTTTATGGCTATCAATCAGGCATTGGACACCTTTTCTCAGCTGTGATAGGTGGATCTGGAACTGACTGTTTAACGCTGGTTCGCGAAATGTCGCAGAAGCAAGAGTCGCCACCATCTTTTATTTTCTCCAACATGGACAGGACAAAAGCACATCAAAATTCCTTATGAGATTATCTCTCGGTTCGGGAGGTAGATTTATAGAAAGGGAAGGTGTTAGCACCCTTTCTATCCATGGTTATCCATGGGCTCTTAGATACTTACTCATTTGTGTTTTCAAAATGTTTGTTTGCTTTTCAAAGTGTGAGTGGGTTTGAAAAAAGTTTCGTTGAAAGTTTCAGATCGACTCTTGTATCAGTCCTCAAGAGTGTTTGAAAGATTGTTTTTGAAAGCTTTTTGAAAAGTGTCGGTGTGAAAAGAAGTTTTTGATTTGTTTTGAATTAGAGCAAGTATCTACGAGTCATCTACCTACCCTAAGGAATTAGGCTGTGTAAATGTCCTTAAGGTAGTGCCATCCCATCATTGAGAGGTAGGTAGCACCACCGTTGGAGGTGTTCGGGTCAATTCGAGTTTGTAGGGACAATGTGGTCACCAGAGCAACAGTAGGACACCTTAGAAGCTACCCCCATGCCATGCTCATGGACATGAGGACTTACTAAAACGTCCTATACTCGACGACCACGTTTCGAGGGGCAAGGCAACAGTGAGGCGTACCCTAAGAGTGGTGTGTGAATTGTGTGTCATTTTCAATTATGTTTTATCTTGATCATGCATTGGGTGAGCTACGCTTTGGTTTTATTTGGGCCATTCATTCTTTCATGTGATTAGCAGTTTAAAGGGTGCGGAAATTAAAATGCGGAAAATAAAGGTCCTACGCTATTACAAGGCGCGGGTCTATACATCGCCAAATTAACAAAGACCCGATTTTTTTAATAAAATGCAGAAAGTAAATAAATTCCTAATAACTATTACAAGGCTTTGGCAATTACATAATATTTAAAACGAAAAATAAGAACAAACGCGCGAAAATAAATTAGAATCGAATATGCGAGGGCGTTGGACCCTTTAAAGAAATTAAATTGGAATTGAAAGTTAATTAATTATTTAATGAGAAAAGAAATTGTTTTTTAGTTATTTAATGAAAATAAAGAAAATTAATTGAAAGAAACCCTAATTCTAAATATTTTTAATTATTAAAGAAAAAGATTAAAGTTTTAACCTAATTTATACTAATTATTTAATTACATGAGTATTTACAAAATAATTAATAGTTAATAATAATAATAATAAGAAAAATTTATTTAATGAGAAAAGAATAAAAATGCTAAAAACCTAATTTTTATGTATTTTAGTTATTTAGAAAAAAACATTAAAGTTGAAAACCTAAATTTAAACTAAATTGATTATTGAAAATTTATTTACAAAAATATTAATGTATTAAATATTAAATAAAACATATTTTTATTTTCATGATTTCTGATTTTTTGGTTTTATGAAAATTATTTTGTGAATTAAAAGAAACAATTAAAATAATTAAAATAAATAAAAGAGAAAAAATGAGAGAAAGAAAATACAAACAAGGGGGGTATTCAGACCCAATTTGGAGGTTTGTTGAAAGCAGTTTGGCCCACTCAATTCCAGGCCTTGTTTGACTTTTGGTGGTTACGTGTGCCTCAGTTGACTAGCGCGCATGATGGAGTCCAGATTCTGGCCTTTGGATTGATCTCCTGGGCGCGTGGCAAGCAAGCAAGTGAGAGCACATGATGAACCCTGGGAGAGCATGTTGCATGGAAGCGTTTTGATAAAAATATTATTGAAGAAGTGGGGGACCTGGGAATCGAACCCAGGTCCCAATACCTGCAAGCCAGCACAACAACCAACTGAACTAGCGCGTCACTTTGTTAGTTTAATGGACGATGATTATTATGAGAGAGAAAACAATATTATGCTGGAAGCACAAAAAAACGCGCCAAACTTTGAATGGTCCAATCACTTTCCAACACATAGGCTTCGTCTTCCTTGTTTCTTCGTTTTTGCCTGAAAATATCAAATAGATAGCGGGGGTTTTAAACCCCCACTAAGTGGCACTTACAAAAATAGCGAATAGAGCATATGCAAACATAAAAAGGGCACGAATAGTGGATTAGTTTCGTCTGGATGTCCTGAATCCAATGGTCCTGGTTTGAGTGGCCAATTTTACCATATACAGAAACCCCTAAAATTGGAGCTCTGAAACCCTAGGGAACGTCCATGGTGGATTTCTGTTTAGGCAACCATTCTTCAATTGAATGGTACCATTAGCTTCAGAATGGTCATGTTAGCATAAATCAATCATTAAAAGTCATGAATCATGCCTAGAAATCAAAACACGATTATGGAAAATATTAAGAAAAGTCAGACTCTGTTATACCAATTCCTTGTGCGTGGAGACTTGATTTCAATTGCAATAGTTTCCTGGATGTGTTAGCAAGCTTTTGGAATCCTTTTCAGGCCTTGAAGCAACCTCTATGTATGAAAACAATTTTCAGTTTTTTTGTGAAAAAGTGCAAGTTTGTTCTATGCCTTCTGCGCAGCTTCTTGTGTCCAGGGCATTAGGTTTTGATTGTGCATATATGTGTGAATGAATTAGGTTAGAAAAACAAGCCCATGATCCATTGTTTCAATGCTTTTGAATATTTGATTTTGTATATCTTTTCCAATCCTTTTTGCCATGGAAACTTGCCTATTATGGAAGATTTTGCCTCTTTAGAATGTACACGAAATCTTGAGCTCATAATGGACATATTAGCTGCATAAAAAGATTCAAAACACATGCTTTAGTATTTTTCTCATATTTAATTTTAATTAAATGAATTAATAGGATTAAAAATTCAATTAATTAATTAAAAATAAGAAAATAACTCCCTTTTAGCTTAATGGGTCGTGCATAGCTTTTGGATAATGATTCATGGAAGAAATTGAGGCCCATTAGCATTTTTGAGGCATTTGAAGCAAAGTTGACTTTTCAAAATTCCCAAAAATTTCCCAACTTCCACAAGGCATATCTTGCTCAATTTTTAAGCTTTGATCATGTTCTTGGACATTTTGGAAAGGTAGTGAAGTCCTCTAACCAATGCCTTTGGCCCCATGTAATTTTGATTTACCAATCTCAAGTTATGGTCTTTGACTTAAAGTGCCTTTTTGTTGACTTTTGAAAATGACCTATAATGTTGAAATTGATAACTTTTTGTGAGAGCATTTCTTGGACTTGAAGTGTGAAGATGAGTTGTAGGAAATGTCATTCTCTTAAAAATGAGCTTTGGATGGAATTTTTCTGATAAACCATGTGGAAGTTATGCCCTGGTCAATTTGCAGTTGACTTTTTCAACTGTCCAAAAATAGAAACTTTTGCATCTTGAGACTTTTTGAGCCATGCCTTGAGAATCATGATCAAGAATTGATCAAATGATGTTCGTGGCTTCAAAATAAGATGTTGACCACAAATTTGGTTTTTTGACTGTCAAATAACCATTTTGCCCATGCAGTTGACTGTGAAGCAATTAGGGTTTTTGACTGTGCAATTTGATGCTGTGAGTCTTGAAACTTGGCATATGGATGCTTGACAATGTATGTAGGCATGTGGGACCTGTTTGGACCCTTGGATACTTCAACTTCTTTGCCAGAACCAAAACCCTAATTTTGACTGTTAGGAGGCAATTGGACTGTGCAACCCTTGAGAGATTTTGAAGCATGATCTTAGCAAATCTTGAAGAATATGGGAGGGCAAATTTTGGGGTAAAACAGTTGCCCCTGTTCAATATTCTTAGACCTGAGGATGTAGATTGGCTAGCGTGCCTTTCGTAATCCGAAGGTGGAAGATGATTGAACACTAGAGTGCCCAGAAATTTGCGCTCACATGTTAAGTATCAGCAATGTGATGATGGGAATGGGCTTATAGATGCCATTTGGAGACTTGTGGATAGGAGGATGGGCTTATAGATTCCATCGGGAGGTTGTCGATCGCATAAGAGTTTCCTTAGCGAGAACTTGCGTACCTGAAAAAGAAAATGATTACCTGGCCTGTTATAGGAGTTGATCTTCAAACTCCTTATGTAGATGTGCCCTGGCTGGATACAGGAATCGAGTCTGGAATTCAGAAAGGTTGGTGAGTTGTCTCTACTAACAGGTCATTTCAATGGACGGGTGGTCTTTATCGACGGGTGTCTATAACGACGAGTGTCTATGACGACGAGTGTCTATAACGACGAGTGTCTATGACGACGGGTGTCTATAACGACGGGTTGTATCAGAGAGGTCTTTGAATCTTCAACTGGGTCCTCATTAGGAAAATCTTTAGGAATCGATTTAACTGGACCAGAGAAGGCCTTTGACTGGATCGGCATCAGAAAAATCTTTAGGAGTCGATTTAACTGAACCAGGCAAGGTCTTGGAATCTTCAACTGGGTCTTCATCAGGAAAATCTTTAGGAATCGATTTAACTGGACCAGAGAAGGCCTTTGACTGGATCGGCATCAGAAAAATCTTTAGGAGTCGATTTAACTGAACCAGGCAAGGTCTTGGAATCTTCAACCGAGTCTTCATCAGGAAAATCTTTAGGAATCGATTTAACTGGACCAGAGAAGGCCTTTGACTGGATCGGTATCAGAAAAATCTTTAGGAGTCGATTTAACTGAACCAGGCAAGGTCTTGGAATCTTCAACTGAGTCTTCATCAGGAAAATCTTTAGGAATCGATTTAACTGGACCAGAGAAGGCCTTTGACTGGATCGGCATCAGAAAAATCTTTAGGAGTCGATTTAACTGAACCAGGCAAGGTCTTGGAATCTTCAACTGGGTCTTCATCAGGAAAATCTTTAGGAATCGATTTAACTGGACCAGAGAAGGCCTTTGACTGGATCAACATCAGAAAAATCTTTAGGAGTCGATTTAACTGAACCAGACAAGGTCTTGGAATCTTCAACTGAGTCTTCATCAGGAAAATCTTTAGGAATCGATTTAACTGGACCAGAGAAGGCCTTTGACTGGATAGGCATCAGAAAAATCTTTAGGAGTCGATTTAACTGAACCAGGCAAGGTCTTGGAATCTTCAACTGAGTCTTTATCAGGAAAATCTTTAGGAATCGATTTAACTGGACCAGAGAAGGCCTTTGACTGGATCGGTATCAGAAAAATCTTTAGGAGTCGATTTAACTGAACCAGGCAAGGTCTTGGAATAGCTGAGAACTTAACTTGATCTTTCCTGAAATGTAAAAGTCAGTCGTATGTAATGCATGCCATGGATCAAGAAATGATGTTCTCAACATAAATGAGATTGTAAGATATGATGCATTTATGCATGTATCAAGATGTATGTGATGTTTTTGAATGTATTTTCGTCTAGGAAAATATATCCTTGACGAATGCCGGGAGTTAAATCCTGGGCTGATGGTTGAAGAGAGTTCTTCGTTTCTGTTGGGGATGAAGATTGCAAGAATGAACCGGTAGGAGAAGATGACTCCATTGGGGAATAAACTTGATGAAGAGATTACTCTGCGGGGAATAACTACTCTAGCGATCTTGCTGGGGAACAATACTCTGTGGGAGGAGAGGTGCTTTGCTGAGATGAATGAGAACTCCATTGGGGATACCATTGTTGAGTTTTGTTGAAGAATATGATGAACTCCGCCGGGGAATAGGAAGACTTCGTCGGGGACGATCTTTCCTTGGTTATTGGCTGAGGATATCCCAGTTATATCCTGGTGGGGAAATAACCTTTGAGTAAAGCCGGGAGACGCGTTCGTGCTCTGCAGGGGGGAAGCTTCCAGAATCTACTGGGGATAAGCTTCCTGCTGGGGAGATGATTCAGCTTTCCTGGGGAATCTTCAGACTGGACTCTCCTGGGGAGATTTTTGATATGCACTGGTGAAGTGGCTCCACTGAATGTTTGTATACCGCCGGGGAACAATCTTAAATCGAGATTGCCGGGGATGCTTGTTGGGAATATTGCGCTGAGGAATGTTGAGATCTGTTAGGGATACCTAATTTCCTTAAGGCCAACAATATAACATTGCTTGGGGAGAGTATGTTAACTTGCTGGCTCACTCTCTAGGGAGTTAAGATATCTTGGTTGCGTCCTTCAGCCGAACCTATCTTGGTACCTTGATGGACAGAGAAACTAGATTGCTTAGACAATTCTTATTGCCCCAGTTCCTGCGGGAGAAGATACTTGTGGAGATCTTGATAACTGCCGATTTGACCAGTCTTCTTCTGGTAAGCAAGTGACAAGATGCCGGGACATAGTCGTACGCTTTTGATCCCTAACTTTTTCCTGGACCGCCCTTTCGGGTTTTCAGTCCACCGGGATACCTATTTTTGCCCAAGCCGCCTTTTCAGGTTTTCGACTTGCCGGGTGTACAAATTTTTCATTTAATCCCTTATTTTTGCCCGAACCCTTTTGGTTCGCTGGGAAGCCCTTATTTTTGCCTAGGTGTGTCAACCTAGCGGGTCTTTGATTACGCGTAGTATTTTTTTCGACTATGTCCATGCTCTCAGGATGTAGGGAGGTGCCCCTGTTATCGTGTTGCCACGCTACCAGAAGATGTTTGGTCATGCAAGATTTGTTGCTGGGAATTCATGTCCAATGCCCCAAGTGGCTCAGGCGGAGGTTTGCCCCTGGCTGTTTGGCATCTTGAGAGATTCCTTGAATCTTGACTGGACTGCCCCAGATGATGGACAATGATCAGGCCATGCCCCTTGATTGGAGGTGCTTTTGTTCATTAGGCATTCGTCGTGCGAATTTCTATGTTGTTCAAACAAAAAGTCATATGCAAACAAAGTTATGTTAAAAATGCAAAGCTTATGTCTGTCTTGAAGTTTTTGAAAAATGCATTCTTTTTCATAAAACAAGTGAATGTTTGTAAGACGTGATGTCAACTCCGTATTTACCGTAGGCCTTAAGGAGTCAGGATACCTTTCGTAACAGTATGCTTTCAAACTAACCCATGCTTCAGCTAGGACTTTTAAGGGTTGTAGCGTGGCCTGGTTCACGGTTTAAGAAACAAAGGATAAAGGCTCAAATTATTTGTACCCACCCGCTCTTCGTGATGTTCTTCAAACCTAAACTCAGCTGATCATGCGATAGACCTTGTTGAGTCTTTGTCCTGATATTCTAATGATGGTTCGGATATTGACAGTTTATTTTGAATAGGCAGTCATCATTTTTTTGTTGAGGGTTTGTAGGACCTCTTTCTTTTTTGATTTCTTTATCCCTGTTTTTTGCCTGAACTGTTTCTTTTGGAACTACAGTCAGCGGGATGCCCCAGTTTTGTAAGTCTCCTTCATAGGTTTTGACTTATTAGGCTTTTATTTCTAAGAGATAATAACTGCCTGTCTGAATGATTGTTCGGAACCATCACTGTCTTTTTTTTTTGTAAGGACCGCTTTGGTGCCATTTGTTATGCACTTGGATCACCTGAGAGAACTACCCTGCCCCAGGTTATGATAAAGGGTTTTAATTTTCGAAAAGAAAAACTCCGACTTCTTTGGCTCAAAAGGGGTTGACGAGGGACTATCTTTCTTATAACTCCAGTGTTTAGGGATTGAAACAATGCCTGTACCTCATCAGCGGGGTCTGTTCAAAAGCATACTGTAAGGATCGTGGTATCGTTTTCGTCATCCTCCCTCAAGAGGCTTAGAATTTTAGATCAAGAGTTGACATCAAAAAATATGGAAATAATTTGCATATAGTGAATACGAATATATTGCTTCAAAACAGACATATGCGATGCATTAATGAAATAACAACGTTTAACATGAGTAAATGTTTGAACAAAAGAAAATTACAACTTGAAAATCCTAATGAACAAAAGCCTTTTCATATCAGGGTTTGTTACTTCAACTTGTGAATCCTGTAGGGATGGTAGAAGTGCTTGGCCTGGCCATCTTGGGTGAATTCCACAGCTCCTTCATCAACCAGGTCCTGGATTTTGTTCTTCAAGGTCCAGCAATCCTCTATAGCATGCCCCGGGCTGTCAGAATGATAAGCGCAGCGGGTGTTGGGGTTATACCTTGAAGGTGTCCTGTTGGGATTCTTAGGAGGGTCCCTTAGAGTTACCAAATTCAAACTCAACAGTTGTTGTAAAGATTGAGGCAACGACACGTTGAGCTTGGTGAATTGCCTTTTGGGCTTGTCTGCCTGAAGCTGGTGAGGTTGATGCTAAATTTGTGACACTGAAGCCATCTGAGGAGTTCTTCCCTTATCTCCTTGTCTCAAAGGTGGTTGAATGATGACTGGCTCTTCAACCCTGGATGTTTGCCCCAGCTGGTTACCCCGAAGCAGTTGGTTGACGAGAACCCCGAGCTCTTCTTGTCTTTGAGCTAAGCCTTGAATGATAGTCACCTGCCCCAGCATCTGGGCTCTCATTGCATCCACCTCAGCTTTCAGATGTTTCAGTCGTTCATCCTCAGCACTGTTCCTGACCAAAGTCCCCATGAGAAGTGTTCTCAGCTCTTCCTGCCCCTTGGATAGATTCAGGAGGATTTCCCTGAATCGAGTCTCTTTAGCATGAAAGTCCTAGTTGTATTGTTGGGAAGCCATTGCTGAAATAAACAGCGCAGATGGTAAGTGACCTGTAACAAGGGTACCTGTTATGCAAGGATGTGTATGTATGCAATGTTTTCAAGGATCTCGCGGGGTAAACAAGAAATTTGTTAGAATTTAAATCTGGTAGCTTGATTAAAGGACCTTCATGTTGTTGAGAGTCCTTCTTCAAGGGTCAAGGCTCACCATATCTAGTGGGTCATAGCCCCTGACAACCTTGGCTAGAGGAAAATAAATCCCCTTTGCCCCTTGCTGGATAATTAGTTCATCATGACCTGCATCGCAAAGCCTTGAGATCCTTGAAATGGGTTAATCCTTATGCAGGATGGATGCAATGGTATGATGTTATGATGTGCATGGGGTAATGTAGGTAAACCCTGTAATGAGTCCCAATTAAGGACTATAACCAAAACCTGCAACAAAGTCATGGGTCAGATAACAAGCATGCAAGTAGTCAAGTTTTAAGGCACACAAGTCACACAAGACAGCCCTTAGGGTTTAGGCCAGCATGGGGTCTGGGTATTACCCTCTTGAAGTTGGTGGGCTCAACCTGTCCTATCAGAAGTAACCGGGTTCTAAGGGTCCCAATATCACTGGACTATTTTCATTGTTTATCGTTTCGATTTAGCCACTGAACTGGCGACCGAAATATTCCAAGAAAACAACCCTCAATTGAGTGTAGTATCGAGTATCAACCAACCTCGAACTGCACCAAAGTCAGTTATCTCACTACCCTAAAGAGGCCAAGATAGTTCAATTAAGGTTCCTAAGGTCAGTTGATGCTTCACAACACCACGTGGAGGCCCCGTACTCTCCTTGACTGAACTCAAGGGTTACCGGTACACACCAAAGTGCCACATCAACGTAGCAGACTGTTTCAACCATGTCGGTATACCCCGCACAGTTCCCTCACAACCTTGTTGCTACTTTCTAAGAAGGTATCCCCAGATCCGGGTTAGGATCTATAGAACTCCCAAGACAGTCCCACAATAATAAAGCAAACAAGTCAAAGCAATTGAAAACACAAGTGATCCTAGTCCTAAGGTACACCTCACTTTAAAATTGTCCCCAGCAGAGTCGCCAGTTCTGTGATCGGTGGATCTGGAACTGATTGTTTAACGCTGGTTCGCGAAATGTCGCGGAAGCAAGAGTCGCCACCGTCTTTTATTTTCTCCAACATGGACAGGACAAAAGCACAGCAAAATTCCTTATGAGATTATCTCTCGGTTCGGGAGGTAGATTTATAGAAAGGGAAGGTGTTAGCACCCTTTCTATCCATGTGCTCTTAGATACTTGCTCATTTGTGTTTTCAAAATGTTTGTTTGCTTTTCAAAGTGTGAGTGGGTTTGAAAAAAGTTTCGTTGAAAGTTTCAGATCGACTCTTGTATCAGTCCTCAAGAGTGTTTGAAAGATTGTTTTTGAAAGCTTTTTGAAAAGTGTCGGTGTGAAAAGAAGTTTTTTATTTGTTTTGAATTAGAGCAAGTATCTACGAGTCATCTACCTACCCTAAGGAATTAGGCTGTGTAAATGTCCTTAAGGTAGTGCCATCCCATCATTGAGAGGTAGGTAGCACCACCGTTGGAGGTGTTCGGGTCAATTCGAGTTTGTAGGGACAATGTGGTCACCAGAGCAACAATAGGACACCTTAGAAGCTACCCCCATGCCATGCTCATGGACATGAGGACTTACTAAAACGTCCTATACTCGACGACCATGTTTCGAGGGGCAAGGCAACAGTGAGGCGTACCCTAAGAGTGGTGTGTGAATTGTGTGTCATTTTCAATTATGTTTTATCTTGATCATGCATTGGGTGAGCTATGCTTTGATTTTATTTGGGCCATTCATTCTTTCATGTGATTAGCAGTTTAAAGGGTGCGGAAATTAAAATGCGGAAAATAAAGGTCCTACGCTATTACAAGGCACGGGTCTATACATCGCCAAATTAACAAAGACCCGATTTTTTAATAAAATGCAGAAAGTAAATAAATTCCTAATAACTATTACAAGGCTTTGGCAATTACATAATATTTAAAACAAAAAATAAGAACAAACGCGCGAAAATAAATTAGAATCGAATATGCGAGGGCGTTGGACCCTTTAAAGAAATTAAATTGGAATTGAAAGTTAATTAATTATTTAATGAGAAAAGAAATTGTTTTTTAGTTATTTAATGAAAATAAAGAAAATTAATTGAAAGAAACCCTAATTCTAAATATTTTTAATTATTAAAGAAAAAGATTAAAGTTTTAACCTAATTTATACTAATTATTTAATTACATGAGTATTTACAAAATAATTAATAGTTAATAATAATAATAATAAGAAAAATTTATTTAATGAGAAAAGAATAAAAATGCTAAAAACCTAATTTTTATGTATTTTAGTTATTTAGAAAAAAACATTAAAGTTGAAAACCTAAATTTAAACTAAATTGATTATTGAAAATTTATTTACAAAAATATTAATGTATTAAATATTAAATAAAACATATTTTTATTTTCATGATTTCTGATTTTTTGGTTTTATGAAAATTATTTTATGAATTAAAAGAAACAATTAAAATAATTAAAATAAATAAAAGAGAAAAAATGAGAGAAAGAAAATACAAACAAGGGGGGTATTCAGACCCAATTTGGAGGTTTGTTGAAAGCAGTTTGGCCCACTCAATTCCAGGCCTTGTTTGACTTTTGGTGGTTACGTGTGCCTCAGTTGACTAGCGCGCATGATGGAGTCCAGATTCTGGCCTTTGGATTGATCTCCTGGGCGCGTGGCAAGCAAGCAAGTGAGAGCACATGATGAACCCTGGGAGAGCATGTTGCATGGAAGCGTTTTGATAAAAATATTATTGAAGAAGTGGGGGACCTGGGAATCGAACCCAGGTCCCAATACCTGCAAGCCAGCACAACAACCAACTGAACTAGCGCGTCACTTTGTTAGTTTAATGGACGATGATTATTATGAGAGAGAAAACAATATTATGCTGGAAGCACAAAAAAACGCGCCAAACTTTGAATGGTCCAATCACTTTCCAACACATAGGCTTCGTCTTCCTTGTTTCTTCGTTTTTGCCTGAAAATATCAAATAGATAGCGGGGGTTTTAAACCCCCACTAAGTGGCACTTACAAAAATAGCGAATAGAGCATATGCAAACATAAAAAGGGCGCGAATAGTGGATTAGTTTCGTCTGGATGTCCTGAATCCAATGGTCCTGGTTTGAGTGGCCAATTTTACCATATACAGAAACCCCTAAAATTGGAGCTCTGAAACCCTAGGGAACGTCCATGGTGGATTTCTGTTTAGGCAACCATTCTTCAATTGAATGGTACCATTAGCTTCAGAATGGTCATGTTAGCATAAATCAATCATTAAAAGTCATGAATCATGCCTAGAAATCAAAACACGATTATGGAAAATATTAAGAAAAGTCAGACTCTGTTATACCAATTCCTTGTGCGTGGAGACTTGATTTCAATTGCAATAGTTTCCTGGATGTGTTAGCAAGCTTTTGGAATCCTTTTCAGGCCTTGAAGCAACCTCTATGTATGAAAACAGTTTTCAGTTTTTTTGTGAAAAATTGCAAGTTTGTTCTATGCCTTCTGCGCAACTTCTTGTGTCCAGGGCATTAGGTTTTGATTGTGCATATATGTGTGAATGAATTAGGTTAGAAAAACAAGCCCATGATCCATTGTTTCAATGCTTTTGAATATTTGATTTTGTATATCTTTTCCAATCCTTTTTGCCATGGAAACTTGCCTATTATGGAAGATTTTGCCTCTTTAGAATGTACACGAAATCTTGAGCTCATAATGGACATATTAGCTGCATAAAAAGATTCAAAACACATGCTTTAGTATTTTTCTCATATTTAATTTTAATTAAATGAATTAATAGGATTAAAAATTCAATTAATTAATTAAAAATAAGAAAATAACTCCCTTTTAGCTTAATGGGTCGTGCATAGCTTTTGGATAATGATTCATGGAAGAAATTGAGGCCCATTAGCATTTTTGAGGCATTTGAAGCAAAGTTGACTTTTCAAAATTCCCAAAAATTTCCCAACTTCCACAAGGCATATCTTGCTCAATTTTTAAGCTTTGATCATGTTCTTGGACATTTTGGAAAGGTAGTGAAGTCCTCTAACCAATGCCTTTGGCCCCATGTAATTTTGATTTACCAATCTCAAGTTATGGTCTTTGACTTAAAGTGCCTTTTTGTTGACTTTTGAAAATGACCTATAATGTTGAAATTGATAACTTTTTGTGAGAGCATTTCTTGGACTTGAAGTGTGAAGATGAGTTGTAGGAAATGTCATTATCTTAAAAATGAGCTTTGGATGGAATTTTTCTGATAAACCATGTGGAAGTTATGCCCTGGTCAATTTGCAGTTGACTTTTTCAACTGTCCAAAAATAGAAACTTTTGCATCTTGAGACTTTTTGAGCCATGCCTTGAGAATCATGATCAAGAATTAATCAAATGATGTTCGTGGCTTCAAAATAAGATGTTGACCACAAATTTGGTTTTTTGACTGTCAAATGACCATTTTGCCCATGCAGTTGACTGTGAAGCAATTAGGGTTTTTGACTGTGCAATTTGATGCTGTGAGTCTTGAAACTTGGCATATGGATGCTTGACAATGTATGTAGGCATGTGGGACCTGTTTGGACCCTTGGATACTTCAACTTCTTTGCCAGAACCAAAACCCTAATTTTGACTGTTAGGAGGCAATTGGACTGTGCAACCCTTGAGAGATTTTGAAGCATGATCTTAGCAAATCTTGAAGAATATGGGAGGGCAAATTTTGGGGTACAACATCATCTATATACAACCATTAATTTGTGAAGCACAATGTTAACAGTCTTCAAGGCAACCTGGAAATACTCCGGCTTTTAACAAATTCTTTTTAACAGTCTTCAAAGGAGTGGTCAAATCATTGATGGAGAAAACAAAAAAGGTATTTTCAATGGCATTGACACCCTTACCATGACTAGGCATGGGTGCGGTGATCATATTAGAAATCGGTGGAGGGTCGAATTCAATTGTTTTATTGTCGATCAAGTCTTGGATTTTGTTTTTTAAAGACCAACAGTCATTGGTATCATGTCAGGGACTGTTTGAATGGTAAGTGCATTTTGCATTGGGATTGTATTTAGGAGAGGAGGTATCAGGGTTATGGGGAGGATCCCTTAGTGTAATCAATTCCGCTTTTAGCAAGTGCGGTAACGCTTGGGATAATGGCATATTGATCTTAGTATACTACTTTTCTTGAAATTTCTTCTTATGCCTATTCCCTTGTTGTTGTTGAATAGATGTAGGATTAGAAATTAAAACCGCCACTACTGAATGATGACAATCTTTCTTAGCATGGCTCCTTTTCCCATACACAACATTAGTTTCCTTTTGCCAGAAAATGGTTTTTTCACAACATTAGAGGTGGAGGTCATTAGTATCTTCCCGCTTTTTATCCCGCTTTTAACCCTCTCACCAGTCAAGATGAATTTAATAAATCCGGATGATGAACTTCCAATAAGCAAGTTGAAGAAAGGACCAGTCAATGTTCCCATAAACATGTCTACCAATTCTCTATCAGTGAGAGGTGGTTGCACTCTTCCAGCCAAGTCTTTCCACTTTTAGGCGTACTCCTTGAAGCCCTCATTTGAACCCATAGTCATGCTTGTAATTGCATGCGGGTTGGTGCCAAATCAGTGTTGTATTGGTATTCCTTGTAGAAATCAGCAGCTAGGTCCTCCCAGGTGTGAATATTAGTCCCCTCAAGTTTATAAAACCATTCTAATTGCCTTCCAAATAAACTTTCTTGGAAAAAGTAAACCCACAACTTCTGATCAGTGGTATGTGGTTGAATTTTGCGGACATAAGATCTCATATGCATCTTAGGACAAGAGACCCCATCATACTTGGCGAAGGCATGGACTTTGAATTTGTATGGAATAACTACCCCAAGAACCAACCCAAAATCTCCAAAGTCTAGACCAGACACTTTTTGAATTTCTACAGCCTTGAGTCTGTCTTCAAGCTATTTGTATTTATCATCGGCCGGTGGGTATTGCTCAATAACCCTCGTCCTCAGAAATTTGGTTATTCCCACCCCAACATGGGCGCTTCTAGCATCTTCATCTTGATTCTCATCCTCCTCGGAGGAGTCCTCTTTAATTTTAATTTGTTAGTCGGGGCCTTCGAACCTCTTCCCCATGTTGATAACAACTTTCTTCTTGGTCTTCTTCTTTGTGAAGAGAAGCGCCATCATTTCTTGCTTACCTTTTGTCAGGTTGAGAAGAGTCTCTTGGAACTGAGAGTGTTTAGTCTGCAAGTCCTTGACAATTTTCTCGAGATCCATCTTATACTCTAATAAATAGTAGAAAGATGAGGAAACCTGTGTTGTAAAACCTGCTTATGATATGATGCATGTAATGCGGATGCAATATTTTCAAGGACCGTAAGGAATTTAAATTTTCTTAGCTAGAAAGGAAACAAACATAACAATTGTTTTAATAAGTTCTAAGATTACAACTGCCGCTTGTGCTTACAATGAAAAAAAATAAAAAAGGTCTCAAAGAGACAACAAAATGAAATCGTAAAACAAAAGACTCAGGTCTCCTATGGACGCATCCTCTTTGGGTTGATGTATGCATTCAGGATTCACTCATCGTGAAGTTACCTTGTGAGCTCCAACACTTTCTTCTTGTTTGCATAGAATTGGGCTTCAAAAGTATCTATTTCTCCCTTGAGTTGAATCCATGACCTTTGAAATTCTTTGAGGTTAGTAGACATGTCAGGATGGAGAATAGTATAAGGAACATCTCCATTGCCAATAGGATCCACAATTATTGGTAAGATGGCTGGATACGACATTATGAGATTTTGAGTGCGAGCTCTCACCCACTCGTGATAAGGCTCAAGAGGGATAGAATTCTTATGCCCCAAAGTCTTACTGTCAACTTTGCTTACCATGCCCCAAGCTCGTACAAATCTTTGACTATAACCTTGGACATTGTTCTCGTAGTTGAACATAATACCTCGAATAAGTGCATCATGAGGATCGTCCCTCCGAGTATAACCAAACTGTCGTAGATCCAAAGAAGGGTTATAAGTAATGCCTCCACTAATGCCTGGGAGTGGGACATTAGGTAATTCCCCATAATGGTCAATGATGGTAATATCCTCCAAAGATCGGGAACACCAATGAATATCCGAATGTGAGAGTGACATCAACCTTTGAGATCACCCCAAGCCTTGTTCGTTCTTCAAAACAGATCAAGGAAGGTGCGAAATAAACCACCTAGACAGCAATGGTATGCAACACATAAGGATCCCTCTTCTCTTCATGGTACGAGTGTGAAGAGAGTGCAAAATATCTCCGAGCAAAGTAGGCACGGGGTTATGAGAGAGGAAAATTTTGTCCGTGTTCACATCTATAAGTTGGTCTGGATTAGGGAACAATACCAACCCATAGATTAGAAGAGCCAAGACTTCTTCAAAAGCTTGCAAATCCAGAGCCTTCCAAAACATTTGTGCCTTTTCTATTAGAAACTTAGCTAGGAAACCCTTGACTTAACTCCTTGTTTCCCGATTGGATACAATGTCAGACCATTGTAAATGTAAGGCTGATACAATCTCCTCAGGCCATGGATCTTTCTCTAGACTGGTGAAAGGTATTTTATCAAGAATAAGTACTCCAAATATTTGAGAGAACTCTTCCATTGTGGGCACCAATTGATAATTAGGAAATGTGAAACAATGATGTTTAGGGTCAAAGAATTGAAAGAGCACAACCATCATTTTCTCTTCAAAGCTTGAGGTAGCCAAGTTGAGAAGTTGACCATATCTTTTGGTGAATGGATAATTCTTAGGAACTCTTGATGCTAAGTCTTTGAGTTGAGGAGGCACCTTTACAAAGCCAATTCTGATAGTATTTCTGCGAGTGAAAGCCATATCCTACAAAATAGAACAAAGATAAATCCCTAGGTCCTTGAAATGGTTAGTGAAAATGATATGGCATGATGTCATGATGTTATGTACAAATAATCATATACAAGTAAAGCAAAACAAGTCCTTAGGTTTAAGCTTGCATGGGGTTTATAGGTAAGTACCCTCTTGAAGTTTTAGTTGGTTCAACCTGCCCAAAAGAAGTAATCGGGTTCTAAGGAATCTCGATATCATTGATCTTTCTTCATTGAGCATTATCTCAGTATAATCAATCTTTTATTGCGGCCGAAATATCCCAAAAGTCCAATCTCAATGAGTGTAGTATCGAGTATCAACCAATCTCCATGTTTACACCAAAGCCGGCTATCTCACTACTTCCGAATGGCCAAGTTGTTTGACTAAAGGTTCTACGGTCAGTTAGTGCTTCATGACACCATATAGCGGCCTCGTATTCTCCTTGATTCAACATATAGGATACTGGTACCAACAAATGTGTCACACTAACATAGCCATTGTTTCAACCATATCGGTCTACGCCATACAATCTCCATAATCTATTGCTACTTACCTAATAATACCCCTAGATTCGGGTAAAGGATCTATTCAAAACCCAAACAACCCTTTTAAGAGTAAAGCAAGCAAGTCAAACAATGAAAGCATTTAAATGTGAACTAATCTCTAAGGTAACCTCACTTTTAAGAATTCCTCAACAGAGTCGCCAGTTCTGTAATATGGTGGGAGAACTGACTTGGGTGTTTTGCATTTTATCGCATATGTTGCGGATAGCAAGAGTTGCCATCGACTTCTCTTTTATCCAATAAAGGAAATGGTGAAAATAATAGGAAAGACCTTTTGAGAATTTTCTTGTTAGGTGGGTAGGTTATAAAAATGGAAGGTGTTAGCACCCTTTTCATCCGTAGTTATCTACGGGCTCTTAGTTGCTAGCTCACTTTGAAATGCATTGTAAAATTTGTTTGTTTGAAAGTATTTTTGAAAAGTTCCTTCGTTTAGGAGAACTTTGTAATGATTCTCGTCTCTATAAAAATGTATACAAAGTGTTGACTTTTGAAAATATTTCATGAAAGTGTTGGTGTGTTTAGAAAATGTTTTGTTTTGAAATGTTTGTGAGCAAGAAACTACGAGCGTTCTAACTACTCAAAATAAAGTCTTTTTTCTTTTCCTCCTCCTTTAGATAGTGTCATATTACCATTAGTTAGTAAGAAACCTTATCATTGTATTTGAAGGGGAAGGCGTGGGTTATCGTATAGTCATAGAAGGAAACTTGCAGAATATTCTAGTAATCATCGTAAGGGTCTAAGATCGTTTACTGAAGGCAACATCAAAGGGTCATCGAGGGAATACGATCTTATAATACAGGGTCTTTGCTAGAACATCCCACGTTCGAGGGACATGATTATTTATATCTGAGGCAACAAGCGTGTGTTATCCTAGAGGTGCATGTGTGCAAGGTGTTTTTGTTTTCATGTGTTTTATCTTGAATTAGGGTTGTCTATTGTTTAGTTTTAAGTCTTTCCATACAAACCCAAATTACTAGCAATAATATGGAAAGCGATAAATTGCGGAAATTAAAAGTCCTACACTATTACAATACTTTAGGGGATAGGGGATACAAATTTACAAATGAGGATGACAAGTAAAACTAAACCCTAATTACTATTACAAAGCTTTGACAATTACATAATTTAGGATGCAAAACAGTAAAATGCGCAAAAAAATGTAAAGTGAAAAGAAATTATTTTTTTAGAGTTTTTTAATAGAAAAGGTTTTGTAGTTTCAATTAGTTTAGAAAATAAATTGAATGTTTTATCTTGAAAAAAGGTTTTTTATAGTGTTAGGCCATCTCCAAGCAATGCAATATGTCAAAATTAACTTTAATGATCCAAAATCATAGCAAAAATGTCAAAAAAATCAGGATTTCTTATGCCCAGGCCGACACGGGCCGTGTCGCCGGACATGGGAACCCGTGTCAGCATCTGCCCATGCCTCCTTACATATTTTTTGTTCTATCCAATTTGACATGGGTCGTGTCGTGTGACACAGACACTCGTGTCAGCCCCAGTCTTGCCTGCTTTGCACGTTTCTGAATGACATGGGTCGTGTCGTGTGACACGGGCACCCGTGTCAGCCCCTGTCCTGCTTATTTTGCCTAATTTCCAACCCATCTACACTGACACGGGCCGTGTCGTGTGACACGGGTACCCGTGTCAGCCTCTGGCCTGCCTCTTTGCTATATTTCTCTTTAATTTGTCCAATTGTATTATTTCGAAAGCAAAATCAAATGATATATGGATAAATATATTACAGTTTTGAGAAAATTTACCTCTTGAAGCGAAAACTTTAGAACATGTACAGATGTTTCCGGGTGCAAAGTGGTGATTGATTGAGCTTCTTTGGACCTCCTTGAAGTTGTTCCAATTCTTACTTTGTGATGAAAGTTGTTAAATTACTCCAACCAAGCCAAGTTGTAAGGTACTGCTCTTGAGTTTGGAAGATGGTGGTAGTAATGTTTCAGAAGTTGTTCTTGTGTTTGAACAACTTCTATATGATATATGTGAAGTATTTGGATGATTTGTTTGGGAAAAACTTGCAAGGTATGAGAGGTTCAAAGATTTGGACTTCAAAGCTAAAAAATGGAGGTTTTTATGGACAATTCTGGTTCTTTGAGAGTATAGGGATTTTGAGGGCTTGTTCGTCTCTTTATATCTTGCAAATGATCTCTCTATTTATAGGCAAAATGTTTTAAGACAAGGGTTGATCAGATTTTCAAGATCACATGTTGTGGCTAGGTTGGATTGTAAATGAAGCAAGCTTTGAAGATCATAGTTCCAATGCTTTGTACTTTTCTTCATAGAATTGTTGGATACTTTAAGCATGCTTGTCTGATTTTGTTTGTTGAGTGTGTGTAGAATGAAAAAGTTAGAGGCTTAAGAAGAGCTGACTTTGTGATTAAATCTACTTTGCAAGAATGGCAATGTTAACTTTGTGCCAAAAATGGAAAGATCGCTTGGACAATGCTTAAATCAAATGGACCATAGCTCAAAATTTTGTGTAAACAGTAAATTATGGTGAGATTTACAAGTTAGAAGGCATGAAAAACAAGATTATGCAGCATAGCATGTAGATTGGATTATGTGTTCTTCACCAAAATGACTTGTAATTCAAGAATAGATGCCCAACTTCATGCCTTTGGATCTCCTACTCAAGTATGATAAATTCATGATCTTGGATGTTTTGGAAAGCTTGAAACATTGTCTACAACTTTCATGTTGACCACTTTGGCTAAATCAAATTGGAACTTGATTGAAATTGGCCAAGAAGTTGAGATAAAAACTGACCAAAACTTGTTGAAAATTTCTGTGTTAGATAAAAATGTCATGACTTCATGGTCTTATATATTCAAATCAAATCATTTTTTGGTCATCAACCGTATAATACAAAATTGTAGAATTCATCAAGATCTACAACTTTCATGTTGAAAGTTTTCTTTGAATCACCTTGCATCTTGGTGAAAAAATGTCATGAAGTAATGAAATTATCAAGTGTAAAAACACTTAGAAAATTTCTAAGTATTGGAAACTTTGACTTTTTGTTGACTTTCTTGATTTTATTGATTCTTGATGATAAAGTTTGATGAATTTTGATCTTTGAAATCTAATGTTGACCAAAAAGTCAAAGTTTGACTTTTTGTGTATTAGTTGACTTTTCGTTAGTTGATCCAAATTTCAACTATCAAACCTTTGATCCTGAGAAATGATTCGAGCCATGAAATTAGGTCAACATGTTGTGTTTGAGTCCTTGATATTATGCTTCAAGCCATTAGGTCATGTATTAGGTCAAAAGTCAATGATTAGTCATTCTCAATTGAAACCCTAATTTGGAGGCTTAGTGCTTTGGAGGTGAGCTTGTCTGATCAAACTCTTAAGAACCCTTGAGCATTTGAGTTCTTTGGTGAGAAATATCTTGAGAAAATAGGTGGCAAATTTTGGGGTACAACATTAATCAAATTAATTCTTTAATTAAATTTATCAACTTTTGTTAAGTAGATTAATTTCCTTTTTTTAATAAAAATAATTAGGTTATTTTAGTCATTTTATTTTTACTAATAAAACTTTTGTTTATTTTTAATCAATTAAAATCAATTAAGTTAGGTTAAGTAATCTATTTTTCATAAAAAATTATCACAAAAAAAATGTTTCTCTGTTTCTCTTTACTTTTACAATCTTTGCGCGTTCTTTTACTTTCACATTAGATTTTTCACAATAATGTATCTCCTAAAGAATGTAATAGTTTAATTAAGCTTTTATTCGCTTTCTATTCCCCCCCCCCCAATTTTTTGGTTTTGTACCCCCTTCCTCGAAACATTGTAATAGCGTAGGATCTTTCTTTTTCTATTTTTTTACTGCTTTTACTTATTACTGTATAGTAATTAGGCGTGTATGGCAAGATCTAAAACAAAACGCTAGATAAACCTAAATCTAAGATGAAATAACTGAATTGAATCATTATTCACACGCGCACCTCTAGGATAGCCTCGTTTGTTGCCTTCGGAAAATACAGTTATGTCCCTCGAAGGTAGGGACGCTTTAGCAAAGACCCTCGATTGAAAAGATCATAGTCCCTTGATGACCCTTCGATGCTGCCTTCGGTAAACGATCTAGTCCCTTATAATAAATTGCTAAAGCGCCCCACAAGTTTCCTTTATGACTGTACGATGACCCGCACATGTCCTTACACATCCAATGATAGGGATTTCTACTAACTAATGGTAGGATAACACTATCTAAGGAGGAGGAAAATAACACGAAATATCTTTGAGTAGGTAGATAGCTCATAATTGCTTTCTCACACAAAAAAGATCTTTTAACACATACACCTTTTTCTCTGAAATATTTTTAAAACAAAATACTTTGTATGCATTCTCAACGATACGAGAATCATTACAAAGTTGTCGAACTTAAGAATTTTAAAAATATTTTCAAACATACACAACACAAAGCATTTTCAAACAAAGTGAGCTAGCAATTAAGAGCCCATAGATAACTACAGATGAAAAGGGTGTTAACACCTTCCCTTTTCATAACCTACCCTCCGAACTCAGAAAAATCTCGAAGGTTTTTCCTGTTCTTGTCACCCTTTACTTATTAGATAAAAGAAAAGCCGGTGACGACTCTTGATATTCGCAACATTTGCGATAAACTGCAAAACCAAAAGTCAGTTCTCCCACCGTATTATAGTAGGCACAAAGGTTCACAACTGCGGTGGGTGCAATAATAAAAAACATTTATTTTGTTTGTAAATACTCTTTCATTCATTCCATTTAGAAATTAAGCCTTTAGATAACACACACTATAATTAAAACAAACAAAGTGGATCCTAGTACCATAGAATCTTAAGGTGCTAATACCTTCCCTTTACATAACCGACCCTCGTACCTTGATCTCTATTTTATTTCATTTTGGGTTTTATTCACTCTTTCCCATTTCCCTTTGGAAATAATAAAGTGAGAGGTGACTTTCACTGACATGAGTTAAGTAAATTAATGGCTTAGTCTCAAATCTTTACCGCTACATTTTCGCTACAGTGCGATATAACATTATAGGTCATTTTCAGTCCTCATGAAGTGAAATTTTTCTAAGTACAAATGCAGATTGTTTTTTCCATTTTCAAAGTTGCATAACTTTTGACTCAAGTTGTCAAATGGAAAATTTCTTTTCACATTATAAAGATTGTGGGAAGCCTTTCAACCAAAAAAATAATCATGTCATAAAGCCTCTTGGATTGCTTGCCCCATATTTTTGAATAAGTTCACTTGGATCGAAAATCTTGCACGATGATCAGTTTTGCAATTCACTTAATTCTCAATTACAAGCCACATTAAGGTGCCTTTGCGTGTTTAAACATGTTTATCAACCTTCTAGAAGATATTTAGCACTCAAAACGCAAGAGAGGAGTGAGTTTTGACAGCTTAGGAAGTCACACTTTCTTCATGATCAAGTGTGCACGAATTCTCTCAAATTTGCATTATCCATCCTCCCTCAACATTCTAATCTCTCCCCTATAAATAGAGACCTCATTCACATCATTTACCAAGTTTTTGATAGCCAAAATACCCATGCTAAGATCACATTCGAACTCTTAAGCTTGTAATTCATTTTCTTATTTCCACACCTTAAACATTCAAATTCTCCATTCTGTTAGCTTCACCATCATTCAATGAAGCTGACCAGCTCAAGAGGAAGCAAAATTGTGACATAGTTGAAGCTCACCAAGTCAATTTTCAGAAGGTTTCAAGCATACTTCATTCAGGTAGTTAAAGGCTTCAAATTTCTCAACTCAAATTACCATGATGACCCTTGATGTTCAATGATACTCACTGCATCATTAATTTTCATTATTTGATCCATTAACTATGTCTATTTTTGAATTTTTCATTTGAAACTCTTTCTGATTTTTTTCAATTCGACTACATTATGGTTTAAATAAATTTTTCACGAGGATATAGTTGAGATCGTCTCATTGAGACATTCCTAATGATACCAGTTCCATGAGCAATGGTTACCTCTTGAAGAAACACACATTATTTTGTAAATTTCTGCGAATTTTTGAAGCTGAAGGTTGAAGATGATCAACGTGTCATCCTTAACAAATGAGAGTGTGACAATTAAAATGTTTTCATTTGCGTGACTTTATTTGCTTCAGTCCGCATGTTTTGACTCGCTTCCACCATAGATCCACACTTCTCTGCCCTTGGATCTACCAGTGTGTTTAAATGAGAATGATCTGACGCCTCACACTTTTTGGCATTTATTTTTATTTTACGAAATTGTTTTTAAATTCATTTCATTTTCAAAAATTCACAACTCTTTTATTTTTATCCAAAAAATATGAAAAATTACACAAAAATATTTTGAATCACCTCTGATTTTATGGATATTTTTCCAGATTTTTATTTTGATGTTTGCTATTTTTTTAATAATTTTTGGATTATTTGATTTGTTTTAATTGGTTTTAAAATGTTTTTTTCAAACTTTTTAAATTCTAAAAAAATATCGTATGATCCTATGATGGTTTCTAATCCATGGTGATTTTGTTTGATTTTTATTTTTAGTCTTGCTATTTTTTATTCTTTTTTTATCTTTTTGTTTGATTTTAAATTATTTTAAAATAGTTTTTGATTTCCAAAAATGATGAAATTATTTTCTAAAAATATTGTAGGTTATTCCTGATTCTTCTATGGTCTCACTTTATTTTTATTTGATGTTTTAATTAGACTTTGATATTTTCCGTTTTATTTCCATTTAAATTCAATTTTAAAATTTGTTTATTAATTGTTTAATGGTATTTTAATATTGTTTGACTTTGTTGACTAGCTGACTTTGGTTCATGGTCTCTTTGATCACAAGTTTTATCAACCTCATTGGATCTTAGGTGTTGATAGTGTGAAAACCCTAATTCACTAAATTGGATGAATGATGTTGATGATAACTTGATCAATACCTTGATCCAATTTGGACTTATATTTTTGTCTAGTTCATCTTATCTTTGCTTCATCTCTTTCTTCTTCTTCTTTTCTTTTTTGGATCAATTAGATGATGATTGACTCATCTTTGTCCAGTTGAATTTGGATTGATACTTGATGAACTTTCGTCATTTCAAATCTACCTTTAAGTGGCCAATTGGTTACTCAAAGTACTTTAGATTAGTGAAAGTTTGTTCTAATGTATCATGAAGGATTTGATTGATGCAATGATTTCATCTCCTCGACATATGTCTTGATTACCTTTGCTTTTAAAACCATGGTGTGCATTATATGCAATACACCTACATTATTTTTGCCCAACCTTAGATAGGTGCAACTTCTATATAAGTTCACTTATGATTGCTTAACATAGCGTCAAATTGTCCCGAATCAAAAAACTAATAATTAACACCAACCTTTACTATTGTGCTAACTTTACTTTATGCATTTTTATTTTATGCAAGCATTACATTTCATATTATCTTGTTTATGTTTATGCCATTTTCTTTTTGTCCACTTGGACTTTTGTTTTATGTCATTTTTTTCCTTTGTCCACTTGGACATATATTTACGTTTATGTCATTTTCTCTTTGTCCACTTAGACTTTTATTTTATGTCATTTTTCTTTTATCCACTTTAACATATGTTTATGTTTATGTACTCTTTCCTTTATCCACTTGGACTTTTATTTTGTTCTTAAGACATTAATAAATATTTAAACCATTAAAAGACTT
This sequence comes from Vicia faba, assembly GCA_948472305.1. Lineage (NCBI taxonomy): Eukaryota > Viridiplantae > Streptophyta > Magnoliopsida > Fabales > Fabaceae > Vicia > Vicia faba. The sequence goes on from OX451736.1 coordinate 1,103,354,535, forward strand.
AAGGCTCTCTTGGACTATGACGAATATCCCTTTGCATATTGGACTATTTGGACCTTCGGACTTAGGATAGGACTTTGAGACCTTTGGACCTTGAGACCTTGTTATATTTTGTTTGTGTATTGAGAACTTTTTTGTGTGCAAGTGTTACTTTGAAATTCATCTGATGAAAAAATAATTCATCTGATACATGCCAAGTCATCTACACCTTTTTCTTGAATTCATCTGATATAAGCTTGTACCTGAGGAATTTTTATTTATATGATGCTTATTACTTTATTGTGTGGCTTTAATCTAAAGGATGGAAATTCTATATTGACTTTATTATGTCAAGTATTGGCTTCTTGTTTGGTTAAATATTTCTTTACCTTAGCTTTTACTTTTTTCTTTAGGTTAGTCGCTTCATCTCTTGGCCATCTTCTTTAATTTCAAAATATTCTCATTCCTTTTCAAAACCTTCGTATTTTCCAACTTAAACCACATTCAATAAAAACTTTGACTTTTTCAAGTGCATTTTTAAATTCTTTATCTTAATCAAACTCTAATCCATGTAATAAAAGTGGAACCTTTTCCTTTTAAGACTAAACAAATACAAACTTTTTGCCATTTTCCATTTGATTTTAAAACCTTTTTCTTAAAGATTAGATGTGAGTCATCTTTATGGTTGAGATATAATTTTCCCATGTCTATAACCTTGATTGATATGATATTGAATCTTTTCCACTTAAAAGGGTTAGTGGTATGCATGTCGAGTATTCTCCCTAAGATGATAAAATGTCTCTTCTCTTAAAATTAACCAACAAACAATTTTTGTTCTTTTTTAGAAGAACTACGTGGTTCTGATTTCAACATTGCACTTTGGTGGTACATAGGCACATGGCTCATCGAAGTCTTGCAGAATCAAAAACCTTAAAAAACATTTCTTTTCTCATCTCCACAAACTTTTTGCAAACAACCATTTTTTTAGCCAAATAAATTGATTTTCAAAGGGTTTCCCATGGAGTACCATAGATGTTTACAGTGGTAACACCTTCCTTTTGCATAACCAACCCCCTTACCTAGATCTCAGTTTTTATTATTTTTGCTTTAAAAAATTTTGTGGATTTGATTCACTCTTCCCCATTCCTTTGGAAACAATAAAGTGTGGTGGAAACTTTCTATTTGTGAGTTAAGTTAATCAATAGCTTAATCTCTACTTTTCACTGCTACAACATCTAAAAATGACATGTTCCTACTGTCTTGTAAAGAGTACCACTCTTTTCACTGTGGGCGATCATCATTGCACCCTTTGAAATCTTCTAATCATCACCCTGGAATAGTGTTGTGTATCTGTCATTGGACAATTAGCCTACTGAGATTAAGTTCTTTGTTATGTTTGAAATATGTTTTACATTTTTCAATTCCAAAATAGATCCACTCAACTCAATCTTCCCTTCACCTTTGCCAACAATCTCACAATATTACTTATTACCAAGATAAACTTTATCAAGGTTACCAAGGACATAATTCTCAAAGAATTTTTTATGTGAAGTATCATGAAAGGATGCTCTAGAGTTTAACATCCAAGAATCTTCCTTGCTTTCCAAAGAACACATTAAATCATCACCTTATCATAAGATGGAAGCAACGTTGCCTCTTCGTTCATCTCCATGTTCTTTGGTGGACTCTTGCACTGATTTTTAAAGTGCCTCGTCTTTCTACAATTCCAACACTCGATAGTTTTCAATTTATATGACTACGGTGATTTTTAGATTTGGACTACCTATTTTTTAATTTATCGTGTCCATTTCTTATGGTTAAATTTCTTCCCCTTGACTATGTATGCAACATTGAAGAGGATGAAGATTCACCCCTCTCTTTGTCGAATCTCATTAAGAACTAGATCACAAAAATCATTAAACTTCAACATTTTACTTCCTAACGAGCTACTCACAGCGGTGATAGTAGCACTCCAACTATCTGGTAGGGAAGACAAAAGTATCAATGCCCGTACCTCATTGTCAAACTCGATTCTTACTGAACTTAACTAGGTTGTGACAATGTTGAGTTCATTGAGATGTTGAGCAGATGAAGAACCTTCTCCTATCTGTAACATGTTTACCGTAAAAATTAGTAAACAACTGCTAATCTTCCAAAACGAAAAAAGATTTGGTTACTCACAGGATTGATTAGATTGATCCTAGGACATATGTTTTATTTCAAAGGTTTATATCTTTTGAATGCTAATTGTGATACGGTGGCAAAACCGACTATTTAATACTTGTTTTGTGTTTTTGTTCGCAAATGTCGCGGTAAGTAAGAGTCGCCACCGACTTTTCTTTTATCCAACAAAGGAAAGGGTGAAAAGAACAGAAAAAGACATTTTTTCGAGATTTTTTGAGTAAGGGGGGTAGATTATGGAAAGGGAAGGTATTAGCACCCTTTCCATCCGTAGTTTTCCATGAACTCTTAGGTACTTGCTCTTTTTTTTTAAAACTGTTTGTGTTTGTGCATTTTGAAATATTTTTGTTTGCTTTATGGTAACTCTTGTATCAGTCCTCAATAGTGTGATAAAGTGTTTTTGAAAAGTATTTTGAAAAGTGTGTAAGTGTGAAAACTTTCAAGTTTAAGCAAGTATTTAAGAACAGTCTACCTACTCAAAAAAGGATGTTGTTTTCCTCCTTTCCTTTAGATAGTGCTATCCTACTATTAATGAGTAGGTAGCCCTATCATCGAATGTTGAGGGACAATCAAAGGGAAGTTTTACAATCACGAAGGCAATTTATGAAGACGCTTTAGCAATTTTTCTTTTAGGGACTAGAATCTTTACGGAAAGGCAACTGTATGGTCATCGTGGGACTATGATCTTTTTTGATTTACGGGTCTTTACTAAAGTGTTCCTGCCTCATGACATTTTTTATTTAAAGGAAACCAAAGCGGGAGATACCTTAGAGGTGCGCATGTGCAAGTGTGTTGAGATTCAATTATTTTTTGTCTTTTTGTTAGGTTAGCTAACGTTTGATTATTAGTCTTTCAATACACGCCTAGTTACTAACAGTAATATACAAGCAGGTAAGAAAATATAAAGCGAAAAGTAAAAGTTCCTACACTATTACAGGGCTTCGAGATAATTACATAAAAGAGGTGTAAGAAAATAAAGTGAGGAAATTTAAATCCTAATAAACTATTACAACCGTAAGCAGTTACAATATTTATATAAAATACGAGAATGAAAATAATGCGCGTGAAATGAAATATTACGTCTAAAAAACCTAGTAAACAAAAATAAACAACAAGAAAATATTTTTTTTGGTTTTTTTGCTAAGAGAATGATTAATTCTAAATTTAGTTCTAATTAAAAAAAATAAAAATTGAATGAAATGAAACCTAATTCCACTATTTTTGGTTTTTTTTTGTTAAGAAAATAATTTAATTTAAAGAACCTAAGTCTAATTTGATTTTAAAATTGATAAAATTGCATTAAAATAATTAATTAATTAACTAATAACTAAAAAAAATAACTAATCCTAATTATTATCTTTTTTTTTAAATTTTTTTATTAAATGAAAAAAATATTTTGAAAATAAAGAAATAAGAAAAACAAAAGAAATGGGCCAAGCTGAATAGAATGGGGGTGCAAATTGGAAAAGGGTAGGCCCAAATGAAAGGTAAGCCTAGGCCAAACGTTGGATCAGGTGAGGCGAAAACTTTGAGGGCGTATGGTGGATCTCCAATCAAGACTCTTGGATCCCGATTGATTGTGAGCTGATGGTCAGATCTGATGGTGCATGGTGGTCAATAGGCCCTGAGGAGTATTAGATTTTGCATGAGATGTTGTGAAAAATATTGGAAGATGCTGGACCTGGGACTCGAACCCAAGTCATCTCCCTCACATGTGCGCTGCTTTACCAGTTGTACTGGCAACTCATTCGTTACATACAACAACACAAAAACATAATATATGAAAATTGGTCAGCTATGTTAAAATAAATAAATAAACCCGCGAGAATTCTAAATGGATATTGGAAGGATGCCATGCATCATCCCCTTCTTCCCTCCTCCATTTTAGGTGTTAAAACCTATAGTGACAATTTGCGTTTGTAGCTATACTCCATGAAACTAAAAAAATACAGAATACGCATCGTAAATCAAATGTGAGGCCATGGATCGATTGGCCTCACCCCCCTGAGCATGACGTTACCCTTGATTTCATCAATTCCGCCTCTAGCTAGGGTTCCCCAAATTGGAAGCTCAGAACCCTAACAATGGTGGGTTCTCATATCTGCACTCAAACTCAAAATAATACATCCAAAATAGTTCTATGCATCACCATGAATCAAAATATAGAAGCAAATTGAATTAATAATGAATTAATTGAAGAAAACAGATTTGGAAAAATTAGGTATAAATCGTGACTTAGGGAGGGTGTTTCACGAAGCTGCAAGCCCTGGAATTGATTGGAATAACTTCAGAGAACATCTAGCACTGTGTTTTGATCTTTGTTTGGGGCTAAAACAGGCTGGAGATGGAAATTCGAATTTGACAATTTTAGTGTTTTTTGCAAATATTTCAGGGGTTCCCCAGGCTATGTCTATCTGTTTGATGCTTGCCAATAGCTTGTTTATATAGAGAATGATGAGGAGACACGAAACGTAATGCTTGTAACAACCATAGACAAGCATTTGAATGCCATGAATATCCATTTGTAACCTTGGCCAAAGTTAAGGGATTTTGTCCATTTTCAAATTTGAATGCACCTAGACAAAGTTGGCCTTATTGCACACAAAATATGGGGCCTCTCCATGCACCAAACTAAGCCCAAATGATAATGGCCCATATATTTTGCAATAATCTTGATTTATTTGATTTTTAATTAAATAAAATTAATACAAAATGCAAATAAAATCAAGACTATGCAAAAATGGTTTTAGGGGTCCTCTATGATATTAGGAAGATGTTTGAAGTTCAAGAATTTGAGCCATTGCCTTAAAAACTCAAATTTGCTCAATGCATATTTCTTAAAATTTCCCAAATTTTCCCAACTTGGGCAAGCCATAACTTGCTCAATTTTTATCTCATGATGATGATCTTATACTTTTCGGAAAGCCCAAGATGTCTACTTAAATCCCTATTTTGATCAATTTTTCATTTGAAGATGTTATCCAGATGTTAAAGGTCTTGGAAAAAAGTGGCTTTTATTGACTTTCTAAAATGACCTGTAATGTATGAACTTGTATCTTTTAAATGGTGCATTTCTTGAACTTGAGGGATGAATTGAAGTTGTAGGGAATTGGTTTATCTTCAAAATGAGCTTTGGTTGGAAAATTTCTGATAAATTATGAGAAAGTTATGCTTGGTCAAAGTTTGGTTGACTTTTCCTATAGAAACCCTAATTTGCCATTTTTGACTTTTGATGGGTTAGGAGCATTTCTCGAGGAATCATGATCAACCCTTGATAAAATGATGGATACCACTTCAAAATGTTGATGTTAACCAAAAATATTGAAGTTTGACTGTTCATGGGCCACAATTGACTTTTGACCTAGCACAGTTGATTTTCCAATACTTGAGCAATTGACTGAGCAAACTTATTTAGCAAGGCATGAAACTTGGCATGGATGATCTTGAGAACATATTAGGACCATGGAGAACATTTGGGATCCTTGGAGCTCAACCATCTTGATGAAAATGGAAACCCTAGTTGGGGGGGGGGGGGGTTCATTACTTTAAGAGGATAATTGTCTGGTCAATTCTTGATCAACCTTGAGCAATTGAGAATCTCTAGGAGTATGTCTTGTGTGAAAATGGGAGGTAAAATTTTAGGGTATAACAGCTTCCCCTGTTCAATCTTTTTGATCCTGAAGATTTAGGTTGGCTTGTTTGCCTTTCGTGATCTGAAGGTGGAAGATGATTGAACACTAGAGTGCCCAGAAATTTGCTCTCGTCCGAAGTGAGATTGTTGGTAAATAATATCGGGAATGGGCTTACAGATGCCATTTGGAAAATATGACATAAGACTGTCAGAGATGGGCTTAAAGATGCCATCCAAGGAGTATGACGGAGATTCGTCAGAGATGGGCTTAAAGATGCCATCTGGAACAATGTTGATTTCATGAGATATTCCTTTTGTGGGGATTCATGTTCCTGCTGTCCGAGGAGGAGTCCGCTGGGAAATATTTTTTAGGGGAATAGAGTCAAGGAGCTTCAGTTTTCCATTACTCTAATGGGGAGTCATCTCTTGGCTGAAGAGACGGAAGTGAACTGCTATCTGGTCAGGATCCAGGCTTCACAGTGACTTGCTAAGGATAATAAGGATAATATCTGGTTGTGTTCCAGGCTTCACAGCGATTTACTGGGGGAATGAGATTAAACTGTTATTTGGTCGTGCTCCAGGCTTTGCAATTTCTTAAACTGGAATAGAAATCAGAAAAATCCTAGCGTCGATTTAACTAAACCAGAGAAAGGTCTTTAATCAACTTTGACTGGAGTGGAAATCAGAAGAATCTTAGGATCGATTCAACTGAACCAGACAAAATTCTTGGAATATCTTCAACTGGAATAGGAAACAGAGAGATCTTAGTGTTGATCTGATTGAACCAGAGAAGGTCTTTAATCAACTTTGACTGGAATGGAAATCAGAAGAATCTTATGATCGATTCAACTGAACCAGACAAAAGTCTTGAAATATCTTCAACTGGAATAGGAATCAGAGAGATCTTAGTGTCGATCTGACTGAACCAGAGAAGGTCTTTAATTAACTTTGACTGGAATGGAAATAAGAATAATCTTAGGATCGATTCAACTGAACAAGACAAAAGTCTTAGAATATCTTCATCTGGAATTGGAATCAGAGAGATCTTACTGTCAATCTGACAGAACCATAGAAGGTCTTGGATTAACTTTGACTAGAATGGAAATCAGAAGAATCTTAGTATCGATTCGGCTGAACCATACAAAAGTCTTGGAATATCTTAAACTGGAATATAAATCAGAGAGATCTTAGTGTCGATCTGACTGAACTAGAGAAGGTCTTTAATTAACTTTGACTGGAATGTAAATCAGAAGAATCTTAGGGTCGATTCAACTGAACCATACAAAAGTCTTGGAACATCTTCGACTAGAATAGAAATCAGAGAGATCTTAGTGTCGATCTGACTGAACCAGAGAAGGTCTTGTGATGACATCTTTCTGAGGAATTTGCTGAAAAAGCCCTTCATCATACATAACTTTTAAGAAGACTACCAGGTCACATAAGTAGTCAACGGCGTTTGTTGATTTGATCTTTTCCTGAAAAAGGTAAAGAGTTAGTCATATGCAATGTCATGATGTATGAAATGCATTGTGATGATGTTTTCAAAATAAATGAGATTATATTGTATGCGATGTATATGCGCATGCCATGATTTATGAATATGGGATGATATTGCGATGTTTCTCAGTCTGGGAAAATAAATCCTGGACTATTGCTAGAGAGTATTGGGAAGCTGAATCCTTCATTTCCAATGGGGATGATGAATGGAGATGATTCGCTGGGGATTTCCTCTTTCTGTATGAGGATATTCTGCCGGGGGATTGACTCTGCTTGAGAATAACTCTGTGGGGGGAGGATGCTTTGTTGGAAGATTCTGCCGATGTAGAGAAATAACTCTATTAGGGAATGAACTTTCGTAGTTAGAGAAATAAACTCTACCTAGGAGGAGGTTTTATAAACTGTTTTAGATTATAAAACTCGGCTGAGGAATACTTATTTCAGCTCTCTGGAGGAACTTTACTGGAGGAAGTAATTTCTGATTGGGGAAGAAGAGATCAAAACTCTGGTTGTTTCTACTCTGTGGGGAATATAGATGTCACGGGTTCGTATGTAATGGTGACTTCTTCTCAAACCGTCTCTACCCCTGTACCATGCCGAAAAGAGTAACTGTCGGGACGTCAAATTGTTTTTTAGACTTTGCCTCATTTCTTAAAATTATTAGTAATCGTCTTTCTACTTCTTATGCAAGTATTTGTGAACAGTGATCATATTTAAATACATATGTCAAAAATAATCATTGGATGTTTTTGCAAAACAAAACAGAATAAAGAAAAACAAACCGTTTTGTACTTTCAATGATTTGTATTGATTTTTGAAGTTCGCCCATAACAGGTATTTTGTACAAAGAGACTGACGTTCTAGTAGGAGAACACCGTATTAAGAAATGAAAACTACACAAAATAGTGTACAAAGAGAAAACAACTATGTGTAATAATCTCATCGAGTTTCAATTCTGCTATTTCCCCTATGTCTTTGAGCGTCTCATCACTTTGCTACTTATCTGAAGCTGACTAGATTGATCGATACCGTTTAAGTTTGATAGTTGATACTGAAGTCTGGTCGCAAGGTGATCCAATGGGACATAGTGATACGCTTCAAATCCCTAATTTTTGCCTGGACTGCCCTTTCGGGTTTTCAGTCCACCAGGATACCCTTTTTTGCCCAAGCCGCCTTTTCAGGTTTTTGGCTTGCCGGTGTACAAATTCTTTTATATTTATCCCTAACTTTTGCCCGAACCCTTTTGGTTCGCCGGGATGCCCTTATTTTTTCCTAGGCCTGTCAACCTAGTGGGTCTTTATCTATGCGTAGTATCTTTTCACTATGTCCGCATTAACAGGGTGATGAAGGTCGTCACCATCCATGGTGGTTAGAATCATGGCTCCACCGGAAAATATGCTTTTGATCAAAAATGGCCCTTCATACGTGGGAGTCTATTTGCTTCTGGGATCACCATGTGGCAGTATGATGCGCTTGATTACCAGATCACCCACTTGATACACTTAACGTCTGACCTTTTTGTTGAAAGCCTTGATTATCCATTTTTGATACATTTGACCATGACAGACAGCAATAAGCCTTTTCTCATCAATCAAATTCAGTTGATCAAGTCGAGTCTGGATCCAATTGTCTTCGTTCAAACCTGCATCCTTCATGATCCTCAAAGAAGGGATTTGGACTTCAATAGGTAGGACAACCTTCATACCATATACCAGAGAATAAGGTGTTTCCCCTGTTGACATACGTGCTGAGGTGCGGTAACCATGAAGAGAAAATGGTAACATCTTATGCCAGTCTTTGTATGTCATCATCATCTTCTGTATGATTTTCTTAATATTCTTGTTAGCAGCCTCCACAATGCCATTCATCTTTGGCCGGTAATGGGAAGAATTATGATGTTGGATATAAAGTTCGGTGATCATTATATTGTTGAGATTTGTACCATTGTCTGTGATGATTCTCTCTGGCACACCATACCGACAAATCAGGTAATGCTTGATAAACTGGGCCACAACTTTCTTGGTAATATTAGCAAACAAGGAAGCCTTAACCCACTTCATGAAGTAATCAATAGCTACTAGGATGAAGTGATGCCCATTGGAAGAGGTAGGCCTAATCTCTCTGATCATATCAATGCCCCACATTGTAAAGGGCCAGGGAGCCGTCAAGACATCCAAGGGAACCCGAGGTACATGTACTTTATCATCATAGATCTGGAATTTGTGACAAGTTCGGGAATGCTGATAATAGTCTGATTCCATAGTGGACCAATAGTATCCTGCCCGTAGGATCTTTTTAGCCATGGTGTGTCCACTAGAGTGGGTGCCAAAGGTACCTTCGTGTAAATCTGCCATAATCCTTTCTGCTTCGCTCTTGTCTACGCACCGATGTAAAGTAGAGTCATGGTTGCGCTTGTAGAGGGTTCCATTACTGAGGAAGAACTTTACGGAGAACCTTCTCAGAAACTTCTTATCATTGACAAATTCCCCCTCAAGATACTCTTGAGCCTCAAGATACCTTTTCACTTCGTGGAACCAAGGTTTGTCTGCTACCTCTTCAGTGCCAATCTCATAGCAGTATGCTGGTTCATCTAACCTCTCAATAGTGATCCGAGGAGCTTCGTTGTCCCACTTGACCTTGAACATAAATGACATAGTAGCTAGCACGTCCGCTAACTGATTCTCTTCTCGTGAGAAATGTTCAATGGTGACCTCTTCTAAGTGTGGAAGAAATGTCAGCACATGTTCTTTGTAAGAGATGAGATTAGGGTGCTTCGTGTCCCACTCCCTTTTTTGACTTATTACCAAGGCCGAATCTCCGAAAATGCTCAAGAACTTGATCCTTAGGTCAATAGAAGCTTTGAGACCCATAATGCATGCTTCGTGCTCCGCCATGTTGTTGGTACAGTTGAAACATAATCTGGCCGTGAAAGGAGTATGACAGTGTTGTACCCCAAAATTTGCCCTCCCATATTCTTCAAAAAATTGCCAAGTCATGCTTCAAAATTCCCCAAGGGTTGCACAGTGTAAGGGCCTCATAACAGTCAAAATTAGGGTTTTGGTTCTGACAAAGAAAATGAAGTTTCCAAGGGTTCAATCAAGTCTCACATGCCTATAAATATGGTCAAGCATCCTCATACAAAGTTTCAAGACTTACAGCACAAAATTGCACAGTCAAAACCCTAATTGCACTACAGTCAACTGTAGGGGCAAAATGGTCATTTGACAGTCAAAAGTTCAAATTTTTGGTCAACATCTCATTTTGAAGCCACAAACATCATTTGATCAATGCTTGATCATGATTCTCAAAGCTTGGCTCAAACATCATCAAGATGCAAAAGTTTCCATATTTGGACAGTTGAAAAAGTCAACTGTAAATTGACCAGGGCATAACTTTCACATGGATTATCAGAAAAATTCCATCCAAAGCTCATTTTGAAGAGAAAGACATTTTCTACAACTCCTCTTCATACTTCAAGTCCAAGAAATGCTCTCACAAAAAGTTATCAATTTCAACATTATAGGTCATTTTCAAAAGTCAACAAAAAGGGACTTTAAGTCAAAGGCCATAACTTTAGATTGGTAAATAAAAATGACATGGGACAAAAGGCATTGGTTAGAGGACTCAAAGACCTTTCCAAAATGTCCAAGAACATGAGCAAAGCTTAAAAATTGAGCAAGTTATGCCTTGTGGAAGTTGGGAAATTTTTGGATATTTTGAAAAGTCAACATTGCTTCAAATGACCTAAAATTGCTAATGGGCCTCTTTTTCTTCCACAATTCACTACCCAAGGCATGTACACGACCATTTGGCACAAAGGGAAGTTCTTCATCATTTTTATTTTATTTATTTGAATTTTAATTACTAATAATTCATTTAATTAAGTAAAATATATGAAAAATATCAAAACTAGGTTTTCAAATCTTTTTATGCAAGACAATTACTCATGATTCACTAAGGATTTCGTGCCTATCAAAAGTGGAAAGAATTGGTGTAAATTGAGAGAGTTCTTCATGAAGAAATATTGAAAAAGATCCTAAAAAATCAAATCTTGAAAACCATTAAAAGCAAGGCTATGGGCTTGGATTATTGATCAAATTCGTTCTATATACAAAGGCAAACCTAACCCTAATGCTGATAACCATAAAGCTGCGCAGAAAAGCCATATGCAAACTTGAATTTTTTCAAGAAAACTCCAATACTGAAAATTGAGTTTTAGGACGATTCAAGGCCAAATATTTGTTCCATTAGCTTCCTGAGGCTTCAAGGAAAGTTTTCCAATCAAAATCAATCATCCTAACGCCCTGAATTGGTAACACGATCGCAACCTGTACAGAAAATATTTCATATTCGTGCATCTCAATTCATGCATCTTTTGCAATTTTTAACATTTGATTTATGTTCATTATTCAATTTTGAAGCTAACTGCGTGGTCTGATTTTGTTTTCATTCACCATGGAAGGATTCACCATTGTCATCATCTAGGGTTTTCTAAGTTCTAAATTGGGCGTTTTTAGCTATTGTAAAATTAGGACAGGCCAATACCATGAACGAATTCAGCGTGTTCAGACGAAAACAAATTGATCCTCGCGCCTAATTTATGAGGCCATATGGCCTATTCGCTATTCTTAGATATGGCGTATTTTGGGGGGGGGGTTAAAAACCCCCGCTAACCATCTTTTGTTTCAGGAAAAAAGAACAAGCGAGGAAGAAGACGCTTAGGTGGCCATCAGTGATTGGGTCATTCAAATTCTCGCGCGAAAAAGAAGCATTAACGTTTGTTTATTTTATTATGTTTATTGATTATATTATCTACAGATAAACAAAGCAGCATGGTTGGCAAGCGTGTACGTTGGTAATCTCCAGGACCTGGGTTTGAGCCCCAGGTCCTCACCCTTTCCATATTATTTTTCAATTAATACTCCTATGCAATTTCAATACAGGGAACACCATACAACCTTTGATCCAGCTATGCCACGCGCCCACTGAGATTGATCCGTTGGCTCTGATCAGAGGAGCACCATGATCGTTGGTCAACACACATGCATGTTAGTCAAAAGGTCAACAAAGTCAGAAGCTTAATGGGCCTAAAGTGCTAATGAAAACCTCCCAAATGGGGACAGACCCCCCTAGGTTTGCAACATCTTTTCTATTTTATTTTATTATTTTGATTCAATTATTTCTTATTTTTAATTAGTTAATTAATTTAAATATTTTCATAAAAAATATAAAAAACAATATAAAAATCATAAAGACAAAAATAAGTATTTTTTATTTAATATTTTAATATTTGTAAATAAAGCCTTTATTAATTAATTAGTTTTGATCTAGGGTTAACCTTAATATTTTTCAATAAAACTTAAAATTTGGTAGAATTAGGGTTTGTAATAATTTTTACCCTTTTTTCTTTTTTTTCACTAATAATTAAATATTATTTATTTTTATAATTAAATTTGCATGTAAATAATTAGGTTAATTTAGGTTTAACTTTAATACTTTCTTAATAAACTAAAAAAAACAATTAGAATTAGGGTTAGTATTTTAATTTCAATTAATCTCATTTAATTCTCATAAATACAAAAAACCAAAAATAATTTCTTTTTTCTTTAATTTGATTAATAATAATTTAATTTCGTTAAAAAAGGGTCCAACGCCCTCGTTTCTAATTTTAATTCAATTCGCATATGTATTTCTTTTTCTTTTAATTATTCATGTACCTCTCCCAAAGCCGTGTAATTTTAATCTCTCGCACCTTTACTTTATTTCTTTATTTTTTCTGTCAAATCGGGTCCTGGAAATTTTGGCGATGTGGACCCACGCCTTTTGTAATAGTTTAGAATTTTACCTTTCCGCAAATTTTTTAACTGTTAAATAAATGCATGCAAGAATGAATGACGAAAATAAAAACAAACGCTTAGATCACCAATGACATGACAAGATAAAATAAATGAACACGACACACAAATCACACACCACCCCTCGGGTACGCCTCACTGTTGCCTTGCCTCGAAAGGTGATCGTCGAGTAGAGGATGTCTTAGTAAGTCCTCATGATCCGGGAACCTGGCATGAGGGTAGCTTCTAAGGTGTCTTCCCATTGCTCTGGTGATCACCATGTCCCGAACCTCGAATTGACCCGAACACCTCCAATAGTGGTGCTACCTACCTCTCAATGGTGGGATGGCACTACTTTAAAGGACATTTACACAGACGAATTCCTTAGGGTAGGTAGACGACTCTAGATGCTTGCTCTAAATTTCAAAACAAAACAAAATACTTTTCACACCAACACATTTTCAAAAAGCTTTCGAAAGCAATTTTTCAAACACTCTTGAGGACTGATACAAGAGTCGAACTGAAATTTTCAAAGAAACTTTTTTAAAACCCACAATTGAAAAGCAAACAAACCAATTTTGAAAACACAATGAGCAAGTATCTAAGAGCCCATGGATAACCATGGATAGAAAGGGTGCTAACACCTTCCCTTTCTATAACCTACCTCCCGAACCGAGAGCAATCTCTATAAGGAATTTTTCTGTGCTTTTGTCCTTTCCATTTGGAGAAAATAAAAGACGGTGGCGACTCTTGCTTCCGCGACATTTCGCGAACCAGCGTTAAACAGTCAGTTCCAGATCCACCGATCACAGAACTGGCGACTCTGCTGGGGACACAAACTTAAAGTGAGGTGTACCTTAGGGATAGTTCATAACTGTGTTTTCAATTGTTTTCTTTGCTTGCTTTAAATTGTGGGTTGCTTGGGAGTTCTATAGATCCTAACCCGGATCTGGGGGATACCTTCTTAGAAAGTAGCAACAAGGCTGTGAGGGAACTGTGCGGGGTATACCGACATGGTTGAAACAGTCTGCTACGTTGATGTGGCACTTTGGTGTGTACCGGTAACCCTTGAGTTCAGTCAAGGAGAGTACGGGGCCTCCGCGTGGTGTCGTGAAGCATCGACAGACCTTAGGAACCTTAATTGAACTATCTTGGCCTCTTTAGGGTAGTGAGATAACTGACTTTGGTGCAGTCCGAGGTTGGTTGATACTCGATACTACACTCAATTGAGGGTTGCGTTCCTGGAATATTTCGGTCGCCATTTCAGTGGCTAAATCGAAACGATGAACAATGAAAGCAATCCCGTGATATTGGGACCCTTAGAACCCGGTTACTTCTAATAGGACAGGTTGAACCCACCAACTTCAAGAGGGTACTACCCAGACCCCATGCTGGCCTTAAACCCTAAGGGCTTGTCTTGTGTGCCTTGTGTGCCTTACATGTTTGTCTTTGTAAATATCTGTGGTGTGTTTAATCATAGCATCATGACATCATCCAGCATCATATGCATTGACTAACCATTTCAGGGGTTCGAATCTTCATCTTTGTTCTTGTTTTGTAGGACATGGAAACTGTTCGTAGAAAGACAATTCAAATCAGTCTTGTAAGGATCCCTCCTCAGCTTAAGGAACTTATATCCAGGATTCCCGAGAGCTCTTCATTCAGTGAAAGACATGGAAGTCTCATCAGCTTGGTCAATACCAACATTGAAGAAGATATGATAAAGGTCCTGTTCCAATTCTTTGACCCTCTGCATCACTGTTTCACCTTCTTGGATTATCAGCTGGTACCTACATTGGAGGAGTTCTCCCGGCTCCTGAAGATCCCTATCCTTGATCAACTACCCTACAACGGTACGGAAAAGGAACCCAAGCTTGAAGAGATTGCCAAAGCCTTGCACCTACAGTCATCTGACCTCAAGGGACATTGGGAAGTTAGAAGTGGTATCAAAGGGTTCTTAGCCAGGTTTCTGTTTGAAAAGGCCCATGAATGTTGGAACTCCCTTGACCTACAAGCTTTTGAAGAAGTTGTGGCCCTCCTTGTCTATGGTTTGGTGTTGTTCCCTAACCCAGATCAACTTATAGATATCAGCGTTGTCCAGATCTTTATGTCCATGAATCCTATACCTACGTTGCTGGGGGACATCCTTCACTCATGTTACACTCGAACCATGAGAAAAAGAGGTGTCCTTATGTGTTGCACTCCTCTCCTGGGAAGGTGGTTTATTTCGCACCTTCCACAATCAGTCTTGAAAAACGAGCGGGGTTTGAGATGGTCACAACGGTTGATGACTCTTACACATGTAGATATACATTGGTGCCCTAGGTCCAGAGAGGATGTCACTATCATTGATCGTTGCGGAGAGTACCCTAATGTTCCTTTATTTGGAATCAGAGGAGGTATTACTTACAACCCATGCCTGGCTTGGAGACAGTTTGGTTATGCTCGGAGGGATGGTCCTCATGACATGCTAATTCCTGACATAGTTTTTGACTTCGACAACGATACTCAAGGACTTCGCCAGAGATTTATCAGAGCCTGGAGGATGCCAAGTAGGATAGACAGTAAGACACTGGGGCACAGGAACTCCATCTCGTTGGAACCTTATCTCAAGTGGGTACGCACCCGCTCCCAGAAGTTAGTGATGCCTTATCCTCATATGCTCCCAGTAATCAAAGAACCTGTCTTGGAAGGGGAAGTGTCCTACACCATTCAGCACCCTGATATGCCCATATCTTGGGAAGAGATGCAGAAGAGTTGGATCCAGCTTAAGGAAGAACGGAATTCTCTTGAGACTAGTCTACATGCTAGTGAAAAGAAGGTCTTGGAGCTCACCCGCCTGTTGCATGAGGAGAGGAATCTCAACACTTACATAGCTCCAAAGAGGATGCGTAGTGTATTTTGGGATTGATTTGCTTTTGTATTATTTTGCCCATGAGGTTTTGATGTACTGAACAATTATTTCCTTAATGATAACGTGTGTTCCTTTTTGTCTACAACAAATTTGAACTTTCGAACCCTTGAATGCATTGCATAAACACATATCATTCATCATGTGCATAGCAGGTTTTCCTCTTTTCAGGTTGCTTACAGTTCTTCGCTGTTTATTTCAGCATCATGAATCCTGACTCGTCATCAACTGAGATGTCCATCAAGGCTCTTCAGGCGCAGAATGCGCAATTCCAGGAATTAATCATGGGTTTGGCTCAGGGCCAAGAAGATTTGAAGGCTCTGCTCCTGAAGAAGGAAAAGAAGAAGAGAAGAACTGTTCTGTTCAACTCGGGCCGAAGGTTTGGCAATACTCTGCAAAATGAAGAGGCTGGTTCTTCCATTGGCAAGAGTACTCCTCAAGCGGAAAAAGGTCCAAGTCCGGTAGTCTCCGACAACGAGACTGATTTTGACGAAGAGCAATACCCTCCTGCAGAAGACAGATACAAACAGTTGGAAGACAGGTTGAATGCTATGGAGATACAACAAGTACCTGGGCTGGATTTTGGAGATTTGGATTTGTCTACTGGTGTGATCATTCCTCGTAAGTTCAAAGCACCATCTTTCACTAAGTATGACGGGGCGTCTTGTCCCAAGCTACACCTCAGGTCGTATGTGCGGAAGATTCAACCGTACTCAGTGGATAAGAATTTGTGGATCCACTTCTTCCAGGAGAGTCTTTCAGGGACTCATCTCGAATGGTTCTATCAGCTGGATGGGACCAAGGTTCGTAACTGGGAGGAGTTGGCTACTGCTTTCTATAAGCAGTATCAGTATAATGCCGACCTTGCCCCTACACGTACCCAACTCCAGGGTATGTCGTTAGGTTCAAGTGAAGGTTTTAAAGAGTACGCTCAGAAGTGGAGGGATCTGGCTGGCAGGGTGCAGCCTCCGTTGACTGATCGGGAGTTGGTAGACATGTTCTTGGGGACCCTATCTGGGCCATTTTTCAACCATCTTATCGGTAACTCGTCTGCAGGGTTTACTGATCTTATTCTGACTGGAGAAAGAATTGAGGCTGGGTTGAAGTCTGGTAAGATTCCGAAGGGTGCATCGTCTAGTTCTGAGAAGAAACCCTTCAAGAAGGAGGCCAGTGACGTATATGGCTCTAGAAGACAAGAGAAATCTGAGCGCCGCCAATCTGTCAGTACGGTAATGATTGCTAAGCCTGCTGCCGCTCCTCGGCCAACCAATCCTCAAAGGACTGAAAGACCCCGGAGAGAGTTTACCCATTTGAGCATGACCTTATCGCAGATCTTGCCACAGTTGCTATCCACCAATCTAGTGACTTTCAGAGAGGCACCCAAAGCTGTGAACACTGCCTCCCCCAAGTACAACCCAAATGCTCGTTGTGCTTACCATTCTGATAGCCCGGGGCATTCCACTGATGACTGTTGGGCATTAAGGAGTAAGGTGCAAGACCTTATTGACGCGAAAGAGATACAGTTCGAAGCGCCTGAGAGGCCGAATGTGGTGACTGCTCCTATGCCTCAGCATGGGGTAAATGCTGTTGAGGAAGAGGTGTACGCTGTTTCTGTGGATGATCTAGCCACTCCCTTAATAACTGTCAAGAAGAACCTACTGCTGGCCGGTTTATTTCCGGGTTGCAGTGAGGGTTGCATGTTCTGTGTTGTTTCCCTATCTGGTTCTCCCTTGCTGAAGTTAGGCATCCAAAGCCTGATGGACAGTAAGGAGATTCTGTTCAAGAAGTCTGTTGTTCGGTTGGTTCCGGTAGAAGAAGTTTTTGTGGTTACTATCTTCAATAATCCAATCAAGGCTCTCCCGAAGAAGCCTGTCCAAATCATGACTGTTGCACCTGTGGTTATTACTGTTCCGGGGCCTCTCCCCTACGTATCTGATAAAGCTGTCCCCTGGCATTATGGGGCAGACGTATATGTGAATGGAATCAAACAAGAATTCAACACTGGTGCCAGTATCTGCGATATCACTGGCCCAGCCAAGGTTACCCGCAGTGGCAGGCTCTTCTCGCCTGACATTGCACCGCCCGCTACTCGAAGACCCCTCCTTATAACACCTACAAGTGTACCTGTTCCTGTTACTGACCAAGTTGTTTCCCCTGCTGCCGAGTCATCCAATGCTCGGGGCAAAGGAATTGAAGATGAGCCTGCCCGGATGGAGGCACCGATACCTATAAATGCTGAGGCCTCCCAACAAGAGATGGAGGAAATTCTAAAAATAATAAAGAAGAGTGACTTCAATGTTGTGGAACAGCTGGGGCATACGCCCTCCAAAATCTCCATGCTCTCCTTATTGCTGTGCTCCGAGGCCCATGCTAAGGCCTTAATCTCATTTCTCAAGACGGCCCATGTGCCACAGGAGACATGTGCAGTTCAGTTCACTGACTGCGTAGCAAATCTGACAGCAGACAATGGCTTGGGTTTCTCAACCTGACTGCGAAGGGAAGAGACCACAATGATGCCCTGCATGTCTCTATCGAATGCAGGGGCACTACTCTGGCACATGTATTGGTGGATACTGGTTCTTCCTTGAATGTTCTACCAAAGAAGGCTTTAGACCGTTTGGATTGTGAAGGCCTGGAATTAAAACCCAGCAATATCATCGTCAGGGCCTTTGACGGTTCAAAAAGGATGGTTTATGGAGAGGTTGACATTCCTATTCGTGTGGGCTCTCAGGTGTTTGACTATACTTTTTACGTGATGGATATCCGTCCATCTTACTCTTGTCTATTGGGTCGACCTTGGATCCATAAAGCTGGGGCAGTGACCTCTACCTTGCACCAGAAGCTGAAGTACCCCGTCAGGGGGAAGATCGTCACTGTGCAAGGAGAGGAGGAGTATATGGTGAG
The DNA here is from genome assembly GCA_948472305.1 of Vicia faba. NCBI lineage: Eukaryota > Viridiplantae > Streptophyta > Magnoliopsida > Fabales > Fabaceae > Vicia > Vicia faba. Next base: position 1,103,373,469 of record OX451736.1, read on the forward strand.
CCACTTGAATTCCTTCAGGTATATTGAGATGGACGGGGAGTTTATTGAAACCCCCTTTCAGCATTTCGAGGAGGTGCTTCCAATTTCAGCAGCAGCAGAAACAGCGGTCGAAGAGGATGTTCCCTTGAAGATGGCTTCCCTAAAGGATGCCCGGGCTGTGGTTCAAAAAGGTGAATGCGCTAACTGGGGCAGGCTTCCCGACTTTACACAGAAAACTGACAAATTTGGACTGGGTTTTACTGCAGAGGGACAGAAAGCTATGCGGAAGGCGAAGACCAGAAGACCTCCTGTGCTCATTACAAATCCAGGAGTGAATGCTGTTGGGGAGGATAATGAAGTGGATGAAGCAGAATTCAATAGCTGGATCTACCCAACGACTGAAGGCGGATTGACCAATTGGATTGTCAAAGACCATACTCCTGTTACTTTTGTTACGCAGTAATAAACTCCTTTGTTTCGTTATTTGTAATAAACAATAAATTGAACTCTATGGCCCGGTGTCTTACCCGAGGCACCGTGGTTTCATTTGTGAGGGCATATAAATTGTCATTTCATATATCATAAATGAAAATCTTGGACGTTTTCTCGCATTTCAAATCTTACGCTCCTTTTCTGTCTTTCCTTCCTTTATACATATTTCAAAACAGCTGTATTTACACACACTCACTCATACAGGTTTCAATCCACTCTGGATCTCGCTGGTAACGACTCTGCTACTGCCAATTATGACTTCGAAAATCCGATCAACTTAGCCGAAGACGAAGGTGAAGATGATTGCGAAGTGCCTGGCGAGCTTGCAAGACTGTTACTTCAGGAAGAGAGGGAAATTCAACCACATGAAGAGCCGGTGGAAATAATAAACTTGGGTACTGAGGCAGACAGGAAAGAGGTAAAGATTGGTGCCAACCTAGAGCTCAGCGTGAAACAACGGTTGACTAAGATGCTACATGATTACATGGAGATATTTGCCTGGTCCTACGAAGACATGCCTGGGTTGGATACCGATATTGTGGTCCATCACTTGCCTACTAAGGAAGACTGCCCTCCGGTTAAGCAAAAGGTCCGCCGTATGCATCCAGAGATGTCTGAGAAGATTAAAGCCGAGGTTATGAAACAGTTTGATGCTGGGTTTCTCGCAGTGACTTCTTATCCTCAGTGGGTTGCTAATGTGGTGCCGGTACCAAAGAAAGACGGAAAGGTCAGAATGTGTGTCGACTACAGGGATCTGAAAAGGGCCAGCCCCAAGGATGACTTCCCTCTACCTCACATTGATGTCCTTGTTGACAATACAGCTCAGCACAAAGTGTTCTCTTTCATGGATGGCTTTTCAGGTTACAATCAGATCAAGATGGCACCTGAAGACATGGAAAAAACTACATTTGTTACTCAGTGGGGCACCTTCTGCTACAAGGTCATGCCTTTTGGACTAAAGAACGCTGGGGCAACCTACCAACGTGCCATGGTTGCTTTATTTCATGACATGATCCATCATGAGATAGAGGTGTATGTTGACGACATGATCTCAAGGTCCCAGACTGAGGAAGAGTACCTAGATCATCTGCAGAAATTGTTTGACCGGTTGAAACTATACAAGCTGAGGTTAAACCCGAACAAGTGCACCTTCGGGGTAAGATCTGGAAAGTTGCTAGGCTTCGTTGTAAGTGATAAGGGTATTCAAGTGGACCCTGCCAAAGTCAAGGCTATTCAAGAGATGCCAGTTCCTAAGACAGAGAAGGAAGTCAGAGGTTTTTTAGGACGCCTGAATTACATTGCTCGCTTCATCTCACACCTGACTGCTACCTGTGAACCAATCTTCAAGCTGCTGAAGAAAGATCAGGTAGTACGTTGGAATGATGAATGTCAGGCTGCTTTTGACAGAATCAAAGAGTATCTCCAAGAGCCACCCATCCTTATGCCACCGGTTGAAGGGAGACCTCTGATACTATACCTGACAGTGCTTGACAACTCAATGGGGTGTGTGCTGGGGCAGCATAACGAGTCTGGCCGAAAAGAGCATGCCATTTATTACCTTAGCAAAAAGTTTACCGACTGTGAGACCCGATACTCACTGCTTGAGAAAACTTGTTGCGCTTTGGTATGGGCTGCTCGCCGGCTGAGACAGTATATGCTGACTCACACTACCTTGTTGATCTCAAAGATGGATCCTATAAAGTACATATTCGAAAAGCCTGCTCTGTCCGGGAGAATTGCAAGATGGCAAATGATCTTGACGGAATATGACATTCAGTACACGACCCAGAAAGCCATCAAGGGAAGTGTATTGGCAGACCACTTGGCACATCAGGCCGTAGATGACTATCAGTCAATGAACTTCGAGTTTCCAGATGAAAGCATAATGATAGTAACTGATTGTGAAGTACCTGGACCGGATGAAGGACCTGAGGAAGGATCCCGATGGTCTATGCACTTTGATGGGGCCTCTAATGCTTTGGGAAACGGTATCGGCGCTGTAATCATATCACCGCAAGACACTCATACTCCGCTCACTGCCCGACTATGCTTCAACTGTACCAACAACATGGCAGAGTATGAGGCGTGCATCATGGGTCTTCAAGCTGTGATCGACCTAAGGATCAAGTTTCTGAGTGTCTTCGGATATTCCGTTCTCGTGATCAATCAGATCAAAGGAGAGTGGGATACGAAACATCCGAACCTTATTCCTTACAGAGAATGTGTGTTGACCTTGATCCCCCACTTCACGAAGATAACCTTTGAACACTTTCCAAGAGAGGAGAATCAGCTGGCGGACGCGTTAGCTACAATGTCTTCTATGTTCAAGGTCAAATGGGATAATGAGGCTCCCCGAATCATCATCTGGAAACTGGACGAACCGGCATACTGTTGTGATCTCGAGACTGAGAAACCTTGGTACCTTGAGGTGAAGAGATATTTGGAAGCTCAGGAATACCCTGAAGGTGCCTCAGTCAATGATAAGAAGTTCCTGAGAAGGTTCGCGGCAAAGTTCTTCCTTAGCAACGACATCTTGTACAAGCGAAACCATGATTCAACCTTACTGCATTGTGTGGATAAGACTGAAGCAGAAAGGATCATGGAAGAGCTACATGAAGGGACCTTTGGTACACATTCCAGTGGACATACAATGGGAAAGAAGATCCTTCGGGCAGGGTATTACTGGTCCACAATGGAAGCTGACTGTTACCAACATTCCACGACATGCCATAAGTGCCAGATTTATGCAGACAAAGTGCATGTTCCTCCAGTTCCTCTGAATGTTCTGACTGCGCCTTGGCCGTTTGCAATGTGGGGCATAGACATGATTGGTGAGATTAAACCTACGGCATCTAATGGGCATCGCTTCATCCTGGTAGCGATTGATTATTTTACAAAGTGGGTTAAAGCAGCTTCATACGCTACGGTAACCAAGACTGTTGTGGCACGGTTCATCCGGCATAATCTGATCTGCTGGTACGGCGTCCCAGAGAGGATCATTACAGACAACGGTACCAATCTGAATAATAAGATGATCACTGAGCTCTGCGAGCAGTTCAAAATACAGCACCACAATTCTTCTCCTTACAGACCGAAGATGAATGGGGCTGTAGAAGCAGCAAATAAAAATATCAAGAAAATCGTGCAGAAGATGACAGTGACTTATAAAGATTGGCACGAGATGTTATCGTTCGCTCTACATGGGTACCGTACCTCAGCTAGGACGTCAACCGGGGCAACTCCTTTCTCTTTGGTTTATGGTATGGAAGCAGTCTTACCGATCAAAGTACAAATACCCTCTCTCCGGATAATGAAGGATGCAGATCTGAGTGAAGATGATTGGATCCAGACACGACTTGATCAACTAAACCTCATTTATGAAAAGAGACTTGCTGCTATCTGTCATGGTCAAACGTATCAGAAACGGATGATCAGGGCATTTAACAAAAAGGTCAGACCACGGGAATATCAAGTCGGGGATCTCGTAATCAAACGAATCATCCTTCCTCATAGTGATCCAAGGGGCAAATGGACCCCTACGTACGAAGGGCCATTTGTGGTTAAGCATGTGTTCTCAGGAGGAGCCATGATTTTAACCAATATGGATGGTGACGACCTTCCTCACCCCGCCAATGCAGACATAGTAAAAAGATACTACGCATGAAAAAAGACCCGCTAGGCTGACATGCCTAGGCAAAAATTAGGGCTTCCCGGCGAACCAAAAGGGTTCGGGAAAAATGAAGGGATGAAATGAAAAAATTTGTACACCCGGCAAGTCGAAAACCTGAAAAGGCGGTTTGGGCAAAAATGGGTATCCCGGTGGACTGAAAACCCGAAAGGGCGGTCCAGGCAAAAGTTAGGGATAAAAGCGTAATACTATGTCTCATGGGATCACTTTGCATCCAGAATCCGGTATCGGCATCAAGCTCAGACGGCATTGATCAATCAGCTTCATCTTCAACCAAGGTCATCAAGTGATGAGACGCTCGGAGTTATAAAGGCAATAGCAGAGTGGAAACCCAGTGGGATCGTTCATTTCACACAGCTGTTTTATTTTCTCTTGTACAAAATTTGTATAAACTCTTTTGTTCGGCGGCGTTCTCTTACTAGGACGTCAGCCTCTTGTACACAAAACGCCTACTTACAGGCCATTAAAAATCAATACAAATATACTTTTCAGTTAAAAGTGCCAATTGTTTTTCCTTTTTTCTGTTTTGTTTTGCGAAGAACGTCCAAGGTTCAATTTGTGATATATGCATTGACAATAATTTGCTAACTCATAAATATTTGCATACGAAACAAATGATTAATTACAGGTAACATTAGAAACAGGGGCAATAAGGAGTTGACTAAGCAATCTAATTGTTCCGTCCACCAAGGTACCAAGGTAGGTTCAACTAAAGAACATAACTAGATACCTTAATTCCCCAGAGAGTGAGCCAACAAGCAGTATATTCTCCTCAAGAAGTCATACAATCAAATCTTAAAGAAGTTGGGTATCCTCCCGCAGAGCTCAACATTCCCCAGCAGCATACACATATTCTTAAACAAGCATCCCCGACAATCTTGATCTAAGATTGTTCCCCGGCGGTATATCAAACATTCAGTGGAAGTTACTTCCAATACAGTTCAAAACTTCCCCAAGAGAGTCCAATCCAGTTTCCCCAGGAAAGTTGGATTTCACCTCCCCAAGCAGTAAGCTTATCCCCAGTAGATTCTGGAAGCTTATCCCCGCAGAGCACGAACGCGTCGTCCGACTTTATTCAAAGAGTTATTTCCCTACCAGGATATAACTGGGTTATCCTCATCCAAAAGCCACGGAAAGAGCGTCCTCGATGGAGTCTTCTTATCCCCAGCGAAGTCTATCAACACTTCCAACACAACAAGGGTATCCCCAGCAAGTTATTATCAACATTCTAGCAAAGTATCTCTCTCCCCACAGAGTATTGCTCCCCAGCAAAGTCGCTAGAGTATTTTTCTCCCCGCAGAATCTTCCATTCGCCAAGTTTATTCCCCAACGGAGTTATCTTCTCCTACCGGTATTCTTGCAACTATCATCCCCAGCGGAAGCAAAATCTATTCTTCGACATCAGCCCAGGAGTGACTTCCCGGCACCCGTCAAGGATTTATTTTCCTAAGACGAAAAAAATACATTCATAAACATCGCACTTCCATACATCATTATAGCATACATAGACGCATCATATCTTACAAATCTCATTTATGTTGAGAACATCATTGCTTGATCCATATCATGCATCGCATATGACTGACCTTTACCTTTCAGGAAAGATTCAGTTAAATTCTCAATCATATTTCAAGACCTAGACCGGTTCAGTTAAATCGACTCCAAAGATTTCTTATCCAGTCAAAGGCCTTCTCTGGTCCAGTTAAATCGACCCCAAACAGATTTTTCTGATAAAAACCTAGTTGAAGACATTCCAAGACCTAGACCGGTTCAGTTAATCGACCCTAAGATTCTCTGTTTCTTATCCAGTCCAAGGCCTTCTCTAGTCTAGTTAAATCGACCCCAAACAGATTTTCCTGATAAAGACTCAGTAGAAGTTATCCAAGGTTCTCTCAATGTTTGCTGTTGAGGTGGTAATCGCCTATGGTTCTCTCCCCGATACTGCGGAGGTGGTAATCCCAGATTTCGCTCAACGATTGCTGTTGAAGTTGAAGTTATCCAAGGTTCTCTCAATGTTTGCTGTTGAGGTCGTAATCGCCTATGGTTCTCTCCCCGATACTGCGGAGGTGGTAATCCCAGATTTCGCTCAACGATTGCTGTTGAAGTTGAAGTTATCCAAGGTTCTCTCAATGTTTGCTGTTGAGGTGGTAATCTCCTATGGTTCTCTCCCCGATACTGCGGAGGTGGTAATCCCAGATTTCGCTCAACGATTGCTGTTGAAGTTGAAGTTATCCAAGGTTCTCTCAATGTTTGCTGTTGAGGTGGTAATCGCCTATGGTTCTCTCCCCGATACTGCGGAGGTGGTAATCCCAGATTTCGCTCAACGATTGCTGTTGAAGTTGAAGTTATCTAAGGTTCTCTCAATGTTTGCTGTTGAGGTGGTAATCGCCTATGGTTCTCTCCCCGATACTGCGGAGGTGGTAATCCCAGATTTCGCTCAACGATTGCTGTTGAAGTTGAAGTTATCCAAGGTTCTCTCAATGTTCGTTGTTGAGGTGGTAATCGCCTATGGTCCTCTCCCCGATACTGCGGAGGTGGTAATCCCAAGATTTTCTCAACGATTGCTGTTGAGAATAAAGTCATCCAAGGTTCTCTCACCGTTCCTGTTGAGGTAGTAACCATCCCTGGTTCATTCATCACCATTTGAAGCTCCAGATCCAGCTCCTGTAACCAGTCAGGACACATCTACACAAAGAATTTGAAGACCAGCCCCCGAAACAGGTCAGGTATTCATTTTTCTTTTTTGCAGGTATGCAAGTTCTCGCTAAAGAAGCTCTTACACGATCAACATCCAGATGGCATCTATAAGCCTATCCGCCATCCATCATCTCTTAGCATGGCATCTATAAGCCCATCATCCTATCCATCAATCTCCAAATGGCATCTATAAGCCCATTCCCATCATCATACTGCTACTATGTGAGCACAAATTTCTGGGCACTCTAGTGTTCAATCATCTTCCACCTTCGGATTACGAAAGGCACGTCAGCCAATCTGCATCCTCAGGTCTAAGAATATTGAACAGGGGCAACTGTTGTACCCCAAAATTTGCCCTCCCATATTCTTCAAAAAATTACCAAGTCATGCTTCAAAATTCCCCAAGGGTTGCACAGTGTAAGGGCCTCCTAACAGTCAAAATTAGGGTTTTGGTTCTGACAAAGAAAATGAAGTTTCCAAGGGTTCAATCAAGTCTCACATGCCTATAAATATGGTCAAGCATCCTCATACAAAGTTTCAAGACTTACAGTACAAAATTGCACAGTCAAAACCCTAATTGCACTACAGTCAACTGTAGGGGCAAAATGGTCATTTGACAGTCAAAAGTTCAAATTTTTGGTCAACATATCATTTTGAAGCCACAAACATCATTTGATCAATGCTTGATCATGATTCTCAAAGCTTGGCTCAAAAATCATCAAGATGCAAAAGTTTCCATATTTGGACAGTTGAAAGAGTCAACTGTAAATTGACTAGGGCATAACTTTCACATGGATTATCAGAAAATTCCATCCAAAGCTCATTTTGAAGAGAAAGACATTTCCTACAACTCCTCTTCATACTTCAAGTCCAAGAAATGCTCTCACAAAAAGTTATCAATTTCAACATTATAGGTCATTTTCAAAAGTCAACAAAAAGGGACTTTAAGTCAAAGGCCATAACTTTAGATTGGTAAATCAAAATGACATGGGACCAAAGGAATTGGTTAGAGGACTCAAAGACCTTTCCAAAATGTCCAGGAACATGAGCAAAGCTTAAAAATTGAGCAAGTTATGCCTTGTGGAAGTTTGGAAATGTTTGGATATTTTGAAAAGTCAACATTGCTTCAAATGACCTAAAATTGCTAATGGGCCTCTTTTTCTTCCACAATTCACTACCCAAGGCATGTACACGATCATTTGGCCCAAAGGGAAGTTCTTCATCATTTTTATTTTATTTATTTGAATTTTAATTACTAATAATTCATTTAATTAAGTAAAATATATGAAAAATATCAAAACTAGGTTTTCAAATCTTTTTATGCAAGACAATTACTCATGATTCACTAAGGATTTCGTGCCTATCAAAAGTGGAAAGAATTGGTGTAAATTGAGAGAGTTCTTCATGAAGAAATATTGAAAAAGATCCTAAAAAATCAAATCTTGAAAACCATTAAAAGCAAGGCTATGGGCTTGGATTATTGATCAAATTCGTTCTATATACAAAGGCAAACCTAACCCTAATGCTGATAACCATAAAGCTGCGCAGAAAAGCCATATGCAAACTTGAATTTTTTCAAGAAAACTCCAATACTGAAAATTGAGTTTTAGGACGATTCAAGGCCAAATATTTGTTCCATTAGCTTCCTGAGGCTTCAAGGAAAGTTTTCCAATCAAAATCAATCATCCTAACGCCCTGAATTGGTAACACGATCGCAACCTGTACAGAAAATATTTCATATTCGTGCATCTCAATTCATGCATCTTTTGCAATTTTTAACATTTGATTTATGTTCATTATTCAATTCTGAAGCTAACTGCGTGGTCTGATTTTGTTTTCATGCACCATGGAAGGATTCACCATTGTTATCATCTAGGGTTTTCTAAGTTCTAAATTGGGCGTTTTTAGCTATTGTAAAATTAGGACAGGCCAATACCATGAACGAATTCAGCGTGTTCAGACGAAAACAAATTGATCCCCGCGCCTAATTTATGAGGCCATATGGCCTATTCGCTATTCTTAGATATGGCGTATTTTGGGGGGGGGGGGGGGGGGGGTTAAAAACCCCCGCTAACCATCTTTTGTTTCAGGAAAAAAGAACAAGCGAGGAAGAAGACGCTTAGGTGGCCATCAGTGATTGGGTCATTCAAATTCTCGCGCGAAAAAGAAGCATTAACGTTTGTTTATTTTATTATGTTTATTGATTATATTATCTACAGATAAACAAAGCAGCATGGTTGGCAAGCGTGTACGTTGGTAATCTCCAGGACCTGGGTTCGAGCCCCAGGTCCTCACCCTTTCCATATTATTTTTCAATTAATACTCCTATGCAATTTCAATACAGGGAACACCATACAACCTTTGATCCAGCTATGCCACGCGCCCACTGAGATTGATCCGTTGGCTCTGATCAGAGGAGCACCATGATCGTTGGTCAACACACATGCATGTTAGTCAAAAGGTCAACAAAGTCAGAAGCTTAATGGGCCTAAAGTGCTAATGAAAACCTCCCAAATGGGGACAGACCCCCCTAGGTTTGCAACATCTTTTCTATTTTATTTTATTATTTTGATTCAATTATTTCTTATTTTTAATTAGTTAATTAATTTAAATATTTTCATAAAAAATATAAAAAACAATATAAAAATCATAAAGACAAAAATAAGTATTTTTTATTTAATATTTTAATATTTTGTAAATAAAGCCTTTATTAATTAATTAGTTTTAATCTAGGGTTAACCTTAATATTTTTCAATAAAACTTAAAATTTGGTAGAATTAGGGTTTGTAATAATTTTTACCCTTTTTTCTTTTTTTTCACTAATAATTAAATATTATTTATTTTTATAATTAAATTTGCATGTAAATAATTAGGTTAATTTAGGTTTAACTTTAATACTTTCTTAATAAACTAAAAAAAAACAATTAGAATTAGGGTTAGTATTTTAATTTCAATTAATCTCATTTAATTCTCATAAATACAAAAAACCAAAAATAATTTCTTTTTTCTTTAATTTGATTAATAATAATTTAATTTCGTTAAAAAAGGGTCCAACGCCCTCGTTTCTAATTTTAATTCAATTCGCATATGTATTTCTTTTTCTTTTAATTATTCATGTACCTCTCCCAAAGCCGTGTAATTTTAATCTCTCGCACCTTTACTTTATTTCTTTATTTTTTCTGTCAAATCGGGTCCTGGAAATTTTGGCGATGTGGACCCGCGCCTTTTGTAATAGTTTAGAATTTTACCTTTCCGCAAATTTTTTAACTGTTAAATAAATGCATGCAAGAATGAATGACGAAAATAAAAACAAACGCTTAGATCACCAATGACATGACAAGATAAAATAAATGAACACGACACACAAATCACACACCACCCCTCGGGTACGCCTCACTGTTGCCTTGCCTCGAAAGGTGATCGTCGAGTAGAGGATGTCTTAGTAAGTCCTCATGATCCGGGAACCTGGCATGAGGGTAGCTTCTAAGGTGTCTTCCCATTGCTCTGGTGATCACCATGTCCCGAACCTCGAATTGACCCGAACACCTCCAATAGTGGTGCTACCTACCTCTCAATGGTGGGATGGCACTACTTTAAAGGACATTTACACAGACGAATTCCTTAGGGTAGGTAGACGACTCTAGATGCTTGCTCTAAATTTCAAAACAAAACAAAATACTTTTCACACCAACACATTTTCAAAAAGCTTTCGAAAGCAATTTTTCAAACACTCTTGAGGACTGATACAAGAGTCGAACTGAAATTTTCAAAGAAACTTTTTTAAAACCCACAATTGAAAAGCAAACAAACCAATTTTGAAAACACAATGAGCAAGTATCTAAGAGCCCATGGATAACCATGGATAGAAAGGGTGCTAACACCTTCCCTTTCTATAACCTACCTCCCGAACCGAGAGCAATCTCTATAAGGAATTTTTATGTGCTTTTGTCCTTTCCATTTGGAGAAAATAAAAGACGATGGCGACTCTTGCTTCCGCGACATTTCGCGAACCAGCGTTAAACAGTCAGTTCCAGATCCACCGATCACAGACAGCCTTCAGGAGATATGATTACAACACAGATGCCATTACCGAGTGCGTTGGAGGCTCCATCAAAAACCATAGTCCACCGGGATCCTTCCTCGAGTCCTTCATCCGGTCCAGGTTCTTCATAGTCAGTGACTAACATAATGTTCTCATCCGGGAATTCAAAGTTTATGGATTGATAGTCATCCACAGCCTAACGAGCCAAATGATCAGCTAGTACACTTCCCTTGATTGCTTTCTGGGTCGTGTATTGGATATCGTATTCATTCAAGATCATTTGCCATCTTGCTATTCTTCCGGAGAGAGTTGGCTTCTCGAAGATGTACTTGATCGGATCCATCTTATATATCAACAAGGTAATGTGGGTTAACATATACTATTTCAGTCAGCGAGTAGCCCATGCCAAAGCGCAACAAGTTTTCTCGAGCAGTGAGTATCTTGTTTCACAGTCGGTAAACTTTTTGCTAAGGTAGTATATCGCATGCTCTTTTCGACCGGACTCATCATGCTGCCTCAACACCCCCCCCCCCCCATTGAATTATCTAACACTATTAAGTACATTATCAAAGGTCTTCCTTCAATCAGAGGCATCAAAATTCGAGACTCTTGAAGGAATTCTTTGATTCTTTTAAAGACAGACTGGCATTCGTCATTCCACTTTACCGCTTGATCTTTCTTCAAGAGTTTGAAGATTGTCTCACAAGTAGCAGTTAAATGGGAAATGAATCTGGCAATGTAATTTAGGCATCCCAGGAAACCTCTAACTTCCTTCTCAGTGCATGGATCCGACATCTCTTGTATAGCCTTCACTTTTGCAGGGTCTACCTGAATGCCCTTGTCACTGACAATGAAACCTAGCAGTTTACCAGACCTTACCCCGAAAGTGCACTTGTTCGGATTTAACCTCAGCTTGTACATCTTCAACCTATCAAACAACTTTTATAGATGATCAAGGTGTTCTTACTCAGTTTAATACCTAGCTATCATGTCATCAACATAGATCTTTATCTCATGGTGAATCATGTCATGGAACAAAGCTACCATGGCTCGCTGATAGGTCGCCCCGGTGTTCTTCAACCCAAACAACATCACTTTGTAGCAGAAAGTGCCCCATTGTGTGATGAAGGTTGTCTTCTCCATGTATTCAGGTGCCATCTTGATCTGATTGTAACCAGAGAACTCGTCCATGAAGGAAAAGATTTTATGTTGCGCGGTGTTGTCAACAAGAACGTCAATATGGGGAAGCGGAAAGTCATCCTTGGGGCTTTCCTTGTTCAAATCTTTGTAGTCCACACACATATGTAACTTGCCGTCTTTTTTAAGCACCGAGACCACGTTAGCAACCCATTAGGGATAAGAAGTGACAGCCAGGAACCCAGCGTTGAACTGTTTCATAACCTCTTCTATAATCTTCTCTAACATTTCTGGGCGTATACGACGGACCTTCTGCTTTACCGGAGGGAAATCTTCTTTAATTGGAAGACGATGAACCACAATATTCGTGTCTAGTCCAGGCATGTCTTCATACGACCAGACAAAGATCTCGACATAATCATGAAACATCTGTATAAACCGCTGTTTGACACGAAGCTCAAAATTTGCACATATCTTGACCTCTTTTCTGTTCTCTTCTGTGCCCAAATTTACTGTCTTAACTGGCTCTTCATGAGGTTGTGTAGCCCTTTCTTCTTGCTGTAACAGTCTGACAAGTTTTCCAGGTACCTCACAATCTTCCTCACCTTCGTCCTTGGCTTGGTTGATCGTATTTTCAAAGTCATAACCGGCAATAGCAGAACTGTTATCAATGGGATCCAGAGTGGATATGGATCTGCAGTTTGATACGTGGGTATGTGTAAGAGCATAGCTGTATGGACAAAGTAAAATCAGAAAAGAAAAAACAGAGAGCGCAAAATTTGTATGCATAAACTTCTAATGCTTTATTAATGTCATATGAAATTGAAAATGATATCCCTCACAAATGAAACCATTATGCTCCGGGTAAGACACATGGCCATAAAGTTTATAATGTTTATTACATATCCAAAAACAATAAAGATAATTACTTTTAAACATAAGTAATCGGTACAAAGTCTCTTTTCGTCCAGTTACTGGGTCCACCATTGGTAGTAGGGAAGATCCAATTATCCACCTCATACTCATTGTCAACATCTTCTATGGCGGAGACAACATCAATAGCATTTATTTTTGAGCCGTGCTTAGGCACGGGGGTAGTTATGACGTTGGGGGTCTCAGGGGGATCGAATTCAATCTCCTTTTCCTTGATCAGATCCTTCACCTTATTCTTCAAAGCCCAGCAGTCGTTCGTGTCATTCCCTGGAGTCTCAGAGTGGTAGGCGCATCGAGCATTTGGATTATAGCGGGGAGAGGAAGTATTAGGATTCTTTGGAGCTTCCCTCAGAATTATCGGATTGGACTTTAATAACTGTGGAAAAACTTGAGACAAATTCATATTTATCCGGGTAAACTGTCTTGCTGGTCTTTTCGCTCTAGGTTGATTATTCCTTTGTTGAGTAGGTGCAGGTTTAGAGATCATGACAGCCCTTACCGCCAAACGGTGTTCAGTTTTGTCCCGATTCCTTTGATTATAAACAACACTGACCTCTTTTCCCCAGAAAATGACTTCCTTGCTGCACTGGAGGACACATCCTTCTGGATCTTACCACTCCTAATTCCAGCTTCCACTCTTTCTCCTGTCAGAATCAATTCAGTAAAACCGACTGAGAAGCTTCCAATCAGATGATTGAAAAATGGACCAGACAGGGTACATAGAAACATATCCACTAGCTCTCTATCAGATAGGGGGGGGGGTGGACTCTTCCTGCTAAGTCCCTCCACTTATGAGCATAGTATTTAAAGCCCTCACTAGAACCCGTAGACATATTTTGGAGGTGTGTACCGGTGGGAGCAAGGTCTGCATTGCTTGTAGAAAGCAGCAGCCAGGTCTTCCCAATTACGGATGTTGGCCCCTTCCAACTGGTAGAACCATTCTAGTTGAGTTTCGGATAGGCTATCCTGAAATAAGTGGGCCCATAAGTCCTTGTTAGCAGTGTGAGGCTGTATCTTCCTCACATAAGATCAGAGGTGCATCTTGGGACACGAAACCCCATCATATTTGGCGAACACCGGCACCTTAAACTTTTGCGGGATGACGACCCCAAAAATCAAACACAGTTCTTCAAAATCTAGACCTGGTACTTTTCGGACCTCCATTGCATTCAGACGATCCTCCAATTGTTTGTATTTTTCATCAGCATGAGGATACTGTTCCTCATCATATTCAGATTCATCATCGAATTCTTTTGGACTGGAGTCTTCCTCTCTTGTTTCGTCTTCTTGACTACCTCCTTCCTTTAATGAAGTTACCCGTTCATAGGCTCGCCGCACTGGTCCTCTGATCCTTCTTCCCAAATTCACTAACCCAGTTGGCTTCATTGGCTTCTTCTTTTCTTAAACAAGTAGGTCTTTCATTTCTTCTTGCCCCTTGGTCAGAGCCACGATCATCTGTTTAATCTGGGCATTCTGAGCCTATAGATCCTTCACTATTGTTCTAGAGCCATTGCTGAAATAAACAATGAAGAGGATGAGAAACTTGTTGTGAAACCTGCTTTGAAACCTACTTAAGCAATGATATGTATGATATATGTATGCAATGTTTTCAAGGATTTCTAAGACTCAAATTTGCTTAAACAGAAAATAAGCAAACATTAACTGCATTAATAAGTTTTATTAGTCACAACGATGCCTCTTAGGCTTACAAAAGAAGTAACAAAGCAAAAGTAAACTCCCAAAGCAAAGAGACTCAAGCTTCCCACAGGCGCATCCTTTTTGGTGCAATGTAGGCATTTATATTCCTCTCCTCGTGAAGTAACCGGGTGAGCTCTAGAACCTTCTTCTCGTTGGCGTAGAATTAGGCTTCGAAAGCATCCCGTTCTTCTTTAAGTTGGATCTAGGACTTCCGTAGCTCCTCAAAATCAGTTGGCATATCAGGATAAAGAACAACGTAAGGAGTGTCTCCTTCAGCAATTGGCTCCACAATCACAGGTAAGATGGTGGGGTAAGGCATCATAAGACATTGAGCACAAGCTAGCACCCATTTGAGGTAAGGCTCAAGAGGGATGGAATTCTTGTGTCCTAATGTCTTGCTATCAACTCTTTTTGTCATTCCCCAAGCTCGAATGAACCTCTTGCGATAACCCTGAACATCATTATCATAGTCAAAGATAATCCCTTGGACGAGTGCATCATGAGGACCATCCCTTCTAGCATACCCAAACTATCGCAATGCTAAGCAAGGATTATAAGTGATTCCCCCCTAATGGCTAAGAGAGGGACATTAGGTAATTCCCCATAGCGATCAATGATGGTAACATTCTCCGAGGATCGTGAACACCAATGAATATCTGAATATGTAAGGAACATCAGCCTATGAGACCATCTCGTACCCTGCTCATTTCTCAAGATAGATCGGGGTAGGTGTGAAATAAACCACCTAGCCAACAGAGGAGTGCAACACAGAAGGGTCCCTCTTCTCTTTAGTGTGCGAGTAAGCAGAGAGTGTATAATATCCCCAAGTAAGGTAGGCACCGAATTATGCGACCGAAAAATCTTAACCGCATTCACATCTATGAGTTGGTCCGTGTTAGGTAATAGTACCATCCCATAGATGAGGAGGGCCAACACTTCTTCAAAATCTTGTAAATCCAGGCTATCCCAAAAATAGTGAGCTTTCTCAAATAGAAACTTAACTGGAAATCCTTGGGTACTTCTTCTGGCTTCCCAATTTGCCACCACATCAGACTGTTGTAAAGACAAAGCTCGAGCAATCTCTTCAGGCTTTGGGTCTCTTTCCGTACCGTTAAATGGTAGCTGATTAAGGATAGGTACCCCCAATAACTGAAAAAACTCCTCCATAGTAGGCACTAACTGGTAATCAGGGAAGATGAAGCAGTGGTGCAACGGGTCAAAGAACTGAAAGAGAACCTGTAACATTTCTTCATCAGGGGTTGAAGTGACCAAGTTGAGAAGTCGACCATGTTTTTCAGTGAAGGGAGAGATTTTAGGAATCCTTGATGCTAACTCCTTGAGTTGAGGATGCACTTTCACAAGGTTGATTTGGATAGTGTTCCTGCGAGCGACTGTCATGTCCTACAAAACAAGACAAAGATAAACCCTAGAAGATCCTTGAAATGGTTAGTATGATATGCCATGTTATGATGTCATGATTATTCCAGGAAATCACATATATAGCAAGAACAAGAAAATCACACCAAAACCTTAGGTTTAAGGCTTGCATGGGTTTTAAGGTCATACCCTCTTGAAGTTGGATTGGTTCAACCTGTCCTATAAATAGTAACCGGGTTCTAAGGGATCTCAATATCACTGACCTTTCCCATAATTTTCGTTTGATAGGCGACTGACTCGCAACCGAACAAAACTCAGGAGTCAAGTCTTAATGAGTGTAGCATCGAGTATCTGCCGACTTTGGGAATACACCAAAGATGGCCATCTCACTACGTCCTAACGGATAAGTTGTTCATTTAAATGTTCTAAGGTCAGTTGACGCTTTATGACACCACGCGGCGGCCCCGTATTCTCCTTTATTAACTCAAGGGCTACCCGTACCAACCAAAGTGCCGCACCAACGTAGCCATTGCTTCAACCGTGTTGGTATACCCCATACAGTTTCTACGATCTATTGCTACTTACCTAAAAGGTTTCCCCAGATTCGGGTGTAGGATCTATAGTAACCCAAATAGTACCCTTAAAAGTAAAGCAAACAAATAGTCAAAGAAGCAAAATGATCTAGACCTTAAGGTAAACCCCATTTTATATACTCCCCAGCAGAGTCGCCAGTTCTGTGATACAGTGTCAGAACCGACTGTTTAATACTGGTTTTGTATTTTTTGTTTGCAAATGTTGCGGTAAGTAAGAGTCGCCACCGACTTTTCCTTTAGATAGTTCTATCATACTATTATTGAGTAGGTAGCCCTATCATCGGATGTTGAAGGACAATCGAAGGGAAGTTTTACAATCACGAAGGAAATTTATGGAGACGCTTTAGAAAATTTTCTTTTAGGGACTAGATCATTTACCGAAAGGCAACTGTAGGGTCATCGAAGGACTATGATCTTTTTTTATTTACGGGTCTTTACTAAAGCGTTCCTGCCTCATGACTGTTTTATTTAAAGACAACCAAAGCGGGGGATACCTTAGAGGTGCGCATGTGCAAGTGTGTTGAGGTTCAGTTATTTTTTGTCTTTTTGTTAGGTTAGCTAACGTTTGATTATTAGTCTTTCCATACACGCCTAGTTACTAACAGTAATATACAAGCAGGTAATAAAATATAAAGCGAAAAGTAAAAGTTCTTACACTATTACAGGGCTTCAGGACAGTTACATAAAAGAGGTGTAAGAAAATAAAGTGCGGAATTAAAAGTGCGGAAATTTAAATCCTAAACTATTACAATCATAAGCAGTTACAATATTTATATAAAATACGAGAATGAAAATAATGTGCGCGAAATGAAATATTACGTATAAAAAACCTAGTAAATAAAAATAAACAACAAGAAAATCTTTTTTTGGTTTTTTTGCTAAGAGAATGATTAATTCTAAATCTAGTTCTAATTAAAAAAATAAAAATTGAATGAAATGAAACCTAATTCTAATATTTTTGGTATTTTTTTGTTAAGAAAATAATTTAATTTAAAGAACCTAAGTCTAATTTGATTTTAAAATTGATAAAATTGCATTAAAATAATTAATTAATTAATAATTAGAAAAAAACTAATCCTAATTATTATATTTTTTTATATTTTATTATTAAATGAAAAAAATATTTTGAAAATAAAGAAATAAAGAAAAACAAAAGAAATGGGCCAAGCTAAATAGAATAGGGGTGCAAATTGGAAAAGGGTATGCCCAAATGAAAGCTAAGCCCAGGCCAAACGTTGGATCAAGTGAGGCGAAAACTTTGAGGGCGTATGGTGGATCTCCAACCAAGACTCTTGGATCCAGATTGATTGTGAACTGATGGCCAAATCTGATGGTGCATGATGGTCAATAGGCCCTGAGGAGCATTGGATTTTGCATGAGATATTGTGAAAAATATAGGAAGATGCTGGACCTAGGACTCGAACCCAGGTCCTCTCCCTCACATGTACGCTGCTTTACCAACTGTACTGCCAACTCATTTGTTACATAAAATAACACAAAAACATAATATATGAAAATTGGTCATCTATGTTAAAATAAAACTAAAACACGCGAGAATTTGAACTGGCTAATAGAAGGCTGCCACGCATCATCCCCTTCCTCCCTCCATCATTTTAGTTGTTAAAACCTATAGTGACAATTTGCGTTTGTAGCTATACCCCCTGCAACTAAAAAAAACAGAATACGCAGCATAAATCAAATGTGAGGCCATGGATCGATTGACCTCACCCCCCTGAGCATGACAGTGCCCTTAATTTCATCCAATTTCGCCTCTAGCTAGGGTTCCCCAAATTGGGAGCTCAGAACCCTAACAATGGAGGGTTCTCATACCTGCACTCAAACTCAAAATAATACATCCAAAAACGTTCTATGCATCACCATGAATCAAAATATGCAAGCAAATTGAATTAATAATGAATGAATGGAAAAATGGATTTGGAAAAATTAGGTATAAACCGTGACTTGGGGAGGGTGTTTCACAAAGCTGCAAGCCCTGGAATTGATTGGAATAACTTCAGGGAACCTCCAGGAGTGTGTTTTGATCTTTGTTTGGGGCTAAAACAGGCTGGAGATGGAAATTCGAATTTGACAATTTTAGTGTTTTTTTGCAAAAATTTCAGGGGTTCCCCAGGCCATGTCTATCCGTTTGATGCTTGCCAATAGCTTGTTTATACAAAGAATGACGAGGAGACACGAAATGTAATGATTGTAACAGCCATAGACAAGCATTTTAATGCCATGAATGTCCATTTGTAACCTTGGCCAAAGTTAAGGGATTTTGTCCATTTTACAATTTGAATGCACCTAGACAAAGCTGGCCTTGTTGCACACGAAATATGGGGCCTCTCCATGCACCAAACCAAGCCCAAATGATAATGGCCCATATATTTTGCAATAATCTTGATTTATTTGATTTTTAATTAAATAAAATTAATATAAAATACAAATAAAATCAAGACTATGCAAAAATGGTTTTAGAGGTCCTCTATAATCTTAGGAAGATGTTTGAAGTTCAAGAATTTGAGCCATTGCCTTAAAAACTCAAATTTGCTCAATGCATATTTCTTGAAATTTCCCAAATTTTCCCAACTTGGGAAAGCCATAACTTGCTCAATTTTTCTCTCATGATGATGATCTTGTACTTTTTGGAAAGACCAAGATGTTTACTTCAATCCCTATTTTGATCAATTTTGCATTTGAAGATGTTATCTTGATGTTAAAGGTCTTGGCAAAAAGTAGCTTTTATTGACTTTCTAAAAATGACATGTAATGTATGAACTTGTATCTTTCAAATGGTGCATTTCTTCAACTTGAGGTCTGAAGAGAAGTTGTATGGAATTTTATTATCTTCAAAATGATCTTTGGTTGGAAAATTTATGATAAACTATGAGAAAGTTATGCTTGGTCAAAGTTTGGTTGACTTTTTCTATAGAAACCCTAATTTGCCATTTTTGACTTTTGATGGGTTAAGAGAATTTCTTGTGGAATCATGATCAACCCTTGATAAAATGATGGATATCACTTAAAAATGTTGATGTTGACCAAAAATATTGAAGTTTGACTGTTCATGGGCCACAATTGACTTTTGACCTAACACAGTTGATTTTTTGATACTTGAGTAATTGACTGAGCAAACTTATTGAGCAAGGCATTGATGATCTTGAGAACATATTAGGACCATGGAGAACATTTGGGATCCTTGGAGCTCAACCATATTGATAAAAATGGAAACCCTAGTTGGGGGTTCATTGCTTTAAGAGGAGAATTGTCTGGTCAATTCTTGATCAACCTTGAGCAATTGAGAACCTCTAGGAGTATGTCTTGTGTGAAAATGGGAGGGCAAATTTTGGGGTACAACATTCATCTTTTCAAAGGTTATAGTTAATGTGTAAAGGACATAAATTTTATGTAAAGTGACTATAGGAAAATAAAAGGACTTCGACTTAAAATTAAAAGGGATAAAAATGACTTTGATAAATGTAAATTGATAATTAAGTAAATGTGATAATTCATACATACATTCTCAATGAATCTTTTCTCTAACACTGATACTTCGAGTTTATATGAGTAACTTGTACAAAAGTGAACACACCAATCCTAATACAAAATATCCATATTTATATTAATTTGACTCTAACGGTCTTACTCTATAGAAACGCCACATTCTATGTTGCATGCTTCCTTGAACCCTCAGGCTTACACACGTCTTTTTGGATAAGATAAAATCGTTTAAATTCAAATTGGCATTTGATTCTAAGCTCCAAAACAATAACGTAACCCGTCGAAGAATTTGAATTCAAAACTCAAAATTCCCTTAAGTTCCACATATTTCACAACATAAGAACTTTTGTGAACCTTTTAATGTAACCAAGTTATTTACAGTTTGGTCAGTCAAATACCATATGAAAATATTCTCATATTCTCTTCCATAGCTAAACATTTTCTAACTTCTTCATTTTCCTTAATGCCATGTGTCGTCGAAATTCTCAGCTAACAAATTGCCCCCCAAAAATGTGTATTTCGAAATACTTAGAGAAATAGACATTTTTTTGCAAGGCCTTACATTTCGACTTACAAGTTGCTTCATGATGACTATAACTATTGTGACGTCATGGTCATGATGACTATCTTTCTAAACGTCTCACCGATACATTCGCAAGTCATAATTCATCATTGCTACATTAAAGTAATACGAAGAAACATAGACATCAACTGGATTCATATAAGATTTCAACTTTGTACAAGAGAAATACAAGCATAAATATAACTTTTCAATACTGCTATATCTAGTTTCTGCATCATTTATCACTCGACTAAGGTAGTATATGGCTCTTTCAATTCCATTTTCATCCTCTTGTGCATGCATACTTCTTATTGTTACATCTGATACATATATGTATAATCTCATTCTCCTATTCCTACAAGGTGGCAAAATCAACAGAGGTTGGACCAGTTATGGCTTAATCTTGTCGAAATCCTCTTGACGTTCCTTCTTCCATTCAAATTCTCATTGCTTCAAACGCGGAATGGGAAATGAGGGTTGCGTGCGTCCACTTAAGTTTGAAATAAACCTTCTTAAGAAGTTTATTTTTCCAAGATGAGATTGCAGCTCTTTCTTTGTTGATGGCGCTTTTGCTTCCATAGTGGCCTTCATCTTATTTTTATTAATCTCTATTCCCTTCTCTATGAACGAAAAAGGCACACTTAAGGGGATTCATCTTCAACTCATGTTTCCTCATTCTTTCGAATGACTGTCGAAGATGATCCAAATGACTTTCATCTGAAACAAATTTTACCACTATGTCATTAATGTAAACCTGCATAAAAGTCTCAATGAAATCATGGAATATATAATTCATTACCCTCTAGTATGTTGCCCCCAACATTTTTTAAACCAAAATGCATAACCACCCATTAATAAGTGCCTAATTCCCCTGGGCATCGAAAAGCTGTTTTAGGCACATCCTCTTTAGCAATAAATATTTGATTGTATCTAGAATATCCATCCAACATACTAAGATATGCAAAGCCTGCAACTAAATCTATTAGCACTTCTGCCACAGACATTGGATATTCATCCTTGGGGGTTGTAGAATTTAAATCTTGAAAATCTATACAAACTCTTAAGAATCCATTCTTTTTAATAACAGATACTATATTTGCAATCCATTCGACATACCTTGTGGTCCTAATGAATTTGCACCCGAGGAGTCTTTCGATTTCCTCCTTTATCTTTGTGAGAATCTCTGGCGTGAATCTTCTTGGGGTCTACTTAATGGACTTCTTTCCATCCTTTATAGGAAGCTTCAATTTGATCAGGTATCTGCTCAACCCTGGCATTTCGTCATAATCCCATGCAAAACAATCTCTATAATTCTTCAGCAGTTGGATCACTTTGTCCTTCATTTCTGGGTTGAGCTTTACACTGATGTACGTGGGTCTTTTAGTGAACCCATAGCCCAAATCTATTTCTTCGAGAGGATCATGTGCTATCATCTTCGTGCTCGTTGTTATTGGATACTTCTCGAATCCCAAAGGCTCTTCGTCATATATTGCATCTAGCCTCTGGTCTTTTTCTTCTAAGGATTTCATTTCGTCATGGGGCTCTAGTTTGGAGTTAATTTCAGGTCCCTTCGGATGGATTTCTTCTTTTGTGGCTTTGACAACCATATATTTAACTTCAGCCTCTAAGGTTGTTTTTAATCTATTTTCAGCCAAATAGGATGAAATCTTTTCGAAGTAACTTGACCTAGACATCATTACAATCTTCGTCACTCCAGCCAGTTGGCCGAAGTCCATGAACTCCTTCTACTTTGTTTCCTTCCCCCATTGCTTCTTTATCCCAAAGAAATCCATGCGTGGGGTAGAGTGTGAGGAAGTGAAGAGCATTGTTCATCAGAGAGTAAGCCACATCTGCACGAGTACATGGGGCTATGTTGGCTAAGTTTCTGTCTAAGTTATTCCTATCTACATGGTTGATCTCTGCCATTTAATATCTTTGATATACCTCAATGTTTCCCACAATACCATCTTCTCTCCATATAGCAACCCTATGGTGTAAGGATGATAGAACTGCTTCAACACCATGTATTCATTCATGGTCCAACAGGAGGTTGTAATTTGCCTTTGAAGCAATCACCATGAACATGGTGTCCCATGGAAACCATAGTGAGATCTACTTGAACCACACCCAAAACGTGACCCACTTTTCCTTTGTAGTTTGACAGGACCATATTATGTGGTTTGAGATCCGTGTCAAATATTCCAATTTTCTGAAGCAAGCGTTGTGGCATTAGATTAACAACTGCTCCTCTATCAACCAAGATTATGTTTATAACTGTATTTTCCACTTTCCCCTAATAAATAAGGGCTTTAAGTGGTTCTTCATACATGCATCTAGCCGTTCGAAGAACGCATTTTGTTCTTCAACAACCCCATTATTCATAACATAGTAACACACTGGCCTATGCCTGACCATTTCAATTGCATCGACTATTTCATCTTCTTCGGCCTCAGTTACTTGATTATACTCATGTGGAAATACATATACCACGTTACAATTCAAACCCAAAGGCATTTCATCTTCTGAGTCGAAGTCATCAATCATCATTTCTTCGTCCTCTATGGACTTCTCTTATCTTTTTTCATTGATTTGTTCCTTTTTTGGGGAAAAGAGTTTTCTCCCCACTGGCTTCTTATCCTCATCTTTGCTTCAAGGAGGGAGTTGATTGGTGCTTGATTCGCCTATATCCTTCTCTACCATCTCTCTTTGTGCCTTCTTAAGCCTTTGGTGTCTCCTCCATTGAGACCTGGACATTAGGTTCTTGCCCTTTTAGTTCTTAGATCTGTAGGCTTGTTGCTTTGACACTTGGAATTATTTCCTATAGGCCATAGAAGAATCTCTTCCAAACTAGAAACTCTTCCATTTTCCTTGGCCTTTCCCCCTATTTTCTTCTAGCTTCACCCATTTGTTAGATGGGACATCTGCAGTAGGCTTAAAGGTCACCCTTCGACTCGCCTTAGGATAAGGGTTGTCTGGCCTTCTGGGAACTCCATGCTTGTCGAACACAAAGGTGTTTTTGGCATCTCTCCAATTTCCTCTCTTTCGAGCATTTTGCATTCTTTCATAGTTATACGCATCCTTTCGATCATAAATAGAACTACATTTGGGGCACATGAGGGTCTCAGAATGCTTCCTTTGACATCGAACAAGAAAGTCCAAAATACTCTCCTCAGATCTTGGATACACCACTTTCATATTTCCCTCTTCCTGTCGAATGCGCATTTCCACATTGTTCTTCTTAGCATGTTGGTTCATTTCAACCATGTTTACTTCAAGATTAAGACCCTCAGTGATCCTTACTCCATGGAACTTGATCATAAGGCATTCAGTAGCCCTAACCATCTTAGCATATTTGACATTATTGGTGAGGCCTTCAGTAGCCTTTTTCTTTTTGATACCTACAAATAAACCATAAGTGATTTCACCCACAGGGTGTTTGTCAATAGAGCATTCAGTGACTTCCATCATATTGATGTCAGAAGGTTCAGCGTAGTAAGTTTTTGTCGTCTGCAAAGGGTCAAAATCAACCTTCATTTTAACTTTCTCGCCAAACTTCAATCTTCTGTTGTGGATAGCATTCTGAATTAGATCTCTGAAAAGAAAACACTATGAGGTTTTATGTCCCAAAAAATTATGATATTTGCAAAAGTCTATTTTCTTTCGTTGTTCTAACGGGGGAATTTTGGCACTAGGTGGCACAATTATCTGGCCATCCTTTACCAATACATCGCATAAGCATTTGTCAAATTTCCAGTTGTATTTGCTTGAACATGTATTAATTCGGTTGCAGACGATGCAACTGTACTTTCTCCTATTGAAGGAGGGGGTTGTTCATTGTTATTGCTGGGTTAACCATCTTCCTAGTGTATTTTATTTTTGTTATAGGTTTGTTAGTTTTGACTAATTTTCCACTCCTTAATTTCATGCTACAAGGTTAAACAAACAAATTGAAACGAAATGACACAAAACAAAAAAAATTGTAAAACGGAACAAGACACTGGTCCCATTAGGCGAGCCAATATGTTTACCGTGAAAATTGGTAAACAACCGCTAGTCTTCCAAAATGAAAAAAGATTTGGTTACTCACATGATCAACTAGATTGATCCTAGGACGTGTGTTTTATTTCAAAGGTTTATATCTTTCGAATGCTCGTCTTTTAAAAGGTAATAGTTAATATGTAAAGGATAAAAATTCTATGTAAAGTGACTATAGGAAAACAAAAGGACTTCGACTTAAAAGTAAAAGGGATAAAAATGACTTTGATAAATGTAAATTGACAATTAAGTAAAATGTGGTTATTCATACGTACATTCTCAATGACTATTTTCTCTAACACTGGTACGTCGAGTTTATATGAGTAACTTGTACAAAAGTGAACACACCAATCTTAATACAAAAGATCCATATTTATACTAATTCGACTCTAACAGTCTTACTCTATAGAAACGCCACGTCCGATGTTGCATGATTCCTTGAACCCTCGGGCTTCCACGCGTCTTTCTGGATAAGATCAATTCATTTAAATTAAAATTTGTCTTTGATTCGAAACACCAAAACAATAACGTAGCCTGTCGAAACATTTGAATTCAAAACTCGAAATTCCCTTAAGTTCCACATATTTCGCAACATAAGAACTTTCGTGAACCTTTTAATGTAACCAAGTTATTTACAGTTTGGTCAGTCGAAGACCATATGAAAATATTCTCATATTCTCTTCCATAGTTAAATTTTTCAACTTCTTCATTTTCCTTAATGTAATGTGTCGTCGAAATTTTCAGCTAACATAATGTAAACAACCTCCTCATCAAATGAACTTTATTTAATGTTGATGGCTTTTCATACATGCTAGTAAGAGCCGCCATAAGACTCCCGATGGTCTTTTCCTTTACAATTTTAAATGCAAAGTTACGAGACAACAACAATCGAATAACACCGAAAACTTACTACCTGAAACCCAATAACATCCAATAATTACTCGTACACCTTATTTTTTTAGTTAAGATAATAGGTAAATAATATTATTATTAACTAACAGAGGGTACGTCTAGTCCGTGCGATTTCTTCTTCAACCTTTGTTCCTTGGACTTGCAGCACCCAAAATAAAAATTTTAATTCAAATTATACTCCCGGTGCAACTCACGGGCTGTAATCATTCGGTTGATATAATTTAAAAAAAAAAAAAACTTTAATTCTACAAAGAGGAAAAAGGAAATAATCTTTAAAAAATAAGCCCTCGTGTCCCACGATTTAACTATTAAATATTCCATGATGTTAATAATATTCTATAATGTTAATTGTAAGAGGAACTGCTCCACGCGGTGCATGCAGAAACCTAAATTTGCTTAATTAAACAAAATTTCAAGAGCATTCAATCAATCTTATATAAATAAACAACCAAAAACACATCAAAGTGTATTACAAAACCATTGCACCCCAAAATCACCATCACCATCACCATGGGGAATCAAAATGAACCGAAGTTGAAGTCAATTTTCCTTCCTTTTCTCTCAACAAGTCACATCATCCCATTAGTAGACATGGCAAGACTCTTTGCTCTTCATGGTGTCGACGTAACCATTATCTCCACAAAACACAACTCCACCATTTTCCAAAACTCCATCGACCTCGATTCATCTCGTGGTAGATCCATTAGAACCCACATCATCGAATTCCCAGCTGCCAAAGTTGGTCTACCAGTAGGAATAGAATCTTTCAGCGTCAATACACCAAAAGAAATGACCCCAAAAGTCTACATGGGTCTTTTCCTTCTCCAACCCGAAATCGAAAGCCTCTTTGAAACACTTGAACCAGATTTCATTGTCACTGACATGTTCTTTCCTTGGACAGCAGATGTTGCTAACAAACTCGGGTTTCCTAGGATTATGTTTCATGGCGCCAGTTATCTAGCTCGCTCTGCGGCTCATTCTGTGGAACTGTTTGCACCCCATTTGAAAACTGAGTCTGATACTGAGAAGTTCGTTTTACCGGAGTTACCTGATGAGTTGGAGATGACACGTTTGCAGATACCGGATTGGCTTCGATCTCCGAATCAATATACTGATTTGATGAAAGTAATTAAGGAATCAGAGAGGACGAGCTTTGGTTCTGTTTTTAATAGTTTCTATGAACTTGAAAGTGAATATTATGATCATTATAAAAAGGTTATGGGAACTAAAAGTTGGGGACTTGGACCTGTTTCTTTGTGGGTTAATCAAGATGATTCAGATAAAGCTGCAAGAGGGTATTCAAAAGAACAAGAGCGTGAGAAGAAAGAAGAACAAGAAGGGTGGTTGAAATGGTTGAATTCAAAAACAGAGTGTTCTGTTTTGTATGTGAGTTTTGGGAGTATGAACAAGTTTCCTTATTCACAACTAGTTGAAATTGCACATGCGCTTGAAGATTCGGGCCATGATTTCATTTGGGTTGTTAGAAAAAACGAAGGAAATGAAGAAGGTGATGTTTTTCTTGAAGAGTTTGAGAAAAAGGTTAAGGAAAGTGGTAAAGGATATTTGATTTGGGGTTGGGCACCACAGCTATTGATACTTGAGAATCCTGCAATTGGAGGGTTGGTGAGTCATTGTGGTTGGAACACAGTTGTTGAAAGTGTGAATGTTGGGTTACCAACAGTGACATGGCCTTTGTTTGCAGAACATTTTTTCAATGAAAAGCTTGTGGTTGATGTGTTGAAGATTGGTGTTCCTGTTGGAGCTAAAGAATGGAGGAATTGGAATGAGTTTGGGAGTGAGGTTGTGAAAAGGGAAGAGATTGGGAATGCTATTAGGTTGATGATGGATGGTGGTGAAGAAGAAGTTGCTATGAGGAAAAGAGTTAAGGAGTTGAGTGTTGAAGCAAAGAGAGCTGTTCAAGTTGGTGGTTCTTCTTATAATAATATGGTGGAATTGATTAAGGAGCTTAAGGAAATTAAACTTGCTAGGGTCTAGCCTTTCGAATTGCTACTAAAAATCAACTTTTTTTTCTTTGCTTTTTATTTTTCTTTCTTTTGTTGATCCCATGTCGTGATGTTATTGTGAGCTCAAACATATGGAAGAAAATGTAATGTGATGAGAATTAGAATAAAGTAATAATTAATGTTGAATTGGTGAGATTTTTGTTAATAAGGTAGGTGTTATTTTTTATACAAGAGAGAGCTAAAAAGCTAAAAACTAAGGAAAAATATTATAAGATAGAATAGAATCCCCTAATAAATGAGAAGTATACACTTATAAAATTTTTAAAGGATAATCTTTATAGTATGTTGAGTTTGTTGAGAATAATAAGTTAAATGTGAGTTGGAGTATCATAGTGGTTATAAATGTAGAGATTTGGACATTTATAAGTGGGAGAACTCACACACCTATTATTTTAAGGTTTTGGGTGAATATGTGGTGTCTCTCTCACTTGTGTGTTTCTCTTGATTCAATGTTGATGCTTCTCCTCATGACCTAACAAATTGGTATCTAGAGCTTCTAGTTCGTGTTCTAGATATTGTTTTCAAGTACTTCACGTTGGTGGTCGTGTTTCTAGAGAATGTGAGTCAATTGCTACAAAGATGAATTGTAACAATGGTATTCCAAATTCTCTTCTAACTTTTGACGGCAAGAATTTGATCTAATGGAGAAAATAAATGCAATCTCTGTTTGGATTTTGTGAAACCCTAAAAGTGGTTACTAATGGCGTTCTTGCGCTTGCTGAGGATGCCACAAATGCATAAATAATCGCCCACAAGTATGCTAAGAAGAAAGATTGCAAGGCTGCATATTACATTCAATCGGCAATAGATTTGGTGAATTTTGACAAAATCTTTCATGTTGAATCAGCGAAGGAGACATGTGATATTCTTGTCAAGTACTATGAAATAGGTGAGAAAGTCATAGTTGTTAAATTGCAGACTTTGCAGCCACAGTATGAATTGATGCAGATGGGAGAAGATGAAAAGATTGCAGACTGTGTGTTGAAGGTTTAGAAGCTCGTCCATCTCATAAAGGGTTGTGGTGAAACCCTAATTGATAAGATGATAATTTATAAGGTAATGTGTACGCTGACCTCTTACTTTTATCACGTTATCGTAGATATTCAAGAATCCAATAATCTTGAAACCCTAAAATTGGAAGATTTGGTTGGTTCCTTAGAGGCGCATGAGATTAGGATTGTCGAAAGGAAAAAAGTTCAAGATTCGATACAAGCACTGCAGGCTCAGGCATGGAAGAAACAAGGTGGTTCCTACAAGTTCAAAGGCAAAGCAGACAAGAATCAGAGCAAGAAGTCTTGGTCGAACTCTCAAAAGCACAAGGTCAATGATAAGACTTCTGAATCCTAAAAAAGAGAGAAGGAAACTCCAATCAGAAAGGCAAAGAAGAGAAAAAAGGTGTGTAATGCTATAACTGTGAAAAGTGGGGTCACTTGGCTAAGAATGGTTGGTACAAGATAAACAAGGGATCAACAAAAGGAAATGATGAAAGAGAAAACCTTGCACGCCAAGATTCAAATAATTATGAAGATATGGTGGTTATGGTTGTAGTTGTAGATAAGAACGTCGAATCCAAGATTTAGTTCCTCGACTCATGCTGCTCGAATCACATGATTGGTCGAAAAGAATGGTTAGTAGATTTAGACGAGTCGAAGAAGAATAAAGTTAAACTTGCAAATAATAGCTCGTTGCAAGCAGAGGGTACTGGCAACATTGTTATTCAAATGAGCAGTGAAGCAAAAGCTATAATCAAAGATGTACTCTATGTATCTGGCATGAGGTGCAATCTAATAAGTGTTGGACAACTAGTAGAAAAAGGTTTATCAGTCGTCATGAAAGATGGATCTTTAGAATTGTTCGACACCCAGAACAATTTGGTCTTAAAATCTCTGCTGTCAAAGAATTAGACATTGAAGACTATGATCAATTTGACAGAGGTACAATGCTTGAAAACAGTCGTCGACCACAAGGATAGTTGGTTGTGGCATTTGAGGTTTGTCCATTTGAATTTTAGGTCACTCAATCAGCTGATTACTCAAGAGATGATAAATGGCATACCAAGTCTTATGATGCCCGACAAAATCTGTGAAGGTTTTTTAGTCGAAAGCAATCCAAAAATTCTTTTGTTTCGACTATATCAATGAGATCCTCCTGCATACTTGAAGTTGTACATTCAGATGTATGTGGCACGTTTGAGGAATATACCATTGGTGGAAACAAATACTTTGTCTCGTTTGTTTATTAGTACAGTCAAAAGCTCTAAATCTATGTGATCAAGTGAAAGGACGAAGTATTTGAAATCTTTAAGAGATTCAAGATACTTGTCAAAAATCAGAGTGATAAGAAGATAAATGTTCTATGAACATATGGAGGTGACGAATACACATCCAAAATGTTTGAGGAGTTCTATGCAGAACATGTTGTCGAACATGAGATAACTTCTCCTTACACGCCTCGATATAATTGAATTGTAGAAAGAAGAAATTGGGCCATATTGGACATGGCGAGATACATGTTGAAGCAGAAGAATTTACCAAAATCCTTATGAGGTGAAGCTATTTCCACTGCTGTTTATATATTGAACACGTGTCTTACAAAGAAGTTGAAAAACAATGTTTCTGAAGAAGTTTGGAGTAGCAAACGACCATCAATGACTCATTTGAATGTGTTTGGATCTATTTGTTACAAGCATATTCCCGATGTGGGAAGGATAAAGCTTGATGAAAAGAGTGAATATGTGATTCTGGTAGGATATCACAAAACTAGAGCATGCATGTTGTTCAATCCAATTAATGACAAGATCGTTGTCGTAACCGACATAAAATACGAGAGTGACACCACTACTTTTTGTCCTAAAGACGGGAAAGGAGCGGAAAAACACTAATTTTCAGAGATTTTTAGGTTCGCGAGTGGGTTAGATAAAGGGAAGGTGTTAAACACATGTTACCTCCCTTGTACTCAAGGGGACCCTTTTTAGATTTAGAACATGATGGGAATTTCTACTTAAATGTGTTATTACCATGTATTCATGAAAAGATTTAGATTTTTAGTTAGGGGACTCGCCTTGATTTTAACCGCATGCCTACGTATCCTCTTGTGAAAAAATCAGAGTCCATTTCGTAGTTTGTATATGTTTGGTTAGTTTTTTTATAGGATTGCATAAAATTGCTATAAAATTAACCTTTTAAATTTGTTTGTATTTGAAAATTTAGTAATCGTAGACGTAGTTTGAAGTTTAGTTTGAAAGAAGTGCTATTTAATCCTTTTTTTAAATAATCTTGAATTTTTATTATGTTAGTGAAAATAATAATTTGATGGGTTACCTGTCTTAATGTTTAATTTAAGATTTTGAAAATAAAATTGAAATGCATAATTGATAAAAATTAGAAAAAAATGCATGATATTTGAAGTTAAAAAAAACTTGTTATTAACTAATATATGAAAATAATAGGTATAGAAAAAAATTATAGTTAGTAGAAGATAGCGGTAAAAATAATTTATCTAATTAATATTTGAAAGAAATAGTTAGTTAGTATTTTTGAAAATACTTAGAAAAATAACATAAATTAGATAATCTAATAATAATTATTAAGAAAAGTTATTATTTTTCTAAAAGAAAAATATTTAATAAAATTAAAAAATAAACTAATTAAGTTTAATATATAAAAATGTTTTTGTTTTGTTATTTTGGTAAAAAAAGAATTATAATATAATTTAGAAAAATAATAAACAAATAAATAAACTATGGAAAATAAATAAATAAAATTTTATAAATAACCAGGGGATGTATTTTATTTGATTAAGTAATTTGGGGAGGGGTATTAGCCAAATGTCAGGTCCAAATAATTGTTTGAATCCAAAATGCATGGGAGATGTTGTTTTTGTAAGTGCCCTGGCTGGAGAGTTGGCTTCATTTGTAAAACAAATAAGAAAGCAAGTTTACCCATGTTCCCTCTGTTGTTTTAATATGTGGTGTTGAAGAAGTTCAACATCTGAACCAACATGTTATGTAAGATGTCACAACATCAGCATATGACATCGCGCCTGAAATTAAGTACTGATTAAGTAACTATGTTATATGTTGAATGTTTGTAACAGCTGTGACTTGTAACCTAACTATTCTAAGTGATCTAAATTATGAAAGAGGTTATTTGTTGTGTTGAAAAAGTTCAACATCTAGGAAAACATGTTAGATGTAATGTCATGACATCTGACTTGACATCACGTCAACAGAATTGATAATTCAGTTACAGTTCTGGTACTTAAATACTCTGAGAATATATGTGGCGTTTCTTATGGAGAATCTGAAGATCAATCAAGAATCAATCAGATTATTTGAAGAAAATATTGTTTCTAAATATGGAGATATTTTAGGAACTAGAAGATTGAAGACCTTGATTATAGGAGAAGTTTGCTGCTGAGTTGTAACAGCAAGGAGAAAAACTTGCTGAGTTGGGTAATAGGTTATAAATAGCAGATTGTAACCTAGGGTTTGGAACACGCACATAATGTAACTTTGGGGGTTTTTGTTAGGTAAACCTGTCGGTCTGTGGCAAGGTTACCATGTATGTAACTCGAAACCTGTAGGTAAGAGTTTGAGTGTTCTTGGATGAAGCTATGAAGCAAGTCTAAGTATTTTTGCATTACTCCATATTCATTGTAATGTAGGAAACCAAGTGGGAGGGCACTGCTTCTTGAGTAGGAGTAAGACTTCTGTTGCTGCGGCAATAGGAATGGAAACTGGTAGGTTTCTATCTAGGAGTTCCTAAGTATAGGTTGCACTGGGTAGATGATTAAGTGAAGGATGGGAACTTGTGTAGTTTAGTCCTGAATTAATATTGCTGATAGTGAATCTTCTTCCTGGCTTGGTATGCCCCCAGAGTAGGTGTGTTTCACCGAACTGGGTCAACAACTGATTTGTGTTTTTACCTTCAACACTTTATAATTCTGTCTGTTATATATCAAGGTAAAACTGTAATGTTGTAACAGATGATGTCTCAGAACATGTTAAGACATCATGCTGATATCTGTGCAGAAGAAACAGAACTGCAAAGACTGTTTGCTTTTTGCTGATCATGTGCCACAGATGAACAGAACTAGGCACATCGATGTTCTATCCTCTGTACCTTCAAAGTAGATCTGGCACAGCTTGGTTAAACTGTGCTTCTGTTACTCTTCAGTACTGAATCATAAAAAATTGGGTATCTACCTTGCAGTGTATTTATTATGTCATATCAGATGTTTAGACATTGAGTATAACATCTGAAGACTGGCATACACCAGAATTTCAATTGGTATCAGAGCAGGCATCCTGTTCTGTTTCTGGATGAGATCCATGGGTGATACTTTCTGGTATCTGCAAGGTCAATTTTAGTACTGAAGATTGCAACCTGGAATGGTTTGTTATTTCCCTGAATGGTCCCTTGAAGTGGGAGGATGGACTATTCTTGGCAGGAACTGTGTGTACCTATCTTTGGTGATTGGCATTTGGCCTGGTTGTGTGGTAACTACTCTAGGTTTGATTTATTTTCAAACCTAGGATGTGTGTACGCCTGAAGTAGTGTGTAGTAGTCATGCTAGGTGTGTATCATAGTCAAACTTGATCTATTTTTGAAGACTACTGTAATCTATTGAAGATGTCACAGATACTTGAGTCCTCTCAAGTCCACTCATGAAGACGTTCTACGATGCTACTAGTTGAAGAGCATATGTTTTGGGTGTCAAACAAAGGGATACTTTTGTTTGGAACCTACTCCTGACCTGGAAGAGGAGACATCTGTATGTGCAAAATTGACAATGGTAGAGTCAACTATGTCTGTGTGCTCCCGATGGTTACTTTTAGAAGTCAGAATTCTAGAAGTGGAGCTGGTTGAGATGTGACATTGTGCAATCCCTATTGGTGGGCTTATTCCTGAAGATTGATGAGGGTTGAGCAGTTGTTCCCTGAAGTACTATGGTGTGAAGAAAGACAAGCACATTGGTTAATAAAAGTCAATGATGGTGCAGCATTATTGGTCCTTCATAGAAGTAGATTGGAATCATGAATCTTGTCATTTAAACATCATGATTAGAAGTGGAAGATCTTTCCAGATGTGAGAATATGAAGACTCAGAGTTTAGTTAAGGTAGTATGTTCTGGCTATACATATCTGCTGAAGTCTGATTGGTGTGATTGGAGTATGAACAGGTATAACTCTTGGAGTTACTTGAATCTGGTAGGGATGTCATATGTCATGTCGAGACATTTGTGTACAATGCATGGATATTTTGTGTGGAGCTTCCATGATTGGTAGTTTGAGGGGGAGATTTGGTTAACCTCCTCACATTAGTTCAGCTTGGGGTTTAGCTGGCTGTTGACCTATGTCACATGGGTTCTGGGAGTTGGGTGACATATTTGTAAGGAAGGATTCATCTCTCTCATTCCTAAGGATGAATCTGATCTGGTAGGAGTTTCAAATCTGTTGAGGTGAGTAGAGTTTGTTCAGAGAAAATTCTATTTACTTGAGTCCAAGGTGGCAACCTAGCTATCTCAACTCCTTGGTCTCTCAAAGAAAGTGCTTGCAAGAAGAAGATATTAACACACGAAGAGTATGTCAAAGTATTCAAATAGTGAAAGTATCTTACAGGAAAATGTGAAGGATTTATGATCAATTGCTATTTGTGACAAGTACAAGTATTTAATTGATTATCCTTGGAGCTCAAGATAACTGATGTTCTGAAAGATGAGGGAACACTCCTTCTTCTAGACCCAGTGAAGAATCACAGGAAGAGTGATGCTTTAGAACTATCTCTTTGGTAACAGCAAAATCATTTGATCCTTGAAAAAGTTTCCTAGAAACATGTTCAGACTTGAAGCTACAAGAAGAAGAAGACATCATAATCTTGATGATGGTTACTTGGATCAGTCTGGTTCTGATCTAGGCAAGGAAGTAAATTAGAGAAGGAGCTGAATTCAACAACTGGATGTTATAACATAATGTTGTGACAGTTGGTTCAACATCAGATTCTTAGTTGGTGAAGTGGCACATCAACTTAAGATAGGATGATCTACGAAGTTGAAGATTGGATACTTCAAAAAGATTGTCTCTTTGCAGCTCTTTGGAGTGGTTGGGTGGAGAAGATGTTACATGTCCCTGTCTTAGTGTATCTAAGCCTTTTGTGATAAACATGGACGATCAAATTTCAATTGGAAGATCAGAATATCTTTGGAGAAGTCTGATAAACATGGAGAAGTCAAAAGGTGGCATTTGTTTTGAGGATTCATGAAGGAGATAATCAAACAGTGGCATTTGGTCTATCTCAGCAGTAAATTCAGAGAATCAAGACAATCAACATGTGGTAGCTGATTATTATCAAGAAAGTTTGATTCAGAGTATGAATGCGTTCAATCAATATTGTTGAACAGAGGGTGCGCTCTTGAAGACATGAAGATGCGTCTTATGTTTTCCATTCATCAAGGAGTCTTATTTACTATGAATCAGAAGTTGTCTTGAAGATCCAACTGAGTATTGAATGTGATCTACCTGTTTCCATGAAGAGAAGTGATTGTCCCTAACAGGGGGAGTGTTGGTTTGTACGAAAAGTCTTCATCAAACTCGTAGGATATAAAGTATGGCACTTTATTAACTATTGGGATTTTGTGTTCAAGACTGAAGAGGACTATGTCTGACCGAATGTCATTACATTGCCTAATAACATTGTTCCTAATTTCCTCTAAAACTACAGACAGGAGGAAAATTGGATGAAGTGTGGAGTATTATTAATAAACCCATGTGTGTACAGTTGTATGACTCAGAGGGAGTAACCATCCTCTTTGTGAAAATGAAATGGCTTCAAGCTGCTAATCTAAAAATAGCAGAATGTATGACGACATAGGATTTGAGCATGTTTTCATCTGCTAAGAAAACAGGGCTGTTGTGTCTCATTATGAAGCAGTTTAGTGAGCTGGAATGTTTAGGTGATAACTTGTCATCTAATAAAGGTATTATAAAACTGATGCAGAGTGTAATATGCCAACGATGTTTCTTGGAAAGGGGATCCTAAGACAAGGGAGTAGTATGTTCTAAAAGACAAATGTCTGTTTTAGAAGGACATTCTGACATGGTCAAAGGGTCAAACCTAAGGGTAGGTACCTGCATTAAAACCAGTCCTAGGGTACTGAAACTGTCAGAGTAAAGTACCAAGGTCGTTACTATCTATGCCAAAATTGCATTATTTATGAAGACTCTCTCTATTCCTTCTCTCCATCAGAGGGTTTCAGCAACATGAAGTTTGTTAGCATCTGGGAAAATTGTGCATGGGTATGGATCTGTATGGGCAGTCTTTGTCAAATTCTGGCCAAAAAGGGGGAGAAAGATAGGGACCCAGTCTCAGGCGAGACTCAGGTGAAAGCAACAGACGACAATGTCCAGCAAGACTCAGGTGAAAGCAACATGATCCCTAAGTAAGTGACTTTGTTTGTGTCTTGTGTTCTGAGTTAAGAGGATAGTTGTGACTTGTGATCTGAGTTACATGATCACAAGTAATAATCTTGAGAAAAGAAATCCTCTTGGGGCATCGATGGTTTGGAGTTGCTCACAGTTGAAGGATAGAGGTTTGTTGTTTGCTCAAAGGACATCAGCCTCTACAAAAGAAGATGTTAGACAAGATGTTGTAACATCTCAACTGTGTTGTGGCCTGGTCCCAAAATACAACTTGCACTTATTTGTTTTAGCCAAAATTTGCCAAAGGGGGAGATTGTAAGTGCCCTGGCTGGAGAGTTGGCTTCATTTGTAAAATAAATAAGAAAGCAAGTTTACCCATGTTCCCTCTGTTGTTTTAATATGTGGTGTTGAAGAAGTTCAACATCTGAACCAACATGTTATGTAAGATGTCACAACATCAGCATATGACATCGCGCCTGAAATTAAGTACTGATTAAGTAACTATGTTATATGTTGAATGTTTGTAACAACTGTGACTTGTAACCTAACTATTCTAAGTGATCTAAATTATGAAAGAGGTTATTTGTTGTGTTGAAAAAGTTCAACATCTAGGAAAACATGTTAGATGTAATGTCATGACATCTGACTTGACATCACGTCAACAGAATTGATAATTCAGTTACAGTTCTGGTACTTAAATACTCTGAGAATATATGTGGCGTTTCTTATGGAGAATCTGAAGATCAATCAAGAATCAATCAGATTATTTGAAGAAAATATTGTTTCTAAATATGGAGATATTTTAGGAACTAGAAGATTGAAGACCTTGATTATAGGAGAAGTTTGCTGCTGAGTTGTAACAGCAAGGAGAAAAACTTGCTGAGTTGGGTAATAGGTTATAAATAGCAGATTGTAACCTAGGGTTTGGAACACGCACATAATGTAACTTTGGGGGTTTTTGTTAGGTAAACCTGTCGGTCTGTGGCAAGGTTACCATGTATGTAACTCGAAACCTGTAGGTAAGAGTTTGAGTGTTCTTGGATGAAGCTATGAAGCAAGTCTAAGTATTTTTGCATTACTCCATATTCATTGTAATGTAGGAAACCAAGTGGGAGGGCACTGCTTCTTGAGTAGGAGTAAGACTTCTGTTGCTGCGACAATAGGAATGGAAACTGGTAGGTTTCTATCTAGGAGTTCCTAGGTATAGGTTGCACTGGGTAGATGATTAAGTGAAGGATGGGAACTTGTGTAGTTTAGTCCTGAATTAATATTGCTGATAGTGAATCTTCTTCCTGGCTTGGTATGCCCCCAGAGTAGGTGTGTTTCACCGAACTGGGTCAACAACTGATTTGTGTTTTTACCTTCAACACTTTATAATTCTGTCTGTTATATATCAAGGTAAAACTGTAATGTTGTAACAGATGATGTCTCAGAACATGTTAAGACATCATGCTGATATCTGTGCAGAAGAAACAGAACTGCAAAGACTGTTTGCTTTCTGCTGATCATGTGCCCCAGATGAACAGAACTAGGCACATCGATGTTCTATCCTCTGCACCTTCAAAGTAGATCTGGCACAGCTTGGTTAAACTGTGCTTCTGTTACTCTTCAGTACTGAATCATAAAAAATTGGGTATCTACCTTGCAGTGTATTTATTATGTCATATCAGATGTTTAGACATTGAGTATAACATCTGAAGACTGGCATACACCAGAATTTCAATTGGTATCAGAGCAGGCATCCTGTTCTGTTTCTGGATGAGATCCATGGGTGATACTTTCTGGTATCTGCAAGGTCAATTTTAGTACTGAAGATTGCAACCTGGAATGGTTTGTTATTTCCCTGAATGGTCCCTTGAAGTGGGAGGATGGACTATTCTTGGCAGGAACTGTGTGTACCTATCTTTGGTGATTGGCATTTGGCCTGGTTGTGTGGTAACTGCTCTAGGTTTGATTTATTTTCAAACCTAGGATGTGTGTACGCCTGAAGTAGTGTGTAGTAGTCATGCTAGGTGTGTATCATAGTCAAACTTGATCTATTTTTGAAGACTACTGTAATCTATTGAAGATGTCACAGATACTTGAGTCCTCTCAAGTCCACTCATGAAGACGTTCTACGATGCTACTAGTTGAAGAGCATATGTTTTGGGTGTCAAACAAAGGGATACTTTTGTTTGGAACCTACTCCTGACCTGGAAGAGGAGACATCTGTATGTGCAAAATTGACAATGGTAGAGTCAACTATGTCTGTGTGCTCCCGATGGTTACTTTTAGAAGTCAGAATTCTAGAAGTGGAGCTGGTTGAGATGTGACATTGTGCAATCCCTATTGGTGGGCTTATTCCTGAAGATTGATGAGGGTTGAGCAGTTGTTCCCTGAAGTACTATGGTGTGAAGAAAGACAAGCACATTGGTTAATAAAAGTCAATGATGGTGCAGCATTATTGGTCCTTCATAGAAGTAGATTGGAATCATGAATCTTGTCATTTAAACATCATGATTAGAAGTGGAAGATCTTTCCAGATGTGAGAATATGAAGACTCAGAGTTTAGTTAAGGTAGTATGTTCTGGCTATACATATCTGCTGAAGTCTGATTGGTGTGATTGGAGTATGAACAGG
Organism: Vicia faba; assembly: GCA_948472305.1. NCBI lineage: Eukaryota > Viridiplantae > Streptophyta > Magnoliopsida > Fabales > Fabaceae > Vicia > Vicia faba. The sequence continues at coordinate 1,103,412,177 of OX451736.1, forward strand.
TATAACTCTTGGAGTTACTTGAATCTGGTAGGGATGTCATATGTCATGTCGAGACATTTGTGTACAATGCATGGATATTTTGTGTGGAGCTTCCATGATTGGTAGTTTGAGGGGGAGATTTGGTTAACCTCCTCACATTAGTTCAGCTTGGGGTTTAGCTGGCTGTTGACCTATGTCACATGGGTTCTGGGAGTTGGGTGACATATTTGTAAGGAAGGATTCATCTCTCTCATTCCTAAGGATGAATCTGATCTGGTAGGAGTTTCAAATCTGTTGAGGTGAGTAGAGTTTGTTCAGAGAAAATTCTATTTACTTGAGTCCAAGGTGGCAACCTAGCTATCTCAACTCCTTGGTCTCTCAAAGAAAGTGCTTGCAAGAAGAAGATATTAACACACGAAGAGTATGTCAAAGTATTCAAATAGTGAAAGTATCTTACAGGAAAATGTGAAGGATTTATGATCAATTGCTATTTGTGACAAGTACAAGTATTTAATTGATTATCCTTGGAGCTCAAGATAACTGATGTTCTGAAAGATGAGGGAACACTCCTTCTTCTAGACCCAGTGAAGAATCACAGGAAGAGTGATGCTTTAGAACTATCTCTTTGGTAACAGCAAAATCATTTGATCCTTGAAAAAGTTTCCTAGAAACATGTTCAGACTTGAAGCTACAAGAAGAAGAAGACATCATAATCTTGATGATGGTTACTTGGATCAGTCTGGTTCTGATCTAGGCAAGGAAGTAAATTAGAGAAGGAGCTGAATTCAACAACTGGATGTTATAACATAATGTTGTGACAGTTGGTTCAACATCAGATTCTTAGTTGGTGAAGTGGCACATCAACTTAAGATAGGATGATCTACGAAGTTGAAGATTGGATACTTCAAAAAGATTGTCTCTTTGCAGCTCTTTGGAGTGGTTGGGTGGAGAAGATGTTACATGTCCCTGTCTTAGTGTATCTAAGCCTTTTGTGATAAACATGGACGATCAAATTTCAATTGGAAGATCAGAATATCTTTGGAGAAGTCTGATAAACATGGAGAAGTCAAAAGGTGGCATTTGTTTTGAGGATTCATGAAGGAGATAATCAAACAGTGGCATTTGGTCTATCTCAGCAGTAAATTCAGAGAATCAAGACAATCAACATGTGGTAGCTGATTATTATCAAGAAAGTTTGATTCAGAGTATGAATGCGTTCAATCAATATTGTTGAACAGAGGGTGCGCTCTTGAAGACATGAAGATGCGTCTTATGTTTTCCATTCATCAAGGAGTCTTATTTACTATGAATCAGAAGTTGTCTTGAAGATCCAACTGAGTATTGAATGTGATCTACCTGTTTCCATGAAGAGAAGTGATTGTCCCTAACAGGGGGAGTGTTGGTTTGTACGAAAAGTCTTCATCAAACTCGTAGGATATAAAGTATGGCACTTTATTAACTATTGGGATTTTGTGTTCAAGACTGAAGAGGACTATGTCTGACCGAATGTCATTACATTGCCTAATAACATTGTTCCTAATTTCCTCTAAAACTACAGACAGGAGGAAAATTGGATGAAGTGTGGAGTATTATTAATAAACCCATGTGTGTACAGTTGTATGACTCAGAGGGAGTAACCATCCTCTTTGTGAAAATGAAATGGCTTCAAGCTGCTAATCTAAAAATAGCAGAATGTATGACGACATAGGATTTGAGCATGTTTTCATCTGCTAAGAAAACAGGGTTGTTGTGTCTCATTATGAAGCAGTTTAGTGAGCTGGAATGTTTAGGTGATAACTTGTCATCTAATAAAGGTATTATGAAACTGATGCAGAGTGTAATATGCCAACGATGTTTCTTGGAAAGGGGATCCTAAGACAAGGGAGTAGTATGTTCTAAAAGACAAATGTCTGTTTTAGAAGGACATTCTGACATGGTCAAAGGGTCAAACCTAAGGGTAGGTACCTGCATTAAAACCAGTCCTAGGGTACTGAAACTGTCAGAGTAAAGTACCAAGGTCGTTACTATCTATGCCAAAATTGCATTATTTATGAAGACTCTCTCTATTCCTTCTCTCCATCAGAGGGTTTCAGCAACATGAAGTTTGTTAGCATCTGGGAAAATTGTGCATGGGTATGGATCTGTATGGGCAGTCTTTGTCAAATTCTGGCCAAAAAGGGGGAGAAAGATAGGGACCCAGTCTCAGGCGAGACTCAGGTGAAAGCAACAGACGGCAATGTCCAGCAAGACTCAGGTGAAAGCAACATGATCCCTAAGTAAGTGACTTTGTTTGTGTCTTGTGTTCTGAGTTAAGAGGATAGTTGTGACTTGTGATCTGAGTTACATGATCACAAGTAATAATCTTGAGAAAAGAAATCCTCTTGGGGCATCGATGGTTTGGAGTTGCTCACAGTTGAAGGATAGAGGTTTGTTGTTTGCTCAAAGGACATCAGCCTCTACAAAAGAAGATGTTAGACAAGATGTTGTAACATCTCAACTGTGTTGTGGCCTGGTCCCAAAATACAACTTGCACTTATTTGTTTTAGCCAAAATTTTCCAAAGGGGGAGATTGTAAGTGCCCTGGCTGGAGAGTTGGCTTCATTTGTAAAACAAATAAGAAAGCAAGTTTACCCATGTTCCCTCTGTTGTTTTAATATGTGGTGTTGAAGAAGTTCAACATCTGAACCAACATGTTATGTAAGATGTCACAACATCAGCATATGACATCGCGCCTGAAATTAAGTACTGATTAAGTAACTATGTTATATGTTGAATGTTTGTAACAGCTGTGACTTGTAACCTAACTATTCTAAGTGATCTAAATTATGAAAGAGGTTATTTGTTGTGTTGAAAAAGTTCAACATCTAGGAAAACATGTTAGATGTAATGTCATGACATCTGACTTGACATCACGTCAACAGAATTGATAATTCAGTTACAGTTCTGGTACTTAAATACTCTGAGAATATATGTGGCGTTTCTTATGGAGAATCTGAAGATCAATCAAGAATCAATCAGATTATTTGAAGAAAATATTGTTTCTAAATATGGAGATATTTTAGGAACTAGAAGATTGAAGACCTTGATTATAGGAGAAGTTTGCTGCTGAGTTGTAACAGCAAGGAGAAAAAATTGCTGAGTTGGGTAATAGGTTATAAATAGCAGATTGTAACCTAGGGTTTGGAACACGCACATAATGTAACTTTGGGGGTTTTTGTTAGGTAAACCTGTCGGTCTGTGGAAAGGTTACCATGTATGTAACTCGAAACCTGTAGGTAAGAGTTTGAGTGTTCTTAGATGAAGCTATGAAGCAAGTCTAAGTATTTTTGCATTACTCCATATTCATTGTAATGTAGGAAACCAAGTGGGAGGGCACTGCTTCTTGAGTAGGAGTAAGACTTCTGTTGCTGCGGCAATAGGAATGGAAACTGGTAGGTTTCTATCTAGGAGTTCCTAGGTATAGGTTGCACTGGGTAGATGATTAAGTGAAGGATGGGAACTTGTGTAGTTTAGTCCTGAATTAATATTGCTGATAGTGAATCTTCTTCCTGGCTTGGTATGCCCCCAGAGTAGGTGTGTTTCACCGAACTGGGTCAACAACTGATTTGTGTTTTTACCTTCAACACTTTATAATTCTGTCTGTTATATATCAAGGTAAAACTGTAATGTTGTAACAGATGATGTCTCAGAACATGTTAAGACATCATGCTGATATCTGTGCAGAAGAAACAGAACTGCAAAGACTGTTTGCTTTCTGCTGATCATGTGCCACAGATGAACAGAACTAGGCACATCGATGTTCTATCCTCTGCACCTTCAAAGTAGATCTGGCACAGCTTGGTTAAACTGTGCTTCTGTTACTCTTCAGTACTGAATCATAAAAAATTGGGTATCTACCTTGCAGTGTATTTATTATGTCATATCAGATGTTTAGACATTGAGTATAACATCTGAAGACTGGCATACACCAGAATTTCAGTTTTAGTTAGGCTAGTAAATCGAGGGGGGGTGTTCAGCATTGGGTCAAGTCCAAGATATTTGTTTGAGTCTGTTTGGACAAGGTATGGGCAGACTTACAGACTTGTGGTGTACCGGCGAGATTAGAAACATTTGGTTTGGATCACAGAGTCATCAGAAGTAAATTCTTAGACGTTGATCCAAAATATGACAAACAAATGGCCACAACTGAAGGATGACTGAGATGTAGGGTGTGCAAGCGTGCACGAGTATCGGTCAATAGTCTTCTGATCGTGTGGCCAGTGAATGGCCACACGTCACACGTGAAACGCACGAGAGGGAGAGTATTTATTTTTGTTTCCTTCATAATGTCCCATTTTTCCTCTCCACTCTCTTTACTCTGATCTTCTCTCTTACCCTCTAAACGCTCTCCCTTCTCTCTATAATAACCACCATCCACCACCGGCCAGAAATCGCCTCCGTTAGTGGTTCACCTTTAGCCGCCTCCCAAACCACCATACTCTTGCACCCCAAAATTTGTCCTCCTAATTTACTTCTATATGGCTTAGGCTTCGCATTTCATTTGCATCACTTCACTAGGATCATCTACATAACGTTCATTCATTCAATAAGGCATGAGATCAAGAAGCAATATTTGGTGCGAATTAGGGTTTCACTTTGGTTTGGGCTTCTTTGTTAAATAAGGGTTAATTCTTGGATTCTTTTGAGAATTAGATTTTGAAATTAGGATTTTGAGGGTTTCACCAAAGATGCTTCGGCTGAGACTGTTTTAGGGGTGTGTCCCTGTATCATCAGGGGACCCTTTCTTCATAAGTTGGTTTTGAGTTCACTTGATATTTTCCATCAATTACTTGCAATATAAGACATTCAACTGGATCTCTTATCAAGGGTTGGAATAGAGAGATAAGAATTATTCTCTACTGGCATTCATCATTTGGATTAGGGCTTTGACCAAGATCATCACTTAATGCACATCATGGCTAGGGTGTCATTGGATTTTCTTAGGTTTAATCAAAGGAGCTTACTTTTACTTGCTTGAATTACAAGACTTTCCTTTTGAATTTTATTCAAAACCTTTGGTTACAAATAAAGTTTGTAAAAGTTCATTAAATGTTTACTTCAAGTACAAGGTATTAGGGATTCGAGGTTCAAGCATCAACTAATATTTCTTCAAGAGACTAACATGTTAGAACAAAGTTTGAATCTACTACCCTAAGTTTAAGTTTTGATGATAACAAAAGGCAAAGATATATTAATTGTATGATTCATGTAAGACACATATGCTATCTAAAAATTACATTCTGTTTTACAGAAACTCTGATAGGTATCAGCAAGAGAACATCATCATCAGCATAAAAAAATTGGATATCAACATCAGCATCAGAAGATGTTATATCAGATACCAGAATCAGAAGATTAACTTGTGCTTATGCTGAAGCTTGATGAACAGATCTGCACTTAACCATCTGAACTCTGATCAAGACAACAATTCATCAGCACCTAAGCAGCGTCAGAATGAGCCAAAGCCAGAACAAGCTTAAGTGGCAACGGTACTGTGCATTCAAGATGATTTATTACCAACGGCATCATTCTAGACAAGATCTGCTTAATAAGGAAAGAATGTTATTGGCATTGAAACAGAATTACTACTCCAACGTACCTTATTTCCAATGTTATATAAACAAGTCAATGAAGATTGAATTGGCTAATGCTCTACAACCTTCTACACCCCTAAAGCTATTCATCATCTTCCTCACTCTCAGTTTGCTAAAGCTCTCAAATTCTTTACTCAATTACTTTAGCACTCCAGTTATCATAAGCTTAAATTGTGTAGTATCACAGTTGTGATAAATTGTTTTTGTAGAAAACATTTAACACACCTAAATTTCAATTATCTGTAAGAAAGTATTACCTTGAGAAACCGGTTTGTGGTTTGACTCAAGAAGGCTTTAGCAATTGTTAAAGCAGTTGTAATATTCAGTTGAATATAGTGGATTAAGACCTCGTTGGAGAGAGGCGAAATCACCTTGACGGGTGGACTGGAGTAGTTTGAGATCAAACGAACCAGGATAAAAATATCGTGTTGATTGCAATTGATTTCCAGTTTTTACAATTCAACCCCCCTTCTTGTGTTTTTCACTTCTTCAATTGGTATCAGAGCGCCTGGTTCTGAGCTAAAACACTTAACCGTGTCAGTACAAGATCCAGCGTCAGAAAAACACAATGGCAGGAACTTATCAACACACCAGCAATGACAACAATGAAGACAGAGACAGATTCAGCGGCAAACCTCCAGTCTTTGATGGAGAAAATTTTGTTTACTGGAAAGACATAATTGAAAGCTTCTTTCTGGCACATGATGCTGATCTGTGGGACATGGTGACAAATGGATACACGCACCCAGTGAATGCAAGCGGTCAGAAGATTGACAGGAAAGCAATGTCTGACCAACAAAAGCGTGACTTCAAAAATCACCACAAGGCCAGAACCATTCTTCTCAGCGCCATCTCTTATGCTGAATATGAAAAGATCTCTAAAAGAGACACAGCAAAGAACATGTTTGACTCACTCAGAATGACGCATGAAGGCAATATTCAGGTCAAAGAAACTAAAGCTCTTGCGCTCATTCAGAAGTATGAGGCATTCAAAATGGAAGAAAGTGAATCCATTGAAACAATGTTCTCAAGATTCCAAATTCTGGTGGCTGGTCTCAAGGTTCTGGACAAAGGATACTCTACTGCTGATCACATCAAGAAGATCATCATAAGCTTACCAAAGCAGTGGAGGCCAATGGTTACAGCGCTGAAGCTAGCAAAAGATCTCAACAAAATTTCTTTGGAGGAACTTATCAGCTTCCTCAGAAGTCATGAGATAGAGCTAGAAGATGATGAACCTCAGAAGCAAGGTAAGCCTTTAGCATTAAAATCTAACAAAAAATCTGAGTCTAAAGTTTTGCAGGCAGTTGAAGAAACATCTGATGGATCCTCATCAGAAGAAGACGAACTTTCTCTCCTCTCCAGAAGAGTGCACCAACTGTGGAAGCAGAGGCAAAGGAAGTTCAGGAATCCCAGAAGATCTGATCAGAATGAGTCTTCTTCCAGATACAGAAAGACAGATTCTTCCTCTGGATACAGAAGATCTGAAGGCTCCTCAGGAAGCAGAAATCCAAACACCAAGGACATCATCTGCTATGAATGCAATGAGCAAGGACACTACAAGAGTGACTGCCCAAAGCTTCAGAGGGAAAAGCCCAAAAAGAAGTTTGGAAGAGAAAATAAGAAAAGTCTCATGGCTACATGGGATGACTCTGACTCGTCTGAAGCTGACTCAGAATCAGATGATGAGAGAGCAAACATAGCTCTCATGGCCAACATTTCAGAAGACAGTGAAGCTTCTGAATCAGACTCAGAATCAGATACTGAAGAGGTATTTCCTGACTTTGCAATTAATTTTACTAAGGCTGAACTTGCTGAAAGCCTTAACGAAATTCTGGAAAGGTACCAGCAGATTAGAGTTAAATTCAGAAACCTGAAAAGGAATCTTGAATCTGACTCTGATAAGACTGAGAGTCTTAAATTGTAAAATTCTGAGCTGAGAAATAAAATTTCAAAATTAGAAAATGTTTTACAAAACTCTCAGAAGGAACCAATTTCTGAAACTCCCAGCAGCACTGATGAGATCATCAAGGAGTATGATCATAGTTTCTAGAAGTTCCTTGCTAAAAGCATAGATAGAAGAAAAATGGCTTCAATGATCTATGGAGTTAGCAGAAACGGCAGAAAGGGAATAGGATACCAAGGTAAGGTTCCTACACCAAAGAATGCCATGGATTTAACCATTAAACACACTCCTCTGAACTCACATTTTGTGTATGGTCACACACATGATATTAAATACACTAGCAGTAAGTATTCTGTGAAACCAAAATTCAACCAGAGTTTTGGTAAATCTAACAAATCAGGACCCAAGAAAATCTGGGTACCTAAGGATAAAATAATACATGTTGCAGATATCTTTAGCAGCAAATCAGAAACACCAGTCATGGTACCTGGACTCTGGCTGCTCGCGACACATGACAGGAAGAAGGCATATGTTCCAAAGCCTGGAACTTAAGCCTGGAGGCCACATTGGTTTTGGAGGCAATCAGAGGGGAAAGATCATTGGCTCTGGAACTGTTGGTAATGGAAATCTTCCCTCTATAAATAATGTTCTGCTAGTAGATGGATTAATGCATAATCTGTTATCCATAAGTCAATTAAGTGATAACGGTTATGATATAATCTTTAATCAAAAATCATGTAAAGCTGTTAGTCAGAAAGATGGGACTATCCTATTTAATGGAAAGAGGAAAAACAACATCTATAAAATCAAACTTTCTGAACTGAAAAGTCAGAATGTAAAGTGTCTTCTGTCTGTTAACAACGAGCACTGGATCTGGCACAAAATATTGGGGCATGTTAGTATGAGAATAATATCTCAGATTAACAAACTCAATCTGGTCAGAGGACTTCCTAATTTGAAGTTCAATTCAGATGCTCTGTGTGAAGCATGTCAGAAAGGCAAGTTTGCAAAACCTTCTTTCAAATCTAAAAATGTTGTTTCTACCTCTAAGCCATTAGAACTTCTGCATATTGACTTATTTGGACCAGTTAAAACTGCTTCAGTCAGTGGCAAGAAGTATGGGTTAGTAATCGTAGATGACTATAGCAGATGGACATGGGTAAAGTTCTTAAGACACAAGGACGAGTCACACTCTGTGTTTGTTACCTTCTGTAACCAAGTTCAGAATGAAAAGGATCTTAGAATCATTAAAGTCAGAAGTGATCATGGTGGAGAGTTTGAAAACAAAGATTTTGAGTCATTCTTTAATGACAGAGGCATTCTGCATGATTTCTCTTGTCCTAGAACTCCCCAACAAAATGGAGTTGTAGAACGAAAGAACAGAACATTGCAAGAAATGGCCAGAACCATGATCAATGAGACAAACGTTGCTAAGATCTTCTGGGCAGAGGCAATAAACACAGCGTGCTACATTCAGAATAAAATCTCAATAAGACCTATTCTGGAAAAGACTCCATATGAATTGTGGAAGAACAGAAAGCCCAACATTTCATATTTTCATCCATTTGGATGTACTTGTTTTATGTTAAATACAAAAAATTATTTGAACAAGTTTGACTCTAAAGCACAGAAGTGTATTATGTTAGGATACTCTGAACGCTCAAGAGGGTACAGAGTATACAATACAGAAACACAGATTGTGGAAGAATCAATCAGTGTTCGTTTTGATGATAAGCTTGACTCTGAAAAGTCAAAGCAGAATGAAGTTTCTGCAGGTATGGAAGTTAAATTTACAGGTTCTGAAGACAAGTCATCAGAAGCTCTCAACAAAGACACTCCTTCAACATCTGAAAGGAGCACTGCTAGCAATCCTACAACAGCTGCTGATCAACCTCAGAAGAGACTACCTAGAAGCATCTTGGATCACCCAGAAGAAACTATCTTAGGAAGAAAGGAAGATCCAATCAAAATAAGAGCCAGCTTCAGAAACTCTGAAGAATCCCTCATGGGACTTGTGTCTCTGATTGAACCTTCTTCTGTTGATGAAGCACTTCTGGACAACGACTGGATTCTAGCAATGCAAGAAGAGCTGAATCAATTCACCAAAAATGACGTATGGGATCTTGTTCCCAGACCAAAAGGATTCAACGTCATTGGAACAAGATGGGTGTTCAGAAAGAAGCTGAACGAACAAGGTGAAGTTATCAGAAACAAAGCACGATTGGTAGCACAAGGTTATAGTCAGCAAGAGGGAATAGACTATATAGAAACCTTTGCTCCAGTCGCCAGATTAGAATCTATCAGACTTTTAATTTCATTTGCTGTTAATAAAGGCATCACTCTGTATCAGATGGATGTCAAGAGTGCATTCTTAAATGGTTATATAGAAGAAGAGGTGTATGTGCACCAACCCCCTGGTTTTGAAAGTACAAAACATCCAGAACATGTTTTCAAACTAAAGAAGTCACTATATGGTCTGAAACAAGCTCCCAGAGCTTGGTATGAAAGACTAAGTAACTTTCTGTTAGAAAACGAATTCACCAGAGGGAAGGTGGACACTACCTTATTCTGTAAATCAGTTAAGAATGACATCTTAGTCTGTCAAATTTACGTAGATGATATTATTTTTGGATCTACTAATCCTTCTCTTGGAAGAAAATTTGCTAAGTGTATGCAGGCAGAATTTGAGATGAGCCTCATGGGAGAACTGAAATTCTTTCTGGGAATTCAGATCAATCAAAACCCAGAGGGAACTTACGTTCATCAGAGCAAATATGTCAGAGAACTTTTGAAGAAATTTGACCTCTCAGAATGTAAGCCATCAAAGATTCCAATGCATCCCACGTGCATTCTGGAAAGAGAAGAGGTAAGCAAAAAGGTAGAACAGAAGGTCTACAGAGGTATGATTGGTTCTCTCCTTTATCTGACAGCTTCAAGGCCTGATATCTTATTAAGCGTATGTATTTGTGCTAGATTCCAATCAGATCCTAGAGAATCTCACTTAACAGCTGTTAAGCGAATTTTCAAGTATCTGAGAGGTACTACTAATCTGGGTTTATTTTATAAAAAATCTAGTGATTACAACTTAGTAGGCTACTGCGATGCTGACTTTGCTGGAGACAGAGTAGAGCGTAAAAGTACTTCTGGAAGCTGCCAGTTTCTGGGAGAAAATCTGATCTCTTGGTCCAGCAAAAGGCAATCCACAATTGCGCTATCAACAGCAGAAGCTGAGTACATAGCATCAGCTGGATGCAGCACACAAATGCTCTGGATGAAAAGTCAGCTTGAAGACTTCCAGATTTTTGAGAGTAACATCCCTATACTCTGTGACAATACTTCTGCCATTTGCTTAAGTAAGAATCCCATTTTGCATTCTAGGGCTAAGCATATAGAAATAAAACATCACTTCATTAGGGACTATATTCAGAAAGGAATTTTAAACTTAAAGTTTATTGATACAGACCATCAATGGGCTGATATCTTCACTAAACCTCTTTCTGAAGATAGGTTCAATTTCATTCTGAAACATCTCAGCATGAAACTCTGCCCAGAGTGAAAATGTTTTATTATATTAACCTTCAGAATGTATTTTCTGTTTACTGTGAACTTTTGATCAATCTCTTTTCAGAAAGATAGACATGCATATTGTATCAGATTCTATTCTTAAAGATCTGAGCGTTTCAGCTTAAGAATAGACGTGCTGCTCACTAAATCAAACAAGTGTCATCCAATCATCAGCAAATCTCTGAAGCAGAACACGCGTGCACGCTTCTGAGAAGGAAAAACGCTGATTGGGTGCATTGAGACACATGTCTGGTAACCGTTTCAAGTATCTTTCTCAAATCCCCCAAAATCAGCAAGCATTAAATACACGTAATCATGTTTTAAAAATGTAATCATGAAATAATTCTCTTTCTTAAAACCGTTTACGTTTTCAAAAATCTTTTTGAAATCTATTTAAGCACATTAACATCATTCATTAAATTTTTACCGTTTCTTACAATCATCCAAAGATTTTCTGCATTTTTACTTGTGTAATCATCTTTCTCAAAAGAAACCCTTTTCTCAAAACTTTTTCTCAGAAAACCCTAAGTGTGAACATGGCAACCTCTAGCACTGTTTCTGCAGGTTCTCAGAAGGAGGCTTCATCTGAACAATACCAAGTTCCCTTCAGAACACTCCTTACACCAGTGAAGAATTTGGAAGTTCTGTCTGAACTAATTGTTGATTTCTCCAGTCTGAAAGAGAATGGATGAGAATGATCAGAAGATGAAGGAAAGGATGGATGTGCAAGACAGCAAGATTGATACAGTAGTTAGCATGGTGCACAAGCAGAATGAGACTGCTGATCAGATTAAGACAATGCTAGAGACTCTGTTCACACGCCTTCCACCCCAACCTTAGTTTTTCATTCATGATATTTTCATTGTTTTCTTTGCATATCTTCTGTACTGTTTGTCTGGCTCTGAATTTAATATAACAAGTTTTTCTGCTCTGATCGTTTTAGCTTATATTACTTACACTTTTTGATTGCTGACAAAAAGGGGGAGAACAAGAATGATATTTTTCAATAACGGATTACTGAGACAAAAAGTCTCAAACATTCTAACACTCTGATATACTTGAATGTTTTATGTTTTGCATAAGCTTACAGGTACAAGAAGTTAATCATCTCTGATACACTGAAGCTCTGATATACTGATCTGAAGCTCTGATATTCTGATGTTCAAAGAAAGTCAATGAAGATCTGATCCTGAAGAACTCTTGGAATTAAAAAGGGAAGTAATAAATTCAGGGGGAGTATCTCCGATCTAAACTCTGATATCTCTTTATCCCTTATCTTTGATAACTTCCTATTTAATTCTGATACAACTTATTATTTAGTTATCTCTGATACTTTTCACGCTAATTTTCAATTAAAAAATATCTAGTTTTTGTCATCATCAAAAAGGGGGAGATTGTTAGAACAAAGTTTGAATCTACTACCCTAAGTTTAAGTTTTGATGATAACAAAGGGCAAAGATATATTAATTGTATGATTCATGTAAGACACATATGCTATCTAAAAATTATATTCTGTTTTACAAAAACTCTGATAGGTATCAGCAAGAGAACATCATCATCAGCATCAGAAAATTGGATATCAACATCAGCATCAGAAGATGTTATATTAGATACCAAAATCAGAAGATCAACTTGTGCTTATGTTGAAGCTTGATGAACAGATCTGCGCTTAACCATCTGAACTATGATCAAGACAACAGTTCATCAGCACCTAAGCAGCGTCAGAATGAGCCAAAGCCAGAACAAGCTTAAGTGGCAACGGTACTGTGCATTCAAGATGATTTATTACCAACAACATCATTCCAGACAAGATCTGCTTAATAAGGAAAGAATGTTATTGGCATTGAAACGGAATTACTACTCCAACGTACCTTATTTCCAATGCTATATAAACAAGTCAATGAAGATTGAATTGGCTAATGCTCTACAACCTTCTACACCCCTAAAGCTATTCATCATCTTCCTCACTCTCAGTTTGCTAAAGCTCTCAAATTCTTTACTCAATTACTTTAGCACTCTAGTTATCATAAGCTTAAATTGTGTAGTATCACAGTTGTGATAAACTGTTTTTGTAGAAAACATTCAACACACCTAGATTTCAATTATCTGTAAGAAAGTATTACCTTGAGAAACCGGTTTGTGGTTTGACTCAAGAAGGCTTTAGCAGTTTTTAAAGCAGTTATAATATTCAGTTGAATATAGTGGATTAAGACCTCGTTGGAGAGAGGCGAAATCACCTTGACGGGTGGACTGGAGTAGTTTGAGATCAAACGAACCATGATAAAAATATCGTGTTGATTGCAATTGATTTCCAGTTTTTACAATTCAACCCCCCTCTTGTGTTTTTCACTTCTTCATAACATGTTTGGTAAAGTGATTTTATGCCATGAATTTAATGATGGACAGTGAGAAAGGTCATGGTCATAGATTTTAACATGGAAGGATTAAGTAAAGTTCAATTACAAGTCATAAGAATTGAAGTCATTCAAGAAGATAACATGGCATTAAAAGGCTTAGGGATTCATAAAGGAAATTTTTTATATTATTCAATGTGTCTTCCATTTTTACAAAGGAAGGCTACAAAGAAATTTAAAGAGATTTCAAAAGCATTAATCAAAGAGGATTGTAAATTCAAATGATGCATTCAAAGTTTATTGCATTCTTCTCAAAAGGGAAAATTCATTAGAAGGAAATGTTCCATGATTCATTCAAGATTCAAGTCTCATTCAATATTTAAAAGTCTTGATTTTCCTTTCAAATGATATAAAAAAAAATTACAAATGATTTCAATTACCATTACATTTGAACCAAAGATCTTAACTCTCATATTCCTAATCCTAAGTTTATGACCAAACAAGCTCTATCCTCCAAGCTTATGGACCAAGTTGCATCCTTACTTTACCAATCTATTGTTGTTCCAAACAATTCAAAATTTGCACATGTTGCCCTACTATACTAGCCTTTGCATTGCTGTTACAAACCTTGCAAAACATGCTTCATAAGCCTCCAAAAAACTGTCAAAACAGTCCAAAGCCTTGCACCAAAATGGACATAAAAATAACTTGCATCAAAAAGCAACACAAAAACAATACCAAATCAATTCAAATTCATCTCCAATTCTCCCTGCATTTCTCTCACTTACATCTATATAAACAACACCTTCTCCTCATTAAAAGGCATTCTTTATCTCCTTGAAGAATCACCCACAAAACTCCTCTCTGCTCCCTTTTGCAAACATCACAATAACCAACAATCAAATTTATCCCTCCTACACTCAAAACCGTAACTCACAGTAACTCCATAAACCTCATAACCAAAAACCCTGCATAACAACACTCCATACATCTCCACCACAAACTCAGAATCCATATTCACCCTCTTATCCACACCAAACCATCATTTCTAGTCTGTAGCAGGCAAAACTTACCAGCTTAACCATCTACTATTCAGACCATGAGCCACCGCCTCACCACTTCTTTTCCACTGCTGTAATCAAACATTGAAGATAATCTCACAGTCATTCACATCCCAAACCGCAAATCCTACACAGACCCTACACTCAACAGAATAACAACACAGGAAAACACATAAATCCAATAACAACAAGAAGAAGAATGGACCCAAAGACACATATCTGAGTTTGAAGAGGCCACCATATTTGTCTCAAAAAGGTAAGCGCCTTCCTCTTTTTTAAATTTTTTCATCATTTGGTTCATGTTTTCGAATCCGTGACAGCGATGAGTGTGAGACGATGGAGGAGATGAACGAAGGAGACAAAGTTGAAGCATGGTGGCTGAGCGATAAAAATGAGCAGAGAAGAAACAACACAGCGGTGTTGGAGGGAGGAAATCGATGGAGAAGCATCAGATAATGAGGAGCGATCAACATCGTCGGAGCATGAGAGAGGAGAAGTGAATTCATTTCATGTTAAGTATGACTGATTACATTAACTTGATACCCTAATTCCTCTTTCAATTTTATTTTAATTGGTTTATTTCCTTTTATTTTTAAACTCAATAAATAATTTAAAAAAAAGCTGTAACAAAAAAAAAGTATTTACTGGGCTGTACTATTGGGCTTAACATCCAGGCCTTGTCTCCAACCTCACACCCTGATTTCAGTATTACACTTCCCATTGGGCTTTACATTTGCTTTATCTTTATTAATTTGATATTTTAGTATTTTCTTTTAACTTGATAAAAATCTTACAAAATATTAGAATTGTATTTTCCTTTGTTTATTTGATTGTTTGGTTGGTTTCTTGTCATGTTCCCTTAGGATATCTTAATTAAATTTTAATCTTTGATTAAATCGAATTTGAGAATAGACTTTAGGATCAAACATTTTTCATGATAATTTTAGTTTAGATTTCCCCTTTCAAACAATCTCAACTTTAGGACCATCTTCACATGATAACGTTAGAAGTAGGTTTTTCCCCTTAGACTTTTCTTTTGCATCTTATTAAAATAAAAACTTCTCTTTTCTTAAATCAAAAATACAAAAATACTTAATCATTATTCAAATCATTTCAAAAACTAAATATGTGAAATAGATAAGTGCCCCCTTGGATGAGAGGTCGCTTACTATCCTCCCCTAACCAAAAATCATCCAACAAATCCAAATCATTTTGCCACTTAGCTTTTTCTTCATAAAACCTTTTCAAAAAAGACATGTTAAACTATCTTCTACCGCAAACAGACAAGCTCTAACTGCTAGAATGCAGACTTAGCATCATCCTTAAAAACACACAACAAACAAACATTTTGTAGAAGAACTATGGTGTTTTGATTCCTTCACGGGATACGTAGGCATTAAGTTGAAAAAATTGAATGAACGCAATAATAAAAATCTTTTATTTTTCCTAATAATTCATTCATGCATTTCTCTTAGCAAGTAATGCATTTAGATATACACATCCTTAGATTAGAACAACAAGAGTGGATCCCGTTGAGTACAACAGATGTGAGGGGTGCTAATACCTTACCCTTGCTTAATCGACTTCCATACCCTTTTTCTTGGTTGCAAGACCATGTGTAATACGGTGGGAGAACTGACTTGGGTATTTTGTGTTTGATCGCAATTGTTGCAGATAGCAAGAGTCGCCACTGACTTTTATTTTATCCAATAAAGGAAAGGGTGAAAAGAACAGGAAAGACCTTTTGAGAATTTTCTTGAGTTTGGGGGGTAGGTTATGAAAAGGGAAGGTGTTAGCACCCTTTTCATCCGTAGTTATCTACAGGCTCTTAGTTGCTAGCTCACTTTAAAATGCTTTGTTTGAAATGTGTTTGTGATGTTTTTTGAAAGTATTTTTGAAAAGTGCCTTTGTTTAGGCGAATTTTGTAATGATTCTCGTCTCTATAAGAATGTATACAAAGTGCTGACTTTTGAAAATATTTCATGAAAAAGTGTTGGTGTGTTTGAAATATGTTTTAAAAATGGTTATGATCAAGAAACTATGAATTTTCTACCTACTCAAAAAGTCTTAGTTCTTTTCCTCTTCCTTTAGATATTGCTATCAAACCATTGATTGGTAAGAAGCATTATCATTAGATGTGAAGGCATCGTACAACCGTAGAAAGCAACATTGTAGGACACCCTAGCAATTTGTCATAAGGGTCTAAGATCGTTTATCGAAGGTAACATTTTAAGGGTCATCGGTGGACTATGATCTTGTATTCGAGGGTCATTTCTAAAGTATCCAACGTTTGAGGGACATGATTGTTTTATTCGAGGCAACAAGTGTTGGTTACCCTAGAGGTACAAGTGTGCAAAGTGTATTGATTTCATGCATTTTTGTCTTTGAGATTAGGTTTTTCTAACGATTGATTTTATCTTGCCATACAAACCCTAATTACTAGCAATAATATTGAAAGCGTTAAATTGCGGGAATTTAAAGTTCTACGCTATTACATCTTTTTTTTGGGATGGGGATACAAGTTTATGAATGGGGAATGAAAGTAATTAAAATCTAATTACTATTACAACCATATTAAATAATGAATAATAATAAAAATATAAAGAAATATAAAGATAATGTAAAAAGAGGAAAATTATTTTTAAAAAACTTTTATGTATTGACAAATGCACTTATGCATTGATAAAAAAACTTTTATGTATTGACACATGCACTTATGCATCAATGCATCTCACTTCCTGCCATTGGAAATCAAAACCAAATCAGTACATGGTTATACATAATGGTTTGCATTGGTTCATATCTGTTTTGCATCGACACATGCACTTATGCGTCGATACATATCATTTCTTGCTTTTGGAAATCAAAATCAACTTAGTATGTATCAATGTATAATGGTTTGTGTCGACTCATTTATGTTATGCATCGAATATTTCGTGTTTTGTATCGACTCATAACCTATTTTGTACCTAATATATATCGACTCATAGAGATATGCATCGACTCATACTGGTGTTTTTTACTTCTAACATTTTTTTGCTACATATATGAGTCAGTTCTCAACACATGGTTAATGAAAATGAAAAGTAAACATATGGTAAGCTTTAGGACAATGATATCTACATTTTATCTTCACAAATAAACCACTAATGATGCTTTCATGAAGAGTTCAAAGTCAAGAAAAATTACCTTGAAATAGAAATTTGTGTTTTGATTTAGAGTTATTGTATTGTCTTGGAGAAGTAAAGTGGTTGTTTTTGAGTTTGAAGAATGGCGATAGTGATGTTACTGAAGTTGCTCTTATGTTTGAATAACTTCTATATGATATATATGAAGTATTTGGATGGTTTGTTGGGACAAGATTTGCAAGGTTTGATAGAATTGAATATTTTGGTTTCAAAACTCAGAAATGGAGGTTTTTGTGGACAATTCTATTTTTTTGAGAGTATGAGGGGTTTTGAGAAACTTGTCTATAAAACAAAAACTTCTAGCCTCTTTAGCTTGAAAATGACCTCTCTATTCATAGGGAAAAAGCTTGGGAAGTTTAAGTAATCAGATTTGCAAGATAACAAATTATGGTTTGTTGGAATGCAAATATCAAGTTATGCCAAGTCTTCCATGGTCCAAAGATGAAGTATTAAAGTTGTTGGTATAGAGGGGCTACTTTCAATGATTTATGGTGGAGTATAATCATAAGTAAGCAAGGTATGGGCTCAAGACAAATTTTGTACCAAAAAGCTTTCTTTTCAAGAATAACAATGGTGCCTTTATGCCATAAATGGAAAGATCTTTTAGACAATGGCTCAAAAAATTGGGCAATAGCTCAAGAGTATGTGTAAGCATTAAATTATGGAGAGATTTGCAAGAAATAAGGCCTGCAACATAAGATTATGTAGTATAGCATGTAGATTGGATCATGTGTTCTTCAACAAAAAGACTTGTAATTCAAGGACGGATGCCTAACTTCATGCCCTTTAATGTTTTGGAAAGCTTGAAACATCCTATATAAATTTCATGTTGGCCATTTTGAAAAAATTATCTTGGAACTATGTGAAAAATGCCAAGAGATTGGGATAAAATCCTAACCAAAATCTGTTGAAAATTTCTCTAAGTGTTAGATGAAAATGTCATGACTTCATGGGTTTAATATGCAAATCTAAGCGTTTTTTGGACATCAACCCTCTAAATACAAAGTTTTAGAATTCATCAAGATCTACAACTTTCACGTTGAAAGTTTCCTTTGAATTATCTTGCATACTGGTAAAAGATTGACATGAAGTTATGAAATTATCATGTATGAGAACACTTAGAAAAAATTTCTAAGTCTTGAAAAGTTTGACTTTTCAAATTGACTTTTGACTTTCTTGATTTATTGATGATCAAGATTCATATATTTAAATGTATTGATGAAATGTGATCTTTGAAATTGATGTTGGCCAAAAATCATGACGTTTGACTTAGGTTGACCATAATTGACTTTTTACCCAATACAATTGATTTTCAGTCATCTGAGCAATTGATTGAGCAAAATTGTGATTCAAGACTTGAAACTTGACATGAGTAATATTGAAGGTCTATAATGATCCATGAAAGTAATTTGAGTCCTTAGAAGTCGAATTGTTCTTGAGAAAACCAAAACCCTAATTTGAGGCATCAATGTTTAAGAGATAGTTTAACCTAGTCAACACTTGTGCAAGCTTGAGCCATTGAAGATCTTTGTGAGAAATGTCTTAAGAAGTGAGAGGGAAAATTTTGGGGTACAACAACTGCCCCTGTTCAATCTTCTTAAACCTGAAGAGTTAGATTGGCGGATCCTCCATTCACGACTTAAGGGTGGAAGATGATTGAACACTAGTGTGCCCAGAAATTTGCACTCGCTGATGCACAGTAATGTGTTAGTTGATTATGTCGGAAATGGTCGTAACAGATGCCATTTAGAGAAGTGATGGAGACTTGTCGGAGATGGGCTTATAGATGTCATCCAAGGTGACTGTCGATAGAGATTGGAAGAAGCATCAGAATAAATCTTTGGTCGATTGAATCTGAATGATATAATAGAATGGACCTGTGTTAAGCCGTGTCCGGAAATGTATTAGAAGGAACCCATGCTAGATTGCTTCAGGATGAGGCCATGTGAAGCTGAATTTGGAAATACATTAGAAGGAACCCATGTAAGATTTCTTTAGGATGAGTCCGTGTGAAGCTGCATTTGGAAATAAATGAGAAGGAGCCTGGGTAGGGTTTCTTCAGGATGAGTCTGTGAAACTGCATTTAGAAATATATGAGAAGGAGCCTGAGTAGGGCTGTTTCAGGATGAGTCTGTGTGAAACAACATCTGGAAATTCATGAGAAGGAGCCTGTGTAGGGCTGTTTTGGGATGAGTCCGTGTGAAACTGCATATGGAAATTCATGAGAAGGAGCCTGTGTAGGGATGTTTTGGGATGAGTCCTTGTGAAACTACATCTAGAAATTTATGAGAAGGAACCCGTGTAATATTTCTTCAGGATGAGCCCGTGTAAAGCTGCATCTGTGTAAGATTTGAGAAGGAAGCCGTGTAAGATTTCTCCAGGATGAGCCCGTGTGAAGCTGCATCTGGAAACATATATGAGAAGGAACCCGTGTAAGATTGCTTCAGGATGAGCTCGTGTGAAGCTGCATCTGGAAACGTATATGAGAAGGAACCCGTGTAAGATTACTTCCAGATGAGCCCGTGCGGAGCTGCATTTGGAAACGTATTTGAGAAGGAACTCGTGTAAGACTGCTTCAGGATGAGCCCATGTGAAGCTGCATCTGGAAATGTATATGAGAAGGAACCCGTGTAAGATTTCTTCTGGATGAGCCCATGTGAAGCTACATCTGTGTAAGATATGAGAAGAAACCTGTGTAATATTTCTTCAGGATGAGCCCGTGTGAAGCTGCATCTGGGTAAGATATGAGAAGGAACTCATGTAATATTTCCTCAGGATGAGCCCGTGTGAAGCTGCATCTGGAAATGTATATGAGAAGGAACCCGTGTAAGACTGCTTCGTCTGGTCTTGTATGAGAAGGAACCCATGTGAGATTGCTTCGTCTGGTTGTGTAGATAGTTGCTCTGTCTTGTTTCAGGAACTAACCTTGGACCTATTGAAAATTGTTGATGATAATTATCAGTTGATTGATCTTTCCTGAAAAGGTAAAGAGTTAGTTGTATGCAATGTCATGATGTATGAAATGCATTGCCTAATGGTGTTATAAAAAATGAGGTTGTGCTATACGCGTTTCGTATGCATATGCTATGATGTATGAAATGTGAAATGTTATTGAAGTGTATCTTTTTCTGGGAAAATAAATTCCTGACTAATGATATGGATGAAGAGTGTGGGTATCTTCAATTTTGTCTTGAATACTTCCACTGGCGATTCTTGTTAGCTGTTTGAGGAAACTCTACAGGGGATGTTGGTTTCTGCTTGAGGAGTAGAATTCAGGAACCTTTGCTGACCATTACTCTACTGGGGAATTTAACTCTTATATGCCTTGACTGGGATAATAAAGATGATTAAACCTCTGATTTGTCTGGGGAGGAATAGTTAACTGGTATCTTTTTGAAATCCAGGCTTTGCAACAACTTTATAGGGAGGATGAAGTTAACTGTTATCTGGTCAGATTCCAGGCTTTGTAGAAACTCTTTGGGGAGGATGAAGTTAACTGTTATCTGGTCAGATTCCAGGCTTCACAACAACTTACTGGTAGGATGAAGTTAAACTGTTATCTGGTCGGATTCCAGGCTTCGCAGCAACTTACTGGTAAGATGAAGTTAACTGTTATCTGGTCAAATTCTAGACTTCGCAAAAAATTTCTGAGGAGAATGAAGTTAAACTGTTATTTGGTTGGATTCCAGGTTTCATAGTAACTTACTAATAGGATGAAGTTAAACTGTTATCTGGTCGGATTCAAGGCTTCACAACAACTTACTAGTAGGATGAAGTTAACTGTTATCTGGTCAGATTCCAGGCTTCGCAGCAACTTTCTGAGGAGAATGAAGTTAATTGTTATCTGGTCGGATTCCAGGTTTCGCAGCAACTTTTTGAGGAGAATGAAGTTAAATTGTTACCTGGTCGGATTCCAGGCTTCGCAGCAACTTATTAAGGAGAATGAAGTTAAACTGTTATCTGGTTGGATTCTAGGCTTCACAGCAAAATACTTGGGAAATGAATTCGTCTGGGGAAGAATTTTTACAAGGTTTCTTTTCTAGTTTTGGAAGACCAAACTCGGTTGGGGAATGCTAGAATAAATCCAAACCTTGATTGTATCTGAGGATGTATTGAATGAGTATTAGAATGACATCCATATCTGGATCGTATCTGAATTGTATCTGCAAGAGAGTTTGGAATGAATGTCAGAATAAATTTGTATTTAGATTGTATCTGCATTGTATCTAGAAGATGATAAAATGCCGACAATTTCCATCCATTTGGGAACTGGCATGATGTGTGCGTTTGTTGGGAGAAGATCAAACTCCTCTATCTGCTGGTGATTTTGACTATGTCATCGGCTGGAGGATGCCCCACTTTTGTTTGAAGATGTTTCTGCGCTTGTCGGGGATAGCCTTGTAGGGGATTGTGCCATTATCTATGAAGATTATTATGTGGGGATAACCTTATAGAGGTGGCTCTGGCGAATTCACTAGGGATCACCTTATGAAAGGGACTTTGTAGGGATTTTTCATTGTCCATAGTAGTAAGTAGTACCGCCAGAAAATGTTTGCTTGGTCATACATGACCCTTTACTAGAATTCATGTTCAATGTCCTAAGTGATTCCGGTGGAGACCTGCCCCCGACTATTCAAGACTTTATGAGAGATTTCTTGGAATCTTGACTTGATTGCCACTGATGAGTTGGACAATAACCTGTCATTCCCCCTTGATTATGGGAGATTTGTCATTGGAAGTTTCTTCCCATTTAAAGTGATTCTGTTTCTTGAGAGAATTAATGTTCATTAGATATTCACCGTGCGGATTTCTCTGTTATCGACCAATTGGCCATATGCAAACAACGATATTCAAACAATGCAAAGTTTATGTTTGTCTTAAAGTTTTTGAAAATGCATTTTTATCAAATCAAAGAATTTTGTAAGAATATGAATTCAACTCAAGATTTACAGTAAGCCTTACAGGAGTTAGGATACCTTTTGTAACAATATGCTTTCGAACTAACCTATGCTTCAATTAGGGCTTTTAAAGGGTTGTAACGTGACCTGGTTCACAGTTTAAGAAACAAAGGATAAGGCTCAAAGTTTATTTGTACCCAACCCATTCTCCATGATGTTCTCCAGTCCTATACTCAGTTAATTGCGCGTTTGGATTCCAATTGAGTCCGGAATGATATTTTGGTGATGGTTCGAATACTGGAAGTTTATTTGAGAAGGCAGTCATTTTTGCAATATTTTTCAGTTGTTGAGGATTTGTAACGACCTCTTTTTTTGATTTATTGTCCCTAATTTTTGCCTGACTGTTTTTGCTTTGAGACTATAGTCAGCGGGGTACCCCAGATCTTTTTAAGTCCCCTTCATAGGTTTCAACTCCGTAGGATTTTCTTTTGAGATATAACGACTACCTATTTTACAGGGAACCATCACCATCTCTTTTTTAATTCAAGAGGATGTTTTCGTTGTGTATGAAGTGAAAGCTTAGGCCTGAACACGCATTTGAATTAACTGAGAAACTACCCTGCCCCAGGCTATGATTAAAGGTTTCAATTTGTGTGAAAAAGAAAACTCTTACTTCTTTCGCTCAAAGGGGTTGATTAGGGATCATCTTCCTTATAACTCCACTATTTAGGAATTGAAAGGACTCTTGTACATCGTCAACAAGGTCTGTCCAAAAGTATACTGTATGAGATTATGGTATTTTTTTCGTCATCCTCCCTCTAAAGGCTTACAACTTTTAACGAGAGTTGAATATCACAA
This sequence comes from Vicia faba, assembly GCA_948472305.1. Classification (NCBI taxonomy): domain Eukaryota; kingdom Viridiplantae; phylum Streptophyta; class Magnoliopsida; order Fabales; family Fabaceae; genus Vicia; species Vicia faba. The sequence goes on from OX451736.1 coordinate 1,103,435,618, forward strand.
AAAGGGAGTAAAAAGCATAGTTTAAATATAGTGAAAACGAATGGATTAATTCAAGACAAACATATACAATGCATTAATGAAACAAAGTTTGACATAATAGATAAGTGTTCGAACAAACAAAAGAAATTACAACTAAAAATTCAAAATGAATTGGGCGCTCTCAATGATTTGGCACAGGAGCAGTGATCACGTTGGGAGTCTCAGGAGGGTCGAATTCAATCTCCTTGGCATCAATTGTATTTTGAATCTTGTATTTCAGCGCCCAACAATCATTAGTATCATGCTCAAGACTGTCAGAATGATATGCACATCTTGCATTGGGATTGTATTTAGGAGAAGAAGTTTTTGGATTTGGATGAGGTCCTATCAACGTAATCGGGTTCATCCTCAACATGTGTTGCAATGCCTGAGAAAATGGTATGTTGATTTTGTTAAACTGTCTCTTGGTCTCGTCTCGCCTTCACTGATTTCCCTGTTGTTATTGTTGCACCGATGCAGGATTAGAGATCAGGACTGCCCCCATAGATTGGTCATGGTTACTCTTGTTACGACCCTTCTGGTTGTGCACAACATTAAACTCTTTCTTCCCATTGTATGGCTTCTTATGAGTATCAGAAAATGCAGCCACTTGGATCTTTCTGCTTCTAATTCCATTTTCAACTCGTTCCCCAGTTAGAATAAGCTCGGTGAACCTGACTGAAGAGATTCCAATTAGGTGATTAAAAAAGGTCCTGTCAAAGTTCCCAAAAAGATATCAACCATCTCCCTTTCAGACAAAGGGGGTTGAAACCTTCCGGCTAGGTCGCTCCATTTTTGAGCGTATTCTTTGAAGCCTTCATTGGAACCCATGGTCATTCCTTGCAACTGCACCCTAGTTGGCGCCAGATCTGCATTATACTGATATTGACGATAGAAGGCGGTGGTCAAGTCCTCCCAGGTATGGATATTGGAACCTTCTAACTGGTAAAACCACTCCAATTGAGTCCCAGACAGACTCTCTAGAAATAAGTGCACCCACAACTTCTTATCAGTGGTATGCAGTTGAATTTTATGGACGTAAGGTCTCAAGTGAAGCTTCGGGCACGAAACACCATCGTACTTGGCAAAAAATGGAATCTTGAATTTGTGGGGGATCGCTACCCCAGGAACAAAACCCAAGTCCCCAAAATCCAGGCCAGACATAACTTGAATTTCGACAGCCTTCAATCTGTCTTCTAGTTGCTTATATTTGTCTTTGGCCGATTGATATTGTTCGTCAAAATAGTCCTCATCCTTAGAGATTAGATTGTTTCCACCCCCAACACGGGTGCTCCTTGCATCTTCATCCTGATTCTCATCCTCCTCGGACGAGTTTTCTTCCACTTGAACTTGTCAGACGGGCCCCTTGAATCTCTTCCCCATGTTGATCATGGCCTTCTTCTTGGTCTTTTTCTTCATAACCAGAAATGCCATCAGTTCTTGCTGACCCTTTGCTAAGTTAAGCAAAGTTTCTTGAAACTGAGAGTTTTGTGTCCGCAAGTCTTTCACAACATGCTCGAGATCCATCTTATACTAAAATAGGCAGTAGAAAGATGAAGAAACATGTGTCAAAAAACCTGCTTATGTTATGATGCATGTAATGCGAATGCAAATGTTTTTAAGGATCTCACGAGGTAAATACAAGGAAATGTCAGAAGTTGAACTTTGATTACAACTTTGAAGAATTTCGTATCGTTGAATGTCCTTATACGAGAATCGAGCTCACCATGTCTAGTGGGTCATAGCCCTTGACTCTTTGGCTTTTTGACAGAATTTGGCTAGGGAAAAATAAATCCTCTTGCTCCTTGATAGACGTATGGTTCAATATATCCCTGCATCACAAACCATTGAGACCCTTGAAATGGTTATTGAAAATTCTATGGTATGATGTCATGATGTTATATACATATACAAGCAAAGCAAACGAATCCTTAGGTTTAGGCTTGCATGGGGTTTATAGGTAAGTACCCTCTTGAAGTTTAGTTGGTTCAACCTGTCCTAGAAAGTAACCGGGTTCTACGGAATCTCAATATCACTGATCTTTCTTCATCGGGCATTTTTCAGTGCAAGCCTCTTTATTGGCGACCAAAATATCCCGAAAGTCCAATCTTAATGAGCGTAGCATCGAGTATCAACCAACTTTAGACTGCACCAAATACGACTATCTCACTACTTTCTAATGGCCAAGTTGTTCAATTAAAGGTTCTATGATCAGTTAGTGCTTCATGACACCACACAGCGGCCCCGCATTCTCCTTGGTTGGACTCAAGGGATGCCGGTATCAACAAATGTGTCACACTAACATAGCCATCTCTTCAACCATATCGGTATACCCCGCACAATCCCCACGATCTATTGCTACTTACCTAATAATGTTCCATGATCTGGGTAGAGGATCAATAAAAACCCAAACAAGGAACCAAAAATGTAAAGAAAACAAATCAAATAATGAAAGCATTTAAAGGTGATCTAGTCTCTAAGGTAACCCCACTTTTAAGATGGTCCCCAACAGAGTGGTCAGTTCTGTAATACGGTGGGAGAACTGACTTGGGTGTTTTGTGTTTGATTGCAATTATTGCGGATAGAAAGAGTCGCCACCGAATTTTATTTTATCCAATAAAGGATAGGGTGAAAAGAACAGGAAAGACCTTTTGAGAATTTTCTTGAGTTCGGGGGGTAGGTTATGAAAAGGGAAGGTGTTAGCACCCTTTTCATTCGTAGTTATCTATGGGCTCTTAGTCGCTAGCTCACTTAGAAATGCTTTATTTGAAATGTGTTTGTGATGTTTTTTGAAAGTATTTTTGAAAAGTTCCTTTGTTTAGGCGAACTTTGTAATGATTCTTGTCTCTATAAGAATGTATACAAAGTGTTGAATTTTGAAATATTTCATGGAAAAGTGTTGATGTGTTTGAAAGATGTCTTGAAAATGGTTGTGAGCAAGTAACTATGAATGTTCTACCTACTCAAAAAGTCTTAGTTCTTTTCCTCCTCCTTTAGATATTTCTATCTTACCATTGATTGGTAAGAAGCCCTATCATTGGATGTGAAGGGACAGGCGTGCGTCATCGTACAGTCATAGAAAGCAATATTGTAGGATAACTTAGCAATTTGTCGTAAGGTTCTAAGATCATTTACCAAAGGCAACATTTGAAGGGTCATCGAGGGACTATGATCTTGTATTCAAGGGTCATTGCTAAAGTATCCCACATTCGAGGGACATGATTGTTTTATTCAAGGCAACAAGTATGGGTTACCCTAGAGGTGCAAGTGTGCAAAGTGTATTGATTTCATGCATTTTTGTCTTTGAGATTAGGGTTTTATAACTATTTATTTTATCTTGCCATACAAACCCTAATCACTAGCAATAATATTGAAAGCGATAAATTGCGGGAATTTAATGTTCTACGCTATTACATCTTTTATTTTGGATGGGGATACATGTTTATGAATGGGGGATGAAAGAAATTAAAACCTAATTACTATTACAACCATATTGAATAATGAATAACAATAAAAATATAAAGAAATATAAAGATAATGTAAAAATAAGGAAAATTTTTTTGAAAAAACTTTTATGTATTGGCACATGCACTTATGCATTGATACGAAAACTTTTATGCATTAACACATGCAATTATGCATCAATACATCTAACTTCCTTCCCATGGAAATCAAAACCAAATCAGTATGTGTTGATACATAATGGTTTGCATCGGCTCATATCTGTTTTGCATCGACACATGCACTTATGCATCAATACATATCATTTCTTGCTCATGGAAATCAAAATCAGCTTAGTATGTATCGATACATAATGGTTTGTGTCGACTCATTTCTGTTATGCATCGACCCATTCGTGTTTTTTATCGACTCATAACCTGTTTTGTACCTAATATGTGTCGACTCATAGAGATATGCATCGACTCATACTGTTTTTTTTTTTACTTCTAACATTTTTCTGCTGCATATATGAGTCAGTTCTTAACACATGGTTAATGAAAATGAAAAGTAAACACATGGTTAGCTTCAGGAAAATGATATCTACATTTTATCTTCACAAATGAACCACTAATTATGCTTGTATGAAGAGTTCAAAGTCAAGAAAATTTACCTTGAAACAGAAATCCGTGTTTTGATTTAGAGTTATTGTATTGTGTTGGAGAAGTCAAGTGGCTATTTTTGAGTTTGAAGAATGGTGATAGTGATGTTACAGGAGTTGATCTTGTATTTGAACAACTTCTATATGATGTATATGAATTATTTGGATGGTTTGTTGGGACAACATTTGCAAGGTTTGAGAGATTTGAAGATTTTGGTTTCAAAACTCAGAAATGGATGTTTTTATGGACAATTCTGGTTTTTTGAGAGTATGAGGGGTTTTGAGAAACTTTTCTACACAATAAAAAATTCTTGTCTCTTTAGCTTGCAAATTAGCTCTCTATGTATAGAGAGAATGTTTGGGAAGTTGAAGTAATCATATTTGTAAGATAACAAATTATGGTTTGGTTGGAATGCAAATATCAAGTTATGCCAAGTCTTCCATGGTCCCAAGATGAAGTACCAAAGTTGCTGGTATATAGGGGATACTTTCCATGATTTATGGTGGAGTATAATCAGAAGTAAGCAAGGTATGGCCTCAAGAAAAATTTTGTACCAAAAAGCTTGCTTTTCAAGAATAACAATGGTGCCTTTATGCCATAAATGGAAAGATCTTTTCGACAATGGCTCAAACACTTGAGTAATAGCTTAAGAGTAGGTGTAAGCATTAAATTATGAGATATTTTCAATCAAGAAGGCCTGCAACATAAGATTATACAGCATAGCATGTAGATTGGATCATGTGTTCTTCAACAAAAAGACTTGTAATTCAAGGATGGATGCCCAACTTCATGCCCTTGAATCTCCTAGCTCAAGTATGATAAATTAACGCTCTTGTACATTTTGGAAAGCTTGAAACATCCTCTATAAATTTCATTTTGGCCTTTTTGAAAAACATTTCTTGGAACTATGTGAAAAAATTCCAAGAAGTTGGGATAAAATCCTGACCAAAATCTGTTGAAAATTTCTAAGTGTTAGATGAAAATGTCATGACTTCATGGGCTTATATCTTCAAATCTAAGTGTTTTTTGGATATCAACCCTCTCATACAAAGTTGTAGAATTCATCAATATCTAAAACTTTCATGTTTAAAGTTTCCTTTGAATCATCTTACATCTTGGTGAAAAATTGGCATGAAGTTATGAAATTATCATGTATAAAAACACTTAGAAAAAATTTCTAAGTCTTGAAAAGTTTGACTTTTCAAATTGACTTTTGACTTTATTGATTTCTTGATGATAAAGCTTCATATCTTTGAATGTATTTATGAAATGTGATCTTTGAATTGATATTAGCCAAAAATCATGAAGTTTGGCTTAGGTTGACCATATTTGACTTTTTACCCAATACAACTGATTTTCAGTCATCTGAGCAATTGACTGAGCAAAATTATAATTCAAGACTTAAAACTTGACATGAATATTCTTAGATGTCTATAATGATCCATGAAATTAATTTGAGGCATTAGAAGTCCAATTGTACTTGAGAAAACCAAAACCCTAATTTGAGGCATCAGTGTTTAGGAGATAGTTTGACCTAGTCAACACTTGTGCAAGCTTGAGCCATTGAAGATCTTTGTGAGAAATGTATTAAGAAATTAGAGGGAAAATTTTGGGGTACAACACCATGTTCTTTCCCATCTTAGAGGCTTTCTTGATATTTTCCTTTCCCTCTTTGGGATAAATAAATTTCAGTGGTGACTTCATTGTCTTAGTGTTTTTTAGAGGCGCTTCTGTTGGCGACTTCACTAGGGATACCTAAGAAAGTTATTCCTAGATCATGTTTGTTTTCTTTTATTTGGATGTTTATCTATATGTTTTACTTACTTTATTTGTTGCATTCATCGTATTTTTATTTTGCTTATATATATATATATATATATATATATATATATATATATATATATATATATATATATATATATATATATATATATATATATATATATATATATATATATATATATATATATATATATATATATATATATATATATATATATATATATATATATATATATATATATATATATATATATATATATATATATATATATATATATATATTGCTATTTTTTCTCTGTTGGGTTGGGATGTTACTTTAAGTTATAAGCCCAACACACAGGCTTGAGTGTTACCATAGGATTATAGTGGATAGTCGTGTCTCCTAGGGGGGTGGATGCCTTACTAGTGCATCATGAGAACTGCACCCAAACTAGGTTCATTTGTGGGTATTGTTGTTATGCGTGGATGCGTTATGACACTGTACTTTTCAAAAGGATTGACGACTCTGGAAATATTTTAGGAACTTCTATTCAAGACTAGAACCCACCCATGAGAGGGATATGGGTTTTTTTTGCAATAAACATTGACCTTCATCCTACCTGGTTTTCTTGTATTTAGAGTGGTTCCGATTCTTCAATCTTATGTTCACCCTGTTCAAAGATTCATTACAGCAGTTATCCAGACTGTGCTAAGTTTTGAACTCATAATAACATCATTATGCTTGTAACATACATGTTCTGTCCATTTCCAAGGAAGTATGTCGTTGAATCTTGTGAAGCTTTTCCCCATCTTATATCTTCTAGCTTAAAACCTCTATCAAAGTACATAGATTCCTTGGAAATGATTGACATGTTATTGCATACATTCATGCACGCATTTATAGAAGGTGTTCATAAGTAGGGATTCTTGTTCTGATCTTGGTTTTCTCTTCAAAAATGATAACCTGACTTCTCACCACTATGCAACTCACCGCGATCAGAGGCTAGCTATGAAACAACTTTGTAAGGAATTGGCTGAGATGAAGGGTCAAATGGGACTGTTTATGGTAGACATACAAGCTATGGTCCATGGTCAGGAGCTTCTCAAGGAGAAATTCAATCAGTTGAAGACTCAGATGAGCCTGGTCATGGAAATTCTGAAGACTGTGTTGAAAAAGGAAGGTAATCCTCTACCTGCTGCCGCAACCGAAATCGTTACTCCTCGTCCTTCGAGATCTCCTTCAAGTCATGAGCTACCTCGTGGTTCTCTTCCACAAACTTGGGTTCCTGAAGCTTCACGTCAACATCGCCAATTGTCATATCCCAAATTTGCTCGCCTCGGTGCTACAATCAAAATTATTTTCAAAATTAGGTTTTAAAATTCTTTTGGTTCGTTTACACTAACATTTTTTGTTTTTTATAAATATTAATTTTTAAATTATTTTGCTTATTTAAAAATATACATAATAATTTATTTGTATTTTTTAAAATAACAAATACTTGCTCGTCTTCATATACTTTCAATTGGATTTTTATTTCAAATAAGCAACATAACACTATTGGTAGGGAATAAAGCTTGCAAACATAAGATCATGAGTTTGAATCTCACTTGGTGTACTGTGAATATTTTTTTCTATATGTTACTAATTTTATTTCCATTTATATTTAAAAAAATCACAAAAAAGCCATTTTTTATTATTTAAATGATATTTTGGTACTTTTAATTAATGCATTTAAAAAAAATATTTATTTAATTTTATGCACTTTTTACCAAAATTGAGTTCAAAAATTATAATAAATACCAAAAATATTTCCTTTTATGTTTAATTGATTTTTATTGGTCAATCAGTGTCAATTTGTGTCATACTATGATTGGTTAGCTTGCTGACCAAGGAAAATTGGATTGTCAACTAACTTTATTTCTTAATTTGTTGACCTAATTATCACTATAAATATGTCACTCTTTCAATCTATTTTTCACCAACAACTCACTAGAGTTCTCCTAAAAGTTGTTGCTCTTCACATCAAAGAACAACAACAAAGAAACTCTGAAGTCTCGATCAACAATCATTTGAAGATCAACAATCTTTTCAACAATTATTTTAGGGTTCTGAATAGAACACCTAAATTTTTTCTCACAAATAGGGGGCGAGGGCGAGTTTTCTAACACTATCAAACACAACCTCCACAACTCCAACTAGACTAGCCACATACCACTGCGTATCCGCGCCGTCGACGAACAAAATCACCAAGCAACAACTACAAATCTCACGCCGCGGATATCTTATGTGTAAGCTACCTTCTATCTTTTCTTTAATTCAAATCTAAGTCCATATTTTTATTTATGTGTTTGAGTTTATAGAGAAGATACAAGGAGCACTTTGATTGAAGAATAAGATAAATTGAGAAGAAGGTGTTAGAAAGAAAGTGGAGCGTGTTGGTGAAAAGAAGATGGATTTTAAACTGGACCCTCTCTACAGTCAAGTAAGTGCATAGTAGTATGTTAATTATATTTATTTTTTAGATTTAAAATAACTTCCACGTTGTGTATTTTAGATTGGAGATATTGTTAATTTGAAAAAAAAATACCTCTTATGTACTTTGAGATATGTTGATATATGTAGAAGAGAGAATAGTCTCTATTTTGTTTGTTAGCCTTCCATGTTTTGTTAATAAAAATAAGAGATTGGTTTTGAAAAATTCAAATTCAAATTTTGTTCCAATAAAAATAGGAGATTGGTTTTGAAAAATTCAAATTGGGATTTGGTTTCATTATTTACTTCCTATTTTATATTGATTATTTTTCTTTTAAGTTTGAAATAAAACAACACAATTCCAATGAAAAGAGATTCACGTTGAATTCAAAGTTTAATTAGTTATTATTATTATTATTATTATTATTATTATTATTATTATTATTATTATTATTATTATTATTATTATTATTATTTTTAAATCAAAATATTCATCATTTATAAATAAAAATACAAACAACTTTTTCTCAATTAATTAATTTAATATTTTACAAAGATATTACTAAACTCCACTGCTTAATTGGGCCAAGTTTAATTTCTGAACTCGGGCCCTTACTACTTACACACCAGTGTGTTTTACTAATAAACTAAGTTTACACTTATTGTACCCCAAAATTTGCCCTCCCATATTTCTCAATACATTTCAAGTGAGATCCTCAAATTGCTCAAGGAAGTCCAAGAGTTGACTAGACAAACTCTCTCCTAAGGCAGTCTACCTCAAATTAGGATTTCATGTTGCATCAAGATACTTGAGTCCAAGGGGTCCCAAATTCTCACCATTGTCCTAATATGTTCTCAAGATCATCCATGTCAAGTTTCAAGCCTCGCAGAGGAAATTTGCTCAGTTAATTGCTCAAAGGTCTGAAAATCGACTGTGCTAGGGCAAAAGTCAACAGTGGCCCACATACAGTCAAACCTCAAGATTTTTGGTCAAAATACTCATTTTGAAGTATTATTCATCATTTGATCAAGGTTTGATCATGATTCATCAAGGATTGCTCATAATTCATCAAAACCCAAAAGTTGCTAAATTAGGGTTTTATAGGAAAAGTCAACTCAACTTTGACCAATCATAACTTTCTCATACTTTATTAGAAATGACCTATCCAAAGCTCATTGTGAATAGGATGCAATTATCTATAATCCATATTCATCTCCAAAGTTCAAAATATGCACTCACAAGAAGATATAAATTTGGACATTATAGGTTATTTTGAAAAGTCAACAAAAACACCTTTTTTGTCAAAGCTTCATACATGAACATGGAAGACTCAATTGAGATGAGACAAAAAGGGTTTCTTATAGGACATCTCAAGCTTTCTAAAAAGTCCAAGAACACCTTCAAAGAGTCAAAATTGAAGAAGTTATGCATTGGTGAAGTTGACATTTTTCGCAAAATTGCCAAAAGTCAAATATGCCTCAAATTGCAATTTTTGTCAATTGGGCCCAACCTTTTGTGCTTGTCTTGAGTTTGTAAGATGGTCCACGACCCATGATCCTTCCCTCTTGAATTTATTTTATTTTTTCCATTTATTTTGATTTTTTATTTCAATTAAATCAAATTAAATCAAAATAAATCATAGAAATATCAAAATCATTTAAGCCTTGAGATTTGGTGCATATTTCAGGTCCCTTATACAGCTAGCAACAAAATCAAATCGCGCAAGGCATGTTTGTGCATACAAAAAATTGATTTTTGGCTTATTTTGGAAAGATCTTCATGGGAATCAAATCATGATCAAAGACCATAATTGAAAAAGATTGGAGGCACATTTGTAAACCTAATTCGATCATTGGTATATAGTGGACAAAGGCAAACCAAAAGAACAAGGTTTTGAGGCATGTAGATAGAAGAACAAACTTGGAAAAACTCAAGAAAAATGGTGATCTGATTTCATACTTCCAAGCATTTTCAAGACTCCCAAGCCATCTCATTCGCTTCCTAGGAGTGCAAGGAGCCTATACCAATCAAAAGCAAGCGTTTTTGTGCCCAGAAACGCAAAGTCAGTGCTTCACGACCTCCCTCCCTTTTTGAAATCCAATATCGTTATTTTGGCATTTGTGGCATGAATCATTTACATATTCTGAATCTTTGAAGCATTTGTAAGCTAATGGTAACAATTAATTGCATTTTTGCTAACTGTACAGAAATCCACCATTGTTAGGGTTTCTTGTTGTGTTTTCGTATTTTCTTATACAGGTAAAATTGGCCTAAAAGAAAGGTGCCATGATGTTCACAAGGTCAAGGCGAGTTGATCTACATCATTATATTTCATTTATCGTGTCTGTGTGAGATTTTGAAATATGCAGGGGTTATAGCGACAGACTTATATCTGTAGGTAAAAGTCCCTGCCTTTTACCAACGGAGAAGGGAAGAAGAAGGTGGCATGGCACCACCCCATTTGTCCATTTGAATTTCGCGCGCTGATTATGTTTATTTTGTTTGTTTTTAATATATTGATTAATTGTTAATCAATATACAACACGCGCGCTTGGCTCAATTGGTATTGAGGCAGATGAAAAGGCCATAGGACCTGGGTTCGAATCCCAGGTCCCCCATGTATTTCATATTATTTTTACTTGTATGATCAGGCGTGTACACAGGCATGAAGACCACCATATACCCTCAGGATTCAATCACTAGATCTCCAGAAGGCCAGATCTGAAGGCCATCACGTGAGGGTCAACCATGCATCCCAGTCAACGTACAAACACTGAATTATGGAAGTCAACCGTGGGCCAGTGGATCTTGGGCCTAAAAGCTGCTAATGCCACCCCTCAAATTGTTGATTACCAGGCCCAATTTCTTTTTCTTTTGCTTTTTATATTTTCTTTATTTAATTCATTTAAATTGTTTTACTAACACAAAAAATTAATTCTTTTTTTTATATAAAATCATAAAATCAATTTTCATCAAATTAGATTTAGGTTTTATTTTTTATCAAAAAATTAATTTAATTAGTTTATTTAATTTTAGGATAACTTTAATTTGTCTTTGTAAACAAATTAAAACAAATTAGAAACTAGGGTTTTTGTTTAATTTAATTTTTATTTTATTTTCTTAAATAACCAAAAATACAAAAATAGGTCAAAATTAATTATTTTTCTCAATTTAATTTAATTATTAATTAGGTTTGTATTTATTTAATTTAAAAACCTTATCTTCTTAAAATAATCAAAAACAACAAAAAATGATTTTTCTTTTAATTAGGTTAGACGGGGTCAAAACCCTAATTTTGCTTGTCCTCGATTCGCCGCGCATGTTTACTTATTTTTACAATATTGATGTAATTGCTCATGGGATATAATAGATTAATTAGGACTGTTTCGTTTATTTATCTTTTTACGGGTTTTTGACTATGTAATTTATCCCCGAAGCCTTGTAATAGCGTAGCTTTATTTTCCGCATTTTAATTTTCGCAAATATTAACTGTTAGATGTATGATAATAGGGTTGTATGACAAGAATGTATGTCAATTTTAAAATGGTTAGCAAACCCTAAATGTGTAAAGATAATGACTAAAATCAAGTCACTCGCACATGCGCACTCCTAGGATATACTCTCACTTCGGTTGCCTTCGGTAAACGTTCCTTAAGTATAGGGTGTTTTAGTGGTCGCTCTTTTGTCTAACACAAAGATCAAATGTCCCGTTCGGAAATGTGGCCTCGGAAAGGTTGCCTCGGAAATGTTGCCTCGAATATTGATCTTAAGACATTAGGGTTACTACTAAGACGTCCTAACATTGCTTTAGTGATCGTACGTCCCTTTCGAATTGACCCTTACAACTCCAACGATGGTGCTACCTACTCACTAATAGTGGGATAGTGTTGTCTAAAGGAAACAAGAACATAAACATTCTTTTTTCGAGTAGGTAGATGCTAGTAGGTACTTGCTCAAAACAAACTTTTCCACACTTACACTATTTTCAAATAAAGTTTTCAAAACGACTTCGTAACACTCTTGAAGACAGAAATAAGGGCTAAATCGAAGTAAAACAATTTTTTTTCAAAATACACAAACACGAAAGCAATTTTTTAAATGATGAGCAAGTACCTAAGAGCCCATGGAAAACCATGGATGGAAAGGGTGCTAACACCTTCCCTTTCTATAATCTACCCCTCGTACTCAGAAACATCTCGAAAAAGGTTTTTTCTGTTCTTTTTCCTTTTCCTTTGTTGGATGAAATAAAAGTCGGTGGCGACTCTTGCTTACCATGACATTTTGCGAACAAAAAATGCAAAATGCAAACTAGTATTAACAATCGGTTCTGCCACCGTATCACAACACTCCACCTGTATTTTGGCCCAGTTCAATATCTGAACTTGGACCCTTAATGGCCAAACCCTCATATTTGACTGCCCTGTTGCAAAATGCACCCGTCAGCCAATTTGGGCTCAAAATATTTTTGGGTTCAGATTTTCTTCTAATACACCACTAAGTCTTAATTTTACACCTTTGTGCGTAAATGGACCAAGTTCAATTTCTAAACTTGGGCCCTTAATATCCTCACCCGCTTTATGTCCTATCATAATCTTTATCAGTGAAACACTTAAAATAGCTAACCAATGATCAAACCATTTTTCTACTAACATAATAAAACCCAAGACATTTTCGATAAAGGATTAAATAGAATTACTTTCAAAATTAACTGCGAACTGTGTTTATGATCACTCAACTTATAATGCGGATAAGTTTCAAGGATAATTCGAGATCAATTCTACACAATCCTATAAAAAACACCAACCAACACTACGAACTACAAATTGGGACTCTGATTCCTCATAAGAGGATACATAGGCATACAACTTAAAAATTGTGGCGAGTCCCCTAACTAAAAAATTAAAACCCTATTCCCAAACCTTAAACCTAAACCCTAGTATCCTTATAAACAAGGTATATGAAGGGTGCCTAACACCTTCTATTCATCTAAAGTGAGTCAAAAGCTTAAAATCTCTGTATTGACTCTAGGGTTATTCCGTTATATTCCCGTCTTAGTATAAAAATTAATGACGGCGACTCATTATTTTTTGCCGGTTATTACACCAATCACCTCCTATTCCACAAACGAAGCCAAAGGGTAAGACATATCAACCAAGATAGAAGGGGCCTGAGAGATCGCTTGATCCTATTTTAATGCCTTATGCTCATTTTCATCCATGTTTGCTCAAGCTTCGATTGGTTAAGCTCTAAACTCTTGCTCCACTTCCACCCTCAAAATGACCTCCTGGTTATGATGTCAATGCTTGATGTGAATTCCACTATGGGGTACCTGGGCATAATATTGAGAATTGAACAACCTTGAAATACAAAGTCTAGGAGCTCATTGATTCAAAGGCAATTGAGTTCATATGAGGAAAAGCTGGTCTTGTCTTCCATCCAGGGTCCACCTCAAGGCATACCCTACAATTATGTGCCCCAGAGTCTCCATACTATCAATCTTTTCTTATTCCTCAGCCAAATCAAAAGAGGCAGGCACATGAGCAGATATGGTGTCTGAATCAACATAACTACTCTCAAAATAAATGGAAGAGACTAAGGAAGCCTAATAGAATGACAAACCCAATCCCTATGTCCTATCGTCGGCTCCTTCCTCACTTGCTTCATCATCAATTGGTTTTAATAAGAGAGTTTATGCCTCCTCTAACACATCTTCCTCTGGGATATGACGCAAATGCAAGATACGAGTTTCATTCAGGGGCACCTGGCCACTCGATTGAGAACTGTCGAGCTTTGAAGAAAAATGTGCAAGACCTGATTGATTTAGAGGCTATCACATTCACCGAAGATAGTTTGCACATAAATTTAAGATTGCAAAAAAGAAGCCATGAGCAATATGTTCAGACAGAACTAAGTCTCACCAACTTTGGAAATCATTAGTTTTCATTACTGCATTTTCATGTGTAATTTTTCTTGTCTATTTCAAATATTTTGCTTGTAGTAACTTGTTTGTTTTTGAATGAAAAGCTTAATACAATGACTATATTTGTCTTGAATAAATCCATTATTTTCACTCATAATTGTTTTTGATTATGATACCAAACTTTATTTAAAATCTCTTGCTAAGGCAAAGATTGGAGGGAGGATGATGACAACTAAAAAAACGTAAAATATTTTGTTGTATGCTTTTGAATAAGACCCTGCTGATGATGTACAATCATTGTTTCAAACCCCTGAGCACTGGAGATATATGGGAGATAGACCCTTGTTAACGCCTTTAAGCCTTGAAGTAGGAGTTTTGTTTCTATACAGAAAAGCCCTCACAATTTTACTCGGGGTAGGGTAGTCTTCAACTAACATTGACCGAGTGTTCAAAATTTCAAAAGGAGTCTACATCAGAAGGCCGAAAAGATGTGAATCCACAATGATTTGTTCAAATAAAAAAAAATAGAAAAGAAAGAAAATGATAAAACCCTCTAAGTCAAACAACTTGAAAGAAAATGACTTAGGAAAAAAATTAGAGCATCCTGCTAGACTTCAAATTCAAAATAAAAAAGAATCATTTCAGGCAAAAGTTAGGGAAATGATAAAAGTGCAAAAAACGAGAAAAGATTTTAGTAAAAATTCCTCAAGCAAAGAACAAAGTCGTGTGATCAGTCACCAAGAACGAAAGATGAGTGACTGCCACTCCAAAGACCTCATAAGTTCTTTAACCATTGCAAAATCCTTTGAAAAGTGTGCGCTTATGCCAAATTAGCAGAATGTAGGACTGGAGAACATTAAGGAGAATGAGTGGGTAAAAATAAACTTTGAGCCTTAAAATCTTTTTCTGAAAACGTGAACCAGGCCACATTAGAACGCTTTAAAATTCCTAATTGAAGCAGGGTGTATTTCGAAAGCATACTACAATAAGATGACATTAGAACCCTCTAACTAGTGATCCGTTCACAAGATGTGTCGCGACATCTTTTAATAAAAAATTCAAGACTTACATAAGTGTTGCATTAAAGTCATCATTTTCAGAATAAACAATTTTTCTATTAGCAAATATTATTTTAATGCCAATGGAGCTTGTATGATGAACATCGGTTGGAAAGCTTAATCCTATGAACTTTGTTGAGTAAGAGCCCCCCATTTCGAAGGATGGTCATAATCAGAGGCATGGCGCCTAGAGACTCTATTGGGAATGAGTATGTTGTTTTCACAGTTTAAAGTCTCTGTCGAGTAATAAGAATGTATTAAGCTTCCCAAATCTAGGAAAATCTAGTCAGGATTCAATATCTCTAAGTTCCAGCAATCAGAGGAAGTTACGTTGAGGTTCGACAAACCTCTTTAGAGGATCCATCAATCAAGGGAACTATTTTAAAACTTGAATATACTGGGGCAGATTATCTTAAGACAGTATGGTGGACATATTCCATAAGTCTTTATGAGGAAAAATTCTTCCAAATACCTTGCAGTTTGGGGGAACAAGTTATGAGTCAAAGGAACTAGAATTTCTCATGATAACTCATGTAATTCATCAACATGGTTAACTTGGGGAAATAAAGTTGCTATCGATGAGGTTTTATGGTTTCATCTCCCCGTAGAGGCTCTCCCCCAACCAAAGTTATCTTGAAAGGGTTTCTCATTCCCAACAGTACATAACGGTAGAATTTCCCCAAGCAGTTTGAAGACGGTGAAAAGTCTGAAGGGTTATCTTCCTGGATCTTATGGTATTCCCAAAAGAGTTTGCAGTCCATTATTTTATTAACAATCTAGTTTGTTACTCCACGCAGAGATCAAACATCATGCTTTCCCCAAAGAAGTTTTTCATGTCATACATCTTTCATATAATAGTCACTGCATCAATTTACATCCTCAAAATGCGTAGCATATCCTGTAAAAATGGTCATTATGTTTGGTAAAATTCAAACATGCATATGAAGCATAAGCCAATGTTGTACCCCAAAATTTTCCCTCTTTATTTTTAACTCTAATTGGCTTTTATTTTGTTAGCATATGCAGGCATACATGTCATTAGATCTATACTAATGGGATTAAAGCATTTTATCAGCGTCAAGCTCTGAGACAAGTGTTTTACCAAGCGGTACAACAAAAATAGAAATTCAAGGGTTTTCACGTTTTAATGCGCTCCGCACAGTTCCAAGTTATCCAAGTAATTTCCAAGCAATTCTTCATCAAATCTATCATGTATTTCAATGCACTCTGAATTGTGGAGGAATTGGGTGTTTCGGTGAATTTGAGGCAGTGTGAACCAGGAAAAAAATATTTGTTGGTTTGAGCTTAGAAATTCGCAACTTGTCACCAGGGTACTATTTCGAGCTGATTCCTAAGGAATTGGAACCGTCTCGGTATTTTATTTATTTCATCTGTTCAGGTCAGAAGTCAATTATGTGCAAAAAGTCTCCGAATAATTTATTCTCTGAAGCAGTATTTGGATTTAATGACTGGTTATTTGTTCACCGAATGTTTAGAAATTCATAACTTTCATTCGATTTGGTATTTTCAGTAGATTCCTCGAGCATTGAGACTATATTGATTCTCTTATCATTTCTCAATTTCAGATCCAAAGCTAATTGTGTGAAGAAAATCTCCTGGAATTTTAATTCTTTGAAGACAGTATACTGAATTTATTTGTTGGTCCGTCGTCACGCGGGTAATCAAAATTCGTATGTTTTGATTGGAATACTATTTTGGGGCGATTTTGGAGGCGTTAAAACCTTCTTAATGTCTTCTACAACTCTTGTGTTAGGACCTAAAGCTAATTCTTTGAGGAAGACTTCCAAATACACAATTCTCTTGGAAGTGATACATTGAAAAAATAATGAAAATACTGTGCTGAACCGTAATTTTACGGACATTTAAAAATTTGTAACTTCTGACTGGAATACCATTTTGGAGCGCTTTTTTTTGGAAAATTCTGTCTTGATGTCCTTTTCAACTCTCATTTTTGGACCGAAAGCTGATTCCTTGAAGAAGATCCCCGAAAGTATGGATTACCAGAGAAATAATTATGCTGAACCAAAATTTTTATTCACCATTTTTCAATATTGTAAAATTCGTAACTCCTTTGATTTTTATTATATCGAGACAGTTCTTTTGGCATAAACTCATAAATGTTGCAAGCTACAAGTTCACAGGAAAGCTCGAGTTCGAACAATACTCCAAATTCCTTTGTTTTTGGCTTATTTTGCAAAACGAAGTTGCTGAACCAAAAAAGGAAATTTGAATTTAATTGCTGTTTCACGAGAAAATTCATAACTCATTCAATTTTTATCGGATCAGACCCATCTATTTACACGAGGTCACTGACTTTGATATCTACAACTTTTCTTCCAAAGTATAGTCTGGATTATGCTCCGAGAACTATTAGTTTTTGATTGAAAAGTTATATGTGTCTGACATTGACGCAAAAACTAGTGTTGAAGGATTTTATGTTTATGTCTCGATATTCAAAAATTCATATCTCACTCGTCTTTCAAGGGGTTGAGCTCATATTTTTTCAAGAGGTCTCTATTGACGTCGGCTACGTTTTTGTTTTACACCCCAACTTCAAATTTTGCACCGAGCCCCCCTACGAATTTGACCTGAACGTGTCAGACATGATGAATTAAAAATCTGCACTATTTATTATAGTTATTTGAAGCCCATTAACCAAACCCACACATATAAGCCCACAATATATATTATCATTCACACAAATTTCTCTCATAATTTCATTTTCCATTTTCCCTCTCATAAACCCTGTAATACGGTGGGAGAACTGACTTTACTACTGGTTTTGCATTGATATTCGCAAATGTTGTGGTAAACAAGAGTCGCCACTGACTTTTCTTTTATCCAACAAATAAAAGGGTGAAAAGAACAGAAAAAGACCTTTCGAGATTATTTCTGAGTAAGGGGGGTAGATTATGGAAAGGGAAGTTGTTAGCACCATTTCCATCCATAGTTATCTACGGGCTATTAGATGCTAGCTCATTTGAAAATACATTGTGTTTGTATGTTTGAAAAATTATTTTGAAAAGATGCCTTAGTGCGGCGAACTTTGTAATGTTTCTCGTGTCGTGGAGAACGTATACAAAGTGTCTTTTAAAATATTTTTTTATAGAAAAGTGTGTATGTGTGGAAAATTGAGGGTTTTTTCTTTTCCTCTTTTCCTTTAGACAATGTTATCCTACTATTAGTGAGTAGGTAGCCCTATCGTTGGATGTTTGAGGAACAATCGAGGGTTGTCGTACAGTCACAAAGGCAACTAATAAGATATCTTAGTAATTATCCTAGAGTTTAAAGATCATTTCACCGAGACAACGTCGAAAGGGTCATCGAGGGACTTATGATCTTTTAAACCAAATGGTAGCCACTAAAATCTCTTACATTCTAAAATCGTGACCGTTTTATTCCAAAGGCAACCGAAGTGGGAATATCCTAGAGGCGCACATGTGCGAGTGCGTTGTGTTTTAGTTATTTATGTTTGGTGTTAGGTTTACTAACGTTTATTTTTAATTCTTGTCATACAATCCTATTAGGCATACATCTAACAGTTCAATATCAGTGCAAAAAATTAAAATGCGGAATTTAAACTAGCTATTACATGGCTTTGGGGAGGGGGAAAATACAAGTCAAAAAGGGGAAAAAGATAGTAAAAAAAGTCCTAGTTCTTAACTATTACAAACCGGGGGGGGGGGGGGGGGGAGGGGCAGATACAATAATAATATGAATAGTAACAAATGCGCAAGAAATAAAAAGAACGTGTAAAAACCCTAAAATGTTCTAAGGACATTAAGACCATTTTGTTGTTGTTTTAGAAACATATTTTAATTATAAAAGAAGAAAATCCCCTAGGTCTAATTAATTATTAAAAATGAATAATAAAATTAATTTAATAAAAAAATAAACTAGTTCTTATATTTTTTTGTATTTTTATTATTGAGAAAAGATTTGAAATTAATTAAATCCTAGTTCTAATTGATTTTAAATTAAGGAAAATAGTCAAAATTAAGTAACTAAATTAATTTATGAAAGTTAAGTTTTATTTTAAAAAAACTAAATCTACTTTCTTTATGATTTTGTATGTTTTTTTATTTATGATTAGAATTAAAAATGATTAAAAAATAAATAACTAAAAAAAGCAAAAAGAAAGAATTTGGGCCTGATGTATGAAGTAGAATGGGGGGTATGTGATTGAAATTTCGCTGGGCCCAATAATGGTTGAACCCAAAAGTTGCGCCTGATCTGGTGTGGATAACTATGGTGGGTATATGATGGGAACATGCATCTGGAGCGTTGGATTTGTTTGTGTTAACTTCCGATGGTGACAATCTGCTGACACACGGTGCACACGTACGTCCTGGTCGCACTTGATCTACAAGGAAATAATTAGAAAAAATTATGCAAGAGGCAGGGATCAAATCCCTGCCCTTTCATACACATAACGCCTTAACATATACACACTCAAACGTTGGGACAACCTTACATCCAAGAGTATAAACACAATGAAAAATATATAATGTAAAACAAGTTAAATTGCCGAGTTGTCAAACACGTGCGCTTCAGTGCGGTCCAAGTATTTAAACAATCCAATCATTTTGGTTCGTCCGTCCATGTAGGCATCAACACTGGTCAAGACACTGGGAGTGATGGCTTCGGTCATCCCTTCCGGCTGCTCAAAATGTCTAATCTGCAAAAATCAAACTGTGTTACGATGGGAGAACTGACTTAGGATGTTTGCGTTTGATCGCAAATGTTGTGGTTAGCAAGAGTCGCCACCGGCTTTTCTTTTATCCAATAAGGAAAGACTGAAAAGAAAAGGAAAGAACTTTGAGATTATTTCTTGAGTTCGGGGGGTAGATTATGAAAAGGGAAGGTGTTAGCACCCTTTTCATCCATAGTTATGTATGGGCTCTTAGTTGCTTTCTAGATCACTTGCTTTGTTTGAAAAAATGTGCTTTGTGGTGGTTTTTGAAAGTATTTTGAAAAGGCGCTTTCGTTTAGGCAAACTCTATAATGGTTCTCGTTCGTAAGAACGTATACAAAGTGTTGGGATTTTGAAAATATTTCATGTTTGGAAAATGTTTTGAAAGTGTTTTTGAAAGTGTTTGGTGTTTGTTTTGAAAATAAGCAAGAATGTTTGTTTTGAAAGTGAGCAAGCAATTAGGAACAATCTGCCTACTCAAAAGTCTGTTTATTTCTTTCTTCCTTTGATATTGCTATCTTACTATTGATTTGGTAAGAAGCCTTATATTTGGATGTAAATGGACGGGTGTGGGTCATCGTATAGTCATGATAGCAATGTTGTAATATGTCTTAGCATTTCTCTTGAGGGACTAAGATCATTTTTAAAGGCAACATTTATAGCATCATCGAGGGACTATGATCTTTTATTTTTGATTGCTTTTTGCTAAGACATCTCACATGCATAGCATGGCTATTTTTATAAGGCAACAAAGTGGAATTACCCAAAGGGTGCAAGTGTGCAAGTGTATTGGATTCACATGCATTGTTTTGTCTTGAATTAGGGTTTACTAATTATTGATTTTAGTCTTGCCATACAAACCCTAATTACTAACATTTATATAAAGCGATAAATTGTGGAAAATAAAATTACTACGCTATTACATCATTAGGGGAGGGGGTATACAAATTTACAAATGGGGATTTGCAAGAAAATTAAACCTAATTATCTATTACAACCATATTGAATAATATACAAGAATTGAATTAATAATAATGCAAGAATATAAATGGAAAAGGGAATGATTTTTGTTTGGTTTTTAATGAAAAGGTTTAGTCTTGACCTAATTAAGAAAATGATTAATTAAAAATAAATAAAATTAAACTTAAATTAATTAAGAAAAGAAATTAGGTTAAAAAGTATTTTTTTAGGTTTTTTTATGAAAGGTTTTAAGTTAATGAAATAATATGAAAATTAATTAATTAAAAGAAACCTAAGTTCTAAATTAATTTTAGATAAAAAAATAAAAATAATAATTAAACCTAAATCTAAATATTAATTAAAAAAAAGAAATTAAATTGTTAAGAAAATATTTTTGTTCTTTTGTTTTTACAAAGAAAAATAAAATATAAAAATGTGAAAATAATAAATAAATTTTTTTATATTTTTTATTAATAAAAATAATAATAATAATAATAATAATAATAATAATAATAATAGTGATAAAAATATAATAAATAAAAATGAAACAAAATAAAACAAAATAAAAAGAAAATGAAATGATAAAAGAAAATAATTGGGTCAGGTGTGCAAAAGTAAGGCAGGGGTTAGAAGAAGCAAAAAAATGGAAGCCCATTGATGAGGCCCAGGCGCTGCTTGTTGGAACAAAAAGAGAGAAAAATGCTGAAAAATAAAACATAAGGTAACGCTGGGTCTTAAACCCATGACTTCTAACATACACGCGCGCTACCTTTGCCACTGGAGTGGCTGTACATCCGGTAACATAAACAAAACAATAAATATATAACACAAGTCATGTCCTGAATATGACTTCATCTTCAACCTCCAGCATGAACATTTATAACTTCACCATTTCTCATCCATTTGCAAAAATGTAAACATCAAACTTGTTCCAAATTTTACAACGATTCTAGAAATGTAAATTATTAAAACTATAAACCAAAGATGAGCATGAATTTAGAATGGTACCAAATTCTGACCTAATTATTTTCAGAGGTTCAAACCTAAAATTCTCACTAATCAAGCAATATAAATGAAATCTATGGACATGTACAGTTTCAGGACAATGATGTCTACATTTTATCTTCACAAATGCAAGTCTAACAATGCCTAAATGAAAAGATAGAAGTTCAGAAAATGTACCTCAAAACTGGAAATCGTGAAATGCAAATAAGCTTGATTCAAGGTGCTGCAATGATCAGATTAGCTTCCTCATGTTCCCAGGAAGCTAAGGCAATGATTAGCTTGAGCAATGGATGGCTGGAATGGCCTGGAGAAGTCAACTTGCACTGCTCTGCTTTTGGTTATGGAGGATGATGGAAATGGAATTACAATTATGACACAGGGACAAGGATAGGTTATATTTGATGTGTAGGAGCTTTAGGAACCAAAAGGCCAAGAAACACACGAGTAGATTATGAGTTTTAAGTTAAAAGTCAGAGTCTATGCATCAATGGAGTTTTTGGACAATTTCTGGCTTGAGAGAGTTTGGGAGAGTTTCATGGTGCTTAAGCTTGTGTGTTAGCTTGCAAATAGGGCCTCTATTTATAAGCAACAAGTTTGGATACTTGTATTTGATCAGAATTCAAAATCACATGTTTAAGCTCAACATGTGATTTTCTTGAAAAATCAAGTTTCAATGCCCTTTGTACTTGCTAATGTAGAGTGGTTATGCTTTAAAAAAACTTGCTTCTGACTTTGTAATTGGAGTGTGATCAGAGAGAACAAGTGAGAGGCTCAAGAATTGACTCTGTGCATAAAGCCTGCTTTTCAAGAATGGCATTCTTCACTTTCTTCCCAAAATGGAAATTTAAATTGGACAATGCTTAAACCACTTGGATTATAGCACAAAAGTTTGTGTAATCCATTAATGATGGATAAATACACAATTTAGAAGGCCTACAAAGCAATATTATGCAGCCTAACATTGAGATTGAATTATGTATTCATCAAGAAATGACTTGTAATTCAAGAATGAAACCCTAACTTCTTGCCTTCAATTATCCTTGCTCAAGTATGATCTCAATGACTTTCTGGAAATTTTGGAAAGCTTGTAACATCCTCTACAACCTCTATGTTAGACATTGTGATGCGGTGGGAGAACTGACTTGAGGTTTTGCGTTTGTGTTCACAAATGTTTCGGTTTAGCAAGAGTCACCACCGACTTTTTATTTTATCCAAAGGAAAGGTCAAAAAGCACAGGAAAGACCTTTGATATGTTTTCTTGGGTTTGGGGGGTAGATTATGAAAAGGGAAGGTGCAAGCACCCTTTTCATCCATGGTTATCCACAGGCTCTTAGTTACTTGTTTAGATCACTTGCTTTGATTTTCCGATTGTTTGAAATGGTGCTTTGTGTGTGGTTTTGAAAATGTTTTGAAAAGAGGCCATCGTTGTGGCAACCTTTGTAATGATTCTTGTTTGAATGTATACAAGGGTGTATTGTCTTTTGAAAATATGTTTCAATGTTTGAAAGCTTGAAAGTTTGTTTTGGGAAATGTTTTAAAATTGTGTTGTGAGGTGTGTTTGAAAATAGCAAGGATGTTTTTTTTGCAAGTTTTGATCAAGTAACTAAGAGTTGTCTACCCTATCTACTCAAGAGTCTTTCCTACACATTTTTAACCCTTTTACATTGTTTGTTTTACCATTGCATTTGGTAAACAACCTTGTATTAGGATGTTAAACGGGACAGGCGCGGGTCATCGTATTGACCATGATAGCAATTGTGCTAAGTATCTTTAGCAATTTTTGAGGGACTAAATCATTTTTGTATAGGCAACCAAGATAGCGTCATCGAGGGACTATGATCTTTTGTTTTGTTTTTGTTTTGCCAAGATACTCAACATGCATAACATGGCAATTTTTAAAGGCAACAAGTGGATGGAACCCTAGGGGGTGCATGTGTGCATTGTGTTGTCATTTTCATGCATTTATGTCTTGCATTAGGTCAAACTATTTGTTTTGATTTTGGATATTGCATACAAACCCTAATCTCTATCATGGCATATTCAAAAGCATAAGTGCGTAAAAGTAATATAGGCTATTACAACATTGATATGGGGAGGGGTGTGATACGGTGGGAGAACTGACTTAAGGTTTTGCGTTTGTTTTCGCAAATGTTTCGGTTGAGCAAGAGTCGCCACCGACTTTTTATTTTATCCTAAGGAAAGGTTAAAAAGCACAGCAAAAACCTTTTGAGATGTTTTCTTGGGTTCGGGGAGTAGATTATAGAAAGGGAAGGTATTAGCACCCTTTCTATCCATGGTTATCCATGGGCTCTTAGTTACTTGCTTAGATCGACTTGCTTTGATTTTCAATTGTTTGAAATGGTGCTTTGTGTGTGTGGATTTTGAAAATGTTTTGAAAAGAAGCCAATGTAGTGGCAACCTTTGTGATGATCCATGTTGGGATGTATGCAAAGGTGTATGTCTTTTGAAAAGGTTTTCAATGTTTTTGAAAGTTGTTTTAAAAAGTGTAGTGATGTGTGATTTGAAAAATAGGCAAGTGTTTTTGTCTTGCAAGGGGGCAAGTAACTAAGACCTATCTACCCTACATTTCTCAAAGATCTTTGCTATGTTTTAACCCTTTTAACAATTTTGTTCCACCATTGTATTTGGTGGACAATCTTGTGTTAGGATGTGAAAGGGACGGGCGTGGGTCATCGTTTAGACCATAATTGCAATGGTGCCAAGTATCTTTGGGCAATTTTCTTTAAGGGACTTGATCATTTTTTAGGCAACTTTTGGAAGCGTCATCGAGGGACTATGATCATTTGAATTTTGTTATTTTGCCCAAAGAGACCTAACATGCAATATGGCCCATTATTGAAGGCGACAAGTGGAATACCCTAGGGGGTGCAAGTGTGATTAGTGTGTTTTATTGCATACAAGAGTTTATCTTTGAATTAGGATTTTCTATTTCATTGATTTTATCTTACCATACACATCCTAATTACTAGCAATAAAAAGCGGAAATATAAAATCCTACGCTATTACAACAATTAAGGAGTGGGGATACACATTTGTACATGGGGGGTTCAACGAGAAAAATAGACAAAAAAGAAAATAGCAAAAAACAAGATAGAGAGAAAGAGAGAGGGAGCCAGCACGCTGCTGAGAGGTCATCAGAAGTTCTGACTCAGATCCGCTGCCAGATGATCAACCTCTTGGTTAAACTGTATGAGTCAGAACTTCTGACCCTGGCACCTGCAAAACAGAAACCTGTTAGTGGGGAAATCAGAAGTTCTGACCCCCCTGCGCTGCAAAACAGAAGTTTGTTAGTGGAGAACTCAGAAGTTCTGATCCTGCTGGAAAGACAATAACTCTCAGAAGTTCTGATATTATTGACAGCAAAACAGGCTCCAGATGTGCTAACGTCAAAGTCAACACTTGGCTTTTTCCTGTACTAATCAGAACATCTGCAATTTTGTTATTATTCCACAAAACAGGAAACATATTTGGAACAGCTCCAGCAAATGTCAAAGTGTTTCAGATGGCAGAACCAACAAGGTTACAGGCAGGTTCTACACTGGCTCAGAACGTTCTGAGGTATGAAAATCCTCAGAATACAAACAGCAACAACATGATATTTACATTATGTTTATTTAAGCATACACAACTGATGATGCTTAGCAGCGTGATGAAGGTCAGCAGGTGCTTACTTGGCTATTGGAGAAGTTTGTGGATGAGAGCTAGCTTTTGGATCTGATGGTATTCTGGACAGGTTCTTTTTGAAAAGGGTAGGTGAAGGTGTATGCGTATATAGGGTCAGAAGTTTGAAAAGGGTGTTTTTGGTTCACAAAGAAAACTGGGTATTTGATGAAGTTTGAATGTGAGAAATTCAAAGTTATGAAACACTGGAGATTTTGGCAGAGTTTCACAACTTATCTTGCTAGAGATTTCTGTTTTTTCTCTTAGCAATTTTTCTGTTTCTTGAACGCCCTCTTTCAGTGGACAATGATTTTCTATTTATAGGCAAAAACTCTTATGGATTTCTTGGTCATTAAAGGCGCCAACAGAGTTTGAATTGTTCTTTGACAGAAATTCCTGGGAAGTTGTGACAACAGATAGCCTTCAGCCTAGGCTGCAGCAACAGGCGTGGATTGGAGAGAAGTGACCTCTTAAGTGGGCGGTGGCGTGTAGACCCATGCTAGAAGCTGCATAAAGGCGTTTTCCAAGCCACACGTGAAGGGATTACTTGGATGAATGTTCATGAGTGGTTGGAAGCATTAATGAGCATTAAATGGTGATAAGACTTATCAACATCAATATTCTGGTAATGGAAACCAAACTTTGAACCAACAGTTCTGTTTCAACAAGAACAGCGTAAAACATGCTCTGGCCTTAGCTTCCTGTTGTCTTAGT
The DNA here is from genome assembly GCA_948472305.1 of Vicia faba. NCBI lineage: Eukaryota > Viridiplantae > Streptophyta > Magnoliopsida > Fabales > Fabaceae > Vicia > Vicia faba. Next base: position 1,103,462,023 of record OX451736.1, read on the forward strand.
AAGTTCTGGGGATTCTCCTGATTTTCTGATACGTTCCTTGGATTTGCTTCTGGACCTCCTGGGCTTAGAGATTCTGTATCAGTGTAACACCCACTCCTCTGACCTTTTCATCTTCTGACTTCAGCATGTTCTGAAAGAGCCTTCAGACTTCCTTGCTTCTTTTGCATTCCTTTAGCAAATTCTGGCTGAGCTTGCGTAACTGCTGAAAGAGTCATGTTCTGTCTGAGGCTTACGTATTGAACCACGTTTACAACTTCTGATTGAGCTGATGTAGCTGCTGAAGAGCCAACTTCTGACTGCGCTGAGCCAAGCCTGCAACTTCTGACCGTTTCTATCTGGAATTGGTCCAGAAGTTCTGAAGCGCTGATTTCTTTCTTAAACACTCATTTTCTAGAGAAAAATTCCAAGTACTTAGAATTTAATTTTTCTCAAGCTAAAAGCGTTGTCTTTAGAGCTTGTGTGATCATCTTGCTCTTGTAAGTGGTCTGCTTGGGCAAAAATGACAATTCAGGATTTGGATTTGTCTCAGAGGGACTCTGAAAATCTAAGATGATTTCCTGAAGAAAGAGAGGGCAAATTTTGGGGTACAACAGTTGCCCCTGTTCAATCTTCTTGAACTTGAAGAGTTAAATTGGCGAGTTTGCCTTTCGTGACTCGAGGGTAAAAGGAGATTGGACACTAGAGTGCCCTGAAATTTGCACTCGCATGCTGGAGTATCAGCAATGTGATGTCGGGAATGGGCTTATAGATGCCATTTTGGAGAGATGGTGGATAGGGAGATGGGCTTATAGATGCCATCTGAAGGCGTGACAGAACCTTGTCGGGAATGGGCTTACAGATGCCATTTGGAAGTGTTGATCACATAAGAGATTCCTTAGCGAGAACTTGTGCACTTTGAGAAAGATAGATGTTTTCCTGGCTTGTTACAGGTGTTGATCTTCAGTCTCTTCATGCAGATATGCCCTGGCTAGATACAGGTATCGAATCTACAATCGGTTGCTCACAGATGTGCCCTGTCTAGATACAGGAATCGAATCTGGAACTGTTGTCTACAGATATGCCCTGGCTGGATACAGGTATCGAATCTGGAAATGTTGTCTACAGATATGCCCTGGCTGGATACAAGTATCGAATTTGGAAAATGTTGTCTACAGATATGCCCTGACTGGATACAGGTATCGAATCTGGAAAATGTTGTCTACAGATATGCCCTGGCTGGATACAGGAATCGAATCTGGAAAATGTTGTCTACAGATATGCCCTAGCTGGATACAGGAATCGAATCTGGAAAATGTTGTCTACAGATATGCCCTGGCTGGATACAGGTATCGAATCTGGAAAATGTTGTCTACAAATATGCCCTGGCTGGATACAGGAATCGAATCTGGAAAATGTTGTCTACAGATATGCCCTGGCTGGATACAGGTATCGAATCTGGAAAATGTTGTCTACAGATATGCCCTGGCTGGATACAGGTATCGAATATGGAAAATGTTGTCTACAGATATGCCCTGGCTGGATACAGGTATCGAATCTGGAAAATGTTGTCTACAGATATGCCCTGGCTGGATACAGGAATCGAATCTGGAAAATGTTGTCTACAGATATGCCCTGGCTGGATACAGGTATCGAATCTGGAATTGTGATAGTTGATAGTAATCACCCTTGGATTGACTTTTCCTGAAAAGGCAAAACATTAGCTGCATGAAATGTCATGATGTCATGATGCTCAAAATGAGACAGTGTTGTATGCACTTTATCATGTATGCAAGCAGGATGTATGAAATGCGAAATGTTTATGAATGTATTTTCGTCTAGGAAAATAAATCCTTGACGACTGGTCGGGGAATCAAATCCTGGGCTGATGTTGAAGAGTAGAGTTTTTCGCTTCCACTGGGGATGATGGTTACGAGAATAAACCGACAGGAGAAGATGACTCCGTTGGGGAACAACTTTGTGGGAGAGATTACTCTGAGGGGAATTACTCTGTGGGAAGAGATACTTCGCTGAGGTTTTGATGAGAGCTCCGCTGGGGATTTCAACGATAAACTCCGCTGGGGATTTCAACGATAAACTCCGCTGGGGATTTCAACGATAAACTCCGCTGGGGATTTCAACGATAAACTCCGCTGGGGATTTCAACGATAAACTCCGCTGGGGACCGTTGATAAGTTATGTTGGGGAACTTTTGATGAACTCCGCCGGGGATAGGAGGAACTTTGCCGAGGACGATCTCTTCGTGGTAATTAGCTGAGGATAACCCAGTTATAAGCTCTTGTGAGGAATAAATTTGAATGAAAATGGGGAGGGACGTTCGTAGTCTGCAGGGGATAAGCTTCTAGAGTCTACCGGGGATAAGCTCCAAGACCTGCTGGGGATATGGATTCCAATTTTCCTGGGGAAACTTTCGGACTGTACTGAAAAATGGTTCCACTGGGGTGTCTGTATTCCGCCGGGGAACAATCTTAGATCAAGACTGCCGGGGACGCTTGCTGAGGAATGCCTATACTCTGCTGGGGAATGTTGATATCTTCTGGGGATACCTAACTTCCTTTAGGCTGGTCGTAGACTAACTCTGCTGGAGGAGAGTATTGCTGACTTGCTAGGGGAATAGGGTGCCTATTGTAGGGCTGATGATAGACTAACTCTTCTTGGGGAGAATATTGCTGAATCTTGTCTTACTCTGTGGGGAGTTGAGGTAACTTGGTCACATTCTTCAGTTGAACCTATCTTGGTACCTTGGCGGACAGAGCAACTAGACTGCCTGGACAACCCTACATTACCCCTGTTTCTGATGTCACCTGTAATCAGTCATTTGTTTCGTATGCAAGTATCGATTTAATGTCAAATGCATATATCAAAACTGAACATTGGACGTTCTTCGCAAGACAAAACATAAAAAGGAAAAACAATTGGCAATTTGTTTGGAAAAGTGAATTTGTATTGATTTTGAAATTTGCCTGTAAATAGGCGTTTTTGTACAAGAGGCTGACGTCCTAGTAAGAGAATGCCGCCGAATAACATAAAGTTTATACAATTTTGAAAAGGAAACAAAACAGCTATGTGAACAATATTCCCACTGGGTTCCAACTCTGCTATCACCTTTATGTATTCAAGCGTCTCATCACTTTGCGGCTTAGTTGAAGATGAAGCTGATTGATTGATGCAGAAGTCTGAGCCCGATAGTTGATGCTGAATTCTGGATGCAAGGTGATCCAATGAGACATAGTGTTACGCTTTATCCCTAACTTTTGCCTGGACCGCCCTTTCGGGTTTTCAGTCCACTGGGATACCCTTTTTTGCCCAAGCCGCCTTTTCAGGTTTTCGACTTGCCGGGTGTACAGATTCTTTTCATTTCATCCCTTATTTTTGCCCGAACCTTTTTGGTTCGCCGGGAAGCCCTTATTTTTTCCTAGGTATGTCAACCTAGCGGGTCTTTTATTCATGCGTAGTATCTTTTTACTATGTCTGCATTAGCGTGGTGAGGAAGGTCGTCCCCATCCATGGTGGTTAGAATCACAGCTCCTCCTGAGAAGATATGTTTTATCATAAATGACCCTTCGTACGTAGGGGTCCACTTGCCCCGGGGATCACTTTGAGGAAGAATGATGCGCTTGATTACCAGGTCTCCAACTTGATACTCTTGTCGTCTGACTTTCTTGTTAAATGCCCTGATCATTCGTTTTTGGTACGTCTGACCATGACAGATAGCGGTGAGTCTCTTTTCGTCAATTAGGTTTAATTGATCAAGTCGAGTCTGGATCCAGTCATCTTCACTCAAGTCTGCATCCTTCATTATCCGAAGAGAGGGTATCTGGACTTCAATCGGCAAGACTGCCTCCATGCCATAGACCAAGGAAAAGGGTGTTGCCCCGATTGACGTCCGTGCTGAGGTACGGTACCCATGAAGAGAAAATGGTAACATTTCATGCCAATATTTGTAGGTCACTGTCATCTTCTGCATAATTTTCTTGATGTTTTTATTTGCCGCTTCGACAGCTCCATTCATCTTCGGCCGGTAAGGAGAAGAGTTGTGGTGCTGTATCTTGAATTGCTCGCAGAGCTCAGTGATCATCTTGTTATTAAGATTGGTACCATTGTCCATAATGATTCTTTCTGGGATGCCGTACCGACAGATCAGGTTATGCCGAATGAAACGTGCCACAACGCTCTTGGTTACGGTGGCGTAGGAAGCTGCTTCCACCCACTTCGTGAAGTAATCAATCGCTACCAAGATGAAGCGATGCCTGTTGGATGCCGTCTGTCGGATCTCGCCGATCATATCAATGCCCCACATTGCAAAAGGCTAAGGTGCCGTCAGGATGTTCAAAGGTATTGGAGGGATGTGCACTTTATCAGCATAGATCTGGCATTTATGACACGTCCGAGAGAGCTGGTAACAGTTAGCTTCCATTGTGGACCAGAAATATCCTGCCCGAAGGATTTTCTTTGCCATGGTATGTCCACTAGAATGTGTTCCGAATGTACCTTCATGTAGTTCTACCATGATCTTCTCTGTTTCAGTCTTATCCACACAACATAGTAAAGTTGAATCGTGGTTTCGTTTGTAGAGAATGCCGTTGCTGAGGAAGAATTTTGCCGCAAACCTTCTCAGGAATTTCTTGTCATTGACCGATGCGCCTTCGGGGTATTCTTGAGCTTCCAAATATCTCTTCACCTCATGATACCATGGTTTTTCGGTTACCTCTTCGGCCTCAAGATCGCAGCAGTATGCAGGTTCGTCCAACTTCCAAATAATGATCCGGGGAGCCTCGTTGTCCCATTTGACTTTGAACATTGAAGACATCGTAGCTAATGCGTCCGCTAACTGATTCTCCTCTCTTGGGAAGTGTTCAAAAGTTATCTCTTTAAAGTGGGGAAGCAAAGTTAACACATACTCCTTGTAAGGAATAAGATTTGGGTGTTTCGTATCCCACTCGCCTTTGATCTGATTGATCACGAGAGCGGAATCTCCGAAGACACTCAGAAACTTGATCCTTAAGTCGATTGCAGCCTGAAGACCCATGATACATGCCTCATATTCTGCCATGTTGTTGGTGCAGTTGAAACACAACCGGGCGGTGAGTGGAGTATGAGTACCTTTAGGGGATATGATCATAGCGCCGATGCCGTTACCCAAAGCGTTTGAGGCTCCGTCAAAATGCATAGACCATCGGGATCCTTCCTCAGGTCCTTCATCCGGTCCAGGTACTTCACAATCAATTACTACCATGATATCTTCGTCTGGAAATTCAAAGTTCAACGATTGGTAATCGTCCACAGGTTGGTGTGCCAGATGGTCTGCCAATACACTTCCTTTGATAGCTTTCTGAGTTGTATATTGGATGTCGTATTTCTGTCAAGATCATCTGCCATCTTGCTATTCTTCCGGACAGAGCTGGCTTTTCGAATATGTACTTGATAGGATCCATTTTTGAAATCAACAGAGTAGTGTGAGTCAACATATACTGTCTCAGCCGGCGAGCAGCCCATACCAGAGTGCAGCAAGTTTTCTCGAGCAGTGAGTACCGAGTCTCACAGTCGGTAAACTTTTTGCTCGGGTAATAAATAGCGTGCTCTTTTCGGCCAGACTCGTCATGCTGCCCCAGCACACACCCCATTGAGTTGTCAAGTACTGTCAAGTATAGTATTAGAGGTCTCCCTTCCACTGGTGGCATAAGAATGGGTGGTTCTTGGAGATACTCTTTTATCTTTTCGAAAGCGGCCTGACATTCATCGTTCCAACGTACTACTTGATCTTTCTTCAGCAATTTGAAGATTGGCTCACAGGTAGTAGTTAGATGCGAGATGAATCGGGCAATGTAATTCAGTCGTCCTAGAAAGCCTCTGACTTCTTTCTCTGTCTTGGGAGTCGGCATCTCTTGTATGGTTTTCACCTTGGCAGGGTCCACTTGAATACCTTTGTCGCTTACAATGAAACCTAGCAATTTTCCAGACCTCACCCCAAAGGTGCATTTGTTTGGGTTCAACCTCAGCTTGTACAACTTCAGTCGGTCAAACAGCTTCCGCAGATGGTCAAGGTGCTCCTCCTCAGTTTGAGATCTTGCAATCATATCGTCGACGTACACTTCTATCTCGTGATGGATCATATCATGAAATAAAGCAACCATGGCACGTTGGTAGGTTGCCCCAGCATTTTTCAACCCAAATGGCATGACCTTGTAGCAAAAGGTGCCCCACTGAGTAACGAAAGTGGTCTTCTCCATATCTTCAGGAGCCATCTTGATCTGATTATAACCAGAGAAGCCGTCCATGAAAGAGAAAACCTTATGCTGAGCAGTATTATCAACCAGAACGTCGATATGAGGCAGAGGGAAATCATCCTTAGGGCTGGCCCTGTTCAAATCCCTGTAATCAACACACATTCGGACTTTACCATCTTTCTTTGGCACTGGAACCACATTGGCCACCCACTGAGGATAAGAAGTCACTGCTAGAAACCCGACATCAAATTGTTTCATAACCTCAGCTTTGATTTTCTCGGACATCTCTGGGCGCATGCGGCAAACCTTCTGTTTTACCGGAGGGCAGTCTTCCTTGGTAGGCAGGTGATGAACTACAATGTCGGCATCCAAACCAGGCATGTCTTTGTAAGACCAAGCAAATATTTCCATGTAATCGTGCAGCATCTGAATCAATCGTTGTTTCACGCTGAGCTCTAGATTGGCACCAATCTTGACTTCTTTTCTATCTGTTTCAGTACCCAGATTTACCGTTTCCACTGGCTCTTCATGCGGCTGAATGACCCTCTCTTCCTGGAGTAGCAGTCTTGCGAGTTCACCAGGCACTTCGCAATCATCTTCACCCTCGTCTTCGGCTAAGTTGATCGGATTTTCGAAGTCATAACTGGCAGTAGCAGAGTCGTTACCAGTGAGATCCAGAGTGGATTGGAACCTGTATAAGTGAGTGTGTGTAAATATAGCTGTTTTGCAATATATAACAAAGAAAGAAAAGAGCACAAGTTTTGAAATGCAACAAACGTCCAATGTTTTGATTAATGATATATGAAAATGTCATACAAAAAGCCCTCACAAATGGAGCCACGGTTCCCCGGGTAGGACACCGAGCCAATAAAAGTTTCAACATATTGCTTGTTACAAATTGAAAACAAAAGAGTTCATTACTGAGTGACAAAAGTAATAGGTGTAAAATCTTTTGCCGTCCAGTTGCTTGGTCCATTGTTGGTTGTTGGGTAGATCCTGCTGTCAAATTCCGCTTCCTCTACGTCATCCTCAATAGCATTCACTCCTGGGTTGGTGATGAACACCAGAGGTTTTCCGATCCTTTCTTTGCGAACAACCCTCTGAGCCTCTGCAGTGAAGCCCAGCCCAAACTTGTCAGTCTTTGGAGTGAAGTCAGGAAGTCGACCCCAGTTTGCGCACTTGCCTTTCTCAATCACAGCCCGGGCATCCTTCAAGGAAGCCATCTTCAAAGGAAAGTCTTCTTCAATCACTGTCTCAGCTGACGCCAATGTTGGAGGTACCTCTTCAAAATGTTGAAAGGGGGTTTCAATAAACTCCCCGTCCATCTCAATATACCGGAATGAATTCAGATGACTAACCATGTATTCTTCCTCCCCCTGCACAGTAACAATCTTCCCTCTGACAGGGTATTTGAGCTTCTGGTGTAGAGTGGATGTTACAGCCCCAGCCTTGTGAATCCAAGGTCGACCCAACAAACAGGAATAAGATGGACGAATATCCATCACATAGAACGTTGAGTCAAAGACTTGGGAACCCACACGAATAGGAATGTCTACCTCACCATGCACCATCCTCTTAGAACTGTCGAAGGCTCTAACAATGATGTTACTAGGCTTCAATTCCAGACCCTCACAATCCAACCGGTCTAAGGCCTTCTTGGGCAATACATTCAGGGAAGAATCGGTGTCCACCAGCACGTGTGCAAGAGTAGTGCCCCTGCATTCTATGGAGACATGCAGGGCATCATTGTGGTTTTTTCTCTTGGCGGTCAGATCGGCATCCGAGAAACCCAAACCATTGTCAGCGGTCAAATTAGCCACAAAGTCAGTGAATTGATCTGCAGATGTCTCTTTCGGCACATGGGCCGTCTTCAGAAATGAAATCAGGGCCTTGGCATGGGCCTCTGAGCACAGCAGCAAGGATAGCATAGAGATCTTGGAGGGGGTATGCCCCAGCTGTTCAACGACATTGAAGTCACTCTTTTTAATGATTTTAAGGATTTCCTCCATCTCTTGTTGGGAGGCTTCAACAGCAGTTTTCTTTGGCGCCTCCGTCCGGGCAGGCAAATCGGTAGCAACTCTTTTGCCCCGAGCATCAGAGGACTCGGCGGCAGGGGTAGACACAAGAACTTGATTTGAAAGGGAAACATGCACACTTGTGGGTGTGATGATAAGAGGTTTTCAGATAACTGGCGGTGCAATGTCAGGCGAGAAGAGCCTGCCACTGCGAGTAACTTTGGCGGGACCAGTGATGTTACTGATACTGGTACCGGTGTTGAACTCCTGCTTCACTCCAAGTACATATATATCTGCCCCATAGTGCCATGGGACAGCCTTGTCATATTCATTGGGGAGGGGTCCCGGAACAGTAATGGTTATAGGTGCAACATACATGATTTTGACTGGCTTCCTCGGGGGAGCCTTGGTAGGATTGTTGAAAATTGTGACGACAGATACTTCTTCAGTGGGAACAAAAGGAACAGCGGTCTTCTTGAACAGAATCTCTCTGCTATCCATCAGGCTCTGGATGCCTAACTTCAGCAGCGGACAAACGGTAGGGGTAACATCACACAGGAGGCAACCCTTGCTACAACCCGGAAATAAACCGGCTAGCAACAGGTTCCTCTTAACAGTTAATAGAGGGGTAGCAACATCATTCACAGAAACTGCATACAAGTCTTCGTCAACAGCATTTACTCCATGCTGGGGCATAGGAGCAGTCACAATGTTAGGCCTATCAGGCGCCTCAAACTGTATTTCCTTCGCATCAATAAGGTCTTGAACCTTATTTCTCAGGGCCCAGCAATCATCAGTAGAATGTCCCGGGCTACCGGAGTGATAAGCACAGCGGGCATTTGGATTATACTTAGGAGATGCAGTATTCACAACCTTCGGAGCCTCTCTGACGGTCACCAAGTTGGTCGATAGCAGTTGCGGCAAGATTTGTGACAAGGTCATACTCAGCCGAGTGTACTGCCTTTTGGGCCTCTCACCCCTTTGTTGATTGTACTGCTGAGGAGCAGCAACAGGTTTTGAAATCACCAATGCATTGACGGCTTGGCAGCGTTCTGGCTTAACTTGTCTTCTAGGACCATAAACAACACTAGCTTCCTTCTTGAAAGGCTTCTTCTTGGTACTCGCGGAGGCACCTTTCTGTATCTTTCCTGACTTGATACCAGCTTCTATCCTTTCACCAGTCAAGATCAAATCTGTAAACCCAACAGAGGAATTACCAATAAGATGATTAAAGAACGGACCGGACAGGGTCCCTAGGAACATGTCAACAAGCTCACGGTCAGTCAAAGGAGGCTGCACCCTGCCAGCCAGGTCTCTCCACTTTTGTGCATATTCTTTGAATCCTTCGCGCGTTCCCAGTGACATACCCTGAAGTTGGGTACGCGTGGGAGCAAGGTCAGAATTGTACTGATACTGTCTATAAAATGCGGTAGCCAAATCCTCCCAATGTCGGATACTGGTTCCATCCAGCTGATAGAACCACTCAAGTTGTGACCCCGAAAGGCTATCTTGGAAGAAATGGATCCAAAGGTTCTTGTCTGCAGTGTAAGGTTGGATCTTCCTTATGTATGATCTGAGATGCAGCTTAGGACAGGAAGCCCCGTCGTATTTTGCAAAGGCAGGCGCCTTGAACTTGTGTGGGATCACCACCCCAGAAGATAAACCTAAATCTCCGAAATCCAGCCCCGGCACATTTTGAATCTCCATGGCACTTAAACGGTCCTCTAGTTGTTTGTATCTGTCTGCAGCAGGAGGGTACTGTTCATCATTGTAATCCGTCTCGTTGTCAGAGACTGCAGGACTAGGAGCCCTTCCCCCTTGGGGACTGTCTTTCTCTGCAGAGGAAGTAGCTTGATCAGCCTCATTATGGAGTGTATTCCCAAACCTGCGTCCAGTGTTGAACAACGCAATCCTCTTCTTCTTCTTCTTCTTTAAGAGCAGAGACTTCAACTCTTGTTGACCTTGGGCTAAGCTCATGACCATCTCTTGAAACTAGGCGTTCTGGGCCTGGAGGGCCTTGATAGCTTGTTCACTGGATGGTTCAGGATTCATGATGACTGTTCAAAATAAACAGCGAAGAAGATTAAGCAACCTGTAGAAAAGAGGGTACCCGTTATGCACATGATGCATGAGATGCTATTTATGCAATGCATTCAAGGATTTTAGAAATTCACAATTGTTGCAGACAAAAAGAACGCACGTCATATTAATAAGAAGAAATTTGTTAGTACATAAATGCCCCATGGGCCAAATATTACAAGAACAACTTCTCATGGTAAAAAGACGTTGCGCATCCTTTTTGGTGCGATGTAGGTGTTGAGGGTCTCTTGCTCATGGAGTCGGCGGGTGAGCTCTAGAACCTTCTTCTCGCTGGCGTACAAGCTGGCTTCAAAAGTGTTCCGTTCCTCCTTGAGTTGGATCCAACTCTTCTGCATCTCCTCCCACGATGTAGGCATGTCAGGATGTAGGATGGTGTAGGGAACCTCTCCTTCCTTAACGGGCTCTTTAATCACAGGGAGAACATGAGGATAAGGCATCATTAGACTCTGGGCTCGGGTTCGTACCCACTTGAGATAAGGCTCGAGAGGGATGGAATTCTTGTGTCCCAGTGTCTTGCTGTCAACCTTGTTAGGCATCCCCCAAGCTCTGATGAATCTTTGGCAAAGTCCTTGCGCATCGTTGTCGAAGTCAAAAACTAGGTCAGGAATCAACATGTCGTGAGGGCCATCTCTTCGTGCGTATCCAAATTGTCTCAAAGCTAGACAAGGGTTATAGGTGATGCCTCCTCTGATTCCAAGTAAAGGAACATTAGGAAACTCTCCACAACGATCGATGATGATGACATTTTCTCTGGACCGAGAACACCAATGTACATCAGAGTGAGTAAGAGTCATCAACCGTTGGGACCACCTTGAGCCTTGGTCATTCTTTAAGACAGATTGTGGAAGGTGCGAAATAAACCACCTTGCAAGGAGAGGAGTACAACACATGAGAACACCTCTCTTTCTCATTGTTCGTGTGTAAAATGAGTGAAGGATGTCCCCAAGCAATGTTGGTATTGGATTTCTGGACAAGAAGATTTTGACGGCGTTGACCTTTACAAGCTGGTCAGGATTTGGGAACAGGACCAACCCATAGATAAGGAGTGCCACAATCTCTTCAAAGGCTTGTAGGTCCAATGAATTCCAACACTCTTGTGCCTTTTCAAACAAGAATTTTGCTAAGAAGCCTTTGACACCGCTTCTAGTTTCCCAATGCCCCTTGATGTCAGATGGCTGTAGATGTAGTGCTCGAGCAACATCTTCAGGCTTTGGTTCCTTTTCCGTACCGTTGAAAGGTAGTTGATTCAGGATAGGAATTCTCAGGAGTTGAGAAAATTCCTCCAAAGTGGGCACCAACTGGTAGTCGGGGAAAGTGAAACAGTGGTGAAGAGGGTCAAAGAACTGGAATAACACTTTCATCATGTCCTCTTCAATGTTGGTGTTGACTAAGCTGAACAGTCTACCATGACTTTCACTGAAGGGAGAGCTTTCCGGAATTCTTGATGTGAGCTCCTTGAGTTGAGGAGGGATTCTCACAAGGTTGACTTGGATGGTTTTTCTGCGAGGAATTTCCATGACCTACAAAACAAGAACAAAGATGAAGATCTAAACCCTTGAAGTGGTTAGTAAATGCATATGATGCTTTATGATGTTCATGATGTATACACAAACATATGTACAAGCAATTCACACCAAACCCTAGTTTCAGGCTTGCATGGGGTTTCATAGGTAAGTACCCTCTTGAGTGTAGTTGGCTTAAAACCTGTCCTATAAATAGTAACCGGGTTCTAAGGAGCTCAATATCATTGGATTTTTTTCATTGTTCATTGTTTTGGTTTAGCCACTTAACTAGCGACCAAAATATTCCAAGAAAACAACCCTCAATGAGTGTAGTATCGAGTATCTACCAACTTCAGACTGCACCAAAGCCGGTCATCTCACTACCCCTAATGAAAGGCCAAGATGGTTAAGTAAGGTTCTAGGTCATTAGTGCTTAGTGACATCACTCAGCGGCCCCGTACTCTCCTTGATTGAACTCAAGGGTTACCGGTACTCACAAATATGTCGCACTAATATAGCTATTGCTTCGACCGTGTCGGTATACCCCGCACAGTTTCCACAACGTATTGCTATCTATGAATGTTTCCCAAAATCCGGGTGTAGGATTGTAAACCTAAACAAGAGAGCCAAGATATAAAGCAATCAAAACAAACAATTAGTCATACAAGAAGGTGATCTAAGCCCTAAGGTTACTCCACTTTTAGATTATCCCCAGCAGAGTCGCCAGTTCTGTGATACGGTGGGAGAACTGACTTGAGGTTTTGCGTTTGTTTTTGCAAATGTTTCGGTTGAGCAAGAGTCGCCACCGACTTTTTATTTTATCCTAAGGAAAGGTTAAAAAGCACAGCAAAAACCTTTTGAGATGTTTTCTTGGGTTCGGGGAGTAGATTATAGAAAGGGAAGGTATTAGCACCCTTTCTATCCATGGTTATCCATGGGCTCTTAGTTACTTGCTTAGATCGACTTGCTTTGATTTTCAATTGTTTGAAATGGTGCTTTGTGTGTGTGGATTTTGAAAATGTTTTGAAAAGAAGCCAATGTAGTGGCAACCTTTGTAATGATCCATGTTGGGATGTATGCAAAGGTGTATGTCTTTTGAAAAGGTTTTCAATGTTTTTGAAAGTTGTTTTAAAAAGTGTAGTGATGTGTGATTTGAAAAATAGGCAAGTGTTTTTGTTTTGCAAGGGGGCAAGTAACTAAGAGCTATATACCCTACATTTCTCAAAGATCTTTGCTATGTTTTAACCCTTTTAACAATTTTGTTCCACCATTGTATTTGGTGGACAATCTTGTGTTAGGATGTGAAAGGGACGGGCGTGGGTCATCGTTTAGACCATAATTGCAATGGTGCCAAGTATCTTTGGGCAATTTTCTTTAAGGGACTTGATCATTTTTTAGGCAACTTTTGAAAGCGTCATCGAGAGACTATGATCATTTGAATTGTGTTGTTTTGCCCAAAGAGACCTAACATGCAATATGGCCCATTATTGAAGGCGACAAGTGGAATACCCTAGGGGGTGCAAGTGTGATTAGTGTGTTTTATTGCATACAAGAGTTTATATTTGAATTAGGATTTTCTATTTCATTGATTTTATCTTACCATACACATCCTAATTACTAGCAATAAAAAGCGGAAATATAAAATCCTACGCTATTACAACAATTAGGGAGTGGGGATACACATTTGTACATGGGGGGTTCAACGAGAAAAATAGACAAAAAAGAAAATAGCAAAAAACAAGATAGAGAGAAAGAGAGAGGGAGCCAGCGCGCTGCTGAGAGGTCATCAGAAGTTCTGACTCAGATCCGCTTCCAGATGATCAACCTCTTGGTTAAACTGTATGAGTCAGAACTTCTGACCCTGGCACCTACAAAATAGAAACCTGTTAGTGGGGAAATCAGAAGTTCTGACCCCCCTGCACTGCAAAACAAAAGTTTGTTAGTGGAGAACTCAGAAGTTCTGATCCTGCTGGAAAGACAATAACTCTCAGAAGTTCTGATATTATTGACAGCAAAACAGGCTCCAGATATGCTAACGTCAAAGTCAGCACTTGGCTTTTTCCTGTACTAATCAGAACATCTGCAATTTTTTTATTATTCCACAAAACAGGAAACATATTTGGAACAACTCCAGCAAATGTCAAAGTGTTTCAGATGGCAGAACCAACAAGGTTACAGGCAGGTTCTACATTGGCTCAGAATGTTCTGAGGTATGAAAATCCTCAGAATACAAACAGCAACAACATGATATTTACATTATGTTTATTTGAGCATGCACAGCTGATGATGCTTAGCAGCGTGATGAAGGTCAGCAGGTGCTTACCTGGCTATTGGAGAAGTTTGTGGATGAGAGCTAGCTTTTGGCTCTGATGGTATTCTGGACAGGTTCTTTTTGAAAAGGGTAGGTGAAGGTGTATGCGTATATAGGGTCAGAAGTTTGAAAAGGGTGTTTTTGGTTCACAAAGAAAACTGGGTATTTGATGAAGTTTGAAGGTGAGAAATTCAAAGTTATGAAACACTGGAGATTTTGGCAGAGTTTCACAACTTATCTTGCTCGAGATTTCTGTTTTTTCTCTTAGCAATTTTTCTGTTTCTTGAACGCCCTCGTTCAGTGGACAATGATTTTCTATTTATAGGCAAAAACTCTTGTGGATTTCTTGGTCATTAAAGGCGCCAACAGAGTTTGAATTATTCTTTGACAGAAATTCCTGAGAAGTTGTGACAACAGATAGCCTTCAGCCTAGGCTGCAGCAGCAGGCGTGGATTGGAGAGAAGTGACCTCTTAAGTGGGAGGTGGCGTGTAGACCCATGCCAGAAGCTGCATAAAGGCATTTTCCAAGCCACACGTGAGGGGATTACTTGGATGAATGTTCAGGAGTGGTTGGAAGCATTAATGAGCATTAAATGGTGATAAGACTTATCAACATCAATATTCTGGTAATGGAAACCAAACTTTGAACCAGCAGTTCTGTTTCAACAAGAACAGCGTAAACCATGCTCTGGCCTTGGCTTCCTGTTGTCTTAGTAAGTTCTGGGGATTCTCCTGATTTTCTGATACGTTCCTTGGATTTGCTTCTGGACCTCCTGGGCTTAGAGATTCTGTATCAGTGTAACACCTACTCTTCTGACCTTTTCATCTTCTGATTTCAGCATGTTCTGAAAGAGCCTTCAGACTTCCTTGCTTCTTTTGCATTCCTTTAGAAAATTCTGGCTGAGCTTGCGTAACTGCTGAAAGAGTCATGTTCTGTCTGAGGCTTACATATTGAACCACGTTTACAACTTCGGATTGAGCTGATGTAGCTGCTGAAGAGCCAACTTCTGACTGCGCTGAGCCAAGCCTGCAACTTCTGACCGTTTCTATCTGGAATTGGTCCAGAAGTTCTGAAGCGCTGATTTCTTTCTTAAACACTCATTTTATAGAGAAAAATTCCAAGTACTTAGAATTTAATTTTTCTTAAGCTAAAAGCGTTGTCTTTAGAGCTTGTGTGATCATCTTGCTCTTGTAAGTGGTCTGCTTGGGCAAAAATGACAATTCAGGATTTGGATTTGTCTCAGAGGGACTCTGAAAATCCAAGATGATTTCCTGAAGAAAGAGAGGGCAAATTTTGGGGTACAACAAGGGGGACACAATTTTTGAATGGGGGGGGGGGGGGGGGGGCGTATTTATAAGAAAATAAAACCCTAATTTTTACTATTACATCCAAATTGAATTTCTTTGCTTCAAAAGATAAATAAACAATATTTATATAAGCAATAAAATATAAATATGCAAAATATTATGAATATGCAAAAATGTTTTTTTATTTATTTTTATGTGTAAAAATATAATATTTAATGTATTAAAAAGAAAGAAAATAAAAAGTTATTTCTGTTAAGGGAAAAACCCTAAATTTGTAATAAGAAAGTATATTTATTAATATTATTTATTTATGTACAATAAAAAATAAAATATATATACAAGTGTCAAGAAATAAAAATGTACTAGAAAAATATTATTTTTAATAATGGTGGAAACCCTAGCTTTTTTGTTTTAAGATAAATATATATTATTTTAATTATTTTATGTACAAGAAAATAAATATAATTATATACAAATATTTAGAAAATAATAATATATGGGAAAATATTATTTAAATATATAAATACTAAAAAAAAAAAATATTTCTATGTATTATTTACAAGTTTTTATTTGAGAAAATAAATAGTATATCTAATAAACTAAATATTGTGTCAAAATAAAATAAAATAAAAAATAAAAAATGTGAAAATTTAAGGAAAATATTTTAGTAATTTTTTATATTTGGAAAAAATAAAATAAAGTCAGAAATAAAAAGAAATGAAAATAATATGAAAATATAAAACAAATGGGCCAGGGGGTGCAGTTAGCAAGGCATGGGGTGTCAAAAGTGAGCCAAGCCAAAGCCCAGCCCACTGATCTTCATCTTCAACCTCTTGTTCAAACAAAACACGCGTTTCCTGTACAAACCTGGACATCCTGCATACATGCTCTAAAGCAAAAACTCATAACACCAAAGTCATAGCATTTTTCAAGACGATTCCAACCATATGAGAAACTTAATCTAACTCTCAAAGACCAGAGAGAATTTCTCTGGCCCTAATTTTTAACCTAACTTTTTTAGGATGTTCAATAATCAAATTCTCTCAACACACTTAACTTAAATGAAAACTGAGCATATGTACAGCTTAAGGGCTATGAGTACTACATTTTTTATTCACAAACCTAAGCCTAATGATTCCTAAATAGAGAGATAGAAAGTTGACAAATACCTGTTTCAGATGAACTCGTGTATGGCAATGTGGAGCTTTTCAATGAGGCCTGAGATGCTTGGGAGCTTGCTTGAACTTCCTCTGATCTTCCTTAATGCTTAGTTTGCTTTGGATATGCTTGAACAAGCTTGTAGAAGTCAACCTGCACAAGCTGAAAACATAAATGATGAAGCTTGCAAATGGAGTTACAGTCAATGGCCAATGGTTGGGATAGTTCAGGTGGGTAATATGGAAGGTATTGGAACAAGTTTGGGGCAAAACGCACGAGTGGTTTGTGAGATAGAACTCAAAGTGCAGAAGCTGCCCTGTTTTGCAAGAGGAAGGTGATTTTGTGTTTTGGAAGGTTTGAAGGTTCAATAACTCGTGTTTCTGGCTCAAGGCAAAGTGTAAAACTTGTTTGGAATGTTTCCAAGACTTGCTCTTATTAGATTCAAGAGTTATGGACTTTTGTCACAATGACTTGTTTTGGAAGAAAAGGTAGGAAGTGACAAAGGCCAAGGTTGTACCAGCTAGCTCAAGGTTTGCATAGGGTTGGTGAGCTTTTTCTGAAGTTTGTGGACTTTGTTTGCATCAAGAGAGCAGGTCCATGGCTCAAGAAATACAAAATTTCAAAAAGTATGCTTTATGGAAATGGTATTGCAACCTTTATGCCATAAATGGATTTATTCATTGTGCCAAGCTCCATTGATCAGAATAAGACCAATGTCCATTGTATTTGCATTTAATTTTTGAGTGTGGAAGGGTTTAGAGACCTGTAATCAAGTACAAAGCAAGTTTGGACAAATTTTGGAACTTGTGTCAACATGAAAATGCCATGGATCAAAGTGAGTTTTTTCCAAATTCAAATATTCGATTCTCCCTAACCATAAATGATTTTGGAGAGTTCTTGGACATTTTGGAAAGGTTTTAAAATGATCTACAATCCATCTTTGAAATTCATTTTTTGATTCCAAGTGGAACTATGTGAAAAATGGTCATGAATATAGGTCAAAATCTTGCCTAAACTAGGGCAAAATTTCACTAAGTTAAAAGTTTCATGGACCCTTGTTCCAAAAATCATAACTTGAGATCCAAGATTCTTTTGGGAAAACTTTGTGAATAAAAGTTGTAGACTTTGTGGAGGACTACAACTTTAATGTTGTAAGTTTTGTTTGAATCCAATTGCATCATGGTGAAAATGTTGGGCAAAGTTGGGAAAAAATGAGAAAATTTCATAACTTAGAAAAATTCTAAGTTATGAAAATTTTCAATTTTAAACCCTAATTTGCAAAATTAGGTTTATTGATGAACAAGTTTCATGTTTTGACTCATCTTGATTAAAAATGACCCTTGGCACTTGATTTTGACCAAAAAGTCAAAGTTTAACTTTTCAGTGTACAATCAAATTTTGATCAGTTAACTGAAAAGTTCATCTGTCAATCCAATGCTTTTGAGATCTTTTGAACCTTTTGAATGGGTAAAGATGATGCCATTTAGTCCTTGAATCCATGCTTCAACCCAATTTTCCATCGACTAGGTGAAAAATCAGAAATTGCCCTTCTGTAGTCAAAACCCTAAAAATGACCATTTTGCCCTTTTAATGATCTGATTAAATTTCTTGAGGAGTTGTGGTCCAAACTTGATCAAATGGTTCATATGAGCCTATAATGTTGATGTGGATAAAAAATTGCGAGGTTTGACTATAAATTGGCCACGATTGACTTTTTCCCCAATACAGCTGATTTCTAGGTCAATTGTCCAATTGACTGGGCAAAAATTTGATTCAAAGCTTGAAACTTGGTAGAGGAAATCTTACAAGTCCAACATGAAGTATGAAAGTCACTTTGAGTATTGAAAGTCCAAAAATCCCTGTGCAAACTCAAACCCTAATTTAGGTCATCAGTGCAAAGAGATGTCTTGAGCAGAGCAAACCCTAATCCTTTCTGGAGTTCAAAGAGTCTTGTGAGGGGAAATCTTGATAAAATGAGAGGGCAAATTTTGGGGTACAACAGCTGCCCATGTTCAATCTTCTTGAACCTGAAGAGTTAGATTGGCGAGTTTGCCTTTCGTGACTCGAAGGTAAAAGAGGATTGGACACTAGAGTGCCCGTAAATTTGCACTCGTCAAAATGTAAATGAGGGAATGGGCTTTAAAGATGCCATTTGAAGATGGTAGAATCTTGCTGGAGATGGGCTTAAAGATGCCATCCAAGACTGTTTGCTGAAAATCAGGAGAATGAACACCAGAATGGTATCCGTATCTGGACCGCATCTAAGTTGTATCTGAAGATTGGATTCGTATGAGCAAAGGAATGGAGTCCGTGTCTGGAGCGTATCCGAGCTGTAACTGTATTTGATTCTTGAATGAATATCAGAATGACTTCCGTATCTGGAGTGTATCTGTATTGTATCTGAATTCTGAATGGGCGATAGAAAAGCATCCGTGTGTAGAGCATCTCTGGTCTGGGGGTAAATTCCGAATGAGTGACAGAATGGAAACCGTGTCTGGTGCGTATCTGGACTGTATCTGAAGTTAAGATTTGTATGAGTAGCAGAATTACTTCCGTGTTTGGAGTGTATCTGAAACTGAGGTTGATAGTTAAATCTGAATGAGAAATAGAATGGCTTCCAGGTCTGGAGCGTATCTAGTCTGTATCTGATTGCTGAAGTCTGAATGAGTACTAGAATGATCGCCGTGTTTGGGGTGTATCTATACTGTATCTGAATAAGAGATCTGAATGAGTAGCAGAATGACCGCCGTGTCTGGGGTGTATCTATACTGTATCTGAATAAGAGATCTGAATGAGTAGCAGAATGATCACCGTGTCTGGGGTGTATCCGTACTGTATTTGAAATCCTTGAACATTTGTTAATGGTAGCTTTTAATCTTATCCTGAAAAGGATAAAAATGTTATCTAAAACACAAAGTTATGTTGCGTGACATGTATGATGCAATAAAATGTGCTTTATCAATGTTTATGATATATGAATGTAATGTATGCGCATGTAAGATGATTAGCTGTCTTGCTGAGGAAAATAAATCCTTGATAGCTGGAGATAATGAAATCTTTGACTGCTGCCGGGGGAAATAAATCCTTGACCGTTGTTGGAGATTCAAAATCTTTGATTGTTGAGAATGAGAAATCCTCAGACCACTGTTGGGGATAGAAAATCCTTGGTGACTTGTGGGTATTAACAAGAACTTTGACAACTTCTATGGGGATGTGAGAATCCTTCATGACTTTCCTGGGGAATAAAGAAAACTCTGACGATCTCTACTGGGGAATTGAAACCTTGGAGGCTTCCACTAGAGAAATGAGAATGAGAATCTTCGATCTGCTGGGAAATAACTCTGGGGAGAATGTTTATTCTATTGAAGAGTTCTCAAGAGCTTGGGTTGTATACCAATCTATTGAGGAATTATCCGAAGCTGCTGTCTGGTTTCTAAGATAAGTTGTAGGGAAATCTTCTGATTTTAAGACAAATCTCTGGGGAATTGGAGGAAACTGGATGGTCTTCCACCTGGGTTTAAAGGTTGAAGTTTTGGATTCCGTTGGGGAAGAAAGTTTTATCTTCACTGAGGGTTTGCAGTTCAAAGTTTTCTGGCTCCACTGAGGATTGGGAGTTTGGAAACTTAGTTCTGATGGGGATTTTGAAACTTAACTGCGTTGGGGATATGTATTTCAAGGCTATAGCTCGGCTGAGGATTTCTCCTGGAATAGCCCAAAGACGTTTTCTCATACTTTCAATCTGTCAGTAATTATTCTTTCTCATTCCGTTTTATTTGTAAGCAGTGATTATATTCAAATGCATATGCTCATTTAATAAATCATTGGACGTTTTCAAAATAAAACATAAGCGTAAAAAGAAAGAAAAGGCAAACAAATTTATGCACTTTGAAGTATCTTTGTATTAACTTTGTGTATGTATTTTGTACAAAGGAGACATACATCCTAGTAAGAGAATGTTGTCATAAAATTGAGAAAAATTTATACAAAGAAAGATGGCTATGTGTAACAATTCCATGGGGTTCCCATTCTGCTATAGCCTTCGTAACTCTGAGTATCTTGTCCATTCGTTGCTTCATCCGTAGATGATTGGATTGATCAGAAACTTGGAGCTTGTTCGTGAAGAGATTGTCCTTAAAGTGATCTGATGAGACATAGTCATACACTTTAATTCCCTAACTTTTGCCTGGATCACCCTTTCGGGTTTTCGATCCACCGGGAAACCCTTTTTTGCCAGAGTCTCCCTTTCGGGTTTTCAACTTGCCGGGTGTACAATTTTTTTTTATTTATCCCTAATTTTTGCCTGAACCGCCCTTTCGGGTTTTCGATTCACCGGGATGCCCATTTTTGCCCAAGTCGCCCTTTCGGGTTTTCAACTTACCGGGTCGTTTATGCGTAGTATCTTTTGACTATGTTTGCGTTCGCAGGGTGCGGTAGGTCATCACCGTCCATGGTGGTCAGGATCATTGCCCCACCAGAAAAGATGTTTTTGATCACAAATTGTCCTTCGTAAGCAGGAGTCCATTTGCCCCTGGGATCACTTTGCGGCAAGATAATCCGCTTGATTACAAGGTCCCCGACTTGATATACTCATCTCTTGACTTTCTTGTTGAAGGCCTTGATCATTCGTTTTTGATACGCCTAACCATGGAAAACAGCAGTAAGTCGCTTTTCGTCAATCAAGTTAAGTTGATCAAGCCGGGTTTGAATCTAATTGTCTTCACTCAAACCAGCATCTTTCATGATTCTCAAGGAGGGAATCTGAACCTCGATAGGTAAGACAACTTCTATGCCGTATACCAAAGAAAAGGGTGTTGCCCCAATTGAAGTGCGTGCCGTGGTATGGTACCCGTGCAGAGCAAACAGTAACATCTCGTTCCAGTCCTTGTAGGTGACTGCCATCTTTTGAATGATCTTCTTGATATTTTTGTTCGCGGCTTCGACAACACCGTTCATCTTAGGCCGATAGGGAGATGTATTGTGATGTTGAATCTTGAACTGCTCGCATAGAGCGGTGATCATAATATTGTTCAAATTTGTACTGTTGTCAGTGATGATCCTGTCGGGGATACCATACCGGCATATGAGGTTCTGCTTGATGAAGCGGGCAACCAAATTCTTTGTAACAGAGGCGAAGGAAGCTGCTTCGACCCACTTGGTAAAGTAGTCAATGGCCACCAGGATGAAACAGTGTCCATTGGATGCTGTAGGCTTGATCTCTCCAATCATGTCGATACCCCACATTGCGAATGGCCAAGGAGCTGTTAGGACATTGAGAGGAACTGGAGGAATATGTACCTTGTCAGCATAGATTTGGCATTTGTGACAAGTATGAGAATGTTGATGACAATCAACTTCCATGGTAGACCAATAGTAGTCTGCCCGTAGAATCTTCTTAGCCATCGTATAACCGCTCGAGTGGGTGCCAAAGGTGCCATTATGTAGTTCAGCCATGATCTTCTCAGCCTCAACCTTGTCCATAGAACGGAGTAGGACACAATCAAGATTGCGCTTGTATAGGATACCATTGCTCAGAAAGAACTTGGCAGCGAACCTCCCTAAGAACTTTTTGTCGTTGACTGAAGCTCCTTTAGGGTACTCTTGTGCTTCGAGATACCTTTTGACGTCATGAAACCACGGTCGGTCCACTACTTCTTCGGTATTAATCTCGTGACAATGTACAGGTTCGTCCATTCGTTCAATGGTGATTTGAGGTGCCTCATTATCCTAGTTAAGTTTAAACATGGATGACATTGTAGCTAGCGCATCTGCTAGCTGATTCTCTTCTCGCGGGAAGTGCTCGAAGGTAATCTGCTCTAAGTGTGGTAACAATGTCAGGACATGTTCTTTGTAAGGGATGAGGTTTGGATGTTTAGTATCCCACTCTCCTTTAATTTGACTGATAACCAAAGCTGAGTCCCCAAATACAATCAAAGATTTGATTCCCAAGTCAATAGCAGCCTTGACACCAAAGATACAAGCTTCATACTCGGCCATGTTATTGGTGCAGCTGAAGCAGAGTCTAGCGGTGAAAGGTGTATGGCAACCTTCTGGAGAGATAAGTACCACGCCGATACTGTTTCCAAGTGCGTTGGAGGCACCATCAAAGTACAGAGTCCATCGGGATCCTTGTTCAGGTCCGCCATACAGTATGTTTTCTTCAATGTTGCTCAAAGTCATGATATCCTCGTCGGGAAAGTCGAACCTCATGGATTGGTAATCTTCGACAGCTTGATGGGCCAGATGATCGGCTAACACACTCCCCTTTATAGCTTTTTAGGTTGTGTACTGTATATCATATTCAGTGAGGATCATCTGCCATCTAGCGATTCTTTCGGATAGAGCAGGCTTCTCGAAGATGTACTTGATCGGATCCATCTTAGAGATCAGTAAAGTGGTATGTGTCAACATATACTGCCTTAGCCGGCGAGCAGCCTATACCAAAGCGCAACAAGTTTTCTCGAGCAGTGAGTAGTGAGTCTCACAGTCGGTAAACTTTTTGCTAAGGTAATAAATGGCATGCTCTTTTCGACCAGACTCGTCATGTTGGCCCAGTACGCACCCCATTGAATTATCTAAGACAGTCAGATACATGATTAAAGTTCTTCCTTCGACGGGAGGCATCAAGATAGGAGGTTCCAGCAAATACTCCTTGATTTTATCGAAAGCAACTTGACAGTCATCATTCCATTTAACCACTTGATCTTTCTTCAACAGTTTGAAGATTGGTTCACAGGTAGATGTTAGGTGAGAAATGAACCTTGCAATGTAGTTTAGGCGTCCCAAGAATCCTCTGACCTCATTCTCAGTGCGAGGGGAAGGCATTTCTTGTATAGCTTTGACCTTGGAAGGATCAACCTCGATGCCTTTGTTACTGACGATGAATCCCAAGAGTTTACCGGACCTGACTCCGAAAGTACACTTATTAGGGTTCAGTCTGAGCTTGTACTCTTTCAATCTGACAAACAGCTTTTGCAGATGGTCGATGTGTTCTTCTTCTGTTTGTGAACGGGCTATCATATCGTCTACGTAGACTTCAATCTCATGATGTATCATGTCATGAAACAAAGCTACCATGGCTCGCTGATAGGTTGCCCCGACATTCTTCAGTCTGAATGGCATCACTTTATAGCAGAAGGTACCCCACTGCGTAACAAAAGTAGTCTTCTTCATGTCTTCGAGGGCCATTTTGATCTGGTTATACCCTGAAAATCCATCCATGAAAGAGAATACCTTGTGTTGAGCTGTGTTGTCAACTAAAATGTCAATGTGTGGTAGTGGAAAGTCATCTTTAGGGCTAGCCCTGTTTAAGTCTCTGTAATCCACGCACATCCTGACTTTGCCGTCTTTCTTAGGCACGAGCACAATGTTAGTAACCCATTGTGGATAGGAAGTAACAACAAGAAAGCCAGCATTGAACTGCTTCATCACTTCAGCTTTGATCTTTTCAGACATGTCGGGCCTCATTCGGCGGACTTTCTGTTTAATTAGTGGACAATCTTCTCTTGTAGGGAGACGGTGAACCACAATATCTGTATCAAGTCCCGACATGTCTTCATAGGACTAGCGAAGATATCAACATATTCATTCAACAGTTGAACTAAGCGCTCTTTGACAATTGGCTCCAGGTTGGCACCCACTTTAACCTCTTTTCTGTCTTCCTCTGTTCCCAAGTTGATAGTCTCTAACAACTCCTCGTGAGGTAGAATAGCCCTTTCTTCCTGTTGCAAAAGTCTGGCCAACTCTCCAGGAACTTCACAGTCTTCATCACCTTTGTATTCGTCATGATTGACCAGATCTTCAGAGTCACTGAAGGCCATAGCAGAATTGTCATCCATGGAATCCGGAGTGGATGGGTACCTGCATTTGGTGAGTGTGGGTGTGTGTAAGGGATAGCCACCTTTAAACAAATAAAATGTAAAAAGAAAGAAAATGAACACAAAAGTTTATATATGAAAACGTCCATGATTCATTAAAAATGGCATATGAAAATGAAGAATCAAAACCCTTACAAATGGACCTATATGCCCCGGGTAAGGCACAAGTCAAAAAGAGTGTACAATTTGTTTAATAATTATTACAGACCAATAGAAAATGTTCAAAAGATAAATTACTGATTGATGAAAGTAATGGGAACGAAGTCTTTCGCCTCCCAGTTGTTCAGTCCTCCTTCAATAGTTGGAAATATCCAGTCTTCAAAATTGCTTTCTTCTTCATCATCCTCTAAAGCATGAACTCTGTGATGGGTGATTTTCAATGGCGGTCCTCCAGCCCGGGAGTGACGCACAACCTTCTGACTAGCAACAGTGAAACCCAAGCCGAACTTATCTGTCTTGTAAGGAAAATCTGGCAATTGACCCCATATTGTGCTTCCTCCTTCCTTGATCACAGCCTCCGCATCTTTAAGGGATGACATCCGGGACACACATTTGATAATGATGGGCACAGAAGTCATTGTCTTGGCTACCACAACTTCAGGAGAAACCTCTTCAAAGTGCTGAAAGGGGGTCTCGATGAATTCACCATCTAATTAGACATAGCGGAATGGATTCAGATGGCTTATCATATACTCCTCCTCGCCACGAACTGTCACAATTTTCCCCTGGACTGGGTACTTAAGCTTTTGATGCAGAGTGGACGTAACGGCCCCAGCATGATGAATCCATGGTCTTCCTAACAAGCAAGAGTAGGAGGGACGGATATCCATGACATAAAATGTGGAGTGGAATGTTTCGATACCCACTTTAATTGGGATGTCCACCTCTCCGTGGACCATCCGCTTAGAACCATCAAAGGATCTTACAATGATATCGTTGGGCTTTAAGGTCAAACCTTCACAGTCCAATATGTCCAATGCTTTCTTAGGCAAGACATTTAAAGACGACCCGGTATCAACCAGAACGTGAGCAAGTGTGGTCCCCCTGCATTCCACCGATACATGTAGCGCGTCATTATGCTTTCTACCCTTAGATGTTAGATCGGAATCGGAGAAGCCAAGACCATTGTTGGCGGTTAGGCTAGCTACACACTCCTGGAACTGGTCCGCAGAGGTTTCTTGAGGCACATGGGCCATCTTTAGGAATTTGATCAAGGCTTTGGCATGGGCTTCGGAACAGAGCAATAGGGCCAACATATAGATTTTTGAAGGGGTTTGCCCCAGTTGTTCTACGACATCATAGTCGCTTTTCTTAATTATTTTTAAAATCTCCTCCATTTCCTTTTGAGTGGTCTCGGGGATAACCAAAGGCTGAGCCCTCGTCCTGATGGATGCTTCTTGGATCCCCTTACCTTTATCAGCAATAATAGCAGAGGGTACAACTTCGGGAGTTATGATTTCTTCAATCACTAGAGTTCGTACAGATGCGTTGACGGGCACCGGAGTAACCTTAGGAGCACTTGAGGGTCCGAAGACTGCCCTTGGAGGAGCAATATCTAGAGAGAAGATTCTTCTGCTGTGGGTGATCTTACTTGTCCATGTAATATTTCCTACGTCAGGATTTTCTTCATCGGATTTCTCTTCAACTGATTCGATCTGCTTAACACCGTGGTAGAAGATATCTCCTCCATAATTCCACGGTATTGTCTTGTTGGACTTGTATGGGATAAGCCCCGACATTGTTATATTCAGAGGTACAAACTTTGGATCGGGTGTAGTCTTAACAGGTCTTTTGGAGACCTTGGAAAGATTGTCGAAAACGGTGATTACAGCAACATCGTTGATTGGAGTAACAGGAGTAACAAGAGTAACATGAGTTTTCTTGAAGAGGATTTCTTGATTATCCACCAGGCGTTGGATGCTTGACTTCAATAGCGGACAGTCGGATTACAAGGTCGAACAAAGGTAACAATCTTTTTCACAGCCCGGGAAAATCCCGGCTTTCAACAGATTCATCTTGATCATTGGCAACAAAGTCATTAAGTCATCAACATCAGTAACATAAAGATATTCTACAATAGCATGGACATTGTGACCATGTTTTTGCATTGGAACGGATATCACATTAGGTTTTTCAGGTGCGTCAAACTCCACCTCCTTGGCAGCTATTAAATCCTGGATCTTGTTTTTGAGGGCCCAACAGTTGTTGGTGTCGTGCCCCACACTGTCCGAATGATAGGCACACTTTGCATTTGAATGGTAATAGGGAGAAGAGGTATTTGGGTTCTTCGGCGCCTCTTTCAAGTTTGTAAGGTTTAACTTTAACAAATGAGGGAGAACCTGAGCAGGTGTCATATTGATCCGGGTGAATTGCCGTGCAGGCCTTTCCACCCTGGCTTGGTTATCTATGGGTTGATTGCTTCGAGGTTGATCGGCTGCGTAATTCTGAATCATCACAGCCCCCACCGCTGGTCGGTGCTCCATTCTTCCTTGATTTCTCTGGGAGTAAACAACTGAGACCTCTTTCTTGGCTGGAAAGGTCTTCTTGATAGCAGTAGAAGCAGATGCATCCTTCTGAATTTTACCTCTCTTAATGCCAGCTTCGACTCTTTCACCGGTCAGAATTAGTTCGGTGAACCCTGCAGATGAGCTCCCGATCAAGTGATTAAAGAATGGACCTGCCAGGGTCCCCAAAAACATATCCATAAGCTCTCTCTCAGACAATGGTGGCTGCACCCTTCCAGCCAAGTCCCGCCACTTTTGGGCATACTCCTTAAAGCCTTCATTAGAGACCATACCCATACTCTGTAATTGAGTATGAGTAGGCGCTAAATCTGCATTATATTGATATTATCTGTAGAAGGCAACAGCCAAATCTTCCCAGTTATGTACATCAGATCTCTCAAGCTGATAGAACCAATCCAATTGCGTACCTGACAAACTATCTTGAAAAAAGTGGACCCATAGATCCTTATCAGAAGAGTGAGGTTGGATCTTTCTGACGTAAGACCGCATATGCATTTTCGGACAAGACAAACCATCGTATTTAGAAAATGTAGGCACCTTGAATTTAGGGAGAATCACAATCCCAGCAACCAACCCTAGTTCTTCGAAATTCAGCCCAGGTACTCTTTGTACCTCCATGGCTGCCAGCCGATCTTCCAGATTCTTATACTTGTCGTCCGCAGGAGGGTACTGCTGCTCAGAGTAATCTTCATCCTCTTCTTCTTCCTCTTCAGCCTCAGACTCGGAGGGCACTGCAGCTCCCTTTCCTTTACCAACCCCTTCATCAGACGTCGAGGGGAAATCCAGGACTCTTCTAGCATGATGCTCAAATCTTCTTCCCATAGTGGACACACCAACTCTTTTCTTTTTCTTTTTCTCCTTTTCTTTTTCTAGTAGACCTTTGAGCTCCTCCTGACTCTTTGCCAAGGTCATGAGTAGCTGTTGGAACTGTGAACTCTGCGCCTGTAGATCTTTGACCTTCTGCTCTATATCCATCTTGCTGAAATAAACAGCAGAGAGATAAGGAAACCCGGTGTGAAGACCTGTTTATGCATATGATGAATGATATGTATTCATGCAATGCATTCAAGGATTCAGAAATTCAAAGTTGTTGCAAACAAAAAGAACACACGTCATATTAATAAGATAGAATTTGTTAGTACATAAGTGCCCCATGGGAAAAAATAATACAAAATTCTAATGTAAAAAGACGTTGCACATCCTCTTTGGTGCAATGTAGGTGTTGAGAGTCTGCTCTTCGTGGAGTCGACGAGCATGTTCCAAAACCTTCTTCTCACTGGCGTAGAAGCTGGCTTCAAAAGTGTTCCGTTCTTCCTTGAGCTGTATCCAACTCATTTGCAAATCTTCTAATGATGTTGGCATGTCAGGATGTAGGAGGGTGTATGGAACCTCTCCTTCCATATCAGGCTCTTTGATCATAGGTAGAATGTAGGGGTAAGGCATCATAAGACGCTGGGCGCGGGTTCGTACCCACTTGAGGTAAGGCTCAAGAGGGATGGAATTATTGTGCCCCAGTGTCTTACTGTCCACTTTGTTGGGCATCCTCCAAGATCGGATAAACCTTTGTCGAAGTCCTTGAGCGTCGTTGTCGAAGTCAAAAACCAAGTCTGGAATCAGCATGTCATGAGGGTCATCCCTTCGGGCATACCCAAATTGTCTCAGAGCCAAACAGGGGTTATAAGTAATGCCTCCCCTGATGCCAAGTAGTGGGACATTAGGGAATTCCCCATAACGATCAATGATGATGACATTTTCTCTGGACCGAGAACACCAATGAACATCAGAATATGTAAGAGTCATCAATCGTTGTGACCAGCTCAAGCCTTGCTCATTCTTCAAGACTGACTGGGGAAGGTGAAAAATAAACCACCTTGCTAGAAGAGGAGTACAACACATGAGAACACCTCTTTTCCTCATTGTTCGTGTGTGAAATGAGTGGAGGATGTCCCCAAGCAATGTAGGCACAGGATTCCGAGATATGAAAATTTTGACAGCATTCACATCTATAAGCTGATCAGGGTTTGGGAACAAGACCAACCCATAGATGAGAAGTGCTACAATCTCCTCAAAAGCTTGTAGATCTAGAGAATTCCAGCATTCTTGTGCCTTCTCAAACAGAAACTTTGCCAAGAAACCCTTGACACCACTTATGGTTTCCCAATGACCTTTGATATTAGATGGTTACAAGTTTAAGGCTTGAGCAACATCTTCTAGCTTTGGATCTCTTTCCGTACCGTTGAAAGGTAGTTGATGGAGAATAGGAATCCTCAGGAGTTGAGAAAATTCCTCCAAAGTAGGCACTAGTTGCAAGAAAATAAAATCCTAATTTTTACTATTACATCCAAATTGAATTTCTTTGCTTCAAAAGATAAATAAACAATATTTAAATAAGCAATAAAATATAACGATGCAAAATATTATGAATATGCAAAAATGTTTTTTTATTTATTTTTATGTGTAAAAATATAATATTTAATGTATTAAAAAGAAAGAAAATAAAAAGTTATTTTTGTTAAGGGAAAAACCCTAAATTTGTAATAAGAAAGTATATTTATTAATATTATTTATTTATGTACAATAAAAAATAAAAGATATATACAAGTGTCAAGAAATAAAAATGTACTAGAAAAATATTATTTTTAATAATGGTGGAAACCCTAGCTTTTTTGTTTTAAGATAAATATATATTATATTAATTATTTTATGTACAAGAAAATAAATATAAATATATACAAATATTTAGAAAATAATAATATCTGGGAAAATATTATTTAAATATATAAATACTAAAAAAAATAATATAATATTTCTATGTATTATTTACAAGTTTTTATTTGAGAAAATAAATAGTATATCTAATAAACTAAATATTGTGTCAAAATAAAATAAAATAAATAATAAAAAATGTGAAAATTTAAGGAAAATATTTTAGTAATTTTTTATATTTGGAAAAAATAAAATAAAGTCAGAAATAAAAAGAAATGAAAATAATATGAAAATATAAAACAAATGGGCCATGGGGTGCAGTTAGCAAGGCATGGGGTGTCAAAAGTGAGCCAAGCCAAAGCCCAGCCCACTGATCTTTATCTTCAACCTCTTGTTCAAACAAAACACGCGTTTCCTTTACAAACCTGGACATCCTGCATACTTGCTCTAAAGCAAAAACTCATAACACCAAAGTCATAGCATTTTTCAAGACGATTCCAACCATATAAGAAACTTAATCTAACTCTCAAAGACCAGAGAGAATTTCTCTGGCCCTATTTTTTAACCTAACTTTTTCAGGATGTTCATCAATCAAATTCTCTCAACACACTTAACTTAAATGAAAATTGAGCATATGTACAACTTAATGGCTATGAGTACTACATTTTTTATTCACAAACCTAAGCCTAATGATTCCTAAATAGAGAGATAGAAAGTTGACAAATACCTGTTTCAGATGAACTCGTGTATGGCAATGTGGAGCTTTTCAATGAGGCCTGAGATGCTTGGGAGCTTGCTTGAACTTCCTCTGATCTTCCTCAATGCTTAGTTTGCTTTGGATGTGCTTGAACAAGCTTGTAGAAGTCAACCTGCACAAGCTGAAAACAGAAATGGTGAAGCTTGCAAATGGAGTTACAGTCAATGGCCAATGGTTGGGATAATTCAGGTGGGTAATATGGAAGGTATTGGAACAAGTTTGGGGCAAAACGCACGAGTGGTTTGTGAGATAGAACTCAAAGTGCAGAAGCTGCCCTGTTTTGCAAGAGGAAGGTGATTTTGTGTTTTGGAAGGTTTGAGGGTTCAATAACTCGTGTTTCTGGCTCAAGGCAAAGTTTAAAACTTGTTTGGAATGTTTCCAAGACTTGCTCTTATTAGATTCAAGAGTTATGGACTTTTGGCACAATGACTTGTTTTTGAAGAAAAGGTAGGAAGTGACAAAGGCCAAGGTTGTACCAGCTAGCTCAAGGTCTGCATAGGGTTGGTGAGCTTTTTCTGAAGTTTGTGGACTTTGTTTGCATCAAGAGAGCAGGTCCATGGCTCAAGAAATACAAAATTGCAAAAAGTATGCTTTATGGAAATGGTATTGCAACCTTTATGCCATAAATGGATTTATTCATTGTGCCAAGCTCCATTGATCAGAATAAGACCAATGTCCATTGTATTTGCATTTAATTTTTGAGTGTGGAAGGGTTTAGAGACCTGTAATCAAGTACAAAGCAAGTTTGGACAGATTTTGGAACTTGTGTCAACATGAAAATGCCATGGATCAAAGTGAGTTTTTGCCAAATTCAAATATTCGATTCTCCCTAACCATAAATGATTTTGGAGAGTTCTTGGACATTTTCGAAAGGTTTTAACATGATCTACAATCCATATTTGAAATTCATTTTTTGATTCCAAGTGGAACTATGTGAAAAATGGTCATGAAGATAGGTCAAAATCTTGCCTAAACTAGGGCAAAATTTCACTAAGTTAAAAGTTTCATGGACCCTTGTTCCAAAAATCATAACTTGAGATCCAAGCTTATTTTGGGAAAACTTTGTGAATAAAAGTTGTAGAATTTGTGTAGAAATACAACTTTCATGTTGGAAGTTTTGTTTGAATCCAATTGCATTATGGTGAAAATGTTGGGCAAAGTTGGGAAAAAATGAGAAAATTTCATAACTTAGAAAAATTCTAAGTTATGAAAATTTTCAATTTTAAACCCTAATTTGCAAAATTAGGTTTCTTGATGAACAAGTTTCATGTTTTGACTCATCTTGATGAAAAATGACCCTTGGCACTTGATTTTGACCAAAAAGTCAAAGTTTGACTTTTCAGTGTACAGTCAAATTTTGATCAGTTGACTGAAAAATTCATCTGTCAATCCAATGCTTTTGAGATCTTTTGAACCTTGTGAATGGGTCAAGATGATGCCATTTAGTCCTTGAATCCATGCTTCAACCCAATTTTCCATTGGCTAGGTGAAAAATCAGAAATTGCCCTTTTGCAATCAAAACCCTAAAAATGACCATTTTGCCCTTTTGATGATCTGATCAAATTTCTTGAGGAGTTGTGGTCCAAACTTGATCAAATGGTTCATATGAGCCTATAATGTTGATGTGGATCAAAAATTGTGAGGTTTAACTGTAAATTGGCCACAGTTGACTTTTTCCCCAATACAGTTGATTTCTAGGTCAACTGTCCAATTAACTGGGCAAAAATTTCATTCAAAGCTTGAAACTTGGTAGAGGCAATATTATAAGTCCAAAATGAAGTATGAAAGTCACTTTGAGTATTGAAAGTCCAAAAATCCCTGTGCAAACTCAAACCCTAATTTAGGTAATCAGAGCAAGGAGATGTCTTGAGCAGAGCAAACCCTAATCCTGTCTGGAGTTCAAAGAGTCTTGTTAGGGGAAATCTTGATAAAATGAGAGGGCAAATTTTGGGGTACAACAGACATTTTTGAAGATTCATCTAGGAACTAGGTGAAAAATTGCCATGAAGTTAGGTCAAAATCCTGCCTAAATAAGGGTAAAATTTCACTAAGTTTCCAAGTTTCATGAACATGTCTTCACAAAATCATAACTTGAAATCCAAAAATTTCTAGAAAAATTTATGTTCTAAAATGTTTTATATCTCATTGAGATATAAAACTTTCATGTTGGAAGTTTCCTTTGAATCATCTTGCACCATGGTGTAAATTTGGCTCAAAGTTGTGAAAAAAAAGTGAATTTCCAACACAGATAAAATTCAAGTTTAGAAATTTTGACTTTTCAAAATGAAATCTTGACTTTTTGATTTCGTGGTGAACAAGTTTCAAATTTTTTCATGTCTTAATGAATTGTGATCTTTGATACCTGATTTTGACCAAAAAGTTAAAGTTTGACTTTTCAGTGCACAATTGAGTTTTCATCAGTTGACTGAAATTCATCTGTTAATCAATTAATCTTGAGAGATGTTTTAAGCCATGCCATTAGGTCAAAATGAAGCATTTGAATCCTTGAGATCATGTCTCAAACCAATAAGTCATTTTCTAGGTCAAATATCAGAAATTGCACTTTCTCAATCAAAACCCTAATTTTGACCATTTTGCCGTTTTGATGATCTGATCAAATTTCTTGAGGAATTGTGATCCAAACTTGATCAAGTGACATATATGAGTTCATAATGTTGATATGGACCAAAAGTTATGAAGTTTAACTATAAATTGACCACAGTTGATTTTTTCTCCAATACAACTAATTTTAGGTCAACTGATCAATTGACTGAGCAAAAATGTTATCCAAGAATTGAAACTTGACATGAGCAATCTTGAGAATCCAAAATGATTCATGAAAGTCACATGAGGCATTAATAGCCCATTTGTTCTTGTGCAATCTCAAACCCTAATTTTCAGTCATTAGTGCTTGAGGAGGTGTCTTGAGCTGATCAACCCTTGTGCAGTCTTGAACCAAAGGAGATCTTATGAGAGATTAGTTGAGAAATAAGAGGGTAGATTTTGGGGGTACAACACCCTTGTACACTCTCAAAAAGTTAGAGAACAAAAGTTACAAAGAAAAATAAAATATAAAAATGTGAAAATAATAAATAAAATATTTTTATATTTTTTATTAATAATAATAATAATCTATAACTTCACCATTTCTCATCCATTTGCAAAAATGTAAACATCAAACTTGTTCTAAATTTTATAACGATTCCAGAAATGTAAATTATTAAAACTATAAATCAAAGATGAGCATGAATTTTGAATGGTACCAAATTCGGACCTAATTATTTTAAGAGATTCAAACCTAAAATTCTCACTACTCAAACTATATAAATGAAATCTATGGACATGTACATTTTCAGGGCAATCATGTCTACATTTTATATTCATAAATGCAAGCCTAACAATGCCTAAATGAAAAGATAGAAGTTCAGAAAATGTACCTCAAAACTAGAAATCGTGAAATGCAAATGAGCTTGATTTAAGGTGCTGCAATGATCAAGTTAGCTACCTCAAGTTCCCCGAAAGCTAAGGCAATGATTAGCTTGAGCAATGGATGGATGGAATGGCCTAGAGAAGTCAACTTGCAGTGCTCTGTTTTTGGTTATGAAGGATGATGGAAATGGAGTTACAGTTACGAAACAAGGACAAGGACAGGTTATATTTGATGTGTAGGAGCTTTAGAAACCAAAAGGCCGAGAAACGCACGAGTAGATTCTGAGTTTTAAGTTCAAAGTCCGAATCTATGCATCAATGGAGTTTTTGGACAATTTCTGGCTTGAGAGAGTTTCAGGGTGCTTAAGCTCATGTGTTAGCTTGGAAATAGGGCCTCTATTTATAAGCAACAAGTTTGGAGACTTGTATTTGATCATAATTCAAAATCACATGTTTAAGCTCAACATGTGATTTTCTTGAAAAATCAAGTTTCAATGCCCTTTGTACTTGCTAATGTAGAGTGGTTATGCTTTAAAAAAACTTGCTTATGACTTTGTAAATGGAGTGTGATCAGAGGGAACAAGTGAGAGGCTCAAGACTTGACTTTGTGCATAAATCTTGCTTTTCAAGAATGGCATTCTTCACTTTCTTCCCAAAATGGCAATTTAAATTGGACAATGCTTAAACCACTTGGATTATATCATAAAAGTTTGTGTAATCCATTAATGATTGATATATACAAAATTTAGAAGGCCTGCAAAGCAAGATTATGTAGCTTAACATTGAGATTGAATTATGTATTCATCAAGAAATGACTTGTAATTCAAGAATGAAACCCTAACTTCTTGCCTTCGATTCTCCTTGATCAAGTATGATATCAATGAGTTTCTAGACATTTTGGAAAGCTTGTAACATCCTATACAATCTCTATGTTGGACATTTTTGAAGATTTATCTAGGAACTAGGTGAAAAATTTCCATGAAGTTAGGTCAAAATCCTGCCTAAACAAGGGTAAAATTTCACTAAGTTTCCAAGTTTCATGAACATGTCTTCACAAAATCATAACTTGAAATCCAAGCATTTATAGAAAAATTTATGTTCTACAATGTTTTAGATCTCATTGAGATATACAACTTTCATGTTGGAAGTTTCCTTTGAATCATCTTGCACCATGGTGTAAATTTGGCTCAAAGTTGTGAAAAAAAAAGTGAATTTCCAACACTTAGAAAAAATTCTAAGTTTAGAAATTTTGAATTTTCAAAATGAAATCTTGACTTTTTGATTTCTTGGTGAACAAGTTTTAAAATTTTGACATGTCTTAATGAATTGTGATCTTTGATCCTGATTTTGACCAAAAAGTCAAAGTTTGACTTTTCAGTGTACAATTGAGTTTTCATCAGTTGACTGAAATTCACCTGTCATTAAATTAATCTTGAGAGATGTTTTGAGCGATACCATTAGGTCAAAATTAATCATTTGAACCCTTGATATCATGTCTCAAACCAATAAGTCATTTTCTAGTTCAAAAATCAGAAATTGCACTTTCTCAGTCAAAACCCTAATTTTGACCATTTTGCCGTTTTGATGATCTGATCAAATTTCTTGAGGAATTGTGATCAAAACTTGATCAAGTGACATATATGAGTTCATAATTTTTATATGGACCAAAACATATGAAGTTTGACTGTAAATTGATCACAGTTGACTTTTTCTCCAATACAATTGATTTTAGGTCAACTGATCAATTGACTGAGCAAAAATGTGATCCAAGACTTGAAACTTGACATGAGAAATCTTGAGAGTCCAAAATGATTCATGAAAGTCATATGAGGCATTAATAGCTCATTTGTCCTTGTGCAATCTCAAACCCTAATTTTCAGTCATTAGTGCTTGAGGAGGTGTCTTGAGCTGATAAACCTTTGTGCAGTCTTGAACCAAAGGAGATCTTATGAGAGATTACTTGAGAAAAGAGAGTGCATATTTTGGGGTACAACACAAACATAACAAGAACGAAAACGACCTTACCCCCTAATATTGGGTCTACAAATTCAATAGTGATATTCATTTGGTCTGAAAGTTCGTAGATTTTGAGTTGCGAAGCTTTCAGTTTATGATGCCCTAACAATGGAATCACACAATTCAGGACTTAAAGTTCTCATGTTCTATGTCCCACCTGCTCTAATGGACATGCTAAACACAAATCAAACCATCAAAAACATCAACAACGCATGAATCTAAAGTTTCAAATATAACAAACCTTGTTTGACCGGTGACACACAATCCAGCTATTTGAGGGTGCTATGAGCTTTGAAAATGGAATGGATAGACTCCTGGTGTCTTCAGGAACGTGATGGAGTGTTTAGATTGGATTTAGGGAAGCTGGAAATGTGTTTTTGGATTTCACAACTTTGGAGATATTTTGTGAAATTTGGTATGGCTTGCTTAGACAACTTGTGTGTGTCCTTTTGGCATGCCTTACTCCAGTATATATAGAGGAGTGAGGAGAGTAAACAAATGTGGAAATAAATCATCCCATTAAGCCATGGTTTAAACACCAAAATAAAATTTGAAAAAGTGTCCTTATTTGAGAGATTCTTGCCAAATCTGTTTTGCAATGAACCTGGACATTCTTGCACGAATTAATGGGCCCAAGGCTGATCCAACACACTAGCCCATATGTCCAAACTATTGATATATTATTTTATGCATTTTATTTTGTATTTATTTGATAAAAACAAAAATAATTATGAATTAAATATAAAAAAATGCAAAGCAAGGTGAGAGTGCATTTAGGAGTCCTTGAGTAAGTCATAAGAATATTTGAATCTCATAAAATAGGTATATGAACTTAAAAATGCATTTTTGCTCAAAGTTAACTTTTTGCATTTTCACCAATTTGCCCAATTTTCATTGGTCATAACTTGCTCAATTTTCATTTTTTTGATAATTATCTTGGACTTTTTAGAAAGATTAAGATGTCCCCTACAATCTCTATGTTGGCCATTTTTGCATTTGGAGAAATCATCTTGATGTAACTTGCCTTGACCAAAAATGCCTTTTTATTGACTTTCAAAAAGACCTGTAATGTATTGGCTAATATCTTTCCAATGATGAATTTCTTGGACTTGAGGCAAAAAGAAAAGTTGTAGGCAATTGAATTTTATTCAAAGTGAGATTTTGTTGGGGCAAAATGGATGAAGCATGTGAAAGTTATGCCTGGTCAAAGTTTAGTTGACTTTTCCTAGGAAACCCTGATTTTGCACTTTTAGATTCTTGATGATTTGAGAGCATTCCTTAAGGAATCATGATCAATCCTTGATAAAATGATGAATATCACTTCAAAATGTTGATGTTTACAAAAAAGATCTTGAAGTCTGACTGTACATTATCCATAGTTGACTTTTGACCTAATATAGATAATTTTCAAACATTTGAGCCATTGACTGAGCAAACTTGTGATGCAAGGCATGAAAATTGGCATGGACATTCTTGAGGAAATATTAGGGACCATGGAAATTACTTGAGGCCTTTGAAACCAAAATTATTGGTGAAAATTGAAACCCTAGTTGGAAGTCCATTGCTTAGGAGGAGAATTTGTCTGATCAATTCTTGGTCAACCTTGAGCATTTAGAGACCTCTAGGAGTATGTTTAGAATAAGATGAGAGGGAAAATTTTGGGGTACAACAGCTGCCCCTGTTCAATCATATTAAACCTGATGATTTTAGATTGGCTTGTTTGCCTTTCGTGATCTGAAGGTGGAAGATGATTGAACACTAAAGTCCCCAGAAATTTGTGCTCGCCAGTGTACGGAGTAATGTTGTCAGCTGGTAGTATGCTTGAATGGGATTAGAAGGTGCCATTCAGAGAGATGACTGAGAGTCATTGGAGATGGGCTTATAGATTCCATCCAAAATAAAGTTTGACTTCAAACTGGAAGAAGTATCAGAATAAATCTTTGGTCGATTTACCCTGAACCATAAGAGGTCTCTTTGTCTGACTTTGTATGAGAAGTATACTACAATGAGCTCGTGTCTGATTGTATCTTAGCAGATGTGTTGGGGAATAGAGTTCAGGAGTTTTAGTTATCCATTGCTCTATTGGGGAGTTATTTCTTGACTCGAGAGAATGAAAGTTAGCTGTTATCTAGTCGAAGTCCAGGCTTCACAATAACTTGCTAAGGATAATAAAGTTGATTGTTATCTAGCCGTATTCCAGGATTCATAGCGACTTACTGTGGAGTATGAAATTAACTGTTATCTGGTCAGTTTCCTGGCTTCGCAGTAACTTGCTAAGATTAAACTGTTATCTGGTCGAATTCCAGGCTTCGTAGTAACTTAGATGAAAGGGTGAAGCTAATTTCTATCTGGTCGGATTCCGGGCTTCACGACAACTTAATGAGATTAATCTGTTATTTGGTCAGATTCCAGGATTCGTAGAAAAAACGAAGTTAAACTGTTATCTGTTTGTATTCTAGGCTTCATAGTAATTATCTTGGAAGGATAAAAGTTAATTGCTATCAGGTCAGATTCCATGCTTTGCAATAACTTAGATGTGATGATGAAGTGAATTATCATTTGGTCAGATTCCAGGCTTCATAGTAAATCGAAATTAAACTGTTATCTGGTTGGATCTAGGCTTTATAGTAAATTGAATCAACCGTCCTCTGGTGATATTGTTGAGCTGTTTCTTCTGATAGTTGCCCCGTCTTGTTTCGAGAATTAACCTGGAACCTGCTTTTGTTGGTTGTTGAGATAGTTGCCCTGTCTGGTTTCAGGAATTAATCTTAACCTAGTCTTGTAGATAGTCGCCCTGTCTTGTTTCGAGAATTGATCTACAATAAGTTGTTCAAAGATGGTTGCCCTGTCTAGTTTCAGGAATTAATCTGGAACTATTGAAAATTGTTGATGATATTCGTCTGTTGATCTTTCTAGAAAAGGTAAAGAGTTAGTTACATGCAATGTCATGATGCATGAAATGCATTAGGTAATGATGTTCTCAAAATAAATGAGACTGTGCTATATGCATTTTGTATGTATACGCTATGACACTTGTAAAAATGATGTATGAATGCAATATGTGAACATATCAGTTGTTCTTTGTAGTGTTGTTGAACTGGGGAAAATAAATCCTTGACTGCTGTTGGGGATGAAAAATGTAGTTGAAGTTAAATTTGTTGGGATATGGATTTTTGTAACTAGAGAAATAAACTCTACTGGGGAAAGAAAACTTCGTAAACAATTTGGGGATTTTATGAAACCCTGCTGGGGAACCCAAGAAAACTTATAGACCATGCTGAGGAATGCTCCAAGATGCTGGAGAGATGATTGAAACTCTTGATCTATTTAAGAAATGCCGGAATATCTGAAATCATTAGGCTATACGCTGAAGATATGGCGGTGACTTTGTGGGAGGAAGTCTCTGTCTATGTACCTGCTGGTGAATGTATTTGCGGGGATTTGCAGATGGCTTTTCGACATTGTCCCGATTCTTAAAACCCTTAGAAACTGTCTTTCTGTTTTTATGCGTGTATTTGTAAATGGTAATCATATTCAAATGCATATGTTCAAAAATAATCAATGAACATTTTTGCAAACAAAACAGAAAAATAAAAAACAAGCAGCTTTTCACTTTTGAAGAGATAGTTTTGTATTAATTTGAAGAAATCTGCTTATAACAGGCGTCTTTGTACAAGGAGACGAACATCCTAATAAGAGAATGTCGTCGAAAATGAAAGATATACAAAATAGTATACAAAGAGAAAATAGCTATGTGAAATAATCCCATTAGGTTCCCATTCTGCTATTGTCTTTATATCTTTGAGCGTCTCATCACTTTGCTGCTTGGCCAAAGCTGACTGGATTGATTAGTACCATTCGAATTTGACACTTGATGCCGAAGTTTGGCTGTAAGGTGATTGTGATAAAGTGGGGGAACTTACTTGGGTGTTTTACGTTTTACCGCAAATGTTGCGTTTAGCAAGAGTCGCCACCGACTTTTCTTTTATCCAAAAGGAAAGGATGAAAAGAACAGGAAAGACCTTTGAGATTATTTCTTGAGTTCGGGGGGCAGGTTATGAAAAGGGAAGGTATTAGCACCCTTTTCATCCATAGTTATCTATGGGCTATTAGTTTCTTGCTAGATCACTTGCCTTTGTTTGAAAAATGTGTTTTGTGTGGTTTTTGAAAGTATTTTGAAAAGGCGCCATCGTTTAGGCAAACTTTGTAATGGTTCTCGTTCGTAAGAACATATACAAAGTGTTGAGATTTTGAAAATGTTTCAAGTTTGGAAAATGTTTTTGAAAGTGTTGGTGTTTGTTTTTAAAAATAAGCAAGAGTGTTTGATTTGAAATTGAGCAAGCAACTAGGAACAATCTACCTACTCAAAAGTCTTTATTCATTTCTTCCTTTCCTATGATATTACTATCTCACCATTGATTTGGTAAGAAGTCTTATCTTTGGATGTAAAGGGACGAGAATGGGTCATCGTATAGCCATGATAGCAATGTTGTGAAATATCTTAGCATTTTCTCTTTGAGGGACTAAGATCATTTTGAAAGGCAACATTGATAGCGTCATCAAGGGACTATGATCTTGTATTTTTATTGCTTTTTGCTAAGATGTCCCACATGCATAACATGGCCATTTTTATAAGGCAACAAAGTGGAATTACCCTAAGGGTGCAAGTGTGCAAATGTGTTTGATTTACATGCTTGCTTATCTTGAATTATGGTTTGCTAACTTATTGATTTTAGTCTTTCCATACAAGCCCTAATTTACTAGCATTTATATAAAGCGATAAATTGCAGAAAGTAAAAATACTAAGCTATTACATCATTAGGGGATGGGGTATACAAATTTAAAAATGGGGATTTTGCAAGAAAATTAAACCTAATTGTCTATTACAACCATATTGAATAAATGTACAAGAATTGAATAAATAACGTATAAATGCAAATGGAAAAAGAAATGATTTTTGTTTTGGTTTTTATGAAAGGGGTTTTAACCTAATTAAGAGAGATGATTAATTAAAAATTAAACAAAACTTAAACCTAAATTGATTAAGAAAGAAAATAAATTAAAAAGGTTTTTTAGGGTTTTTTGTGAAAAGGTTTTAAATTAATAAAATAATATGAAAGTTAATTAATTAAGAGAAACCTAAATTCTAAGTTAATTTTAATTAAGAAAATAGAAATAATATAATGATTAAACCTAGGCCTAAATATTAAATATTTAAGAAAAAAAGAAATTAATTTGTTTTAAGAAAATGTTTTTTAGTCTTTTTGTTTTATGGAGAAAATAAAATATATAAGTGTAAATAATAAATAAAAATATTTTTATATTTTTTATTAAAATAATAATAATAATAATAATAATAATAAAAATAATGAAGAAAAAATGAAATACAAATAAAATAAAATAAGAAAATAAATAAAAGTTGGGCCAAGGGTGTAAACATAGGCAGGGGGTTAGAGGAATACAAAAAATGAATAGCCCAACAAAAAGGGTCCAAGCGCTGCAGCTGAAACAAAAAAAGAGTGAAAATGAACAAAAGGATACCACTGGGGCTCAAACCCAGGTCCCAAAGGTTAACAGACGCACGCTTTACCACTGGGGTGGCTATACATCTGTTAATATTGACAAAACAATAAATATGTAACATAAATTATGCCCTGAATACAACTTCATCTTCAACCTCCAGCCATGGATCCTGTAACTCACTCATTTCTCATCCATTCACAAAACTTCCAACATCAAACTTGTTAGAAATTTCCTCACGATTCTGAATATGTAAATAACTTAAGCTAATTCTCAAAGATGAGCTTGAATTTTTAAAAGTACCAAATTCTGACCTAAATATTTCAGCAAGTTCAAACTCAAAATTCTCACTACTCAAGCAATATAAATGAAATCTATGGACATGTATAGTTTCAGGGCAATGATGTCTACATTTTATCTTCACAAATGCAAGCCTAACAATGCCTAAATGAGAAGACAGAAGTTCAAAGAATATACCTCAAAAGTGGAAATCGTGAAATGAGTTTGAGCTTGATTCAAGGTGCTGCAATGATCAGGTTAACTTCCTTGAGTCTCTAGGAAGCTAATGTAATTCTTAGCTTGAGTTGAGAGTGGCTGAAATGACCTGGAGAAGTCAAGATGCAGACCCCTGTTTTTGAGCTTGGACAATGGTAAAATGGTGTTACAGTTTAGGAACATGGATTGGGATGAGTTGTATTTGAAGTAAGGAAGCTTTTGAGATGATTTGGAGAGAAAACACACGAGGGGTTTGAGAGATGGGAGTTTTTGGTTAGGTTCTGCACAACAATGGAGTTTTTGTGCAATCTGAGTTTTTAAGGAGTTTGAGTGAGTTTTGGGGTGTTAATGCTCGTGTCCTAGCTCATAAATAGTGCCTCTATTTATAAGCAACAAGTTTGGAAGCTTGTTGTTGATCAGAATTCAAAATCACAAGTTTAAGCATAACATGTGATTTTTGAGAAATCCAAGTTTCAAAGTCTTGTGTACTTGCTAAGATAGAGTGGTTATGCTTTAAACACACTTGCTTATGACTTTGTAGATGGAGTGTGATCATAGGGAACAAGTTAGAGGCTCAAGAATTAACTTTGTGCATAAAGCTTGCTTTTCAAGAATGGTATTCTTCACTTTCTTCCCAAAATGGCAATGTGAATTGGATAAAACTTAAACCACTTGGATTATAGCTCAAAAGTTTGTGTAATCCATCAATGATGGATAGATACACAAGTTAGAAGATATGCAAAGCAAGATTATGCAGCCTAACTGTTGTACCCCAAAATTTTCCCTCTCTTTTCTCAAAGGATCATCCTGGACCCTCAGGTTTGCTTCTATCTAATTCCAAGCCTTGAATTGCAAATTTTTTCAAGAAAGGCATCCATAAGGGTAAAATGGTCATTTGCATATTGAAAAGTCAAACTTTGAATTTTGATCAAAATCAAGTTTCAAGAGTCATATTTCATCAAGACATGTTGAGATATGAAGTTTGTTTCATCTAGAAATTCAAAAGTCAAAAGTTACTTTGGAAAAGTCAAATTTCTAAATACTTAGAATTTTTCAGTGTTTAAGAAATATGACAAGCTCAGAACTTCTGATCAGATTTTCACCATGATGCAAGTTGATTCTGGAAGAACTTCTGATACAATAGTTATAGATTTCAATGAGATCTAAAACATTGCAGAACAAAACTTCTCCTAGAAATGTTGGGATTTCAAGTTATGACTCCTCAAAGACACGTTCATGAAACTGAAGCATTCAGCAAATTCTGGACACTTTCAAGATAGAGTTTGGTCAGAACTTCTGGGCCAGTTTTCATGAAGGTTCAGTCAGAGTTTGCAAGGGTAATTCAAAGAAGGTTACAAAGCATGCTGCAAGATTCCTGGAAACTCTGAGAACTCCTTCAGAACATGCTGGAGCAAGGAGATACAAAGATCAGAAGTTGGTTGTTCATTCTGAATTATGTTGAAACTGAACTTCTGATCCAGAACTAAGCAATGATGCAGAATATCACATTGCAGGATTTCTGGTTTGATCAATCTCATCATCATTTAATACTCACAACCACTTCTGGGTCTTTGTCCAAGGGATTTCTCCACGTGTGGCATAGAAGTACCTTTATTGTCTTGGAAAAGCAAACCCTTGTACAAAAGTGTGTTGGACCCATGCGTTGCTTTTGCTTTTGAAGTTACCTTTCCTTAATTCCTGCTTACAATTCCAGCTTAGACGCTACTAAAAGCTGCTAACACCATGCTTGCTTCAAGAACAAGGCAACACCTTAGCATATGAAGGCTATATTTAACGCTTCGGTCAGAACATGACCAAATCCCAAAACCTTGTTTATACAACCTACTGCACTGCTACAACACAATCCTATAAGAAACAGCTAATTCAGCCTACGCCTGCATCCCATAATTACACAAAACTAGCATACGAAGACTGTGATCAAAAGGCAAGGGAACAGGATGCCAAAAAGGTTCAAGTCCCATTTGTTTTTCCCCTAAAAAATCACAACAAATCCACCTATAAATAAGTTGCTCCATCACACTCGCAAAGGGCTGGCTTTGGGAGAGAGAGAGAGAGAGAGAGAGAGAGAGAGAGAGAGAGAATTATCAAAGAAGGAAAAGGAAACAGTAAAAAAACTTCACAAATCCTAAACAAAACCTTTGTTCTTCCCTTTAAATCAAAGAACATAACCGCTGTTCCGCTACTCTCGCTGACGCCAGAACATCTGAAGGCAGCAGCACAAAGCTCCAAGCATACACTCCAGATTCAAGGTAAGTCTTTCTGACTTTGCATTTTGTTTTATTCATAATATCATTAATATGTAAATATCACAATTAATGTTTTCCATACCATTGCATAAGTAAAAAAACTGTGGAT
This sequence comes from Vicia faba, assembly GCA_948472305.1. Classification (NCBI taxonomy): domain Eukaryota; kingdom Viridiplantae; phylum Streptophyta; class Magnoliopsida; order Fabales; family Fabaceae; genus Vicia; species Vicia faba. The sequence goes on from OX451736.1 coordinate 1,103,506,339, forward strand.
CAGAACTTCTTGATTAGGCCTGGACTCAGATTTAGGATTATAACTTCTATAAAATATTGTGCTGTTATCCTTCTGATTTGCTGTTTATTAAGAACTGGATAAATTGCTGATTAAGAGTTGAAATGTGGCATAGAACTTCTGATGTTCACTCACAGTTTTAGCACAACACAGAACTTCTGAGTTCTCCTCACTATTTAAACACACTTAACTTCTGATGTTCACTCGCTGTTAACACACACTGAACTTCTGATGTTCACTCGTTGTCTTAGCACATTCAGAAGTTCAACACATAGCAACCCAGAACTTCTGTGTTTTCCCTCTAACGTGTCTTGCATAACCTTAGAGTGTACCAATCCAGAACTTCTGATTCCATTGACATTCCTTTGAGTCATAACGCGCCTGGCTTCAGAACTTCTGATCCTTGTTGTTTTACTTGCAGTAGCACTCTGTTTCTATCTTTCATTTATTTTCCTTTTCATCATTTTTAATATTAACATAAAAAGATATAAAAATATTTTCTTTTATTAATTAATTTATTTCTTTTTTCGTTAAGAAAAAAAACCATTTTCTAAACAAGTCCTTTTTCTTTATTATATTGTACATTTCAATATGGTTGTAATAGTAACTTAGGATTTAATTTTATTTGCAACCCCCATTCATAAATATGTACCCCATCCCTAAAATATTATAATAGCGTAGGACTTTACATTTCTGCAATTTATCGCTTTCGAATGTAAATGCTAGTAATTAGGGTGTGTATGGCAAGAGATGAAATCAACAAATAGATCACCCTAATAAAGACTAAAATTCATGCAATCAAACACACTATTCACACATGCACCCTTAAGGTTAACTCCACTTGTTGCCTAAAAAATGGTCATGTTATGCATGTGGGGTGTCTTAGGAAAAACAATCGAAATACAAGATCATAGTCCCTCGATGACGCTATAAATGTTACCTTTCAAAATGATCTTAGTCCCTTAAAAATAAATGCTAAGATACCTCACAACATTGCTATCATGACTATACGATGACCCACGCCCGTCCCGTTTACATCCAAAGATAGGGTTGCTTACCAAATCAATGGTAAGACAACAATGTCAAAGGAAAAGAAAATGAACAGGAAAGACATTTGAGTAGGTAGATTGCTCGTAATTACTTGCTCCATTTCAAAACAAACATCCTTGCTATTTTCAAAAACAATCACCTACACTTTCAAAACATCTTCCAAACTTGAAACATTTTCAAAAGCTCAACACTTTTTATACGTTCTTACGAACGAGAATTATTACAAAGTTTGCCTAAACGATGGAGCCTTTTCAAAATACTTTCAAAAACCACACAAAGCACATTTTAAAACAAAAGCAAGTGATCTAGCAAGTAACTAAGAGCCCATGGAAAACCATGGATGAAAAGGGTGCTAATACCTTCCCTTTTCATAATCTATCCCCCGAACTCAAGAAACAATCTCAAAGGTCTTTCCTATGCTTTTTCACCTTTCCTTTTGGATAAAAGAAAAGTCGGTGGCGACTCTTGCTAACCGCAACATTTGAGATCAAACACAAAACACCCAAGTCAGTTCTCCCACCGTATCACAGAACTGGCGACTCTACTGGGGAATTTTTAAAAAGTGGGGTTACCTTAGGGCTAGATTACATCTACTTGCTTTCATTGTTTGACTTGTATGCTTTACATTTTGGGTCCTTGTTTGGGTTACTGTTAAAAATCCTACACCCGGATTTGGAGAACACCTTTTAGGTAAGTAGCAATAAACTGTGAGGGAACTGTGCGGGGTATACCGACACGGTTGAAGCAGTAGCTACGTTGATGTGGCACTTTGGTTGGTACCGGTAACCCTTGAGTCAATCAAGGAGAGTACGGGGCTTCCGCGTGGTATCGTGAAGCATCAACTGACCTTAGAACCTTTAAATTGCACAACTTAGCCAGTAGGACGTAACGAGTGGTCGGCCTTGGTGTATTCCCAAGGTCGACAGATACTCGATGCTACACTCATTGAGGTTTGACTCTTGAGCTTTGTTCGATTGCAAGTCAATCGCCTATTAAACGAATCTGGGGGAAAGATCGGTGATATTGAGATTCCTAAGTACCCGGTTACTATTTATAGGACAGGTTGAACCAATCCAACTTCAAGAGGGTATTTACCTACAAACTCCATACAAGCCTAAACCTAAGGACTTGTCTACTTTGTGTGCATATGATTATTTGTATATAAACTTGCTTATTTTGCATACTTTTACATAACATCATGAAATCATACCATAGCATTGAACCATAGAATTTCAAGGATCTCAAGGGTCTTTGATGCATGGTCACGTTGAACCAGACGTCTACCAAGGGGTAAGAGGATTTATTTTCCTCTAACCAAACACCGTCAAAAATCAAGTACAACAAACCGGAGTCAAAGGCTACAACCCACTTGACATGGTGAGCTTAATTCTCGTGGAAGGACATCCACCGATACAAAGTTTTCCAATAAAAGCGGTGGATCAACTCTCAAATTCTAACATCTTCTCGTGTTTACCCCGCGAGATCCTTGAAAACATTGCATCCACATATCATGCATCATATCATGACAGGTTTCTCCCATATAGGTCTCCTTATCTTACTACTGTTCATTTCAGTAAGATGGATATGGAACATACAGTGAAAGATATCCAAGCTCAAAATGCTCAATTCCAACAGATGTTCCTGGCCATGGCTAAGAGGCAAGAGGACCTGAAAACTCTCCTTCTCAAAGACAAGAAAAAGAAGTCCAAGAAGTCAGTAGGTGTCCTGAACTTGAGAAGAAGACCTAGAGGACCATTCAAAGGAGCTCTAGATCTTTCAAACCCATCCAACATGGGAGATAGTCATGAAGAAGACAACTGTCTGAAGATTGATGAAGCCGAAGCTGACTACTATGAGGAACAATCTTCTCCCACTATTGACAAGTACAAACAGCTGGAGGATTGCCTCAGTGCTTGGAGATTCAATAGATACCTGACTTGGATTTAGGAGACATGGGTTTGGTTTCTGGAGTGGTCATCCCCCCAAAGTTCAAAATCCCTACCTATGTCTTGTACGATGGAGTCTCTTGCCCTAAGATGCACTTAAAGTCTTATGTCCACAAGATTCAACCATACACAACTGATCTGAAGCTTTGGATCCATTTCTTCCAAGAGAGCCTGGTAGGGACTCAACTTGAATGGTTCTATCAATTGGAGAGTTCTCTCATCCACACCTGGGAGGATTTAGCTGCTGATTTCTATAAGCAGTACCAGTATAATGCTGATCTTGCACCAACTCGTGTGCAATTGCAAAACATGACCATGGGTTCCAACGAGAGTTTCAAAGGATACGCCCAAAAGTGGAGAGATCTGGCTGGTAGGGTGCAGCCCCCTTTAACTGACAGGGAGCTGATTGACATCTTTATGGGAACCTTGATGGGACCTTTCTTCAAACACTTAATCGGAAGTTCCTCAGTCGGGTTCACCGAGCTAATATTGACCGGCGAAAGGGTCGAAGTTGGCATAAAAAGTGGAAAGATCCAAGGAGCTACACCTTCTGATGCTCACAAAAAGCCATACAGTGGGAAGAAAGAGTCCAAAGTTGTGTATGGTCAAAAGAGTCATCATGATCAATATGTAGGGGCAATCCTGATCTCTAATCCTACACCTGTTCAACAAAGACAGAGCAATAGGCGTAGGGTAAGATATCAAGAAAGTCAGTACACTAACATCAATATGCCTTTGCCTCAAGCGTTACAACATTTGCTGAAATTGAAGTTGATCACGCCAAAGGATCCTCCTCAAAATCCCGATACCTCCTTGTGATACGGTGGGAAGAACTGACTGTTTTTGGAATGCTGGTTCGCGTTTTGCGTTTTATTTTCGCAAAATGTCGCGGTAAGCAAGAGTCGCCACCGACTTTTATTTTATCCAACAAGGAAAGGAAAAAAGCACAAAAAAATTCCTTTTTTGAGATATTTCTGAGTACAGGGGGTAGATTATAGAAAGGGAAGGTGTTATCACCCTTTCTATCCGTAGTTATCTACGGGCTCTTAGGTACTTGCTCATCATTTTTCAAAATTGTTTTCTTTGTGCTTGTGGGTTTTGAAATTTTTTTCTTTTAACTTCAATTTAACTCTTGCTTCTGTCTTCAAGAGTGTAATGAAGTGTTTTTGAAAACTTGTTCGTAAAAGTGTAAGTGTGAAAAAGTTTTGTTTTGGATGAGCAAGTATCTAAGAACTAATCTACCTACTCGAAAAAGGAATCATTCTATGCTAATGTCCTTTAGACAATGCTATCCTACTATTAGTGAGTAGGTAGCACCGTCGTCGGAGTTTGAGGGTCAATTCGAAAGAGGGACATATGGTCACTAAAGCAATGTTAGGATGTCTTAGCGGTAACCTTAATGTCTTAGATCATTTATTCGAGGCAACAATATCCGAGGCAACCATTTCGAGGCAACTATGATCTTTTAGACAAGAGGGCGACCTCTAAAACAACCTATACTTAATGACCGTTTACGAAGGCAACCAAGTGGGGTGTACCCTAGGAGTGCGCATGTGCGGGTGTGTTGATTTCAGTTATTTTAATCTTTGCACATGTTTAGGGTGATCTAACTGATTTTAGATTAAACATTCAGTCTTGTCATGCAAACCCTATTACCAAACATCTAGCAGTTGTATATTTGCAGAAATTAAAGGTGCGGAATTTAAACTAAATTATTACAAGGCGTCGGATATTTACATCGCCAAAAGCACCCCTTTGAAATTTTAAAAGCGGAAAAATAAATGTCCTAATTAATTATTACAGACCGGGAGCAGATACAATAATTGGATAAAAAAAATAAAGCGCGCGATGCGAAATTAAATCGAATGCGAAATTAGGGTTTTGACCCTCTTAATTAAAAGAAATTTTTTTTGTTGTTTTTATTTATTTTTAAGAAAAGAAATTAATTCCTAAAATTAAATGCTAATTTAATTATTAAATTAATAAATGAAAAATAATTAAGTGACATATTTTTGGAGTTTTGTTAATTTAGGAAAGAAAATAAAGTAATTAAATTAGGGTTAAAACCTATTAATTCTAATTAATTTTAAATATTTACAAAATAAATGAAAATTATCTAAAATTAATATCCTAATTAATTTAATTAATATTTATTAATGAAAAATAAAATTCTCAAATTTAATTGGGTAAAAAATATTTTTTGTGATTTTTTGATAAAAAAAAATTGTTTATTGGTTAGTAATTAAATTAAACAAAAATAAAATAATTAAATAAAATAAGCAAAATATAAAAAAAAGGAGTGAGATAGGCCTGATTTTCATGGGTGTCAATAGCAATTTTTCTGGCCCATTTGTGAGGTCCACATTGACTTTTGCAATCCCATGCGCTGGCGTTGACTTGGTCCTTTGGTGCACCTTCAATGATGGCCACCAGATCTGGCCATCTGGCACACTGATGAGGAAGGTATATGGTGGTCATCAAGCTCATGCACACACTAGATTTCCTGCAAGAAAACATTATTGAGAAAATAAGGGGACCTGGGATTCGAACCCAGGTCCTGAGAGGAATTTCATACACTCCCTTGCCACCACGCCACTTGTTCCTTTTTGTTAATATAATACAAAGTAATGATAATATATAAAAACAAAAGTTAGTGGTCAGAAAATAAAAAAAAACATGCGCTGGTTTGATTAGACGAATGGTGGGACGGCACACCTTCATCCCCTTCCTTGAACCGTGGCTAAAAACTCTGAAACCTATACCTACGGACGCTGTCCGTCAGTACAAGTCATGTTCATTCCAAAATCTCCTACAGGCCATGTAAACGAATTCTAGGACCATGGTTGGACTCGTCATCTTCTTCTGATCACAACCATAGCCATTATGAAGGCTAATTGTACCTGAAAACAAAAGCCCTAAAAAACTCCAAGAAAACCTAACCATGGTGATTCACGGCATAGGTCATATAAATGCAATTGAATAATACCAAAAGCTTGCATATGATTTGTAGATTAAGAATATGCCATCAATTCATGTCAACAATGCCTAAATTTCAAAATACGAATTCAAGAACAAGGCGAGTTCGTGAGTGACTTACAGCGTATTCCGGGATTGGAATGGATCGGTTATGAGTTGCTTTAGCTTCTAGAGAATGTCAGGAAGCGATTGAGACAAGTAACAGGCCTTGAGGATTCCTCTAACCTCTGTTTCGATCTCATACTTTCTTTGATATTTTTTAGATTTTGTTTGCTCTCTCACGCCTATCTCCAACCTTGATTTTGATCTGCACGCCACCCTTATGTACCACACAATGTATTAGGGTTGATTACCCTGCCCAAATCTTCCTCTTTCAATGATTTTGATATTTGATTTGATCCTTCTTTAAAGCTTTCCAAAATTGGCTTATTTTGAATCTTTTTGTGCACACAAGCTTTGATGCGAATTTGGAATGGTGCTAGCTGTCCAATGAAGCCTGAAATCATCAAAAGATATTTGGTTTCAATGTTTTTGGATTTAATTAGATTTAATTTGATTTAAATCAAATTAATTCAAATAAAAATCAAAATAATTAATAAAAATATGATATGGACACATGGACAAATCTAGAGCACGTGGGCTATAATTCCAACTCAAATCATGTGAAAAAGAATGGGCCCATTTGGCAAAATTTGAAGTTTTGAGCATAGTTGACTTTTGGCAATTTTGCAAAAACGTCCAACTTCAACAATGCATAACTTCCTCAATTTTGACTCTTTGGAGGTGTTCTTTGACTTTTTAGAAAGCTTGAGATGTCCTCTAATTAGCCCTTTTGGTCTTATCTCAATTTGATATTCCAAGATCATGTATGAAGCTTTGACAAAAAAGGTGTTTTTGTTGACTTTTCAAAATGACCTATAATGTCCAAATTCATAACTTCTTGTGAGTGCATATTTTGAACTTGGGAGATGAAGATGGATTGTAGGGAATTGCATCCTCTTCAAAATTAGATTTGGATGGGTCATTTCTCATAAAGTATGAGAAAGTTATGCTTGGTCAAAGTTGGGTTGACTTTTCTTACAAAACCCTAATTTAGCAACTTTTGAATCTTGATGAATTGTGAGCAACCCTTGATGAATCATTATCAAACCTTGATCAAATGATGAAATACACTTCAAAATGAGGATGTTGACCAAAAATATTGAAGTTTGACTGTATGTAGGTCACAGTTGACTTTTGCCCTAGCACAGTCAATTTTTGGACCTTTGAGCAATTGACTGAGCAAACTTCCTCTGCAAGGCTTGAAACTTGACATGGATGATCTTGAGGACATATTAGGACAATTTTGAGAATTTGGGACCACTTGGACTCAAGGATATTGATGCAACATGAAACCCTAGTTTGAGGTAGACCGCCTTGGGAGAGAGCTTTGTCTGACCAACCCTTGGACTACCTTGAGCAACTTGGAGATCTTTCTTGCAATGTTTTTTGAGAAATATGGGAGGGAAAATTTTGGGGTACAACAGCTGCCCCTGTTCAATCTTAAACCTAAGGATGCAGATTGGCTTTTGTGCCTTTCGTAATCCGAAGGTGGAAGAGGATTGAACACTAGAGTGCCCAGAAATTTGCACTCGCATGAAGTGGTAATTGTCTTGTGATGCCGAGAATGGGCTTACAGATGCCATTTGGAAGAGTGTCGATCGCGTAAGAGATTCCTTAGCGGGAGATGGTATACCTGTTGTTGAGGAAGGTTCCATTGGGGAAGTCTGATCTTTGTTGAGAGAAATAGAATTTTAGGAGCTTTGGTCGTCCGTCATTCTGCTGGTGAGTCGTCTTTGTTGATATTTAGGAACTTTGGTCGTCCGTACTCAACTGGGGAATCAACTTTTGCTGAGATTTAGGAGCTTGTCCGTAATTCAACTGGAGAAACATCTTTGTTGAGATTTAGGAGCCTGTCCGTAATTCAACTGAGGTAATATCTTTTGTTGAGATTTAGGAACTTGTCTGTAATTCAACCGAGGAACATGTCTGTCGAGATTTAGGAACTCATCCGTAATTCGACTACTTTGCTGAGATTTAGGAGCTTGTCCGTAATTCAACTAGGAAAATATTTGTCGAGATTTAGGAACTCGTCCGTAATTCGACAACTTTGCTGAGATTTAGGAACATCGTCCGTAATTCAACTACTTTGCTGAGATTTAGGAGCCTGTCCGTAATTTAACTACTTTGCTGAGATTTAGGAGCCTGTCCGTAATTCAACTGAGGAACCATCTTTGCTGAGATTTAGGAACTTATCCGTAATTCAATTGAGGTAAACACCTCTACTGAGATTTAGGAACTCGTCTGTAATTCAACTGATGAAATATCTATCGAGATTTAGGAACTCGTCCGTAATTCGACTGAGGAAATAATTTCGCTGAGATTTAGGAGCTTGTCCGTAATTCAACTACTTTGCTGAGATTTAGGAGCCTGTCTGTAATTCAACTGAGGAAATACTTTTGTCGAGATTTAGGAACTTGTCTGTAATTCAATAACTCTGCTGAGATTTAGGAGCCTGTCCGTAATTCAACTTGAGAGAACATCTGTCGAGATTTAGGAACTTGTCCGTAATTCGACTACTCTGCTGAGATTTAGGAGCCCGTCCGTAATTCAACTGATGAAATATCTTGTCGATATTTAGGAACTCGTCCGTAATTCGACTGAGGAAATCTTCGTTGAGATTTAGGAACTTATCCGTAATTCAACTGAGGTAGAAGCTTCATAGCTTGCACTTTGTGAGAATTTAATCATATCCTTCCTGAAAGATAAAGGTTAGTTGTATGTAATGCATGATATGTATCAAGCAATGATGCTCTCAAAATAAATGAGATTGTGTTGTACGATGCGTATGCATGTCATGATGCATGAAAATGTGATGTTTTTAGTTGGGGAAAATAAATCCCAGATTGCTGTTGGAGAAAAGAAATGAAATTTTCGTTTCCGCTGGAGATAGTGGATGAAGATATTTGTAAGAATAAACCTGCAGGGGAGGATAACTTCTCTGGGGAATAAACTGACGAGGAAATGACTTTGTGGGGAAGAGATGCTCTACTGGAGGATTTCGTTGATAAATTCAGCTGGGGATGAATTACCGCTGCTGGTGATAGTGAACCTTGTTTGGGATTAAATTCCTGTTTGTGAAAGGAAAGAACTCCGCTGGGGATGATTTTCCAATAGAGATCTTATTGGGGATAACCCTTTTAGACTTTACTAGGGATGATCTTCCGGAGCCTACTGGGGACAATTCTTCCAAATCCACTGGGGATTTTTATACTCCGCTGGGGATGATACGACTTTTTAGTGTTGTTGGTAGATAAACTCTGCTTGGGGAGAATATTACCGATTCATTCACATTTGCGAGCCTCAGTTGGGGAGAGCTTTAACACCACTATCTTTCTCCTTACTCTGCGGGGAATGAATGCACTTTCAATCGTTTCCTCCAGCTAGGTCTATCCATATACCTGGTGGACAGAGCAACTGTACAGCTTGGACATTTCTCGTTTTCCCCTGTTTCTGATATTACAAGTAATTGTCTTTTGTTTCGTGTGTAAATTTTATGAGCAACAATTAATGTCAAATGCATATATCAAAAAATGAACATTGGACGTTCTCGCAAAACAAAACAGAAAATAGAAAAATTTATTTGTGAAAATGACTTGTATTGATTTTGAAGTTAGCCTGTAAATAGGCGTTTTTTGTACAAGAGGCTGACGTCCTAGTAAGAGAACACCGCCGAGTAATAGAGTTTATACAATTTGTGAAAAACAAAGAAAAAAACAGTTATGTGAATAATCCCACTAGGTTCCAACTCTGATATTGCCTTTATGTCCTCGAGCATCTCATCACTTCGCTACTTGGTTGAAGGTGGATCAGACTGATTAGCACCGTCCGAGCTTGATAGTCGATATTGAAGTCTGGTTGCAAGGTGATCCAATGAGACATAGTGTTACGCTTTAATCCCTAACTTTTTCCTGAACCGCCCTTTCGGGTTTTCAGTCCACCGAGATACCCTTTTTTGCCCAAGCCTCCTTTTCAGGTTTTCGACTTGCCCGATGTACATATTTTTTCATTTTCATCCCTTATTTTTTCCCGGACCCTTTTGGTTCACCGGGTAGCCCTTACTTTTGCCTAGGCCAGTCAACCTAGTGGGTCTTTGATTATGTGTAGTATTTTTTCACTATTTCTGCATTGACGGGGTGAGGAAGGTCGTCACCATCCATGGTGGTTAGAATCATTGCTCCTCCTGAGAAAATGTTCTTAACCACAAATGGCCCTTCGTAAGTAGGGGTCCATTTTCCCCTGGGATCACCTTGTGGTAGGATGATGCGCTTGATAACCAGGTCCCCAACTTGGTACTCTTGTCGTCTGACTTTCTTGTTAAATGCCTTAATCATTCGCTTTTGATACGTTTGACCATGACAAATAGCAGTAAGTCTCTTTTTGTCGATTAAGTTCAGCTGATCAAGCCGGGTCTGAATCCAGTCATCTTCGCTCAAACCTGCATCCTTCATAATCCAAAGAGAGGGTATCTGAACTTCAATAGGCAAGAAGGCCTCCATGCCATATACCAAGGAATAGGGTGTTGGCCCTGTTGACGTTCGTGCTGAGGTACGGTACCCATGAAGAGCAAATGGTAACATTTCATGCCAATCTTTGTATGTCACCGTCATCTTCTGCAAAATCTTCTTGATATTTTTATTAGCCGCTTCTACAACCCCATTCATCTTCGGCCGGTAAGGAGAAGAGTAGTGATGTTGTATCTTGAACTGCTTGCAGAGCTCGGTGATTATCTTATTGTTAAGATTTGTACCATTATCCGTAATGATCCTCTCCAGTACACCGTATCGACAGATCAGATTGTGCCGAATAAACTGTGCCACGACGTTCTTGATCACTGTAGCAAAGGAAGCTACTTCAACCCACTTTGTAAAGTAATCAATAGCCACCAGGATGAAACGATGCCCGTTGGAAGCAGTAGGTCTGATCTCGCCGATCATGTCGATGCCCCACATTGCAAAAGGCCAAGGTGCTGTCAAAACATTCAGAGGTACTTGAGGTATGTGCATCTTATCAGCATAGACTTGGAACTTGTGACAGGTCCGATAATGCTGATAACAGTCGGCTTCCATGGTAGACCAATAGTATCCTGCCCGAAGGATTTTCTTTGCCATGGTGTGTCCACTAAAATGAGTCCCGAAAGTACCTTCATGCAATTCTAACATAATCCTTTTTGCTTCGTTCTTACCCATACAACGCAGTAAGGTTGAATCATGGTTACGCTTGTAAAGGATACCATTACTGATGAAGAATTTCACCACGAACCTCCTCAGAAACTTCTTATCATTAACAGATGCGCCCTCGGGGTACTCCTGAGCCTCAAGATACCTTTTTACCTCGTGAAACCAGGGTTTATCTGTTACCGCTTCAGTCTCAATGTCACAATAATGTGCAGGTTTGTCCAACCTCTCAATGGTAATTTGGGGAGCTTCATTATCCCATCTGACCTTGAACGTAGAAGACATTGTAGCTAGCGTGTCCGCTAACTGATTCTCCTCTCTAGGGAAGTGTTCAAAGGTTATCTCCTCGAAGTGCGGAAGCAACGTCAACACATACTCCTTGTAAGGTATAAGATTAGGGTGTTTCGTATCCCACTCGCCTTTAATTTGACTGATCATGAGAGCAGAATCTCCGAATACACTTAAGTACTTAATCCTTAGGTCAATAGCTGCTCGAAGACCCATAATTCATGCTTCATACTCTGCCATGTTATTGGTGCAGTTGAAACATAGTCGGGCGGTGAACGGAGTATGAGAGCCTTCAGGAGATATGATCATAGTGCCCATGCCGTTACCCAAAGCGTTTGAAGCTCCATCAAAGTACATAGACCATCGGGATCCTTCCTCAGGTCCTTCATCCGGTCCAGGTGCTTCACAGTCAGTTACCAACATGATGTTCTCATTCGGGAATTCAAAGTTCATAGACTGGTAATTGTCTACTGCCTGATGTGCCAAATGATCTGCCAACACACTTCCCTTGATTGCTTTTTGGGTCGTGTATTGGATGTCATACTCAGTCAAGATCATCTGCCATCTTGCTATTCTTCCGGATAAGGCAGGCTTTTCGAAGATATACTTGATTGGATCTATCTTTGATATCAATAGAGTAGTGTGAGTTAGCATATACTATCTCAGTCGGTGAGAAGCCCATGCCAAAGCACTACAAGTTTTCTCAAGCAACAAGTATCGGGTCTCGCAGTCGGTAAACTTTTTGCTAAGGTAATAAATAATATGCTCTTTTGGCCAGACTCGTCATGCTGCCCCAGCACGCACCCCATTGAATTGTCGAGTACTGTCAAGTATAAGATCAGAGGTCTCCCTTTAACTGGAGGTATCAGAATAGGTGGCTCTTGGAGATACTCCTTGATCCTTTCGAAAGCGGCCTGACATTCATCGTTCCATCTTACCACTTGATCTTTCTTCAGTAACTTGAAGATTGGCTCACAAGTAGCAGTCAGGTGCGAGATGAATCGGGCAATATAGTTCAGACGTCCCAGAAAGCCTCTGACTTCTTTTTCTGTTCGGGGAGATGGCATTTCCTGTATAGCCTTCACCTTTGCAGGATCCACTTGAATACCTTTGTCACTAACGATGAAACCCAACAACTTACCTGATCTCACCCCGAAGGTGCACTTGTTCGGGTTTAACCTCAGTCTGTACAACTTCAACCTGTCAAATAGCTTCTGAAGATGGTCAAGATGTTCTTCCTCAGTCTGGGATCTTGCAATCATGTCATCAACGTATACCTCAATCTCATGATGGATCATGTCATGGAACAAAGCAACCATGGCGCGCTGATACGTTGCCCCAACATTCTTCAATCTGAAAGGCATGACTTTGTAGCAAAAGGTACCCCATTGAGTAACGAAGGTTGTCTTCTCCATGTCTTCGGAAGCCATCTTAATCTGATTGTAACCAGAGAAACCATCCATAAAGGAGAAGACCTTATGATGTGCGGTGTTGTCAACTAGAACGTCGATATGAGGAAGAGGGAAATCATCCTTGGGGCTTGCCCTATTTAGATCCCTATAGTCAACACACATCTGAACCTTACCATCCTTCTTTGGAACCGGAACCACGTTGGCCACCCACTGTGGGTAAGAATTAACTGCTAGAAAACCGGCGTCAAACTGTTTCATAACCTCGGCCTTGATTTTCTCAGACATCTCTGGGCGCATTCGGCGAACTTTATATTTCACTGGAGGACAATCTTCCTTGGTAGGCAGGCGGTGAACCACGATATCAGTATCCAATCCAGGCATATCTTCATAAGACCAGGCGAAGATCTCAACATATTCACGCAACATCTGAATCAGCCGTTGCTTAACACTAGCTTCCAGATTTGCACTGACCTTGACCTCTTTCTTGTCTACCTCTGTACCCAGGTTTACTGTTTCCACTGTCTCTTCATACGGCTGTATAGCCCTCTCTTCCTGCTGCAACAATCTAGCAAGTTCACCAGGCACTTCGCAATCGTCCTCACCTTCGTCCTCAGCTTGGTTGATCAGACTTTCAAAGTCATAATTGGCAGTAGCAGAGTCGTTATCAGTGGGATCCAGAATGGATGTAGACCTGTATATGTGAGTGTGTGTAAAATAGCTGTTTTGCAAGATAAAAAAGAAAAACAAGGAGCGCAATATTTGAAATGCAAGAAAACGTCCAATGCTTTTATTAATGATATATGGAAATGACACACATAAAGCCCTCACAAACAAAGCCACAGTGTCTCGGGTAAGGCACTGGGCCGTAAAGTTTTTTAAAAAAATTGTCTATTACAAATTCGAAACAAAAGTCTATTACTGTGTGATAAAAGAAATTGGCACGAAGTCTTTCGCCGTCCAGTTGCTTAGTCCGCCGTCAGTAGTCGGGTAAATCCAGCTATCAAACTCAGACTCTTCCACATCATCTTCAATCATATTCACTTCAGGATTAGTAATACGCAGGGGAGGTCTTCCAATCCGCGCACGCCGAACAGCCCGTTGAGATTCTACAGTGAAACCCAAACCAAACTTGTCAATCTTATATGCAAAGTCAGGGAGTCGGCCCCAATTCGCACACCCATCTTTCTCAATAACAGCCTGGGAATCCTTGAGGGAAGCCATCTTCATTGGAGGATCTTCAGTAACAGTTTCAATTGATGCCAGCGTCTGGGGGACTTCTTCAAAATGTTGACACGGGGTTTCAATGAACTCCCTATCCATCTCCACATACCAGAAAGAGTTGAGGTGGCTCACCATGTACTCCTCTTCTCCTCATACCGTAACAATTTTCCCCTTCACTGGGTACTTTAGCATTTGGTGGAGCGTAGAAGTTACTGCCCCAACTTTATGGATTCACGGGCGACCCAACTAACAAGAATGAGATGGCCGAATGTCCATCACATAGAATGTAGACGCGAAAATCTAAGAACCAACCTTAACCGGAATATCCACCTCTCCATGTACCATCCTCTTGGACCCGTCAAAGGCCCTAACCACATTGTTACTCGGCTTCAGCACCAACCCTTCACAGTCTAACCGGTCTAAAGCTTTCTTGGGTAGAACGTTCAACGAGGACCCAATATCCACCAATACGTGAGCTAGAATAGTGCCCCTGCACTCAATAGAGACATGCAGGGCGTCATTGTGATTCTTCCCCTTAGCAGTCAAGTCTGCATCGGAGAAACCCAACCCATTATATGCTGTCAAACTAGCCACGCAATCTTTAAACTGGTCAGCAGATGTCTCCTGCGGCACATGCACAGTTTTCAGGAAAGCAATCAGAGCCTTAGCATGGGCCTATGAACACAACAATAAAGACAACATAGAGATCTTCGACGGGGTTTGCCCAAGCTGTTCGACTACATTGTAGTCACTTTTCTTGATGATCTTTAAGATTTCCTCTATCTCTTGTATAGAGGCTTCAACAGTAATCTTCCTCGGTGCCTCCGTCTGGGCAGGCTCACCGGTGATCCCTTTGCCCCGAGTGTTAGATGACTTGGAGATAGGGGTAAGGATTGGAACATGAACAGGGACAGTAGCAGATGTACTGGCAGGTGTAATAACAATAGGCTTCTGAACAACTGGTGGAGATATCTTAAGGGAGAAAAGTCTTCCGCTTCGGGTGACTTTACTAGATCCAACAATGTTGCTGACATCAGTATCAGCCTCTCCATCCTTTAAGTCTTGTTTAACCCCGTGATAATATAGATCGGCCCCATAGTGCCATGGGACAGCCTTATCCGACGTATAGGGGATAGGTCTAGGAACAGTAATGATCAAAGGAGCAATTCTCGGAACAGATGTAATTCTATCAGGCTTTCTCGAGGAAGCCTTGGAAGAATTGGCGAAAATGGTGATTATTGAAACTTCTTCAACAGGAACCAAAGGAACAAAAGTTTTCTCGAACAATATTTCTTTATTATCCATCAGGCGTTGGACACCTGACTTCAAAAGATGGAAACCAGTAGGTAGGACAGAACACAGATGGAAACCTTTGCCACAACCTGGAAATAAACCGGATAACAAAAGGTTCTTCTTCACAGTCATTAATGGGGTAGCAATGTCTTCCACAAAGGATATAAACAAATCATCCTCCACAGCATTCACTCCATGATTTGGCATACGAGCAGTCATAACATTAGGTTTTTCTGGCGCTTCAAACTCAATCTCCTTAGTGTCAATCAGATCTTGTACCTTATTCTTCAAGGCCCAACAATTATTGGTATCATGCCCCGGGCTATCATAGTGATAAGCACAGTAGGCGTTTGGATTGTACAACAGTGAGGTGGTGTTGGGATTCTTCGGAGCTTCCCTCAGAATCACCAAGTTAGTCTTCAACAGCTGTGGCCGAATTTGAGATAAAGACATGCTGAGCCGAGTAAACTATCTTTGAGGCCTCTCTGCCCTTGGCTGATTGTTGCGTTGTATGGCAACAATTGGTCTTGAAATAACTACCGCATTAACTTCTTGGAGGCGCTCGGGTTGGCTCTGGTTCCTAGAGCTGTAAACTGCACTAGACTCCTTCTTGAAGGGCTTCTTCTCCGTACTTGACGAAGCACCTTTCTGTAACTTCCCGCTCTTGATACCGGCTTTAACTCTCTCCCCAGTCATAATTAACTCAGTAAATCCTGATGATGAACTTTCGATCAAATGGTTGAAATACAGACCAGACAGGGTCCCCAGAAACATGTCCACCAACTCCCTGTCAGCCAGCGGGGGTTGGACTCTACCTGCAAGATCTCTCCACTTTTGAGCGTAATCTTTAAAACCTTCGCTCGCACCCATAGACATACCCTGAAGTTGGGTACGCGTGGGAGCAAGGTCGGCATTATATTGGTACTGCTTGTAAAAGGCAGCAACAAGGTCCTCCCAACTATGGACGTTAGCTCCTTCTAGCTGATAGAACCACTCAAGTTGAGTCCCTGAAAGACTATCTTGAAAAAAGTGAATCCAGAGATTCCTGTTAGCAGTATATGGATGAATCTTTCTAACATACGAATGGAGGTGTAGCTTTGGGCAGGAGACCCCGTCGTATTTAGCAAAGACTGGCGCTTTGAACTTGTGGGGAATCACCACCCCAGATGCTAGACCCAAATCACCAAAGTCCAATCCAGGTATCTTCTGGATCTCCATCGCATTTAACCGGTCTTCAAGTTGTTTATACCTATCCTCGGCAGGAGGATACTGGTCTTCATCAAAGTCAGTCTCATTGTCTGAAACCACAGGGCTAGGAGCCCTCATTTCTTCTTGATTCTTCCCCCCTCCAGATGAGTGGGACAGATCAACTTTGTCTCGCAACCTGTTTCCAAACTTGTGACCCATGCTCAGGAGGACCGTCCTCTTCTTCTTCTTCTTCTTCTTCTTCTTCTTCTTCTTCTTCTTCTTCTTCTTCTTCTTCTTCTTATCCTTCAAGATAAGAGTCTTCAAATCTTTCTGCCCCTTGGCCAGGTTCATGAACATTTCTTGGAACTGAGCGTTTTGAGCTTGTAGAGCCTTGATAGCTTAATCAGTGGATGTTTCAACAGACATGATGCTGAAATAAACAGCGAAGAAGATGAGAGACCTGTAAGGGTACCTGTGATGTGGTGCATGGGAATGGAATGCATATGGTATGATTTCAAAGACTTTAGGATATTCAAATTCGTAAACCAAAAGGAAACACACTTTTATTAGATTAAAAACATGAAACAATGTCTGACAAATGCCTTTAAGGCGTTACAAAAAGAAAAACTGAAAAGTAAATCAAAACTAGAAATAACAAAAGACATCAGCGCTCCCATGGTCGTCTTCCGTTGGTGCTGACATAGTCATTGAGGACCTTCTCATTTTCCAGCTGCCTTGTAAGCTTCAGGATCTTCCGCTCTTGCTCATGATACTTTTCTCTGTAAGTACCCCGCTCTTCTCTCAACTGGATCCACGACCTCTTTAATGCCCCAATGTCAGTAGGCATGTATGGATGGAGGACAATATGAGGAACCCCTTTTTCATCAATACTCTCAACAATTACCGGTAAGACAACTTCGTACGGCATCCCTAGTTTTTGGGCACGGACCCGAACCCACCGGAGATACGGTTCCATTGGAAGAGAAGTCTTCGCTCCTAGCTCATGCGGATCAGACCTGTTAACCCTATTCCAAGCTCGTATAAATCTGCGACGATGTCCCTCACTATCCCCTTGGAAGTCAAAGACAATGCTCAGAATTAGAAACTCATGAGGACCGTCCTTTCTAGCTCGCCCAAACTGTCGTAAGGCCAGACAAGGATTATAGGTGATTCCTCCCTTAATTCCAAGTAAAGGAACATTGGGGGTATTCTCCGCACCAGTCAATAATAGCTACTTCTTCCATGTCTTTAGTGCTCCAAATGATGTCCGTATGAGCCAGGGACATAATTCTATAGGCCCATCCCATACCTTCCTTGTTCTTCAAAACATATTTGGGGAGGTGAGAAATAAACCACCTCTCTAGCAATGGTGCACAACACATAAGGGTTCCCCGTTTCCGAGCAGTACGGGCATAAAGAGCATGCAGAATGTCACCTAAGAGAGTAGGCACTGGATTACGGGACATGAAGATCTTCATTGCATTCACGTCGACGAAAGAATCTGAATTAGGGAACAGAACCAGACCATATATGAGAAGAGCCAGGATGTCTTTGAACGCTTGAAAATCCAAACTGTCCCAAAACTGATTAGCCTGATCAACCAAGAACTTAGCTAAGAAGCCTTTCACCCCACTCCGAGTCTCCTAGTTAGACATTACTTCAACCTTTGTCAGATGTAGGGCTGTAGCAACATCCTCTGGCCTAATAGCTATCTCCCAACCTGTAAATGGCGTCTGCTCTAGAATAGAAATACCAAGTAGATCAGAGAACTCCTCCAAAGTAGGGACCAACTGATAGTCTGGGAAGGTGAAGCAGTGGTGCAACGGGTCGAAGAACTGGCACAAGACACTCATCATCTGCTCATCCATCTTAGAAGTGACCAAACCAAGGAGGTGACCAGGTCTTCTGATAAAGGAGGAAGTATTTGGAACTTTAGAAGCCAACTCTCTAAGTTGAGCAAGGATTTGTACGAAGCTGATGCGAATAGTATTTATGCATATAAAGGCCATGACCTACAAAATAGAACAAAAATGAATCCCCTCGGTCTTTGAAATGGGTTAGTCTGATGAAATGTGCATGCAATGTCATGATGCATGATGTTATGATAGAAACACACCACAAGTATTCACAGATAACAAACATGGTAAGGGAAAACAAGTCACACAGAAGCCCTTAGATTTCAGGCTGGCATGGAGTTTAGGTATTACCCTCTTTCAGTTTAGTTGGTTTAACCTGTCCTAGTAATAGTAACCGGGTTCTAGAGGATCTCAATATCACTGACCACCCTCGATCGGTCATAATTCCAGTTTAGCAACCTTTTCTTGCGGCCGGAATCATCGCGAGAGTTTGGTCTTAATGAGTGTAGCATACTGCTACTTTTCTATGGCCAAGTTGGTCAATTATAGGTTCTAAGGTCAGTTGGTGCTTAATGACCCCTTAGCAGACCCATATTCTCCTTGTTCCACCATAAAGGATATCGGTACAAACTAAAGTGCCACACCAACGTAGCTACTGCTTCAACCGTATCGGTCTACGCTGTACAGTTCCCTCACAGTCTATTGTTACTTACCTAAGTGGTATCCCCAGATCCAGGTTAGGATCTATAGTAACTCCGATTCAAACCCACAAAGATAAACCATGCAAATCAAGAAATTGAAAACATTATGATGAACTATTCCTAAGGTACACCCCACTTATATAAGTCCCCAGCAGAGTCGCCAGTTCTGTGATAAGGTGGGAAGAACTGACTGTTTTTGGAATGCTGGTTCGCGTTTTGCAATTTGTTTTTGCAAAATGTCGCGGTAAGCAAGAGTCGCCACCGAATTTTATTTTATCCAACAAGCAAAGGTAAAAAGCACAGAAAAATTCCTTTTTCGAGATATTTCTGAGTACGGGGGGCAGATTATAGAAAGGGAAGGTATTAGCACCCTTTCTATCCGTAGTTATCTACGGGCTCTTAGGTACTTGCTCATCATTTTTCAAAATTGTTTTCTTTGTGCTTGTGGGTTTTGAAATGTTTTTGTTTTAACTTCTATTTAACTCTTGCTTCTGTCTTCAAGAGTGTAATGAAGTGTTTTTGAAAACTTGTTCGTAAAAGTGTAAGTGTGAAAAAAGTTTTGTTTTGGATGAGCAAGTATCTAAGAACTAATCTACCTACTCGAAAAAGGAATCATTCTATGCTAATGTCCTTTAGACAATTCTATCCTACTATTAGTGAGTAGGTAGCACCGTCGTCGGAGTTTGAGGGTCAATTCGAAAGAGGGACATGCGGTCACTAAAGCAATGTTAGGATGTCTTAGCGGTAACCCTAATGTCTTAGATCATTTGTTCGAGGCAACAATATCCGAGGCAACCATTTCGAGGCAACTATGATCTTTTAGACAAGAGGGCGACCTCTAAAACAACCTATACTTAATGACCGTTTACAAAGGCAACCAAGTGGGGTGTACCCTAGGAGTGCGCATGTGCGGGTGTGTTGATTTCAGTTATTTTTATCTTTGCACATGTTTAGGGTGATCTAACTGATTTTAGATTAAACATTCAGTCTTGTCATGCAAACCCTATTACCAAACATCTAGCAGTTGTATATTTGCAGAAATTAAAGGTGCGGAATTTAAACTAAATTATTACAAGGCGTCAGGTATTTACATCGCCAAAAGCCCCCCTTTGAAATTTTAAAAGCAGAAAAATAAATGTCCTAATTAATTATTACAAACCGAGAGCAGATACAATAATTGGATAAATAAAAATAAAGCATGCGGTGCGAAATTAAATCGAATGCGAAATTAGGGTTTTGACCCTCTCAATTAAAAGAAATTTTTTTTGTTGTTTTTATTTATTTTTAAGAAAAGAAATTAATTCCTAAAATTTAATTCTAATTTAATTATTAAATTAATAAATGAAAAATAATTAAGTGACATATTTTTGGAGTTTTGTTAATTTAGGAAAGAAAATAAAGTAATTAAATTAGGGTTAAAACCTATTAATTCTAATTAATTTTAAATATTTACAAAATAAATGAAAGTTATCTAAAATTAATATTCTAATTAATTTAATTAATATTTATTAATGAAAAATAAAATTCTGAAATTTAATTGGGTAAAAAATATTTTTTGTGATTTTTTTATAAAAAGAAAATTGTTTATTGGTTAGTAATTAAATTAAACAAAATAAAATAATTAAATAAAATAAGCAAAATATAAAAAAAAGGAGTGAGATGGGCCTGATTTTCAAGGGTGTCAATAGCAATTTTTCTGGCCCATTTGTGAGGTCCACAATGACTTTTGCAATCACATGCGCAGGCGTTGACTTGGTCCTTTGGTGCACCTTCAATGATGGCCACCAGATCTAGCCATCTGGCCATCTGGAACACTGATGAGGAAGGCATATGGTGGTCATCAAGCTCATGCACGCACTAGATTTCCTGCAAGAAAACATTATTGAGAAAATAGGGGGACCTGGGATTCGAACCCAGGTCCTGAGAGGAATTCCATACACTCCCTTGCCACCATGCCACTTGTTCCTTTTTGTTAATATAATACAAAGTAATGATAATATATAAAAACAAAAGTTAGTGGTCAGAAAATAAAAAAAACGCGCGCTGGTTTGAATGGACGAATGATGGGATGACACGCCTTTATCCCCTTCCTTGAACCGTGGCTAAAAACTCTGAAACCTATACCTACGGACGCTGTCAATCAGTACAAGTCATGTTCATCCCAAAATCTCCTACATGCCATGTAAACGAATTCTAGGACCATGGTTGGACTCGTCATTTTCTTCTAATTACAACCATAGCCATTATGAAGGCTAATTGTACCTGAAAACAAAAGCCCTAAAAAACTCCAAGAAAACCTAACCATGGTGATTCACAACATAGGTCATATAAATGCAATTGAATAATACCAAAAGCTTGCAAATTATTTGTAGATTAAGAATATGCCATCAATTCATGTCAACAATGCCTAAATTTCAAAATACGAATTCAAGAACAGGGCGAGTTCGTGAGTGACTTATAGCGTATTCTGGGATTGGAATGGATCGGTTATGAGTTGCTTTAGCTTCTAGAGAATTCCAGGAAGCGATTGAGACAAGTAACAGGCCTTGAGGATGCCTCTAACCTCTGTTTCAATCTCACACTTTCTTTGATATTTTTCAGATTTTGTTTGCTCTCTCACGCCTATCTCCAACCTTGATTTTGATCTGCACGCCACCCTTATGTACCACACAATGTATTAGGGTTGATTACCCTGCCCAAATCTTCCTCTTTCAATGATTTTGATATTTGATTTGATCCTTCTTTAAAGCTTTCCAAAATTGGCTTATTTTGAATCTTTTTGTGCACACAAGCATTGATGCGAATTTGGAATGGTGCTAGCTGTCCAATGAAGCCTGCAATCATCAAACGATCTTTGGTTTCAATGTTTTTGGATTTTATTTGATTTAATTTGATTTAAATCAAATTAATTCAAATAAAAATCAAAATAATTAATAAGAATATGATATGGACACATGGCCAAAGCTAGAGCACGTGGGCTATAATGCCAACTCAAAACAAGTGAAAAAGAATGGGCCCATTTGGCAAAATTTCAAGTTTTGAGCATAGTTGACTTTTGGCAATTTTGCAAAAAAGTCCAACTTCAACAATTCATAACTTCCTCAATTTTGACTCTTTGGATGTGTTCTTTTTCTTTTTAGAAATCTTAAGATGTCCTCTAAGCAACCCTTTTGGTCTTATCTCAATTTGATATTCCATTCTCATGTATGAAGCTTTGACAAAAAAGGTGTTTTTGTTGACTTTTCAAAATGACCTATAATGTCCAAATTCATAACTTCTTGTGAATGCATATTTTGAACTTGGGAGATGAAGATGGATTGTAGGGAATTTCATCCTCTTAAAAATTAGCTTTGGATGGGTCATTTCTCATAAAGTATGAGAAAGTTATGCTTGGTCAAAGTTGGGTTGACTTTTCTTGCAAAACCCTAATTTAGCAACTTTTGAATCTTGATGAATTGTGAGCAACCCTTGATGAATCATGATCAACCCTTGATCAAATGATTAAATACACTTCAAAATGAGGATGTTGACCAAAAATCTTGAAGTTTGACTGTATGTAGGTCACAGTTGACTTTTTCCCTAGCATAGTCGATTTTTGGACCTTTGAGTAATTGATTGAGCAAACTTCCTCTGCAAGGCTTGAAACTTGACATGGATGATCTCGAGGACATATTAGGACAATGTTGAGAATTTGGGACCACTTGGACTCAAGGATCTTGATGCAACATGAAACCCTAGTTTGAGGTAGACTGCCTTAGGAGAGAGCTTTGTCTGACCAACCCTTGGACTACCTTGAGCAACTTGGAGATCTTTCTTGCAATGTTTTCTGAGAAATATGGGAGGGCAAATTTTCGGGTACAACACTCCTCTTCTAAGTACAATCCAAGTGTAAGATGCGCCTACCATTCTGATAGTCCCGGACAAGACACTGACAGTTGTTGGACTTTGAATAACAAGATTCAAGATTTGATTGACGCCAAGGAGATTGAGTTTGACCCTCCGGAGACTCCAAACGTGATCACTGCTCCTATGCCAAATCATTGAGAGTGTTTTGTTCATTTTGAATTTTCAATTGTAATTTCTCTTGTTATTCAAACAATTATCTATTAATGTCGAGCTTTGTTTCATTAATACATTGCATATGTTTGTCTTGAATTGATTCATTCGTTTTAATTTCATTTAAACTATATTTTTTTTACTCTCTTTATGACATTCAACTCTTTCTAAAAGTTACAAGCCTTTAGAGGGAGAATGACGAAATTAATGCCATAATCTCATACAATATGCTTTTGGATAGACCTTGCTGACGATGTACAGGCGTTTCTTTTAAATCCCAAACACTAGAGTTATAAGGAAGATAATCCCTAGTCAACCCCTTCGAGCCAAAGAAGTAGAAGTTTTCTTTTTTACACAATTTGAAACCTTTAATCAAAACCTGGGGCAGGGTAGTCTCTCAGTTGATTCAAACGCGCGTTTATCCACAAACTCTCATCTCGTAAATATGCCGAATGACATTAAAACATTTCTCTGGAATCAAAATACGGTGATGGTTCCCTACCAAATAGGAAGTCATTATCTCTCAAAAGGAAAAGCCCACTAAGTCAAAACCTACAAAGGAGGCTTAAGAAAAACTGGGGCATCCCACTGACTGTAATCTCAAAACAAGAACAGTCAGGCAAAAATTAGGGATAACAAATCAAAAGAAAGAGGTCACCACAAATCCTCAACAACATGAAAAAATGTTGCAAAAATGACTGCCTTATGACAAGCTTAACTTGTTTGAACCATCACCAAAATGTCTTTCCAGACTCAATTGGAGTTCAAAACATACAATTAACTGAATTTAGGATTAAAGAACATCACGAAGAACGGGTGGGTACAAATACACTTTGAGCCTTTATCCTTTGTTTCTTAAACCGTGAACCAAGCCACTTTACAACCCTTCAAAAGTCCTAATTGAAGCATGGGTTAGTTCGAAAGCATACTGTTACAAAAGGTATCCCGACTCCTGTAAGGCTCACTCCAAATCCTGAGTTGAATTCATATTCTTACAAAAATTCTTTTATCTTCTAAAAACGCATTTTTAAAACTTCAAGACAAGCATAAACTTTGCATTATTTGAATATCGCTATTCTCATATGGCTATTTGTTTGACAGCGGAGAAATTCACACAACGAATATCCAGTGAACGAAAGCTCTCTCAGTGAACAAAATCAATTCAAGTAGGATGACACTTCCATTGACAAATCTCCTATCAACAAGGAGGAATGTCATGTCACTATCCAGCACACCTAGGGCAGTCCAGTCAAGATTCTAAGAAATCTCTCAAGAAATGCTGAATAACCAGGGACATGTCTCCATCTGAATCACTTGGGGAATTAAACGCGAATCCCGACAAAGGGTTATGTACAGTCAAACATTTCTTGGCAGTGCCACAAACACTCGCTGCTAGGGGAAGTGACAAATCTCCCCAAAATCCTGCTCATAGGATAGCTCCCAGCCATATTTTCAATCTCTAATAACCTCTTCCCAACTGAATCGACTTCAAGAATCCTCGAGGATTTCTGCCAGTGAAGTCACCGCCTCTCCAACAGACTAAGCAACAGGGTGTATTTCCCCAATAAACGACAGGATTCCCCAGCTTGAGGTGGCCTCTCCGACCACTACAAATCAAAGGACCACAACTCCTCTTCCCCAGTAGACTACTCTACAATCCCAAGCAAGTTACTGTAAAGCCTGGACCCAACCAGACATTAGTTCAACTTCAACTCCCTAGTAGAGCAACGGATAACCGAGACTCTTGAACTTTTTCCCCAAGAAGGAATCAATACTCTCAATAAAGTTTTCAACTTTCCCCAGCGGAGTTCTCCTCAACAAAACAGGGATCCTAAGTGGAAACATTCTAAGCAAAGTTTGAAGATACACCTACTCTTCAACAACAGTCCGGGATTTATTAACTCCCCCAACACTTATCAAGGATTTATTCTCCAAGACAAAATTACATTTCAACAACATTCATAACATATGCATACAAAATACATATAACATAAATCTCATTTATTTTGAGAACATCATTACGCAATGCATACATCATGACATTGCATACAACCAACTCTTTACCTTTTCAGAAAAGATCGATCGACAGATAAAGGTCATCATCCTTTTGGAGTAGCAATCGTCCTAGATTCCTTCACCATCCTGTTGAGGTAGTAATCATCCCAGATTCATTCATCATCCTGCTGAGGTAATAGTCGTCCAAGATTCCTTCATCATCCTGCTGAGGTAGTAGTCGTCCAAGATTCCTTCATCATCTTACTAATGTAGTAATCGTCCAAGATTCCTTCATCATCCTGCTGAGGTAGTAGTCGTCCAAGATTCCTTCATCATCCTGCTGAGGTAGTAATTGTCCTAGATTCCTTCATCATCCTGCTGAGGTAGTAATCATCCAAGATTCCTTCATCATCCTACTGAGGTAGTAATCGTCCCAGATTCCTTCATCATCCTGCTGAGATAGTAATCGTCCAGGATTCCTTCATCATCCTGCTGAGGTAGTAATCGTCCCAGATTCCTTCATCATCCTGCTGAGGTAGTAGTCGTCCAATATTCCTTCATCATCCTGCTGAGGTAGTGATCATCCAAGATTCCTTCATCATCCTACTGAGGTATTAATCGTCCAAGATTCCTTCATCATCCTACTGAGGTAGTAATCGTCCAAGATTCCTTCATCATCCTGCTGAGGTAGTAATCGTCCAGGATTCCTTCATCATCCTGCTGAGGTAGTAATCATCCCAGATTCCTTTATCATCCTGCTGAGGTAGTCGTCGTCCAAGATTCCTTCACCATCCTACTGAGGTAGAAATCGTCCAAGATTCCTTCATCATCATGCTGAGGTAGTAATCGTCCAAGATTCCTTCATCATCCTGCAGAGGCAGTAGTCGTCCAAGATTCCTTCATCATCCTGCTAAGGTAGTATCCTGTGGAGGTAGTAATCATCCAAGATTCCTTCATCATCCTGCTGAGGTAGTAATCGTCCCAGATTCCTTCATCATCCTGCTGAGGTAGTAGTCATCCAAGATTCCTTCATCATCCTGCTGAGGTAGTAATCGTCCAAGATTCCTTCATCATTCTGCTGAGGTAGTAATCGTCCAAGATTCCTTCATCATCCTGTTGAGGTAGTAGTCGTCCAAGATTCCTTCATCATCCTGTTGAGGTAGTAATCGTCCCAGATTCCTTCATCATCCTATTGAGGTAGTAATCGTCCAAGATTCCTTCATCATCCTGCTGAGGTAGTAATCGCCCCAGATTACTTCATCATCCTGTTGAGGTAGTAGCCGTCTAAGATTCCTTCATCATCCTGCTGAGGTAGTAATCGTCTAATATTCCTTCATCATCCTACTGAGGTAGTATTCATCCAAGATTCCTTCATCATCCTGCTGAAGTATTAATCGTCCCAGATTCCTTCATCATCCTGCTGAGGTAGTAATCGTCCAGGATTCCTTCATCATCCTGCCGAGGTAGTAATCGTCCTAGATTCCTTCATCATCCTGCTGAGGTAGTAGTCGTCCAAGATTCCTTCATCATTCTGCTGAGGTAGTAATCGTCCAAGATTCCTTCATCATCCTGCTGAGGTAGTAATCATCCAAGATTCCTTCATCATCCTGCTGAGGTAGTAATCGTCCAAGATTCCTTCATCATCCTGCTGAGGTAGCAATCGTCCCAGATTCCTTCATCATCATGCTAAATTAGTAATCGTCCCAGGTTCCTTCATCATCCTGTTGAGGTAGTAATTGTCCCAGATTCCTTCATCATCCTACTGAGGTAGTAATCGTCCAAGATTCCTTAATCATCCTGCTGAGGTAGTAATCTTCCCAGATTCCTTCATCATCCTGCTGAAGTAGTAATCGTCCAAGATTCCTTCATCATTCTTCTGAGGTAGTAATCATCCAAGAATCCTTCATCATATTTTTAGAGTAGTAATTGTCAAAGATTCCTTCAACACTCATTCAAATACAGTCCAGATACGATCCAGATTCGGATGTCATTTTGTCACTCAAATACAGTCCAGATACAATCACTTGCGGATGGAATCTTTAAGCCCATCTCCAATAACTCTCCATCATTCCTCCAAATGGCATCTATAATCCCATTCATAATTTATCTTTGAGTGCAAATTTCTGGGCACTTTAGTGTCCAATCATCTTCCACCTTCAAGTCACGAATGGCGGATCCGCCAATCTAACTCTTCAGGTTTAAGAAGATTGAACAGGGGCAGCTGTTGTACCCCAAACTTTTCCCTCTATTTTTTTAAAGGATCATCCTGGACCCTCAGGTTTGCTTCTATCTAATTCCAAGCCTTGAATTGCAATTTTTTCAAGAAAGGCATCCATAAGGGTAAAATGGTCATTTGTGCATTGAAAAGTCAAACTTTGACTTTTGATCAAAAACAAGTTTCAATAGTCATATATCATCAAGACATGTTGAGATATGAAGTTTGTTTCATCTAGAAATTCAAAAGTCAAAAGTTACTTTGGAAAAGTCAAATTTCTAAATACTTAGAATTTTTCTAAGTGTTTAAGAAATATGACAAGCTTAGAACTTCTGATCAGATTTTCACCATGATGCAAGCTAATTCTGGAAGAACTTATGATACAATAGTTATATATTTAAATGATAACTAAAACATTGCAGAATAAAACTTCTCCTAGAAATGTTGGGATTTCAAGTTATGACTCCTCAAAGACACGTCCATGAAACTGAAGCATTCAGCAAATTCTAGACACTTTCAAGACAAAGTTTGGTCAGAATTTCGGGACCAATTTTCACAAAGGTTTAGTCAGAGTTTGCAAGGGTAATTCAAAGAAGGTTACAAAGTGTGCTACAAGATTCCTGGAAAGTCTGAGAACTCCTTCAGAACACGCTGGAGCAAGGAGATACAAATATCATAAGTTGGTTGTTCATTCTGAATTATGTTGAAACTGAACTTCTGATCCATAACTAAGCAATGATGCAGAATATCACGTTGTAGGATTTATGGTCTGATCAATCTCATCATCATTTAATGCTCACAACCACTTTTGGGTCTTTGTCCAAAGGATTTCTCCACGTGTGGCATAGAAGTACCTTTATTGTCTTGGAAAAGCAAACCCTTGTACAAAAGTGTGTTGGGTCCATGCGTTGCTTTTTCTTTTGAAGTTACCTTTCCTTAATTCCTGCTTACAATGCCAGCTTAGACGCTGCTAAAAGCTACTAACCACCATGCTTGCTTCAAGAACAAGGCAACACCTTAGCATGTGAAGGCTATATTCAACGCTTCGGTCAGAACATGACCAAATCCCAAAACCTTGTTTATACAACCTACTGCACTGCTATAGCACAGTCCTATAACCAACAGCTAATTCAACCTACGCCTGCATCCCATAATTGCACCAAACTAGCATACGAAGACTGTGCTCAAAAGACAAGGGAACAGGATGCCAAAAAGGTTCAAATCCCATTTGTTCCCCCCCCCCCCCCCCCCAAAAAAAAATCACAACAAATCCACCTATAAGTAAGTTGCTCTATCACACTTGCAAAGGGCTGGCTTTGGGAGAGAGAGAGAGAATTATCAAAGAAAGAAAAGGAAACAGTAAAAAACCTTCACAAATCCTAAACAAAACATTTATTCTTCCCTTTGAATCAAATAACATAACCGCTGTTCCGCTACTGTCGCTGACGCCAGAACATCTGAAGGCAACAACCCAAAGCTCCAAGCATACACTCCAAATTCAAGGCTCCAAGCATACACTCCAAATTCAAGGTAAGTCTTTCTGACTTTTCATTTTGTTTTATTCAGAATATCATTATTATGTAAATATCACAATTAATGTTGTCCATACCATTGCATAAGTAGAAAAACCGTGGATCAGAACTTCTTGATTAGACATGGACTCAGATTTAGGATTAGAACTTCTATAAACTGTTTTGCTGTTATCCTTCTGATTTGCTATTTATTAAGAACTGAATAAATTGATGATGTGCTGATTAAGAGTTGAAATGTGGCATAGAACTTCTAATGTTCACTCACAGTTTTAGCACAACACTGAACTTCTGAGTTCTCTTCACTGTTTAAACACACTGAACTTCTGATGTTCACTCGCTGTTAACACACACTGAACTTCTGATGTTCACTCACTGTCTTAGCACATATTGAACCTCGGAGTTCTCTTCACTGTTTTAATATACATAACTTCTAAGATTTTCTCATTGTTCTAACATTCAGAAGTTCGGCACATAGAAACCCAGAACTTCTGTGTTTTCCCTCTAACGTGTCTTGCAGGACCTCAGAGTGTACCAATCCAGAACTTCTGATTCCACTGACGTTCCTTTCTGAGTCATCACGCGCCTGGCTTCAGAACTTCTGATCCTTGTTGTTTTACTTGCAGTAGCACGCTGTTTCTATCTTTTATTTATTTTCCTTTTCATCATTTTTAATATTAACATAAAAAGATATAAAAATATTTTCTTTTATTAATTAATTAATTTCTTTTTTCATTAAGACAAAAAACCATATTCTAAACAAGTCCTTTTTCTTTCTTATATTGTACATTTCAATATGGTTGTAATAGTAACTTAGGATTTAATTTTATTTGCAACCCCCATTCATAAATATGTACCCCTATCCCTAAAATATTGTAATAGCATAAGACTTTACATTTCTGCAATTTATCGCTTTCGAATGTAAATGCTAGTAATTGGGGTGTGTATGGCAAGAGATGAAATCAACAAATAGATCACCCTAATCAAGACTAAAATGCATGCAATCAAACACACTATTCACACATGCACCCTTAAGGTTAACTCCACTTGTTGCCTAAAAAATGGTCATGTTATGCATTTTGGGTGTCTTAGCAAAAACAATCAAAATACAAGATCATAGTCCCTCGATGACTCTATAAATGTTGCCTTTCAAAATGATCTTAGTACCTCAAACATAAATGCTAAGATACCTCACAACATTGCTATCATGACTATATGATGACCCACGTCCGTCCCGCTTACATCCAAAGATAGGGTTGCTTACCAAATCAATGGTAAGACAACAATGTCAAAGGAAAATAAAATGAACAAGAAAGACATTTGAGTAGGTAATTAGGAACAAGAAAATGAAACTTTGTATACGTTCTTACGAACGAGAACTATTAGAAAGTTTGCCTAAACGATGGCGCCTTTTCAAAATACTTTCAAAAACCACACAAAGCACATTTTCAAACAAAAGCAATTGATCTAGGAAGAAACTAAGATCCCATGAAAACCATGGATGAAAAGGGTGCTAATACCTTCCCTTTTCATAACCTACCCCCCGAACTCAAGAAACAATCTCAAAGGTCTTTCCTGAGCTTTTTCACCTTTCCTTTTGGATAAAAGAAAATTCAATGGCGACTCTTGCTAACCGTAACATTTGCAATCAAACTCAAAAAACCCAAGTCAGTTCTCCCACCGTAACACACTAACATTGAAATTCAATTATGTGTTCATCAAGAAATGACTTGTAATTCAAGAATGAAACCCTAACTTCTTGACTTTGATTCTCCTTGCTCAAATATGATCTCAATGAGTTCTTAGACATTTTGGAAATCTTGTAATATCCTCTACAACCTATATGTTGGACATTTTTGAAAATTCATCTTGGAACTATGTGAAAAATTGCCATGAAGTTAGGTCAAAATCCTGCCTAAATTAGGGCAAAATTTCACTAAGTTTCCAAGTTTCATGAACATGTATTCACAAAATCATAACTTGAAATACATTCATTTCTAGGAGAATTTGTGTTTTTCAATTTTTTATATCTCATTGATATCTAAAACTTTCATTTTGAAAGTTTCCTTTGAATCATCGTGCATCATGGTGAAAATTTGGCTCAAAGTTATGAAAAAATATGAATTTTCTAACACTTAGAAAAATTTTCTAAGTTTAGAAATTTTGAATTTTCAAAATGAAATCTTGACTTTTTGATTTCTTGATGAAATTTTTTCATATTTTGACATGTTTTGATGAATTGTGATCTTTGACACTTAATTTTGACCAAAAAGTCAAAGTTTGACTTTTCAGTGTACATTTGACTTTTCATCTTTGACTGAAATTCATCTGTCAACCAATTGATCTTGAGGAATGTTTTGAACCATGTAATTAGGTTTAAATGATGCATTTTAATCCTTGAGATCATGTCTCAAACCAATCAATCATTTGCTAGGTCAAAAATCAGAAATTGCCCTTTCTCAGTCAAAACCCTAATTTTGACCATTTTGCCCTTTTGATGATCTGATCAAATTTCTTGAGGAATTATGGTCCAAACTTGAGAAAATGACATATATGAATTCATAATGTTGATATGGATAAAAAATTATGAAGTTTGACTGTAAATTGACCACAATTGACTTTTCCCCCAATACAGTTGATTTTAGGTCAACTGATCAATTGACTGAGCAAAAATGTGATCCAAGACTTGAAACTTGACATGAGAAATCTTGAGAGTCCAAAATGATCAATGAAAGTCATATTAGGCATTAAAAGTCCATTTGTCCTTGTGCAATCTTAAACCCTAATTTTCAGTCATGAGTGCTAGAAGAGGTATCTTGAGTTGATCAACCCTTGTGCAGTCTTGAACCAAAGGAGATATTGTGAGAGATTATTTGAGAAATGAGAGGGAAAATTTAGGGGTCAACAACTTCCCCTGTTCAATCTTCTTAAACCTGAAGAGTTAGATTGGCGGATCCGCCATTCGTGACTTGAAGGTGTAAGATGATTGAACACTAGAGTGCCCAGAAATTTGCACTCGAAGATGTATTGGGAATGGGCTTATAGATGCCATTTGGAGGAATGTTGGTAAACACTGGAAGAAGTATCAGCATAAATCTTTGGTTGACTTAGACTAAAACTTGATGTTTTACCCGTGGGAAAAAAGGTTAGTCAAATGCATATGCAAGCATGATGTTCACAAGATGTGGTATTATGCTAAATGCACTTTGTATGTATATGCTATGATGTATGAGTGTGATATGTATGTTTGTCCGGGAAAATATATCCCTGACTGCGGCTGAGGAGTTCCTGGGAAGTTGAATCCCCGATCGCTGTTGGGGATGAAGAATATACATATCTTTAAACTTTGTTGAAAGGATGCTTCCGCTGGGGAATATCTCTTGCATGTTAGCTGTTATCTGGTCGGGTCCAGGCTTCAAAACTTGCTGAGGATGAGGAAGTCAACTGCTATCTGTTTGAATTCCAGGCTTCACGGTAACTTACTGGGGAAGGATAAATTAACTGTTATCTGGTCGGATTCCAGGTTTTGTAGAAGATTTCTTGAAATTGAATTGTTATCTGGTCAGATCCAGGATTCACAACAACTTTCTGGGGATAAGGAAGTTAATTGTTATCTGGTCGGATCCAGGCTTCACAATAAACTTGAAGTGGTAACTACTATCTGGTCGGGTCTAGGCTCCATAGTTTTTTTGAAAAGTTATACTATTATCTGGTCGGGTCCAGGATTCATAGTGTCTTGCTAGGAATTATAGCTAGTTGTTATCTGGTTGGGCTCCAGGCTTCATAATAACTTGCTTGAAAAGAAGAAGTTGAGCTAATATCTTGTCGGGTCTAGGATTTACAGTAACTTAATAACATTAAAACGCTATATGGTCGGATTCCAGGCTTTGCAGATTTCTGAGGTGGATGAGGTTAATTATTATCTGGTCGGGTCTAGGTTTCACAATAAATTGCTTGGGGAGTTAGTTGTTATCTGGTCGGATTCCAGGTTTCACAATGAATTTCTGAAGGGAATTGCTATCTGGTCGGATCCAGGATTTACAATAACTTGTTGGGGTAGAGGCAAAGTCTACTGGGGAAAAGAAGTTAAACCTTGGTCTGGTTGGGTCCAGGTTCTTCTATATGTTTGAAGAGTTGAACTATTATCTGGTTGGATCCAGGTTTCATAGCATCTTTCAAAGTTAACTATTATCTGGTCGGATCCAGTCTTCATAGTTAGTTGAAAGGTTACACTATTATCTGGTCGGATCCAGGCTCTATAGTGACTTAAGAAGTTGACTACTATCTGGTTTGGTCCAGGCTTTATAGTAGTTTGAAAGTTGTACTAATATCTGGTCGGGTCCAGGCTTCATAGTATCTTTTGAAGATAGTAAATGCTTTGTTGGCATCTTTACTGGGGATTAGGGGGTTATGGCCCTATGATTTGCAATAGTCTGAAAGGCAAACTCAAGCTGGGGAGTGTGGAACTCAGTCGGGGAGGACATACTCAACTTGGGGGGATATACTCAACTGGGGGGTAACAGGCTCAACTAGGGAAGATAGACAATGTTAGGGGAATTTGAACTCGGCTGGGGAGTTATGCTACTCGTTGTTTGTTGGGGAAATAAACCCTTTTGATGACCTGTGCAAAGAGACTTTGTGGGTAACTTTGTTGAGTAATGGTTTATTGTAACCGTCTTTGTGGGGATAATGCTAATGAAATAACTCTGTGGGGATATTCCATATACATTAAAGATATGCTTGATACTGTTTAGTAGGACACATGTGCCAAATAGTTTTAATTATGTTCATATGCATATGTTCGTTCAATTTTAGTCATTGGACATGTTTGCATTCAAAATAAAAACAGAAAGTTTGCACTTCAAAGTATATTTGTATTGATATTTTATCCATGAATAGGCTTTTTTTGTACAAAGAGACGGAGATCCTAGTAAGAGGAAATCATCGAAAGGAAAACAAAGATTGAAAACAAAAACAAATAGTCATGTGAAATGATCTCATTGCGCTCCAACTCTACTATTGCCCCAATGTCTTCGAAGGCTCCTTGCCGTTGAAAGAAGTTGATTGGATTGATCTTGAACCATTTGAAACTTAGACCTTGGTGATAAAGTATTGTGGTGATTCCATAGGACATAGTCATATGCTTTCAATCCCACACTATTTTCTGGACCTCCCTTTTGGGTTTTCAGCCCACCAGGATATCCATTTTTGCCCAAGTCGCCCTTTCGGGTTTTCAACTTTCCGGGTGTACAATCTTTTGCATATATCCCTAATTTTTGCCCAAACCTTTTGGTTTGCCGGGATGCCCTTATTTTGCCTAGGTGTGTCAACCTAGAGGGTCTCTTATGCGTAGTATTTTTTAACAATGTCCGCGTTTATAGGATGTGGGAAGTCTTTACTTTCCATGGTAGTCAGCATCATGGCACCGCCAAAGAAAACTCTCTTGACAACAAATGGCCCTTCATAGGTGGGAGTCCATTTGCTACTGGGGTCGCCTTGTGGCAGAATGACACGCTTTATCACCAAGTCACCAGCTTGATATACTCGAGGCTTAATCTTTTTGTTGAAAGCCTTAATCATACATTTTTGGCACGTCTGACCATGACAAACAGTAGCCAGTCGCTTTTCATCGATCAAGTTCAGTTGATCCAATCTTGTTTGAATCCACTCGTCTTCTCCTAAGTCTGCTTCATTCATAATTCTTAGTGAGGGAATCTGAACTTCCACTGGAAAAACAACTTCCATGCCATAGACTAAGGAAAAGGGAGTTGCCCCAGTTGATGTCCTAGCTGAGGTACGGTAGCCATGTAGAGAAAACGGTAACATCTCATGCCATTCCTAATAGGTTACTACCATTTTCTGCATAATATTCTTGATATTTTTGTTGGCCGCTTCGACTGTGCCATTCATTTTAGGTCTATATGGAGAAGAATTGTGATGCTTGATCTTAAACTGAGTGCAAAGCTCCGTAATCATAGCATTGTTGAGGTTAGTCCCATTGTTGGTGATGATCCTTTCGGGGATACCATAACGGTAGATGAGGTTATGTTTGATGAATCTGGCTACCACGTTCTTTGTGACTGAGGCAAAAGAGGAGGCTTTAACCCATTTGGTGAAATAATCAATAGTGACCAGAATGAAGCGATGTCCATTGGAAGCGGTGGGCTTGATTTATCCAATCATGTCAATGCCCCACATTGCAAATGGACACGGAGCGGTCATGACGTTCAGAGGGATAGAAGGCACATGGACCTTGTTAGCATAGGTATGGAATTTGTGACAAGTTCTTAAATGTTAATGGCAACCAGTCTCCATTGTTGACCAATAGTAGCCATCTCTCAAGATTTTCTTAGCCATCGTATGTCCACTAGAGTGAGTGCCAAAGAGACCATCTTGCATGTCTTCCATAATTTCCTCTGCCTCCTTCTTGTCCACACATCGGAGCAAAGTAGAATCATGGTTGCACTTGTACAATATTCCATTACTTAGGAAGAATTTAGCTGAGAATCTTCGTAAGAACTTTCTGTCATTGATGGATTCTCCCTCGGGATACTCTTGTGCTTCAAGGTATCTCATCACCTCACGGTACCATGGCTTTTATGCGTCAGTGTCAAGCTCACAGTAGTGTGCAGGTTTGTCAAATCTTTCAATTTTAATCAGAGGGCTTCGTTATCCCATCTAAACTTGAACATTGAAGACATGGTTGCCAAGGCGTCAACCAACTGATTTTCTTCCCTAGGGAAGTGTTAAAATGTGATCTCTTCAAAGTGAGGAATCAAGGATAGCACAAGTTCCTTGTAAGGGATGAGATTAGGGTGTTTAGTGTCCCAATCTCCTCTTACTTGGCTAATCACCAGAGCGGAATCCCCAAACACATTCAAATTCTTGATCCTCAAGTCAATGTCGTCTTTTAGACCCAAGATGCACGCTTCGTACTAAGCCATATTGTTCGCGCAATCGAAGCATAATCTGGCAGTGAAAGGAGTGTGAAAACCTTCAGGGGAGATGATCACAACACCAATTCCTTTACCTAAGGCGTTGGAAGCCCTACCGAAGACCATAGTCCATCCGGATCCTTGTTCAGGTCCGTCATACGGTCCAGGTTTCGCACAGTCGGTCACCAGCATGATGTTCTCATCCGGAAAGTTGAAGTTCAACCATCACTCGCTCCTCCATTGATGAAGCCATCCAAAGTCCACCTTTACCCAACTCTTGCATGAATGTTGACATGTTTCTGAATGTTCCTAACTCTTCATTTGGATATTAGCCCTTTATTCAGATCATTTGAAACCACTTGCAAAAATCTGGTTTCAGTTCCTGTTGAAAAATCTTCATCCTAGAGAAGAAGATCTTGATAAAGTTTTTCCTAGGGATATGTGTCTTCTTTATTTCCTTCGCAAGAGTATTTAGATTCATCTTTTGACAATAATATTCAATCATATGAAGCTATCAGTCCTAGCGTCCAGGAACTCTCAAAAATCATTCATTTCGTATGGACGTGTATTGTCTGAACTGTTTGAGTTAGCATGTATAATTGAAATTGTTCGAAGAAATTTGTTCACAAGAGGCAACACTCTATTCGATGAGAGTTGTGATGTGTTTGAATTTTAGATAGTTTTCCCTGTCTATGTTCATTCTGTTGTAATCTACTTCGAGTATCAATGAAACTTTTTATCCTTTCTGGTTATTTCTTCTGGTTTTTATGTTTTTCACACATAATTACCTTTTTAATCATGACAAAAAGGAGGAGTAATTAAATGAACATAATTTTGATTTCAATAATCAAGTTCTGGAAAATATTCTCTGAAAAGAGTTGCTTACATTCTAACCCAGTTAAACTTCTATTTCTGTTAGAATTGTTTTTCTTTTCCAGGAAATGAGAACTATGATTAAAGACAAAGATTTGAAAGCATTGTGCAAGGCTTATGTCTAACCTATTGGCTTCATACTCTAAAGATGTTTTTCAATTCATAATCAGACTCCATGAAGTGAAATTTGAAATCAAACTCCAAGTATTGAGAATCTGGAAGTTGTCTTAGCGGCATTAAAGTTTCAAAGATTTCAATTTGATTTCATTCTTATTGGAATCTAAAGTCAAGATTCAATAAGAAGAAGTTATATGAAATCAAGATCTCAATTATTCTATTATTGGCATCAAGATCTCAATTTTTCCATTTTCATCCAAAGTCAAGACTCT
Source organism: Vicia faba (assembly GCA_948472305.1). Classification (NCBI taxonomy): domain Eukaryota; kingdom Viridiplantae; phylum Streptophyta; class Magnoliopsida; order Fabales; family Fabaceae; genus Vicia; species Vicia faba. The sequence goes on from OX451736.1 coordinate 1,103,543,556, forward strand.
CAAGATCTCGATATCTGATCTATTGGAACCAATGGGAGTTTTACTCAAATGGTTCAGAGCCAAGATATTTGATCTTCATCAAGTCATTGACTCAGGGGAGTATCATAAAAAGGATAAGCATTCCTTACCTTTCTATTTTCACTTTTCTGATTATATGAACAAAATTGTGTCATTAAAATACATATTTTTGTCATCATCAAAAAGGGGGAGATTGTAAGAACAAGATTTGGTTATGTAATATTATCTCTAAGTTTTGATGATAACAAATGAGTATGTTTGTATGAACAATTTTGATACTCTAATGTTTGTTGTTGTTGAGAACTTAACAAACCGGTTCTGCTTATGATGGATGGTGTGGCCAAGACATTAGAAGAGAATTAGTTCCGCTTTTACGCTACACAAGTTTCATTGAATAGTAACAAGACACTCCAGAAGGCTCTTAAGTGTAAGCTCTGATATTTGTCTAAAGAAATTACTCAGAATATCTGAAGACAAAAGTTGCTACTTAAGTCCAGATGTTGAAGATTCATGTTTCTAAAGATAATAGGTTCTAAAGAAACAATCAGAAGATCTGAAGACAAGTTTCTACTCAAGTCCAGATGCTAAAGACTCAAGTTTCTAAAGACCCAAAGTTCTAAAGATAAGGGTTCTAAAGACCAAGTTCTGAAGACTCTAAAGATAAAAGTTCTAAAGATTCTAAATACTTGAAGTTATAAAGACCCAAGGCTCTAAGAAAAGGTTCTCACAACCAAGTGCTGAAGACTCTGAAGATGCAGTGTTGAAGACTCCGAAAACTTGAATTTTTGATGACCTTGTGTTATGTTATCGCTTCTAAACTCATGCTCGCCGAAGCCTCTGAAGTGTAGAAGGAAAGAAGATAACATTAACGTGGTACAAATAGTACATGGTACAATCAACGTTTCATTCCACTACCATGAAAAGACGCATGAGTTGTATGATCTTATCCCCCATGTTACTGTTCAAGCTGCTAATTTTTCTGGAAATCCCAAGAGTACCCCTCAACGGATATATTATTTTGTTGGCTATATAAATGCTGGAAGACTAAGAGAGAAAGCGGCCAATCAACGAAATATTCACGCGTAAATGTTGTTCATAGCTATCATATTCTTAAGTCACTGTTCTTAAAATAGCTTACATATTCAACTTGTGTAGAAGCAATATTCTTGTAAACAAAACTTGTATTCAAACAGTTGTTTGATTTTCCTTAAGGGAACAAGTAGGTTTGTATTGTTAAGAAGTCTAAGACTTGCGATTTTTAGAGGTTGTTAGTCACTTCCAGGTAGTTTGTGCATTGTAATAATCAGGTTGATTATTTTTTGATATTCCTTAAGTGTCCGGGTAGGTCTGTATCCTTAAGAAGTCTTTGACTTGCGAGTCTAAGAGGTTGTTAGCCACTTGAGGGTAGCTTGTGAAAATTGTAATCAGTTTGGTTATAGTGAATTAAGTCCTCGATTGAGTGAGGCAAAATCACCTTGGCGGGTTGACTAGACTAGCTTGATAATTTTCAAGTGAACTAGTATAAATATACATTGTTCTTTACTTCCTGTTCTTACTTATTGTTATTATCAAGAGTGAAGGAAAAATGATTCTAACTTAAAGGGGAATATTTTTAAAGAAAAGTTTTTGTTTTAAAAACCCAATTAACCCCCCCCCCCCCTTTATTGTGTTTTTCACACCTCCAGGGTCGCTTACTATCCTCCCCTAACCAAAAATACTCCAACAAACCCAAATCATTTTGCCACATGGCTTTTTCTTCTTAAAAACTTTTAAAAAAGGACATTTTAAACTCCATTCTACCGCAAACAGACAAGCTCTAAACGCTAGAATGCAGACCTAGCATCGTCCATAAAAACACACAACAAACAAACATTTTTTAGAAGAACTATGGGTTTTGATTCCTTCACGGGATACATAGGCATTGAGTTGCAAAACTCAAACAAACGCAATAATAAAAATATTTTCTTTTTCCCAATAATTCCTTACCAAGTAAAGCATTAAGATATATACATCCTTAGATTAGAACAACAAGAGTGGATCCCATTGAGTACAACAGACGTGAGGGGTGATAATATCTTCCCCTTACATTATCGACTTCCTTACCCTTTCTCTTGGTCGCAAGACCATGTTCTTTCCCATTTTAGAGGTTTTCTTGATATTTTCCTTTCCCTCTTTGGGATAAATAAAGTTCAGTGGCGACTTCATTGTCTTAGTGTTTTTTAGGGGCGCTTCACATATGACCCAGATTTCTGGTTGAAATTCAATCGAAATATTCATATATTCAACCCAATGCAGAAAATATATAAGAACCCTAGGATAAACATTATGAACCCTAACACTAGATTTTTAGAATCCTAGGCTAAGACCACCACGAGCGGCTGCCAAGGTCACTGTGAGCGATGAGTGTTTGCCGGAAACACCATTAAAATTTCCAGAAATTAAGAACCGTAACCCTAAAACCTTGGAACCCTAACCCTAAAACATCAAGAACCCTTAACTCAAGTTTAAACCCTAAGCCCCAAACTCCATAATTGGAACCCTCAATCAACCCAAAACAATATAAACACAATAATCATTAGAAATCTAAGTTCTTTATTGACCTTTCTGCAGTGAAACTTCTCGTAATTTCCCTTTCAACCTGAATTCCAACTTCTAATCCTTTCTCTTTCTCTATTTTGCAGGTACTAGAGGTGAAAGATTCGCAACAAGGCCACCAAGAATTTCTTTGGGTTTCTGATCTCCAACTTCTTCTTCAATTTCTCCTTCTTCAAATTCTCGGTCTCCATGTAGGTTTTAGGACAAGGTTTATATAGGCTTTAGAATTAGTTCAATTAGGAAACTATTTAAGATTAATTTGTTGTTACAATCTAAGATTGAGAAAGATTGATTTGTAATTAATCTGATTTGTAAATTAGGTTTAGATTTTATTAGAAAACAAATTTAAGGTTTGTAATGATTCATGTACTTGGGTCGATTCTTGTACAAATTTGTTCAATCAATAAAATAAATTTTCAATCAAAGATTTGATATGATTCAGTGCAAAAATCTATAATTTGGGCTTTGTTGTCTTAGGGTTGAAGCCAACCCTGGGAGCGGCTTAGTGTACAAAGGGTTTAAAAACCCTAATTTTGACTATAGTCCATTTTTTATCAATTAATAATAATCATAAAAATAAATTTAGATATATGTGCAAAGCGTTGACCCTGGGTTAACATAATAACATATATATTTTTTTATAAAAAATAATAATAGCATAATAATAATTTCAACAAATGAAAAGGATAAATAATTAGAAGGGTGTTGACTTCGGTCAACCGAATAGAAAAAATAATAATAATAAAATTAATAAATTTTTCTTAAATAAATTCGCTATGGGCTTCCTAAATGGGATTAATGGGCCATTCAATCAACTCATAGATGATGAGCTCAAAATTTTAAAAAAGGACAATAATAGAGACTCAATTTGATTTTTTTATATTTAAACTAATAAATGAATGTTAGTACGCATGATAAAATAATTTAAACAAATGAGAGTAAATAAAATAAATTAAGGTAAAATGATCTAATATTCCTACTAAAACAAAATTTGATTGTTAGCACCAAGGCAGACAAATTTGGGGTATGACAATCGTGATGAGTTGAGATATTGTGATTGATGAGAATTCTTCATGGCATTGGAATTCTGGTGATGCAGTTAATAAGCCATTGATGAGCTATGGCTTCGACAAAGAAATAAATGAAGTAAAAAATGAAGCAATTATTGATATTCAAGTCAAAGTAGAAGTCGAAGTAGTTGCTGACATTCCCGACATGATCGAATTTAAATATGGTGTGGCTAGTTCAAGCCAAAGACCTTAAAGAACTAGAGTTCGTCCAACAAGACTTCAAGACTACGAAGTGACTGGTGATGGTGAAGTCACACTAGATGGAGAATTAGTTCATTTTGTTTTACTTGTATGTGTTGAACCAATCAACTATATAGAGGCTTTAAAGAATAAACAGTGGAAGGTAGCTATGGTCGAAGAGATACAATCAATCAAAAGAAACAACACATGGGAGTTAGCCGAATTGACAACACATTAAAACTATCAAAGTGAAGTGTGTGTTTAAGTTGAAACACATGTTGATGTGTCGATAACAAGACATAATGTGATATTGGTAGCTTGAGGATTTCTTCAGTGAACAGGACTCGACTACTTTGAAGTATTTGCACCTTCCGCAAGATTGGAGACTGTCAGATTGGTTTTCGCTTTATCATGTAAGCAAGGCTGGTCAAAATTTCACTTAGACGAGAAATCAACATTTCTGAATGGTCCCTTAGGCGAAGAGGTCGATGTCACAGTTATCCAACAATTTTCGACCAAGAGAATTGATTATAAGCTAAGGGCATCACCTAGAGGAAAGTATTTACGACACAACTCATGGTGAGATAAGAAACGTCAACAAGTTACCAAGGAAAAGTCTCTTTGAGACTTAACAAAATTCAACAAATTATTATTAGTTGGATCAACATAATTGTTTCAGGTCAGTCGATTGGGAGTCAGATCAATGAATAGTTTGAAGTCCAAGACAAAGACGAAAAGCGGGTAACAGAGGTAGTTTCATTAACGGTTACCAACAAGATGTGAGATGACTCAAAAGGGAGTTTTATCATGAACTCAAAACGTGGTTACATAATAACCTTTGAACGTGTAGCATAAGCAGTTAGTTTTGTTTGTGTATTTAAAAAAAAATTGCATTCATGTAAGAGGTTGCACTTTGTAACATTGTAAGAAAGAACTCAAAGTACCCGCATCAAGAAAGAAACGAGTCACTTCTGAGAAATTTATGAGTGCTTCCACATTTAAATTCAAAGCAATTTATTTCAAGTTATGTCTTATTTTCCATTTTATCTTGCAATTTATTTGTCTTTGTCCTTGTTTTTACCTTTTTTTTGTCTTATCTATTTCAAATACCAAAACACCATATAAAACTTAACACCAAATCTAGGAATCTTGTAGTCGGTCCTGCAAGTAACTTTTAAGTAAGAGGCTAGAGATTGTTTGCGAGAAACACCCGCGAACAAATTGGCACATCCGGTGGGACTCGTTTGTGTTAAGTTCGTCTCAAGTTTGTCTCAATCCACGCATGAGATTGAGGAGTGGTAGAAAAATGGTAGATCCTAGAAACCTAGATGGGAAACAACCCCTAGGAGGAAATACCAGTGTTGCATCGAGTGTTGGTTCAAGCTCTATGGTTGTGTCTTCAACGACCCCAAGCAAACCAGTTACCACAAATCAGTCAGCAACTTCAAGACCAAACATTGTCAATACTACGGGGAAATATGTGCGTAGTTTCACAATGCCTACACATGGTGGTCGGGAACGCGTGTATGGAATGCAAACAACAATGATGGTAGGCTTACATAATAGCATTTCGGCGATTGGTGAAAATTCAGGGTCAACATTTTCCCTTTATCACGCATCAGGGCTTATGGGATGTCAGTTTGGTCGTTTGACTGAGCTGAGTTTCTCACACCAAGTAATACCCATTTTCACCATAAGATCTGTTATAGTTATGAGGAAACAAATGGATAAAAGTAATCACGAGATGATCAACATGCTTACCCAACATATGAGTGTCATATTAAGGCCATTAATTGAGATTTCGATGTAGAGTTACTAAATGTTGGAAACTCAAGTAACTCGTATTGGTGACTTTCTTGATGCCCCTAGAGCGCCAGTTCGACATGCTACGCCACCTCCATCGGAATAGCCAGTGCAATATGAATAAATAGTCGACGAGACAATCGACCAAAAGTAAGAGATTCCCTAGCACGTCGATCCTATAGAAAGGGTTGTTGAATAACCCCCAGTGGTGATAGTAAATTGAAACCAGAACACCGACCAAATGGTTAGGCGGGTTTGATGTGGCGCGGTGGCTGGAGAACAATACCCAGAAGCCATTGTCGAAGGAATCATGGTTCGAAACAGAATGAATACTGGCTCTCAAAGTCCAACATATTCTTCTCCGTTACCAGATTTTGTTTTACAAACAAAACTACCTAGAGGTTGGGAGGTCCTTAAGTTCACCAAGTTTGCAAGGGATACAAAAGAGTTCACTGTTGTTCATGTTGCCAGATATCAAGTTGAAGTTGGCGTTATAGCCAACAAAGAGGATTTGAAACTAAAATATTTTCCAAGTTCCCTGTCGAAAAATGCATTTACCTGGTATACAATGCTACCTCCCCAGTCGATAGATACGTGGAACCAATTAGAGAAATTGTTCCATGAACAGTTCTACATGGGGAAATAAAAAATAAGTCTAACAGAGCTTGCCGACATCAAACAAAAAGCTATTGAGTTCATCGACCAGTACTTAAACAGATTCATACTTTTGAAATCAAGATGCTTTACTTAAGTCCATGAACATGAATTAGTCGAAATGGCTGCGAATGGCCTAGATTATTCAATTAGGAAGAAGTTGGAAAAACCAAATCCAGTAAGTATCAAAAGAAACAGAATGTTGCTTTTGTATCCACTGAAGAATATTATTCTGATGATGATGAGTTATTGTACCCCAAAATTTTTCCACTCATTTATCAAGTATTTTCTCACAAGATCTCCTTTGGTTCAAGACTGCACAAGGGTTGATCAGCTCAAGACACCTCCTTAAGCACTTATGACTGAAATTAGGGTTTGAGATTGCACAAGGATAATTGAACTTTTAGTGCCTCATATGACTTTCATGGATCATAATGGACCCTCAAGATTGCTCATGTCATGTTTCAATTCTTGGATCACATTTTTGCTCAGTCAATTGATCAATTAACCTAAAAATCAGATGTATTGGGGAAAAGTCAATGGTGGTCAATTTACAGTCAAACTTCATAATTTTTGATCCATATCAACATTATGAACTCATATATGTCATTTGATCGAGTTTGGACCATAATTCCTCAAGAAATTTGATCAGATTATCAAAAGGGCAAAATGGTCAAAATTAGGGTTTTGACTGGGAAAGGGCAATTTCTGATTTTTGACCTAGCAGATGGTTAATTGGTTTGAGAAATGATTTCAAGGATTCAATTGAATCATTTTAACCTAATGGAATGACTCAAAGCATCCCTCAAGATCAATTGATTGATAGTTGATTTTCAGTCAACTGATCAAAAGTCAATTGTATATTGAAAAGTCAAACTTTGACTTTTTGGTCAAAATCAAGTGTCAAAAATCACAATTCATCAAAACATGTAAAAATATGAAACTTGTTCATCATGAAATAAAAAATTCAAGATTTCATTTTGAAAAGTCAAAGTTTCCAAACTTTGAAATTTTTCTAAGTGTTGAAAACTTCATGTTTTTTCACAACTTTGAGCCAATTTTTCACCATGATGCAAGATGATTCAAAGGAAACTTTCAACATGAAAGTTGTAAATCTCAATGAGAGATAAAAAATTTCTTTACAAAACTTCTCCTAGAAATTCATGGATTTCAAGTTATGATTTTGTGAATACATATTCATGAAACTTGGAAACTTAGTGAAATTTTGCCCTAGTTTAGGCAGGATTTTGACCTAACTTCATGGAAATTTTACACATAGTTTGAAGGGGAATTTTAAAAAGTGATTCAAAGAGGGTTTGTAGAGCATACTACAAAATTTCTAAAATGTCCAAGAACTCCTTGAGATCATGTTTGATCAAGGAGAATCGAAGGCATGAAGTTGGCATTTCATTCTTGAATTATAGGCCATTTTCATGATGAACAAGAATGCAAATCCATGTTAGGCTGTACAATCTTTGCTTTGCAGGCCTCAAACTTGTTAGGAACTCCATAATTAAATTTTTTCACAGCTGTTAGAGGCTTCAACTCAAGCATTCAATGCATTGCCCATGCTTAATGCCATTTTGGGAAGAAAGTGCACATTGCCATTTTAGAAAAGTAGCTTTTATGCACAAAATCAGTTCTTGAGCTTTATAGTTGTTCCTTCTGCACACACTAAGTCTATAAGATCATAAGAAGTATGTTTAAAGTTCTAAACCACCCTACCTTGCCTTGAAACCATGTTTGTCCATGTTCCTTCAAAAACAAGTCAAAATCCACAAGCATGTGATTTTGTATTTCTGACTTCTACATGTCTCCAAACCTTTTCCTATATCTCAAGACACTCTTATGCAACTTAGGACACGATTTTACAAGCTATCAAACTCCCTTAAACTCCCCAAAACCAGAAATTGCCATACAAGCACAAAAACTTGTCATTTCTGATTTTTGAATCCAATCTCCAAATCCCCTCGTGCATTTCTTGGCCAAACCATCCACAAAGCTTCTTATACACATATAGAAGCTATCCCAACCCGTGTTTTCAAACTATAATACCATTTTCACCATCCTCCATTTTCAAAAACAGGGCATTGCATATTGACTTCTTCAGCTTGATTCAAGAAATCTTAGCACAAAGTAATCTTTGCAATAGCTTCCTGGAGGTTCAAGGAAGTTAACCCAATCATCAAAACACTTTGAAAGCAGCTCTAACTCAAAACACGATCTCCAACTGCAAGGTGAGTTTTCTGACTTTTCATCTCATTATTTAGGCATTGTTATGCTTGCATTTTCAAAGATAAAATGTAGATATCATTGTCCTGAAACTGTACATATCTATAGATTTTATTTATATGGCCTGAGTAGAGAGAATTTTGGACCTAAACTTCCTAGAAAATTTAGGTTAAATTTGGTACTGTTGAAAATTCATGCTTGTCTTAGATTCATAGTTTTAATACTTTACATTTCTAGAATCGTGATGGAATTTGCCACAAGTTTCATGTTCACATTTTTCAACTTGGTTGAGAGATGAATGAGATGTAGGAGTTCAGGAAGGCGTGAGGTTGAAGATGAAGTTGTCTTCAGGAAGTGTCTTAAAATATAATACATTGGTTTGGTATTAAACACCAGATGTATAGCCACCCCAGTGGTAAGGCAACGCGCTGGTAACCAAGAGGGCGTGGGTTCAACACCCAGCGCGCTGCCTTTTGTTATTTTTCACACTTTTTTTTATATTTTTTGTTTTCTTTACAGCGCCTGGGCCTAGTTTTGGGCCTTCTCTTTATTTTGCTGGCTTCAACCCCTGGTTTTGCTTCAGCACCCCCCCTGGCCCATATTTTCATTATTATTTTCTTTTTCTTATTTTATTTTATTTCTTTTTCCTTTATTATTATTAATATTATTATTAGTGTTATTATTAATATTATTTTTTATTGTTATTAATAAAAACCCAAAAAATATTTTATTTATTATTTTTACATTTATTTAGTTTACTTTGTTTTATAAAACTAAAAGAACAAAAAACATTTTCTTAATAAATTAATTTCTTTCTTAATAATTAATATTTAGGTTTAGGTTTAACCATCATATTATTTTCTTGTAATTAAAATTAATTTAGAACTTAGGTTTATTTTAATCAATTAATATCCATATTATGTTTATTAATTTAAAACCTTTTCATAAATAAAACCCTAAAAAATCTATTTTTAGTTATTTTCTTTTCTTAGTTAGTTTAAGTTAATTTTGTTTAATTTTCCTTAATCATTTTTTAATTAGGTCAAGATTAAACCTCTTTCATAAAAAACCAAACAAAAATCATTTCTTTTTCATTTGCGTTTGTACATTGTTATTTATTCAATTCTTGTATATTATTCAATATGGTTGTAATAATTATTTATATTTAATTTTCTTGCAATTTCCCTATTTGTAAATTTGTACACCCCCTCCCCTAATGATGTAATAGCTTAGTATTTTTATTTTCCGCAATTTAATGCTTTATATATAAATGCTAGTAAATTAGGGTTTGTATGGAAAGATAAAATCAATGCTTAGAAAACCCTAATTCAAAGACAAAACAATGCATGTAAATTAATACACTTGCACACTTAAACCCTTAGGGTAAATCCACTTTGTTGCCTTATGAAAATGGTCATAATATGCATGTAAGATGTCTTAGCAAAAATAAACAAAATACAAGATCATAGTCCCTCGATGACGCTACAAATGTTGCCTTAAGAATGATCTTAGTCCCTCAAAGAAAATGCTAAGATATCTTACAACATTGCTATTCATGACTATACGATGACCCTTACCCGTCCCGTTTACATCAAAAGATAGGGTTTCTTACCAAATCAATGGTAAGATAACAATGTCAAAGGAAAGAGGAAATAAACATGAAAGACTTTTGAGTAGGTAGAATGTTCCTAGTTGCTAGCTCATTTTCAAACCAAAAACATCCTTGTTATTTTCAAAATAAACACTAACACTTACAAAAACATCTTTCAAACTTGAAAACATTTTCAAAGGATCAACACTTTGTATACATTCTTACGAACGAGAATCATTACAAAGTTTGCCTAAACGATGGTGCCTTTTCAAAATACTTTCCAAAACCACACAAAGCACATTTTCAAACAAAAGCAAGTGATCTAGCAAGTAACTAAGAGCCCGTAGATAACTACGCATGAAAAGGGTGCTAATACCTTCCCTTTTCATAATCTACCCCCCGAACTCAAGAAAACATCTCAATGGTCTTTCCTGTTCTTTTTAACCTTTCCTTTTGGATAAAAGAAAAGTCGGCGGCGACTCTTGCTAACCGCAACATTTGCAATCAAACACAAAACAACTAAGTCAGTTCTCTCACCGTGTTACATGAGTCAATTGAGGAAACTGAGGTGAATATAGCTGAACTCCATCCTGAGCCTCCTTATGCTTATAAACCATTAAGGCCATCCAACAGAAAGAATCCAGCTGAAACCGAGAAAAGTGGCAAGGTTGTCACAAAAACTTACACGTTCGATATAACTAAGTGTAATGAAATATTTGATTTATTAGTAGCTGATGGTCAAATTATTGTGCCTCAGGGCCTAAAGAATCCCTCACTAGAACAAAAGATGAAAAGGGGATTATGTGAGTTTCATAACTTTCTTGGTCATAAAACATCTTAATGTGTTCTTTTCAGGGATTTGGTGCAGAAAGCTCTGAAAGAAGACAAGCTTCAAATTGTCGAATATCCAAAGATGCAGGTGGAAACTGATCCGTTAAAGGTTGAAGAGGCTCTATATGTATAATCTTTCGAGTTCATGATGTTCGAAGCTACTGAGGGTTTCAACAGTAAAGTAATGATGGTTGAAGCTATTGAAGGCTTCGACGTGAAGATGGAAGTTGAGCTACCAACAGTGTATCCTTAACCTGAGGAAAGTTTAACTGATTTTTCAGGAGAAATGAAAAATGAACGGATCAAATTCCAGATTGTGCCCAAGGTGTAACGATGTGTATGACAAAAAAGCGGCTTAAATATACGAAGTTGCAGCAAAAGAGGCTTTCAAGGAAGAGAATCCTCCAGTACCAAGGTTTGGTTTCAACAAAGAGGGAAACCCTCGAAGCAATGAAGAATATATGAGCTACTTCAACATCCTAAACAGAAAACCTTTCATCCTCCGTCGGATATTCCACAGGAAAAATGGGTGGAACCGGTAAGTCAAAAAGGAGGAAAAAGGCCAAAGTGGAGAGTGGTGGTCCAAGAAGTTAAGGCTCAAGAGAAAAGGTTGGAGCCCAAGGGGTATCAGGTGTCTCCTAACTATAAGGGGAAGAACCCGATGACCAGAACACATTGGAGGCGGTATTAAAGAAATAAGAAAGCTATGAAAGAAGCCTCAACCTCACAGATGAAGGTTGTCAAAATTCCTAAGAACATGGAAACTGTAAAGCCTGTCGAAAGTCTGATGCCCATGGGAGATGTCAGATATGTCGAAACTCTAGTTTAGAAAAGAAGTTACCCAAACTAGATATTGAGAAATAATAAAATATCACCGCGAATCAGAGACTGGAAATTAGAATAGCCCCTTTAATAAATAAGGAAGTAGTGGCAACACAAATTGTAGAATACACTCCCATAACTGAAGATGAAAAGGAGGAGGAATAAGAGCCTCTTACTGAAGATGAGGAAGATGATTATGATCCTCTTGAAGATGACATGGTCAACGATGATTATGGCGAAGATTTCATCATTAACTGTGGATTTGTGTCGGTATTGCCTATGGAGTACGACAATGTCAGAAGTATCTGAAAATGAGGAAGATTATGTGCCAGATGAAGCGGTTGATGAGAGGCCATTATGCTACTATGTCATGAATATTGGTGGGGTGGAGGAGCAAAAAGTTTTATTTTAGAAACCAAGTCCAGGAATGTTATGTCACCTCAAGCCTTTATTCATAAGGGCAAATGTGGGTGGTATGCCGATGAATAAAGTGTTTGTCAATGGGGGGGGGGGGAGTTGTGAACCTATTGTCCTGTTTAAGAAAATGGGAAAGTGCAATACTAATCTTCGACCATATAACATGGTTTTATCCAATTATGAAGGGAAAACCAACAGCATACTAAGAGTTTTTCAGGCCGAATTAGTTGTATGTACAACCACCAAGTCGACACTGTTCATGATAATAAATCCCAAAGAAAATTTTAATTTATTGCTTGTATGTGAGTGGATCCACGGGATAGGGACAATGCCATAAATCCTACACCAAAGGATATCCATTTGGAGAAAAGATGGCATTGTCGAGAACATATACGTTGATCAGAGTTATTAAAAAGTTGATGAGATTAATAGTGGAAAGAAGTATTTCAACCAACACTTGAAAAATGTGGCACCTTGTGATGATGAAGTTCATAATCCTGAAGAAAACATAAATCGTTTTCTAAGTTTGGATCCTGATCATGGATTCATTTGGGGCATCGAAGAAGAGATGATTCCCAGGGAGTTGAATCCACCTACGGGTGGAATATGGTCAAAGGAGATAACCAGTTGTTGTACCCAAATTTTCCCCCTAAGATCCCTTTATCATACCATGTTAATTCAATCACAACAAGATCACATTAGGACTTTTGGTTCTCCTCCCTATATTTATCTTTGCTCTTTGAGGAATCACCAAGCACCTTGACTTGTTTTTATTTTGTGATCATGCATGTTTTGTTTTGACTTTCTTTTTAATTAATAAAATGCAATGTTGGTTTGTCTTGTTAATAATGTAGGTAAAGGTAAAATGGCTTAGCAAGTTGCTCCATGGGTTCATGAGTTTATTTCCATGCCCTAGTAAATAAAGCTTGAGAAGTTCAAACCTCACCATTGGGGTTGTTTTGCAAGAAATAGCATGGAAAGGTTATTTTGGTTCACCATATTTCAATATTATCAAATTTGGTTCAAAAGTACAAGGGATTGATTGGAGAAGTTGTCATGCTTGGACAAGGCTTTGTTCCCATTGGTCACAAATTCATATTTCTCTAAATTCTCAAGATATGGAAGTGGTTTTGGTGACTATGAGTTCTCATTTTCATCCTTAACAACTTCTATTTACAAAGCATTTGTGTTGGTACAAGAAGTTTGTTCAAAATTGTCAAAGTTCCTCAAGGCATTTTCTTGATCTAGGAGCTAGGGTTTTGGACTTTAAAAAAGAATATCTTGCTCATTTTTGGTATTTTTGAGTGATTCCAAAGACATCATTCTCTTCAAAGGTTTATCAACACATCACTTCAAAAGTTTCAAGGATTTTTCATGTGGAAGAAGCTTAATGATGAAGAGAGATTACAAGTCCTCCAGATGAACCCCCGATTTCTCATGTGTGACTTCAAATAATCATAACTTGGTCAATTATTTTCACCTTGAGCCCAATAATTTTCCACATTGATCTTGAAGATGTGAAATTTATGCCTTCTTTCATGTGCAAAATGATAAAATGGATGGAAGATGCCCTAAAGATACAAAAGATTATAGGTCATTTTATGATTTTTTTTCCAACTTCAACAATTCATAACTCTCTCAATTTTTGGATATTTTGAATGGTTCAAATTTCAAAATGTCATTCAAGAGGTCTATTTCATGCCATCTTTTTTGGTCAAGATCAAATTCCAAGTGGAAGGCCATGTTTGGATGCAAAACATTATAGGTCACTTTTGAAGAAAAATTTGAAATATTTCTAAGTATGGAAAAGTCAACCTTTTTTTCCCAACTTTGACTCAATGCAACTTTCAGCTCAAGCATCCATTTGATTCCATTCTTTTTCCATTTCAAGGCTTGTAACCTCATCTTTCAAAAGCATCAAGAATCATGCCTTAAGACCCCTTGAGCTGAGAATTCCATAGGATTGAACTTGGTAACTTGGAACTGAAGTTTCTTCATAAGTCAGAATTTGAAATTCATGTTTTGGCCTCTAAATATCAAATTAGCATGCGTTTGTGATCTAAACATGTTTAAACAAGTTGCCAAAGTGGATTAGAGCCTTAAAACGCAAGGATTGGATGAGTTTTGATGGAAATCAGATCACACTTTGCTCGTGCATCAGGTTCACACGATTTCCCTCCAATCTTCATCATTTCACACGCTTGAACATTCCATTTGATTTCCTATAAATAAAGGGTCATACCCCATTCATTTCCTCAAGCTTTGAGAGCTAAAAACACTCTGTTAAAACCTCACACGGGCTTGAAATTTTTGTAATCAGTTTATGAGATTCCAGCCTTTTCCTCCAAAATTCTTTGCACATTCATCTTCCTTAAGCATCATAGAACTCTCTAGCACTTAAACCAAGCAAAACGAGCTATAATCCAAGCTACAGAAGTCCAGTTTCATAGCTTCTTTCTTGAACTTCGAAAAGGTAGAATTATCCATCATTTGGATCCAAATAAAGCACTAACTTGTTCTACTCCTCCTCCTGATTCTAGTGCTTCTTACAATTTTTAAATCCATTGAGAATTGAGAGAGAAATCTCAAATTGAAGGTGCTCTCTATTTTCTGGGTTTTGGATTCATATCTCTTTACATACTTTATATAAATTTGGCGCGATGGTGGTGTTAGGATCGTCTTGAAGAGACGAATCCAATGATACTGGTCTGGGATCCTAATTTTACCGTTTGAAGGATCTCACAAAATCTCCATTGCAGGGTGGTTGGAGGTTGAAGACGATGACATGTCTCATCTCAGCCAATGATAGTGTGCCAAGCGTTTTAATTTCATTGGTTGCCCTTTTTCTGATTCCCTGCGCATCCCACTGAGGTATATATCAAGCACATCGCGCCTGGTCCATTGGATTAGCTTACTAACGCGTTTTGACTATGATCTGATGGCCCATATCTTTTTGGTTTTTATTTTATTTTCTATTTTTTATATTTTAATTGATTTAATTTTCAAAAATTCATAACTCTTTTATTTTTTATCCAAAAATTATGAAAAAATTTACAAAAATACTTTGAATTATTTCTGATCTCATGACTATTTTTCACATTTTTATTTTGATATTTGATATTTTTTATATTTTTTGCATTATTTTCTTCCTTTTAATTACTTTAAAAATGCTTTCTGACATTTTTTAATTCTGAAAATTTTCCTAAATATCATTTTGCATATTCTGACTTTTTGAAAATTTTAAGGAATTTTATATTAATGTTTACTATTTTTGACCCATTTTATTTTTGTTTGAACAATTTTAATTAATTTTAAAATAGTTTTTGACTTTTAAAAATTGCCAAAATTTTTATTAAAATATTAGAGTCCTTTTCTGATTTTTCTATGGCCTTACTCAATTTTTTTGATT
The DNA here is from genome assembly GCA_948472305.1 of Vicia faba. Classification (NCBI taxonomy): domain Eukaryota; kingdom Viridiplantae; phylum Streptophyta; class Magnoliopsida; order Fabales; family Fabaceae; genus Vicia; species Vicia faba. The sequence goes on from OX451736.1 coordinate 1,103,559,178, forward strand.
AATTTGAATATAGTTGATATTTTTATTTCTTATTTCCATTTTAAAACCCTTTTTAATGTATATGTTAAATGCAATATTATTTTGTGATTATTTTCTGGTTGAACTTGCGTTGAATTTTGATCATGAACTTTTTAACATCATTGATCCATGGTGTTGAGTCTAACTCCATAAAAATGGATGAATGATTTTAATAATAGTTTGATTAAATTTAATTCAAATGTGGTTTGTATATTCTTTCCCCATCCCTCTTCATCTTGTCCCTTTCTTCTTGCACTAAGTTTTATTGGAGTATAATCTCTATATCATGTCTCAAAGCAAATGGTGCATAGATTGTTATTGACCTGCCACAAAATAGGTGTGACTTCTATATAAGTCCACTTACGATTGCTTAACATAGCGCTAAATTTTGTCCCAATTTGAATAAATGATCATTCGTGGCCCAAACCTATGTTTGCAAGCCCTAGTATGTTAATTTGATCTCTTTGATCCAATAACCTTGAGATTCATTATGTCGAGGCTTTGGTTCTACCAATCCTCTAATGGATCTACAACACTTTTGGTCAACGTGGATCACTTAAACATCGTTGATCATTAAATGACACTTGTGAAGATTCCAAATGGGTGATATACTTGACAAAAAGCAAATGCAATTTGTTGTGTGGAGGCTTTGGTTCTACCAATCCTCTAATGAGTTCCAAATGCAAGTTTCAAGATGATCATCCAACTAACCACTAATCACTAATAATTGATTTTACCTTTTATTTTTACTTTATGCCCCTTTATTTTTTATGCTTTATGTACCATTTACTTTTAAGCATTTACATTTCATGCTATCTCCATCTTTGCTCACTTGAGCCTTTTCTTTTTTCTTCTAAGACACCTAATAATCAACATAGACCATAAAAGATTTTAATGGTACTTCGACTATTTGGTTACTATCCTTGGCATTATGGAGTATGAGACTTCTTGGACTTAGGATTAGAAACCTTGGCCTATGTTGGAGACCTTGTGACCTTAATTGATATTTTGTATGGAGTTCTTGAGGTTTACCTCAAGACATTGGGTTTTTTGTTTGTTTTGTGTGCAGGTTGTTGTGATTACATTCTTTGTTTGTAATCTGGAATTCACCCGTATACAGCCGTTACTCTGCCTAATTGTTTTGAAGACCTAATACACTTGAAGTTTGGTTCTCACAAGAAGTCTAGTATATTTGCTTGCTTGGTTTCAATCCAAAGAATGGGAATTCTATCTTGGCTCATAATGTCAAGTATTGGCTTTTTGTTGGTTAGATGGTTCTTATCCCTAGTTTTTACCTTATACTTTAGGATAGTCTCTTCTCCTCCCATCTTCTTTAATTTCAAAAATCTTCTCCCTCTTTTTGAAAACTCTTCTTGCTTTTAAACTTGAACCACTTTCATAATAAACTTGGACTTAGTTCCCTGCATTTTCAGAAAACTTTTTCACAAATAAACTTCAATCAACATGAATAATACCTTAACATTTTTTGTGAGAAGACTAAAAATTAATAAATCTCATCCTAACCATTTTTCCATCTTGGCTTTCATCTTAAACTTTTATCAAAAGATTAAATTCTTGTCAATCCTTGTAGTGATGCAAACAATTATACTTTTACAATATTTAGTAAAGAGGGATATTTTCCACTTGGGTGTTGGTGAGGCATTGTTGATTTTAAAATCCAAGCCATATCCTCCACTTTGAGATGATGCGAATTCTCCTTTCTCATGATTTTGGGTAGTAAGTATGTTTTCCACACGGACAATGACGATGATGTCTTATCTCATAAAATCAACCAACACATTTGTGTTTTAAATTTTTTTAAAGAGGAACTATGTGTACCCTGATCCCCTATTGCACAAAAGGTGGTACGTAGGCACTAAAGGTTCGTAACCGCGACGGGTGCAAAAATCATTAAAAAAATATTTCTTTTCTCACCTCCATCATCTATTTTTATACAACATTTTTCTAGCCAAAATATACAGATTTTACAAAGAGGTTCATGTGGAGTACCGTAGATGTTTAGGGTGCTAATACCTTCCCTTTGCATAACCAACCCCCTTACCTTGAATCTTTCCCCTTTTTTTGGGTTATTCGCTCTTTTACCATTCCTTTGAAAACAATAAAGCGCGGTGGAGATTTCTATTTTGATTTGTACAAGTCTAGTCAATCCAATGGCTTAGTCTTAAACATTTATACCGCTACAGAAAAAATGGCGACTTCATTGGGGAAAGATTGACCTCTTTCTGGTCCATCCCTAAGTTGGTTAAACCTATGTTTGTCTATATCTGTATATGTGCTATTGTTGTTTATGTGTTATATTATTTGTTGTATATATGTTTTCCTGGATTTTCCCGGTTTTTAGGGTGCTTGGTGATTACTTATAAGTCCTATACCCAGACTTGGGAAAACTTTAAGATAGGATGGGCGGTATAGTCATGTTAACTTTGAGGGAGTAATGCCAAAAAATGAGGCATGAGATCCCCCACTCAGTGGAGGCCCCTTTTGATTGTAGTGTGGTTTACCGAGTAATCGGGAAGACGTACTGCATTTGACTTGAGAGCCTGCTGAAGCTGAGGACCGTAGAATACCTAACCTATCTTGGCCTTTTAGGTGTAGTGTGGAAGCTATGACGGAGTAATCCGGAAATAGTTGTCACACGGTACTTCGCTCAGACGAGTTTTTCTTGAGAATATTACTAACTACCGAGTTAATCGGGAAGTTGGTAATATCCAAAGGAATGATGTAGACTCTTGGAACCTCTAGAACCTTGTCCGGCAAGTGATAACTTTTAGACCATGCCTTATGGGTAGTACCTTCGATCTCATGCTCGTGTCGTTGAACCTATGAACCCTATATGTGTGATCTTGTGTGTGATTGTTGCATCATGCATCCATGCACTCATAAGCATCTTTTGAAGAAATCTTATTTCAAGGGATTTAAAAGTTGACCATTTGTGAATATCTCAGGTAACTATGGATTCTGGAAAAAGAAAGACTGGAAAATACAGTTTCAAGGATCCCAAGATAGATGAGTTGATCAGTCTAATTCCCGAGATTGAGTGTTTTGCAGATTTTTGGAAGAAGTATAGATCCATCATTCCTCTCATGAAGCTTAGGATGAAGGAGGGTTTCCTCTCGACCTTGGTCCAGTTCTATGATCTGATGTATCATTGCTTTACTTTTCCCGACTATCATTTGATGCCTACACTAGAGGAGTATTATTATCTGTTGGATTTACCTATTACTGAGCCAAAATCACATGAGATTGCTTCTTTGATTCATCTGGGGAAGTTTGAGGTTGAAGCCCGTATGACTACTAAAGGAGGGATTAGAGGATTACCAGCTCAGTTCTTATTGGAGAAAGCTCGTTACTATGCCAGGATGAAGAGTCGCTTTTGAGGCCATGTTTTCTCTACTTTCTTACGGGTTGTTATTATTTCATAATGTGGACAGGTTTGTTGACATTAACGCTATCAGGATCTTCATGATTGGAAACCCAGTTCTTGCATTGTTGGGTGATGCTTATTACTCTATTCATCTTCGGAATTCTTATCATGGAGGGATGATTATCTGTTGCATGCCATTGTTGTACCGGTGGTTTATCTCTCATATGCCTCAGTCTGATGCTTTTTGGGATGTCAAGAAGGAAGCTCGTTGGGCTCCTAAGATCATGGCAATTACTCACTCGGATATTGATTGGTATCATCGAGCTTACCAGGGTATAGAGATTATTGACAGTTGTGGTAGTTTCCCCAATGTACCTCTTCTTGGTACAAAGGGAGGCATTAACTATAACCATGTTCTTGCACGACGACAGCTTAGTTATCCGATGAGGGATAAACCAAATAGTATTCATTTGAGTAGTTTCTTTCTGAAGGAAGGAGAAGACCATGGGGAAGCTAAGGAGCATATTGCAAAGGCCTGGCGTCACATTCATAAGAAGAGTAGGAAAGACTTGGGACCTAGGGGTGTTATTTCTTTGGAGCCATATCTTCAGTGGATCCAAACGAGAGCTATTTAGTTGAAGATGTCATATTCCTGGGAAACACCTATGCCTGATTTGTTTGTGAAAACCACTCCTCCCTTATTGGATGATTTAGAAGAGCTACAACTTGCTTTAGTCAGGATGTAGAAGGAAAAGAATGCTTGGAAGAACAAGTGCCAAACTTTAGAGATTTCCTTTAGAGTAGACTTGAAGGAGAAAGACGACTAGATTGAGATCCTTGAGAGACGGGTTGTAGAGACTATGGAGAGACAAGGGGATTTATTTTCTCCTAAGCCTCAGTCAGATGCTTTTTGCTCACTCCTTGATTCAGGTGATTGGAAGGAGGTCTCCACCAGATATGCAGAAGAAAACTAGAGGTTGAAGGCTCAAATTGCCAGGCTCACAGGGAAGCTCCGGCATATAGAGTGATCTCCATCAGCTTCTTTTTTCATGGTTTTAGATTTTATTTTCATCTTGTACTTGGGATCATTAAAACTTGTAATCCATTTTGAAGTTGTTAAATAAAAAATTTCAGTATTTTTAAATGCGTTATTACTTTGATATTTGCAATATTTCCATAAATTTTAAATCCCTTGAAATATTAAATAATAAAATAAAATCATGTGCATTACATATCATGCATCATATTGCACATATTTCTTATGCATATCCAGATGTCTTACCAAGCTTCTTTACTTCGTTCAACAAGATGACTCATCACTATAACACTCGGGCTAATCTAAAAAAGAAGATGGACAACTTAGAACAAGAAAATCGCGAGTTGCACAAGGAGGTTTCTACTTTGAAGGTCGGCATGGCCAACCTTACTGCTCTGATGGAATCTCTGGTGGCTGCTCAGAATCAGCCACTGAGTGTTCAACCTCAACCAACAAGGGTTACTGTAGAAGCTCCGACTGTTCCTACGTCTGCTACTCCAGTTGTTATTCGGAATCGCATGCCTCAAGGTTACCCATGAGCAATGCCAGAGAATTTTGCTCTTGAAGGTTTCAACCTTGGTCCTCAAGATACTCCAATTGTTCATACTACTGTTACTCCTGCACCTCCTGTGGTGCATATTGTTCCTGCTGCACCGCCTTCGGTGAATATGGCTCCATTTGTTAACGATGATGTGTGTCGTCCTTTTCCTCCACCAAGTGAAGACTTGGGTCTTTATGACAGAATGGATGATTTCCAAGAGAAGTTTGACAAGATGCAGAGAGAGATGAAGGCCCTCAGGGGAAAAAAGTTATTTGGGAAGAACGTGAATGAATTATGCTTGGTTCCGAATGTTAAGATACATGCAAAGTTTAAGGTCCCAGAGTTTGAAAAGTACAAGGGCAACACTTACCCTCGTGCCCATCTGGTGATGTATGTAAGGAGAATGTCTACCCATACTGATGATCAGCGTCTGTTGATTCACTTTTTTCAGGATAGTTTGACCGGTGCTGCGCTAATGTGGTATATGAGTTTGGACAGCGCCAATATCCATACTTTCAATGACTTGGGAGAAGCGTTCATAAAACAATACAAGTACAACATGGAAATGGCGCCTGACCATGATCAACTCAGGGCCATGGTTTAGAAAGACAGGGAATCATACAAAGAATATGCTCAGAGATAGAGTGAGGTAGTCGCCCAAGTGATTCCTCCCATGGAAGAGAAGGAGATGACTAATATTTCTTGAAAAATCTGGGTTCTTTCTACTATGAGAGGATGGTAGCGAGTGCGCCAAGTGACTTTACTGAAATGGTAGGCATGGGTATCCGCTTAGAAGAGGCTGTAAGAGAGGGCCGTTTAACAAAAAGTGAAGAATTTGGAGGTGTGAAGAAGCCATCTTATGGGTTTACCAAGAAGAAGGAAAGGGATGCAAATGTTGTCATGCAAGAGAGGAGGGTTAACACTCCTAGAAGGAATTCTCAGCGTCATCAGTAAGTCTCCTTAGTTACTCCAGTTGTGGGTGTAGCTCCAACCACTATTGCTTATCAGAGACCATCCTAGCAGGGGAATCAAGGGTATAATCATAAAAGGGAGAGTTATGACCCTATTCCTATGACCTATACGGAATTACTACCGGCATTGATTCAGAAGAAGTTGGTTTAGACCCGACCGCCTCCCCTGTACCATCACCATTGCCTTGGTATTACAAGGCAAACCAAACGTGTGCTTTTCATCAGGGAGCATCAGGGTATAATGTTGAGAATTGTTATCCTTTGAAGACTGAGGTGCAGAAATTGGTGAAGTCTGGTATTCTATCTTTCAAGGATGTGGGCCCCAATGTGAAAGATAATCCTCTACCCAATCATGGAGGAATAACTGCTGTGAATATGGTGGCCAGTTATTCAAGCAACTTCTAGATTTTTGACATTCATCTAGTTATAGGAGATTTGGTGAAAATGCATGAGGACCTTTGTGAATTTAGCTACTATACGCATGACCATTATGGTTGTGCTATTTGCAGTATAGACATACAAGGTTGTGACAAGATAAAGGCTGATTTGCAGGAGATGATGGATAAGGGCCTCATCCACATAATCAGGCCTAGGGTAGAGTATGAAGAGGAGGTGAATATGGTTTCAATATGTCCTGGAGAATTCAGAATTTTTTATGTGGAATATATGAGTGAAGACCTTGTGCAATTGCATTCTACTTTCTGGCACATGGCTGGTCAGGTAGAACACTAGTATGGATCTTTCCGAATTTGCTGTTGAGACTCCCGAGGATGTTCAATCGTGAAGAAAGGTGTTCAGTTATTGTTACATAATGGAACTACCAAGGTTACAGGTCAAAGGGATGATTACCATGAAGTTGATATGGTTGAGGTTTGTTTGGATGAAGAAGAGGAGGATGAAGCTGCTGTTGGGACTCAGTTCCAAGCTTTATCTATTGACAACATAAGAGGATATGAGAATTCCATAGTTTCACTTAAGGATGTGCAGCAGGTTGTGCGTAAGGGTCATAGTGAAGTATGGGGACAGATTGTGAATCCACCTGCAAACAAGAACAGAGTAAGCTTGGGGTTCTCTTTGAGGAATGATAAAGGTAAGAGCATGAAGCCTAAATTTGCTGCAGGCAAGTACCAAGACATTTTCCGTAGCGGGGGTTATCTTTATCCAACTATTTTCGGGATTAATTCCATTATGGAAGAGGAAGCAGAAAAGTGGTAATTATAAATAGAGAACAGGCATTATTGATATCTCATTTGTCCTCTTTCAGCATTGTGGAGGCAGATGAAGTTGCATAGGAACCCAGTTCCAAGCTTTATCCATTGATAATATAAGAGGAAATGAGAATTTTAAGGCTTCGTTTAAGGATGCCCAGCAGGTTGTGCGTAATGACCATAGTGAAGTATGGGGACAGATTGTTGATCCACCTGTAAACAAGAATAGAGCTGACTTGAGGTTCTCTGTGAAGAATGATAAAGGTAAGAGCATGAAGCCGAAGTCTACTGCAGGCAAGTATCAAGACATCTTTCGTAGCGGGGGTTATCTTCATCCAACTGTTTCCGAGATTGATGCCATTGTGGAAGATGAAGCAGAACCAGAAATGCCAAATTACGTGACGCACAAAGTTAGGGATCAGAATTGGATCACCATTGATGTTCCCTCTTGCATACATGTTTCAAAGTAATTTGATTTGTTAATCTTTTTGAAAAGTTTTCACTCTGCCCAAGGTGGAAGTATTAATGATGTAGGGCTTATCTGTTTGCTGTGACTTTTAAAATAAATAATAAAAGTTGTCTTTGTTTCCTAAATTGTGTATTTATTTTCTGCTTTTTCTTGGAAAATGGTAATAAAAAAAACCTTTCAAAATAAATAATAACTGAAATACAATTTGCATGATCACTTGTTATATGTGTCAATTTCTAAAAGCAATCATAAATCATATGTGCAGATTAATTAAAAAACCCATTGAATACAATGACCCTGCTTCCTCTCCCAACTTTGAAAGTCCTGTGTATGGGGCCGAAGAAGAAGACTATGATGAGATTCCAGAAGAGGTCTCACGGTTGCTTAAGTGCCAGGAAAATGCCATTTAACCATATAAAGAGTCGTTGGATGTAATCAATTTGGGTTCAGAAGAAGATCCGAAAGAGGTCAAGATCTGATCATTGTTGCATCCTAATGTGAAGAGCAGGTTGATTGAGTTGTTGAAAGAGTATGTGGATATTTTTTCTTGGTCTTATCAAGATATGCCTGGCCTAGATACAGATATTGTAGAGCACTGTTTGCCTTTGAAGCCAGAATGTCCGCCAATCAAATAGAAGTTAAGAAGAACTCACCCAGATTTGGCAGTGAAGATCAAAGAGAATATTCTAAAGTAGATTAATTCTGGTTTTCTTGTGACGTCAGTGTATCCTCAATGGATCGCCAATATTGTCCCAGTGCCAAAAAAGGACGGAAAAGTCCGCATGTGCGTAGATTACAGAGATCTAAATAAAGCTAGTCCAAATTATGATTTCCATTGCCACACATTGATATGTTAGTGGATAGCACTTCAAAATTCAAAATTTTCTCGTTCATGGACGGATTTTCTGGTTATAATCAAATAAGAATGGCTCCAGAGGACATGGATTTTTCGGTGTTCGATCAGGAAATTTTCTGGGTTTCATTGTTAGCCAGAAAGGAATTGAAGTTGATCTTGATAAAGTCAAAGCAATTCAAGAGATGCCAGCGCCAAGAACTGAAAAGAAAGTCAGAGGGTTCCTCGGGATTTTGAATTATATTTCCAGATTCATTTCCCACATGACTGCAATATGTGAACCGATCCTTAAGTTGTTAAAAAAAGATCAAGGTTGTGTGTGGACGAATGACTGCCAAAGGGCATTTGAAAGTATTAAAGAATATCTGCTTGAACCTCCTATCTTGCTCCCTCCTGTCGAAGGAAGACCGTTTATTATGTATCTAACAGTGTTAGATAATTTCATGGGCTATATTCTGGGACAACAAGATGAAACAGGGAAGAAAGAGTATGTTATTTATTATCTCCGTAAAAAGTTTACTGATTGTGAGTCGCGGTATTCCATGTTGGAAAAGACATGTTGTGCTCTGGCCAGGGCGTCAAGACGTTTGCGGCTGTATATGTTGAATCACACCACTTGGTTGATCTCCAAAATGGATCCAATCAAATAAATTTTTGAAAAGCCTGCTCTTACTGGGAGAATTGCCTGCTGGAAGATGTTGTTATCTGAATATGACATTGAATACTGCACTCAAAAAGCTATTAAAAGCAGTGTGTTGGCAGATTATCTTGCTCACCAACCAGTGGAGAATCATCAGCCTATAGAGTATGAATTCCCCGATGAGGATGTGATGTTCCTGAAAGTGAAATATTATGATGAGCCATTTCCCGAGGAAGGTCCAGACCCTGAATCTGACTGGAGTATGATATTTGATGGAGCTGTGAATGCTTACGGTAAAGGAATTGGTGTTGCGATCGTTACTCCACGTGGATCACACATTCCTTTTACTGCAAGGTTAACATTTGATTGCACCAATAATATGGCAGAATATGAGGCTTGCATCATGGGTCTCGAGGAAGCCATCGATCTCAGAATTAAAATTCTTGATGTGTACGGCGATTCAGCTTTGGTAATAATTCAGATTAAAGGAGAATGGGATACTCGTCACCCCGACTTGATCCCTTACAAAGATTATGCTAGAATATTGTTACCCTTCTTTAACAAATTTGAATTCCATCATATTCCAAGAGATGAAAATCAGATGGCAAATGCTTTGGCAACTCTGGATTCTATGTATCAAATGAATACTTGGAATGATATACCTCGAATTATAGTCTGGCGACTAGATAGGCCCGCTCATGTGTTTACAACAGAGGAGGTAGCAGATGAAAAACCTTGGTACTATGATATCAAGCATTTTCTCCAGACTCAGGAATACCCGATTGCTACTTCAAAGAAAGATAGAAAGACGTTGAGAAGATTGGTTGGCAGTTTCTTCCTCAATGGAAATGTGTTGTATAAGAGAAATTATGACATGGTCTTGGTCAGATGTGTGGATAGACACGAAGTGGACATGTTGATGCATGAGATTCATGAAGGTTCATTTGGAACTCATGCCAATGGATATTCGATGGCTAAAAAGATGCTAAGGGCAGGTTACTATTGGCTGACGATGGAATCTGATTGTTACAAATTTGCAAAAAAAAATGTCATAAATGCCAGATTTATATGGACAAGGTTCATGTGCCTCTGAAACTTCTTAATGTGTTCTCTTCCCCATGGCCTTTCTCTATGTGGGGTATTGATATGATTGGGATGATAGAACCCAAAGCTTCAAATGGAAATTGTTTCATCTTGGTAGCAATTGATTACTTCACCAAGTGGGTGGAGGCTGCTTCGTATGCTAATGTCACCAAGCAGGTGGTTGTACGCTTCATTAAGAATAATCTTATATGTTGGTATGGTGTTCTGAACAGAATTATCACCGAAAATGGCTCGAATCTGAACAATAAAATGATGACAGAACTGTGTGAAGAATTATAGATTGTCCATCACAACTCATCTCCGTACAGGCCAAAGATGAATGGGGTTGTTGAAGCTGCTAATAAGAATATCAAGAAGATTATCCAGAAGATGGCTGTTACTTATAAGGATTGGCATGAAATGCTCCCTTTTCTTTGCATGGATATCGAACATATGTCCGCACCTCAACAGGAGCAACCCCATTCTCCCTTGTGTATGGAATGGAAGCAGTACTCCCAATTGAGGTCAAGACTCCCTCTTTGCGTGTGATAATGGAAACCAAGTTGACAGAGGCTTTATGGGTCCATAACCGATTTGACCAATTGAATTTGATCGAAGAGAAGAGAATGACAGCTTTGTGTCATGGACAGTTATATCAGAAGAGAATGAAGAAAGCTTTTGATAAAAAGGTCAAACCTCGTGAATTCAGAGAAGGCGACCTCGTGCTCGGGAAGATCATGTCTTTTAACACTGATTCTAGGGGCAAGTGGACTCCCAATTTTGAAGGCCCATATGTTGTCAAGAAAGCCTTCTCTGGCGGTGCATTAATTCTTGAAACTATGGATGGCGAGGAGTTCCCACGTCCCATGAATGCTGATGTAGTCAAGAAATACTTCGCCTAAAGAAATAAAAGAGCATCTCGCTAAGTTGAAAACCCGAAAGGGCGGCTTAGGAAAAAAAGAGCGTCTCGGTAGGCCGAAAACCCGGAAGGGCGGTCTAGGCAAAAATTAGAGACATAAACAGAATAAATTTCCCGCTAAGTTGAAAACCCGCAAGGGCAACTTAGGCAAAAGTTAGGGACTTTCTTGGCAATTAACTACATCAGACAAGACTTGATCGTTGGAGCAACAATCTTCTTGGATCCTCATCATACTTCAACTGAAGCTTCTGTTCAGGATTTCAAAAGTTGTTATAGGGGATAGTGGTCATTGTATCTCAATGTATCTTTTCTATTATATATTACCATTTTCCGAACTTTGTAATTATCCATGGAGTCTCTCCATTCGCGGACTACCATTCTATTAATGAAATTCGAGCTTTTATCCAATTCTTTGTATTTCTTATTTTTATTTAGCTTGCAAATACTCCATTTATTATTGATAATAACTTTCAAAGCGAAAAGATTGAATAACAAAATTGATTTTCAAAAAGAATTTACAATTTGTTTTTACTTTAAATTTGTGACGCAAGAGAAACAAAAAAAGTGGTGATCCCAGGAATGGAAGAACTCCAATTGCTTTTAAGAAGTCTTGTTTCCAGGAGAAGTTTTGCTCAAGATGTTTCGTCGTATAAGGTTTGCAACTCCAGTATCCTAGGTCAAGTTTTGGTTCATTTCTACTCTTTTCTGAGTTTGCCTAATATGAAGATTCAATCCAAGATTTCTCCAATGAAGATTTCGTTTGTTTAATAGAGGTTCTTTCTTCTCATAGAAGTTGGTACAGTAATAACTCTCGAAGAACATATGTCTCTGGTTCCTCCAGTAAGGAACTTATATTGGTTTTCCCATTGAGAATGTGGTGTTGACCTCCCCAATGAAGTCAACACGAATTCCCGAGTGAATGTTTTGATGATTTGATGTCCGTCTTCTCTACTTGAAATTGATTTTGCAATACCCAATAGAAGTGTTACTTTTGAAAAAAGTTGTTTCCCTGTTGTAGTCTGAGTGATATTCCCTGGTGAATCTGGGAGAAGGATGTTATACCCCTGAATCTGTACTATTTTTGTCACTTGGATTTGTTTGCGTTCGGATTACGTTTCTTCCCAGTAAAGTTAAACCAGGCAGTAGGTTTTGTTTCCCCGGTTGGCGCTTACTTTTTCTTGGATTGTTCACCTTGGATGTGATTTAGCTGAGTGTTGATTGTGCCCGAGTTGGTTTTTGCATGGTTACTCCTAGTGTTATATGTCTATTTTGTCAGCATATGCATGATAATACTCATACATTCATCATGCATAGTTAATTTTAGAAAATCATTGCTCATTCACATTCATTAATATTTTTGTTGACATATTATCCTGTTTTACAGAATTGTGTTGTCCTCTCTCCAATAGAGTGTCAGTCATAAGCAGAAAGTGTGTGTTCTTTCAAGTTCCCCACTGAATTATCCCTCGTGGAAGATTTTTGCTTTAGCCTTCCTGCACAGCGCTTTGTCTGGATGATTTGGGTTTCTCTCTTGATTTTATTTCTCAAAGGATGTATTTTGGATGACTGTCTCATTCCAGTTTATTTCTGGTTTGAATCTTTGATCCTCAGCAATATTATTACTTATGATATCTGCAGACTTTGATCCTTGGTTTGAGAATGTGCATTTATTTTGCACGAGAAGACTTTATCTCCTCAGCAGAAATATATTGGCACCCCCCAGGAAGTCATACTTCTTTCCCCAGGAAGTCATATTTCATTCCCTAGAAAATCATTTTTTACAATCCTCCACAACAGGAAGTAGTAGGTCTCTTTATTTGAGAAACCTATACTTCCCCGTAAAAGTCGGCATTACCCTTTTTGCTATTTTCCCGATGAGCATATAGTTTGCAGTTTGTTGCCAAAATTACTCCAGTGGATGGCAAGTATTTCGATATCGCAGAGACAATTCATTATACAGTCTTTGTAAGTGGTAGTCTCTTTATTTGAGACGGCTTATATATTACCCTTTCCAAGCAGAATTCCTTGGTTAAAGAAGAAGTTTAGACCCGTTCTAGGTGAAATGCCATAATTTTGGGGAAAACTTATTATCTTTTTGCTACCCTCGGTGAATGTTGGTAGTTCATCGTCAGTGAACGGCGGTGCTATGATATATTCTCTTTCTACCTTCAGTGAAAGTTGGTAGGTCACCTTCAGTGAAAGATGGTGATTGTTATCTTTTTGCTACCCTCAGTGAATGTTGGTAGTTCATCATCAGTGAACGACAATGCTATGATATATTCTCTTTCTACCTTCAGTGAAAGTTGGTAGGTCACCTTCAGTGAAAGATGGTGATTGTTATCTTTTTGCTACCCTCAGTGAATGTTGGTAGTTCATCATCAGTGAACGATAATGCTATGATAAATTCTCTTTCTACCTTCAGTGAAAGTTGGTAGGTCACCTTCAGTGAAAGATGGTGATTGTTATCTTTTTGCTGCCATCAGTGAACGTTGGTAGTTCGTCGTCAGTGAACGGCGATGCTATGATATATTCTCTTTCTACCTTCAGTGAAAGTTGGTAGGTCACCTTTAGTGAAAGTTGGTGATTTTTATCTTTTTGCTGCCATCAGTGAATGTTGGTAGTTCATCGTCAGTGAACGACGATGTTATGATATTTCTTTTCCTTCTACCTTCAGTGAACGTTGGTAGCTCACCGTTAGTGAACGTCGGTGTTGTTATTTCTTTCCTCTTTCTACCATCGGTGAACGTTGGTAGTTTTTCCTTCAGTAGGAGTTGGTGTATCCTTTGACAATTTTACCATCCTCTCTGAGTCAGGTCTTTTGATCCACCAGTGATTTGTTTTCCTGGTCGGGTTTCTCTTTTGTTTCTTTATTTCCTTTGTTACATCCCCAACGGTGTTTTATGTCTCTTTGATGTTTTTAATATGCATTCATGCTCATAAGCATTGCATGGTGTTGTACCCCAAAATTTTCCCTCTCACTTATCAAATATTTTCTCACAAAGATCTCTCTTGGTTCAAGACTGCACTAGGGTTGATCAACTCAAGACACCTCCTTAAACACTGATGACTAAAATTAGGGTTTGAGATTGTACAAGTATAATTTAACTTTCAATGCCTCATACAACTTTCATGGATCATTATGGACCCCCAACATTACTCATGTCAAGTTTCAAGCCTTGGATCACATTTTTGCTCAGTCAATTGAGCAGTTGACCTAAAAATCAGTTGTATTGGGGAAAAAGTCAATTGTGGCCAATTTACAGTCAAACTTCATAATTTTTTATCCACATCAACATTATAAACCCATATGTATCATTTGATCAAGTTTGGACCACAATTCCTCAAGAAATTTGATCAAATCACTAAATGGTCAAAATTAGGGTTCTGACTGAGAAAGGGCAATTTCTGATTTTTGGCCTAGCAAATGGTTAATTGGTTTGAGGCATGATATTAAGAGTTCATTTTCACCATTTTGACCTAATGGTATGACTAAAAACATTGCTCAAGATCATTTGGATTGATAGTTGATTTTCAGTCAACTGATCAAAAGTCAACTGTACACTAAAAAGTCAAACTTTGACTTTTTGGTCAAAATCAAGTGTCAAAGATCACAATTCATCAAAACATGTCAAAATATGGAACTTTTTCATCAAGAAATCAAAAAGTCAAGATTTCATTTTGAAAAGTCAAAGTTTTCAAACTTAGAAATTTTTCTAAGTATGGAAAACTTCATGTTTTTTCACAACTTTGAGCCAATTTTTCACCATGATGCAAGATGATTCAAAAGAAACTTTCAACATGAAAGTTGTAGATCTCCATGATATCTACAATATTTCTTTACACAACTTCTCCTAGAATTTCTTGTATCTCAAGTTATTAATTCATGAAGTCATGGTCTTGAAACTAAACACTTAGTGAAAATTTTGCCCTAGTTTAGGCAGGATTTTAACCTAACTTCATAGAAATTTTTCATATAGTTCCAATGGAAATTTTCAAAAGTGATTCAAATAGGGGTTATAGAGAACATTACAAGCTTTCTAAAATGTCAAAGAACTCCTTTAGATAATTCTTGAGCAAGGAGAATCGAAAAGAGGAAGTTAGAGTTTCAAACTAAAATTATAGGTGATTTTGTGATGAACAAAGAATCAAATCTCAAACCTATGTTGCTTAATCTATGCTTTACAGGCCTCAAACTTGTTAGGAACTCCATAATTAAATGCTTGCACAGCTGTTATAGGCTTTAACTCAAGCATTCAATGCAATACCATGCTTTATATCCATTTTAGGAAGAAAGTGTACAATGCCATTTTGAAAAAGTAGCTTTATACACAAAACTTGTTCTTGAGCCTTGGAATTGTTTTCTTCTGATCATACACGTCCTATAACTCAAGAGAAGTTTGTCTCAAGCCTTACAATCACTTAGCCCATGCTTGTACTTCATCTTGGAACCATACTTTCACTTTTCTTCAAAATCAAGCAACCTAGACATAACTCTACAACTCAGAAATCCTTTGTGCAAAACCTCTCTAACCTTTTGCTTATAGATACACAAGTCCTTGGCAACAAAACACACACATGTTAAAGCTCTGAAACTCTCTAAAACATATAATCACCAAAAACACCTCAAAACTTGTCATTTCTGAGTTTTGAATCCAATCTCCAAATTTGCTCGTGCGTTTCTTGACCTTTTAGTTTCAAAAGCTTCTAAATAACATACACAAACAATTCCAACACCTGTAACACAACTGTAACACCTCCATCATCATCCACCATTTTCAAAAACAACACCTTGCACCTTGACTTCTCCAGAACTCCTCAGGTACTTTCAGCTCAAGCTAAGCATCACATTAGATTCCTGGGAACTTGGGGAAGCTAATCTAATCATTGGAACTCATTAAAAGTTGCTCAAACTAAAAACACGATACCCTCTTGCAAGGTGAGTTTTCTGACTTTTGAACTCTTCATACAAGCATCATTAATGGTTTATTTGTGAATAAGAAATGTAGATATCATTGTCCTGAAGCTAACCATGTCCTTAGATTTCATTATTATTTCTTGAATAGTTAGAATTTTAAATCTGAACATCCTGGAAAAGTTAGGTCAAAATTTGGTACCATTCAAAATTCATGTTCGTCTTTGATTTATAGTTTTAATAATTTATATTTCTGGAATCGTTGTGAAATTTTGAACAAGTTTGATGTTTACATTTTTGCAAATGGATGAGAAATGAACAAGATGCAGGTGGTCTGGCTGGAGGTTGAAGATGAAGTGTATTCATGACTCATCTTATAACATATATTTATGGTTTGACATAAGTTAATGGATGTATCACCACCCCAGTGGTTAAAGCGCGCGCATGTCACCCTTAGGTCCTGGGTAAAAGCCCCAGCGTGACCTTTTGCACTTTTTTCATATTTTTCTTCATTTTTTTGCTGAAATAGGCGCTTGGGCCTTCCTCCATTGGGCTTGGGATTTTTGCTACACTTGCACACTCCTGATTATTTTTTAACCTCCCCTGACTTTCTTTATATTTTATTTTTATTTTATTTTCTTTTTATTTTCTTTTCTTTATTATTATTATTATTATTATTATTATTATTATTATTATTATTATTGCTATTATTATTATTATTATTGTTATTATTATTATTATTAATTAAAAATACCAAAAAAATATTCTATGTTTATTATTTAAAATTTGTTATATTTTTTATTTTATTTTATTTATTTCAAAAATAAAATACTTAAAAACATTTTCTTAAACAAATTTCTTTTCTTATCTAGTTTAATTTAGACTTACTCTTTTTTTAATCAATTTAGAACTTAAGATTTTAATTAACATTTTTCTCATTCATTTTAGCTTGACTAATTAGTTTAAAAATCTTTTCACAAAAACCCTAAATTTGTTTCTTTAATCAAATTAATTTTCTTAATTAACTTAAGTTTAATTTTCTTAGTTAATTAATTTATTTTCTTTTAGTTAAGTAGGTCAAAACCCTTTCTTCATAATAAAAAAAATTAGTTTCTTTTCATATTATTTTATTCTTTGTACATTATATCTATATTTCTTGTACATTATGTAGGTGTTTAGGTATTGGCTTGCATTTTTGGTAAATCCCAAGTGTATGTGTGAATGTCATGACTGATGTCATAACATTCTAGTTCAGGTTGTACTAACTCATTAGGTACATGTGCAGAAAAATATTGTAATTCAAATACTGATGTTTATAAGTGTGTATCTGAGCATGTTTGCAAAATGATCACATTTTGCTAAATCAGTAGACAGG
The DNA here is from genome assembly GCA_948472305.1 of Vicia faba. Lineage (NCBI taxonomy): Eukaryota > Viridiplantae > Streptophyta > Magnoliopsida > Fabales > Fabaceae > Vicia > Vicia faba. Next base: position 1,103,576,588 of record OX451736.1, read on the forward strand.
TTTTCTCAGATGTCATAACAGATGTTATGACATCCTGTTCTGAACTAACAGGATTGCAGGATTGGATAAGTCTGAGTTTTTTCAGGAAATAACTCAGTCCTTTCTGAACAGAATCCTGCGTTTTCTGAGGAGTAACCTAGCTCAATCCTAACCTGGTCAATAAAGTCCTGTGACCTGGTCTTTAGGTCAAACGGAATCAACCCTAGGTTTTTGGAAACCCTAACTGGAGTTGCAGCTGCTATATATTCAACAGAGTTGCTGTTTTTCAAGTGATCCCTGCTGATTGATTAGAAGATCAATTTTGTAATCTGTATAGATTTGTTTATTGTACTCCAAGCAATTATCATTGTGATAAGTGCCTTGGAATAGGTTTCGATTGTAAGGGTTGTGTAGCACTCAAAGCTTTGAAGCAAGAGTGTTTGAATGTCCCTTGACTAAAGTTGTGAAGCAGAGTCAAGTTAGTTGTGTACATCACTCAAAGCTGTGAAGCACGAGTGATTGTGTTGCTTGATTAAAAAGCTGTGAAGTTTAATCAAGTGTGTGTTTTTTTTGAAGAGTGTCTTCATCAATTCTTAAGTCAAATTGGTTTATGTATCACTGCTGTGATTGAGGGGGAGTGAGTAGGAACTCAGGTTTAAGTTGTACTTAGATTAGAATTGCATTGGGTAGGTCTTAAGTGAAGGAGATAAACTGGTTGGTTTATTCCTGAATTAACATCTCTTATAGTGGATTCTCTCCCTGGCTTGGTAGCCCCCAGAGTAGGTGTTGTTGCACACTGAACTGGGTAAACAATTGATTGTGTTCTTTACTGCTTTTGTATTTACTGTCATATAGTAAGTCAGATACGGTGTCATAACATTGGACGTGACATTGAGTATCTGCAGCCAGAATTTTCAATTGGCATCAGAGCAGGCACCCTGCCTGTATTACTGGGTGAGATCTAGGGATATCACTTTCTGGCACTATGGACAAAGAAGGAGTTTTTGGAAATAGACCACCCATTCTGGATGGAACTAATTATGACTACTAGAAACCTCGTATGATTGCCTTCCTAAAATCTCTGGACAAAAAGGCTTGGAGAGCTGCTGACAAAGGATGGATTCATCCCACCTTAACTGAGAGAGATGGGACAATCAGTCTGAAGCCTGAGGAAGATTGGAGTAAAGAAGAAGATGAGTTAGCTCTGGGAAATTCAAAAGCTTTAAATGCCTTGTTCAATGGAATTGATAGAAACATCTTCAGACTAGTACATCAATATGAACTGGCCAAGGAAGTTTGGGACACTCTCAAAACTACTCATGAGGGCACTTCCAAAGTAAAGATGTCAAGGCTTCAGATGTTGACCACTAAGTTTGAGAATCTAAAAATGATGGAAGATGAAACCATTCATGAGTTTCACATGAACATCTTGGAGATTGCCAACACCTCAGGAGCACTGGGAGAAAAAATGTCAGAAGAAAAACTGGTGAGGAAGATTCTCAGATCCTTGCCTAAAAAATTTGCAATGAAGGTAACTGCCATAGAGGAAGCCCAGGACATTAGCAAGTTAAAAGTGGATGAACTTATTGGGTCTCTTCAGACTTTTGAGATGGGGATCACTGATAATGGTGACAAGAAGAACAAAAGCATAACACTAGTATCCAACACTGATGTTGAATACAAGGAGGATGAAGAAGAAAACATATCAGAAGCCATTGCCATGCTTGGAAGACAGTTCAACAAGCTCATCAAAAGAATGGACCCAAAGTCAAGGTCTAATGTTCATAACATTCCTTCTGACATTGACAGTTCCAGCAGAAGACCAAGGTCAGAAGATAAGGGAAACCAAGGCAGAGGTATTCAATGCCATGGATGTGAAGGATATGGACATATTCGAGCTGAATGTCCTACCTTTCTTAAGAAGCAAAAGAAAGGAATGACTGTTACTTGGTCTGACTATGATTCAGAAAGCAATTCTGAAGAAGAATCTGCCAAACTAGTTACTGCCCTAACTAGTGTTTGTACTTCTGAAAGTGATACTAGTGATGAAGAAGTGACATTTGAAGAACTGGCTGATACCTACAAGAAATTGTGTATCAGAAGTGGTGAAGTCTGTGTGCAAAATGAGAAACAATCAAAACTCATTATAAAGCTGGAGGCTGAAAAGAGGGCAAATCTTGAAACTATAAGTCATTTAGAAGGAGAAGTTCAACTGCTGAACTCACAACTGAATCAAATGACCAAATCTGTCAAGATGTTGACCAATGGAACAGACAAATTGGAAGAGATCCTTCAGGCTGGACAAAATATGGGAAATAAATCTGGCTTAGGATTTGTGGAAACAAAGAAATTTGGTACTGGGAAGCAAATGTCAAAACAGATGTCTCAACATTACTCTCAACATCAGGGACAGAGACATATGAAGAAGAGGTACCAAAGATGGAGATGTCATCATTGTGGGAAATATGGTCACATAAAGCCCTTCTGCTTCAGATTACATGGATATCCAAATCAGAACTCAGATGTCAAACCTAAGTCTAAAAAGGTACCACATGCTCCTCAATGGAAGAAAAAGGCTACTGCACTGATAGCTTACACTTCCCTGAGGGTCTCTGCAAAGGAAGATTGGTACTTTGACAGTGGATGTTCCAGACACATGACTGGATTCAAAAATCTCCTCAATAATGTTATGCCTCACACCACCAGTTTTGTGACCTTTGGAGATGGTGCTAAAGGAGAAGTCAAAGGAGTTGGTAACTTGGACTGCCCTGGAGTTCCAAGTCTGAATAAGGTACTGCTGGTAAAAGGGTTGACTACTAATCTCATTAGCATCAGTCAATTATGTGATCTAGGATTCATGGTCAACTTCTCAAGATCTGAATGTCTAGTATTTAATGAAAAACTAGATGTTGTAATGAGAGGAATCAAATCCAAAGATAACTGTTATGTGTGGCAGCCTGAGAACACTGATATCTCCACTATGATTCAAATCATCAAAGAAGAAAAAGAGATGAAACAGTGGCAGCATAAGCTTGGAAGAATGAAAAGAGCTATTCCTATGGAAGCTGTCAGAAGAACTCCAAAACTACAGGCTGATAATATATGTGATGTGGCAAATAAACTTGAAGAAGAATGTGTTGTCAGAATCTTAAGTCATCTTGACAAGGATGTTGGAAAGAACAAGTCTCATAAATTCTGTTCTCAAAACATCTGGTCAAAACAGATGCTCCCTGAGTACAATGTTACACAAGATGTTGTGACATTGTGTTGTGATAATCTGAAAACATTCAACATTTCCTTGAACCCTATTGACTTTGAAGAGAAGAAGTCATTTGAACTGGAACATAGATTCTCTAAGCTTCAGCTGACTGATTCTTCTACCAAGGCGCTTGTTGGAAATAAACTTGAAAATTTGAGGGGCAGGTTGGGTATTCACCAACATGAGAAATTATAGCAATTAGTTTTGCTGAAAACAAGGGTTGAAGGGATTAATTTTATTAAGTCTATATTTAGTGGGTTAATCATATTCATTCACAATTCCTTCAAAAGCCTTAAGAAGTTGAAGAGACTCCCTTTTACTCCCTACCTCTCTCATCCTTGCAACCTGTTTCCTCCTCCCAATCAAAGATTTTTCTCAAACTGCTACTATTACTCAAAGTTAAACAAAATGTCTCAGACATCGTCTTCCACCATGGCGGCTTCGTCTTCCTCATCATCGTCATCATCTGATCAAGATTCTAGGGCAATCACTACATGCATAGAATCTGAAGTTCTTGAGGTCACTCCTCTCAGGGAGATGGCAACTGACCCAGCCAGAGTCAAAAAGCTCAGAACCAGACATGCAGGAAGAGCTCAAGCTACAGTCTCTGGTAATTCTTCTCATCCTCCGTCTTCTATACCTAATAGAGAAGGATCAGTTCAAGTACACCAAGCTATTGCTAGGCTGGTTACTAGCATTCTGAGTGGCAACCAATCTGTACCGGGGATTTCTATCCCTTTGAATCAATCAGAAAGTCCAAATGTGGAAGGTTCTGAAAATGTAGATGTCACTGAGGATGTTGTGACACCAAAAGACAACATTCAGAACCCCTCTGAAAAGGCTGCTGATCCACCTATCATTGATGTGGATGAAGATTACTCAGATAATGAACTGATTGCTAATGTGAACCCTAGCATTGCTAGGAGATTGATGAAAAGAAAGAGTAGTCAGAATGTTAAACCTGATGCTAAGAAATCCAAGGCTGAAGGGATGGCTAAGAAAATTCAGACAAAAGGGAAGAAGGCACAGGTGCAGACTGCTAGACAACCAATCTCTAAGAAAAGTAAAGAACCTGAAACTTCTGATTCTGATGATGAATCAGAATTTGAGATTGATATTGAAGATACTCCCATCAGAAGGAAGCTCCCCTCCAGCAAGAGTGCTAGAGTGCCTGAAGTGCCAACAGACAACATCTCCTTTCATCATCCTGACAATGCAAACAGATGGAAGTATGTTTGCTTGAAGAGAATAGCCTTGGAGAGAGAACTCAACAATGATGCCTTGGAGTGCAAAGACATCATGGATCTGATCAGGAATGCTGGGCTAATGAAGACAGTGATGAAATTTAACAAATGTTATGAAAGTCTGGTTAAGGAGTTTGTAGTGAACTTGTCCAATGATTGTGCTGATGGGAGGTCAGCTGACTTTGAGAGTGTGTTTGTTAGAGGAAGAAGGGTCAAGTTCTCTCCATCAGAAATCAACAAGTTTCTTGGAAGAACAAATAAGGACTGTCCTGATCTAGAGGCAACTGACAATGAAGTGTGTTTAACCATCACTGCCAGGCAAGTAAAGTGCTGGCCATTGAAAGGGAAGCCGAATGCTAGTAAACTCAGCATGAAATTTTCCATCTTGCATAAAATAGGTGCAGCAAACTGGGTGCCTACAAATCACAAATCAACCATCTCCACAGGATTGGGGAGATTTATCTATGCTGTAGGAACCAAGACTGCCTTTGACTATGGAAGGTACATCTTTGAACAAACTTTGAAGCATGCTGGCAGTTATGCTGTCAAAGGACCAATTTCCTTTCCCTCCCTCCTTTGTGGAATCATCCTTGCACAATACCCTGACATCCTTGTAGCAAGAGATACAGTCTGTAAAAGAGCTCCTGCCCTTGGCCTGCACTACAAACTGTTTCAGGGATCTCATGCTCCAGACATTGTCATAACATCAGCTGAGACATCGTCTGCAAAGACCCAGTCCAAGACATCAGATGTCATAGCTGTTTTAAAAGAAACTTGCAAAGATCTGGATGCTAGAAAAAGGACCCTAGAAGCTCTAATTGCCAGGCTAGAAAAGGAGGAAGCTGAAGAAAGCAGAAGGGAAGAAGGTATAGAAGCTGAAAGACAGCTCAACATTGAAGAAACTGGCTCCTCTGAGTCTGATGACAGTGCTTGAAGGTTGATTGCTGCTTGGTGGTGTTGCTGGTGGAGTTTGGAAGTGTGTTCTGCTGTTGTCAGCTGCTGATCTCATTATTTTGTTTTGGATAACTGTATAATTTCATGAACATGTATCTTTGGCCCATTTGTGGCTAAAGAGGGGGAGAATATTTTGGTACTTAATTAGTACTTGACATTATATTTTTCTGCTGTCACTTATTTCTGCTGCTATCTATCTATCTATGATTGTTTAGGGACTTTAGCCAAAAATCTGCCAAAGGGGGAGTTTGTAGGTGTTTAGGTATTGGCTTGCATTTTTGGTAAATCCCAAGTGTATGTGTGAATGTCATGACTGATGTCATAACATTCTAGTTCAGGTTGTACTAACTCATTAGGTACATGTGCAGAAAAATATTGTAATTCAAATACTGATGTTTATAAGTGTGTATCTGAGCATGTTTGCAAAATGATCACATTTTGCTAAATCAGTAGACAGGTTTTCTCAGATGTCATAACAGATGTTATGACATCCTGTTCTGAACTAACAGGATTGCAGGATTGGATAAGTCTGAGTTTTTTCAGGAAATAACTCAGTCCTTTCTGAACAGAATCCTGCGTTTTCTGAGGAGTAACCTAGCTCAATCCTAACCTGGTCAATAAAGTCCTGTGACCTGGTCTTTAGGTCAAACGGAATCAACCCTAGGTTTTTGGAAACCCTAACTGGAGTTGCAGCTGCTATATATTCAACAGAGTTGCTGTTTTTCAAGTGATCCCTGCTGATTGATTAGAAGATCAATTTTGTAATCTGTATAGATTTGTTTATTGTACTCCAAGCAATTATCATTGTGATAAGTGCCTTGGAATAGGTTTCGATTGTAAGGGTTGTGTAGCACTCAAAGCTTTGAAGCAAGAGTGTTTGAATGTCCCTTGACTAAAGTTGTGAAGCAGAGTCAAGTTAGTTGTGTACATCACTCAAAGCTGTGAAGCACGAGTGATTGTGTTGCTTGATTAAAAAGCTATGAAGTTTAATCAAGTGTGTGTTTTTTTTGAAGAGTGTCTTCATCAATTCTTAAGTCAAATTGGTTTATGTATCACTGCTGTGATTGAGGGGGAGTGAGTAGGAACTCAGGTTTAAGTTGTACTTAGATTAGAATTGCATTGGGTAGGTCTTAAGTGAAGGAGATAAACTGGTTGGTTTATTCCTGAATTAACATCTCTTATAGTGGATTCTCTCCCTGGCTTGGTAGCCCCCAGAGTAGGTGTTGTTGCACACTGAACTGGGTAAACAATTGACTGTGTTCTTTACTGCTTTTGTATTTACTGTCATATAGTAAGTCAGATACGGTGTCATAACATTGGACGTGACATTGAGTATCTGCAACCAGAATTTTCACATTATCATTCAATTCAATATGGTTGTAATAGTAACTTAGGTTTAAATTACTTGTCATCCCCAATTTGTAAATTTGTATCCCCCATCCTCAATTGATGTAATAGCGTAGTAATTTTAATTTCCGCAATTTATCGCTTTATATACAAATGCTAGTAATTAGGGTTTTGTATGAAAAAACTAAAACCAACCAATAGAAAACCCTAATTAAAGACAAATCAAGCATGTAAATCAATTCATTTGCACACAAACACCCTTATGGTAAATCCACTTGGTTGCCTTACAAAAATGGCTATATTATGCATGTGAGGTATCTTAGCAAAAACAAGCAAAATACAAGATCATAGTCCCTCGACGATGCTATCTATGTTGCCTTTCAAAATGATCTTAGTCCCTAAAGAAAAATGCTAAGATATCTTGCAACATTGCTAATCATGGTTATACAATGACCCACGCCCGTCCCTTTTACATCCAAAGATAGGGTTATTTACCAAATCAATGGTAAGATAACAATGTCAAACGAAAGAGTCAATAAACATGAAAGACTTTTGAGTAGGTAGAATGTTCCTAGTTACTTGCTCAATTTCAAAACCAAAACATCCTTGCTATTTTCAAAACAAACCCCTACAATTTCAAAACACCTTTCAAACTTGAAAACATTTTCAAAAGATCAACACCTTTATATACATTCTTACGAACGAGAATCATTACAAAGTTTGCCTAAACGATGGCGCCTTTACAAAATACTTTCAAAAACCACATAAAGCACATTTTCAAACAAAAGCAAGTGATCTAGAAAGTAACTAAGATCCCATGGAAAACCATGGATGAAAAGGATGCTAATACCTTCCCTTTTCATAATCTACCCACCCCCCCCCCGAACTCAAGAAACAATCTCAAAGGTCTTTCTTGTGCTTTTTCACCTTTCCTTTTGGATAAAGGAAAAGTCGGTGGCGACTCTTGCTAACCGCAACATTCGCAATCAAATGCAAAACAACCAAGTCAGTTCTCCCACCGTATCACAGAACTGGAGACTCTGCTGGAGAATAATTCTTAAAGTGGGGTTAACTTAAGGTTAAATCACATTTATTAGCTTTAATTGTTTGACTTGTATGCTTTACACTATGGTTCTTTGTTTGGGTTTGAATCCTCTACTGGGATTTGGGATACTGTATAGGTAAGTAGAAATACGTTGTGGAAACTGTGTGGGGTATACCGACATGGTCTAAGCAATATGTACATTAGTCTGACATATTTGTGGGTACCAGTAGCCCTTGAGTAGTCAAGGAGAATACGGGGCCGCTGAGTGATGTCATGAAGCACTAATGAACTTTTAGAACCTTTACTTGACCAACTTGGCCATTAGGACATAGTGAGATGACCGACTTTGGGGCAGTCCGAAGTTGGTAGATACTCGATATTACACTTATTGAGGTTTGGTTTTTTAGGATATTTTGGTCGCCATTAAAGAGGCTTGTGCTGAAACAATGCCCAAGGAAACAAACCAGTGATATTGAGCTCCTTAGAACCCGGTTACTATTACTAGGACAGGTTTGAGCCAACTAAACTTCAAGAGGGTACTTACCTATGAGACTCTATGCAAGCCTAAACCTAAGGACTTGTTTGCTTTGTTTGTATATATATACTTGTACATAACTTCATAAACATCATAACATCATACTCATATTCACTAACTATTTCAAGGATCTTGGGATTTATCTTTGTTCTGTTTTGTAGGACATGGATTCTATTCGCACGAAAACCATTCAAGTCAATCTTGTAAGGATCCCTCCTCAACTTAAATAGCTAGCATCAAGAATTCCTGAAAACTCTCCATTTACCGAAAGACATGGTCGCCTACTAAACTTGGTCACCTCCAACACTGATGAGGACATTATGAAGGTGCTCTTCCAGTTCTTTGATCCTCTACATCATTGCTTCACATTTCCCGATTATCAACTTGTGCCAACTTTGGAAGAATTCTCCCAACTCTTGAGGGTTCCCATTCTCAATCAACTACATTTCAACGGTACGGAAAGAGATCCAAAGCCAGAAGAGATTGCTCAAGCTCTACACTTGCAACCATCTGATATCACAACTAATTGGGAAACAAGGAGCGATGTCAAAGGGTTCTTAGCAAAGTTCTTATTTGAGAAAGCCCAAAACTATTGGAACTCTTTGGATTTGAAAGCTTTTGAGAAAATTGTGGCTCTCCTCATCTATGGGATAGTTTTGTTTCCAAATCCTGACCAACTCATAGATGTGAATGCCGTCAAAATCTTCATGTCTCGTAACCCGGTGCCTACTTTGCTAGGAGACATCCTAAATTCTTTTCACACTCGCACTATGAGGAAAAGAGGTATCCTTATGTGTTATACTCCTCTCTTGGCAAGATGGTTTATTTCACATCTTCCCCAATATGTATTAAAGAACGAGCAAGGTTCAAGGTGGTCACATAGGTTGATGATGCTCAAACATTCAGACATTCATTGGTGTTCCTAATCTATAGAGAATGTTAATATTGTCGACTATTGTGGAGAATTCCCTAATGTCCCTTTACTTGTAATTAGAGGAGGTATCACCTACAACTCATGCTTAGCCTTAAGACAATTTGGTTACGCCCGAAAGGATGGCCCACATGAGATGCTCATTCAAGGTTTGGTATTTGACTACGAGAACTACGATCAAGGTCACCTCCAGAGATTTATCCGAGCTTGGAGGATGTTGAATAAGGTAGATAGGAAGACATTGGGGCATAAGAATTCCATCCCTCTTGAGCCTTACCTCAAATGGGTATGAGTTCGTGCTCAAAGTCTTATAATGCCTTACCCCTCCATTCTCATGGTTATCATAGAGCCTGTTGTGGAAGGAGATGTTCCATACACTATCCTGCATCCTGACATGCCCACCTCTCTTGAAGACTTACAAAGGGATTGGGTACAACTTAAGGGGGAGCGAGACACTTTCGAGGCCCAATTCTACGCCAGCGAGGAGAAGGTTTTTGAACTCACTAAGCAACTTCATGAGGAGCGGAGCCTGAACGCCTACATCACACCAAAGAGGATGCGTACAAATTTTTTATCTTAGAGTTTTTGAATTTCTTTGTAAGCCAAAAAGAGGCATGATGTACTCAAGCTTTGATTTATTAATATAACATGTGTTCCTTTTTGGTCTAAAGCAAATTTAAATCTCTAATTTCCTTGAAATCATTGCATATGCATCTACCATTCATCATAACATAAGCAATTTTTCTTACAACAAGTCTCCTCATATTTCTACTGTTTATTTCAGTAAGATGGATCTCGAGCAGACAGTAAAAGACCTCCTGGCGCAGAATGCTCAGTTTCAACAGATGTTCTTGACTCTAGCCAAAGGATAAGAGGATTTGAAAACTTTTCTGATTGAAGAAAAGAAGAAGAAAGCAACGAAAGCAACCGATGTTCTGAATCTAGAAAGAAGGTTCCCAGGGGCACCCAGAAAGATCTTAGACTTCGCAACATCATCTGGTGAAAAAGAAAAACAATAGGGGAAAGGCAAGGAAGCAACTGCCTAGCCAGAATTTGAAGAGGAAGAAGAAGAGGATTACTCTGAAGAGCAGTATCTCCCAGTCGACGACAAATACAAATAACTGGAAGAACGTCTAAGTGCAATGGAAATTCAGAAAGTGCCCGGGATGGACTTTGAAGAGCTCGGTTTGGTGTTTGGGATTGTTATTCCACCAAAATTCAAGGCACCAGTATTTCCTAAGTACGACAGGGTTTCATGTCCCAAGATGCATCTCTGATCTTATGTGAGGAAGATACAGCCTCACACTGCTGACAGAGATTTATGGGTCCACTTCTTTCAAGACAGTCTATCCGGGACTCAGCTACATTGGTTCTATCAACTGGAAAGGGCCAATATTCATAATTGGGAAGATCTTGCCACTGCTTTCTATAAACAGTATCAATATAACGCAGACCTTTCTCCCACCCGTACTCAACTCCAGAGTATCGCTATGATTTCAAGTGAAGGTTTCAAAGACTACAGAAATGGAGGGACTTAGTAGGAAGAGTTCAGCCTCCCCTGTCCGAAAGAAAGTTAGTAGACATGTTTCTGGGTACCCTGTCCAGTCCTTTCTTTAATCATCTAATTGGAAGCTCCTCAACAGGCTTCACTAAATTAATCTTGACCAGGGAAAGAGTGGAAGCTGGGATTAAGAGTGGGAAGATTCAAAAGGACGCATCCTCCAGTTCCATGAGAAAACCATTTATTGGGAAGAAAGAATTTGGTGTTGTGTATCCCCAAAGGAATCAAGAAAGAACTGAATGTCGTCCAATGGTGGGGGCTGTCATGATCCCTAAGCCCGCACCTATTCAACAAAGGAGCAACCAACCTAGAACAGAAAGACCGGTAAGACAATTTACCCGGATTAATATGACACTATCTCAAGTGCCGCCATATTCGTTGAGATCTAATTTGGTAACTTTGAAAGAAGCCCCGAAGAATCCCAACACCACCTTTCCTCATTACCATCCTAATGCTCGTTGTGCTTACCATTCAGAAAGTCCAGGCCATGATACCAACAACTGTTGGGCTTTGAAAAACAAGGTGCAAGACCTTCTTTAAGCAAAATAAATTGAATTTGATGCTCCTGAGATCCCAAATGTTATCACCGCTCCTATGCCCAAGCATGGCCGTTATGTTAACGTTGTTGAAGATGATATGTTTGTTAATGTTGTTGATGAACTTGTTACTCCTCTCTTGACTATCAAGAGGAACCTATTGAGGGCCGGCTTATTTCCGGGCTGTGACGAAATCTACCACTTCTGTTTATCCCTACCAACTTGCTGTCATTTATTGAAAGCAGGTGTTCAACGCCTAATGGATGACAAAGAGATTTTGTTTGAAAAAACTCCTGTTCCAACCATTTCTTACAAAGATGTTTCAATAGTAACTATTGTACCCCAAACTTTCCCCTCCCATTTTTCACTCAAGATGCTATCCCAGGGTTTATTAAATATTCAATTTGGCTCAAAAGTTGATCAAACAGATTCTCTTCCTAGGCAACCAGTCAGCAATTAGGGTTTTTTGCACTTCTCAAAGATTTTCCCAATCCATGACACAAATAACTGCAAAGGCATTTGTGTGATTTCTATTTGTTTTCTTAACTATAATCTTCTGAAGATTGAAGTTACTTTTGAGGGCATATTCTATTTAAATAAGGTGCAAGGTCTAAAGCTATCATCGTTAAGCAATCATGATTGAGGGTTCAATTAATCATTTGGGTTTAAGCTTTTAAACATTTATTTTGTTTAAAAGTGCAAGATACATGATTTATCCTATCATATTATGTTTACTTGAAGTGAAAGTTATCAAGCCAGGATGCTTATTCAAAACATTCAAACCAAGAATTGCAAAATTAAAATAAAACTCATAAGTTTTGTACAACAAATTTTCATTATTACTCAAGCTTTGTCCATTACAGTTTTTTGGGTCTTTCACAAATGATTACAAGTGATTACAAAAATTACAAGTACAATACAAAGTTCAAATCTACAAAGGAAAATTTGATTCTTATTCAAGACTCCTTGCTTCATCCTCAATAAATTCTCCATTTGCTAGCCACTGTCTTGCTTTCCATTTGTTTGTACATGTGATAGAAGAAAAGAAAATATTAGCAAAAATCAATATTAAAAAGTCCAAGCAAATTTGATTTTTCATCATTAGGGTTTACTTTTAGGAATCAGAATTTTGTTTGTCCATTTTTCCCTATTTTTGAAAATCTCAAAACCTAGGTTTTGGTTCACAAAAAAAGGGAAAAAGAAATAAATATACAAATTGGACAGGCAAGGCAACAAGTTCAAACAGCAGCAGTCAAAATGCACAAGTCAAACAATACCAAACATCCAAACTGCATCACAAAAAAGGCAGTGCTTTGCAAAGCAATTACAGCAGCACAAGATGCAAGGCAACAGGCTACAAATAGAAGATAGCAAGCAAGTTGTCCAAATCAGAAATCAAAGGCAGCAACACAAAGCTACAACAGAACAAAACAAGCAATATGCAAGCAACAAGCCAAAAGCATCAAATGTTGTAATATAAGTCAGCATCATCATTTTCCCAAGAAAATAAGCAAACCCTTCAGAAATGCATCAAAAGCTAAAATGATTTATCTCATAAAGAGAGGAAAGAGGAAAGATATCACCTAGCCAGCAAATGCTAAGACAAACAGGTTTCTATAAGAAACAGTCCAAAAAAACCTGCCCAAAAAGCCTCCCTATGCTGCCCATAGCAGTCCAAAAATCTGTCCAAGTTCTGCACAAAAGCATGTCAATATAAACCATAGCAACTAGTCTGCAATACAGTCCAAAAATGCTCAGACTTGCACCAAAATGGAAACAGTCCAAGCTGCACTCAAAAGCCAAAAACTAGAAAAGCCAAAATTGTCAAAATTCAATGTTTTTTCCCTCCTGTTTTTTTCACCCTATTCAAATAATAACTTTTTATTGTTTTATATAGGAGAGACATACAGAACTGAAGGAAAAGAAGAACAAAAAACTACAAAAAAATCAGAACCAAAAAGTTCAAGAGATCCCTTTGTTTCCAAACCAAAAGAGCATCATAATATCCATCAAAACATCATCAAAACATCATCAAACCATCACCAAAATCAATTGAATCATCGTCAAACCATCTCCAAACCAACAGAACATCATATTATCCATAAAAACATTATCAAACCATCACCAAAATCAACTGAAACATCATCAAACCATCTCCAAACCAACAGAACGTCATAGTATCCATCAAAACATCATCAAATCATCACAAAAAACCATAACAGAACTAGCGAACTAGCAAACCACAAAAAACTCAGAATCAACAAGTTCAAGAAATCTCCTTGTCTTAAATCAATTGGAACATCATAGTATTCATCACACAAAAAAATAGCCATCCCAACCATCATCCAAAAAACAGCAAACAACAAAAACCCTAATCTGATAACTGGGGTAACACGAACTCAGAGGGAGAAAGATCTCACTCATAAACAGAGTCAGAGCTATCTTACCCAAAAGAACATTAGGAGGTTAGTAAGGTTATAGATCTGGACCTCACCAAGCAATCTCTTTCTTCTCTTTCCTTCCTCTCGTTGAATATATCGTTGCATGCATCACTATCTTCGCCGTTTTCATCAAATGAAAATTAGGGTTTCATTTTTTCCCTTTCTAGATTTAGGGTCACCAAGAAAAAATCTGCAGAAATTAGTCACGAATTAGTAAGTAGAAGAAAGAGACGATAAGAAAAATGTAAGAAAAGTAAGGTTTTGAGACACGTCGCCGCCGTCACCGCCGTAAGGCGATTTCCGGCGCGGCCAAAGGGTCTTCTCTGGTGAAGGCCCATGGCAAGAGAGAAGAGAGAGGGCAGAGCGTTCAAGAGAGAGAAAAAACGTTGAGTTATGAGGCCTGGATTCAGTGTATGTGAGTTTTGTGTTGTTTGATAACAACACTCTGGCCCAATCTGGTGGTGACACTTGTCACCACCTCTTTAGTTGCCCTGAATGATCTCCCACTTGCAACCCCATGTTAATTTGATGCACCCTCATCATCCATCCCTCTGATCAATTATCACTCCCTTTCAATGCGTCTTAGATGCATGCCCATGGTACACCTCCAGGAAGTTGCTACACTGGATTAGCCAGAATCATTTGGGCCTATTAATTTCTGTACCCCCTGTTTTACTTTTTTTGTTGCAGGCCCATTTCTATTTTTCTTCTTTATATTTTTTTGTTGTTAAGATTTTCTTCTTCATTATTTGATTTTTATTTTTTTCAGCATGTATTTAAAAAATGTAAATATGTTAACATTTGTTTTAAATAATTATTAACTTTAAAATAATTTTTGTTTGACATTATTAATTAAGTCCTTAATTAATTTTATCAAACGGGAAGAGTTTTAACCTAAATAATTATTTAACGGTTTGGACTTGTATTGTGTGATTCAAATAGTTATTTCTTACTGTCACCCCCATTCATTAGTTTGTACCCCCATTCTCGAAGCTCTGTAATAACGTATAATTTCAATTTCTGCATTGTTATTGTTTTATTCAATACTGTATAGTAATTATGCGTGTATTGCAAGATCAAAAAAATCAATCGTTAGTTAACCTAATTTCAAAGATCAAATTAACTTGAATCAAACACACTTTTTCACACGCGCACCTCTAGGGTAACCTCGCTCGTTGCCTCGGAAATACAGTCATGTCCCTCGAGTATGGGACGTTTTAGCAAATGACCCTTCGATAAAAAGATCGTAGTCCCTCGATGACCCTCGACGTTGCCTTTGATAAAACAATCTCGTCCCTTACCAAAATTGCTAAAGCGTCACGTAAGTTGCTTTCGATGGCTGAAAAATTGACCCGCGCCTGTCCCTTTATATCCAACGATGAGGATTCTTACCAAATCAATGGTAAGATAGAAACATCTAAAGGAGGAAGAAAAGAACCTTGAGACCTTTCGAGTAGGTAGATTCGCTCCTAGTTGTCCGCTTGCTCACAACAAAAACATTTTACACCAACACTTTCATCTCAAAACATTTTCAAAACACAAAACCTTTTGTATACGTTCTTATAGAGACGAGAATCATTGGAAAACATATTTTCAAAACACTTTCTGAAACACAATCCACAAACATATCTTTGAACCACCTTTCGAAACAAAACTTTGTACGCGTTCTTATAGAAATGAGAACCATTACAAAGAGATTTTTCAAAACACTTTCAAATCCCACATCACAAGCACACTATCAAAACAAAAAGAAAGTGATCCAAACGAGTAACTAAGAGCCCATGGAAAACCATGGATGAAAAGGGTGTTAATACCTTCCCTTTTCATAATCTACCCCCCGAACCCGAGAAATAATCTCGAAAGGTCTTTCCTGTGCTTTTTTACCTTTCCTTTTGGATAAAAGAAAAGTCGGCGGTGACTCTTGCTATCCGCACAAATTCAATCGAAACGCAAAACCTCAAGTCAGTTCTCCCACCGTATCACAGAACTGGCGACTCTTCTAGGGATGTCTAAAAGCGGGGTTACCTTAGGGTTAGATCACTTTTTACTTGCTTCTTTGTATGCTTTATATTTTGTTCTTTGTATTGGGCTTGCTTTGATCCTTCACCCGGATCTGTGACACCTTTTTAGGTAAATAGCAATAGATTGTGGAGACTGTACGGCGTAGACCAATATGGTTGAAATAATGGCTATGTTAGTGTGACGCATTTGTGGGTAATGGTATCCCTCGTGGTGAATCGAGGAGAATACGGGGCCGCTGAGTGGCGTCATGAAGCACTAACTGACTTTAGAACCCTAATTGAACAAACTTGGCCATTAGGACGTGGTGAGATAGCCGGTTTCGGTGAAGAGCTGAAAATTGGTTGATACTCGATACTACACTCATTGAGGCTAGACTTTTTGGATATTTCGGCTGCAAGAAAAGATTGTTGTGCTGAGACAATGCCCAAGAGAAAGGTCGGTGATATTGAGATCCTTTAGAACCCAATCACTATTACTAGGACAGGTTGAGCCAACTAAACTTCAAGAGGGTACTTACCTACAAAACTCATGCAAGCCTAAAACATAGGGACCTGTTTGTTGTGTGTGTATATATTTATTTGTACATAAACATCATAAACATCATGAACATCATACACATTCTCACTAACCATTTCAAGGATTTAGAAATTTATCTTTGTTTTTGTTTTGTAGGACATGAATTCTCTCTGAAGAAACACCATCCGAATAAGCTTTGTAAAAGCACACCCTCAACTTCAAGAGCTAGGTTCAAGAGTGCCCGGGGATTCTCCTTTTACCAAGAAGTATGGTAGACTCCTTAGTTTGGCTACATCCAACTTCCAAGAAGAGATGATGTGTGTACTATTCCAATTCTTTGATCCGGTACATCATTGTTTCACTTTCCCAGACTATCAGTTGGTACCTACATTGGAAGAGTTCTTCCTACTCTTAAGGGTGCCCGTGCTTGATCAGATACCTTTCACCGGTCTAGAAGGGATTCCAAAACCTGAATTCATCACTGAAGCTTTGCATATGAAGAGGTCCGACATTATAGCCAATTGGGAGACAAGAAGCGTTAAAGGCCTTCTAGATAAGTTTTTATTGGAAAAATCTCGTTCATTCTGGGATGACATGGATTTCCAAGCTTTTGAAGACGTCCTAGCTCTTCTCATTTATGGTTTGGTTCTGTTTCCCAATTCGGGCCAATTCATAGACACTAATGCCATCAAAGTCTTTCTCTCTCGCAATCCTATACCTACCTTACTAGGAGACATCTTGCATTGCCTTTATACCTGCACCATGAAGAAAAGAGGTACTCTTTTGTGTTGTATCCCCTTACTCTCTAAGTGGTTCACTTCACACCTACCTCAATCAGCATTGAAGAACGAGCAAGACTGACATGGTCCCAAAGGATGATGTCTCTCACCCACTCTGATATCCGTTGGTGTTCGAGATCCTTGGAAGATATTTCTATCATTGACCGTTGTAGGGAGTTCCCTAACGTACCTCTGCTTAGTATTAGGGGAGGTATCACCTACAATCCCTGCTTAGCTCTTTGATAGTTTGTGTATGCCCGAAGAGACGACCCTCACGAGATGCTCATCCAAGGTCTGGTGTTCGACTACGACAAAGAAGACCAAGGTTACCGCCAGAGGTTTACACGTGCTTGCGGAATGGTGAACAAGGTGGACAATAGGACTTTGGGACATAAAAGCTCTATCCCTCTCGAGCCTTACCTTAGGTGGGTACGGGCTCGTGACCAGGGTCTCTTGATGCCTTACCTTTCCATCCTTCCTGTCATCATTGAGCTTGTTATTGAAGGAGACGTCCCATACACCATTCTTTATCCTGACATGCCTACCTCTCTCGAAGACCTGAAGAAAGTTTAGGCTCAGTTGAAGGAAAAGCGAGACACCTTTGAAGCCCAGTATTACGCCAGTGAGAAGAAGGTTCTGGAGCTCACCAAACTGCTTCATAAAGAGAAAAACCTGAATGCCTACATTGCTCCAAAGAGGATGCGTTCGGTCTTTTTGTCTTAGGAGTATGATTGTATTTTATTTCTTTCATTGTAAGCCCAAGGAGGCATGATGTATTCAAACTTGGATTTTTAATATGACGTGTGTTCCTTTTTGGTTTGAACAAATTTAAATCTCTAATTTTCCTTGAAATCATTTGCATATTGCATCTTCATTCATCATAACATCATACAGGTTTCTCATAACAGGCCACCTTATCCTTCTACTTCTTATTTCAGTGAGATGGGTGTTGAACAGACTGTGAAAGATCTTCAGGTGCAGAACGCCCAGTTTCAACAAATGCTCTTAGCTCTGACAAAAGGACAAGAGGAGTTGAAGACTCTGCTAGCCAAAGAGAAGAAGAATAAAATGAAGAAATCAACCGGTGTTGTGATCATTGGAAGAAGGTTTAAAGGACAAGCCAGACGGACTTTGGACTTTGCAACATCATCGGGTGAAGGAGATAATCAAGCAGACGGGACCCAAGAAGTGAACAATGACCCAACATCTGCGGAAGAGGAAGAGCCTGGTTACTCTGAGGAACAATATCCTCCTGCTGATGATAAATACAAACAACTAGAGGATCGTTTGAATGCTATGGAGATTCAGAGGGTACCCGGTTTGGATTTTGAAGAATTAGGACTCATCTCAGGGGTTGTCATTCCACAAAAATTCAAGGTCCCCACTTTCGCCAAATACGACGGTGTCTCTTGCCCAAAGCTACATCTAAGGTCATACGTCAGAAATATTCAACCCCATACGGCTGACAAGAATCTGTGGTTGCATTTCTTCCAAGAGAGCTTATCTGGGATGCAGTTGGATTGGTTCTATCAATTGGAGGGGACCAATGTTCGCAATTGGGAAGATTTGGCCGCCGCTTTCTACAAACAATATCAGTACAATGCTGATTTAGCTCCGACTAGGATGCAATTGCAAAGTATGTCTATGGGAACAGGTGAAGGTTTCAAAACCTATGCTCAAAAATGGAGGGATCTCGCAGGCAGAGTCCAGCCCTCTCTATCTGACAGAGAATTAGTGGATATGTTCCTAGGCACCTTGTCGGGACCATTCTTCAACCACCTGATTGGGAGTTCTTTAGCTGGGTTTACTGAATTAATTATGACTGGTGAACGGGTTGAAGCCGTTATAAAAAGCGGCAAAATTCAAAGAGATGCATCCTCGAGTATGATGAAGAAACCCTTTGTTGGAAAGAAGGAGGTCAGTGATGCATATGACTATAGGAATCAAAATAAAACTGATCGTCGGCCATCGATAGGGGCTGTTATGATTTCTAATCATGTGCCAAATCAGCAACGAAATTATCAGCGCAAACCAGAAGCCCCCATGAGACGATTTACTCGAATTAACATGACCATGTCTCAAGTTTTGCCACACCTTCTAAAGACCAATCAGGAAACTCTAAAGGAAGCTCCCAAGAACCCCAATACTTCTTCCCCTCGCTACAACCCAAACGCTCGATGTGCCTATCATTCTGAAAGCCCGGGGAACGATACAAACGACTGTTGGGCCTTAAAGAATAAGGTGCAAGACCTTATTGATGCGAAATAGATTGAATTTGATCCCCCAGAAACGCCTAATGTAATAACGGCGCCAATGCCCAGACATGGCCAAGGTATCAACGCCATTGATGATAATCGTTTTGTCTCCTCCGTGAATGACTTAGTTACTCCTCTGTTGACCATTAAACAAAATCTACTGCAAGCCGGTCTGTTTCTGGGTTGCGATCAAAATTGTCACTTGTGCAAGTCTCTACCGAACAGTTGTTTGTTACTAAAGATAGGCATCCAGCGCCTGATGACTAGTAAAGAAATCCTATTTGAAAAGCTACCTCTTATCAAAAGTTCTTATCAAGATGTTTCGATAATCACCATTTCCGACAATCCTCCCAGGGTCTCCACCAAAAGACCCGTCAGGATTACATCTGTTCCAAGATCTGCACCTTTAATCATCACTATGCCAAGACCAATATCATACTCTTCGGATAAAGATGTTCCCTGGAGTTATGGGGCTGACGTTTATTACTATGACGTCAAAGAAGATCAGTTGGCTGTCAAAGACGAAGTTGCGAGAGATATTGATCCCGACATCGATAATATCACTAGGACCAGCAAGATAACAAGAAGTGGGAGAGTCTTCTCACCCGATATTTCTCCAAGGACTGTTGTTACTCCTATGATCATTCCTACTGCCACTCCTACCGAAACTCCCAGTGATACTCCTACTGTTATCCCTGCTACCGAGACAAGGGGCAAAGAGGTCTTGAATGAGGCGGTCCAAGCAAGAGAGTGTCCCGAGATCATCCTTGAAGCTTCTAGAGAGGAGATAGAAGAAATATTGAATATAATCAAGAAAATTGACTACAACATTGTAGAACAGTTGAAGAAGACCCTCTTGAAGATATCATTGTTGTCCTTACTTTTGTGTTCTGAGGCCCATGCCAAAGCCTTGGTAAAGTTTCTTAAGACCGCCCACGTGCCCCAAGAGACCTCCATCGACCAATTTGAAAACTATGTGGCCAGTCTAACTGCTGATAACGGATTGGGCTTTTCCGACACTGATTTAACCTCTAAGGGAAGGAAGCACAATGATGCCTTGCATATTTCCATTGAATGCAGAGGCACCACACTTGCCCACGTTCTGGTGGATACTGGCTCATCATTGAATGTCTTGCCCAAAAATGCTCTCGACCAACTGGACTGTGAGGGAATCATCTTAAAACCTAGCAACATCATAGTAAGGGCCTTTGATGGTTCCAAGAGGACAGTGCACAGAGAGGTTAGTATCCCCATAAAAATTAGGACTCAGACTTTTGACTTAACTTTCTATGTGATGGACATCCGCCCTTCGTACTCTTGTCTATCGGGTCGACCCTGGATCCACAGTGTTGGTGCCGTCACTTCTACCCTAAACCAAATGCTAAAATACCCGATTAAAGGAAAGATTGTCACAATTCACGGAGAGGAGGAGTACATGGTTAGCCATCTGAACTCTTTCAGGTATGTTGAAATGGATGGTGAATTCATCAAGACTCCTTGTCAGAACTTTGAGGAGGTTTCAGCAACAGTCGCGGCAACCAAGTCTACTCCAAAGGTCTCGAAGATTACCAGACCTCCACTGAAGATGGCCTCTTTGAAAGATGCTCGAGCAGTAATTGAAGAAGGGGGGTGTACCATCTGGGGTCAGCTTCCAGATATTCCCTACAAGTTCGACAAATTTGGGTCGGGGTTCACTATAGAGGCTCAAAGAGCTGTTCGACGTTCTCGTACTGGGGGTCCACCTCTGCGTATCAGCAATCAAGGAGTTAATGCAGTCGAAGACAGTGATGGCAGCTGTGACATGGACGAATGGATTTTCCCAACCACCGGCGGAGGGCTCAACAATTGGGAGGCCAAAGATTTCATTCCTATTACTTTTATTCAAGAGTAATTGTCTTTTAATATTTTCAGGCTTGTAATATTTAAACAATTAAAACTTTTAAAACCTTGTGTCTTACCTGAGGCACAACGGTCCATTTGTGAGGGTTGTCACTTCATTCTCACATGTCATTAATGAATCATGACATTTTTGCATCAAATTTTGTGTTATTTGTCTTTCTTTCTTACATTTTACTTCTTTCAAAGGTAGCTATGCTCTTACACACACTCACATATTAAAATGCAGATCTACATCCACTTAGGATCCCATGGGTAACTGTTCTTCTATGGCCAATTGTGACTTTGAAAATCCGATTTACCAAGCCGACGATGAAAGTGAGGAAGATTGTGAGGTGCCAGGGGAGTTGGCCAGGTTGTTGCAACATGAAGAAAGGACCATTCAGCCGCACGAAGAGCCGGTTGAAACAATTAACTTAGGTACTGAGGAGGATAAAAAGGAGGTAAAGGTGGGTGCCAATTTGGAACCCAGTGTCAAGGAGCGCCTGATTCAGTTATTACACGACTATGTTGAACTCTTTACCTGGTCGTATGAAGACATGCCGGGACTTGATACAGACATTGTGGTACATCGTCTGCCTACAAGGGAAGATTGTCCCCCGGTAAAGTAAAAAGTTCGGCGCATGAGGCCTGATATGTCAGAAAAGATCAAGGTAAAAGTCATGAAGCAATTCAATGCTGGATTTTTGGTTGTCACCTCTTATCCCCAATGGGTGGCCAATGTTGTTCCTGTGCCCAAGAAAGACGGTAAAGTGTGAATATGTGTGGACTACAAAGATTTGAATAGGGAAAGCCCCAAAGATGATTTCCCACTTCTCCACATCGACATTCTAGTTGACAATACGGAACAACACAAAGTGTTTTTCTTCATGGATGGTTTCTTAGGTTACAACCAAATCAAAATGGCGCTTGAGGATATGGAGAAAACAACCTTTGTTACATAGTGGGGCACATTCTACTATAAGATCATGCCATTCGGATTGAAGAATGCAGGGGAAACTTATCAACACGCCATGGTAGCTTTATTTCATGACATGATACATCATGAAATAGAGGTCTACGTAGACGATATGATAGCCAGATCGCAAACGGAAGAAGAGCACCTTGATCACTTACAGAAGCTGTTTGAGAGGCTGAAGAAGTACAAGTTGAGATTGAATCCAAACAAGTGCATGTTTGGAGTACGGTCTGGTAAGCTCCTAGGCTTTGTCATCAGTAACAAAGGTATCGAGGTTGATCCTGCCAAGGTTAAAGTGATACAAGAAATGCCTTCTCCTCGTACTGAGAAAGAAGTCAGAGGATTCTTGGGACGTTTGAATTACATCGCCAGGTTCATTTCTCACCTGACAGCTACTTGTGAGCCAATCTTCAAGCTCTTGAAGAAAGATCAAGTAGTCAAATAGAATGATGAATGTCAAGTTGCTTTTGACAAAATCAAGGAATACTTACAAGAGCCTCCTGTGTTG
The DNA here is from genome assembly GCA_948472305.1 of Vicia faba. Taxonomy (NCBI): domain Eukaryota; kingdom Viridiplantae; phylum Streptophyta; class Magnoliopsida; order Fabales; family Fabaceae; genus Vicia; species Vicia faba. The sequence goes on from OX451736.1 coordinate 1,103,599,354, forward strand.
TTACCACCCGTCGAGGGAAGGCCTTTAATCCTATATTTGACTGTTTTAGAAAACTCAATGGGGTGTGTGCTGGGGCAGCATGACGAGTCTAGCCGAAAAGAGCATGTTATTTATTACCTGAGCAAAAAGTTTACCGACTGTGAAACAAGATATTCACTGCTCGAGAAAACTTGCTGCACTCTGGCATGGGTTGCTCGCCGGCTGAGACAGTATATGCTGACCCATACTACTCTGTTGATATCTAAAATGGATCTGATAAAATACATCTTTGAGAAGCCCGCTCTTTCTGGGAGAATAGCGAGATGGTAGATGATCCTGACAAAATATGACATACAGTATACTACCCAGAAAGCCATAAAGGGTAGTGCATTGGCTGATCACCTCGCTCACCAAGCTGTGGAAGAATATCAGTCCATGAAGTTTGAGTTCTCAGATGAAGACATCATGACAATAGACAATTGTGAAGAGATCAAACCATATGACATACCTGAACAAGGATCCCGATGGATCCTGTTTTTCGATGGGGCATCCAACGCACTTGGCAATGGTATTGGTGTTGTACTCGTATCTCATGAAGGGTGTCATACTCCCTTTACCGCAAGACTCTGCTTCGATTGTACAAATAACATGGCAGAATATGAAGCGTGCATCTTTGGTATCAGAGTTGCCATAAATTTGGGGATCAAATCTTTGGTTGTGTTTGGAGATTCCGCTTTGGTCATCAGTCAGATCAAAGGGGAATGGGACACCAAACACCCTAACCTTATCCCTTACAAAGAACATGTGTTAACATTGTTGCCATATTTTGAGAAGATTACTTTCGAGCATTTCCCGCGAGAAGAAAATAAGCTAGCAGATGCACTAGCTACAATGTCATCTATGATTAAACTTAATTGGGTTAACGAGGCTCCTCAGATCACCATTGAGAAAATGGATGAACCAGCCTACTGTCACGAGATTGGTACTGAAGAAGTAGTGGATCAACCTTGGTTCCATGAAGTTAAAAGGTATCTCGAGTCTCAGGAATATCCAGAAGGAGCTTCAGTGAATGACAAGAAGTTCCTAAGAAGATTCTCGGCTAAGTTCTTCCTTAGTAACGGCATTTTGTACAAATGCAGTCATGACTCTGTATTACTTCGGTGCATAGACAAGGTTGAAGCTGAAAAGATCATGGCTGAATTACATGAAGGAACTTTTGGCACCCATTCCAGTGGGCATACAATGACAAAGAAAATCTTGCGGGCAGGCTATTATTGGTCTACCATAGAGGCAGATTGCTTTCAACACTCTTAGACTTGCCATAAGTGTCGTATTTATGTCGATAAAGTGCACGTCCCTCCGGTTCCTCTGAATGTCTTGACGGCTCCTTGGCCCTTTGCTATGTGGGGAATCGATATGATTGGGGAAATCAAGCCAACGGCCTCCAATGGATATCACTTCATCTTAGTGACCATCGACTGTTTTACAAAATGGGTTGAGGCAACTTCCTTCGCTTACGTTACTAAGAATGTGGTCGCCCGGTTCATCAAACAGAACCTCATCTGTCAGTACGGTATCCCAGAGAGAATTCTCACTGATAGTGGTACGAATCTAAACAACACTATGATCACCGCCTTGTGCGAGAAATTCAAGATCCAACATTACAATTCTTCCCCCTACCATCCAAAGATGAATGGCATTGTAGAAGCTGCTAACAAAAACATTAAGAAGATCATAAAGAAAATGAAAGTCACATACAAAGACTGGCATGAGATGCTACCGTTTGCTCTCCACGGGTATCGTACCATAGCTCGCACATCAACTGGGGCAACACCCTATTCTCTGGTATACGGCATGGAGGCTATCTTACCTATCGAGGTCCAGATCCCCTCTCTGAGGATCATAAAGGATGCTGGCTTGGACGAAGAAGATTGGATCCAGACTCGACTTGACCAGTTGAACTTGATTGATGAGAAGAGGCTTGCAGCTATCTGTCATGGTCAGATGTACCAAAAACTTATGATCAAAGCTTTTAACAAAAAGGTCAAACATCAGGTATATCGGGTCGGTGACTTGGTAATCAAGCGTATCATTTTTCCACAAGGTGATCCCAGGGGAAAATGGACTCCTACATATGAAGGACCGTTTGTGATCAAAATCATATTCTCTGGTGGGGCAATGATCTTAACCACTATGGATGGCGACGACCTCCCGCATCCTGTAAATACGGACATAGATAAAAGATATTACGCATGAACAAGGACCCGCTAGGTCGACTGATCTAGGAAAAAGTAAGGGCTTCCCGGCGAACCAAAAGGGTTCGGGCAAAAGTAAGGGATGAAAATGAAAAAAATTTGTACACCCGGCAAGCCGAAAACCTGAAAGGGCGGTTTGGGCAAAAAAGGGTATCCCGGTGGATCGAAAACCTGAAAGGGCGGTCCAGGCAAAAGTTATGGAATTAAAGCGTATGACTATATCCCGTTGGATCATCTTGCAGACAATTTTCAACATTGACCAATCAACTTAAACGGTTCTAATCAATCCAATCAACTTCGTCGAGGCGACAAGTGGATAAGACACTCAGAGACACAAAGACTATAGAAGAATGGGAACCCCATGGGATTATTGCACATAGCTATCTTTTCTTTGTATTAATTTTCATTTTTTTACGACGACATTCTCTTACTAGAATGCTCGTCTCATTGTACAAAAATACTTATTCAAGTTAATACAAAGATATCCCCTTTGGAAGTGCAAAACCATATGTTTTTCTTTGTTTCTGTGTTTTGTTTACAAAAACGTCCAATGATTTATTTTTGAACATATGCATTTGAACATGATTACTGTTACAAATAAATAGAAAACGGAAAGACAATTACTAATGACTTTAAGAAATAGGATAATATTTATAGGCCATTCTGTAAAATCTCCACAGGTACCTTCTCCGACAAGAGCGGAAGGAAATACATCCTACTACAGAATTGCTGACGTATCCCCAGTATGCAGCTTGTTGGTATCAAGCACTCTCATACCCCTGACAAAGCAAAACTTCCAACTACTGCTCCAGAGGTTCCCCAGTAAGTTGCCCAACTTCTCAGGTTTCCCCAGCAGGATTTCACAAAGTCTACGAGCAATGTCCAGCGTTTCCCTTCTCCAACTGAGTTTATGTCTCTAATATTTTGAAACCCACCCATCAGTGCTTCAGAAGGGATTTATTTTCCCCGCTTCCAACAACACTACGGCACGAATAATCTTTAAGTCGATATGTTTGCATTCATACGTCATAACATTAACAACACAAGTACATACAGTGCAATCTCATTTATTTTGAGAAACAACATCATACCATGCATTGCATACATCATAGCATTACATACAATTAACTCTTCACCTTTTGCAGGAAAGAATCAATCAACAAGTAATTATCATTAACGAATTTCCAACAGACGAATATTTTCAAACAAGAAAAGACTGGTCGACCATCTACATAACAAAATATTTCTTCCAGATTCTTACTGGTTCATATAAATCTCTCAACGATTTATTCTGATTCGTTTCCATATTTTCACTGGTTCAGATAAATCTCACAACGGTTTATTCTAATTCGTTTCCACATTTTCACAGGTTCAGATAAATCTCTCAACGATTTATTCTGATTCATTTCCAGATTTTCACTGGTTCAGATAAATCTCTCAATGGTTTATTCTGATTCATTTCCAGATTTTCACTAGTTCAGATAAATCTCTCAACGGTTTGTTCTGGTTCATTTCCAGATTTTCACTGGTTCAGATAAATCTCTCAACAGTTTAATCTGATTCGTTTCCAGATTTTCACTGGTTCAGATAAATCTCTCAATGGTTTATTCTAATTCATTTCCAGATTTTCACTGGTTCAGATAAATCTCTCAATGGTTTATTCTGATTCGTTTCCAAATTCTCACTGGTTCAGATAAATCTCTCAATGATTTATTCTGATTCATTTCTAAATTTTCACTGGTTCAGATAAATCTATCAACGGTTTATTCTGATTTGTTTCCAAATTCTTATTGGTTCAGATAAATCTCTCAACGGTTTATTCTGATTAGTTTCCAGATTCTTACTGGTTTAGATAAATCTCTCAACGGTTTATTCTGATTCATTTCCAGATTTTCACTGGTTCAGATAAATCTCTCAACGGTTTATTCTGATTCGTTTCCAGATTTTCATTGGTTCAGATAAATCTCTCAACGATTTATTCTGATTCGTTTCCATATTTTCATTGGTTCAGATAAATCTCTCAATGGTTTATTCTGATTTGTTTCTAGATTCTTACTGGTTCAGATAAGTCTCTCAATGGTTTATTCTGATTCATTTCCAGATTCTTACTGGTTCAGATAAATCTCTCAACGGTTTATTCTGATTCGTTTCCAGATTTTCACTGGTTCAGATAAATCTCTCAACGGTTTATTTTGATTCGTTTCCAGATTCTTACTAGTTCAGATAAATCTCTCAACGGTTTATTCTGATTCGTTTCCAGATTCTTACTGGTTCAGATAAATCTCTCAATCGTTTATTCTGATTCGTTTCCAGATTTTCACTGGTTCAGATAAATCTCTCAACGGTTTATTCTGATTCGTTTCCAGATTCTTACTGGTTCAAATAAATTTCTCAATGGTTTATTCTGATTCGTTTCCAGATTCTTACTGGTTCAGATAAATTTCTCAATGGTTTATTCTGATTCGTTTCCAAATTCTTACTGGTTCAGATAAATCTCTCAATGATTTATTCTGATTCATTTCTAGATTTTCACTGGTTCAGATAAATCTATCAACGATTTATTCTGATTCGTTTCCAGATTTTCACTGGTTCAGATAAATCTCTCAGCGGTTTATTCTGATTTGTTTCTAGATTCTTACTGGTTTAGATAAATCTCTCAACGGTTTATTCTGATTCGTTTCCAGATTCTTACTATTTCAGATAAATCTCTCAACATGTTTATTTTGATTCGTTTTCTTTTAAAATCAAGTTCAGGCTTTCTGTCAACAATCATCTTTGGATGGCATCTATAAGCCCTTCTTTGGCAACTCCCCATCATTTCTCCAAATGGCATCTTTAAGCCCATTCCCTACACAATCAACCAACGCATCATTGAGTGCAAATTTCTGGGCACTCTAGTGTTCAATCATCTTCCACTCTCAAGCCACGAACGACAAACATGTCAATCTCGCTTTTCAAGTTTAAGAAGATTGAACAGGGGCAGCTTTTGTACCCCAAAATTTTCCCTCCCATTTTTCACTCAAGATGCTATCCCAGGGTTTCTTAAATACTCAATTTGGCTCAAAAGTTGATCAAACAAATTCTCTTCCTAGGCAACCAGTCAGGGATTAGGGTTTTTTGCATTTCTCAAAGATTTGCCCAATCCATGACCCAAATAACTGCAAAGGCATTTTTGTGATATCTATTTGTTTTCTTAACTATAATCTTCTGAAGATTGAAGTTAATTTTGAGGGCATATTCTGTTTAAATAAGGTGCAAGGTCTAAAGCTATCATCGTTAAGCAATCATGATTGAGGGTTCAATTAATCATTTGGGTTTAAGCTTTTAAACATTTATTTTGTTTAAAAGTGCAAGATACATGATTTATCCTATCATATTATGTTTACTTGAAGTGCAAGTTATCAAGCCAGGATGCTTATTCAAAACATTCAAACCAAGAACTGCAAAATTAAAATAAAACTCAGAAGTTTTGTACAACAAATTTTCATTATTACTCAAGCTTTGTTCGTTACAGTTTTGTGGGTCTTTCATAAATGATTACAAGTGATTACAAAAATTACAAGTAAAATACAAAGTTCAAATCTACAAAGGAAAATTTTCTTCTTCTTCTTCAAGACTCCTTGCTTCATCCTCAAGGAATTCTCCATTTGCTAGTCATTGTCTTGCTTGCCATTTGTTTGTACATGTGACAGAAGAAAATAAAATATTAGCAAAAATCAATATTAAAAAGTCCAAGCAAATTTGATTTTTCATCATTAGGGTTTGCTTTTAGGAATTAGAATTTTGTTTGTCCATTTTTCCCTATTTTTGAAAATCTCAAAACCTAGGTTTTGGTTCACAAAAAAAAGGGAAAAAGAAATAAATATACAAATTGGACAGGCAAGGCAATAAGTTCAAACAACAACAGTCAAAATGCACAAGTCAAACAATACCAAACATCCAAACTGCATCACAAAAAGGCAGTGCTTTGCAAACCAATTACAACTGCACAAGATGCAAGGCAACAGGCTGCAAATAGTAGATAGCAAGCAAGTTGTCCATGCAAGCCTAAACCTAAGGAATTGTTTGCTTTGTTTGTATATATATACTTGTACATAACGTCATAAACATCATAACATCATACTCATATTCACTAACCATTTCAAGGATCTTGGGATTTATCTTTGTTCTGTTTTGTAGGACATGGATTCTATTCGCAGGAAAACAATTCAAGTCAATCTTGTAAGGATCCCTTCTTAACTTAAATAGCTAGCATCAAGAATTTCTGAAAACTCTCCATTTACCGAAAGACATGGTCGCCTACTAAACTTGGTCACCTCCAACACTGATGAGGACATGATGAAGGTGCTCTTCTAGTTCTTTGATCCTCTACATCATTGCTTCACATTTCTCGATTATCAACTTGTGCCAACTTTGGAAGAATTCTCCCAACTCTTGAGGGTTCCCATTCTCAATTAACTACCTTTCAACGGTACAGAAAGAGATCCAAAGCCAGAAGAGATTTCTCAAGCTCTACACTTGCAACCATCTGATATCACAACTAATTGGGAAACAAGGAGTGATGTCAAAGGGTTCTTAGGAAAGTTCTTGTTTGAGAAAGCCCAAAACTATTGGAACTCTTTGGATTTGAAACCTTTTGAGAAAATTGTGGCTCTCCTCATCTATGGGATAGTTTTGTTTCCAAATCCTGTTTGCCCCACTTGGTTGTCTCGAAGCAGTTTATTGACAAGAACCCTGAGCTCTTCTTGTCTTTGAGCCAAGTCTTGAATGAGAGCCATCTGGCCCACTAGTTGTCCTATCATCTGGATCTTCATTGTTTCCAGCTCAATCTTTAGTTCTTCCAACTTATCATTCTTGACACTGCTTGAATTCCCTAGGACCATGCCCCTTGTGAGGAGAGCTTTCACCTCTTCTTGCCCTTGGGACAGGTTCAAGAACATTTCTTGAAGTTGAGCATTTTGATCCTGGATATCTCTGAAAGTCCTCTCTAGAGCCATCTCTACTGAAATAAACAGTAGGAGAATAAGGAAACCTGAAAAGGAAAACCTATTATGATACAATGCATGATATATGGATGCGTGTTTTTTCAAGGATCTCTCGGGGTAAACACAAGAAAATGTTTGAACTTTGATCAACATCTTTGATTGTAGAACTTTGTATCGATGGATGTATTTCCACGAGAATCAAGCTCACCATGTCAAGTGGGTCATAGCCCCTGATTCAAGTTGTTGCACTTTATCTTTGACGGTGCTTGTTTAGAGGAAAATGAAATCTCTTACCCTTTGGTAGACGCCTGGTTCAACGTGACCCTGCATCAAAAGACCCTCGAGATCCTTGAAATGGTTATTGAAAATGCTATGGTATGATGTTATGATGTTATGTACATGTATGCAAAAGTAAGCAAGTGTATATACAGGTAATCATATTCACACAAAGCAGACAAGTCCTTAGGTTTAGGCTTGAATGGGGTTTGTAGGTAAATACCCTCTTGAATTTAGTTGGCTCAAACCTGTCCTAAAATAGAAACCGGGTTCTAAGGAACACAATATCACTGGATTATTTTCTGTGTTCCTTGTTTTAGTTTAGCCACTTAACTGGCGACCAAAATATTCCAAGAAAACAATCCTCAATGAGTGTAGTATCGAGTATCTACCAACTTCGGACTGCACCAAAGTCGGTTACCTCATTACCCCTAAAAAGGCCAAGATGGTCAAGTAAGGTTCTAAAGTCCATTGATGCTTCATGACACCATGCGGCGGCCCCGTACTCTCCTTGATTCAACTCAAGGGTTACCGGTACCAACCAAAGTGCCACATCAATGTAGCTACTGTTTCAACCATGTCGGTATACCCCGCACAGTTCCCTCACAATTTATTGCTACTTACCTAAAAAGGTGCCCCTAAATCCGGGTGTAGGATTTAAAACAAACCCAAACAAGGAACCCAAAAAGTAAACCAATCAAAGCAATCAAAGTAATCAAAGTAAGCATGTAAAGGTGATCTAAAACCCTAAGGTAACCCCACTTTCAGAGTCTATCCCCAGCAGAGTCGCCAGTTCTGTGATACGGTGGGAGAACTGACTTGAGATTTACGTTTGTTTTCGCACTTGTTCGGTTTAGCAAGAGTCGCCACCGACTTTTTATTTTATCCTAAGGAAAGGTCAAAAAGCACAGAAAAGACCTTTGAGATGTTTTCTTGGGTTCGGGGGGTAGATTATGAAAAGGGAAGGTGCTAGCACCCTTTCCATCCATGGTTATCCATGGGCTCTTAGTTACTTGTTTTAGATCACTTGCCCTTTCTTTTCAATTGTTTGAAATGGTGCTTTGCGTGTGTGGTTTTGAAAATGTTTTGAAAAAGATGCCTTGTCTAGGCAACCTTTGTAATGATTCTTGTTTGAATATATACAAAGGTGTGTGTCCTTTTGAAAAGATAATTCAATGTTTTGAAAGTTGTTTTTTTTTGAAGTTGTGTTGTGGAGTGTGTTTTGAAAAATGGAAAGGATGTTTTGCAAGATTTTTGATCAAGTAACTAAGAGTTTGTCTACCCTATTTTACTCAGATTTTTCTTATGTTTTAACCCTTTTAACAGTGTTGTTTCACCATTGTGTTTGATGAACAACCTTACGTTAGGATGTTTAGCGGGACAGGCACGGGTCATCGTATACAATCATTGAAGGCAACTTGTGAGACGCTCTAGCAATTTTGTAAGGGACGAGATCGTTTTATCGTAGGCAACATCGAGGGTCATCGAGGGACTAATGATCTTTGTTTATCAAAGGGACATTTGCTAGAGTGTCTCATACTCGAGGGACATGATTGCATTTTCCGAGGCAACAAGCGAGGTTACCCTAGAGGTGTAACTGTGAATTGTGTATTGATTTTCATGCATTTATCTTGTATTAGGTTATCTAGCGGTTGATTTTTGAATCTTCGCATACAAACCCTAATTACTATACAGTATATGGAAAGCGATAAATTGCGGTAATTTAAAGTCTAAGTTATTACAAATGAGTATCCGGGGATGGGGGTACAAATGTTTACAAATAGGGATGAGTCTTATCAGAATAGTAATGTCCAAGTATTATTTACAACCAAATTGAATCGTCGCATCCTCAATGTATAAATATAACAAGGTATAAGATAATGGAAATCAAAGAAGTATGAGAGGCGTATAGCTATTTACAAATGATCAAATGAAGATTATAACCTAAAAAGATTATGTATTATTTTATTTGTATTTTCTGTTAATGTTTTTTTAGAAACTTATATAAAAAAGATTAATTAAACAAAAAGTTTTAAAACAAAGACAAATTATTAAAAATCTATTATTTATATACCTTTAAATGCAATAAATATTAAAAAGAGCAATTAAGAATATTTTATACAAAAATTTAATATGTTATTTTTATTTAACAAAGAGAATTAGGTTATGAAAATGTGGTGATAAAATAAAAAGTATTGGTTTTCAAAAATATAAAAAAAGAAGTTAAATGGGCTTTGAGGAACGTATTTGGCCCAAATAAAAGAAACATAGTTAGACTAAAGGGGGGTGCAGGCGCTGAAAGTAATTGGGCCTTAGTTTGGTTCAAGGGGCAAAAGCCCAATGGCAATGTTTAACAAAAAATTTTAGGGTTTGGTTTGCGTTTTCAGAATTAGGTTTGCAGTTCGTGAACGGCGCCGCTCCTTCTCTCGTCTTCGTCCTCTTCATCGTTCTCAAACAGAGCCATGACTAATCCTTCCACCCTTCACCCGCCAGAGTGTTACCTCCATCCCTCTCCTCTTCACGACGGCATGAGACAGTGGTTGGAAAAGGTATTGTTTTCATCTTGACGAGTTTTTTTTAGATTCGATTATTGCATGTTATTGTTTCACAGTGTTTTAATCATGGATGTTTTGGTGTGATATGTAGAAAAAGAAAGAGGGAAAGGAAAATAATACCTTTGGGGTTTCGTTTCTTGGAGAGTGGACGGTGGAACGGTGGCGCTCTTGGTGGCCGGAGGAGGGAGAAGCGTGATGACGCTTATCTGGTACTTCGTATCTTTTTGATTTCTTCTTGAATCGTTTTGTGATGAACCCTAATTCTGAAAACGCTTGCTCATTCGTTTCTGAATCTCTTCCTCTCTTGGGTACCCTGTTTATTTGATGATGGACATGTGTGTTTCTGAAATATTTCTTGATGATGATGAGCTTGTTCTGAACTTTGCTATTGTTGTTGTTGATTTGGTGTTTCGATATATTTTGTTGATTTATGTTGATGATAATGAATGTTAATGTGATTGGAAACAAGCTTTAAGTTTGTAAGGCCTGCCTGGAGGCTTGTGAGTTCTGCTTTTTTGTAGGCTATGCTGTTGTGTTTATAGTTATGCAGGCTTATGCAGTTTTTAAGGCTTTGTTGAAAGCAGGCTGTCTTGCTTCTGGTTTGCTTGCAGTTGCAGTTTGTAGCTTGTGTTATTTTTGGTTCTAAAGGCAGGCTGGTGTTTGTTGATATCAACTTGCAGTTTGTGAGCTTAGTACATGTTGGAGGTTTTATTTGTTTTGTACAGGCAGGTTTGCTATTGGTTTTGATAACTTGTAGTTTAAACAGGTTGGAGCTTTTTGAGGCAGGCTTGAAGGCTTGGTAACTTGTTATCCTTTGGTTTTACAAGTTTTTTGTATTAGCCTTTGGGAAACCATGCTTGGGCTTTTTGACAGGTTTTAGTATTTTGGCTTTTTGACAGGTTTTTAGTATTTTGGTGTTTTGGTAAGGCAGGTTTCAGACTTGCTTGTGGTTTTCCTGCAGTTTTCTTCTGGTTTTGAAAGCAAGCTCCAGTTTTGTGGCCTCTTTTTCTGAACTGTTAGAATTGTCCTATTTATTTTCTTTTCATTCCTTTTGTATAGCCTACCAAACTGCAAAACCTACTTCACTCTCTCTTTATCTCTCCATAAAAAGCATCTTTTGCTTAATATATTTTTTTATTCTGAAAAGTTTTGTTGGCCAGAACATGATGAAATGTTTTGACAAGCTTGCTTGCTTGTATCTTGGTTTATCTCTGCATTGTACTTCCATATTTTCTGCATTGACAGTTTTTTGACAGCTTGTGTACTTGGTTGACAGTTTTGTGTACTTAGTTTGCTTTTGTGCAACTTGGTTTGCTTTTGTGCAACTTGGTTGACTAATGCAATATGTTGTTCAGTTTGACATTGTCCAGCCTTGTGCCTTCTTTGTGTGCAGCCTTGTGCCTTGTATCTTTTCCTTTAATTGATTGTATACTTTGCACATTATTTTACTTTCCTCTTTGTGAACCAAGAAGAGAAATCTTCTTGTGATTTGCAAAGAGGACAAGACAAACATGATGAAACCAAAACAATCTGATTCTGGCCAACAAACTTTAATGATGATCCCTTTTTTATTTATCTGCTTAAAACTGCTTTTCAATTTATCTGCATTGATTTCTTTTTCTGTTTTTGCAGGTAAATACCAGTTGGATAATGGAAGAAGCAGTACAAGATAGAAGACTTCGAAAGAACTTAGACTTTAGATTTATTTTCTTTTTATTGTAATAAATATTATTGTAAACACATTACAAGATAGAAGACTTCGAAAGAACTTAGACTTTAGATTTATTTTCTTTTTATTGTAATAAATATTATTGTAAACACTGTAAATAAATTCACAGTATTCGAATAACATTTGTAACAACATTTAAAATAAATAAAAATTCTTTGTCAGATATTTCCTTATTTCTTTTGCACTGTCTATTTAATTATTTAAATCTCTTGAATTAAAATAACTGGAAATGCATCCCAATAATTTTAACTCAGATAAAATAAATAATCAACAAACTTTGCAATCTCGCAACCTTGCATTAACCACAATACGCCTGACATTCCAATTAAACATATGCTTTGTACAATTTAAACAAACAAACATCCATACACCTTTCACTTCACTGATCAAACCAATGCTTTAAACTTTCAATCAAAAGCCTCAGCTCCTATCCCAGATGTTTAGGTTTTGAGAAACAAACAACAATCTTGAACAAGTGTAAAAACAATGTAACAGTCAATTGAAATATTGTGGATTCAAACTCTTCTGAGAAATACGAGTGAAAAACCCTAATTCCAGATTTGCCGTCAAAGAAAAGTCTGCTTGATCAATTCCTGAGCCAAACTCAACAAAATCAATAAGAACCCTAATTCTGGATAGACTGATAAGAAGAATCTGTTTGACTAATTCAAAATCAATGGAAACCCTAATTTTGGATTGACTGATAAAGAAAAGTCTGTTGACTGATTCTTGAGCCAATCTGAAAAAATCAGGGAAAACCCTGAAGTTGCGATTTCCTTGTGGAAAAGGGAGGGCAAATTTTGGGGTACAACAGTTGCCCCTGTTCAATCTTCTTGAACCTGAAGAGTTAGATTGGCAATTTTTCCGTTCGCGACTCGAAGGTAAAAGAATGATTGGACACTAGAGTGCCCAAAAAATTTTCACTCGTCAAACATAGTTGAGGGAATGGGCTTAAAGATGCCATTTGGTGATGTGACATAATCTTGTCGGAGATGGGCTTAAAGATGCCATCCAAGAATGTTTGTTGTAGGTGAATGGGTGAGTACCAGAAAGGTATCCATGTTTGGAACATCTCTGAACTGGGGGTCTGAATAAGCAATAGATTGACATCTATGTTTGGAGAATCCGTAAACTGTTTTCAAAAGTTGAAGTTGAATAAGCAATAGATAAGCATCCATGTTGGGAAGCGTCCGTAAACTATTTTCAAAAGTTAAGTCTGAACAAGCGATAGATTAACATCCGTGTTTGGAGAATCCGTAAACTGTTTTCAGAAGTTGAAGTTGAACAAGCAATAGATCAGCATCCGTGTTTGGAGGCATCCATAAACTGTTTTCAAAAGTTGAATCTGAACAAGCGATAGATTAACATCCGTGTTTGGAGAATCCGTAAACTGTTTTCAGAAGTTGAAGTTGAATAAGCAATAGATCAGCATCCGTGTTTGGAGGCATCTGTAAACTATTTTCAAAAGTTGAATCTGAATAAGCGATAGATTAACATCCGTGTTTGGAGAATCTGTAAACTGTTTTCAGAAGTTAAAGTTGAATAAGCAATAGATCAGCATCCGTGTTTGGAGGCATCCGTAAACTATTTTCAAAAGTTAAATCTGAACAAGCGATAGATTAACATCCGTGTTTGGAGAATCCATAAACTGTTTTCAGAAGTTGAAGTTGAATAAGCAATAGATCAGCATTCGTGTTTGGAGGCATCCGTAAACTGTTTTCAAAAGTTAAGGTCTATACGAGTAGCAGAATGACTTCCTTGTTTGGAGTGTATCTAAGACTGTAACGTGTCTGGAGCGTATCTGGATTGTATCTGAAGTTGAGATCTGTATGAGTAGCAGAATGACTTCCGTGTTTGGAGTGTATCTGAGACTGTAATTGGGATCTGAATAAGTGACAAAATGATTTCCGTGGCGATTGCACTGGGGAGAATCAAGCTGTTGGTGTAAGGGACAGAATGGCATCCATGTTTGGAGCATATATGAACTTGTGGTTGATAGTTCAATCTGAATGAGAGATAGAATGGCCACCGTGTCTGGAGCGTATCTAGTCTGTATCGGGTTGCTGAAGTCTGAATGAGTATTAGAATGACCGCCGTGTCTGGGATGTATCTGTACTGTATCTGGATAATTGTTAACGATAGCCTTTTAATCTTATCCTGAAAGGGTAAAATGTTAACTAAAACATAAAGTCATGTTGCATGATATGTATGATGCAGTGAATTGTACTTCATCAATGTTTATGATATGAATGTAATGGATGCGCATGTAAGCTGAGTAGCTGTCTTGCTGAGGAAGATGAATCCTGGATAGTGAAATCTTTGACTGCTGCCGGGGAAAGTGAATCCTTGATTGCTGCAGGGGATTGAAAATCCTTTGATCGTTGAAAATGAGAAGTCCTGGGACCACTGTTGGGGAATCAGGAGTTTGGGTTGTACGCTAATCTACTGGGGATTCCTGTTTTGAGGAGATCTTCACTGGGGAATATCTGAATACTTTGTGAGGTATTGAGAATGAGAGCCTTCGTTCTGCTTGGGGAATAAGAAGTCTGTGGGGAATAGCCGTACTGTTGAAAAGTAGCTATCCTGTTGAAAAGTAAAACTCAGGACTTTGGAAAAAGCTTATTCCTGTCTGGAAGAAGTTCGGGTTTAGGTCGTATGCTGCTTTAAGAATGAGAATCTTCACTCTGTTGGGGATACCAAAAATTCAGATGTTGTACCACTTTGAGAAATGGGAATCGTCATTCTGTCGGGAATATAAGGAGGTTGGGTGTATGCCAATCTACTGGAGAAGCCAAAATGAGAATCTTCATTCAAGTCTTGGGTCATAAGATTGGGTGTATGCCAATCTCTTGGGGTTTTAAGGATGAGAATCTTCATTCTGTTAAGGGTCAGGAAATTGGGAGTATACCAATCTTCTGAGGTTTCAAGGATGAGAATCTTCATTCTGTTAAGGGTCAGGAGGTTGGGAGTATACCAATCTCTTGAGGTTTCAAGGATGAGAGTCTTCATTCTTGAGAGAAACAGATTTTTAGGAGCTTCAATTGTCCGTTATTCTGTTGGTGGCTGTAACTTCCAACAGGTGATGAAGGAAATTTTGATGACGACCGTAACTTCCAGCAGGTGATGAAGGAAATTTTGAAACCGTGAATTCTAACAGGTGATGAAGGAATTTTTTTGATGATGATCGTAACTTCCAGCAGGTGATGAAGGAAATTTTGAACGACCGTGAATTCCAACAGGTGATGAAGGAATTTTTTGATGATGATCGTAACTTCCAACAGGTGATGAAGGAAATTTTGAACGACCGTGAATTCCAACAGGTGATGAAGGAATTTTTTTGATGATGATCGTAACTTCCAGCAGGTGATGAAGGAAATTTTGAACGACCGTGAATTCCAACAGGTGATGAAGGAAATTTTGAACGACCGTGAATTCCAACAGGTGATGAAGGAATTTTTTGATGATGATCGTAACTTCCAGCAGGTGATGAAGGAAATTTTGAACGACCGTTTAACTTGAAATGTAATTTGTTTTGGAGAATAAATCCTTGACAAATGTTGGGGAAATAAACCCATGACTGCTGGTCTATTTAGAGAGACGATAAACTTCTCGAGGACGCTTGAATTTCTTTTCAGAAAGATTTCGGAGAGGTTTCATCACTGCCCCTAGTATCAGATGCTTGTGATATTTCCAGGACACTTGGACTGCACGCAACCCTTTGTTGAGATTTGCGCTTAAATGCCGCAAGTGATGGTGGGGGAAACTTGCCCCAAATTATCCTGCAATTGAGAGATTTCCTGAAATCTTGACTGGACTGCCCCAGGTTCACTGAGCTTTGAAAGATTTGTTGAAATCTTGACTGGACTGCCCCAGGTTTACTGGACAATACCATATCAAATCCCCTTTTGTTGATAGGAGATTTTTGTAATGGGAGTGTCATCCCACTTGAAATGATTTTATTCACCGAGAGAGTTTTCGTTCCTCTGAACATTCACTGTTGTTAATTCCTTTGCTGTCAAACAAATAAACATGTGCAAACAATGATATTCAAATAATGCAAAGTTTATGCTTGTCTCGAAGTTTTGAAAAATGCGTTTTTTAGCAGAAAACCTTTTATAAGACAAATTCAACACAAGATTTAGGGCAAAGCCTTACAGGAGTCAGGATACCTTTTGTAACAGTATGCTTTCGAACTAACCCATGCTTCAATTAGGATTTTCGAAGGGTTGTAACATGGCTTGGTTCACGGTTTAATAAACAAAGGATAAAGGCTCAAAGTATATTGGTATCCACCCGCTCTTCGTGATGTTCTTCAATCCTAAACTCAGTTAATCGTGCATCGAACTCTATTCGAGTTTGGAACAACATTTTGGTGATGGTCCACACAAGTTGAATTTTAATGGGAGGCAGTCATCATTTTTTGCAACATTTTTCATGTTTTTGAGGATTTATAATGACCTCTTTCTTTTGATTCGTTATCCTTAATTTTTGCCTGACTGCTCCTGTTTTCGAGATTACAGTCAGCGGGATGCCCTAGCTTTCTTAAGCCTCCTTTATAGGTTTTGGCTCAGTGGGCTTTTCTCTTTTGAGAGATTGACTGCCTATGAGATAAGGAACCACCACTGTCTTTTGATTCCAAAGGAATGCTTTTGATGTCATTCATTGTATTATAAATTGAGAATTTGTTATTTCAATGCGCATCTTTTTTGAATTAACTGAGAGAATACCCTTCCCCAGGTTTAAATAAAAGGTTTCAATTTGTTTAAAACAGAAAACTCCTACTTCTTTGGCTCGAAGGGGTTGACTAGGGATTATCTTCCTTATTGCTCCAGTGTTTAGGATTTGAAAGAAACGCCTGTACATCGTCAGCAAGGTCTGTTCAATAAGCATACTGTATGAGATTATGGCATTGTTTCGTCATCCTCCCTTTAAAGGCTTGTAGATTCTTATCAAGAGTTAAATATCATAAAGAAAGTAGAAAGCATAGTTTAAGAATAGTGAAAACGAATGGATGAATTCAAGACAAACATATGCAATGCATTAATGAAACAGAGTTTGACATCAACAGATAATTGTTTGAATAACAAAAGAAATTACAATTTGAAAATTCAAATGGAACAAAAGTCTCTTGGTTCGAACTTTGTCATTTCAGGTGGAGAACCCTTAGCGGAAGATTTTCATCTCGCCATCCGGCATGAATTCCAACACTCCTTCGTCAATAAAGTCTTGGATCTTATTTTTCAAAGCCCAACAGTCATCGGTGTCATGTCCAGGACTATGGGAGTGGTATACACAAAACGCGTCGGGGTGGTAGCTAGGAGTAGAGGTATTGGGCCTCCGAATAGGATCCCTTAAAGCAAACAGATTGACCTCCAACAAGCGTTTCAGTATTAGGGATGATGGTATGTCATTCTCAAATAAATGTCTTCCAGACGTGTTTTTCTTACGTCGATTACCCCGCTGATGCTGGCGAGGTTGTGATTGGGCTTATGACCATGAAGAAAGTTGGGGAGCCTTTCCCTTGTCTTCTTGTCTCAAAGGAGGTTGAATGATGACTTGATCTTCAACCCTAGATGTTTTCCCCACTTGGTTGTCTCGACACAGTTTATTGACGAGAACCCTGAGCTCTTCTTGTCTTTGAGCCAAGTCTTGAATGAGAGCCATCTGGCCCACTAGTTGTCCCATCATCTGGATCCTCATTGTTGCCAGCTCAATATGTAGTTCTTCCAACTGATCATTCCTGACACTGCTTGAATTCCCTAGGACCATGCCCCTTGTGAGGAGAGCTTTCACCTCTTCTTGCCCCTAGGACAGCTTCAAGAACATTTCTTGAAGTTGAGCATTTTGATCCTGGATATCTCTGAAAGTCCTCTCTAGAGCCATCTCTACTGAAATAAACAATAGGAGAATAAGGAAACCTGAAAAGGGAAACCTGTTATGATACTATGCATGATATGTGGATGCGTGTTTTTTCAAGGATATATCAGGGTAAACACAAGAAAATGTTTGAACTTTGATCAACATCTTTGATTGTAGAACTTTGTATTGGTGGATATCTTTCCACGAGAATCAAGCTCACCATGTCAAGTGGGTCATAGCCCCTGATTCAAGTTGTTGCACTTTATCTTTGACGGTGTTTGTTTAGAGGAAAATGAAACCTCTTACCCTTTGGTAGACGTCTGGTTCAACGTGACCCTACATCAAAGGACCCTCGAGATCCTTGAAATGGTTATTGAAAATGCTATGGTATGATGTTATGATGTTATGTACATGTATGCAAAAGTAAGCAAGTGTATATACAGGTAATCATATTCCCACAAAGCAGACAAGTCCTTAGGTTTAGGCTTGCATGGGGTTTGTAGGTAAGTACCCTCTTGAAGTTAGTTGGCTCAAACCTGTCCTAAAATAGAAACCGGGTTCTAAGGAGCACAATATCACTGGATTATTTTCTGTGTTCATTGTTTTAGTTTAGCCACTTAACTGGCGATCAAAATATTCTAAGAAAACAATCCTCAATGAGTGTAGTATCGAGTATCTACCAACTTCGGACTGCACCAAAGTCGGTCACCTCACTACCCCTAAAAAGGCCAAGATGGTCAAGTAAGGTTCTAAAGTCCATTGATGCTTCTGACACCATGCGGCGGCCCCGTACTCTCCTTGATTCAACTCAAGGGTTACCGGTACCAACCAAAGTGCCACATCAATGTAGCTACTGTTTCAACCATGTCGGTATACCCCGCACAGTTCCCTCACAGTTTATTGCTACTTACCTAAAAAGGTGCCCCTAAATTCGGGTGTAGGATTTAAAACACACCCAAACAAGGAACCCAAAAAGTAAAGAAATCAAAGCAATCAAAGTAAGCATGTAAAGGTGATCTAAAACCCTAAGGCAACCCCACTTTCAGAGTCTATCCCCAGCAGAGTTGCCAGTTCTGTGATACGGTGGGAGAACAGACTTGAGATTTGCGTTTGTCTTTGCACTTGTTCGGTTTAGCAAGAGTCGCCACCGACTTTTTATTTTATCCTAAGGAAAGGTCAAAAAGCACAAGAAAGACCTTTGAGATGTTTTCTTGGGTTCGGGGGGTAGATTATGAAAAGGGAAGGTGCTAGCACCCTTTCCATCCATGGTTATCCATGGGCTCTTAGTTACTTATTTAGATCACTTGCCCTTGCTTTTCAATTGTTTGAAATGGTGCTTTGCGTGTGTGGTTTTGAAAATGTTTTGAAAAAGATGCCTTGTCTAGGCAACCTTTGTAATGATTCTTGTTTGAATATATACAAAGGTGTGTGTCCTTTTGAAAAGATAATTCAATGTTTTGAAAGTTGTTTTTTTTTAAGTTGTGTTGTGGAGTGTGTTTTGAAAAATGGCAAGGATGTTTTGCAAGATTTTTGATCAAGTAACTAAGAGTTTGTCTACCCTATTTTACTCAAAGATCTTTCTTATGTTTTAACCCTTTTAACAGTGTTGTTTCACCATTGTGTTTGATGAACAACCTTGCGTTAGGATGTTTAGCGGGATAGGCGCGGGTCATCGTATACAATCATTGAAGGCAACTTGTGAGACGCTCTAGCAATTTTGTAAGGGACGAGATCGTTTTATCGTAGGCAACATCGAGGGTCATTGAGGGACTAACGATCTTTGTTTATCGAAGGTACATTTGCTAGAGTGTCTTATACTCGAGGGACATGATTGCATTTTCCGAGGCAACAAGCGAGGTTACCCTAGAGGTGTAAGTGTGAATTGTGTATTGATTTTCATGCATTTATCTTTTATTAGGTTATCTAGCGGTTGATTTTTGAATCTTCGGATACAAACCCTAATTACTATAGAGTATATGGAAAGCGATAAATTGCGGGAATTTAAAGTCTAAGTTATTACAAGTGAGTATCCGGGGATGGGTGTATAAATGTTTACAAATGGGGATGAGTCTTATCAGAATAGTAATGTCCAAGTATTATTTATAACCAAATCGAATCGTCGCATCCTCAATGTATAAATATAACAAGGTATAAGATAATGGAAATCAAAGAAGTATGAGAGGCGTATAGTTATTTACAAATGATCAAATGAAGATTCTAACCTAAAAAGATTATGTATTATTTTATTTGTATTTTCGGTTAATGTTTTTTTAGAAACTTATATAAAAAAGATTAATTAAACAAAAAAGTTTTAAAACAAAGACAAATTATTAAAAATCTATTATTTATATACCTTTAAATGCAATAAATATTAAAAATATCTATTAAGAATATTTTATACAAAAATTTAATATGTTATTTTTATTTAACAAAGAGAATTACGTTATGAAAATGTGGTGATAAAATAAAAAGTATCGGTTTTCAAAAATATAAAAAAAGAAGTTAAATGGGCTTTGAGGAACGTATTTGGCCCAAATAAAAGAAACATAGTTAGACTAAAGGGGGGTGCAGGCGCTGAAAGTAATTGGGCCTTAGTTTGGTTCAAGGGGCAAAAGCCCAATGGCAATGTTTAACAAAAATTTTTAGGGTTTGGTTTGCGTTTTCAGAATTAGGTTTGCAGTTCGTGAACGGCGCCGCTCCTTCTCTCATCTTCGTCCTCTTCATCGTTCTAAAACAGAGCCATGACTAATCCTTCCACCCTGCAGCCGCCAGAGTGTTACCTCCATCCCTCTCCTCTTCACGACGGCATGAGACAGTGGTTGGAAAAGGTATTGTTTTCATCTTGACGAGTTTTTTTTAGATTTGATTATTGCATGTTATTGTTTCACAGTGTTTTAATCATGGATGTTTTGGTGTGAGATGTAGAAAAAGAAAGAGGGGAAGGAAAATAATACCTTTGGGGTTTCGTTTCTTGGAGAGTGGACGGTGGAACAGTGGCGCTCTAGGTGGCCGGAGGAGGGAGAAGCGTGATGACGCTTATCTGGTACTTCATATCTTTTTTATTTCTTCTTGAATCGTTTTGTGATGAACCCTAATTCTGAAAACGCTTGCTCATTCGTTTCTGAATCTCTTCCTCTCTTGGGTACCCTGTTTATTTGATGATGGACATGTGTGTTTCTGAAATATTGCTTGATGATGATGAGCTTGTTCTGAACTTTTCTATTGTTGTTGTTGATTTGGTGTTTGGATATATTCTGTTGATTTATGTTGATGATAATGAATGTTAATGTGATTGGAAACAAGCTTTAAGTTTGTAAGGCCTGCTTGGAGGCTTGTGAGTTCTGCTTTTTGGTAGGCTATGTTGTTGTGTTTATAGTTATGCAGGCTTATGTAGTTTTTAAGGCTTTGTTGAAAGCAGGTTGTCTTGCTTCTGGTTTGCTTGCAGTTGCATTTTGTAGCTTGTGTTATTTTTGGTTCTGAAGGCAGGCTGGTGTTTGTTGATATCAGCTTGCAGTTTGTGAGTTTAGTACATGTCGGAGGTTTTATTTGTTTTGTACAGGCAGGTTTGCTATTGGTTTTGATGACTTGTAGTTTAAACAGGTTGGAGCTTTTTGAGGCAGGCTTGAAGGCTTGGTAACTTGTTGTCCTTTGGTTTTACAAGTTTTTTGTATTATCCTTTGGGAAACCAGGCTTGGGCTTTTTGACAGGTTTTAGTATTTTGGCTTTTTGACAGGTTTTTAGTATTTTGGTGTTTTGGTAAGGCAGGTTTTAGACTTGCTTGTGGTTTGCCTGCAGTTTTCTTCTGGTTTTGAAAGCAAGCTCCAGTTTTGTGGCCTCTTTTTCTGAACTGTTAGAACTGTCCTATTTATTTTCTTTTCATTGCTTTTGTACAGCCTGCCAAACTGCAAAACCTACTTCACTTTCTCTTTCTCTCTCCATAAAAAGCATCTTTTGCTTAATATATTTTTTTATTCTGAAAAGTTTTGTTGGCCAGAACATGATGAAATTTTTTGACAAGCTTGCTTGCTTGTATCTTGGTTTATCTCTGCATTGTACTTCCATATTTTCTGCATTGACAGTTTTTTGACAGCTTGTGTACTTGGTTGACAGTTTTGTGTACTTAGTTTGCTTTTGTGCAACTTGGTTTGCTTTTGTGCAACTTGGTTGACTAATGCAATATGCTGTTCAGTTTGACATTGTCCAGCCTTGTGCCTTCTTTGTGTGCAGCCTTGTGCCTTGTATCTTTGCCTTTAATTGATTGTATACTTTGCACATTATTTTACTTTCCTCTTTGTGAACCAAGAAGAGAAATCTTCTTGTGATTTGCAAAGAGGACAAGACAAACATGATGAAACCAAAACAATCTGATTCCGGCCAACAAACTTTAATGATGATCCCTTTTTTATTTATCTGCTTAAAACTTCTTTTCAATTTATCTGCACTGATTTCTTTTTCTGTTTTTGCAGGTAAATACCAGTTGGATAATGGAAGAAGCAGTAGAAGATAGAAGACTTCAAGAGAACTTAGACTTTAGATTTATTTTCTTTTTATTTTAATAAATATTATTGTAAACACTGTAAATAAATTCACAGTATTCGAATAACATTTGTAACAACATTTAAAATAAATAAAAAGTCTTTGTCAGATATTTCCTTATTTCTTTTGCACTGTCTATTTAATTATTTAAATCTCTTGAATTAAAATAACTGGAAATGCATCCCAATAATTTTAACTCAGATAAAATAAATAATCAACAAACTTTGCAATCTCGCAACCTTGCATTAACCACAATACGCCCGACATTACAATTAAACATATGCTTTGTACAATTTAAACAAACAAACATCCATACACCTATCACTTCACTGATCAAACCAATGCTTCAAACTTTCAATCAAAAGCCTCAGCTCCTATCCCAGATGTTTAGGTTTTGAGAAACAAACAACAATCTTGAACAAGCGTAAAAACAATGTAACAGTCAATTGAAATACTGTGGATTCAAATTCTTCTGAGAAATACGAGTGAAAAACCCTAATTCCAGATTTGCCGTCAAAGAAAAGTCTGCTTGATCAATTCCTGAGCCAAACTCAACAAAATCATTAGGAACCCTAATTCTGGATAGACTGATAAGAAGAATCTGTTTGACTGATTCAAAATCAATGGAAACCCTAATTTTGGATTGACTGATAAAGAAAAGTCTGTTGACCGATTCTTGAGCCAATCTGAAAAAATCAGGGAAAACCCTGAAGTTGCGATTTCCTTGTGGAAAAGGGAGGGCAAATTTTGGGGTACAACACAAGTTTTCTTACAATAAGTCTCCTCATCTTTCTACTGTTTATTTCAGTAAGATGGATCTCGAGCAGACAGTAAAAGACCTCCTGGTACAGAATGCTCAGTTTCAACAGATGTTCTTGACTCTAGCCAAAGGACAAGAGGATTTGAAAACTTTTCTGAGTGAAGAAAAGAAGACGAAAGCACCCGGTGTTCTGAATCTAGAAAGAAGGTTCCCAGGGGAAGCTAGAAAGATCTTAGACTTCGCAACATCATCTGGTGAAAAAGAAAAACAAGAGGGGAAAGACAAGGAAGCAACTGCCTAGCCAGAATCTGAAGAGGAAGAAGAAGAGGATTACTCTGAAGAGCAGTATCCCTCAGTCGATGACAAATACAAACAATTGGAAGAACGTCTAAGTTCAATGGAAATTCAGAAAGTGCCCGGGCTGGACTTTGAAGAGCTCGGTTTGGTGTCTGGGATTGTTATTCCACGAAAATTCAAGGCACCGGTATTTCCTAAGTACGACAGGGTTTCATGTCCCAAGATGCATCTCTGATCTTATGTGAGGAAGATACAGCCTTACACTGCTGACATAGATTTATGGGTCCACTTCTTTCAAGACAGTCTATCCGGGACTCAGCTAGATTGGTTATATCAACTGGAAAGGGCCAATATTCATAATTGGGAAGATCTTACCACTGCTTTCTATAAACAGTATCAATATAACGCAAACCTTGCTCCCACACGTACTCAACTCCAGAGTATGGATATGATTTCAAGTGAAGGTTTCAAAGGCTACATAAATGGAGGGACTTATCAAGAATAGTCCAGCCTCCCCTGTCCGAAAGGGAGTTAGTAGACATGTTTCTGGGTACCCTGTCCGGTCCTTTCTTTAATCATCTAATTGGAAGCTCCTCAACAATCTTCACTGAATTAATCTTGATCGGGGAAAGAGTGAAAGCTAGGATTAAGAGTGGGAAGATTCAAAAGGATGCATCCTCAAGTTCCGTGAGAAAAACATTTATTGGGAAGAAAGAAGTTGGTGTTGTGTATCCCCAAAGGAATCAAGAAAGAACTGAACGTCATCCAATGGTGGGGGGCTGTCATGATCCCTAAGCCCGCACCTATTCAACAAAGGAGCAACCAACATAGAACAGAAAGACCGGTAAGACAATTTACCCGGATTAATATGACACTATCTCAACTGCCGCCACATTCGTTGAGATCTAATCTGGTAACTTTGAAAGAAGCCCCGAAGAATCCCAACACCACCTCTCCTCATTACCATCCTAATGCTCGCTGTGCTTATCATTCAGAAAGTCCAGGCTATGATACCAACAAATGTTGGGCTTTGAAAAACAAGGTGCAAGACCTTCTTGAAGCAAAATAAATTGAATTTGATGCTCCTGAGATCCCAAATGTTATCACCGCTCCTATGCCCAAGCATGGCCGTTATGTTAACGCTGTTGAAGATGATATGTTTGTTAATATTGTTGATGAACTTGTTACTCCTCTCCTGACTATCAAGAGGAACCTATTGAGGGCCGCTTTATTTCCGGGCTGTAACGAAATCTGCCACTTCTGTTTATCCCTACCAACTGGTTGTCATTTATTGAAAGTAGGTGTTCAACGCCTAATTGATGACAAAGAGATTTTGTTTGAAAAAACTCTCGTTCCAACCATTTCTTAAAAAGATGTTTCAATAGTAACTATTGTACCCCAAAATTTGCCCTCCCATTTTTCACTCAAGATGTTATCCCAGGGTTTCTTAAATACTCAATTTGGCTCAAAAGTTGATCAAACAGATTCTCTTCCTAGGCAACCAGTTAACAATTAGGGTTTTTTGCACTTCTCAAAGGTTTGCCCAATCCATGACCCAAATTACTGCAAAGGCATTTATGTGATTTCTATTTGTTTTCTTAACTATAATCTTCTGAAGATTGAAGTTACTTTTGAGGGCATATTCTGTTTAAATAAGGTTCAAGGTCTAAAGTTATCATCGTTAAGCAATCATGATTGAGGGTTCAATTAATCATTTGGGTTTAAGCTTTTAAACATTTATTTTGTTTAAAAGTGCAAGATACATGATTTATCCTATCATATTATGTTTACTTGAAGTGCAAGTTATCAAGCCAGGATGCTTATTCAAAACATTCAAACCAAGAATTGCAAAATTAAAATAAAACTCAGAAGTTTTGTACAACAAATTTTCATTATTACTCAAGCTTTGTTCATTACAATTTTGTGGGTCTTTCACAAATGA
This sequence comes from Vicia faba, assembly GCA_948472305.1. NCBI lineage: Eukaryota > Viridiplantae > Streptophyta > Magnoliopsida > Fabales > Fabaceae > Vicia > Vicia faba. The sequence goes on from OX451736.1 coordinate 1,103,624,527, forward strand.
TTACAAGTGATTACAAAAATTACAAGTAAAATACAAAGTTTAAATCTACAAAGGAAAATTTGCTTCTTCTTCAAGACTCCTTGCTTCATCCTCAAGAAATTCTCCATTTGCTAGCCATTGTCTTGCTTGCCATTTGTTTGTACATGTAACAGAAGAAAAGAAAATATTAGCAAAAATCAATATTAAAAAGTACAAGCAAATTTGATTTTTCATCATTAGGGTTTGCTTTTAGGAATCAAAATTTTGTTTGTCCATTTTTCCCTATTTTTAAAAATCTCAAAACCTAGGTTTTGGTTCACAAAAAAAGGGAAAAAGAAATAAATATACAAATCGGACAGGAAAGGCAACAAGTTCAAACAACAGCAGTCAAAATGCACAAGTCAAACAATACCAAACATCCAAACTGCATCACAAAAAAGGCAGTGCTTTGTAAAGAAATTACAGCAGCACAAGATGCAAGGAAACAGGCTGCAAATAGCAGATATCAAGCAAGCTGCCCAAATCAGAAATCAAAGGCAGCAACACAAAGCTGCAACTGAACAAAACAAGCAATATGCAAGCAATAAGCCAAAAGCATCAAATGTTGTAATATAAGTCAGCATCATCGTTTTCCCAAGAAAATAAGAAAACCCTTCAGAAATGCATCAAAAGCAAAAATGCTTTATCTCATAAAGAGAGGAAAGAGGAAAGATATCACCTAGCTAGCAAATGCTAAGACAAACATGTTGCTATAAGAAACAGTCCAAGAAAGCCTGCCTAAAAAGCCTCCCTATGTTGCCCATAGCAGTCCAAAAATCAGTCCAATTTCCGCACAAAAGCATGTCAACATAAACCATAGCAACTAGTCTGCAATACAGTCCAAAAATGTCCATACTTACACCAAAATGGAAACAGTCCAAGCTGCACTCAAAAGCCAAAAACTAGAAAAGCCAAAACTGGCAAAATTCTAAGTTTTTTCCCTCCTATTTTTTCCACCCTATTCAGATAACAAGTTTTTACTGTTTTATAGAGGATAGACATACAGAACTGAAGGAAAAGAAGAACAAAAAACTACAAAAAACTCATAACCAAAAAGTTCAAGAGATCCCTTTGTTTCCAAACCAAAAGAGCATCATAGTATCCATCAAAACATCATCAAACCATCACCAAAATCAACTGAAACATCATCAAACCATCTCCAAACCAACAGAACATCATAGTATCCATAAAAACATTATCAAACCATCACCAAAATCAACTGAAACATCGTCAAACCATCTCCAAACCAACAGAACATCATAATATCCATCAAAACATTATCAAGTCATCACAAAAAAACAGAACAGAACTAGCGAACTAGCAAACCACAAAAAACTCAGAATCAACAAGTTCAAGAAATCTCCTTGTCTCAAATCAACTGGAACATCATAGTATTCATCACAAAAAAATAGCCATCCCAACCATTATCCAAAAATCAGCAAACAACAAAAACCCTAATATGATAACTGGGGTAACACGAACTCAGGGAGAAAGAACTCACTCATAAACACAGATTCATAGCTATCTTACCGAAAAAAACATTAGGAGGTTAGTAAGGTTATAGATCTGGACCTCACCAAGCGATCTCTTTCGTCTCTTTCCTTCCTCTCATTTAATATCTCGTTGCATGCATCACTATCTTCGCCGTTTTCATCAAACGAAAATTAGGGTTTCATTTTCCCCTTTTCTAGATTTAGGGTCACCAAGCAAAAATCTGCAGAAATTAGTCACGAATTAGTAACTAGCAGAAAGAGACGATCAGAAAAATGTAAGAAAAGTAAGGTTTTGAGACACGCCACCGCCGTCACTGTCGTAAGGCGATTTCCGCCGCAGCCAAAGGATCTTCTCCGGTGAAGGCCCATGGAAAGAGAGAAGAGAGAGGGCAGAGCGTTCAAGAGAGAGAAAAAACATTGAGTTATGAGGCCTGGCTTCAGTGTAAGTGAGTTTTGTGTTGTTTGATAACAACACTTTGGCCCAATCCGGTGGTGACACTTGTCACCACCTCTTTAGTTGCCCTGAATGATCCCCCACTTGCAACCCCATGTTAATTTTATGCGCTCTCATCCTCCATCCCTCTGATCAATTATCACTCCCTTTCAATGCGTCTTAGATGCATGCCCATGGTACACCTCCAGGAAGTTGCTACACTGGATTAGCCAGAAGCATTTGGGCCTATTAATTTCTGCACCCCCTGTTTTACTTTTTTTGTTGCAGGCCCATTTCTATTTTTCTTCTTTATATTTTTTTGTTGTTAATATTTTCTTCTTCATTATTTGATTTTTATTTTTTTCAGCATATATTTAAAAAATGTAAATATGTTAACATTTGTTTTAAATAATTATTAACTTTAAAATAATTTTTGTTTGACATTATTAATTAAGTCCTTAATTAATTTTATCTAACGGGAAGAGTTTTAACCTAAATAATTATTTAACGGTTTGGACTTGTATTGTGTGGTTCAAATAGTTATTTATTACTGTCACCCCCATTCATTAATTTGTACCCCCATTCCCGAAGCTCTGTAATAATGTAGAATTTCAATTTCCGCATTTTTATTGTTTTATTCAATACTGTATAGTAATTATGCATGTACGGCAAGATCAAAAAAATCAATCGTTAGTTAACCTAATTTCAAAGATCAAATTAACTTGAATCAAACACACTTTTTCACATGCGCACCTCTAGGGTAACCTCGCATGTTGCCTTGGAAATACAGTCATGTCCCTCGAGTATGGGACGTTTTAGAAAATGACCCTTCGATAAAAAGATCATAGTCCCTTGATGACCCTCGACGTTGCCTTCGATAAAACAATCCCGTCCCTTACCAAAATTGCTAAAGCGTCACGTAAGTTACTTTTGATGGCTGTAAAATTGACCCGCGCCTGTCCCTTTATATCCAACGATGAGGCTTCTTACCAAATCAATGGTAAGATAACAACATCTAAAGGAGGAAGAAAAGAACCTTGAGACCTTTCGAGTAGATAGATTCGCTCCTAGTTGCTCGCTTTCTCACGAAAAAAACATTTTACACCAGCACTTTCATCTCAAAACATTTTCAAAAGACAAAACCTTTTGTATACATTCTTATAGAGACGAGAACCATTGCAAAACATCTTTTCAAAACACTTTCTGAAACACAATCCACAAACATATCTTTGAACCACCTTTCGAAACAAAACCTTGTACGCGTTCTTATAGAAATGAGAACCATTACAAAAAGATTTTTCAAAACACTTTCAAAGCCCACATCACAAGCACACTATCAAAACAAAAAGCAAGTGATCCAAAAGAGTAACTAAGAGCCCATGAAAAACCATGGATGAAAAGGGTGCTAATACCTTCCCTTTTCATAATCTACCCCCCGAACCCGAGAAATAATCTCGAAAGGTCTTTCCTGTGCTATTTTACCTTTCCTTTTGGATAAAAGAAAATTCAGTGGAAGCTCTTGCTATCCGCACAAATGCGATCGAAACGCAAAACCTCAAGTCAGTTCTCCCACCGTATCACAGTAACCATTTCCGCCAATCCTTCCAGGGTCTCCACCAAAAGAACCGTTAGGATTACATCAGTTCCTAAAGTGGCTCCACTAATAATTATTATGCATGTACTAATCCCGTACTCATCAGATAAAACTTTCCCGTGGAATAATGGGGATAATGTCTACTATCACGGTGTCAAACATGATTGGCCGGCTGTCGAAGACTCAATTTTTGAGAAGGCTGACCCCGACATCAGCAACATTGTGGGAACCAGCAAGATAACCCGAAGTGGCATAGTATTCTCTCCCGAGATTGCTCCTCCGAAAACTATTATCGGTCCTGTGATTATCCCTATTTCTATTCCTGTTGACACTACTACTATTACAGTTCCTATAGTTACACCTACTGATACTCCTACCACCGAGTCGACCGAGACTCGAGGCAAAGGCATTCTGGATGAGCCTGTCCGGATGAAGGCGCAATCAGTATCTATCCCTGAGGCCTCCCAAAAGGAGATGGAAGAAATTTTGAAAATTATAAAGAGAAGCGACTACAACGTAGTCGAACAGCTAGGGCAGACTCCATAAAAGATTTCCATGTTGGCTTTATTGTTGTGCTCTGAGGCTCATGCGAAGGCCTTGGTGAAATTTCTTAAAATTGCCCATGTCCCACAAGAAACCTCTGCTGATCAGTTCTAAGACTGCATGTCCAGTTTAACCACTGACAATGATTTAGGCTTTTCTGATGCTGACTTGACACCTAGAGGGAGGAAGCATAACGAGGCATTGCATGTCTTTGTCGAATGCAGGGGTACAACTTTGGCCCATGTCTTGGTTGATACCGGTTCGTCTTTGAATGTGATGCCTAAGAAGGCTCTTGATAGACTCGACTGTGAAGGTTTGATCTTAAAACCCAGCAACATAGTGGTAAGGGCCTTCGACGGTTCAAAGAGAATGGTGCATGGAGAGGTGGACATCCCCATAAAATTTGGAACTCAAACCTTTGATTCAACTTTTTACGTGATGGACATTTTCCCTTCTTACTCTTGCTTATTGGGCCGACCATGGATTCACAACGCTGGTGTCGTCACCTCTACATTACATTAGATGCTGAAATACCCAACCGAGGGGAATATTATTATTGTCTATGGAGAAGAAGAATATATGGTCAGTCACTTAAACTTCTTCAGATACATGGAATTGGATGGTGAATTCATTGAAACTATGTTTCAGCATTTCGAGGAAGTCCCACAAACCGTGGCAGTAACCCAGGCTGTTTCCCAAGTCCCAAAGATTACAAGACCTCCGCTAAAGATGTCTTCTCTGAAAGATGCCAAGGCAGTGATCGAAGAAGGTGGGTGTACTATTTAGGGCCAACTCCCAGATATCCCATACAAATTTGACAAATTTGGTTTGGGTTTCACTTCAGGAGCCCAGAAAGTTGTACATCGTGCTCGTGCCGGGGGACCACCCTTGAAGATTAGCAACCACAGAGTCAACATAGTGGAGGATGATGAGGACAGCTACGACCTGGAGGAATGGATTTTCCCAAATGTCAACGGAGGACTCAGCAACTGGGAAGCTAAAGACTTTGTCCCAATTACTTTTATCCAATAGTAATTTCTTTAAATTTTTATCGGACCTGTAATAATTAAACAATTCATACTTTTAAAACCTTGTGTCTTACCCGAGGTACAACAGTCCATTTGTAAGGGTTGTTACCTCATTTTCATATGTCATCAATGAATCATGGAGGTTTTTGCATACAAACTTTGTGCTCTTTGTCTTTCTTTTTTACATTTTTATTTCTTTCAAAGATAGTTATACTCTTACACACACTCACATTCAAATGCAGATCTACATCCATTCGGGATCCCATGGGTAACGATTCTGCTATGGCCTTTTGTGACTCTAAAAATCTAATCCACCAAGCCGAAGAAGAAGGTGGGGAAGATTGTGAAATGCCAGGGGAACTTGCCAGGTTACTACAACAAGAAGAAAGGACCATACAGCCCCACGAAGAACTAGTAGACACAGTTAACCTAGGTACCGAAGAAGACAAGAAAGAAGTCAAAGTGGGTGCCAATCTTGAACCCAGTGTCAAAAAGTGTCTAACTCAGTTGCTACATGATTATGTTGAGGTCTTTTCCCGGTCGTACGAAGACATGCCAGGAATTGATGCTGATATCATGGTACATCATCTACCAATAAAAGAAGATTGCCCTCCGGTAAAACAGAAAGTCCTTCGCATGCGGCCAGACATGTCAGAGAAGATCAAGGCTGAAGTCATGAAATAATTCAACGCTGGATTTTTAGCTGTTACCTCCTATCCACAATGGCTCGCCAATGTTGTTCCAATGCCTAAAAAGGACGGCAAAGTACGAATGTGCATGGACTACAAAGATTTGAATAGGGCAAGCCCTAAGGATGATTTCCCACTTCCCCATATCGATATTTTGGTTGACAATACCACACAGCATAAAGTGTTCTCATTTATGGATGGTTTCTCAGGCTACAAAAAAATCAAAATGGCGCCTAGGACATGGAGAAAACGACCTTCGTCACACAGTGGGGAACATTTCGTTACAAGGTTATGCCATTCGGGTTGAAGAACGCTGGGGCAACCTATCAGCATGCCATGGTAGCTCTGTTTCACGACATGATACATCACGAAATAGAGGTCTATGTGGATGACATGATAGCCAGATATCAAACTGAAGAGGAACATCTTGACCATTTACATAAACTGTTTGAGAGGTTAAAGAAATACAAGCTGAGGTTGAACCCAAATAAATGCACATTTGGGGTGAGGTCCGGTAAACTCCTAGGCTTCGTCATCAACGGTAAAGGTATCGAAGTGGACCCTGCCAAGGTGAAAGAAATACAAGAAATTCCTACTCCTCGTACCGAGAAGGAAGTCAGAGGATTCTTGGGATGACTAAACTACATTTCCAGATTCATTTCTCACTTAACCGCTACTTGTGAACCAATCTTCAAGTTACTGAAGAAAGATAAAGTAGTCAAGTGGAATGATGAATGCCAAACTGCCTTTGACAAGATCAAAGAGTACCTACAAGAGCCTCATATTTTGATGCCACCAGTCGAGGGAAGACCCTTGATCATGTATCTAACTATTTTGGAAAATTCAATGGGGTGCGTGTTGGGGCAGCATGACGAGTCTGGCCGAAAAGAGCATGCTATTCATTACCTGAGCAAAAAGTTTACCAACTGTGAAACAAGATATTCACTGCTCGAGAAAAATTTCTATGCTCTGGCATGGCCTGATCACCGGCTAAGACAATATATGCTGACCTATACTACCTTATTGATATCCAAGACGGATCCAATAAAATACATATTTGAGAAACCCGCCCTCTCTGTGAGAATAGCAAGATGGCAGATGATCCTGATGGAATATGACATTTAGTACACTACCCATAAAGCAATAAAGGGCAGTGTGCTAGCCGATCACCTTGCTCATCAAGCTGTGGATGACTATCAGTCCATGAAGTTCGAATTCTCGGATGAAGACATCATGATGGTAAACAACTGTGAGGAACTCAGACCATATGACAGACCTGAACAAGGATCCCGATGGACCCTAGTTTTTGATGGGGCGTCCAACACACTCAGCAATGGCATAGGTGTTGTACTCATATCCCCTGAAGGATGTCACACTCCCTTCACTGCAAGACTCTGCTTAAACTGTACAAATAACATGGCAGAGTACGAAGCGTGCATTTTTTGTCTCAAAGCTGCCATAGATTTGGGGATCAAGTCATTAAGTGTATTCGGAAATTCATCTTTAGTCATCAGCCGAATCAAAGGAGAATGGGACACTAAACACCCTAACCTCATACCCTACAAAGAACATGTGTTGACATTAATCCCACATTTTGAGAAGATTACCTTCGAGCATTTCCCGCGAGAAGAAAATCAACTAGCGGATGCGCTATCCACAATGTCATCCATATTTAAACTCAAGTGGGGTAACGAGGCTCCCCAGATCACCATTGAAAGGATGGATGAACCAGCTTATTGTCACGAGATCAATACTGAAGAAGTAGTGGACCGGCCTTGGTTCCATGAAGTCAAGAGGTACCTCGAGGCTCAAGAGTATCCGGAAGGAGCTTCAGTCAATGATAAGAAGTTATTGAGAAGATTCTCTGCTAAATTCTTCATCAGTAATGGCATTCTCTACAAGCGCAACCATGACTCTGTTTTGCTTCATTGCATAGACAAGGTTGAGGCAAAAAAGATCATGGTTGGTCTACATGAAGGCACTTTTGGCACCCATTCCAGTGGGCATACGATGGTAAATAAGATCCTACGGACAGGTTATTGCTGGTTTACCATGGAAGCAGATTGCTATCAACATTCGCGAACTTGTCATAAGTGTCAGATCTATGTTGATAAAGTGCATGTACCTCTAGTTCCTCTGAATGTCCTGACTGCTCCCTAACTATTCGCAATGTGGGGCATCGATATGATTGGAGAAATCAAACCTACAGCTTCTAATGGACACCGCTTCATCTTGGTGGCCATTGACTATTTCACGAAGTGGGTTGAGGCAGCTTCTTTCGCTTCTGTTATCAAGAATGTCGTGGCACGGTTCATCAAACAGAATCTCATCTATCGGTACGGTATACCGGAAAGGATCATCACAGACAATGGCACGAATATCAACAATACTATGATCATCGCACTGTGCGTGCAATTTAAGATCCAGCAACATAATTCTACCCCTTACCGGACAAAGATGAATGGCATTGTCGAAGCCGTAAATAAGAACATAAAAAATATCATACAGAAAATGACAATAACCTACAATGACTGGCATGAGATGCTACCATTTGCTCTCCACGGTTACCGTACCACGGTGCGTACATCAACTGGGGAAACACCTTACTCACTAGTATACGACATGGAAGTTGTCTTGTCTATTGAGGTCCAGATCCCTTCTCTGAGAATCATGAAGGATGCAGGGTTGAATGAAGATGATTGGATCCAAACTTGACTTGATCAACTGAACTTGATTGATGAGAAAAGGCTTATTGATGTCATCCATGGTCAAATGTATCAAAAACGGACAATCAAGGCTTTCAATAAAAAGGTCAGACGCCAAGTGTATCAAGTCGGGGATCTGGTGATCAAGCGCATCATACTACCGCAAGGTGATCCCAGGGGCAAGTGGACTCTGTTGTACCCCAAAATTTGCCCTCCCATAATCTTCAAATTTTTGACAAGCATCACCCCAAATGGTTCAAAGTCTACTCAAGGGCTACACAGTCAACCATCCTCCTAAGCCAGTCAAATTAGGGTTTTGGTTCCTGCAAGGAAGTTGAGGTTTTCAAGGGCCCAATCAAGTCCCATATGCTCATATACATTGTCAAGCACCTACATGTCAAGTTTCAAGGCTCACAAGGTCAAGTTTCACAGTCAAAAACCCTAATTGCCTCACAATCAATTGTAGGGGCAAAATGGTCATTTGGCAGTCAAAAGTCAAAATTTTTGGTCAACATCTTATTTTGAAGCCACAATCATCATTTGGTCAAGTCTTGACCATGATTCCACAAGAATGGCTCAAAAAGACTCAAGATCCAAAAGTTTCTATTTTTGGACAGCTGAAAAGTCAACTGTAACTTGACCAAGGCATAACTTTTTCATGGTTCATCAGAAAAATCCCATCCAATGCTCATCTTGAAGGAGAGGACATTTTCTACAACTCATCTTCACATTCCAAGTCCAAGAAATGCTCTCACAAAAAGTTATCAATTTCAACATTATAGGTCATTTTCAAAAGTCAACAAAAAGAGACTTTAAGTCAAAGACCATAACTTGCGATTGGTAAATCAAAATGACATGGGACCAAAGACATTGGTTAGAGGACTTCAATACCTTTCCAAAATGTCAAAGAACATGTTCATAACTTCAAAATTGAGAAAGATATGCATTGGAGAAGTTGGGAAATTTTTGTGAAATGGCCAAAATCAATTATCCTTGAAACTTCATTTTTGACAAAAGGAACCCACTTTTTCCACTTGATTCAGCTTGGCCATGCTTCCCACGTGTCCCACAAATTATTTCAAGGTTTAAAATTAATTTTTCCATTTTTATTTAATTTTATTTGATTTAATTCATTTTAAATCTTTTAAAATAAAATAAAAATCAAGAAAATTAATAAAAGGGAATATTTTGCATTAAAATGCTTTGATACACCATCATGATCATTCCAATTTCGTGAAAAGGCCTAAATGAAGCAAGAATTCAAATTTTGGCTCAAGAATGGAAAGTGCTTCAATGGAGTTTATGGAAAATCCCAAGCATGAATGCATTGCATTATTGGCTTTAATTCTGATCAAAACTCATTACATAATACATGTGCAAGCGAACACAAGAAAATTCACGACCTAAGAAGCTCCCAAACGGCCAAACGCATTTTCAAATTTTCAAGCAAAAAAGCAAATCTGAAAACCTAGTTGCAGTGCCTCTCAAGCCTCCATTCCAATCCAAACATATTCCTGGCATCCCTAGGAAGCTTTGGCAATCAGAACCAAGCACAATCATTCAAGAAATCGTGCCATAGACACCAAGCGGTTTGCATTTTTTCTTGAATTCTATATAATCATTCATGTGTTTTTTGACATTTTTTTGAATGGAGTTATACTCATAGGGACATCCTGAAGCTTTTGGTATCATTCAATTGAACAATAGCATCCCATATCAAAAATTGCCATTGATGGACATTAGGTTTTCAGAAGCTCGAAATTAGGCGTTTGCACATATGGTAAAATTGGCCAACCAAACGTATGCCATTGGAATCGTGACATCCAAACGAACATAACGGACCCATCGCGCTCAATTTATGTTAACCATGGGCGTATTCGCTATTTTTTGCAGGTTCTATTTAGTGGGGCTTTAAAACCCCCGCTATCCGTTTTCTATTTTCAGGCAAAACGAAGAAGAAAGCTAGCGTGTCTTGTGGTTATTGGACGATTCAAAATTCTGGCGCGTTCTTTTTGGTTGTGTATCACTAATTCTTGTTTTGTGTTATATTATTTGTTTTCCATTTTATATCCAAAACGCGCAAATAGCTCAACTGGCAAGGCTTCCGTTTGGTAAACGCTGGGACCTGGGTTCGATTCCCAGGTCCCCTCACAATTCCCATATTATTTTTCATTTGACTTTCCTATGCAGCGCCCCAAGGGAGGTTCATCATAGGCCTCACAGATCCAACAAGCCAGGTGTCTTCAGGGCATATCCAAAGGCCACAAAAGGAGCTTACCATATGCTTCAGTCAATGGATGCACACGCAAGTAGGAAAAGTTAACGAGGCCCTGCCTCAATGGGCCTGAATTCCAGCATTTCACCCCCATTTTGGCCCATCACCCCCTCCATTTGGGTTCATTTTTCTTTCTTTTCATTTTATTTCTTTAATTTAATTTCTAACCCTTTTTTTATTTTATTTGTTATTAGTAATTAATTTAATTAACCATTTTCATAAAAAACAAAAAAATATAATTAACACTTTTATTATTATTTTTATTTTGTAAATAAATCATAATTGAATTAGTTGTTAATTAGGCCAGTTTAACATTCCTTTTAATAATTAAAATAGATTTAGATTTAGGTTAATCTTTAACTTTGTTTCTTTTTATTTCTATTTTATTTCATAAAAAATATAAAAAAAAACAAAAAATATTTTCTTTTAATAAATTAAATAATTAATTAGTTTTCAATTTCATTTAATTACCAAAAAAGACAAAAAAATTAATTCCCTTTTCTTTATTCGCGCGTATTTAATTTGTTCGATTATTATGTAATTGCTCCGGATATGTAATAGTAAATAGGACCTTTTACTGTTTTTTATTTTCCGCACTTATTTACTTAAAACGGGTCTTTGTAAAGATTTGGCGATGTATAGACCCGCGCCTTGTAATAGCGTAGGATTTACGTTTTCCGCAATTTACTTTCCGCACCCCTTTTAACTGTTAACTTGTATGAAAGAATGCATGCTAATTAAAAATAACTCGTAGCTCACCAATGCCTGATCAAAGACAAATATTAACATGAAAACAACACACTGATTCACACACCACTTCTAGGGTACGCCTCACTGTTGCCTTGCCTTCGAAACGTGGTCGTCGAGTATAGGACGTTTTAGTAAGTCCTTATGTCCATGACATGATCCAGTTGCCTCGAAACGGTTGCCTCGGAATAAAAAAGGATCAATGGCATAAGGGTAGCTTCTAAGGTGTCCTACTGTTGCTCTGGTGACCACACTGTCCCTAAAAAACGAATTGACCCGAACACCTCCAACGGTGGTGCTACCTACCTCTCAATGGTGGGATGGCACTACCTAAAGGACACTTACACAGCTTAATTCCTTAGGGTAGGTAGATGACTCATGGATACTTTCTCTATTCAAAAACAAATCAAAAACTCTTTTCACACCGACACTTTCAAAAAGCTTTCAAAACAATTTTTCAAACACTCTTGAGGACTGATACAAGAGTTATTCAGAAAACTTTAAACGAAACTTTTTCAAACCCACTCACACTTGAAAAGAAAACACTTTTGAAAACACAAATGAGTAAGTATCTAAGAGCCCATGGATAACCATGGATAGAAAGGGTGCTAACACCTTCCCTTTCTATAAATCTACCTCCCGAACCGAGAAAATATCTCATAAGGAATTTTGCTGTGCTTTTGTCCTGTCCATGTTGGAGAAAATAAAAGACGGTGGCGACTCTTACTTCCGCGACATTTCGCGAACCAGCGTTAAACAGTCAGTTCCAGATCCACCGATCACAGAACTGGCGACTCTGCAGGGGACACTTAAAGTGAGGTGTACCTTAGGATAGCTCAGACTTATGTTTTCAATTGTTGTGCTTTGTTTGCTTTATTATTGTGGGCTGCATCGGAGTTACATAGATCCTAACCTGGATCTGGGGATACCCTATTAGGTAGCATAAGCTGTGAGGGACCTGTCCGGCATAGACCGACATGGGTGAAGCAGTGGCTACGTTGGTGTGGCACCTTGGTCTGTACCGATATCCCTTGTGTTGCAACGAGGAGAATATGGGTCTTCTGAGGAGTCATTAAGCACCAACCGACCTTAGAACCTTAAATGACCCAACTTGGCCAATAGAACAGTAGCAGTATGCTACGCCCATTGAGGTTAAACTCTCGTGATGGTTCTGGCCGCAAGAAAAGATTGCGATGCTGGAGTTATGACCGATTGAGGGTAGTCAGTGATATTGGGATCCTCTAGAACCCGGTTACTTCTGATAGGACAGGTCTTAACCAACAAACTGAAAGAGGGTAATACCTAGACCCCATGCTGGCCTAAACTCTAAGGGCTCTCTGTGTGACTTGTGTGCCTTCATACTTGACTACTTGCGTGCTTGTTATCTGACACTTGAGTTTCTTGCAGGTTTTGTTTACAGTCCTTAATCTGGACTCATAACAGGGTTTACCTACATTACCCCATGCATAGCACAACATCATACCATCATACCATTGCATGCATCCTACATAAGGACTAATCCATTTCAAGGATCTCAAGGGTCTGTGATGCAGGTCATGATGAATCAAATGTCTAGCAAGGGGCAAAAGGGGATTTATTTTCCTCTAGCCAAGGTTGTCAGGGGCTATGACCCACTGGAGATGGTGAGCCTTGACTCTTGAAGAAGGACTCTCAACAACATGAGGTTCCTTTCATCAAGCTATAAATTCAAACTCTAACAATTTTCTTGTTTACCCCGTGAGATCCTTGAAAACATTGCATGCATACATACATATCATTGCATTACAGGTACCCTTTTTACAGGTCACTTACCTTCTCCGCTGTTTATTTCAGCAATGGCTTCCCAACAAGATAACCCGGGTCTTCATGCTCAAGAGACTCAGTTCAGGGAGATCTTCTTAAGCCTATCCAAGGGGCAAGAAGAGTTAAGGACACTCCTCATGGGGAATTTGGCCAAGGAAAGTCCTGAAGATGACAAGGACGAACGGCTGAAACGTCTGCAAGCTGAGGTAGACACAATGAAAACCCAGATGCTGGGGCAAAGGGCTCTCATCCAAGATTTAGCTCGGGAGCAAGAAGAGTTGAGGACCATGATCAGTCATCTTCATCAAGACATGAAGCAACCAGCCCAAGTCAGGGGCCAGGTCATTGAACAGCTTCCAAGAGGACAAGAGTCTGGCATGGGGAAGAATAGACCTCTCCAAATTGCTACCACTTCACAGGTCCAACCACAACCCCGCCCAGAGCAACAGGTTGATCAGAGTAAGCTGATCAGGTCCAGGAGACAATTCACTCAGCTCAACATGCCGTTGTTTCAAGCTCTACAACACCTGTGGAGGATGAATCTGATTACACTAAGGGCTCCTCCCCGGAACCCCAACATCTCTGCTCCCAACTATCATCCCAACAGAAGATGTGCATACCACTCTGATAGTCCGGGACATGACACCGCCGACTGCTGGGCTCTGAAGAACAAGGTCCATGACCTGATTAATGAAGGAGTAGTGGATTTCACCCAAGTGGGTCAGGCTGAATGCTTCTACCATCCCTACAGGATTCACCATTTGGAGTAACAAGTCCGGAGAGGAGAAGACTTTTTGTTCATTAGGATCTTTTCAAGTTGTAATTTTCTTTTAATTGTTCAAACATTTTATTCGTATCAAACACTGTTATTTCATTAATGCATCGCATATGTCTGTTTTGAAGTAATTATTTCGTATTCACTATATCGCAAATTGCTTTCATTTTTCTGTGATGATTAACTCTCAATTAATAATTCTAAGCCTCTTGAGGGAGGATGACGAAAACGATACCGCAATCTATAGTATGCTTTTGAACAGACCCCGCTGATGAGGTACAGGAATTGTTTCAATTCCTAAACACTGGAGTTATAAGGAAGATAATCCCTCGTCAACCCCCTTCGAGCCAAAGAAGTTGGAGTTTTTCTTTTCGAAAATTAAAACCCTTAATCATAACCTGGGGCAGGGTAGTCTCTCAGTTGATCCAAGTGCATAACGAATGGCACCAAAGAGGTCCTTACAAAACAAAAGACAGTGATGGTTCCGAATAATCATAAAGACAGGCAGTCTTATCTTTCAAAAATAAAAGCCCATTAAGTCAAAACCTATGAAGGAGACTTACAAAACTGGGGCATCCCGCTGACTGTAACCACAAAGAAACAGTTCAGGAAAAAAACAGGGATAATGAAATCAAAAAGAAAGAGGTCCAACAAACCCTCAACAAAAAAAAAGAAATGACTGCCTATTCAAAATAAACTATCAATATCTGAACCATCACCGGAATATCATGGCGAAGACTCAAACAAGGTCGAACGCACGATCAGCTGAGTTTAGGTTTGAAGAACATCACGAAGAGCGGGTGGGTACAAATAAATTTGAGCCTTTATCCTTTGTTTCTTAAACCGTGAACCAGGCCACGCTACAACCTTTAAAAGTCCTAGCTGAAGCATGGGTTAGTTCGAAAGCATACTGTTACGAAAGGTATCCTGACTCCTTAAGGCTTGCGGTAAAATAACGAGTTGACATCGCCATTTTACAAAACTTGCTTGTTTTACTAAAAATGCATTTTCAAAAAATTCAAGACAGACATAAGCGTTTCATTTTTAACATAACCTTGTTTGCATATGATTTTTTGTTTGAACAACAGAGAAATTCGCACGATGAATATCCAGTGAACAAAATCTTCTCAACAAAAGCTCAAATGGAAGAAGCACTTCCAATCAAGGGGCAGACATGACCATGGTCTATTATCTGGGGCCGTCCAGTCAAGATTCGGAGAATCTCTCAAAAGCCAAACAGCCTGGGGCAAATCTCCGCCTGAGTCACTTGGGGCATTCCAGCAACGAATCTTGCCTGATCAAACATCTTCTGGTGGCATGGCAAAACACTTCTAACAGGGGCAACTCCCTACATTCTGAGAGCGTGGACACAGTCGAAAAATACTACGCACAATTAAAGACGCGCTAGGTTGACACACCTAGGCAAAAATAAGGGCTTCTCGACGAACCAAAAGGGTTCGGGCAAAAATAAGGGATGAAATGAAAAAAATCTGTACACCCGGCAAGTCGAAAACCTGAAAAGGCGGCTTGGGCAAAAATGGGTATCCCGGTGGACTGAAAACCCGAGAGGGCGGTCCAGGCAAAAGTTAGGGATCACAGCGTACGACTATGTCCCGTCATCTCGTCACTTGCCTACCAACAGAAGATTTGTCAATCGGCAGTCACCAAGCACCTCTACAGGGTATCTTCTTCCCCCACATCAGAAACAGGGGCAATAATGAGTTGTCTAAAGCGATCTAATTGCTCTGTCCACCAAGGTACCAAGGTAAGTTTGGCCGAAGAATGTAACCAAGATATCTTAAATCCCCAGAGAGTGAGCCAGCAAGTCAACAATACTCTCCCCAAGCAGAGTTAGCCTACTCTATCAGCCTTAAGGAAGTTGGGTATCCCCAGCAGATCTCAACATTCCCCAGCGCAATATACAATCATCCCCGGCAGTCTTGATCTAAGGTTGTTCCCCAGCGGTATACCGGATATTCAGTGGAGCCACTTCCCCAGTATATCTCAAAAATTTCCCCAGGAGAGTCCAGTCCAATCTGAAAAGATTCCCCCAGGAGAGTTCAATCAATCTCCCCAGTAGTAAGCTTATCCCCAGTAGATTCTGGAAGCTTATCCCCTGCAGAGCGAATGTGCCCCCGGCTTTATTCAAAGGTTATTCCCCACCGGAGCCTATAACTGGGTTATCCTCAGCTAATTGCCACGGAAAGATCGTCCTCGGTGAAGTCTTCCTATCCCCCAGCGGAGTTCATCATATTCCTTCAACAGAACATAACAATAGTATCCCCAGCGGAGTTATCATCAACCTCAGCAAAGTACCTCTCTTTCCCCACAGAGTATTCCCCTGCAGAGTAATCTATTCGCCAAGTTTATTACCCCAATGGAGTCATCTTCTCCTACCGGTATTCTTGCAACCACCATCCCCAGCGGAAACAAAGGCTCTACTCTTCAACATCAAGCCCAGGATTTAACTTCCTGGCACCCGTCAAGGATTTACTTTCCTAGACAAAAACACCTTTCACGAACATCACATCTTCATACATTATAGCATGCATATACGCATCATGAACATACCATCTCATTTATTCTAAGAACATCACGCATGTCATACATCATGACATCGCATACAACTAACGTTTTGTCTTTTCAGGACAAAGGTTAGTACAAAGATGATTACTATCAACGATCGTAACTAAAGATCCGATTCCTGTATCTTGCCAGGGTGTATCTGTTGACGACTACATTACTAGACTCGATTCCTATATCCTGCCAGGGCACGTCTGAAGAGTTCGAAGATCCGATTCCTGTATCTTGCCAGGGTGTATCTGTTGACGACTACATTACCAGACTCGATTCCTATATCCTGCCAGGGCACGTCTGAAGAGTTCGAAGATCCGATTCCTGTATCTTGCTAGGGTGTATCTGTTGACTACTACATTACCATACTCGATTCCTGTATCCTGCCAGGGCACGTCTGAAGAGTTCGAAGATCCGATTCCTGTATCTTGCCAGGGTGTATCTGTTGACGACTACATTACCAGACTCGATTCCTGTATCCTGCCAGGGCACGTCCGAAGAGTTCGAAGATCCGATTCCTGTATCTTCTCAGGGTGTATCTGTTGACGACTACATTACCAGACTCGATTCCTGTATCCTGCCAGGGCACGTCTGAAGAGTTCGAAGATCCGATTCCTGTATCTTGCCAGGGTGTATCTGTTGACGACTACATTACCAGACTCGATTCTTGTATCTTGCCAAGGCACGTCTGAAGAGTTCGAAGATCTGATTCCTGTATCTTGCCAGGGTGTATCTGTTGACGACTACATTACCAGACTCGATTCCTGTATCCTGCCAGGGCACGTCTGAAGAGTTCGAAGATCTGATTCCTGTATCTTGCCAGGGTGTATCTGTTGACGACTACATTACCAGACTCGATTCCTATATCCTGCCAGGGCACGTCTGAAGAGTTCGAAGATCCGATTCCTGTATCTTGCCAGGGTGTATCTGTTGACGACTACATTACCATACTCGATTCCTGTATCCTGCCAGGGCACGTCTGAAGAGTTCGAAGATCCGATTCCTGTATCTTGCCAGGGTGTATCTGTTGACGACTACATTACCAGACTCGATTCCTGTATCCTGCCAGGGCACGTCTGAAGAGTTCGAAGATCCGATTCCTGTATCTTGCCAGGGTGTATCTGTTGACGACTACATTACCAGACTCGGTTCCTGTATCCTTCCAGGGCACGTCTGAAGAGTTCGAAGATCCGATTCCTGTATCTTTCCAGGGTGTATCTGTTGACGACTACATTACCAGACTCGATTCCTGTATCCTGCCAGGGCACGTCTGAAGAGTTCGAAGATCTGATTCCTGTATCTTGCCAGGGTGTATCTGTTGACGACTACATTACCAGACTCGATTCATGTATCTTGCCAGGGCACGTCTGAAGAGTTCGAAGATCCGATTCCTGTATCTTGCCAGGGTGTATCTGTTGACGACTACATTACCAGACTCGATTCTTGTATCCTGCCAGGGCACGTCTGAAGAGTTTAAAGATTCGATTCCTGTATCCAGCCAAGGCACATCTACCTAAAGAGTTTGAAGATCAACTCCTGTAACAGGCCAGGTAATTACTTTCTTTCTCAGGTACGCAAGTTCTCACTAAGGAATCTCTTACGCGATCGACACCTCCAGATGGCATCTATAAGCCCATCCGCTTATCCACCATCTCTCCAAATGGCATCTGTAAGCCCATTCCCGCTATGACACTGCTGATACTCAACTATGTGAGTGCAAATTTCTGGGCACTCTAGTGTTCAATCATCTTCCACCTTCAGATCACGAAAGACACACACGCCAATCTACATCCTCAGGTCTAAGAAGATTGAACAGGGGAAACTGTTGTACCCCAAAATTTGTGCTCCCATAATCTTCAAATTTTTGACAAGCATCACCTCAAATGGTTCAAAGTATACTCAAGGGCTACACAGTCAACCATCCTCCTAAGCCAGTCAAATTAGGGTTTTGGTTCCTGCAAGGAAGTTGAGGTTTTCAAGGGCCCAATCAAGTCCCATATGCTCATATACATTGTCAAGCACCTACATGTCAAGTTTCAAGGCTCACAAGGTCAAGTTGCAAAGTCAAAAACCCTAATTGCCTCACAATCAATTGTAGGGGCAAAATGGTCATTTGGCAGTCAAAAGTCAAAAATTTTGGTCAACATCTTATTTTGAAGCCACAATCATCATTTGGTCAAGTCTTGACCATGATTCCACAAGAATGGCTCAAAAAGACTCAAGATGCAAAAGTTTCTATTTTTGGACAGTTGAAAAGTCAACTGTAACTTGACCAAGGCATAACTTTTTCATGGTTCATCAGAAAAATCCCATCCAATGCTCATCTTGAAGGGGAGGACATTTCCTACAACTCATCTTCACATTCCAAGTCCAAGAAATGCTCTCACAAAAAGTTATCAATTTCAACATTATAGGTCATTTTCAAAAGTCAACAAAAAGAGACTTTAAGTCAAAGACCATAACTTGAGATTGGTAAATCAAAATGACATGGGACCAAAGACATTGGTTAGAGGACTTCAAGACCTTTCCAAAATGTCCAAGAACATGTTCATAACTTCAAAATTGAGCAAGATATGCATTGGAGAAGTTGGGAAATGTTTGTGAAATAGCCAAAATCAATTATCCTTGAAACTTCATTTTTGACAAAAGAGGCCCACTTTTTCCACTTGATTCAGCTTGGCCATGCTTCCCACGTGTCCCACAAATTATTTCAAGGTTTAAAAATAATTTTTCCATTTTTATTTAATTTTATTTGATTTAATTCATTTTAAATCTTTTAAAATCAAATAAAAATCAAGAAAATTAATAAAAGGGAATATTTTGCATTAAAATGCTTTGATACACTATCATGATCATTCCAATTTTGTGCAAAGGCCTAAATGAAGCAAGAATTCAAATTTTGGCTCAATAATGGAAAGTGCTTCAATGGAGTTTATGGAAAATCCCAAGCATGAATGCATTGCATTATTGGCTTTAATTCTGATCAAAACTCATTACATAATACATGTGCAAGCTAACACAAGAAAATTCACGACCTAAGAAGCTCCCAAACGGCCAAACGCATTTTCAAATTTTCAAGCAAAAAAGCAAATCTGAAAACCTAGTTGCAGTGCCTCTCAAGCCTCCATTCCAATCCAAACATATTCCTGGCATCCCTAGGAAGCTTTGGCAATCAGAACCAAGCACAATCATTCAAGAAATCGTGCCATAGACACCAAGCGGTTTGCATTTTTTTCTTGAATTCTATATAATCATTCATGTGTTTTTTGACATTTGTTTGAATGGAGTTATACTCATAGGGACATCCTGAAGCTTTTGGTATCATTCAATTGAACAATAGCATCCCATATCAAAAATTTCCATTGATGGACATTAGATTTTCAGAAGCTCAAAATTAGGCGTTTGCACATATGGTAAAATTGGCCAACCAAACGTATGCCATTGGAATCGTGACATCCAAACGAACATAACGGACCCATCGCGCTCAATTTATGTTAACCATGGGCGTATTCGCTATTTTTTGCAGGTTCTATTTAGTGGGGCTTTAAAACCCCCGCTATCTGTTTTCTATTTTCAGGCAAAACGAAGAAGAAAGCTAGCGTGGCTTGTGGTTATTGGACGATTCAAAATTCTGGCGCGTTCTTTTTGGTTGTGTATCACTAATTCTTGTTTTGTGTTATATTATTTGTTTTCCATTTTATATCCAAAACGCGCAAATAGCTCAACTGGCAAGGCTTCCGTTTGGTAAACGCTGGGACCTGGGTTCGATTCCCAGGTCCCCTCACAATTCCCATATTATTTTTCATTTGACTTTCCTATGCAGCGCCCCAAGGGAGGTTCATCATAGGCCTCACAGATCCAACAAGCCAGGTGTCTTCAGGGCATATCCAAAGGCCACAAAAGGAGCTTACCATATGCTTCAGTCAATGGATGCACACGCAAGTAGGAAAAGTCAACGAGGCCCTGCCTCAATGGGTCTGAATTCCAGCATTTCACCCCCATTTTGGCCCAGCACCCCCTCCATTTGGGTTCATTTTTCTTTCTTTTCATTTTATTTGTTTAATTTAATTTCTAACCCTTTTTTTATTTTATTTGTTATTAGTAATTAATTTAATTAACCATTTTCATAAAAAACAAAAAAATATAATTAACACTTTTATTATTATTTTTATTTTGTAAATAAATCATAATTGAATTAGTTGTTAATTAGGCCAGTTTAACATTCCTTTTAATAATTAAAATAGATTTAGATTTAGGTTAATCTTTAACTTTGTTTCTTTTTATTTCTATTTTATTTCATAAAAAATATAAAAAAAACAAAAAATATTTTCTTTTAATAAATTAAATAATTAATTAGTTTTCAATTTCATTTAATTACCAAAAAAGACAAAAAAATTAATTCCCTTTTCTTTATTCGCGCGTATTTAATTTGTTCGATTATTATGTAATTGCTCCGGATATGTAATAGTAAATAGGACCTTTTACTGTTTTTTATTTTCCGCACTTATTTACTTAAAACGGGTCTTTGTAAAGATTTGGCGATGTATAGACCCGCGCCTTGTAATAGCGTAGGATTTACGTTTTCCGCAATTTACTTTCCGCACCCCTTTTAACTGTTAACTTGTATGAAAGAATGCATGCTAATTAAAAATAACTCGTAGCTCACCAATGCCTGATCAAAGACAAATATTAACATGAAAACAACACACTGATTCACACACCACTTCTAGGGTACGCCTCACTGTTGCCTTGCCTTCGAAACGTGGTCGTCGAGTATAGGACGTTTTAGTAAGTCCTTATGTCCATGACATGATCCAGTTGCCTCGAAACGGTTGCCTCGGAATAAAAAAGGATCAATGGCATAAGGGTAGCTTCTAAGGTGTCCTACTGTTGCTCTGGTGACCACACTGTCCCTAAAAAAGGAATTGACCCGAACACCTCCAACGGTGGTGCTACCTACCTCTCAATGGTGGGATGGCACTACCTAAAGGACACTTACACAGCTTAATTCCTTAGGGTAGGTAGATGACTCATGGATACTTGCTCTATTCAAAAACAAATCAAAAACTCTTTTCACACCGACACTTTCAAAAAGCTTTCAAAACAATTTTTCAAACACTCTTGAGGACTGATACAAGAGTTATTCAGAAAACTTTAAACGAAACTTTTTCAAACCCACTCACACTTGAAAAGCAAACACTTTTGAAAACACAAATGAGCAAGTATCTAAGAGCCCATGGATAACCATGGATAGAAAGGGTGCTAACACCTTCCCTTTCTATAAATCTACCTCCCGAACCGAGAAAATATCTCATAAGGAATTTTGCTGTGCTTTTGTCCTGTCCATGTTGGAGAAAATAAAAGACGGTGGCGACTCTTACTCTCGCGACATTTTGCGAACCAGTGTTAAACAATCAGTTCCAGATCCACCGATCACAGACTCCTACATACAAGAGACCATTTGTGATCAAAAGCATATTCTCTGGTGGAGCAATGATCTTAACCACTATGGATGGCGACGACCTTCTGCACCCTGTGAACACGGACATAGTCCAAAGATACTACGCATAAGAGACCCGCTAGGTTGACACACCTAGGCAAAACAAGGGCATCCCGGTGAACCAAAAGGTTCGGGAAAAAATTAGGGATAAAACAAAAAAAAATGAACACCCGGCAAGTTGAAAACCCGAAAGGGCGACTTGGGCAAAAAAGGGTATCCCGGTGGACTGAAAACCCGAAAGGGCGGTCCAGGAAAAAGTTAGGGAATTAAAGCGTATGACTATGTCCCGTTGGATCACCTTACAAACAACCTTTAGTTTTGACTGACAAACTCAGCGGTTCTGATCAATCCAATCAACTTCCGACAAGGCAGCAAGTGGACAAGACGCTTAGAGACACGAAGGCTATAGCAGAATGGGTACCCCATGGGATTATTGCACATAGCTATCTTTTCTTTGTATCAAATTTTCATTTTTTACGACGACATTCTCTTACTAGAATGTTCGTCTCATTGTACAAAAAATACTTATCCAAGTTAATACGAAGATACCCCTTTGAAAGTGCAAAGCTATATGTTTTTTCTTTATTTATGTGTTTTGTTTACAAAAACGTCCAATGATTTATTTTTGAACATATTCATTTGAACGTAAATACTGTTTACAAATTAAAAAAATAGGAACAGAAAATTGAAATACAATCACTAATGGCTTTAAGAAATAGGATAATATCTTTAGACTATTTCATAAAATCCCCCACAGTGTGCAGCTTAATGGTATCAAGCTCTCTCACATCCCTGGTGGAACAAAACTTCCAGTTATCACTCCCCGGTAGAAGTCGCCAAATTTCTCATGATTTCACAAGAAATACACGGCGTTTCCCTTATGTTGTATCCCAAAATTTTCCCTCTCATTTTACTCAACACATGCTCATTGAGATCCTCAACTTGTTCAAGGATGCCCAAGAGCTGACCAGACAAACTCTCTCCTAAAGCAATGAACCTCCAACTAGGGTTTCCATTTCCATCAAGATGGGTGAGCTCCAAATCCCTAATATGCTCTCCATAGTCCTAATATGTTCTCAATACCCTCCATGTCAAGTTTCAAGCCTTGCACAAGAAGTTTGCTCAGTCAACTGCTCAGATGCTTGAAAATCAACTATATTAGGTCAAAAGTCAATTGTGGCCCACATACATTCAAACTTCAAGATCTTTGGTCAACATCAACATTTTGAAGTGATATCCATCATTTGATCAAGGGCTGATCATGATTCCCCAAGGAATTCTCCTAATTCATCAAAACTCAAAAGTTGCTAAATTAGAGTTTCTTAGGAAAAGTCAACCAAACTTTGACCAAGCATAACATTTTCATACTTTATCAAAAATTTCTCATCCAAGGCTCATTTTTAATAGAATCAAATTCCCCACAACTCATATTCATCCCTCAAGTTCAAGAAATGCACTCACAAAAGATATGGATTTAGACATTATAGATCATTCCAAAAAGTCAACAAAAACACCTTGTGGGTTAAAGCTCCTTACATGAATATGGAAGATCCAATTGAGATGAAACCAAATAGGTTATTTATGGGACCTCTTAAGATTTCTAAAAAGTCCAAGAACACCCTCCTAGGGTCATAATTGAGAGAGATATGCATTGTCAAAGTTGGCCATTTTTGGAAATTTGCACAAAGTCAACAATGCCCAAAATTGCATTTTTTTTCTCCATATGGGCCTATCTTTTAAATTTTGGAGCTTGTTCCTAACATGGTCCACGACCCATGAACCACTCCATGCCTCATTCACTTATTTATTTAATTTATTGTGATTTTATTCACTTAAAATTCAAATAAAATCAAAACAAATCATATAAGTTGTTTTTGGGATGATTTTGGCATTGAATGAAGATGATATATACTGTCAAACAAAGACCAAATCGTGCAAGGGATGATTGGAATAAAAACAACATGTTTTGGACAAGTTTAGAAATAAAAGAATCAATTTGAAAATAAAATCTCTTTCTCATCAATCTCCAAGATTTGTTCCAACTTTGTTGACCTAATGCCTTCTAATACATATACACAACATTGACAGACCTAGAGGACACGAAAAAGCTGCCTCCACGCGTCCAGAAAAAACTCAAAAATTTGACAAAAAATTGGTGATCAAACTCTGACTTAGAAGGCGATTCAAGGTGTTTCAAGGCCAGTAATCCATCCTTGGGAACCTCCTGAAGCTAACAGCACCATGTGCACGTATCAAATCTCCAGGAATCAACCTATACAAGCATCACGGTTTGCCTTTATTTTTGAATTTGATTCTGATTATACATGCATGATTGACAACTTCTAAGCATACCTTCATGTTTGTATCATTAGTTAGAATGCATTTGTATGGTTAATTGTGAGTTTTGACGCATATATGGACAACTGCCATTATTAGGGTTTAAGTTTGCGTTTCAGGGCTTTTTGATACAGGTAAAATCAGGGCACAAGATGGGTATTATCATACTCACGAGATCAAACCTAGTTGATCTGTGTGTTTTGATTTAATTTATCTTGCTTGTTTGAGTTCTTTTGAGATTTACAGGGTTGTAGCTACATACATTGTCTGTAGGTAAATGGGCATTATCTAAAACGACGGTTCCAGGAAGAAGAAGAATAGGTGGCATGATCCCAGTGGCTAATTTAAATTCACGCGCGTTTTTATTATTACTGACCATTCTTTCAATATAATATATATTATTCATTTATATACACAAATGACAATATGGTCAGGTGGTAAAGGGAAGCGTTTGCAAAGGGGAAGACCTGGGTTCGATACCCAGGTCTGGAGTTTTTTCATTTTCTCATTTGTTTCATTGCAGATCCCATACACCTCCTTGCTAAGCGTCCACCGTGCGTACCCTAGAGCTCATCCAATAGATCCATCATCAAAGCAGATTTGGCGCTCATACAAGCAAGGTTCATGGTACACCCTCAAGCGTGGCCCTCACTGAATCCAAACAAACTAATTGGGCCAACAAAAATGGCCCCATTTTGAGTTTCAACATCACACCCCTTTTTCCTTTCAGCAACAGGCCCAAATTCCAATTCTCTTTTAACTTTTAATTTTTGTTTTAATTATTTTACAAAAATAATTTGTTTCAATCATTTTACAATAAAAATCTTCTTTTATTAAATCAGAAAAATCAGAAAATCACAAAAAAAAATTAGATTTAGTTAATTATTTTCATAAAATATTTATTTGCATTTAACTAATTAGTTTAATTACGTTAACTCAAACATTTTTTTTGTAATTAAAATTAATTAAAAATTAGGATTAATTTGCAAATTGCGACTATTTTTTAATAAAGAAAATACAAACAAAAACATTTTTAATTAATTAGATTTCTTAGGTCCTAATTTATTCCCATCTTAATTCTTCACGCGTTTATTTCTTTCTGTACCATTATTTTTCAATTAATGTAATTGTCGATGGTTTGTAATAGTTTCAAATTAGGGTTTTATTTACTGTTTATTCCCCGGTTTTTGATTATGTAATCCCCTCCCCAAAGTCTTGTAATAGTTAAGATTTTAATTTCTCGCTTTTAATTTCCACAACTATTTAACTACTAGATGTATGGACAATAGGCTTGCATGTAAAAGATAAATGATTAATACAGTAGAAAACCCTAATTGTGCAAAGATAATTAACTGAAAAAAACACACTTGCACATGTTCACTCCTAGATTTTGTCCCCACTTGGTTGTCTCAGGAATAATGGTCGTGCCCCTAGAATATAGGGATACCTTAGTAATGACCCGCGATTCAAAATCGTCATAAAGATCATAGTCCCTACTTGTCCTTCGAGTTGCCTACGAATTGATCTTATGACGATAGTCCCTTCGAAACGCTAAGGTATCTTTACTTGTTCCCTTCAGATACCATTTCGTCCCTTCGAATGTCCTTTTATAAATCCAATGATGGAGATACCTACTCCTTAATAGTAGGATAGCGCTATCTAAAGGAAACAAAAACAAACAGACTTTTTTCGAGTAGGTAGATAGTTCCTAGGTACTTTCTCAAACAAATAAATTTCACACAAACAATTTCAAAACAATTTTCAAAAACAACTTCGTCACACTCTTGAGGACAGATACTAGGGTTATCACGAAGTTAAACAAAAACTTTTCAAAATACACACAAGCAATTTCAAAATGAGCAAGTACCTAAGAGCTCATGGAAAACCATGGATGGAAAGGGTGCTAACACCTTCCCTTTCCATAATCTACCCCCCGTACTCAGAAACATCTCGAAAAAGGTTTTTTCTGTTCTTTTTCTCTTTTCCTTTGTTGGATAAAATAAAAGACGGTGGCGACTATTGCTTACCGCGACATTTGCGAATACAAACGCAAAACCAGTATAACAGTCGATTCTTCCACCGTATCATAGAACTGGAGACTCTGCTGAGGACGTCATAAAGTGGGTTTTACCTTAGGATTTAGGTTATCTTTAAATTGCTTTCCCGTTTGCTTTGATATATTTATCTTTAAGGGCTTTTGCTTGGGTATTGTTAAAGATCCTATACCCGGATCTGGGGCACTTTTTAGGTAAACAGCAATAGATCGTGGAGACTGTACGGCATAGACCAATATGGTTTAAGCGATGGCTATGTTGGTGTGGTACTTTGGTTGGTATCGGTATCCTTCATGGGGAAACAAGGAGAATATGGGGCCACCGCGTGGTGTCGTGGAGCACCAACAGACCTTAGAACCTTAGTTGAACAAACTTGGCCATTAGAAGGTCGTGAGATAGCCGACCTCGGCATAAAGCTGAGGATTGGTTGATACTCGATGCTACACTCATTGAAGTCAGACTTTCGGGATATTTCGGCCGTAAGAAAAGATTGCTTGAGCTGAAACAATGCCCGGTAAAGGATGATCAGTGATATTGAGAATCTTTAGAACTCGGTTAATTTTCTAAGACAGGTTTAAAACCAACTAAACTTTAAGAGGGTACTTACCTTTAACCTCATGCAAGCCTTTGAACCTAAGGTCTATTGTGTGTTTTGCTTGTGTGTGATTTATTCTGTTTGAACATAACATCATGCATCATAACATAGCATCCATTCTTATTACACTAATCATTTCAAAGACCAAGGGAATTTCTTTTTGTTCTGTTTTGCAGATCATGGCTTCCACTCATAGAAACACTATCCGAATCAGCTCTATGAGAATACCTCCCCAACTGTTGCGTTCATTAAAAGACATGGTCGACTTCTCAACCTGGTTACTTCAAACTTTGATGAAAATATGATGAGTGTCCTCTTTCAGTTCTTTGATCCCAAGCACCACTGCTTCACCTTCCCAGACTATCAGTTGGTGCCTACCATGGAAGAGTTCTCTCAGTTATTGGATGTACCCATTCTTGAACAGTTGCCTTTCACAGGTTTGGAAGAAGTTCCTAAGCCAGAAGTCATTGCCCCAGTCTTGCATCTAAAACGGGCCGATGTGGTATCCAATTGGGAAACAAGAAGCGGAGTCAAGGGTTTTCTAGCCAAGTTCCTAATAGACAAGGCCCAGCTGTTTTGGGATGATGTGGACTTTCAGGCTTTTGAGGAGGTCTTGGCCCTTCTAATCTATGGGTTAGTACTATTCCCTAATACAGACTTATTCATAGATGTGAATGATATCAAGATCTTCCTCTCTCGCAACCATGTGCCTACCTTTAGGAGATATCTTGCACCTCCCTAAGTCCATACTGAAGAATGAAGAAGGTTTGGGTTGGTCGCAAAGGATAATGTCACTCGCTCACACAGATATTCTCTGGTATTCCCGAGCTATGGTAGATAATGCTATTATTGAGCGCTGCGGGGAGTACCCTAATGTCCCATTACTTGGCATTAGAGGAGGCATAACTTACAATCCTTGTTTAGCTCTGCGACAATTTGGTTACGCTCGAAGGGATGGTCCCCATGAGTTACTTATCGAGGGAATTTTATTTAACTATGAGGATGATATTCAAGGGTATCTCCAGAGGTTCATACGAGCTTGGAGCATGGTAAACAGATCTGGCGCCAAGGCTTTGGGGCCGAAGGCTTCCATTCCTATGGAACCTTATCTCTAATGGGTATGAGCTCGCGCCCAGAAACTTATGATGCCCTACATGGCAGTTTTACCAGTGATTGTGGAACCCACTACTGAAGGGGGTATTTCTTACACGGTTCTC
Source organism: Vicia faba (assembly GCA_948472305.1). Lineage (NCBI taxonomy): Eukaryota > Viridiplantae > Streptophyta > Magnoliopsida > Fabales > Fabaceae > Vicia > Vicia faba. Next base: position 1,103,652,907 of record OX451736.1, read on the forward strand.
CATCCTGATACGCCCACTGATCTTGGAGAACTATAGAGGTCTTGGATTCAGTTGAAGAAAGACAGGGATACTTACAAGGATCAGTTCTATGCCCAGGAGAGGAAGGTTTTAAAGCTCACAAAGCAGCTTCATGAGGAAAGAAGCCTTAATGTCTATCTCGGCACGAAGAGGAAGCATCCATGGGAAATTTGATTTTTTTTCTAGTTTTTTAGAATTGTTTTTAATTGTAACGCCTAAAAGGCGATTGAACTTTGAATTCTACTAATAAAATCTTTGTTTCATTTTGGTTCGTAAATTTAAATTTCCCAAAGTCTTTGAAATCATTACATACACATCCCATCCATAAACACTGCATATATAGGTACTATTACAGGCTTCTCATCTTCTTTGCTGTTTATTTCAGCAGAAATGTCCTCTGAACAAAGAATCAAAGATCTTCAGGCACAAAATGCCCAATTCCAAAAGATGTTCATAACTCTGGCGAAAGGGCAAGAGGGCCTGAAAGCCCTCATCCTGAAGGAGAAGAAGAAAAAGAAGAAGGTCTCTGGTATTCTGAATATGGGCAGAAGGTTCAGGGGGGCGTTAAAGCAACCAGTCGACCTGACCTCCTCATCCAAGGAAGGGGAGAACCAAGAAAGGGAGACAAGGGAAAAGGACCCCAGTCCTGAAGTTTTTGACAATGATACAGACTACAATGATGAGCAGTATCCTCCCACTGAGGATAGATACAAGCAGTTGGAAGATCGTTTGAGTGCTATGGAAGTCCAGAGGATACCTGGGTTGGATTTTGAAGAACTGGGATTGGTGTCGGGAGTGGTCATCCCGCAGAAATTTAAGGCTCCAATTTTTGCAAAGTACGATTGGGTGTCTTGCCCTAAACTTCATCTTCGTTCCTATGTAAGGAAGATCCAGTCCCACATTGTTGATAGAAACTTGTGGGTTCACTTCTTTTAAGATAATCTGTCAGGGACTCAGCTTGAATGGTTCTACCAACTGGAGAGAACCAATGTCCGAAACTGGGAGGATTTGGCCGCTGCTTTTTATAAGCAGTATCAATACAACGCCGACCTTGCCCCCACTCGTACTCAACTCTAGAGTATGACCAGGGGTGCAGGTGAAGGCTTTAAGGACTATACTCAGAAGTGGAGATACTTGGCTGGAAGAGTCCAACCCCCTTTATCCGACAGGGAGTCTGTCGATATGTTTCTTGGGACGCTGCCTGGTCCTTTCTTTAAACATTTGATTGGTAGCTCATCAGCTGGTTTCACCGAGCTGATATTAACAGGAGAAAGGGTAGAAGCTGGGATTCGGAGCGGTAGGATACAGAAAGATGCATCTTTGAGTTTAGTAAAGAAGCCTTTCACTGGTAAGAAGAAAGATAGTGCCATCTATAGCCCGAGAGGCCAAAGCAGAACTGAACACCGTCAGACAGTAAATGTTGTAATGATACCTAGACCTGCGGCTGCTCCACAATGTAACAATCAATAAAGGGTGGAAATACCACAACGGCAGTTTACCCGGATTAACATGACGTTGGCTGAAGTTCTACCCCATCTTCTAAGATCCAACTTGGCAACCTTGAAAGAGGCTCCCAAGAATCCGAATACCACATCTCCTCGGTATAATCCAAATGCTCGGTGTGCCTATCATTCTGAGAGTCCTGGACACGATACAAATGATTGTTGGGCTCTGAGAAATAAGGTACAGGATCTGATCAAGGCCAAGGAGATTGAGTTCGATGCTCCGGAAAAGCCCAATGTCATTACTGCTCCCATGCCTAAGCAAAATCGTGGAGTTAATGATGTTGATACTGATCTGTTTGTGACCTCAGTTGATGAAGTTTCTACTCCTCTCATGACTATTAAGAAGAATTTATTGTTGGCCGATTTATTTCCGGGTTGCGGTGAAGGTTGCCACGTGTGTTCATCTTTGCCTTCCGGTTGCCATTTGCTGAAAACAGGTGTCCAGCGCCTGATGGATAACAGAGAGATTTTGTTCGAGAAAACTTTGATCCCAACTAGTCCATGTGAAGATATCGCAATTATTACCATTTCCGCCAATCCTTCCAAGGCCTCATCGAGAAGACCTATTAGGATTACATCTGCTCCAAAAGTCGCTCTGTTAATAATCACCCTTCCTGGTCCTGTCCCATACGCCTCAGACAAAGTTGTCCCTTGGCATTATGGCGCTGATGTATACTATCATGGCGTTAAACAAGACCTGAAGAATGAAGAGGCTAATCCTGATGTCAATAACATTATCGGGACCATTAAAATTACCAGAAGTGGAAGGGTTTTCTCCCCCGAGATTTCCCCGAGGACTATCAATAGACCTGCTGTTATTTCACCTGCTATTCTTACCGATACTTCAACTACTACTCCTGTTCTTACTCCAATTGTTACCCCTGTGGGTGAGTCATTTGGTACCCAAGGCAAAGAAGTTATAGGTGAGTCTGCCCGGATGAGGGCATCTAGGAAAATTATCGTAGAAGCCTCTAAGCAAGAGATAGAGGAAATATTGAAAATAATCAAAAAGAGCGACTACAATGTGGTCGAGCAGCTGGGGCAGACCCCCTTAAAGATATCCATGTTGTCTCTGCTGTTGTGCTCTGAGGCCCATGCGAAGGCTTTGATCACATTCCTCAAGACTGCGCACGTGCCGCAGGAGAACTTTGCTGATCAATTCAAAGATTGTATTGCCATCCTGACTGCTGACAATGGGCTGGATTTTTCAGATGCATACTTGACACTGAAAGGGAGGAAGCATAATGATGCCCTGCGTGTCTCGATCGAATGTAGGGGCACCACTATGGCTCATGTGCTGGTAGATACTAGATCCTCACTGAATGTCCTTCCGAAGAAGGCTCTTGGCCGACTAGATTGTGAGGGCTTGACCTTAAAGCCTAACAACATTGTGGTAATGGCTTTTGACGGGTCAAAGAGAATGGTGCATGGGGAGGTGGACATCCTTGTCAAGGTAGGCTCTTAAACCTTTGAGTACACCTTCTATGTGATGGACATCAGGCCGTCATATTCTTGTTTGTTGGGTCGTCCTTGGATCCATGAAGCTGGGGTTGTTACTTCTACACTACACCAAATGCTGAAGTATCCGGTGAAGGAGAAGATTGTCACTGTGCATGGCGAAGAGGGGTATATGGTGAGCCACCTCAACTCATTCAGGTATGTAGAGATGGACGGGGAATTCATAGAGACTCCTTGCCAGAATTTTGAAGAGGTTCCCCAGATCTTGGCATCGACTGAGACCACCACCGGCACCAAACCTCCTCTGAAGATGGCTTCTCTCAAAGACACCAGAGCAGTGGTTGAAGAAGGTGGGTATACCAACTGGGGACAACTCCCTAATTTTACTCACAAAACTAACAAGTTTGGTTTGGGCTTTAGTTCAAGAGCTCAAAGAGATGTTCGACGCGCTCGAGCTAGAGGACCTCCCCTGCACATCAGCAATCGGGGAATTAATGCCATTGAAGACAGTGAGGAAGGCTCTGACATCGACAACTGGATCTACCCAACTACCAACGGTGGACCGAATAATTGGATGGCTATGGATTTTATACCAGTTTATTTTATTCCACAATAATTGTCTTACTTGTTTTTTGAGATTGTAATAAACAATTTAAACTCTACAGCCTTGTGTCTTGCCCGAGGCACATTGGTTTTGTTTGTGAGGGCTATTACGTGTCATTTCATATATCATTAATAAAACATTGGAAGTTCCTTGAATACAAATCTTGCGCTCTTTGTTTTTCTTTTCTGATTTCACTTTATCAAAATAGCTATACTCTTACACACACTCACGTCTCATACTGCATATCCATATCCATTCTGGATCCCATTGACAACAGTTCTGCTACTACTGGTTATGACTTCGAAACTCCGATCAACCAAGCTGGGGATGAAGGTGAGGACGATTGTGAGGTGCCAGGAGAACTTGCTAGACTGTTACAGCAAGAGGAGAGGGCTATACGGCCCATGAAGAGCCAGTTGAGACGATAAACCTAGGCATGGAAGTGAATAGAAAAGAAGTCAAGATTGGTGCAAATCTGGAAGCCAAGACCAAACAGCGATTGATATAGATGTTGCACGACTATGTTGAGATCTTTGCCTGGTCATATGAAGACATGCCTGGTTTAGACACTGATATTGTGGTACATCGTCTGCCGACCAAGGAAGATTCTCCTCCAGTTAAACAGAAGGTCTGACGTATGTACCCTGAGATGTCAGAGAAGATCAAGGCAGAGGTCATGAAACAGTTCGACACAGGGTTCTTAGTTGTCACCTCCTATCCACAGTGGGTTTCTAACATCGTTTCGGTAACTAAGAAAGACAGTAAGGTACGGATGTGTGTGGAATACAGAGATCTGAACAGGGCAAGCCCCAAGCATGACTTCCCACTTCCCCATATTGATGTTCTGGTTGACAACATCGCGCAGCATAAAATCTTCTCCTTCATGGAGGGTTTCTCTGGCTACAACCAGATCAAGATGGCTCTTGAAGACATGGAGAAGACAACCTTCATCACACAGTGGGGCACCTTCTGTTACAAGGTGATGCCTTTTGGGTTGAAGAATGCTGGGGCAACCTATCAGCGAGCCATGGTCGCCTTGTTCCATGATATGATTCACCATGAGATCGAGGTTTATGTTGATGACATGATAGCTAGGTCTCAAACCGAAGAAGAACACCTGGATCATCTACAAAAGTTTTTCGATAGGTTGAAGACGTATAAGTTGAGGTTGAATCCAAACAAATGCACCTTCGGGGTAAGTTCTAGCAAACTTTTGGGTTTCGTTATTAGTGACAAAGGTATTCAAGTGGACCCCGCAAAAGTAAAGGCCATACAAGAGATGTAGGCTCCCCGTACAGAGAAGGAAGTTAGAGGTTTCTTGGGAAGTTTAAATTATATTTCCAGGTTCATTTCACATCTGAAGGCTACTTGTGGACCTCTGTTCAAGCTTCTGAAGAAAGATCAAGTGGTAAAATGGAATGACGAGTGCCAGACAGCTTTCGAAAGGATAAAAAAATATCTCCAAGAACCGCCAATTTTGATGCCTCCGATTGAAGGAAGACATTTGATACTATACTTAATAGTGCTAGACAATTCAATGGGGTGTATGCTGGGGCAGCATGACGAGTCTGGTCGAAAAGAGCACGCAATATACTACCTTAGCAAAAAGTTTACCGACTGTGAGACACAATACTCACTGCTCGAGAAAACTTGTTGCGCTTTGGCATGGGCTGATCGCCGACTAAGACAGTACATGTTGACCCACACTACTTTGTTGATATCTAAGATGGACCCAATCAAGTACATCTTCGAGAAACTTGCTCTCTCCGAAATAATAGCGAGATGGCAGATGATCTTAAATGAATACAATATACAATATACAACCCAGAAAGAAATCAAGGGGAGTGTAATGGCGGATCATTTGGCTCATCAGGTCATGGATGACTACCAGTCCATGAATTTTGAGTTCCCGGATGAGAATATTATACTGGTGATTGATTGCGAAGAACCTGGACCGGATGAAGGACCCGAGGAGGGATCCCAATGGACTATGTTTTTCAATGGAGCTTCGAACGCACTCGGTAACAGTATCAGTGCAGTAATCATATCTCCTGAGGGTTGTCATACTCCTTTCACCGCCCGACTATGTTTCAACTGCACTAACAACATGGCGGAGTATGAAGCTTGCATCATGGGTCTCAAAGCTGCTATTGACCTCAAGATCAAGTTCTTAAATGTCTTAGGGGATTCAGCCTTAATGATAAGTGAGATCAAAGGCGAATGGGATACGAAGAATCTGAATCTCATCCCATATAAAGAGAACGTACTAACATTGCTCCCACACTTTGAGGAGGTAACCTTTGAACATTTTCCACGAGAGGAGAATCAGTTAGTGGACGCGCTAGCTACCATGTCTTCTATGTTCAAAGTCAAATGGGACAACGAAGCTCCCCAAATCACCATTGAGAGGTTGGATGAACCAGCACACTGTTGTGAGATTGATACCAAAGAGGTGGCAGACAAACCCTGGTTTCATGAAGTGAAGAAGCACCTCGAGACTCAAGAGTGTCTCGAAGGGGCATCTGTCAATGATAAGAAGTTTCTGAGAAGGTTCGTCGTAAAATTTTTCCTCAGTAATGGAATCCTCTATAAGCGTAATCATGACTCTACCTTATTGCGGTGTGTAGACAAGAGCGAAGCAGAGAGGGTTATGACGGATCTACATGAAGGTACCTTCAGAACCCATTCCAGTGGACATACCATTGCTAAGAAGATACCACGGGTAGGATACTACTGGTCCACTATGGAAGAAGATTGTTATCAGCACTCCCGAACTTGTCATAAGTGCCAAATCTACGCTGATAAGGTGCATGTGCCTCTGATTCCCTTGAACATCTAGACAGCTCCGTGGCCCTTTGTAATGTGGGGCATTGACATGATCAGAGAAATCAGGCCTACTGCTTCCAATGGACATCGCTTCATCTTGGTGGCCATAGATTACTTCACAAAATGGGCTAAGGCGGCTTCCTTTGCTACTGTGACCAAGAACGTTGTGGCGCATTTTATCCGACATAATTTGATTTATCGGTATGGTGTGCTAGAGAGAATTATTACTGACAATGGTACAAATCTCAACAACACGATGATCACCAAGCTCTGTAACCAATTCAAGATACAGCATCATAACTCTTCTCCCTACCATCCGAAGATGAATGGAGTTGTTGAAGCGGCTAACAAGAACATCAAGAAGATTGTACAGAAGATGATAGTGACATACAAAGACTGGAATGAGATGTTACCATGTTCCCTTCATAGATGTCGTACCTTAGCACGGACGTCGACAGGGGCAACACCCTACTCTCTGGTATATGGCATGGAGGCAGTCCTACCCATCGAGGTCCAGATACATTCTCTCAGGATTATGAAAGATGTGGGTTTGAACAAAGACAACTGGATCTAGACTCGACTTGATCAGCTAAATCTAATCGATGAGAAGAGACTTACTGTTATTTGTCATGGTCAGACGTATCAAAATCGAATGATCAAAGCTTTTAACAAGAAAGTCAGACGTCAAGAATATCAATTCGGAGATCTGGTAATCAAGTGCATCATATTGCCGCAAGGTGATCCCAGGGGCAAATGGACTCCCAACTATGAAGGGCCATTTGTGATTAAAAACATTTTCTCGGGGGGAGCCATGATCCTAACCACCATGGACGGTGACAACCTTCCTCACCCTGTCAATGTGGACATAGTGAAAAAATACTACGCATGATAAAAGACCTGCTAGGTTGACTGGCCTAGGAAAAAATAAGGGCTTCTCGGCGAAGCAAAAGGGTTTGGGAAAAAATAAGGGATGAAAATGAAAAAAGTCTATACATCCGGCAAGTCAAAAACCTGAAAAGGTGGCTTGGGCAAAAAAGGGTATCTCGGTGGACTGAACACCCGAAAGGGAAGTCCAGGAAAAAAAATTAGGGACGTAAAGCGTATCATTATGTCCCATTGGATCACCTTGAAACCAGACCTCAGTATCAACTGTCAAGCTCAAACGGCACCGATCAATCTAATCAACTTCAAACAAGTAGCAAAGTGATGAGACGCTCGAAGGCATAGGGGCAATAGCAGAGTTAGAACTCAATGGGATTGTTACACATAGTTGTTTTCCTTTTACACAAAATTGTATAGCTTCTATTTTTACAGCGCCGTTCTCTTACTAGAGTGTCAGTCTCCTTGTACAAAAACGCCTATTACAGGACAACTTCAAAAAAAATCAATACAAAATCATTTTCACAAGAAACTATGAGTTTTTACTTTTCTGTTTTGTTTTGCACGAACGTCCAATGATTTATTCTTGACATGTGCATTTGAATATGATTGCTGCTCATAAATATTTACATAAGAAATGAAAAGACAATTACTCGTAACTTAAGAAACAGGGGCAAAAACAAGAAATGTCAAACCCGACAGTTACTCTGCCCAACATGTACTAGGATAGAGACAGCTTTGAAGCACAATTATCAATACATACGCTCCCCACAAAGTAAAAGTATTCAAAGCCTTGATATCAGCTTTTCCGAAACAGGAAGTAATCTCCCCGGCCAGGGCCTTTCAGAAACCTGACAGCTATATCCCCCAGTCGATTGTCATAATCGCGAACGGGTCATCATAATTTTTTTATCTCCCCAAGCAGAGCTTATTTCTCTGGATACAGAAGCTCAATCTCCGACAAAGCTTATTACTTTAGCTACGGAAATTCACCTTCCAAGTTATTCCCCGCAGAGTTGTTCTCAAACAGAGTCTCTCCTTGGCAGAAGTACAGTCATTTCCATTCACCATCCCCAGCGGAAGTAGAAGAGCCATAATTCTCTATAACAGTTAGGAATACTATACCCTCCAGCAGCAGTCAGGGATTTACTTTCCCAGGCTCGGACATGTCCCAACAGCAGTTCATGTACATAAATCATGACATGCGCATACATATTGCATACATCATAATCTCATTTATTTTGAGAACATCATCACACAATGCATTTCATGCATCGCATTTAATTAATTTTGTATCTTTTCAGGAAAGATGGTTATCATCAATAATTCCAACAGTTCAAGATTAAATCTATATCTGCAGACAACTAATGGAAAATCAGTTCCCAAAGATCAAACGGGTCAACTAATCTCTATAACCAAAAACAAAGTAACCCTATTATCCAGGTTCCTTCCCATAATCCCTACTATCCAGGCTTTCATCCCGAAGTAACCCTACGACCCATGTTCCTTCCCATAAGCCCTACTATCCAAGCTTTCATCCCAAGGTAACCCTACTATCCAGGTTCCTTCCCATAGCCCTACTATCCAGACTTTCATCCTGAAGTAACCCTACGACCCAGGTTCCTTCCCATAAGACCTACTATCTAGGCTTTGATCCCGAAGTAACCCTACGACCTAGGTTCCTTCCCATAAGCCCTATTATCCAGGCTTTCATCCCGAAGTAACCCTACTATCCAGGTTCCTTCCCATAAGCCCTACTATCCAGGCTTTCATCCCGAAGAAACCCTACAACCCAGGTTCCTTCCCGCAGCCCTACTATCCAAGCTTTCATTTCGAAGTAACCCTATGACCCAGGTTCCTTCTCATAGCCCTACCATCCAGGCTTTCTTTTCGAAGTAACCCTACTATCCTGGTTCCTTCTCATAGCCCTATTATCCAGGCTTTCATTTCGAAGTAACCCTACTATCCTGGTTCCTTCTCATAGCCCTACTATCCAGGGTTTCATTTCAAAGTAACCCTACAACCCAAGTTCCTTCTCATATCCCTACCATTCAGGCTTTCATTTCTAAGTAACCCTACTATCCAGGTTCCTTCTCATAGCCCTACCATTCAGGCTTTCATCCCGAGGTAACCCTATTATCCTGGTTCCTTCTCATAGCCCTATTATCCAGGCTTTCATTTCGAAGTAACCCTATGACCCAGGTTCCTCCTTATAGCCCTACCATCCAGGCTTTCATTTCTAAGTAACCCTACTATCTCGCTTCCTTCACATAGCCCTACTATCCAGGCTTTCATTTCGAAGTAACCCTACTATCCCATTTCCTTATCATAGCCCTACTATCCAGGCTTTCATTTCGAAGTAACCCTACGACCCAGGTTCCTTCTCATAGCCCTACCATCCAGGATTTCGCTTCGAAGTAACCCTATGACCCATGTTCCTTCTCTCTTATCTCCAGACAACAGTTTACAACACTGTAAGACCGGGACCCGACCAGAATCGGCCAATTTCACGTTTCCCCAGTAAGCTGATGTGCAGCCTGGACCCTAACCAGATATGCAGCTCGCTTTTGTCTCATAAATCAAGAGTTGATTCCCCAGTAGAGTAATGGACAACCAAAGCTCCTAGCCTCTATTCCCCAAGACATAAATCAATATTCCCCTGCAAAGTCCTCCTCAACGGAAGGTACAGGAATTCTCGCAAAGGAATCTCTTATGCGACTGTTATCTTTTTCGAATGGCATCTTTAAGCCCATATCCGATGTTTCTTTGTTGGCTTCCAAATGGCATATGTAAGCCCATTCCCAGTATCACTATTCAGTATTACTTAAGGCGAGTGCAAATTTATGGGCTCTCTAGTGTTCAATAATCTTCCACCTTCAGATCACGAAAGGAAAACCAGCCAATCTACATCCTCAGGTTTAAGAATATTGAACAGGGACACCTGCTGTACCCTAAAATTTTCCTCTCATTTTCCTCAACACATGCTCATTGATATCCTCAACTTGCTCAAGGATGCCCAAGAGCTGACCAGACAAACTCTCTCCTAAAGCAATGAACCTCCAACTAGGGTTTCCATTTCCATCAAGATGGGTGAGCTCCAAAGGCCTCATATGCTCTCCATAGCCCTAATATGTTCTCAAGACCATTCATGTCAAGTTTCAAGCCTTGCACAAGAAGTTTGCTCAGTCAACTGCTCAGATGCTTGAAAATCAACTATGTTAGGTCAAAAGTCAATTGTGGCCCACATACAGTCAAACTTCAAGATTTTTGGTCAACATCAACATTTTGAAGTGATATCTATCATTTTATCAAGGGTTCATCATGATACCCCAAGGAATTCTCCTAATTCATCAAAACTCAAAAGTTGCTAAATTAGGGTTTCTCAGGAAAAGTCAACCAAAATTTGACCAAGCATAACTTTTTCATACTTTATCAGAAATTTCTCATCCAAGGCTCATTTTGAAGATAATCCAATTCCCTACAACTCATCTTCATCCCTCAAGTTCAAGAAATACACTCATCAAAAGATATAGATTCAGACATCATAGGTCATTCCAAAAAGTCAACAAAAACACCTTGTGGGTTAAAGCTCCTTACATGAACATGGAAGATCCAACTGAGATGAAACCAAAGAGGTTGTTTAGGGGACATACTAAGATTTCTAAAAAGTCCAAGAAAACTCTCCTAGGGTAAAAATTGAGAGAGATGTGCATTGTCAAATTTGGCCATTTTTGGAAATTTGCACAAAGTCAACAATGCCCAAAATTGCATTTTTTCCATATGGGCCTATCCTTTCAAGTTTGGAGCTTGTTCCTAACATGGTCCACGACCCATGAACCACTCCATGACTCATTCAATTATTTATTTAATTTATTGTGATTTTATTCACTTAATATTCAAATAAAATCAAAACAAATCATATAAGTTGTTTTTGGGATGATTTTGGCATTGAATGAAGATGATATATGCTGTCAAACAAAGACCAACTCGTGCAAGGGCTGATTGGGATAAAAACAGCATGTTTTGGCCAAGTTTAGAAAGAAAAGAATCAAGTTGAAAATAAAATCTATTTCTCATCAATCTCCAAGATTTCTTCCAACTTTGTTGACCTAATGCCTTCTAATACATATACACAACATTGCCAGACCTAGAGGACACGAAAAAGCTGCCTCCACACGTCCAGAAAAAACTCCAAATTTTGACCCAAAAAATGGTGATCAAATTCTGATTTAAAAGGCGATTCAAGGTGTTTCAAGGCCAGTAATCCATCCTTGGGAACCTCTTGAAGCTAACAGCACCATTTGCACGTATCAAAGCTCCAGGAATCAACCTACACAAGCATCATGATTTGCCTTTATTTTTTAATTCGATTTTGATTATACATGCATGATTGAAAACTTCTAAGCATACCTTCATGTTTGTATCATTAGTTAGAATGCATTTGTATGGTTAATTGTGACTTTTGACGCATATATGGACAACTGCCATTATTAGGGTTTAAGTTTGCGTTTCAGGGCTTTTTGATATAGGTAAAATCAGGGCACGAGATGGGTATTATCATACTCACGAGATCAAACCTAGTTGATCTGTGTGTTTTGATTTAATTTATCTTGCTTGTTTGAGTTCTTTTGAGATTTACAGGGTTGTAGCTATAGACATCGTCTATAGGTAAAGGGGTGTTATCTAAAACGACAGTTCCATGAAGAAGAAGAATAGGTGGCATGATCCCAGTGGCTAATTTGAATTCGCGCGCGTTTTTATTTTTACTGACCATTCTTTCAATATAATACATTTTGTTCAGTTATATACACAAATGGCAATATGGTCAGGTGGTAAAGGGAAGCGTTTGCAAAGGGGAAGACCTGGGTTTGATACCCAGGCCTGGAGGTTTTTCATTTTCTCATTTGTTTCATTGCAGATCCCATACACCTCCTTGCTAAGCGTCCATCGTGCGTACCCTAGAACTCATCCAATAGATCCATCATCAAAGCAGATATGGCGCTCATACAAGCAAGGTCCATGGTACACCCTCAAGTGTGGCCCTCACTGAATCCAAAAAAACTAATTGGGCCAACAAAATTGGGCTCAGTACGAGTTTCAACACCACACCCCCTTTTCCTTTCAGCAACAGGCCCAAATTCCAATTCTCTTTTAACTTTTAATTATTTTTTATTTGTTTTAATTATTTTACAAAAATCATTTGTTTTAATAATTTTACAATAAAAATATTTTTTTATTAAATCATAAAAATCAGAAAATCACAAAAAAATATTAGATTTAGTTAATTATTTTCATAAAATATTTATTTGCATTTAACTAATTAGTTTAATTAGGTTAACTTAAACATTTCTTTGTAATTAAAATTAATTAGAAATTAAGATTAATTTTCAAATTGCGACTATTTTTCAATAAAGAAAATACAAACAAAAACATTTTTAATTAATTAGATTTCTTAGGTCCTAATTTATTCCCATCTTAATTCTTCGCACGTTTATTTCTTTCCGTACCATTATTTTTCAATTAATGTAACTGTCGATGGTTTGTAATAGTTTCAAATTAGGGTTTTATTTACTGTTTATTCCCCGGTTTTTGATTATGTAATCCCCTCCCCAAAGCCTTGTAATAGTTAGGATTTTAATTTCTCGCTTTTAATTTCCGCAACTATTTAACTGCTAGATGTATGGTTAATAGGCTTGCATGTAAAAGATAAATGATTAATACAGTAGAAAACCTTAATTGTGCAAAGATAATTAACTGGAAAAAACAAACTTGCACATGTTCACTCCTAGGGTTTGTCCCCACTTGGTTGCCTCGGAAATAATGGTCGTGTCCCTTGAATGTAGGGATACCTTAGCAATGACCCGCGATTCAAATTCGTCATAAAGATCATAGTCCCTACTTGTCCCTCGAGTTCCCTACGAATTGATCTTATGAAGATAGTCCCTTCGAAACGCTAAGGTATCTTTACTTGTTGCCTTCAGAGACCATTTCGTCCCTTCGAATGTGCCTTTATAAATCCAACGACGGAGCTACCTACTCCTTAATAGTAGGATAGTGCTGTCTAAAGGAAACAAAAACTAACAGACTTTTTTCGAGTAGGTAGATAGTTCCTAGGTACTTGCTCAAACAAACAAATTTCACACAAACACTTTCAAAACAATTTTCAAAAACAACTTCGCCACACTCTTGAGGAAAGATACAAGGGTTATCACGAAGTTAAACAAAAACTTTTCAAAATACACACAAGAAATTTCAAAATGAGAAAGTACCTAAGAGCCCATGGAAAACCATGGATGGAAAGGGTGCTAACACCTCCCCTTTCCATAATCTACCCCCCGTACTCAGAAACATCTCGAAAAAGGTTTTTTCTGTTCTTTTTCCCATTTCATTTGTTGGATAAAATAAAAGATGATGGCGACTCTTGCTTAACGCAACATTTGAGAATACAAATGCAAAACCAGTATAACAGTCGGTTCTGCCACTGTATCACACCTAACAGCAGAGCTTATTTGTCTAACAAATAGAAGCTCATCAACGCTTCAAAACATGAAGACTTACACTCCACATCCCCAGCAGTCGTCCGAGATTTATTTTCCTAAAGTATTACAACAGAATAGCTTACATTTCCATACATCGCATCCATATATCATAAACATTGACAACATGAATACATACAACATAATCTCATTCATTGCATACAATGCATTTCATACATCATGACATTGCATACAACTAATCTTTCATCTCTTCAAGAAAGATCAGTCAGCAGATGGCTATCATCAACAATTTGCAAAAGGTCAGAGATTAATACCTGAAATAAGCCAGGACAATCATTTACACGACCAGCTGAAGCAATTCTGCACGGGTTTCTTCTAATTCAACTTTTAGATACAGTTCAGATACGCTCCAGATACAGACGCCGTTCTGATACTCATTCAAATTAAACTTTCAGATACGCTCCAGATATGGACGCCATTCTGATACTCATTTAGATTCACCTTCCAGATACAGGTCAGATACGCTCCAGATACGGATGCCATTCTGATACTCATTCAGATTTAACTTTCAGATACAATCCAGATACGCTCCAGATACGGACGCCATTCTAATACTCATTCAAGTTTCAGCTTTCAGATACGATTCAAATACAACCCATTTATGGATATATTTTGGTACTCAACCCAACATATCCACTATTTCAGTATAAATCAACCAGAGATTTATTCTGACACTTCTTCCTTTCCTACCAACAATCATTTTTGGATGGCATATGTAAGCCCATCTCCAACAAATTTCCATCATCTCTCCAAATGGCATCTTTAAGCCCATTCCTTACACCAGCAACCACCATATCTTTGAGTGCAAATTTCTGGGCACTCTAGTGTCCAATCATCTTCCACCTTCAAGCCACGAATGGCGAATCCACCAATCTAACTCTTCAGGTTTAAGAATATTGAATAGGGGCACCTGTTGTACCCCAAAATTTTCCCTCTCACTTATCAAATATTTTCTCACAAAGTCTCTCTTGGTTCAAGACTGCACTAGGGTTGATCAACTCAAGATACCTCCTTAAACACTGATGACTAAAATTAGGGTTTGAGATTGTACAAGGATAATTGAACTTTAAATTATTCATATGACTTTCATGGATCATTATGGACCCCCAATATTACTCATGTCAAGTTTCAATCCTTGGATCACATTTTTGCTCAGTCAATTGAGCAATTGACCTAAAAATTAGTTGTATTGGGGAAAAAGTCAATTATGGCCAATTTATAGTCAAACTTCATAATTTTTTATCCACATCAACATTATGAACTCATATGCATCATTTGATCAAGTTTGGACCATAATTCCTCAAGAAATTTGATCAAATCACCAAAAGAGCAAAATGGTCAAAATTAGGGTTTTGACTGAGAAAGGGCAATTTCTGATTTTTGGGCTAGAAAATGGTTAATTGGTTTGAGACATGATTTTAAGAGTTCAATTGCACCATTTTGACCTAATGGTATGACTCAAAACATTGCTCAAGATCATTTGGATTGATAGTTGATTTTCAGTCAACTGATCAAAAGTCAATTGTACACTGAAAAGTCAAACTTTGACTTTTTGGTCAAAATCAAGTGTCAAAGATCACAATTCATCAAAATATGTCAAAATATGGAACTTGTTCATCAAGAAATCAAAAAGTCAAGATTTCATTTTGAAAAGTCAAAGTTTTCAAACTTAATAATTTTTCTAAGTATGGAAAACTTCACGTTTTTTCACAACTTTGAGCCAATTTTTCACCATGATGCAAGATGATTCAAAAGAAACTTTCAACATGAAAGTTGTATATCTCCATGAGATCTACAACATTGCTTTACACAACTTCTCATATAATTTCTTGGATCTCAAGTTATTAATTCATGAAGTCATGGTCTTGAAACTAAACACTTAGTGAAAATTTTGCCCTAGTTTAGGCAGGATTTTGACCTAACTTCATGGTATTTTTTCATATAGTTCTAAGGGAAATTTTCAAAGGCGATTCAAAGAGGGTTTGTATAGCATATTACAATCTTTCTAAAATGTCCAAGAACTCATTAAGATCATTCTTGAGCAAGGATAATCGAAGAGAGGAAGTTAGGGTTTCAAACTAAAATTATAGGTCATTTTGTGATGAACAAAGATTCAAATCTCAAACCTATGTTGCTTAATCTCTGCTTTACAGGCCTCAAACTTGTTAGGCACTCCATAATTAAATGTTTGTATAGCTGGTAGAGGCTTCAACTCAAGCATTCAATTCAATACCATGCTTTATATCCATTTTAGGAAGAAAGTGTACAATGTCATTTTGAAAAAGTAGCTTTATGCACAAAACTTGTTCTTGAGCCTTGAAATTGTTTTCTTATGATCATACACGTCCTATAACTCAAGAGAAGTTTGTCTCAAGCCTTACAATCACTCAGCCCATGCTTGTACTTCATCTTGGAACCGTACTTTCACTTTTCTTCAAAATCAAGCAACCTAGCCATAACTCTACAACTCAAAAATACTTTGTACAAAACCTCTCCAACTTTTTACTTATAGATACACAAGTCATTGGCAAAAAAACACACGCATGCTAAATCCCTGAAACTCTCTAAAACACAATCACCAAAAACACCTAAAAACTTACCATTTCTGAGTTTTGAATCCAATCTCCAAATTTGCTCGTGCGTTTCTTGGCCTTTTAGTTTCAAAAGCTTCTAAATAACATACACAAACAATTCCAACACCTGCAACACAACTGTAACACCTCCATCATCATCCACCATTTTTAAAAACAATACCTTGCACCTTGACTTCTCCAGAACTCCTCAGGTACTTTCAGCTCAAGCTAAGCATCACATTAGCTTCCTGGGAACTTGAGGAAGTTAATCCAATCATTGGAACTCATTAAAAGATGATCAAACTCAAAACACGATACCCTCTTGCAAGGTGAGTTTTCTGACTTTTGAAATCTTCATACAAGCATCATTAATGGTTTATTTGTGAATAAGAAATGTAGATATCATTGTCCTGAAGCTAACCATGTCCTTAGATTTCATTATTATTTCTTCAATAGTTAGAATTTTGAATCTGAACATCCTGGAAAAGTTAGGTCAAAATTTGGTACCATTCAAAGTTCATGCTCATCTTTGATTTATAGTTTTAAAATTTTATATTTTTGGAATCGTTGTGAAATTTGGAACAAGTTTGATGTTTACATTTTTGCAATTGGATGAGAAATGAACAAGATACAATTGGTATGGCTGGAGGTTGAAGATGAAGTGTATTCATGACTCATCTTATAATATATATTTATGGTTTGACATAAGTTAATGGATGTATCACCACCCCAGTGGTTAAAGCGCGCGCCTGTCACCCTTAGGTCCTGGGTTCAAGCCCCAGCGTGAGCTTTTGCACTTTTTTCACATTTTTCTTCATTTTTTCTTCATTTAATTTAGACTTAGTCTTTTTTTTTAATTAATTTAGAACTTAAGATTTTAATTAACATTTTTCTCATTCATTTTAGCTTGACTAATTAGTTTAAAAATCTTTTTACAAAAACCCTAAATTTGTTTCTTTAATCAAATTAATTTTCTTAGTTAACTTAAGTTCAATTTTCTTAGTTAATTAATTTATTTTATTTTAGTTAAGTAGGTCAAAACCCTTTCTTCATAATAAAAATATTTTAGTTTCTTTTCATATTATTTTATTCTTTGTACATTATATCTACATTTCTTGTACATTATCATTCAATTCAATATGGTTGTAATAGTAACTTAGGTTTAAATTACTTGTCATCCCCCATTTGTAAATTTGTATCCCCCATCCCCAATTGATGTAATAGCGTACTAATTTTAATTTCCGCAATTTATCGCTTTATATACAAATGCTAGTAATTAGGGTTTTGTATGGAAATACTAAAACCAACCAATAGAAAACCCTAATCAAAGACAAATCAAGCATGTAAATCAATACACTTGACCACAAACACCCTTAGGGTAAATCCACTTGGTTTCCTTACAAAAATGGCCATATTATGCATGTGAGGTATCTTAGCAAAAACAAGCGAAATACAATATCATAGTCCCTCGATGACGCTCTCTATGTTGTATTTCAAAATGTTCTTAGTCCCTAAAGAAAAATTCTAAGATATCTTGCAACATTGCTAATCACGGTTATACGATGACCCACGTTCGTCCCTTTTACATCCAAAGATAGGGTTATTTACCAAATCAATGGTAAGATAACAATGTCAAAGGAAAGAGGAAATAAACATGAAAGACTTTTGAGTAGGTAGAATGTTCCTAGTTACTTGCTCAATTTCAAAACCAAAACATCCTTGCTATTTTTAAAACAAACACCTACACTTTCAAAACACCTTTCAAACTTGAAAACATTTTCAAAAGATCAACACCTTTGTATACATTCTTACGAACGAGAATCATTACAAAGTTTGCCTAAACGATGGCGCCTTTACAAAATACTTTCAAAAACCAATCAAAGCACATTTTCAAACAAAAGCAAGTGATCTAGCAAGTAACTAAGAGCCCATGGAAAACCATGGATGAAAAGGATGCTAATACCTTCCCTTTTCATAATCTAACCCCCCCCCCCCCCCCCCCCCCCGAACTCAAGAAATAATCTCAAAGGTCTTTCCTTTACTTTTTCACCTTTCCTTTTGGATAAAAGAAAAGTCAGTGGCGACTCTTGCTAACCGCAACATTTGCAATCAAACGCAAAACAACCAAGTCAGTTCTCCCACTGTATCATAGAACTGACAACTCTGCTGGGGAATAATTCTTAAAGTGGGGTTACCTTAGGGTTATATCACATTTATTAGCTTTCATTATTTGACTTGTATGCTTTACATTATGGTTCTTTGTTTGGGTTTGAATCCTCTACTCGGATTTAGGATACCGTATAGGTAAGTAGAAATACATTGTGGAAATTGTGTGGGGTATACCAACATGGTCTAAGCAATAGCTATGTTAGTGTGACATATTTGTGGGTACCGGTAGCCCTTGAGTAGTCAAGGAGAATACGGGGCCGTTGAGTGATGTCATGAATCACTAATGAACTTTTAGAACCTTTACTTGACCAACTTGGCCATTAGGACGTAGTGAGATGACCGGCTTTGGTGCAGTCCGAAGTTGGTAGATACTCGATACTACACTCATTGAGGTTTGATTTTTTAGGATATTTCGGTCACCATTAAAGAGGATTACGCTGAAACAATGCCCAAGGAAACAAACCAGTGATATTGAGCTCCTTAGGACCCGGTTACTATTACTAGGACAGGTTTGAGCCAACTAAACTTCAAGAGGGTACTTACCTATGAGACTCCATGTAAGCCTAAACCTAAGGACTTGTTTGCTTTGTTTGTATATATATATACTTGTACATAACATCATAAACATCATAACATCATACTCATATTCACTAACCATTTCAAGGATCTTGGGATTTATCTTTGTTCTATTTTGTAGGACATGGATTCTATTCGCAGCAAAACCATTCAAATCAATCTTGTAAGGATCCCTCCTCAACTTAAAGAGCTAGCATCAAGAATTTATGAAAACTCTCTGTTGTACCCCAAAATTTTCCCTCTCATTTCTCAAGGATTCTCTCACAAGATCTTCTATGACGTCAAGGTTGCAGCATTGATACCTCAATTTAGGCTTGGAATCGGCACAAGAGCAAAAGGGTCAATTGCATATTGGAAAGTCAAACTTTGACTTTTTTGGTCAACATTACATTCCAAAGATCAAATTTAATCAAGACATTCAAGAATATCAAGCTTGATCATCAAGAAGTCAAGAAAGTCAAAAGTCAACTTGAAAAGTCAAGATTTCCAAGACTTAGAAATTTTCTAAGTGTTTTTATACATGATAATTTCATCACTTCATGCCATTCTTTCACCAAGATGCAAGACGGTTCAAGGGAAACTTTCAACATGAAAGTTGTAGATCTCCATGATATCTACAACATTGCTTTACACAACTTCTCCTAGAGGTGCTTGGATTTTGAGTTATAAATTCATGAAGTCGTGACATTTTCATTTAACACTTAGAGAAATTTTTAACAGATTTTGTTCAGGATTTTATCCCAACTTCTTAGCATTTTTTCACATAGTTACAAGATTATTTTGTCAAATTTCCAACATGAAATTTATAGAGGATGTTTCAAGCTTTCCAAAACATCCAAGAGCATGAATTTATCATACTTGGTCTAGGAGATTCAAGGGCACGAAGTTGGGCATCCATCCTTGAATTGCAAGTCATTCTATTGAAGAACACATAACAAAAACCCCTTTGATTTGTTGCATAATCTTATGTTGCAGGCCTCCTTGTTTGAAAATCTCATCATAATTTAATGCTTACACCCACTCTTGAGCTATTACCCAAGTGTTTAAACCATTGCCCAAAAGATTTTTCCATTTATGGCATAAAGGCACCATTGCTATTCTTGAAAAGCAAGATTTTTGTACAAAGTTTTCCTTGAGCCCATACCTTGCTTGTTGCTGATTATAGTCCACCATAAATCATGGGAAGTAGCTCCTTTATACCAGCAACTTTGGTACTTCATCTTGGGACTATGGAGTACTTGACATAGTTTGATCTTTGTAATCCAACCAAACCATAACATGTTGTCTTGCAAACCTAGTCAGCTCATATGCACAAACCTCCAGCCTATAAATAGAAGAAGCATTTTCAAGACAAAGAGGTTAGAAAAAATAGAGAGAAAATCCAGAATTTTTATTGGTAAACCCTCAAAATCTCATATTCAAAAAAGCCATAATAGTCCACAAAACTTCCACTCTTGAGTTTTAAAGTTCAAACCTTTGAACCTCTCATACCTTGCAAATTTTGTCCAACCATCTAAGCACTCCACACACATTATATAAAAGTTGTTCAAACACAAGAAAAACTTATGTAACATCACTATCATCACTTCCCAAGCTCAACAACAGCCCATACAGCAGCTCAAACTCAAATCACAAATTTTAGTTTCAAGGTAAGTTTTCTTGATTTTGAACTCTTCATACAAGCATCATTAATGGTTCATTTGTAAAGATAAAATTTAGATATCATTGCCTTAAAGCTAACCATATGCTTGCTTTTCATTTTCACTAACCATGTGTTGAGAATTGACTTTTACATTTAGCAAAACAGTGATAAAAACAAAAAACAGCAGTTATGCATCGACACTAAATGCTATGAGTCGACACATATTATGTCTAAAATAGGTGATGAACCGATGCAAACTTTTATGCATCGATATAAAGTGTTGCATGAGTCAATACGAAATGCGAATGCGTCGACCCATACTGAGTTAATTTTCATTTTTCAGCAGCAAGGAAGTTTTCGTATCAATACATGATGGCATGCGTCAATACATAAATTGTTTTCTTATCAATACATAATGGCATGCGTCAATACATAAACTATTTTCGTATCAATACATAATGGCATGCGTCAATATATAAATTGTTTTCGTATCAATACATAATGGCATGCGTCAATACATAAATTGTTTTCGTATCAATACATAATGACACGCATCAATACATAAAATTTTCGTATCAATATATAAGTATATGTGTCAATACATAAAAAAAATTTCAAAAAAACAATTTTCTTATTTTTTATTTTTTTATTTTTTTATATTATTTATTCATTCAATATGGTTGTAATAGTAAATTAGGATTTATTTTCTTTCATCCCCCCATTTGTAAATTTTTATCCCCATCCCCCAAATGATTTAATAGCGTAGGATTTTAATTTCCGCAACTTATCGCTTTAATATAATTGTTAGTAATTAGGCTGTGTATAGCAAGATAAAATCAACAAGTAGAAAACCCTAATACAAGACAAAACAAGCATGAAAATTAATACACTTGCACACAAGCACCCCTAGGGTAAAATCCACTTGGTTGCCTTATAAATGGTCATATTACGCATGTGAGGTATCTTAGCAAAAAGAAGCAAAAAATACAAGATCATAGTCCCTCGATGACGCTATCTAAGTTGCCTTTCTAAATGATCTTAGTCCCTAAAGAAAAATGCTAAGATACATTGCAACATTGCTAATCATGGTTATACGATGACCCACGCCCATTCCGTTTACATCCAAAGATAAGGTTACTTACCAAATCAATGGTAAGATAACAATGTCAAAGGAAAGAAGAAATGAACATGAAAGACTTTTGAGTAGGTAGAATGCTCCTAGTTACTTGCTCCATTTCAAAACCAAACATCCTTTCTATTTTCAAAACAAACACCTACACTTTCAAAACATCTTACAAAACTTGAAAACATTTTCAAAAGACCAACACTTTGTATACATTCTTACGAAGGAGAATCATTACAAAGTTTGCCTAAACAATGGCCTCTTAACAAAATACTTTCAAAAACCACACAAAGCACAATTTCAAACAAAATCAAGTGATCTAGCAAGTAACTAAGAGCCCATGGAAAACCATGGATGAAAAGGGTGCTAATACCTTCCCTTTTCATAATCTACCCCCCGAACTCAAGAGATAATCTCAAAGGTCTTTCCTGTGCTTTTTCACCTTTCCTTTTGGATAAAAGAAAAGTCGGTGGCGACTCTTGCTAACCGCAACATTTGCGATAAAACTCAAAACACCCAAGTCAGTTCTCCCACCATATCACAGAACTGGAGACTCAGTTGGGGAAATATTAAAAGTGGGGTTACCTTAGGGCTAGATCACCTTTACTTGCTTTCTTTGTTTGACTTGTATGCTTTACATTTTGGTTCTTTGTTTGGGCTTAAATCCTATACCCAGATTTGGGATACCTTATAGGTGAGTAGCAATACATTGTGGAAACTATGTGGGGTATACCAACACGATCTAAGCAATAGCTACGTTAGTGTGACATATTTGTGGGTACCGGTAGCCCTTGAGTAGTCAAGGAGAATACGGGGCCGCTGAGTTATGTCATGAAGCACTAACTAACTTTTAGAACCTTTACTTGACCAACTTGGCCATTTAGGATGTAGTGAGATGATCGGCTTTGGTGCAGTCTGAAGTTGGTAGATACTCGATACTACACTCATTGAGGTTTGGTTTTTTGGGATATTTAGGTGGCCATTAAAGAGGCTTATGCTGAAACAATGACCAAGGAAACAAACCAGTGATATTGAGCTCCTTAGAACCCGGTTACTATTACTAGGACAGGTTTAAGCCAACTAAACTTCAAGAGGGTACTTACCTATGAGACCCCATGCAAGCCTAAACCTAAGGACTTGTTTGCTTTGTGTACATAACAACTTGCTTACTTGTACATAACATCATGACATCATACCATGGCATTTTCAATAACCATTTCAAGGGTATCAAAGGCCTATGATGCAGGATCACATTGAACTAGAAGTCTATCAAGGGGCAAGAGGATTTATTTTCCTCTAACCAAACACCGTCAAGACCAAAAGCACGGTAACTTGAGTCAAGGGCTATGACCCACTTGACATGGTGTGCTTGATTCTCGTGGAAGGACATCCACATATACGAATTTTTCCAATAAAAGTTGTGGATCAACTCTCAAATTCTAACATCTTCTCGTGTTTACCCTGCGAGATCCTTGAAAACATTGCATCCACATATCATGCATGTCATCATAACAGGTTTTCCCGTATAGGTTTCCTTATCCTCTTACTGTTTATTTAAGTAGAGATGGCTCTAGAGAAAACAATTAAAGATCTTCAAGCTCAAAATGCTCAGTTCCAACAAGTGCTCATGAACTTGGCCAAGGGGCAGGAAGATTTGAAAACACTATTCACCAAAGAGAGCAAGAAGAAGAAAAATTCTTTCATCCTCAACGTGAGGAGAAGGTCCAAGGGGCATGCCCAGCTAGTTCAAAAAGAAGATATTTCTTCTGAAGACAGTCAAGAAGAGAAAGCTGGAAGCATTAGAGCTAACATAGCTACTGATGGCGATGACTCGTCTGAGGAGCGATATCCACCGGCAGATGAAAAATACAAACAACTCGAAGATAGACTAAAATCTGTGGAGATCCAAGTTGTGCCTGGTTTGGACTTAGGAGACATGGGTTTGGTTTCTGGAGTGGTTATCCCGCCAAAGTTCAAAATCCCTACCTTTTCCCTGTACGATGGAGTCTCTTGCCCTAAGATTCACTTAAAGTCTTATGTCGGCAAGATTCAGTCATACACAACTGATCTGAAGCTTTGGATCCATTTCTTCCAGGAGAGCCTAGTTGGGACACAACTTGAATGGTTCTATCAAATGGAGAGTTCTCGCATCCACATCTGGGAGGACCTAGTTGCTGCTTTCTACAAGCAGTACCAATACAACACTGATCTCGCACCAACTCGTGTGCAATTGCAGAATATGACAATGGGATCCCATGAGAGTTTCAAAGGATACACCCAAAAGTGGAGAGATCTGGCTGGTAGGGTGCAACCCCATTTAACTGACAGGGAGCTGATTGACATCTTCATGGGAACTTTGACATGTCCTTTCTTCAAACACCTAATCGGAAGCTCCTCAGCCGGGTTCACTGAGCTAATACTCACCGGCGAAAAGGTCGAAGCTGGCATCAAAAGTGGAAAGATCTAAGGAGCTACACCTTCTGATGCTCAGAAAAAGCCATACGATGGGAAGAAAGAGTCCAATGTTGTGTATGGTCAAAAGAGTCGTCATGATCAACATGTAGGGGCAATCCTGATCTCTAATCCTACACTTGTTCAATAAAGACATGGCAATAGGCGTAGGGTAAGATATCAAGAAAGGCAATACACTAACATAAACATGCCTTTGTCTCAAGCATTACAATATTTGCTGAAGATGAAACTAATCACACTAAAGGATCCTCCTCAAAATCCCGACACCTCCTCTTCTAAGTACAATCCAAGCGTAAGATGTGCCTATCATTCTGACAGTCCCGGACATGACACTGACAGCTGTTGGACTTTGAAGAACAAGATTCAAGACTTGATTGATTCCAAGGAGATCGAGTTTGACCCTCCGGAGACTCCAAACGTGATCATTGCTCCTATGCCAAATCATTGAAAGCGTCTTGTTTCATTTTGAAATTTTTCATTTGTAATTCCTCTTGTTATTCGAACAATTATCTATTAATGTCAAACCATGTTTCATTAATGCATTGCATATGTTTGTCTTGATTTGATCCACTCGTTTTCATTACATTTAAACTATGCTTTTTACTCACTTTATGACCTTCAACTCTTGCTAAAAGTTACACACCTTTAGAGGGAGGATGACAAAAACAATGCCTTAATCTCATGCAGTATTGTGATACGGTGGCCAGAACCGGGACGTGTTTCCCTATTTTTTTAAGGAATTTGCTGGTTTGCATTTTGCGTTTGTGTTCGCAAAATGTCGCGGTAAGCAAGAGTCCCCACCGACTTTTATTTTATCCAACAAGGAAAGGAAAAAAGCACATAAAAATTCCTTTTTCGAGATATTTCTGAGTACGAGGGGTAGATTATAGAAAGGGAAGGTATTAGCACCCTTTCTATCTGTAGTTATCTACGGGCTCTTAGGTACTTGCTCATCATTTTCAAAATTGTTTTCTTTGTGTTTGTGTGCTTTGAAAAGTTTTTGTTTTGACTTTGATTTAACTCTTGCTTCTGTCTTCAAGAGTGTAATGAAGTGTTTTTTTTTAAACTTTGTTTGTAAAGGAGCGTAAGTGTGAAAAAAGTTTGTTTTGATTGAGCAAGTACTTAAGAGCTAATCTACCTACTCGAAAAAATAATTGTTCTATGTTCGTTTCCTTTAGACAATGCTATCCCACTATTAGTGAGTAGGTAGCACCGTCGTTGGAGTTTTGAGGGTCAATTCGAAAGGGACGTACGGTCACTAAAGTAATGTTAGGACGTCTTATTAATAACCCTAATATCCTAGATCATTTATTCAAGGCAATAATATCCGAGGCAACCTTTCCGAGGCAACTTTGATCTTTGGACAAAAGGACGACCACTAAAACGTCCTATACTCAATGACCGTTTACCGAAGGCAACCAAGTGGGAGTGTACCCTAGGAGTGCGCATGTGCGAATGATTCAATTTCAGTTTATTTATCTTTGTACATTTAGGGTGATCTAACCGTTTTAAAATTAGACATACATTCTTGTCATGCATCATATTATCATACATCTAACAGTTAATAATTGCAGTAATTTAAAAGTGCAGAAATATAAAACCTAGCTATTACAAGACTTCGGGTATTTACATAGCCAAAAACAAACCCTTTGAAATTAAAGCGATAAATGTAAATAAACGTCCTAATTAAACTATTACAAACCGTACGCAGTTACATCAATGTGATAAATAATAAAAATAAAGCTCGCGAGAAAATTAGAACGAATGCAGACTAGGGTTTTGACCCTTCTATCCTAATGAAAAGAGAAAATGTTTTTGTTGTTTTTAATATTTTTTTAAAGAAAAGAATTTAGGTTTTAAAATTAAATGCTAAATTAATTAGTGATTAAATTAATAAAAATAATTATGTGACCTATTTTTGGTTTTTTTGGTTATTTTAGGAAAAAAAAATATAATTAAGTTAATAATAAAACCTATTTATTCTAATTATTTTTAAATTATTTAAAAAATAATTAAAGTTTTTACCTAAAATTAAATCTAATTAAATTAATAAATTTATTGATAAAAAATACCTAAATCTAATTGGTGAAAAATATTTTTTATGATTTTTTGATGAAAGAAAATAATTATTTGTTAGTAGAATAAAATAAATTAATTAATGAAATGAAATAATTAAAAAAAAGAAAAGAGAGTAAGAGATATGGGCCTGCAATATGGGGGTGTGAGAAGCCATTTTCTGGGCCCAAAAGAGTGAGGTCCACGTTGACCTTTGCTTCCTGTGCATTGCTTTGACTAGGCCCCATGGTGGTCTCTCACATGTTGGCCATCAGATCTGGATCCCAAGACATTTGGCAAGCTGGATTATGAGGGCATATGATAGGCCTTGGACTTGTATGCGCATGTGATCACCTGAAAGGAATTAGGAAAAACACAAATGTTGGAGGCAGGGGTCGAACCCCTAACCTCAAGCCTCCTAACGCATTAAATCTTGCCTGGCTACCACTGCATCACTTTGTATTTGTTGTACATAATATACATAATAATAATAATAATATATGAAAAGCAAAGCACTGAATTCAAAATGCGCGAAAATTTGAATAAGCCAATGGAAGAGTGCCATGCAATCGTCTCCTTCCTTGGATCCGTTGGTAAAAGTGAAACACTTTTACCTACGGACGTTTGTCCGTAGCTATTGACAGGGATCGTTCCAAAATCCTCCTTGAGCCATATAAATGACATCTAATTCCATGGTTGGACTCGTCTCATCCTCCTGAACATGATGGTACCATTCATGAAAGCTAATTTCACCTGCAAGAAAAAACCCTAAAACGGAATCCAAAACCCTAACAATGGTGAAATCCACCACAGGCCATATAAATGCAATTAATCAATACAGGAAGCTTGAAAATGTTCCATGGATCAACAATATATGATTAATTCATGCTAATAATACCTGAATCATAAAATTCAAATTCAAAAAAGAAGAGATGTCGTGATGGTCTTACAGTGAGATGTAGGGGCTGGAAACGCTTACTTTGGACTGCTGACACTCCCAGGAATCGATTGGGATAGGCAAAGAGTCTTGTATTGGCCTCTAAGTACAAATTCGATTCACCACTTTTTCTTGATTTTTCCCAGTTTGATTCTTGTTCATGCGCCTCCTCCTAACCTAGTTTTGAGTCTGCACACGTTCTATATGTATCAAGGAATGGATTAGGGTTGATAGGTTGTACTCAATCTTCTTCCACTATTGAATTTGATTGTGATTTAATCCTCTTGAATATCATTCCAAAATTGGCCTAAACTCAATCTTTTTCTCCGCCCTAATGCCTTGCACGAGTTTGAATACTTGCTAGCTGTAATTGAAACCTGAAAAAAGCAAAAAATCTTTTGTTTTCAATATTTTGGATTTTATATGATTTATTTTGATTTAAATTGAATTAATTCAAATAAAAATCAAAATAAATAATAAAAACATGATAAGGACAGGTGGAAAGGGCTAGAGCTCGTGGACTATGTTGCCAACTCAAAACAAGTGAAAAAGATTGGGCCCATTTGGCAAAATTTGAAGTTTTAGGCATAGTTAACTTTTGGCAATTTTGTAAAAAGGGTCAACTTCACCAATGCATAAATTACTCAATTTTGACTCTTTGGAGGTGTTCTTAGACTTTTAGAAATCTTGAGTTGTCCTCTAATCAACCCTTTTGGTCCCATCTCAATTTTATATTCCATGCTCATGTATGAAGCTTTGACAAAAAAGGTGTTTTTGTTGACTTTCCAAAATGACCTATAATGTCTAAATTCATAACTTCTTGTGAGTGCATTTTTTGAACTTGGGAGCTGAAGATGGATTGTAGGGAATTGCATCCTCTTCAAAATGAGCTTTGGATGGGTCATTTATCATAAAGTGTGAAAAATTTATTCTTGGTCAAAGTTGGGTTGACTTTTCCTACAAAACCCTAATTTAGCAACTTTTGAGTCTTGATGAATTATGAGCAATCCTTGATGAATCATGATCAACCCTTGATAAAATGATGAAATATACTTCAAAATGAGGATGTTGACCAAAAATCTTGAAGTTTGACTGTATGTGGGCCACAGTTGACTTTTTCCTAGCACAGTCGATTTTCAAGCTTTTGAGCAATTGACTGGGCAAACTTTCTCTGTAGGGATTGAAACTTGACATGGATGATCTTGAGAACATATTAGGACATTGGTAAGAATTTGGGATCCCTTGGACTCAAGTATCTTGAGGCAACATGAAACCCTAATTTGAGGTAGACTGCCTTAGAAGAGAGCTTGTCTGGCCAACCCTTGGACTACCTTGAGCAACTTTAGGATCTTTCTTGAAATGTTTTGAGAAATATGGGAGCGAAAATTTTGGGGTACAACAGCTACCCGTGTTCAATCTTCTTAAACTTGAGGATGTAGATTGGCTTTCGGGCCTTTTGTGATCCGAAGGTGGAAGAGGATTGAACACTAGAGTGCCCAGAAATTTGCACTCGCATGAAGTGGTAATTGTCTTGTGATGTCGGGAATGGGCTTACAGATGCCATTTGTAAATTGCTGACGAGGGGATGGGCTTAAAGATGCCATCTGAAGGAGTGTTGATCGCATAAGAGATTCCTTAGCGAGAGTTTGTATACCTGTCGTTGAGGAAGATTCTGTTGGGGAAGGCTGATCTTTGTTGAGAGAAGTAGAATTTTAGGAGCTTCGTCATCCGTTATTCTGTTGGTGAATCGTCTCTGTTTGAATTTTAGGAACTTCGGTCGTCCGTATTCTACTGAGGAAACATCTCTGTTGAATTTTAGGAACTTCGGTCATCCGTATTCGACTAAGGAAACATCTCTTTTGAATTTTAGGAACTTCGGTCGTCTGTATTCTACTGAGGAAACATCTCTGTTGAATTTTAGGAACTTCGGTCGTCCGTATTCGATTGAGGAAACATCTCTGTTGAATTTTAGGAACACCGGTTGTCCGTATTCGACTGAGGAATCATCTATGTTAAATTTTAGGAACTTCGGTCGTCCGTATTCGACTGAGAATCATCTCAGTTGAATTTTAGGAACTTCGGTCGTCCATATTCGACTGAGGAAACATCTCTGTTGAATTTTAGGAACTTTGGTCGTCCGTATTCGACCGAGGAAACATCTCTGTTGAATTTTAGGAACTTCGGTAGTCTGTATTCTACTGAGGAATCATCTCTGTTGAATTTTAGGAACTTCGGTCGTCCGTATTCTACTGAGGAAACATCTCTGTTGAATTTTAGGAACTTCGGTCAGCCGTATTCGACTGAGGAAACATCTCTGTTGAATTTTAGGAACTTTGGTTGTCCGTATTCTACTGAGGAATCATCTCTGTTGAATTTTAGGAACTTCGGTTGTCTGTATTCTACTGAGGAATCATCTCTGTTGAATTTTAGGAACTTCGGTTGTCCGTATTCTTCTGAGGAAACATCTCTATTGAAGAGGAAAGTTGAATTTTAGGAGCTTCGGTCGTTCGTTATTCAACTGGGGATTAAACTATTATCAGTCGTACTCGGGCTTCACAACTTGAATTTTGTGAGAATTTGATTGTATCTTTCCTGAAAGGTAAAGGTTAGCTATATGTAATTCATGATATGTATCAAGCAATGATGTTCTCAAAATAAGTGAGATTGTGTTTGTATGATGCGTATATGCATGTGTCATGATGTATGGAAATATGATGTTTTTAGCTGGGGAAAATAAATCCCGGATTGCTGCTGGAGGAATGAGTTGAATGCTTCATCTCTACTGGGGATAGTGAATGATGATGATTATGAGAATAAACCTGCAGGAGAGGATAACTCTGCTGGGGAATAAACTGATGAGGAAATGACTATGTGGGGAGGACAGATACTCTGCTAGAAGATCTGTTGATTTGGAGAAATAAACTCGGTCGGGGATGAATTACCGTTGTTGGCGATAATGAAACCTGTTAGGGATTGAATTTCTATTTGTGAAAGGAATGAACTCCACTGGGAATGATCTTCCAGTTGCGACTTCACTGGGGAATTATCTTTTAGACTCTACTGGGACAGTTTTCCAGACTTTACTGGGGATAATTCTCCAAACTCCACTAGGGATAATTTTCCAGTGCTGGTGATAGATAAACTCTACTTGGGGGAGAATATTGCCGATTCATTCGCGGTTGCGAGCCTCAGCTGGGGAGAGTTAATACCATTGTCCTTCTCTTACTCTGCGGGGAGTGGATGTACCTTCAATCGTTTTCTCCAACTAGGTCTATCCCTATACCTGGTGAACAGAGCGACTGTACGGTTTAGACATTTCTCATTTTCCCCTGTTTCTGATATTACGAGTAATCGTCTTTTGTTTCGCATGTAAATATTTATGAGCAGCAATTACTGTCAAATGCATATATCAAAAATGAACATTGGACGTTCTTGCAAAACAAAAAAAAAAGAAAACAGTTTGAAATTTCTTTGTGAAGAATGAATTGTATTAACTTTGAAATTAGCCTGAAAATAGGCATTTTTGTACAAGAGGCTGACGTCCTAGTAAGAGAACGATGCCGAACAATAGATTTTATACAATTTGTGAAAAACAAAGAAAAAAAGCTATGTGAATAATCCCACTGGGTTCCAACTCTGCTATTGCCTTTATATCCTCGAGCGTCTCATCACTTTGCTACTTGGTTGAAGGTAGATCAGATTGTTTAGTGTCGTCCGAGCTTGATAGTCGATACCGAAGTCTGGTTGCACGGTGATCCAATGAGACATAGTGTTATGCTTTAATCCCTAATTTTTGCATGGACCGCCCTTTCGGGTTTTCAGTCCACCGGGATACCCTTTTTTGCCCAAGCCGCCTTTTCAGGTTTTTGCTTGCCGGGTGTACAAATTTTTCTCATTTTCATCCCTTATTTTTTCCCGAACCCTTTTGGTTCGCCGGGAAACCCTTATTTTTGCCTAGGCCAGTCAACCTAGCGGGTCTTTGATTATGCGTAGTATTTTTTCACTATGTCTGGATTGAAGGGGTGAGGAAAGTCGTCACCATCCATGGTGGTTAGAATCATAGCTCCTCCTGAGAAAATGTTCTTAACCACAAATGGCTCTTCGTAAGTAGGGGTCCATTTGCCCCTGGGATCACCTTGTGGTAGGATGATGCGTTTGATCACCAGATCCCCAACTTGATACTCTTGTCGTTTGACTTTCTTGTTAAATGCCTTGATCATTCGCTTTTGATACGTCTGACCATGACAAATAGCAGTAAGTCTCTTTTCGTCGATTAAGTTTAGCTGATCAAGCCGGGTCTGGATCTAGTCGTCCTCGCTTAAACCTACATCCTTCATAATTCGAAGAGAGGGTATCTGAACTTCAATGGGCAAGACTGTCTCCATACCATATACCAAGGAATAGGGGGTTGCCCCTGTTGACGTCTGTGCTGAGGTACGGTATCCATGAAGAGCGAATGGTAACATCTCGTGCCAGTCTTTGTATGTCACGGTCATCTTCTGCACAATTTTCTTGATATTCTTATTAGCCGCTTCAACAGCCCCATTCATCTTCGGCCGGTAAGGAGAAGAGTTATGATGCTGTATCTTGAACTGCTTGCAGAGCTCAGTAGTCATTGTATTGTTAAGATTTGTACCATTGTCCATAATGATCCTCTATGGTACACTGTATCGACAGATCAAATAGTGTCGAATAAACCGTGCCACGATGTTCTTGGTTACTGTAGCAAAGGAAGCTGCTTCAACCCACTTTGTAAAGTAATCAATCGCTACCAAGATGAAACGATGCCCGTTGGATGCAGTAGGTCTGATCTCGTCGATCATGTTGATGCCCCACATTACAAAAGGCCAAGGAGCTGTCAAGAAATTCAGAGGGACTGGAGGTATGTGCACCTTATCAGCATAGACTTGGCACTTGTGACAGGCCCGAGAATGTTGATAACAGTCGGCTTCCATGGTGGACCAATAATATCCTGCCCATCGGATTTTCTTTGCCATGGTATGTCCACTGGAATGAGTCCCAAAAGTACCTTCATGTAACTCCGCCATAATCCTTTATGTGTCGCTTTTATCCACACACCGCAATAAGGTTGAATCATGGTTACGCTTGTAAAGGATACCATTACTGATGAAGAACTTCTCCACAAACCTCCTCAGAAACTTCTTATCATTAACAGATGCACCCTCGGGGTATTCCTTAGCCTCAAGATACTTCTTTACCTCATGAAACCAGCGTTTATCTGTTACCTCTTCAGTCTCAATGTCACAGCAATGTGCGGGTTCGTCCAACCTTTCAATGGTAATCTGGGAGCCTCGTTGTCCCATCTGACCTTGAACATAGAAGACATCATAGCTAGCGCGTCCGCCAACTGATTCTCCTCTCTAGGGAAGTATTCAAAGGTTATCTCCTCGAAGTGTGGAAGCCAAGTCAATACATACTCTTTGTAAGGAATAAGATTTGGGTGCTTCGTATCCCACTCGCCTTTGATCTGACTGATCACGAGAGCGGAATCTTCGAATACACTCAAGAACTTAATCCTTAGGTCAATAGCTGCTCGAAGACCCATAGTGCACGCTTCATACTATGCCATGTTGTTGGTGCAGTTAAAACATAATCGGGTGGTGAATGGATTATGACAGCCTTCAGGAGATATGATCACGGCGCCAATGCCATTACCCAAAGCGTTTGAAGCTCCATCGAAGTACATAGACCATCAGGATCCTTCCTCAGGTCCTTCATCCGGTCCAGGTGTTTCACAGTCAGTCACCAACATGATGTTCTCATCCGGGAATTCAAAGTTCATAGACTGGTAATCGTCCACTGCCTGATCTGCCAAATGATCTGCCAACACACTTCCCTTGATTGCCTTTTGAGTCGTGTATTGGATGTCGTACTCGGTCAAGATCATCTGCCATCTTGCTATTCTTCCGGACAAGGCAGGATTTTCGAAGATATACTTGATTGGATCCATCTTTGATATCAACAGAGTAGTGTGAGTCAGCATATACTGTCTCAGCCGGCGAGCAGCCCATGCCAAAGGGCAGCAAGTTTTCTCAAGCAACGAGTATCGGGTCTCGCAGTCGGTAAACTTTTTGCTAAGGTAATAAATAGCATGATCTTTTCGGCCAGACTCGTCATGCTGCCCCAGCACGCACCCCATTAAATTGTCGAGTACTGTCAAGTATAAGATCAGAGGTCTCCCTTCAACTGGAGGCATCAGAATAGGTGGCTCTTGGAGATATTCTTTGATCCTTTCAAAAGCGGCCTGACATTCATCGTTCCATCTTACCACTTGATCTTTTTTCAGCAACTTGAAGATTGGCTCACAAGTAGCAGTCAGGTGCGAAATGAATCGGGCAATGTAGTTCAGACGTCCCAGAAAGCCTGTGACTTCTTTTTCTGTTCGAGGAGCTGGCATTTCCTGTATAGCCTTCACCTTTGCATGATCCACTTGAATACCTTTATCACTAACGATGAAACCCAGCAGCTTACCAGACCTCAATCCGAAGGTGCACTTGTTCGGATTTAGCCTCAGTTTGTACAACTTCAACCTGTCAAATAACTTCTGGAGATGGTCAAGATGCTCCTATTCAGTTTGGGGCCTTGCAATCATATCATCAACGTATACCTCAATCTCGTGATGAATCATGTCATTGAACAAAGCGACCATGGCGTGTTGATACGTTGCCCCAGCATTCTTCAATCCGAACGGCATGACCTTGTAGTGAAAGGTACCCCATTGAGTAATGAACATTGTCTTCTCCATGTCTTCGGGAGCCATCTTAATCTGATTGTAACCAGAGAAACCATCCATAAATGAGAAGACCTTATGCTGTGCGGTGTTATCAACTAGAACATCGATATGATGCAGAGGGAAATCGTCCTTGGGGCTTGCCCTGTTCAGATCCCTATAGCCAACACACATTTGAACCTTACCATCCTTCTTCGGCACTGGAACCACGTTGGTGACCCACTGCGGGTAAGAAGTAACAGGTAGAAAACCGGCATCAAACTGTTTCATAACTTCAGCCTTGATTTTCTCAGACATCTCTGGACGCATTCGACGAACTTTCTGTTTCACTGGAGGACAGTCTTCTTTAGTTGGCAAGTAGTGAACCACAATATCGGTATCCAACCCA
Organism: Vicia faba; assembly: GCA_948472305.1. NCBI lineage: Eukaryota > Viridiplantae > Streptophyta > Magnoliopsida > Fabales > Fabaceae > Vicia > Vicia faba. Next base: position 1,103,687,440 of record OX451736.1, read on the forward strand.
GGAATATCTTCATAAGACCAAGCAAAGATCTCAACATAGTCACGCAGCATCTGAATCAACCGTTGCTTAACACTAGGCTCCAGATTTGCACCGATCTTGACCTCTTTCTTGTCTTCCTCTGTACCCAGATTTACTATTTCCACTGGCTCTTCATGCGGCTGTATGGCCCTCTCTTCCTGAAGTAACAGTCTAGCAAGTTCTCCAGGCACTTCACAATCATCCTCACCTTCGTCCTTGGCTTGGTTGATCGGACTTTCAAAGTCATAACTGGCAGTAGTAGAATCGTTATCAGTGGGATCCAGAGTGGATGTAGACCTGTATATGTGAGTGTGTGTAAGACAAATAGCTATTTTGCAAGATAGAAAAGAAAAACAAGGAGCACAAAGTTTGTAATGCAAGAGAACGTCCAATGCTTTTATTGATGATATATGGAAATGACATATAAATCCCTCACAAACAAAGCCACGGTGTTTCGGGCAAGGCATCGGGCCGTAAAATTTTAAATTGTCTGTTACAAATCTCAAAACAAAAGTATTATTACTGTGTGTGATACGGTGGGAGAACTGACTTGAGGTTTTGCGTTTGTATTCGCACTTGTTCGGTTTAGCAAGAGTCACCACCGACTTTTTATTTATCCTAAGGAAAGGTCAAAAAGCACAGGAAAGACCTTTGAGATGTTTTCGTGGGTTCGGGGGGTAGATTATGAAAAGGGAAGGTGCTAGCACCCTTTTCATCCATGGTTATCCATGGGCTCTTAGTTACTTGTTTTAGATCACTTGCCTTTGTTTTTCAATTGCTTGAAATGGTGTTTTGTGTGTGTGGTTTTTTGAAAATGTTTTGAAAAAGATGCCTTGTCTAGGCAACCATTGTAACAATTCTTTACTCGAATGTTTTACAAAGGTGTTTGTCTTTTTGAAAAGATGTTTCAATGTTTTGAAAGTTGTTTTGGAAATTTGTGTTTGTGAAGTGTGTTTGAAAATGGAAAGTGTGTTTTGCAAGTTTGATCAAGTAACTAAGAGCTATCTACGCTAATTTACTCAAAGATCTTTCTCATGTTTTAACCCTTTTAACAGTGTTGTTTCACCATTGTATTTGGTGAACAACCTTGTGTTAGGATGTTAACGGGACAGGCGCGGGTCATCGTGTACAATCATTGAAGGCAACTTGTGAGATGCTCTAGCAATTTTGTAAGCGACGAGATCGTTTTATCGAAGGCAACATTGAGGGTCATCGAGGGACTAACGATCTTTGTTTATCGAAGGGACATTTTTCTAGAGTGTCTCATACTCGAGGGACATGATTGTATTTTCCGAGGCAACAAGAGAGGTTACCCTAGAGGTGCAAGTGTGCATTGTGTTTGTTTTTCATGCATTTGTCTTGTGTTAGGTTATCTAGCGGTTGATTTTGAATCTTCGCATACAAACCCTAATTACTATACAGTATATAGAAAGCGATAAATTGCGGGAATTTAAAGTCTAAGCTATTACAAATAAGTATCCGGGGATGGGGGTACAAATGTTTACAAATGGGGATGAGTCTTATCAGGATAGTAGTGTCCAAATATTATTTACAACCAAATCGAATCGTCACATTCTCAATGTAAAAATATAGCAAGGTATAAGAATCAAAGAGAAATAAAAGTATTGTGCAATGCATATGATTATTTACCAATGATGCAAATTAAGTATTTTTGTATTTTTGTTTTTTTTGTTAATGTTAATTATAAATAAAAAGGGTTTTAAAGAGAAAAGTATTTAATTCAAAAGAAACTAATTATTTATGTATTTTTTAAAATGTAATAAACATTAAAAATATTTTTGTACAAAAAGTTAATGTATTTTTATTTACCAAAAGGAATTTAGGTTATATAAAAGAAAATAAGGTAAAAAAAAGTATTAGTTATAAACATAAGAAAAATAAAAAAACAAGAAATAAATGGGCTTAGGCATTAGTATGAGGGGCAGGCCCAAATAAAAGAGCAAATGCTGATTAAAACAAAGGGGGGTGCATGCGCTGGTTTCATATTGGGCTTGATGGTTCTGTGCAAGGGGCAGGCCCAACGGGTTACAACATTTTTGTTGTTAGGGTTCACATTGTTTGTCTCATAGTTAGGGTTCAGTTTGAACGAACGGCGCCGCTCTCCATCTCCTTCTTCGCCTCTCTCAGTCAGAGTCTCTGATGCCTTCCATGCCTGGCCACTGGACGCCACCTCCAATTCCCTCTCTCCATGGTCGTTCAGGAAGTGATAAAGAAAAGGTAACGATTTCTGTCTTCATGCGCTTTTTAGGGTTTTCGGATTTTAGTCTTGCATGTTTATCCTTTATATGTTCTGATCTTCTGTGTTGTTTATGTTTGTGTGAGGTGTAAAAAGGAAAAGGGAAGAGGAATTTATACCTTAGTTCTGCTTTTTTTGGAAAGGAGGAGGAGGGTTTGGACAGGAGGCGTCTTAGGCGGCCAAGGCAGGGGAGCTTGTGATGTTAGCTTTTCTGGTTTGTCTGGTACCCTCGTATCTTTCTTTTGAATGGTTTTGTGATGCTTGCTTTTGATGAAGATGTTAATTCTGAAAATGCTTGTGGTTCTTTTGGTTGTTGATGATGATTTAAACCTGAAACACTGCTTTTGTTTGTTGTCCTGATATTGATGATTTTGATGTTGCTTTGCTTTAGAGTTTCTTCCTCTCTTGGGCTTTGTCTTTTTCAATGATGATAATGTTTGAATCTGAGATGCTTGGATTTGTTTAGCCTATGATGAACATGTTCTGAGGCATTTTGTTGGTGTTTTGATTTGTTGGAGTTTTGTTAGTTTGGTAGTGAAACAGGTTTTGACAAGCTTGTTAGGGTTTAGGCTTTGACAGGCTTGTTGGAGTTTGCTTCGACAGGCTTGTTGGAGTTTGCTTTGACAGGCTTGCTTTTGATAGCTTGTTGTACAGGCAGGCTTCTAGTTTTATGCAGGCTTAAGGTAGTTAGAGCAGGCTTGTGTTTATTTAGGCTTCAGGGTTTTGGCTTGTGTTTTATGCAGGTTGATATGTTTTGGTTTTTAGGCAGTTTTGAAGCAGGCTTCTGGTAGTTTGAAGCAGGCTTATGTTTTGAACAAAGGTTTGAAGTTTGTGCTTGTTATGCTTGCTTAGATACAGGTTATAGGTTATGCAGTTTTTGGTTTGGTTCCAAGCTTGCTTCTGGTTTGAGGCAGTTTGAAGCTTGTTGGAGGCAGGCTGAAGCAGTTTGTAAGCTTGGAGGTTATGGTTATGTGTTTACAGTTTTTGTGTTATCTTTTTTTTCTATGTCTTGAGCCTGCAAAACTGTAAGCCTCTCTACTTCTCTCTCTCTTTCTCTCTCCACAGAAAAAGTATATTTAATTACTTAAACTGTACTTTTCTTAAAAGGTTGTGGCTGGGAAATGATGAAAATTTGAAATATTGCTTGCAATGTTAGCTTTGCTCTGCCTCTTGTACTTTCTTCTTTTCCAGATTTTCTGCATTGATAGTTTGTTAGCCTCTTTGACAGTTTTTGACAGCTTCTTGAACTTGTGACTTAGTTGGCCATTTTGACTTAGTTTGGTTTGCCTTGTTTGCCTCTCTTTGACAGTTTGCACATGTGCAGCTTGTTTGGCATTTCAGTTTGCACTTTGCAATTTGTGCATTTTGTTTAATATGCTGCCTTGTATTTAATTAATTTCATGCTTGCAAACATATTTTCTTTCCCTCTTTGTGAACCAAGAAGAGACATCTTCTTGCGATTTGCAGAGAGGACGAACAAACTGATTCCGGCCGACAACCTTTAATGATGAGTTTTTGATTAACTGTCTGAAAATGCCTTTTTTAATTCATCTGTGTTGACTTCTTCCTTTTTTGTCTTTGCAGGTAAATATCAGTTGAGCAAAGGATGCAACAGTAGAAGATGAAGACTTCAAGAGATTTAGGATATAGTTTTATTTTTATTTCTAATCATTTATAATAACATTATTGTAAACACTGTAAATAAATTTACAGTATTCAAATAATATTTGTAACAAACAATTGAAAATGAATAAAAATCTTTTTTGTCAGATAATTCTTGATTTCTTCTGCACTTGTTTATTTAATTACTTAAATTTCTTAAATTATAATAATTGGAAATTATCCCAATAATTTTAACTTAGAAATTATAAATAATCAATAAACGTCCGGCGTTCCAAATAACCAAAAGCATTGCACAGTTAAACAAACAAACGTCCATACGCCTTTCACTTCACTGACTAAACCAACACTTCAAACTCTCAATTAGAAGCCTCAACTTCTATCCCATATGTTTAGACTTTGAGAAACAAACATGAATCTTGAACAGGCGTCAAAGCAGTGTGACAGCCAATTAAGACACCGTGGATTCAAATTCTTCTGAAAATGCGCGTGCAAACCCTAATTCTTGATTTATTGTCAAAGAAGCGTCTGCTTGATCAAACCCTGAGCCAAACTCAACCAAATCAATAGAAACCCTAATAATCTGCTTGACTGATTCAAGAGTCAATGGAAACCCTAATTTTGTGTGACTGATAAGAAAAGTCTGTTTGACCGATTCTTGAGCCAATCTGAAAAATCAGGAAAAGCCCGAAGCTGTGATTTCTTTGTAAAAAAGAGGAGGGCAAATTTTGGGGTACAACACTGTGTAATAAAATAAATGGGCACAGAGTCCTTCGTTGTCCAATTGCTAAAGCCACCGTTGGTAGTGGGGTAAATCCAGCTGTCAATATCATACTCTTCATCATCATCCTCAATTGCATTCACTCCCTGATCATGTTTGGGCATAGGTGCCGTTATGACGTTGGGATTTTCTGGAGCTTCAAACTCAATCTCCTTGGCTTCAATCAGATCCTGAACTTTATTCTTCAAAGCCCAGCAGTTGTTTGTATCATGCCCTGGGCTATCGGAGTGATAAGCACAGCGCGCGTTTGGATTATACATCGGTGATGTAGTGTTGGGATTCTTTGGAGCCTCCTTCAGAGTCACCAACTTGGTTTTCAATAACTGCGGCAGAATTTGAGACAAGATCATGCTGAGGCGGGTATACTGTCTTTGCGGTCTCTCTACTCTTTGCTGATTGTTGCATTGTGGGGCAACACCAGGTCTTGATATAACTACCGCATTAACCGCTTGGCGGCGTTCAGGTCGGTCCTGGCTCCTCGAGCTGTAAACTGCACTAGATTCCTTCTTGAAAGGCTTCTTCTCTGTACTTGACGAAGCACCTTTCTGTATATTTCCGCTTTTGATACCGGCTTCAACTCTCTACCCAGTCATAATCAATTCAGTAAACCCGGACGATGAACTACCGATCAAATGATTGAAGTATGGACCATACAAAGTCCCAAGAAACATATCCACTAACTCCCTATCAGCCAGAGGGGGTTGTACTCTTCCAGCAAGATCTCTCCACTTCTAAGCGCAGTCCTTAAAACCTTCGCTCGCACCCATAGACATACCCTGAAGTTAGGTACGCATGGGAGCAAGGTCAAAATTATACTAGTATTGCTTGTAAAAAGCAGCAGCAAGGTCCTCCCAGTTGCGGACATTAGCTCCTTCCAGTTGATAGAACCATTCAAGCTAAGTCCCTGACAGACTGTCTTGAAAGAAATGAACCCAGAGGTTCCTATCAGCAGTATATGGTTGAATATTTCTAACACACGAGCGGAGGTTTAACTTCGGGCAGGAGACCCCGTCGTACTTAGCAAAGACAAGAGCTTTAAACTTGTGTGGGATCACCACCCCAGATGCCAAACCCAAATCTCCGAAGTCCAGACCAGGGACTTTCTGGATCTCCATTGTGCTTAACCGGTCTTCGAGTTGCTTATACCTATCCTCGGCAGGAGGATACTGGTCTTCATCAAAGTCAGTGTCATTGTCAGAAACCACAGGGCTAGGACCCTTCCTTTCTTCTTGATTCTCTCCCCCTCCAAATGAGTGAGATAAATCAGCTTCTTGTCTCAACCTGTTCCCAAATCTGTGACCCATATTCAGGAGGACCACCTTCTTCTTCTTCTTCTTCTTGTCCTTCAAGATAAGAGTCTTCAGATCTTGTTGAATCTTGGCCAAATTCAGGAACATTTCCTAGAACTGGGCATTCTGAGCTTGAAGAGCCTTAATAGCTTGATCAGTAGGTGTTTCAGAAGACATGTCGTGCTGAAATAAACAACGAAGAAGATAAGAAACCTGTAAGGGTACCTGTAATGAGGTTCATGGTAATGGAATGCATATGAAATGATTTCAAAGACTTTGGGAGATTCAAATTTGTAAACCAAAACAAAACACACTTTATTAGATTAAAACTTGAAACAATGTTTAACAAATGCCTTTAAGGCGTTACAAAAGAAATACTGAAAAGCAAATCTAAACTAGAAACAATAAGAGACATCAGAATTCCCATGGTCATTTTCCTTTCGTGCTGACATAATCTTTGATTGTCCTCTCAGTCTCCAGCTACCTTGTAAGCTTCAGGATCTTCCGTTCTTGCTCATGATACTTCTCTCTGTAGGTATCCCTTTCTTCCCTTAACTGGATCCAAGACCTCTTCAATGCCCCCAGATCAGTAGGCATATGAGGATGGAGGATTGTATAAGGAACCCCTTCTTCATCAGTATACTCCACAATCACCCGCAAGACAGCTTCGTATGGCATCCCCAGCTTTTGAGCACGGGCTCGAACCCACTAGAGATACGGTTGCATTGGGAGAGAAGTCTTCATTCCTAGCTCATGTGGATCAGATCTATTCACCCTGTCCCAGGCTCGTATAAATCTGCGGCGATGTCCCTCAACATCCCCCTTGAAGTCAAAGACAATGTCTGGAAGCAGCAGCTCATGAGGACCGTCCCTTCGAGCTCGTCCAATCTATCGTAAAGCCAAACAAGGATTATAGGTTATTCCTCCTCTAATTCCCAGCAACGGAACATTGGGGTATTCCCCACACCAATCAATGACAACTACTTTTTCCATATCTTTAGTACTCCAAAGGATGTCCGTATGAGCAAGGGACATGATCCTGTAAGCCCAACCCATACCTTCCTCATTTTTCAATACAAATTTGGGGAGGTGAGAAATAAACCACCTCGCAAGAAGCGGTGTACAACACATGAGAGATCCCCTTCTCCGAACAGTACGGGTATAAAGAGCATGCAGAATATCACCTAAGAGAGTAGGCACTGGGTTACGAGACATGAAGATCTTGACTGCATTCACATCGACAAAAGAATCTGAATTTGGGAACAAAACCAAGCCATAGATGAGGAGAGCCAGGATGTCTTCAAATGCTTGAAAGTCCAAACTATCCCAGAACTATTGAGCTTGATCAATCAAGAACTTAGCCAAGAAACCTTTCATACCACTCTGAGTCCCCCAGTTAGATACTACATCAGCTGTTGTTAGATGTAAGGCTGAAGCAATATCCTCTGGCCTAGGAGCTATCTCCAAACCTGTAAAGGGTGTCTTCTCTAGAATAGATATGCCAAGTAAATCAGAAAACTCCTCCAAAGTAGGGACTAGCTGATAGTCCGGGAAGGTGAAACAGTGATGGAACGGGTCAAAGAACTGGAACAACACACTCATCATTTGCTCATCCAACTTGGAAGTGACCAGGCTAAGGAGATGACCATGTCTTCTAACAAAGGAAGAAGTATCAGGAACCTTTGAAACTAACTCTCTAAGCTGAGCAGGTATCTGCACGAAGCTGATCTGAATGGTATTTCTGCGCATAGATGCCATGATCTGCAAAACAGAACAAAGATGAATCCCCTCAGTCTTTGAAATGGTTAGTTTAATGAAATATACATGCGATGTCATGATGCATGATGTCATGATAAAAACACACCACAGGTATCACAGATAGCAAACATGGTAAGGGCAAACAAGTCACACAATAGCCCCTTAAATTTCAGGCTGGCATGGAGTTTAGGTACTACCCTCTTTCAGTTTAGTTGGTTCAACATGTCCTAGTAAAAGTAACCAGGTTCTAGAGGTTCTCAATATCACTGACCATCCTCCATCGGTCATAATTCCAGTTTAGCAATCTTTTCTTGCGGTCGGAATCATCGCGAGAGTATGGTCTCAATGAGTGTAGCATACTGCTACTTTCTATGGCCAAGTTGGTCAATTATAGGTTCTAAGGTTATTTGATGCTTAATGACCCATTAGCAGCCTCATACTCTCCTTGTTCCTCCACAAGGGATATCGGTACCAACTAATGTGTCACACCAACGTAGCTACTGCTTCAATTGTATCGGTATACGCCGTACAGTTCCCTCGCAGTCTATTGCTACTTACCTAAAAGGTGTCCCCAGATCCGGGTTAGGATCTATAGTAACTCCGATACAAAGCCCACAAATATAAAGCAAACAAATCAATCAATTGAAAACAATATGATGAACTAATCCTAAGGTACACCCCACTTATTATTTCCCCATCAGAGTCTCCAGTTCTGTGATACGGTGGCCAGAACCGGGACGTGTTTCCCTATTTTTTAAGGAATTTGCCAGTTTGCGTTTTGCGTTTGTGTTTGCAAAATGTCGCGGTAAGCAAGATTCGCCACCGACTTTTATTTTATCCAACAAGGAAAGGAAAAAAGCACAGAAAAAATCCTTTTTCGAGATATTTCGGAGTACGGGGGGTAGATTATAGAAAGGGAAGGTATTAGCATCCTTTCTATCTGTAGTTATCTACGGGCTCTTAGGTACTTGCTCATCATTTTCAAAATTGTTTTCTTTGTATTTGTGTGCTTTGAAAAGTTTTTGTTTTGACTTCGATTTAACTCTTGCTTCTGTCTTCAAGAGTGTAATGAAGTGTTTTTTTGAAAACTTTGTTTGTAAAGGAGTGTAAGTGTGAAAAAAGTTTGTTTTGATTGAGCAAGTACTTAAGAGCTAATCTACCTACTCGAAAAAAGAATTGTTCTATGTTTGTTTCCTTTAGACAATGCTATCCCACTATTAGTGAGTAGGTAGCACTGTCGTTGGAGTTTTGAGGGTCAATTCGAAAGGAACGTACGGTCACTAAAGCAATGTTAGGACGTCTTAGTAATAACCATAATGTCCTAGATCATTTATCCGAGGCAACAATATCCGAGGCAACTTTGATCTTTGGACAAAAGGACAACCACTAAAACATCCTATACTCAATGACCGTTTACCGAAGGCAACCAAGTGGGAGTGTACCCTAGGAGTGCGCATGTGCGAATGATTCAATTTCAGTTTATTTATCTTTTCAAATTTAGGGTGATCTAACCATTTTAAAATTAGACATACATTCTTGTCATGCATCCTATTATCATACATCTAACAGTTAATAATTGCAGTAATTTAAAAGTGCAGAAATATAAAACCTAGCTATTACAAGGCTTCGGGTATTTACATTGCCAAAAAAAAACCTCTGAAAATAAAGCGATAAATGTAAATAAACGTCCTAATTAAACTATTACAAACTGTACGCAGTTACATCAATGTGATAAATAATAAAAATAAAGCGCGCGAGAAAATTAGAACGAATGTGGACTAGGGTTTTGACCCTTCTATCCTAATGAAAAGAGAAAATGTTTTTGTTGTTTTTAATATTTTTTTAAAGAAAAGAATTTAGGTTTTAAAATTAAATGCTAAATTAATTAGTGATTAAATTAATAAAAATAATTACGTGACCTATTTTTTGTTTTTTTTTGTTATTTTAGGGAAAAAAATAAAATATAATTAAGTTAGTAATAAAACATATTTATTCTAATTATTTTTAAGTTATTTACAAAATAATTAAAGTTTTTACCTAAAATTAAATCTAATTAAATTAATAAATTTATTGATAAAAAATACCTAAATCTAATTGGTAAAAAATATTTTTTATGATTTTTTGATGAAAGAAAATAATTATTTGTAAGTAGAATAAAATAAATAAATTAATGAAATGAAATAATTAAAAAAAGAAAATAAAAGAGAGTAAGAGATATGGGCCTGCAATATGGGGGTGTGAGAAGCCATTTTCTGGGCCCAAAAGAGTGAGGTCCACGTTGACATTTGCTTCCAGTGCATTGCTTTGACTAGGCCCCATGGTGGTCTCTCACATGTAGGCCATCAGATCTGGATCCCAAGACATTTGGCAAGCTGGATTATGAGGGCGTATGATAGGCCTTGGACTTGTATGCGCATGTGATCACCTGAAAGGAATTAGGAAAAACACAAATGTTGGAGGCAGGGGTCGAACCCCTTACCTCAAGCCTCCTAACGCCTTAAAGCTTGCCTGGATACCACTGCATCACTTTGTATTTGTTGTACATAATATACATAATAATAATATATGAAAAGCAAAGCACTGAATTCGAAATGCGTGAAAATTTGAACAAGCCAATGGAAGAGTGCCACGCAGTCGTCTCCTTCCTTGGATCCATTGGTAAAAGTGAAACACTTTTACCTACGGACGTTTGTCTGTAGCTTTTGACAGGGCTCGTTCCAAAATCCTCCTTGAGCCATATAAATGACATCTAATGCCATGGTTGGACTCGTCTCGTCCTCCTGTACACGATGGTACCATTCATGAAAGCTAATTTCACCTGCAAGCAAAAACCCTAAAACGGAATCCAAAACCCTAACAATGGTGATATCCACCACAGGCCATATAAATGCAATTAATCAATACAGGGAGCTTGAAAATGTTCCATGGATCAACAATATATGATTAAATCATGCTAACAATGCCTGAATCATGAAATTCGAATTCAAAATAGAAGAGATGTCGTGATGGACATACAGTGAGATGTAGGGGCTGGAAACGCTTGCTTTGGACTGCTGACACTCCCAGGAATCGATTGGGATAGGCAAAGAGTCTTGTATTGGCCTCTAAATACAAATTTGATTCACCACTTTTTCTTGATTTTTCCCAGTTTGATTCTTGTTCATGCGCCTCCTCCTAACCTAGTTTTGAGTCTGCACACGTTCTATATGTATCAAGGAATGGATTAGGGTTGATAGGTTATACTCAATCTTCTTCCATTATTGAATTTGATTGTGATTTGATCCTCTTGAATATCATTCCAAAATTGGCCTATACTCAATCTTTTTGTCCACCCTAATGCCTTTCACGAGTTTGAATACTTGCTAGCTGTAATTGAAACCTGAAACAAGCATAAAATCTTTTGTTTTCAATATTTTGGATTTTATATGATTTGTTTTGATTTAAATTGAATTAGTTCAAATAAAAATCAAAATAAATAATAAAAACATGATAAGGACAGGTGGAAAGGGCTAGAGTTCGTGGACTATGTTTCCAACTCAAAACAAGTGAAAAAGATTGGGCCCATTTGGCAAAATTTGAAGTTTTAGGCATAGTTGACTTTTGGCAATTTTGCAAAAAGGGTCAACTTCACCAATGAATAACTTCCTCAATTTTGACTCTTTGGAGGTGTTCTTGGACTTTTTAGAAAGCTTGAGATGTACTATAATCAACCCTTTTGGTCCCATCTCAATTTGATATTCCATGCTCATGTATGAAGCTTTGACAAAAAATGTGTTTTTGTTGACTTTCCAAAATGACCTATAATATCTAAATTCATAACTTCTTGTGAGTGCATTTTTTGAACTTGGGAGCTGAAGATGGATTGTAGGGAATTGCATCCTCTTAAAATTAGCTTTGGATGGGTCATTTCTCATAAAGTTTGATAAAGTTATGCTTGGTCAAAGTTGGGTTGACTTTTCCCGTAAAACCCTAATTTAGCAACTTTTGAGTCTTGATGAATTATGAGCAATCCTTGATGAATCATGATCAACCCTTGATCAAATGATGAAATATACTTCAAAATGAGGATGTTGACCAAAAATATTGAAGTTTGACTGTATGTGGGCCACAGTTGACTTTTGCCATAACACAGTCGATTTTCAAGCCTTTGAGCAATTGACTGAGCAAACTTTCTCTGTAGGGCTTGAAACTTGACATGGATGATCTTGAGAACATATTAGGACATTGGTGAGAATTTGGGATCCCTTGGACTCAAGTATCTTGATGCAACATGAAACCCTAATTTGAGGTAGACTGCCTTAGGAGAGAGCTTGTCTGGCCAACCCTTGGACTACCTTGAGCAACTTGAGGATCTTTCTTGAAATGTTTTGAGAAATATGGGAGGGAAATTTTGGGGTACAACAAGTATGCTTTTGGACTGACCTTGTTGACGATGTACAGGTGTCCTTTCAAATCCTAAACATTGGAGTTATAAGGAAGATAATCCCTAGTCAACCCCTTCGAGCCAAAGAAGTAGAAGTTTTTCCTTTTTTACAAAATTGAAACCTTTAATTAAAACCTGGGGCAGGGTAGTCTCTCAGTTAATTCAAATGCACGTTCAAATCGCAAACTCTCATCTCGTAAATACAACGAATGACATCAAAATATTTCTCTGGAATAAAAATACAGTGATGGTTCCCTACCAAATAGGCAATCATTATCTCTCAAAAGGAAAAGCCCACTAAGTCAAAACCTACAAAGGAGGCTTAAGAAAAACTGGGGGATCCCGCTAACCGTAATCTCAAAACAAGAACAGTCAGGCAAAAATTAGGGATAACAAATCAAAAGAAAGAGGTCACTACAAATCCTCAATAACATGAAATTTTTTTGCAAAAATGACTGCCTTCCAACAAACTTAACTTGTCTGAACCATCACCAAAATGTCTTTCTAGACTCAATTGGAGTTCAAACGTACAATTAACTGAATTTAGGACTGAAGAACATCACGAAGAACGGGTGGGTACAAATACACTTTGAGCCTTTACCCTTTGTTTCTTAAACCGTGAACCAAGCCACGTTATAACCCTTCAAAAGTCCTAATTGAAGCATGGGTTAGTTAGAAAGCATATTGTTACAAAAGGTATCCTGACTCCTGTAAGGCTTTACTCTAAATCCTGAGTTTGAATTTTCTTACAAAATTTCTTTACTTGTTAAAACGCATTTTCAAAACTTCAAGACAAGCATAAACTTTACGTTATTTGAATATCGTTGTTTGCATATGGCTATTTGTTTGATAGCGGAGAAATTCACACAACGAATATCCAGTGAATGAAAGCTCTCTCAGTGAACAAAATCACTTCAAGTGGGATGACACTTCCAACGACAAATCTCCTATAAACAAGGGGCCATGACATGTCACTATCCATCACACCAGGGGCAGGTCTCCATCTCCATTACTTGGGACATTGAACGCAAATCACAACAAAGGGTTACGTACAGTCAATTAGTTCCTGGAAGTTCCACAAACACTTGCTACTAGGGGCAGTGACAAATCTCCCCAAAATCCTTCTCATTGGATGATTCCCCAGCCAGATTTTCAATCTCTGAAAACCTCTTCCCAACTGAGTCGACTTCAAGAATCCTCGAGGATTTCTGCCCGTGAAGTTACCGCCTCTCCAACAGAGTAAGTAACAGGGTTTATTTCCCCAACAAACGACGGGATTCCCCAGCTTGAGGTGGCCTCTCCGACTACTACAAATCAAAGGACCATAACTCCTCTTCCCCAGTAGACTACTCTATAATCCCCAGCAAGTTATTGTGAAACCTGGACCTAACTAGATATCAATTCAACTTCGACTCTCTAGTAGAGCAACGGACGACTAAGACTCCTGAACTCTTTTCCCCAAGCAGGAATCAACACTCTATACAGAGCTTTCAACATCACCCAGCAGAGTTCTCCTCAAACAATAAAATAGGAATCCTCAGTGGAAACATTCTAAGAAAAGTTTGAAGACACACCTACTCTTTAACAACAATCTGAGATTTAATAACTCCCCAACACTTGTCAAGGATTTATTCTCCAAGACAAAATTACATTTCAACAACATTAATAGCACATGCATACAAAATACATATAACATAAATCTCATTTATTTCGAGAACATCATTACGCAATGCATACATTATGACATTGCATACAACTAACTCTTTACCATTTCAGGAAAGATCAATTGACAGATAAAGGTTATCATCTTTTGAGGTAGTAATCGTCTGAGATTCCTTCATCACTTTATTGAGGTAGTAATCGTCCAAGATTCCTTAATCACCCTGTTGAGGTAGTAATCGTCCAAGATTCCTTCATCACCCTGTTGAGCTAGTATTCTTCCAAGATTCCTTCATCACCTTGCTGAGGTAGTAATCATCCAAGATTCCTTCATCACATTATTGAGGTAGTAATCATCCAAGATTCCTTCATCATCCTGCTGAGGTAGTAATCGTCCAAGATTCCGTCATTATCCTGCTGAGGTCGTAATCGTCCAAGATTCCTTCATCATCCTGCTGAGGTAGTAATCATCCAAGATTCCTTCATCATTCTGCTGAGGTAGTAATCATCCAAGATTCCTTCATCATCCTGCTGAGGTAGTAATCGTCCAAGATTCCTTCATCATCCTACTAAGGTAGTAATCGACCAAGATTCCTTCATCATCCTGTTGAGGTAGTAATCGTCCAAGATTCCTTCATCATCCTGTTGAGGTAGTAATCATCCAAGATTCCTTCATCATTCTGCTGAGGTAGTAATCATCCAAGATTCATCCATCATCCTGTTGAGGTAGTAATCGACCAAGATTCCTTTGTCATCCTGCTGAGGTAGTAATCGTCCAAGATTCCTTCATCATCCTGCTGAGGTAGTAATCGTCCAAGATTCCTTCATCATTTTGCTGAGGTAGTAATCGTCTAAGATTCCTTCATCATCCGGCTGAGGTAGTAATCATCCAAGATTCCTTCATCATCCTGTTGAGGTAGTAATCGTCCAAGATTCCTTTATCATCCTGCTGAGTTTTCATATACAGTTCAGATACGCTCCAGACACGGATGCCATCTTGATACTCATTTAGATTCAGCTTTCAGATACAGTTTAGATATGCTCCAGATAAGGATGCCATCCTGATATTCATTCAGATTCATCTTTCAGATACAGTTCAGATACGCTCCAGGCACGGATGCCATCCTGATACTCATTCAGATTCATCTTTCGGATACAGTTCAGATATGCTCCAGATACGGATGTCATCCTGATACTCATTCAGATTCAGCTTTCAGATACAGTTCAGATACGCTCCAGATATGGATGCCATCCTGATACTCATTCAGATTCAGCTTTCAGATACAATTCAGATACACTCCAGACACGGATGTCATCCTGATACTCATTCAGATTCATCTCTCAGATACGAGTTAGATATAATCCATTTATGGATATTATTCTGATACTCAATCTAACACATCCATTATTCCAGCATAAATCAACCAGATATTTATTCTGACACTTCTTCTATTCCTACCAGCAGTCATTTTGGATGGCATCTACAAGCCCATCTCTAACAACTTTCCATCATCCCTCCAAATGGCATCTTTAAGCCCATTCTCTACACAGTCAACTAACACATCTTCGAGTGCAAATTTCTGGGCACTCTAGTGTTCAATCATCTTCCACCTTCAAGTCACGAATGGCGGACTCGCCAATCTAACTCTTCAGGTTTAAGAAGATTGAACAGGGGCAGTTGTTGTACTCTAAAATTTTCCCTCTCATTTCTCAGGGATTCTCTCACAAGATCTTCTATGGCATCAAGGTTGCAGCACTGATACCTCAATTTAGGCTTGGAATTGGCACAAGGGCAAAAGGGTCAATTGCATACTGGAAAGTCAAACTTTGACTTTTTTGGTCAACATTAAATTCCAAAGATCAAATTTCATCAAGACATTCAAGAATATCAAGCTTGATCATCAAGAAGTCAAGAAAGTCAAAAGTCAACTTGAAAAGTCAAGATTTCCAAGACTTAGAAATTTTCTAAGTGTTTTTATACATGATAATTTCATCACTTCATGCCATTATTTCACCAAGATGCAAGACGGTTCAAGGGAAACTTTCAACATGAAAGTTGTAGATCTCCATGATATATACAACATTCTTTATACAACTTCTCCTAGAAGTGCTTGGATTTTGAGTTATAAATTCATGAAGTCATGACATTTTCATTTAACACTTAGAGAAATTTTTAACAGATTTTGTTCAGGATTTTATCCCAACTTCTTAGCATTTTTTCACATAGTTATAAGATGATTTTATCAAAATGGCCAACATGAAAGTTACAGAGGATGTTTCAAGATTTCCAAAACATCCAAGAGCATGAATTTATCATACTTGGTCTAGGAGATTCAAGGGCGTGAAGTTGGGCATCCATCCTTGAATTGCAAGTCATTCTATTGAAGAACACATAACAAAATCCCCTTTGATTTGTTGCACAATCTTATGTTGCAGGCCTCTTTGTTTGAAAATCTCATCATAATTTAATTCTTACACCCACTCTTGAGCTATTACCCAAGTGTTTAAACCATTGCCCAAAAGATCTTTCCATTTATGGCATAAAGGCACCATTGCTATTCTTGAAAAGTAAGCTTTTTGTACAAAGTTTGTCTTGAGACCATACCTTGCTTGTTGCTGATTATACTCCACCATAAATCATGGGAAGTAGCTCCTCTATACCAGCAACTTTGGTACTTCATCTTGGGACTATGGAGTACTTGGCATAATTTGATCTTTGTAATCCAACCAAACCATAACATGCTGTCTTGCAAACCTAGTCAGCTCATATGCGCAAACCTCCTGCCTATAAATAGAAGAAGCATTTGCAAGACAAAGAGATTATAAAAAATAGATAAAATCCAGAAGTTTTATTGTAAACCCTCAAAATCTCATATTCACAAAAGCCATAACAGTCCATAAAACTTCCATTCTTGAGTTTTAAAGTCCAAACCTTTGAACCTCTCATACCTTGCAAATTCTGTCCAGCCATCTAAACACTCCACATACATCATATAGAAGTATTCAAACACAAGAAAAACTTTTGTAACATCACTATCATCACTTCCTAAGCTCAATAATAGCCCATACAGCAGCTCAAACTCAAAGTACAAATTTTAGTTTCAAGGTAAGTTTTCTTGATTTTGAACTCTTCATACATGTATCATTAATGGTTCATTTGTGAAGATAAAATTTAGATATCATTGCCTTAAAGCTAACCATATGCTTGCTTTTCATTTTCACTAACCATGTGTTGAGAATTGACTTTTACATGTAGCAAAACAGTGATAAAAACAAAAAACAGCAGTTATGCATCGACACGAAATGCTATGAGTCGACACATATTATGTCCAAAACAGGTTATGAGCTGATGCAAACTATTATGCATCAATACGAAATTTTGCATGAGTCGATACGAAATGCGAATGCGTCGATTCATACTGAGTTAATTTTCATTTTTAAGCAGCAAGGAAGTTTTCGTATCAATACAGGATGGCATGCGTCAATACATAAATTGTTTCCGTATCAATACATAATGGCATGCGTCAATGCATAAACAGTTTTCGTATCAATACATAATGGCATGCGTCAATACATAAATTGTTTTCGTATCAATATATAATGTCATGCGTCAATACATAAATTGTTTTCGTATCAATACATAATGGCACACGTCAATACATAAAATTTTCGTATCAATACATAAGTATATGTGTCAATACATAAAAAAAATTCAAAAAAACAATTTTCTTATTTATTTATTTATTTATTTTTGTATATCACTTATTCATTCAATATGGTTGTAATAGTAAATTAGGATTTATTTGATTTCATCCCCCCATTTTTAAATTTTTATCCCCATCCCCCAAATGATGTAATAGCGTAGGATTTTAATTTCCGCAACTTATCGCTTTAATATAATTGTTAGTAATTAGGGTGTGTATGGCAAGATAAAATCAACAAGTAGAAAACCCTAATACAATACAAAACAAGCATGAAAATTAATACACTTGCACACAAGCACCCCTAGGGTAAAATCCACTTGGTCGCCTTATAAATGGCCATATTACGCATGTGAGGTATCTTAGCAAAAACAAGCAAAAATACAAGATCATAGTCCCTCGATGACGCTATCTAAGTTGTCTTTAAAAATGATCTTAGTCCCTAAAGAAAAATGCTAAGATACCTTGTAACATTGCTAATCATGGTTATACGATGACCCACGCCCGTCCCGTTTACATCCAAAGATAGGCTTACTTACCAAATCAATGGTAAGATAACAATGTCAAAGGAAAGAAGAAATGAACATGAAAGACTTTTGAGTAGGTAGAATGCTCCTAGTTACTTGCTCCATTTAAAAACCAAACATCCTTGCTATTTTCAAAACAAACACCTACACTTTCAAAACATCTTACAAAACTTGAAAACATTTTCAAAAGACCAACACTTTGTATACATTCTTACGAACGAGAATCATTACAAAGTTTGCCTAAACAATGGCCTCTTTACAAAATACTTTCAAAAACCACGCAAAGCACAATTTCAAACAAAAGCAAGTGATCTAGCAAGTAACTAAGAGCCCATGTAAAAACATGGATGAAAAGGGTTCTAATACCTTCCCTTTTCATAATCTACCCCCCGAACTCAAGAGATAATCTCAAAGGTCTTTCCTGTGTGTTTTCATCTTTCCTTTTGGATAAAATAAAAGTCGGTGACGACTCTTGCTAACTGCAACATTTATGATAAAACTCAAAACACCCAAGTCAGTTCTCCCACTGTATCACACTCTCCATTTACTGAAAGACATGGTCGCCTACTAAACTTGGTCACCTCCAACACTGACGAGGACATGATGAAGGTGCTCTTCAAGTTCTTTGATCCTCTACGTCATTGCTTCACATTTCCCGATTATCAACTTGTGCCAACTTTGGAAGAATTCTCCCAACTCTTTAGGATTCCCATTCTCAATCAACTACCTTTCAATGGTACGGAAAGAGATCCAAAGCCATAAGAGATTGCTCAAGCTCTACACTTGCAACCATGTGATATCACAACTAATTGGGAAACAAGGAGTGGTGTCAAAGGGTTCTTAGCAAAGTTCTTGTTTGAGAAAGCCCAAAATTGTTGGAACTCTTTAGATTTGCAAGATTTTGAGGAAATTGTGGCTCTCCTAATCTATGGGATGGTTTTGTTTCCAAATCCTGACCAACTCATAGATGTGAATACCGTCAAAATATTCATGTCTCGTAACCCGGTGCCTACTTTGCTAGGAGACATCCTACATTCTTTTCACACTCGCACTATGAGGAAAAGAGGTATCCTTATGTGTTGTATTCTCTCTTGGAAAGATGGTTTATTTCACATCTTCCCCAATATGTATTAAAGAACGAGTAAGGTTCAAGGTTGTCACATAGGTTGATGACGCTCAAACATTCAGACATTCATTGGTGTTCTCGATCTATAGAGAATGTTAATATTGTCGACCATTGTGGAGAATTCCCTAATGTCCCTTTACTTGGCATTAGAGGAGGTATTACCTATAAACCGTGCTTAGCCTTAAGACAGTTTGGTTATGCCCGAAGGGATGGCCCACATGATATGCTCATTCAAAGTTTGGTATTTGACTACGAGAACGACGATCAAGGTCACCGCCAGAGATTTATCCGAGCTTGGAGGATGTTGAACAAGGTAGATAGCAATACATTGGGGAATAAGAATTTCGTCCCTCTTGAGCCTTACCTCAAATGGGTATGAGTTCATGATCAAAGTCTTATAATGCCTTACCCATCCATTCTCCCGGTTATCATAGAGCCTGTTGTGGAAGGAGATGTTCCGTACACTATCCTGCATCCTGACATGTCCACCTCTCTTGAAGACTTACAAATGGATTGGATACAGCTTAAGGGGGAGCGAGACACTTTCGAGGCCCAATTCTACGCCAGCAAGAAGAAGGTTTTGAAACTCACTAAGCAACTTCATGAGGAGCGGAGCCTGAACGCCTACATCGCACCAAAGAGGATGCGTACAACTTTTTTATCTTAGAGTTTTTGTATTTCTTTGTAATCCCAAAAGAGGCATGATGTACTCAAGCTTTAATTTATTATTATAACATGTGTTCCTTTTTGGTCTAAAGCAAATTTAAATCTCTAATTTCCTTGAAATCATTGCATATGCATCTACCATTCATCATAACATAAGCAGGTTTTCTTACAACAAGTCTCCTCATCTTTCTACTGTTTATTTCAATAAGATGGATCTCGAGCAAACAGTAAAAGACATCCAGGTGCAAAATTCTCAGTTTCAACAGATGTTCTTGACTCTAGCCAAAGGATAAGAGGATTTGAAAACTTTTCTGATTGAAGAAAAGAAGAAGAAAGCAACGAAAGTGACTGGTGTTCTGAATCTAGGAAGAAGGTTCCCAGGGGAAGCCAGAAAGATCTTAGACTTCGCAATATCATCTGGTGAAAAAGACAATCAAGAGGGGAAAGGCAAGGAAGCAATTACCCAGCCAGAATCTGAAGAGGAAGAAGAAGAGGATTACTCTGAAGACCAGTATCCCCCGGCCGACGATAAATACAAACATCTAGAAGAATGTCTAAGTGTAATGGAAATTCAGAAAGTGCTCGGGCTGGACTTTGAAGAGCTAGGTTTGGTGTCTGGGATTGTTATTCCCCCAAAATTCAAGGCACCAGTATTTGCTAAGTACGATGGGGTTTCATGTCCCAAGATGCATCTCTAATCTTATGTGAGGAAGATACAACCTCACACTGCTGACAAAGATTTATGGGCCCACTTCTTTCAAGACAGTCTATCCGGGACTCAGCTAGATTGGTTCTATCAACTGGAAGGGCCAATATTCATAATTGGGAAGATCTTGCCACTGCTTTCTATAAACAGTATCAATACAACGCTGGCCTTGCTCCCACCCGTACTCAACTCCAGAGTATGGCTATGATTTCAAGTGAAGGTTTCAAAGACTACGCTCAGAAATGGAGGGACTTAGCAGGAAGGGTCCAGCTTCCACTGTCCTAAAGAGAGTTAGTAGACATGTTTATGGGTACCCTGTACAGTCCTTTCTTTAATCATCTAATTGGAAGCTCCTCAGTAGGCTTCACTGAATTAATCTTGACCAGGGAAAGAGTGGAAGCTGGGATTAAGAGTGAGAAGATTCAAAAGGACGCATCCTCCAGTTCCGTGAGAAAACCATTTATTGGGAAGAAAGAAGTTGGTGTTGTGTGTCCCCAAAGGAATCAGGAAAGAACTGAACACCGTCCAATGGTGGGGGTTGTCATGATCCATAAGCCTGCACCTATTCAACAAAGGAGCAACCAACCTAGAACAGAAAGAACGGTAAGACAATTTACCCGGATTAATATGACACTATCTCAAGTCCTGCCACATTTGTTGAGATCTAATCTGGTAACTTTGAAAGAAGCCCCAAATAATCCCAACACCACCTCTCCTCATTACCATCCTAATGCTCGTTGTGCTTATCATTCATAAAGTTCAATCCATGATACCAACAATTGTTGGGCTTTGAAAAACAAGGTGCAAGACCTTCTTGAAGCAAAAGAAATTGAATTTGATGCTCCTGAGATCCTAAATGTTATCATCGCTCCTATGCCCAAGCATGGTCATTATGTTAACGCTGTTGAAGGTGATATGTTTGTTAATGTTGTTGATGAACTTGTTACTCCTCTCCTGACTATCAAGAGGAATCTATTGAGGGCCGGTTTATTTCTGGGATGTGACGAAAGCTGTCACTTCTGTTTATCCCTGCCAAATGGTTATCATTTATTGAAAGTAGGTGTTCAACGCCTAATGGTTGACAAAGAGATTTTGTTTGAAAAAACTCCAGTTCCAACCATTTCTTACAAAGATGTTTCAATAGTAACCATTTCCGCCAATCCTTCCAGGGTCTCCACCAAAATACCCGTTAGGATTACATCAGTTCCTAAAGTGGCTCCACTAATAATTACTATGCCTGGACCAATCCCGTACTCATCAGATAAAACTTTCCCATGGAATTATGGGGGCAACGTCTACTATCACCAAGCACCTTGACTTGTTTTTCTTTTGCGATCATGCATGTTTTTTTTTTACTTTATTTTTAATTAATAAAATGCAATGTTGGTTTGTCTTACTTGTTAATAATGTAGGTAAAGGCAAAGTGGCTTAGCAAGTTGCTCCATGGGTTCATGAGTTTATTTCCATGCCCTAGTCAATAAAGCTTGATAAGTTCAAACCTCACCATTGGGGTTTTTTTTTGGAAGAAATGGCATGGCAAGGTTATTTTCGTTCACCACATTTCAATATTATAAAATTTGGTTCAAAAGTACAAGGGATTGATTGGAGAAGTTGTCATGCTTGGACAAGGCTTGGTTCCCATTGGTCACAAATGCATATTTCTCTCAATTCTCAAGATATGGAAGTGGTTTTGGTGACTATGAGTTCTCATTTTCATCCTCAACAACTTCTATTTACAAAGCATTTGTGTTGGTACAAGAAGTTTGTTCAAAATTGTCAAAGTTCCTCAAGGCATTTTCTTGATCTAGGAGTTAGGGTTTTGGACTTTAAAGAAGCATATATAGCTCATTTTTTGGTATTTTTGAGTGATTCCAAAGACATCCTTCTCTTCAAATGGTTATCAACAAATAAATTCAAAAGTTTCAAGGATTTTTCATGTGGAAGACGCTTCATGATGAAGAGAGATTACAAGTCCTTCAGATGAACCCCCCAATTTCTCATGTGTGACTTAAAATGATCATAACTTGGTCAATTTTTATCACCTTGAGCCCACTCTTTTTCCACATTGATCTTGAAGATGTGAACTTTATTCCTTCTTTTATGTGCAAAATGAGAACATGGATGGAAGATGCCCAAAAGATACAAAGGATTATAGGTCATTTCATAATTTTTTGCCAACTTCAACAATTCATAATTCTCTCAATTTTTAGAGATTTTTAATGGTTCAAATTTCAAAATGTCATTCAAGAGGTCTATTTCATGCCATATTTTTTGGTCAAGAGCAAATTCCAATTGGAAGGCCATGTTTGGATGCAAAACATTATAGGTCACTTTTGAAGAAATTTTTGAAATATTTCTAAGTATGGAAAGTCAACCTTTTTTCCCCAACTTTGACTCAATGCAACTTTCAGCTCAAGCAATTATTTGATTCCATTCTTTTTCCATTGCAAAGCTTGTAACCTCATCTTTCTAAAGCATCAAGAATCATGCCTTAAGACTCCTTGAGCTGAGAATGACATTGGATTGAACTTGGTAACTTGGAACTGAAGTTTCTTCATAAGTCAGAATTTGAAATTCATGTTTTGGCCTCTAAACATCAAATTAGCACGCGTTTGTGATCTAAACATGTTTAACCAATTTTCCAAAGTGGATTAGAGCCTTAAAACGCAAGGATTGGGTGAGTTTTGATGGAAATCATATCACACTTTGCTCGTGCATCAGGTTCACACGATTTCCCTCTAAACTTCATCATTTCACACGCTTGAACATTCCATTTTATTCCCTATAAATAGAGGATCATACCCCATTCATTTCCTCAAGCTTTGAGAGCCAAAAAAACTCTGTCAAAACCTCACACGAGCTTGAAATTTTTGAAATCAGTTTCTGAGATTCCAGCCTTTTCCTCCAAAATTCTTTGCACATTCATCTTCCTTAAGCATCATGCGAACTCTCCAGCACTTAAACCAAGCAAAACTAGCTATAATCCAAGCTACAAAAGTCCAGTTTCAGAGCTTCTTTCTTGAACTTCGAAAAGGTAGATTTCTCCATCATTTGGATCCAAATAAAGCACTAACCTGTTCTACTCCTCCTCCTGATTCTAGTGCTTCTTGAAATTTTTAAATCCATTGAGAATTGAGAGAGAAATCTCAAATTGAAGGTGCACGCTATTTTCTGGGTTTTTGATTCATATCTCTTTGCATACTTTATATAAATTTGGCGGGATGGTGGTGTTAGGATCATCTTGAAGAGATGAATCCAATGATATTGGTCTGGGATCCTAATTTTACCGTTCGAAGGATCTCACAAAATCTCCATTGCAGGGTGGCTGGAGGTTGAAGACGATGACATGTCTCGTCTCAGCCAATGATAGCGTGCCAAGCGTTTTAATTTCATTGGTTGCCTTTTTTCTAATTCCCTGCGCATCCCACTAAGATCCATATCAAACATAACGCATTTGGTCCATTGGACTAGCTTACTAACGCGTTTTGACTATGATCTGATGGCCCATATCTTTTTGTTTTGTTTTATTTTCTGATTTTTATATTTTAATTGATTTAATTTTCAAAAATTCATAACTTTTTTATTTTTTGTCCAAAAATTATGAAAAAATTCACAAAAATACTTTGAATTATTTCTGATCTCATGACTACTTTTTCACATTTTTATTTTGACATTTGATATTTTCTATTTTTTTTTTGCATTATTTGCTTCCTTTTAATTACTTTAAAAATGCTTTCAGACATTTTTTAATTCTGAAAAATTTCCTAAATATCATTTTGCATATTTTTGACTTTTTGAAATTTTTATGGAATTTTATATTAATGTTTACTATTTTTGACCTATTTTCTTTTTGTTTGAACAACTTTAATTAATTTTAAAATAGTTTCTGACTTTTAAAAATTTCGAAAAAATTTATAAAAATATTTGAGTCCTTTTCTGATTTTTCTATGGCCTTACTCAATTTTTCTTGATTAATTTGAATATAGTTGATATTTTTCTTTCTTATTTCCATTTTAAAACCCTTTTTAATATATATATTAAATGCAATATTATTTTGTGATTATTTTCTGGATGAACTTGGGTTGAATTTTGATCATGAACTTTATTAACATCATTGATCCATGGTGTTGAGTCTAACTCCATAAAAATGGATGAATGATTTTAATAATAGTTTAATTTACATTTAATTCAAATGTGGTTTATATATTCTTTCCCCACCACTCTTCATTTTGTCCCTTTCTTATTACATTAAGTGTTATTGGAGCATGATCTCTATATCATGTCTCAAAACAAACAGTGCATAGATTGATATTGACCGGCCTCAAAATAGGTGCGACTTCTATAAGTCCACTTACGATTGCTTAACATAGCGCTAAATTTTGTCCTGATTCGAATAAATGATCATTCGTGTCCCAAACCTATGTTTGCAAGCCCAAGTATGTTAATTTGATCTCTTTTATCCAATAACCTTAAGATTCATTGTGTGGAGGCTTTGGTTCTACCAATCCTCTAATGGATCTACAACACTTTTGGTCAACGCGGATCACTTAAACATCATTGGTCATTAAATGGCACTTGTGAGGATTCCAAATGGGTGATATACTTGACAAAAAGCAAATTCAACTTGTTGTTTGGAGGCTTTGGTTCTACCAATCCTCTAATTAGTTTCAAATGCAAGTTTCAAGATGATCATCCAACTAACCACTAATCACTAATAATTGATTTTACCTTTTGTTTTTACTTTATGCCCCTTTATTTTTTATGCTTTATGTACCATTTACTTTTAAGCATTTACGTTTCATGCTATATTCATCTTTGCTCACTTGACCTTTTCTTTTTTCTTCTAAGACACCTAATAATCAACATAAACCTTAAAAAAATTTAATGGTACTTGGACTATTTGGTTACTATCCTTGGCATTATGGAGTATGGGACTTCTTGGACTTAGGATTAGAAACCTTGGCCTATGTTGGAGATCTTGTGACCTTAATTGATATTTTATCTGGAGTTCTTGAGGTTTACCTCAAGACATTCAATTGTTTGTTTGTTTTCTGTGCAGGTTGTTGTGATTACATTCTTTGTTTGTAATCTGGAATTCACCCGTATACAGTCGTTACTCTGCCCAATTTTTTTGAAGACCTAATACACTTGAAGTTTGGTTCTCACAAGAGGTCTAGTATCTTTGCTTGCTTGGTTTCAATCCAAATAATGGGAATTCTATATTGGCTCATAATGTCAAGTATTGGCTTTTTGTTGGTTAGATGGTTCTTATCCCTAACTTTTACCTTATGCTTTAGGATAGTGTCTTCTTCTCCTCCTATCTTCTTTAATTTCAAAAATCTTCTCTCTCTTTTTGAAAACTCTTCTTGCTTTTAAAGTTGAACCACTTTCATGATAAACTTGGACTTAGGTCCCTGCATTTTCAAAAAACTTTTTCACAAATAAACTTCAATCAACATTAATAATACCTTAACATTTTTTACGAGAAGACTAAAAATCAACCAATCTCATCCAAACCATTTTGCCATCTTGGCTTTCATCTTAAACTTTTCTCAAAAGATTAGATTCTTGTCAATCCTTGTAGTGATGCAAACAACTATACTTCTATAATATGTCGTAAAGAGGGATATTTTCCACTTGGGTGTTGAGTGAGGCATTATTGATTTTAAAATCCAAGCCATATCCTCCACTTTGAGATGATGTGAATTCTCCTTTCTCATGATTGTGGGTAGTAAGTATGTTTTCCACACGGACAATGACAATGATGTCTTATCTCATAAAATCAACCAACACATTTGTGTTTTAAATTTTTTTAAAGAGGAACTACGTGTTCCCTGATCCCCTATTGCACGAAAGGTGGTATGTAGGCACTAAAGGTTCGCAACCGCGGTGGGTGAAAAAATCATTAAAAAAAATATTTCTTTTCTCACCTCCACCATCTATTTTCATACAACATTTTTCTAGCCAAAATATACAGATTTTACAAACAGGTTCCTGCGGAGTATCGTAGATGTTTAGGGTGCTAATACCTTCCCTTTGCATAACCAACCCCCTTACCTTGAATCTTTCCCCTTTTTTGGGTTATTCGCTCTTTTCCCATTCCTTTGGAAACAATAAAGCGCGGTGGCGATTTCTATTTTGATTTGTACAAGTCTAGTCAATCCAATGGCTTAGTCTTAAACATTTCTACCGCTACACCAGTGAGTCATAAAGCCTAGCTCAAATTTTGGCCTATGTGGTTGAAAATAAAATAAAATTGGATTTAGAGGCCGATAAGTTGCAAAATTTGGATGTCGAAGCTAAAGTAAAAAATCTAGAAGGCCAGTGCAGCTAAGCATCAACTTCAGAAAGCCGGAGGCTAGATTATATCTAAGACAATGAGCCTTTAGGGTTTAAAAAAGACCCATTGAATTCAGTACAAAAAATTCAGGCCCAAGATCCTTTAGAAGAAGTGGATCTAGGAGATGGCGTGACAAAGAGACCAACTTACATCAGTATAAAAATTGATTTGAAGATGAAGATTCAAATGGTTAAACTATTGAAAGAGTACGGAGATTGATTTACTTGGGACTACGATGAAATGCCTAGACTGAGTCGAAGCGTAGTATAGCATCGACTGTCTATTCAACAAGGGAAAAAAGCGGTAAAACAACATCCTTAGAGATTCGCCCCAGAAATCACGCTGAAAATCAAACAAGAGATTGAAAGACTGCGCAGGATAAAGTTCATAGAACTGCAAGGTATGTCTAATGGTTAGCAAATATTGTGCCTGTTATTAAGAAAAATGGAACTCTTAGAGTTTGCATAGATTTTAGGGATTTGAATAAAGCAACTCCTAAGGATGAGTATTCGATTCTAGTGGCAGAAATGTTAGTCGATTCAGCCGCATGTTTCAAATATTTAAGTATACTTGATGGATATTCTGGCTATAACCATATTTTTATAGCAGATGACGATGTGCCCAAAATGGAGTTTCAATATACAGGGGCTTTGGGGACTTATGAATGGGTTGTGATACGATTTGGTTTAAAAAATGTCGGAGCAACCTATCAAATGGCCGTGAATTCCATATTTCGTTATTTCATAGAACATTTTATGCAAATTTATATTGATGTATTGTAATTAATTCTTCATCTGAAAGTGGTCATCTAGACCATCTTCGACGATCATTCAACAGAATGAAAAAATATGGATTGAAAATGAATCCATTAAAAAATACTTTCAGTATGCATGCATGAGATTTCTTAGGCTCCATAGTGCACAAAAAATGCATCGAGATCAATCAAAATAAAAGCAATTTTGGATCTCAAGCCTCCTTCGACGAAGAAACAGTTCCAGTCTTTGTTGGGGAAAATCAATTTCTTGAGGGGATTTATATCGAATCTAAGTGGCAACACGATGTTTTTTCGCCATTGCTCAAGATAAGAAAGAAAGTGAATTCCACTGGGGAGAAGAGCAGTAAAAGGCTTTCAACACAATCAAGGAATATCTGATAAAGCCTCATATCTTATTGCCACCTAGTCGAAACAAAAACATGAGATTGTATATAGTTGTGTCTGAATTGACAATAGGAATCATGTTAGCCCAAGAAGATGATAATGGTGTCGAAAGACTCATCTATTACCTTAGTTGAGTATTAATAGATGCAGAAACTAGGTATAACTTTATTGAAAAAGTGTGTTTATACTTCTCATGCACGAAATTAAAGCAATATATTAAGCCATTTGATGTTTACATTTCGTCTCACTTTGATGTTATTAAACATATGTTGTCTAAGCCCATATTACATAGTCGAATTGGGAAGTGGGTGCTGACATTAACATAGTTTTCTTTGTCTTATTTTCCTTTAAAAGCCATGAAAGGCCAAGTTAAGGCCGACTTTATTATGGATCACGTAATATTCGAGCCATCCATGAATATGGTAGACACAAATCCTTAGAAATTATATTTCGACGGGTTAAGCCATAAGAATGGAACTAGTGTAGGAGTTTTGATCATCTATTTGAAAGGGGTGGCAACAAAATTTAAGTGTAGAGTATATGGAAAGTGTTTCAATAATGAAGCAGAATGTGAAGCCTTAATCACTGGACTCAAAATATTGCAGAATTTGGGTGCAATGAAAATCAAAATAAAAGGCGATTCAGAGTTGGTGATCAAACAAATCACACGAGGGTATAAGTGTACCAAGGAACATTTATTGATATACTTTGCGATTGTGAATCGTCTATTAGAAGGCTTCAAAGTGGCAAGCATCACACACGTACCCAGGATAGAGAATCACGAGGCTAATGAGATAGCCCAAATTGTGTCTGGGTATAAGGTGTCGACAGATAAGCCAGGGAGTTTGTCGAAGTAAGGGAGAAAGTTATCTCGACAGCACCAACAAATTTGTCAATCCCAAAATCTTGGGGGGGCATATCATAGTATGGAATAAATTTTTGAAATTTTTTCCATTGACAATTTGTTGGATACATACTAGCGAAAGCCAATTGTAAGGTATCTAGAAAATCCAGTCGGAAGTAGTGATAGGAAAACAAAATACATGGAATTGAGCTATGTTTGTATGGGAAATAAATTATTCTAGAAGACTCTCGAGGATATATTGCTTAAATGCTTGGGAGAAACTAAAGCGTATGTAGCAGTATCTGAGGTTCATAGTGGAACTAGTGGTGCTCACCAAGCTTGTCATAAAATGAAATGGTTATTATTTCAACAAGGTGTATATTGGTCAAGCATGTTAAAAGACTGCATCAATTTCGCCAAAGGCTATCAGGAATGTCAAAAACATGCAAAATTCAACATGTGCTAGTGTTGTACCCCAAAATTTGCCCTCTCATTTTATCAAGATTTCCCCTCACAAGGCTCCTTGAACTCCAGACAGGATTAAGGTTTTGCACTGCCCAAGACATCTCCTTGCACTGATGACCTAAATTAGGGTTTGAGTTTACACAGAGATTTTTGGACTTTCATACTTCATTTTGGACTCATAAGTTTGTCCATACCAAGTTTCAAGCCTTGAATCAAATTTTTGCCCAGTCTATTGGATAGTTGACCTAGAAATCAACTGTATTAGGGAAAAAGTCAACTAAGACCAATTTACAGTCAAACCTCATGATTTTTGACCCACATCAACATTATAAACTCATATGAACCATTTGATCAAGTTTGGACCACAACTCCTCAAGAAATTTGATCAGATCACCAAAAGGGCAAAATGGTCATTTTTAGGGTTTTGACTGTACAAAGGCAATTTCTGACTTTTGACCTAGACAATGGCAAATTGGGTTCAATCATGAACTCAAGGACTCAATGGCATCATCTTGACCTATTCACAAGGTTCAAAAGATCTCAAGTGCATTGGATTGACAGATAAATTTTTTAGTCAACTGATCAAAATTTGATTGTACACTGAAAAGTCAAACTTTGACTTTTTGGTCAAA
Organism: Vicia faba; assembly: GCA_948472305.1. NCBI lineage: Eukaryota > Viridiplantae > Streptophyta > Magnoliopsida > Fabales > Fabaceae > Vicia > Vicia faba. The sequence continues at coordinate 1,103,717,411 of OX451736.1, forward strand.
ATCAAGTGCCAAGGGTCATTTTTCATCAAGATATGTCAAAACATGAAACTTGTTCATCAAGAAACCCATTTTTGCAAATTAGGGTTTAAAGTTGAAAAAATTTCATAACAGAATTTTTCTAAGTTATGAAATTTTCTTAATTTTTCCTAACTTTGCCCAACATTTTCACCATAATGCATTTGGATTCAAACAAAACTTCCAACATGAAAGTTGTAGTCCTTCACAAATTCTACAACTTTGATTCACAAAGTTTTCCAAAAACAAGCTTGGATCTCAAGTTATGATTTTTGGAACAAGGGTCCCTAAAACTTTTAACTTAGTGAAATTTTGCCCTAGTTTAGGCAGGATTTTGACCTACCTTCATGGCCATTTTTCACATAGTTCCACTTGGAATCTCAAGTTGCATTTCAAATATGGATTGTATAGCATGTTTCAAGCTTTCCAAAATGTCCAATAACTCTCCAAACACATTTGTGGTTAGGGAGAATTGAAGGCTTGACGTTGGCAAAAACTCACTTTTCATCCATGGCATGTTCATTGTGATACAAATTGCAATTTCAAGTCAGCTTGCTTTGCACTAGATTACAGGCCTCAAAAACATTTCACACTCAATAATTAAGTGCAAAACCATTGGTCTAAGGCATTGTTTTGGTCATTAGAGCATTGCACCTTGGATTAATCCCTAAGTAGAAAAAGCAAAATTTCCATTTTTGCTTAAATCATGCTTTATGTCAAAATTGATTTCTTGAGCATTGGTCCATATCTCATGCAGAAAATCAAATCCACAAGTTGTATGGGCCAAGGGCAAAGTGTGCAAGGTGGTGGATAGCCTGTACAGGCCTGCTACACATCATTTCTCATGTTGGCTTAAAATACAAGAAAGATATCAAAAACACTAGAACTTGAACATCAGCAAAAACCAACTTGTGCAAGCATTTGAAACATCTTTCTCACACCCCTTTGAGCCAGAAACACGATATCTTGAGCCTTCAAACATCTCATAGCAAGAAATCACCTTCCATTGGCAAAATAGGGCATCATCTGCAACTTGACTTCCATAGCACAATTTGCTCGTGCGTTTTCCCCCAAACCTGTTCAAACACCTTCCATTCAATCCATTTAAGCTATCCCAAACCTTAAACACCAACTGTAACTCCATTTACAAGGTTTGCCATTTTCATTTTGAGCTTGTGCAGGTTGGGTTCTGTAGATTTGTTCAAGTATATTCAAGGCAAGCTAGACACTGGAGAAGGTCAAGTGAAGTTCAAGCAAGCTCCCAGACATCTCAAGCCTTGTTGAAAAGCTCCACATTGCCCTACACGAAGTCAGCTGAAACAGGTTTTTATCAACTTCCTATCTCTCTATTTAGGAACATTTAGACTTAGGTTTGTGAATAAGAAATGTAGTATTCATAGCCATGAAGTTGTACATATGCTCAGTTTTCATTTTTATTAAGCGTGCTAAGAGAATTTGATCCATGAACATACTGAAAAAATTAAGTTAGATTTTAGGGCCAGAGAAATTCTCTCTGGTCTTTGAGAGTTAAGACAAGTTGTTTATATGGTTGGATTCGTCTTGAAAAGTTCTGCAACTTTGATGTTATGTGTTTTTGCAATAGAGCTCGTATACAGGATCTGGCAATTGTACAGGGCACGCGCGTTTTTTTGAAAGTCAGAGGTTAAAGATGAAGTGGTGAGCTGGGCTTGGTCCTGGCTCACTATTGACACCCCCCTTTTACTTTTTGCACCCCCTGGCCCAATTTCTATATATTTTATATTTTTGTATTTTATTTTCATTTCTGATTTTATTTTATCATTTCCAAATATAAAAAATACTCAAAAATATTTTTATAAATTTTTGATATTTATTTTGTATTTTGTTTTCATTTTTTCTAACATAAAATTAATTTATTGATTATATACTTTTATTTTATTTATTGAAAACTTAAAAATAAATTATATTTTTATCTTATCCTTTATTTTATTCACACCAAAAATATCATTCTAAATATGTTTTTATTTTTGTATATATTTTTTTTTATTTTTTACATATATTTAATATAATTAATATATATACACACTTTTATTTTATTTAATAAATACTTGGGAATAAAAAAAACATGAAAAATATACTTTTTTTTATTATTATTATTTATATTTAAAATAATACCTTTTTCTAAATATATTTAATTTTTGTATATATATTATTTTATATTGTATATAAATAATGTAATTAATATATTTATTTTCTTAAAGAAAAATTAGGGTTTACCCTTAATAAAAAATAATAATCCTTTTTATTATTCCTTTCTTTAAATATTTTTTACATACATGAATAAACAAAAACCTTTTTTGCATAATTCATATTATTTGGTATATTTATTTATTTTGTTTATTTAAATATTGTCCATTTATTATTTATGCCATTATTCAATTTGGATGTAATAGTAAAACTAGGGTTTTTATTTCTTGTCAAATACACCCACATTCAAAGATTGTACCCCCATCCCATAATCATGTTGTAATAGCTTAGACTTTTAATTCTCGCACTTTATGCTTTCAATTATGCCATGATTAGAGATTAGGGTTTGTGTGAAAAAATCCAAATCAATAAGTAGCTTAACTAATACAAAGACAAAAATGCATGAAAATCAATACACAATGCACACTTGCACCCTTAGGGTTACATCCACTTGTTGCCTTAAAAATGGGCCATGTTATACATGTTGGGTACTTTGGCAAAACAAAAACAAAACAAAAGATCATAGTCCCTCGATGACGCTATCTTGGTTGCCTAAACAAAATGATCAAGTCCCTTAGAAAATTTGCCAAAAATACTTAACACAATTGCTATCATGGTCTATACGATGACCCGCGCCTGTCTCGTTTAACATCCTAATACAAGGTTGTTTACCAAATGCAATGGTAAAATAACACTGTCAAAAGGGTTAAAACATATGGGGAAGATCTTTGAGTAAAATAGGGTAGATAGCTCTTAGTTACTTGATCAAAACTTGAAAAACGTCCTTGCTATTTTCAAACACACTTCACAACACAATTTCAAAACATTTCCCAAAAACAAACTTTCAAACATTGAAATCTTTTCAAAAAGACAAAACACCTTTGTATACATTCAAACAAGAATCATTGCAAAGGTTGCCACAACGATGGCCTCTTTTCAAAACATCTTTCAAAACCACACACAAAGCACCATTTCAAACAATTGGAAAAGCAAAGCAAGTGATCTAAACAAGTAACTAAGAGCCCATGGATAACCATGGATTAAAAGGGTGCTTGCACCATCCCTTTTCATAATCTACTCCCCGAACCCAAGAAAACATCTCAAAGGTCTTTCCTGTGCTTTTTGACCTTTCCTTAGGATAAAATAAAAAGTCGGTGACGACTCTTGCTAAACCAAAAGATTTGCGAACACCAAACACAAAATCCCAAGTCAGTTCTCCCATCGTATCACAGCTAGCAAGTGAATTGCTCGCAATTGTTAAACCATGGCCCTTTCGAGAATGGGCTTTGGACATTATAGGAGAAATTCAACCAGCTTCGTCGAAGCAACTGAAGTTTATTCTGGTAGGAATAGATAATTTCACCAAATGGATAGAAGCAATACCTCTGGTTAATATGGACCAATAGACGGTGATTGAGTTCATTCAGAACACATAATTTATAGGTTTGGAATTCTAGAGACAATCACTACAGACCAAGGGTCAGTTTTCATTAGTCAAAAGATGCAAAAAAATTGCGTCTGAAATAGGGTTCAAATTGACTACCTCTTCACCCTATTATGCTCAAGAAAATGGTAAGGTTGAAGCTGCGAATAAAGTGATAATTGGTTTGATTAAGAAACATGTTTCTAAAAAACCTATAATTTAGCATAAAACATTGTATCAAATACTATGGCCTTGTTGAACATCCCTTAAGGAGGAGATAAAGTCGACGCCTTTTCGTTTAGTATTTGGGCATGATGTTCTTTTGCTAGTTGAAATACATCTGCAATCAGTAAGAATACAACGTCAAAATGAAATTTCATCGGAAAAATAATGGAGTATGATGTTCAATGAAACAGTAGACTTAGATGAAGAAAAATTGGTTGTGGTAGATATGCTAATTCGACAAAAGGAGCGAGTTTCCAGAGCATATAATAAAAAAGTAAAAGCAAAAATGTTCTCGGTAGGTGAGTATATTTGGAAACTAATTCTATCTATCAATCAAAGAGATCGAATATTGGGTAATTGGTCACCGAATTGGGAGGTACCATTCCAAGTTATAAAAGCATTTACAAATAATGCTTACGAGATTGAAGAACTAGGTTTCGGTCAACGAATCCTTAAATTAAATGGGAAATATTTTAAAATATATAGACCTATGCTTCAAGAGGTTCAAATTACCATAGAATAAAAAGCATATTATATATGTTTGTCACTGTTGTACCCCAAAATTTTCCCTCTCATTTTATCAAGATTTCTCATCACAAGACTCTTTGAACTCAAGACCAGATTAGGGTTTTGCACTGCTCAAGACATCTGCTTGCACTGTTGACCTAAATTAGGGTTTGAGTTTGCACAGGTGTTTTTTGACTTCCAAGGCTCAAAGTGACTTTCATACTTCATCTTGGACTTATAAGATTGCCTCTACCAAGTTTCAAGCTTTGAATCAAATTTTTGCCCAGTCAATTGGACAAGTGACCTAAAAATCAGCTGTATTGGGGGAAAAGTCAACTATGGCCAATTTACAGTCAAACCTCGTAATTTTTGATCCACATCAACATTATAGACTCATATGAACCATTTTATCAAGTTTGGACCACAACTCTTCAAGAAATTTGATCAGATCATCAAAAGGGAAAAATGGTCATTTTTAGGGTTTTGACTGTATAAGGGCAATTTCTGATTTTTCACTTAGCCAATGGCAAATTGGGTTCAAGCATGGGTTCAAGGACTCAATCGCATCATCTTTACCTATTCACAAGGTTCAAAAGATCTCAATTGTATTGGATTGACAGATGAATTTTTCAGTCAACTAATCAAAATTTGACTGTACACTAAAAAGTCAAACTTTGACTTTTTGGTCAAAATCAAGTGCCAAGGGTCATTTTTCATCAAGATATGTCAAAACATGAAACTTGTTCATCAAGAAACCCAATTTTGCAAATTAGGGTTTAAGATTGAAAAATTTCATAACTTAGAATTTTTCTAAGTTACGAAATTTTCTTAATTTTTCCCAACTTTGCCCAACATTTTCACCATGATGCAATTGGATTCAAACAAAACTTCCAAAATTAAAGTTGTAGTCCTCCACAAATTCTACAACTTTTATTCACAAAGTTTTCCCAAAATAAGCTTGGATCTCAAGTTATGATTTTTGGAACAAGGGTCCATGAAACTTTTAACTTAGTGAAATTTTGCCCTAATCTAGGCAGGATTTTGACCTATCTTCATGACCATTTTTCACATAGTTCCACTTGTAATCTCAAAATGCATTTCAAAGATGGATTTTATAGCATGTTACAAGCTTTCCAAAATGTCCAAGAACTCTCCAAAATCATTTGTGGTTATGGAGAATCGAAGGTTTGAAGTTGGCAAAAACTCACTTTTGATCCATGGCATGTTCATATTGATACAAGTTGCAAACTCTAATCAGCCTTGTTTGTACTTGATTGCAGGTCCCAAAACCCTTCCATACTCAATAATTAAATGCAAATCCATTGATCTAAGGCTTTGTTTTGGTCATTAGAGGATTATACATTAGATTAATCCAAAAATAGTAAAAGGTAACTTTGCCATTTTTGTCAAAATCTTGCTTTATGTCAAATAGAATCCTTGAGCCTTGAAAAAGATCTTGTACAGAAAACCAAATCCAAAAACTTGGGGTCAAGCTTACACAATGTATGCAGGGTTAGAGCTAGCCTTTACAGGCCTGCTCTTTGTCACTTCTCATTTTACTTCATAACCAAGAAACTTGTCAAATACAACACATCTTGCACATCTGTTAGAACCAAATTTTGAAAACATTTGAGACAAGTTTCACACATCCCCTTGAGCCAGAAACATGAGCCTTTGAGTCCTTAAGCCTTCCAAAACACAAAATCACCTTTCATTGGCAAAAGAGGGCACTCCCTGCAGTTTGACTTCCATAGCAAAAACCCCTCGTGCATTTTGCCTCAAACTTGTTCAAACACCTTCCATATAACCTATCCAAGTTATCCCAACCCTTAAACACTGACTGTAACTCCATTTGCAAGGTTTACCATTTTTGATTTCAGCTTGTGCAGGTTGAGTTCTACAGGCTTGTTCAAGCACATTCAAGGCAAACTAGGCACTGGGGAAGGTCAGAGGAAGTTCAAGCAAGCTCCCAAACATCTCAGGTCTCACTGAAAAGATCCACATTGCCATACATGAAGTCAGTTGAAACAGGTTTTTGTCAACTTCCTATCTCTCTATTTAGGAACCATTAGGCTTAGGTTTGTGAATAAAAAATATAGTATTCATAGCCATGAAGTTGTACATATGCTCAGTTTTCATTTAAGTTAAGCGTGTTAAGAGAATTTGATCCATGAACTTCCTGAAAAAATTAGGTTAGGATTTAGGGCCAGAGAAATTCTCTCTGGTCTTTGAGAGTTAGAATGAGTTCTTTACATGGTTGGATTCGTCTTGAAAAATGCTACAACTTTGATGTTTTGAGTTTTTGCATTAGAGCACGTATGCAGGTTTTCCATGTTTGAAGTCAGGCGCGCGTTTTTGTTTTTTGACAAAGGTTGAAGATGAAGTTCATGGGCTGGGCTTGGTTCTGGCTCACTATTAACACCCCCTGCTTTGCTAATTACACCCCCTGGCCCATTTCTTTATATTTCTTGTATTTTCCTATTTATTTTTCATTTCTGATTTTATTTTACATTTTCTAAACATAAAAAATGCCAAAAATATTTTTATAAATTTTCACATTTTATTTTAGTATTTTTATTTTATTTTTCCAACATGAAAATAATTATTAATTAATACATACTTTTATTTTATTTAATGAAAACTTGAAAATAAAACATAAAAATATTGTACCTTTATTTTTTATCATTTTATACTTGAATAATATTTTTCTAAATATATTTTATTTTTGTATATACATTATTTTATCTTATTGTGCATAAAAAATATATGATATATATTTACTTTCTTAAAAGAAAATTAGGGTTTTTGCCCTTAATAAAAAAAATAATAAAATAATCTTTTTATTTCTTTTTTTACATTAAATATTATATTTTTACATACATAAAAATAAACAAAACATTTTTTGCATATTCATAATATTTTGCATACTTGTTTAATTTATTTATTTAAATATTGTTCATCTATTATTTGTACCAATTATTCAATTTGGATGTAAAAGTAAATATTAGGGTTTTAATTTCTTGCAAAATAATCCCCATTCAAAATTGTATCCCCCCTTCCCATATCAAATGTTGTAATAGTGTAGATTTATTTCGCGCACTTTATGCTTACAAATATGCCATGTTAGAGATTAGGGTTTGTATGCAAAAATCCAAAATCAAACAAATAGCTTGACTAATACAAAGACAAAAAGCATGTAAATTGACAACACAATACACACATGCACCCCTAGGGTTTCATCCACTTGTTTCCTTTTAAAATGGCCATGTTATGCATGTTAAGTACTTTGGCAAAACAAAAATAAAACAAAAGATCATAGTCCCTCGATGACGCTATCTTGGTTGCCTACACAAAAATGATCTAGTCCCTCAAAAATTTGCTAAAGATACTTGGCAATATTGTTATCATGGTCAATACGATAACCCGCGCCTGTCCCGTTTAACATCCAAATACAAGGTTGTTTACCAAATGCAATGGTAAAACAACACTGTCAAAAGGGTTAAAAATGTGTAGGAAAGATCTTTGAGTAAAATAGGGTAGACAACTCTTAGTTACTTGATCAAAGCTTAAAAAACATCCTTGCTATTTTCAAACACACTTCACAACACAATTTCAAAAAATTTCCCAAAACAAAATTTCAACCATTGAAATCTTTTCAAAAGACAATAAACCTTTGTATATATTCAAACAAGAATCATTACAAAGGTTGCCACAACGATGGCCTCTTTTCAAAACATTTTCAAAACCACACACAAAGCACCATTTCAAACAATTGGAAAAGCAAAGCAAGTGATCTAAACAAGTAACTAAGAGCCCATGGGAAACCATGGATGAAAAGGGTGCTAGCACCTTCCCTTTTCATAATCTACCCCCCGAACCCAAGAAAACATCTCAAAGGTCTTTCCTGTGCTTTTTGACCTTTCCTTTGGATAAAATAAAAAGTCGATGGCAACTCTTGCTAAACCTAAACATTTGTGAACACAAACGCAAAACCTCAAGTTCGTTCTCCCACCGTATCACAGAACTGGCGACTCTGCTGGGGATCTATTCTAAAAGTGGGGTTACCTTAGGGTTTAGATCACATTTACATGCTTATCTTGTTTGCTTTGATTGCTTTACATTTGGTTCTCTTGTTTGGGTTTGAATCCTCCACTCGGATTTTTGGGAAACATTTATAGGTAAATAGCAATACGTTGTGGAAACTGTGCGGGGTATACCGACATGGTTGAAGCAATAGCTATATTAGTGCGACATATTTGTGGTTACCGGTAGCCTTTGAGTCAATCAAAGAGAATACGGGGCCGCTGAGTGATATCATGAAGCACTAATGGACTTTTAGAATCTTTACTTGACCATCTTGGCCTTATTAGGGGTAGTGAGATGACTGGCTTTGGTGCAGTCTGAAGTTGGTAGATACTCGATACTACACTTATTGAGGGTTGTTTTCTTGGAATATTTCGGTCTCCAGTAAAGTGGCTAAACTGAAACAATGAACACAGAAAATAATCCAGTGATATTGAGCTCCTTAGAACCCGGTTACTATTTATAGGACAGGTTGAGCCAACTAACTTCAAGAGGGTACTTACCTATGAAACCCCATGCAAGCCTGAAACTAGGAACTTGTGTGACTTGCTTGTACATATACTTGTGCATACATCATGAACATCATAAAGCATCATTTGCATCCACTAACCATTTCAAGGGTTTGGATCTTCATCTTTGGATCTTCATTTGCATCCACTAACCATTTCAATGGTTTGGATCTTTATCATTTCCAAATATAAAAAATACTCAAAAATATTTTTATAAATTTTTTATATTTATTTTGTATTTTATTTTCATTTTTTCTAACATAAAATTAATTTATTGATTATATACTTTTATTTTATTTATTGAAAACTTAAAAATAAATTATATTTTTATCTTATCTTTTATTTTATTCACACCAAAAAATATCATTCTAAATATGTTTTTATTTTTTGTATATATTTTATTTTATTTTTTACACATATTTAATATAATTAATATATATACACACTTTTATTTTATTTAATAAATACTTGGGAATAAAAAAAACATGAAAAATATACTTTTTTTTATTATTATTATTATTATTTATATTTAAAATAATACCTTTTTCTAAATATATTTAATTTTTGTATATATATTATTTTATATTGTATATAAATAATGTAATTAATATATTTATTTTCTTGAAGAAAAATTAGGGGTTACCCTTAATAAAAAATAATAATCCTTTTTATTATTCCTTTCTTTAAATATTTTTTACATACACGAATAAACAAAAACCTTTTTTGCATAACTCATATTATTTGGTATATTTATTTATTTTGTTTATTTAAATATTGTCCATTTATTATTTATGTCATTATTCAATTTGGATGTAATAGTAAAACTAGGGTTTTTATTTCTTGTCAAATACACCCCCATTCAAAGATTGTACCCCCATTCCATAATCATGTTGTAATAGCTTAGACTTTTAATTCTCGCACTTTATGCTTTCAATTATGCCATGATTAGAGATTAGGGTTTGTATGCAAAAATACAAATCAACAAGTAGCTTAACTAATACAAAGACAAAAATGCATGAAAATTAATACACAATACACACTTGCACCCTTAGGGTTACATCCACTTGTTGCCTTAAAAATTGGCCATGTTATGCATGTTGGGTACTTTGGCAAAACAAAAACAAAACAAAAGATCATAGTCCCTCGATGACGCTATCTTGGTTGCCTAAACAAAATGATCAAGTCCCTCGGAAAATTTGCTAAAAATACTTAACACAATTGCTATCATGGTCTATACGATGACCCGTGCCTGTCCCGTTTAACATCCTAATACAAGGTTGTTTACCAAATGCAATGGTAAAACAACACTGTCAAAAGGGTTAAAAACATATAGGAAAGATCTTTGAGTAAAATAGGGTAGATAGCTCTTAGTTACTTGATCAAAACTTGCAAAATGTCCTTGCTATTTTCAAACACACTTCACAACACAATTCCAAAACATTTCCCAAAAACAAACTTTCAAACATTGAAATCTTTTCAAAAAGACAAAACACCTTTGTATACATTCAAACAAGAATCATTACAAAGGTTGCCACAACGATGGCCTCTTTTCAAAACATCTTTCAAAACCACACACAAAGCACCATTTCAAACAATTGGAAAAGCAAAGCAAGTGATCTAAACAAGTAACTAAGAGCCCATGGATAACCATGGATGAAAAGGGTGCTTGCACCTTCCCTTTGTTATGGGCTGCTCGCCGGCTAAGGCAGTATATGTTGACACATACCACTTTGCTGATTTCCAAAATGGATCCGATCAAGTACATCTTCGAGAAGCCTGCTTTATCCGGAAGAATCGCTAGATGGCAGATGATCCTGACTGAGTATGATATCCAGTACACGACCCAAAAATCTATAAAGGGGAGTGTACTAACTGACCATCTAGCTCATCAAGCCGTCGAAGATTACCAATCTATGAGGTTCGACTTCCCTACTGAGGATATCATGACATTGGACAACATTAATGGTAATAGACCGTATGACGGACCTGAACAAGGATCCCGATGGACTCTGTACTTTGATGGTGCTTCAAATGCACTTGGCAACGGTATCGGCGCGGTACTTATCTCTCCAGAAGGTTGCCATACACCTTTCATTGCTAGACTCTGCTTCAGCTGCACCAACAACATGGCCGAGTATGAAGCTTGTATCTTTGGTCTCAAGGCTGCTATTGACTTGGGAATCAAATCTTTGATTGTATTTGGGGATTCAGTTTTAGTTATCAGTCAAATAAAAGGAGAGTGGGATACTAAACATCCTAATCTTATCCCATACAAAGAACATGTCCTGACATTGTTGCCTCATTTCGAGCAGATTACCTTTGAGCACTTCCTGCGAGAAGAAAATCAGCTAGCGGATGCTCTGGCTACAATGTCTTCCATGTTTAAACTCAACTGGGATAATGAGGCACCTCAAATCACCATCGAACGAACGGAAGAACCTGCTCATTATCACGAGATTAATATCGAATAAGTGATGGACCGACCTTGGTTTCATGACGTCAAAAGGTATCTCGAAGCACAAGAATACCCTGAAGGAGCTTCAGTCAACGACAAAAAGTTCTTAAGGAGGTTCGCAGCCAAGTTCTTTCTGAGCAATGGTATCCTATACAAGCGCAATCTTGATTGTGTCCTACTCCATTGTGTGGACAAGGTTGAAGCTGAGCAGATTATGGCTGAACTACATAATGGCACCTTTGGCACCCACTCGAGCGGTCACACGATGGCTAAGAAGATTATAAGGACAGGCTACTACTGGTCTACCATGGAAGTTGATTGTCATCAACATTCCCGTACTTGTCACAAATGCCAAATCTATGTTGACAAGGTACATATTTCTCCAGTTCCTCTCAATGTCTTAACAGCTCCTTGGCCATTCGCGATGTGGGGAATCGACATGATTGGAGAGATCAAGCCTACAGCACCAAATGGACATTGTTTCATCCTGGTGGCCATTGATTACTTTACCAAGTGGGTCGAAGCAGCTTCCTTCGCCTCCGTTACAAAGAATGTGGTTGCTCGCTTCATCAAGCAGAACCTCATATGTCGGTATGGTATCCCTGACAGGATCATCACTGACAACGGTACAAATTTGAACAATACTATGATCACCGCTCTGAGCGAGAAGTTCAAGATTCAACATCACAATTCATCTCCCTATCGGCCAAAGATGAACGGTGATGTTGAAGCGCGAACAAAAATATCAAGAAGATCATTCAAAAGATGACAGTCACCTACAAGGACTGGCACAAGATGTTACCGTTCGCTCTGCACGGGTACTGTACCACGGCACGCACTTCAACTGGGGCAACCCCCTTTTCTTTGGTATATGGCATGGAAGCTGTTTTACCTATGGAAGTTCAGATTCCTTCCTTGAGAATCATGAAAGATGCTGGTTTAAATGAAGACGATTGGATTCAGACCTGGCTTGATCAACTTAACTTGATCGACAAGAAGCGACTTACTGCTGTTTGTCATGGTCAGATGTATCAAAAACGGATGATCAAGGCTTTTAACAAGAAAGTCAAACGTCAGTTATATCAAGTCGGAGATCTTGTAATCAAGCGGATCATCTTGCCGCAAAGTGATCCCAGGGGAAAATGGACTCCTACTTACGAAGGACCATTTGTGATCAAAAATATCTTTTCTGGTGGGGCTATGATTCTAACCACCATGGACAGCGACGACCTGCCGCACCCTGCGAATGCAGACATAGTCAAAAGATACTACGCATAAACGACCCGACAAGTCGAAAACCCGAAAGGGAGACTTGGGCAAAAATGGGCATCTCGGTGAATAGAAAACCCAAAAGGGAGGTTCAGGCAAAAATTAGGGATAAATAAGAAAATATGTACACTCGGCAAGTTGAAAACCCGAAAGGGCGACTTGGGCAAAAAAGGGTTTCCCGGTGGATCGAAAACCCGAAAGGGCGATCCAGGAAAAAGTTAGGGAATTAAAGCGTATGACTATGTCTCGTCGGATCACTTTAAGGACAATCTCTCCACGGACAAGCTCCAAGCTTCTGATCAATCTAATCATCTACGGAAGAAGCAACGAATGGACAAGATATTCAGAGTTGTGAAAGTTATAGCAGAATGGGAACCCCATGGAATTGTTACACATAGCCATCTTTCTTTGTATAAATTTTTCTCATTTTTCATGACAACATTCTCTTACTAGGATGTCTGTCTCCTTTGTACAAAAATACTTACAAAGTTAATACAAAGATACTTCAAAGTGCAGAAATTTGCTTGCCTTTTCTTTCTTTTTACACTTATGTTTTATTTGAAAACGTCCAATGATTTGTTAAATGAGCATATGCATTTGAATATAATCACTGCTTACAAATAAAACGGAATGAGAAAGGATAATTACTGATAGGTTGAAAGTATAGGAAGACATATTTATGCTATTCCGGAAGAAATCCCCTGCAGTATGTCATTCAGATCATCAACAGAGCTAAAACCTTGAAATACACATCCCCAGCGGAGTTAAGATTCAAAATTCCCATCAAAGCTAAGTTTCTAAAGCTCTTAATCCCCAATGGAGCCAGAATACTTTAAACTACAGATCCCCAGCAAAGAAAAAGCTTCCTTCCTCAAAGGAATCTGAAACTTCAAATCTTAAACCCCAATGGAATACTATCCAACTTCCTCCAATTCCCCATTAGATTGGCATACAACCCGAGCTTTCGAAAAATTCTCCAACAGGATAAACATTCTCCCTGCAGAGTTATTTCTCGGCAGAACAAAGATTCTTGTTCTCGTTTCTCCAGTTGAAGCCTCCCAGGTTTTAATTCCCCAGTAGAGATCGTCGAAGACGTCCTTATTTGCCCAGGAAAGTCATGAAGGATTCTCAATTCCCCATAAGTCACCAAGGATTTTCAATCCCCAGTAGTAGTCCAAAGGACATTCTCAGTCTCAACAATCAAAGGTTTTGAATCTCCAACAGCAGTCAAGGGTTTATTTTCCCCAGCAGCAGTCAAAGATTTCATTATCTCCAGTTATCAAGGATATATTTTCCTCAGCAAGATAGCTAATTAGCTTACATGCGCATACATTACATTCATATATCATAAACATTGATGAAGCACACTTTATTGCATCATACATATCATGCAACATAATTTTGTGTTTTGGCTAACATTTTACCCTTTTTAGGATAAGATTAAAATCTATCTTTAAAAAATATTCAAAGATCTCAGATACAGTATGGATACACCCCAGACACGGCGGTCATTCTATTACTCATTCAGACTTCAGCAATCAGATACAGACTAGATATGCTCCAGACACAGAAGCTATTCTATTTCTCATTCAGATTCAACTATCAACTTCAAGTTCAGATACACTCCAGACACGGAAGTCATTATGTCACTTGTCCAGATCTCAGTTACAGTACGGATACATTCCGGACACGGAAGTCATTCTGCTACTCATACAGATCTCAACTTCAGATACAGTCCAGACACGGTTACCATTTTGTCACTCATTCGGAATTTATCCCCAGCCCGGAGATGCTCCATACACAGATGTTTCTCTGTCGCCCATTCAGATTTCGGATATAATACAGATACACTACAGACACGGCAGTCATTCTGATATTCATTCAAGAATCAAATACATTTACATCTTGGATACGCTCCAGACACGGATGCCATTCCTTTGCTCATACGAATCCAATCTCCAGATATAACTCAGATACGTTCCAGATATGGATACCATTCTGATGTTCATTCTACTGATATTCAACAAACACTTTGGATGGCATCTCTAATCCCATCTCTAGAAATATTCTGTCATCTCCAAATGGCATCTTTAAGCCCATTTCCTCAACCTGCATTTTGACGAGTGCAAATTTACGGGCACTCTAATGTCCAATCCTCTTTTACCTTCAAGTCACGAAAGGCAAACTCGCCAATCTAACTCTTCAGGTTCAAGAAGATTGAACAGGGGCAGCTGTTGTACCCCAAAATTTGCCCTCTCATTTTATCAAGATTTCCCCTCACAAGGCTCCTTGAACTCCAGACAGGATTAGGGTTTTGCACTGCCCAAGACATCTCCTTGCACTGATGACCTAAATTAGGGTTTAAGTTTACACAGATATTTTTGGACTTTCAATACTCAAAATGACTTTCATACTTCATGTTGGACTCATAAGTTTGTCCATAACAAGTTTCAAGCCTTGAATCAAATTTTTGCCCAGTCAATTGGACAGTTGACCTAGAAATCAGTTGTATTGGGGAAAAAGTCAACTATGGCCAATTTACAGTCAAACCTCGTAATTTTTGTTCCACATAAACATTATAGACTCATATGAACCATTTTATAAAGTTTGGACCACAACTCTTCAAGAAATTTTATCAGATCATCAAAAGGGCAAAATGGTCATTTTTAGGGTTTTGAGTGTATAAGGGCAATTTCTGATTTTTCACTTAGCCAATGGCAAATTGGGTTCAAGAATGGGTTCAAGGACTCAATGGCATCATCTTTACCTATTCACAAGGTTCAAAAGATCTCAATTGCATTGGATTGACAGATGAATTTTTCAGTCAACTGATCAAAATTTGACTGTACACTGAAAAGTCAAACTTTGACTTTTTGGTCAAAATCAAGTGCCAAGGGTCATTTTTCATAAAGATATGTCAAAACATGAAACTTGTTCATCAAGAAACCCACTTTTGCAAATTAGGGTTTAAGATTGAAAATTTTCATAACTTAGAATTTTTCTAAGTTATGAAATTTTCTTAATTTTTCCCAACTTTGCCCAACATTTTTACCATGATGCAATTGGATTCAAACAAAACTTCCAACATGAAAGTTGTAGTACTCCACAAAGTCTACAACTTTTATTCACAAAGTTTTCCCAAAAGAAGCTTGGATCTCAAGTTATGATTTTTGGAACAAGGGTCTATGAAACTTTTAACTTAGTGAAATTTTGCCCTAATCTAGGCAGGATTTTCACCTATCTTCATGACCATTTTTCACATAGTTCTACTTGGAATCTCAAAATGAATTTCAAATATGGATTGTAGATCATGTTACAAGCTTTCCAAAATGTCCAAGAACTCTCCAAAATCATTTGTGGTTATGGAGAATCGAAGGTTTGAAGTTGGCAAAAACTCACTTTTGATCCATGGCATGTTCATATTGATACAAGTTGCAAACTCTAATCAGCCTTGTTTGTACTTGATTGCAGGTCCCAAAACCCTTCCATACTCAATAATTAAATGCAAATCCATTGATCTAAGGCTTTGTTTTGGTCATTAGAGGATTATACATTAGATTAATCCAAAAATAGTAAAAGGTAACTTTGCCATTTTTGTCAAAATATTGCTTTATGTCAAATAGAATCCTTGAGCCTTGAAAAAGATCTTGTACAGAAAACCAAATCCAAAAACTTGGGGTCAAGCTTACACAATGTATGCAGGGTTAGAGCTAGCCTTTACAGGCCTGCTCTTTGTCACTTCTCATTTTACTTCATAACCAAGAAACTTGTCAAATACAACACATCTTGCACATCTGTTAGAACCAAATTTTGAAAACATTTGAGACAAGTTTCACACATCCCCTTGAGCTAGAAACAAGAGCCTTTGAGTCCTTAAGCCTTCCAAAACACAAAATCACCTTTCATTGGCAAAAGAGGGCACTCCCTGCAGTTTGACTTCCATAGCAAAAACCCCTCGTGCATTTTGCCTCAAACTTGTTCAAACACCTTCCATATAACCTATCCAAGTTATCCCAACCCTTAAACACTGACTGTAACTCCATTTGCAAGGTTTACCATTTTTGATTTCAGCTTGTGCAGGTTGAGTTCTACAGTCTTGTTCAAGCATATTCAAGGCAAACTATGCATTGGGGAAGGTCAGAGGAAGTTCAAGAAAGCTCCCAAACATCTCAGGTCTCACTGAAAAGCTCCACATTTCCATACACGAAGTCAACTGAAACAGGTTTTTGTCAACTTCCTATCTCTCTATTTAGGAACCATTAGGCTTAGGTTTGTGAATAAAAAATGTAGTATTCATAGCCATGAAGCTGTACATATACTCAGTTTTCATTTAAGTTAAGCGTGTTAAGAGAATTTGATCCATGAACTTCTTGAAAAAATTAGGTTAGGATTTAGGACCAGAGAAATTCTCTCTGATCTTTGAGAGTTAGAATGAGTTCTTTACATGGTTGGATTCGTCTTGAAAAATGCTACAACTTTGATGTTTTGAGTTTTTGCATTAGAGCACGTATGCAGGTTTTCCATGTTTGAAGTCAGGCGCGCGTTTTTGTTTTTTGACAAAGGTTGAAGATGAAGTTCATGGGTTGGGCTTGGTTCTGGCTCACTATTGACACCCCCTGCTTTGCTAATTACACCCCCTGGCCCATTTCTTTATATTTCTTGTATTTTCCTATTTATTTTTCATTTCTGATTTTATTTTAAATTTTCTAAACATAAAAAATGCCAAAAATATTTTTATAAATTTTCACTTTTTATTTTAGTATTTTTATTTTATTTTTCTAACATGAAAATAATTATTAATTAATACATCTTTTATTTTATTTAATGAAAACTTGAAAATAAAACATAAAAATATTGTACCTTTATTTTTTATCATTTTATACTTGAATAATATTTTTCTAAATATATTTTATTTTTGTATATACATTATTTTATCTTATTGTGCATAAAAAAATATATGATATATATTTACTTTCTTAAAATAAAATTAGGGTTTTTGCCCTTAATAAAAAAAATAATAAAATAATATTTTTATTTCTTTTTTTACATTAAATATTATATTTTTACATACATAAAAATAAACCAAACATTTTTTGCATATTCATAATATTTTGCATATTTGTTTTATTTATTTATTTAAATATTGTTCATCTATTATTTGTACCAATTATTCAATTTGGATGTAAAAGTAAACATTAGGGTTTTAATTTCTTGCAAAATAATCCCCATTCAAAATTGTATCCCCCCTTCCCATATCAAATGTTGTAATAGTGTAGATTTATTTTGCGCACTTTATGCTTACAAATATGCCATGTTAGAGATTAGGGTTTGTATACAAAAATCCAAAATCAAACAAATAGCTTGACTAATAAAAAGACAAAAAGCATGTAAATTGACAACACAATACACACATGCACCCCTAGGGTTTCATTCACTTGTTGCCTTTTAAAATGGCCATGTTATGCATGTTGAGTACTTTAGCAAAACAAAAATAAAACAAAAGATCATAGTCCCTCGATGACGCTATCTTGGTTGCCTACACAAAAATGATCTAGTCCCTCAAAAATTTGCTAAAGATACTTGGCAATATTGCTATCATGGTCAATACGATGACCCGCGCCTGTCCCGTTTAACATCAAAATACAAGATTGTTTACCAAATGCAATGGTAAAACAACACTGTCAAAAGGGTTAAAAATGTGTAGGAAAGATCTTTGAGTAAAATAGGGTAGATAACTCTTAGTTACTTGATCAAAGCTTGCAAAACATCCTTGTTATTTTCAAACACACTTCACAACACAATTTCAAAACATTTCCCAAAACAAACTTTCAAACATTGAAATCTTTTCAAAAGACAATACACCTTTGTATATATTCAAACAAGAACCATTACAAAGGTTGCCACAACGATGGCCTCTTTTCAAAACATTTTCAAAACCACACACAAAGCACCATTTCAAACAATTGGAAAAGCAAAGCAAGTGATCTAAACAAGTAACTAAGAGCCCATGGGAAACCATGGATGAAAAGGGTGCTAGCACCTTCCCTTTTCATAATCTACCCCCCGAACCAAAGAAAACATCTCAAAGGTCTTTCCTGTGCTTTTTGACCTTTCCTTTGGATAAAATAAAAAGTCGGTGGCGACTCTTGCTAAACCGAAACATTTGCAAACACAAACGCAAAACCTCAAGTCAGTTCTCCCACTGTATCACAGAATTGGAGACTCTGTTGGGGATATATTCTAAAAGTGGGGTTACCTTAGGGTTTAGATCACATTTACATGCTTATCTTGTTTGCTTTGATTGCTTTACATTTGGTTCTCTTGTTTGGGTTTGAATCCTCCACCCTTATTTTTGGGAAACATTCATAGGTAAATAGCAATACATTATGGAAACTGTGCGGGGTATACCGACATGGTTGAAGCAATAGCTATATTAGTGCGACATATTTGTGGGTACCGGTAGCCTTTGAGTCAATCAAAGAGAATACGGGGCCGCTGAGTGATGTCATGAAGCACTAATGGACTTTTAGAACCTTTACTTGACCATCTTGGCCTTATTAGGGGTAGTGAGATGATCGGCTTTGGTGCAGTCCGAAGTTGGTAGATACTCGATACTACACTCATTGAGGGTTGTTTTCGTGGAATATTTCGGTCGCCAGTAAAGTGGATAAACTGAAACAATGAACACAGAAAATAATCCAGTGATATTGAGCTCCTTAGAACCCGGTTACTATTTATAGGACAGGTTGAGCCAACTAACTTCAAGAGGGTACTTACCTATGAAACCCCATGAAACCTGAAACTAGGAACTTGTGTGACTTGCTTGTACATATACTTGTGCATACATCATGAACATCATAAAGCATCATTTGCATCCACTAACCATTTCAAGGGTTTGGATCTTCATCTGTGTTCCTATTTTGGAGGTAATGGAATCACTCCGCAGAAAAACTATTCAGGTCAACCTTGTGAGAATCCCTCCTCTACTCAAGGAGCTTACTTCCAAGATTCCAGAGAATTCTCCCTTCAGTGAAAGACATGGTAGACTTCTCAACTTGGTCAACTCCAACATTGAGGAAGACATGGTGAAAGTTCTTTTCCAGTTCTTTGACCCCCTACACCATTGCTTCACATTTCCTGATTACCAACTAGTACCGACTTTGGAGGAATTTTCTCAACTCCAGAGGATTCCTATTATCCATCAACTACCCTACAACGGTACAGAGAGAGAGCCAAATCCTGAAGATGTTGCTCAAGCCTTACATTTGCAACCATCTGATATCAAAGGTCACTGGGAAACCAGAAATGGTGTCAAGGGTTTCTTGGCAAAGTTTCTGTTTGAGAAGGCACAAGACTGCTGGAATTCTCTAGATCTGCAAGCTTTTGAGGAGAATGTAGCACTTCTCATCTATGGGTTGGTCTTGGTCCCAAACCCTGATCAGCTTATAGATGTGAATACTGTCAAGATTTTCATATCTCGGAGTCCTGTGCCTACATTGCTTGGGGACATATTACACTCATTTCACACAAGAACAATGAGGAAAAGAGGTGTTCTCATGTGATGTACTCCTCTTCTAGCATGGTGGTTTATTTCTCACCTTCCCCAGTCAGTCTTGAAGAATGAACAAGGCTTGAGGTGGTCACAACGGTTGATGACTCTTACACATTCTGATGTTCATTGGTGTTCTCGGTCCAGAGAAAATGTCATCATCATTGATCGTTATGGGGAATTCCCTAATGTCCCACTACTTAGCATTAGAGGAGGCATTACCTACAACCCCTGCTTGGCTCTGAGACAGTTTGGGTATGCCCGAAGGGATGGCCCCTATGACATGCTGATTCTAGACGTGGTTTTTGACTTCGACAACGATGCTCAAGGACTTCGACAAAGGTTTATCCGAGCTTAGAGGATGCCCAACAAGGTAGACAGTAAGGCACTGGGACACAAGAATTCCATCCCCCTTGAGCCTTACCTCAAGTGGGTACGAACCCGCACCCAAAATCTTATGATGCCTTACCCCTACATTCTGCCTATGATCAAAGAGCCTGTTATGGAAGGAGAGGTTCCATACACCCTCCTACATCCTGACATGCCAACATCATTGGAGGATTTGCAAAAGAGTTGCATACAGCTCAAGGAAGAATGGAATACTTTTGAAGCCAACTTCTACGCCAGTGAGAAGAAGGTTTTGGAACTTACCCGTCAACTCCATGAAGAGCAGACTCTCAACACCTACATCGCACCAAAGAGGATGCGCAACGTCTTTTTACATTAAGAATTTTGTAATATTTTGCCCATGGGGCATTTATGTACTAACAAATTTCTTCTGATTAATGTGACGTGTGTTCTTTTTGTTTGCAACAACTTTGAATTTCTGAATCCTTGAATGCATTACATGAATACATATCATTCATCATATGCATAAACAGGTCTTCACACCAGGTTTCCTTATCTTTCTGCTGTTTATTTCAGCAAGATGGATATAGAGCAGACGGTCAAAGATCTGCAAGCACAGAATTCGCAGTTCCAACAACTCCTCATGACCTTGGCAAAGGGTCAAGAGGACCTTAAAGCACTATTAGAGAAAGAAAAGGAAAAAGAAAAGAAGAAAAAGAAAAGAATTGGTGTGGCCACTATGGGAAGAAGATTTGAGAACCAAGCTAGAAGAGTCCTGGATTTCCCCTCGACGTTTGATGAAGGGGTTGGCAACGGAAAAGGAGTTGCGGTACCTTCCGAGTCTGAGGCTGAAGAAGAAGAAGAAGAAGAAGAAGAAGAAGAAGAAGAAGAGGATGAATATTACTCTGAGCAGCAGTACCCTCCTGCGGACGATAAGTATAAGAATTTGGAAGATTGGTTGTTGGGATCGTCATTCCCCCTAAATTCAAAGTGCCTACATTTTCTAAATACGATGGTTTATCTTGTCCGAAGATGCATCTGCGGTCTTACGTCAGAAAGATCCAACCTCACTCTTCTGATAAGGATCTGTGGGTCCACTTTTTTCAAAATAGTTTGTCGGGTACGCAATTGGACTGGTTCTACCAGCTTGAGAGGGCTGACGTATATAATTGGGAGGATCTGGCTGCTGCCTTCTATCGACAATATCAATATAACGCAGACTTAGAACCTACTCGTACTCAACTACAGAGTATGGGTATGGTCTCTAATGAAGGCTTTAAGGAGTATGCCCAGAAGTGGCGGGACTTGGCTGGAAGAGTGCAGCCACCATTGTCTGAAAGAGAGCTGGTTGATATGTTTTTGGGGAGGCTGTCTAGTCCATTCTTTAATCACCTGATATGGAGTTCATCGGCAGGGTTCACTGAATTAATTCTGACTGGTGAACGAGTTAAAGCTGGCATCAAGAGTGGTAAGATTCAAAAAGATACATCTGCTTTTGCCGCTGTCAGAAAACCTTTTCCAGCCAAGAAAGAGGTCTCAGCTGTTTATTCTCAAAAAGGTCGAGGAAGAGTAGAGCGCCGGCCAACGGTGGGGGCTGTAATGATCCAAAAGACAGCAGTTGATCAACCTAGGAATGATCAACCAAGAACCAACCAACAAAGAGGAGGAAGGCCTGCTAGGCAGTTGTGATCGGTGGGAATAAGAACTGGCTGTTTTTGGAATGCTGGTTCGTGTTTGCGTTTGTTTTCGCAAAATGTCGTGGTAAGCAAGAGTCGCCACCGTCTTTTATTTTATCCAACAAGGAAAGGACAAAAGCATAGAAAAATTCCTTCTTGAGATATTTCTCGGGTCCGGGAGGTAGATTATAGAAAGGGAAGGTGTTGGAACCCTTTCTATCTGTGGTTATCCACGGGCTCTTAGGTACTTGCTCATTGTGTTTTCAAAAGTTTGCTTTTCTTTGTGTTTGTGGGTTTGAAAAGAGTTTTTGTTTTGAAGAAAGTGTAGGTGCGAAAAGTTTTGTTTTGTTTTTAAAAGGAGCAAGTACTTAAGAACCATCTACCTACTCGAAAAAGGAATTAAACTGTACAAATATCCTTTAGACAATGTTATCCCACTATTGAGGAGTAGGTAGCATCGTCGTTGGAGTTTTCGGGTCAATTCGATTAAGGGACGTGTGGCCACTAAAGCAATGTTAGGACGCCTTAGCGGTAACCCTAATGTCTTAGATCATTTTTCCGAGGCAACCGTTTAGAGGCAACTATGATCTTTGGACAAGAGGGCGACCTCTAAAACTTCTTATACTCAATGACCACGTTCGAGGCAACCAAGTGAGGCGTACCCTAAGAGTGGCATGTACAAGTGTGTTATTTCGGTTAATTTTATCTGTATATTTCATGGGTGAGCTATTGTTGATTTTAAGTTAAAGATTGATCTTGTCATGCATTGCTTATTTATCAAACATCTAACAGTTAATATCGTGCAGAAATTAAATTGCGGGAAATTAAATCTAAGCTATTACAAGGCGTCGGGTATTTACATCGCCAATGACAAACCCTTTAATTTAAATTGCGGAAAGTAAATAAAGTGATAAATTAAAGTCCTATTAAAACTATTACATGCCGGGAAACAATTACAATATTGGATCAAATGATACGCGTGCAAGAGATTAAATCGGCGCATTTTTAGGGTTTTTACCCTTTTTTATTTACAGAAAGGATTTTTTTGTTATTTTGAATTAAATGGAAATTAAATCTAAGTTAATTAATTAATTAAATAGAAAATATATTTTTTTGGGTTTTTTATATTTAAGGAAATAAAAATAAAATGATTAAAATTGTTAAAACCTAATATTCTAATTCATTTTTAATTTATTGCAAAAAATGTTAAAATTATGCCTAATTAAAAAAACTAAATTGATTAAATTATTTATTTACAAAAATAAAGTGAAATTAGTTTTAATAAATAAAAATAATGTTTTTTGTTTTCTGATTTTATTAGGAAAATTGTTAATTATTTTGGTTAACAATTAATTAAAAATAATAATAATAAAACAATAAATAAAATAAGAAAATAATGAAAGAAAATAAAAAAGAAGCAAACTCTGGGGGTTTGGGCCCAATTTTGGAGGTGGAATCAGCAATTTTCCAGGCCCAAACGTAAGCAGCCTTGTTGACTTTTTCAATCCAGTGTGCGCCTTTGACTAGGGAACATGATGGTCCCCTCATTCCTGGCCACCAGATGTGGCCTAAAGGCCATCTGGCGTGTTGATATTTGCAAGCGTATGGTGGATCCCCCTTTTGATGTCACATAGAATCATCTGAACAAAAATTGAATAAATGTTTTGGGGGACCTGGGATTCGAACCCAGGTCCCCATGGATTTTGACACGCCTCCCTTACCAACTCAGCTGGCTTGCTTAATTGTTATAAAAATACACAACAAATATTATATGGAAAACTCAATCATTATTCTGGAAAATAAAAAAAAAGTGGCGCGAGTTTTGAATGGCCCAATAAGGAGAAGACGCGTGGTCGTCTTCTTCAACAAATCCCTGGTTATTTACCTGCGGATTTTTATCCGCAGGAAGATCCGTGGGATCGTTCTAAAATCACTTCTAGGTCATGTAAACGCACACTAAGAGTATCAATGTGATCGTCTCTCTTCCCTGAACACAAATATGGCCATGGTTTGCCTTGATTGTACCTGTACCAAGAATGCCTAAAAACAAAACAAGAAAACCCTAGGTTCGGGTATTACAATACAGACTCTGAAAATAAAATTAAACAATGCAGAATGCTTAGAAATTATGCAAGAATCACAAATATATCAAAAAATGGCAAAAAGATGCAAGATAACAGATTCACGATCCCATGTACAGGGCCATGTTCGTGGTGACTTACAGCGATTTTGGGGCTGCTTCAAGGCTTGGTTTTGATTGATATCGCTTCAGTGGATTGCTAGCAAGAGAGCTGTGTGGAGATTTAGCTTTGAATCGTGCTCTAAGGTGGATTTCAGATTCCAAGTTTTCAAGCTTTTTCTCAAGTTCTGTCTGGCCGTTTCTGCAGTTCTTAGGGCGAATTGTTTGTTGCTTTAGGTTATACATGTATATTGGAAGTGAATTAGGTCAAGAGTTGGGCTTTAATCCATGTGCATTCAAGGTTTTGTGATTTGATATGATCACCATTGATAAGCTTTCCATAATTGTACCAAATCTGTTTTTTTGTGCATAATAAGGCTTGATTCGGATTTGATTTGGTTCATGATGATAATTGAAGTCTATACCAATCACAAAGATATCATTCCATCAATTTTTAGATTTTATTTGAATTAATATTGATTTAAAATGAATTAAATCACTAAAAATTAAATAAAATAGAAAAATAAATGATTGTCATGAAATTGAAGATGGGACACGTGTATGGTGTGGCAACACCAAATCAAGTGGAAAAAAGTGGGCCCTTTTGTCAAAAATTGGAGTTTTGAGGATAGTTGACTCTTAGCACTTTTGGAAAAATTCCCAACTTCAACAATGCATAACTTCTTCAATTTTGAACTTTTGGAAGTTTTCTTGGACTTTTTAGAAACCTTGAGATGTCCTCTAATCAACCTTTTTAGTCTCATCTCATTTTGATATTCCATGCTCAAGTTATAAGCTTTGGAAACAAAGATGTTTTTGTTGACTTTCAAAAATGACCTATAATGTCCAAATTTTTAACTTTTTGTCAGAGCATTTCTTGATCTTGGGGTGTGAAGATGGATTGTAGTAAATTGCATCCTCTTCAAAATGAGCTTTGGATGGGTCATTTCTCATAAAGTATGAGAAAGTTATGCTTGGTCAAAGTTGAGTTGACTTTTCCTACAAAACCCTAATTTAGCAACTTTTGAATCTTGATGAATCTTGAGCAATCCTTGATGAATCATGATCAAACCTTGATCAAATTATGAATTATCCTTCAAAATGAGAATGTTGGCAAAAACATATTGAGGTTTGACTGTATTTAGGTCAAAGTTGACTTTTGCCCTAGCACAGTCGATTTTTCGGGCCTCTTGAGCAATTGACTGACCAAACTTTCTCTGCAAGGCTTGAAATTTGACATGGATGAACTTGAGAATATGTTAGGACATTGTGGAGAACTTGAGACCATTTTGATGTGAGGACCTTGATGCAACACAAAACCCTAATTTTGAATTGACTGCCTTAGGAGGTGATTTGACTGTCCAACTCTTGAGCCATCTTGAACAACTTGGAGATGATTCTTGACATGTCTTGAGGAATATGGGAGGGAAAATTTTGGGGTACAACAGTTGCCCCTGTTCAATATTCTTAAGCCTGAGGATATAGATTGGCGTTTGGGCCTCTCGTGATCCGAAGGTGGAAGATGATTGAACACTAGAGTGCCTAGAAATTTGCACTCGCAAGAAGTAGTATTTGTCTTGTGATATCGGGAATGGGCTTACAGATGCCATTTGGAGAAGTTTCGATTTTGTAAGAGATTCCTTAGTGAGAGCTTGTATACTTGTTGTTGAGGGAGATTCCGCTGGGGAATGCTTTTCTTTGTCTTAGGAGAAATAGAACTTTAGGAGCTTCGGTCGTCCGTTATTCTACTGGGGGAATCATCTCTGTTGATTTTTAGGAGCTTCGGTCGTCCATTATTCTACTGAGGAATCATCTCTGTTGAAGAGGTGAGAGTGAACTACTATCTGGTCGTATCCCAGGCTTCATAGTGATAAGACCGACTGCTATCTGGTCGTAATCCAGGCTTTACAGTGACTTACTGGGGAGATGAGATCAAACTTGCTATCCGGTTGTAATCCAGGCTTTGCAATTTCTCACTTCTTATCTGGTCGAAATCCAGGCTTCAGAACATATCAAGTGGTTATCTGGTCGCATCCGGGCTTCAACTTGAATTTAGGGCACACTAATATCCGGCCGACTTCGGGCTTCTTAGTAACTGTCCATGTAAACTGCTATTTGGTCGGAATCCAAGATTCATAGTGTCTTGTACCGCTATCTGGTCGTAATCCAGGCTTCACGATTTGTTATATCATTATCTGGTCGAATCCAGGCTCCATGGTGTCACGTACTGCTATCTGGTCGAATCCAATCTTCACAATACCTCACTTCTTATCTGGTCGAAATCCAGGCTTCAGAATAAATCAAGTGGTTATCCGGTCGCATCTGGGCTTCCCTTCGACTGTTGGGTTTACTAGTATCCGGTCGAATCTGGGCTTCATAGTAACTAGCTGGGTAAACTGTTATCTGGTCGTAATCTAAGCTTCACAGTGCCCCTTAATGCTATTTGGTCATAATCCAGGCTTCACGATGTATCATACCACTATCTGGTCGAAACCCAAGCTTCGTAGTACTCTTGGTTACTATCTGGTTGTAATCCAGTCTTCACAACATCTTCTACCATTATCTGGTCGTAATCCAGGCTTCATGGTCTTGTATTGCTTTTTGGTCGTAATCCAGGCTTCACAATAACTTACTGAGCTATTATCTGGTCGTAATCCGGGCTTCATGACTCACTGGGGAATAAAATATTATTCGGTCGTTCTCCGAGCTTCATAGCTTACTTTTGAGCTATATCACTATCTGGTCGTAATCCAGGCTTCGCGGTAGTCTGATATTGTTATCCGGTCATAATCCGGGCTTCATAATATGCTGTAGAAATCAAGATACTATCTGGTCGTACCCGGACTTCATAACTTGAATTTTGATTGTATCTTTCCTGAAAGGTAAGGGTCAGTCTTATGCAATGCATGATATGGATCAAACATTGATGTTCTCAATATAAATGAGATTGTATGATATGATGCGTAGATGCATGTGTCATGATGTATGGACATGTAATGTCTTAGCTGGGGGAAATAAATAGTTGCTGGAGAATAAAGTTGAATGCTTCGCTTCTGCCTGGGATGGTGAACAAAGATGATTGTGAGAATAAACCTGCAGGAGAAAAGAACTCCGTTGGGGAGTAAACTGATGAAGAGATTATTCTGAGGGGAATTACTCTGTGGGGAAGAGATGTTCTGCTGAAGATTTTAACGATAAACTCCGCTGGGGATGGATTACCGTTGATAAGCTATGTTGGGGATTTTAATGATAAACTCCGTTGAGGATGATTTTAATGATAAACTCCGTTGGGGATGACTTTAATGATTGCTGGGGAATGTCTTTATACTCCGTTGAGGAATATTAAGACCTTCTGGGGATACCAAACCTTTTTAGCGCTTGATGGTGGATTAACTCTGCTTGAGGAGAGTATTGCTGATTCGTACATGTAGCGGTAGAAATGTGCAAGACTAAGCCATTGGATTGACTAGACTTTATACAAATCAAAATAAAAATTGCCACCGTGCTTTATTGTTTCCAAAGGAATGGGAAAAGAGCGAATAACCCAAAAAGAGGGGGAAAGATTCAAGGTAAGGGGGTTGATTATGCAAAGGGAAGGTATTAGCACCCTAAACATCCACGGTACTCCGCAGGAACCTCTTTGTAAAATCTGTATATTTTGGCTATAAAAATGTGTTGTATATAAAATGGATGGTGGAGGTGAGAAAAGAAATATTTTTATGATTTTTGCACCTGCCGCGGTTGGGAACCTTTAGTGCCTACGTACCACCTTTCATGCAATAGGGGATCAGGGTACACGTAGTTCGTCTAGAAAAGACTTGTTTGTTGATTGTTTTTAAACAAGGAGACAAGTCTTCATTGTTAGGAGAGAAATCTCGACTAACGCCCACAAGGTGTAAGAAAGATGGACCCTACATCAACAAGAGTGAGGGTTTGAGAACGCCTCTAGTACTCAAGTGGAAAAGTCGACACCTTTATAACCATAGGGATAGGATAATGTTGCTCGACTATCAATGAATCATGTCTCACCTTGAAAAAAAGTTTTGAATGGAAAAGGTGCTTGGGCGCACAAAAGAGTTTGAATGAGTTGAAGTGTTTTGTTAATTTTGAAAGAAATGTCAAAGTATGATTAAATGAATTGAAGTTTGTTTAAAGAAAATAAGTTTTAAAAGAAAAGGCACTCGACAAAGTCGAGGTTTATTATGGAAGTGGTTCGAGTTTAAAAAACAAAGAAGATTTTGAAAGAAGATGAGAAGGTTTTTTAAAATTAAAGAAGATGGGAGGAGATGAAGGGACTATCCTAAAGCATAAGGTAAAAGCTAAGGAAGAGAACCGTCTAACCAACATGAAGCCAATACTTGACATTATAAGCCAATGTAGAATTCCCATTCTTTGGATTGAAACAAAGTAAGTAAATATACTAGACCTCTTGAGAGAACCAAACTTCAAGTGTTTTAAGTCTTCGCAAAAATTGGGCAGAGTAACGGTTGTATACGGGTGAATTCTAGATTACAAACAAAGATCGTAATCTCAATAACCTGCACACAAAACAAACAAACAACCCAATGTCTTGAGGTAAACCTCAAGAACTCCAGACAAAATATCAAATAAAGTCACAAAGTCTCCAAGATAGGCCAAGGTCTCTAATCCTAAGTCCAAGAAGTCCAATACTCCATAATGCAAAGGATAGTAACCATGTAGTCCAAGTATCATTAATGATTTTTATGGTTCATGTTGATTATTAGGTGTCTTTAAAAAGAAAGAAAAGCTCAAGTGAGCAAAATAAAAATGACATAAAAATAAATGCTCAAGTGAGCAAAATATGAAAATAGCATGAAATGTAAATGGTACATAAAGCAAGAAAATAAAAGCGTAAAGTAAAGTTAATTGTTAGTAATTAGTGGTTAGTTGGATGACCATCTTGAAACTTGCATTTGGAACTCATTAGAGGATTGTGTTGTACCCCAAATTTTGACCTAAGATATCGTCTCTTACCTGCATCATTACATTACAAGTGTTTTGATCCATCGATTTTAAAATTCATAACTTTTTTCAGGCCGAGAGCTATTTATGTTGAACACTAAATCATTTAATCGATTCGTGCTAAAATAATGTTTATTAATTATTTATTATCTTAAATTTAAATAATTGAAATTCGTTTTCGATTATTATGTAGTTTAAAGATGTATAGATAATAAAATAAACATTAGAGAAGAGGCGCATTAATTGTGCAGACAATATTTATTTATTACTCACTATCTTAAATTTAAATAACTGGAATTCATTCTCAGTTATTACATAATTTAAAGGTTTATGAATAATATAATAAATATTCGGAAAAGTTTATTGGTCAATAACGATTATTTAATCATTTGTCATTCTAAGTTAAATAATTGAAATTCTATTTTAATTATTATAATTTAGAAAGTTATGGATGATGAATTAAATAATTGAGGCTATTAATTGATCAATGATAATTATTTATTTATCTGTTTATTATTCTGAATGTAGGTAATTGGAATTCGTTTTCAATTATTATACGATTAAAGAATTGTAAACGATAAAATAAATAATTAGAGAGAAAGAAGAAATTAATTGGCGAATATTGGATTTTTATTCATTTTTTCTAATTGTACAGTTATTATGTAAATATTGTATCTATTACAACAAAATTACAATAATAAGTTTACAAGGCTAAAATGAAATAAAAAAACTAATCTAATATTCCTAATTCTAAAACTTCTGATCCAATGCATTTTTGTCTGCTCACTTGATGTTACCTGCAAAAATTAAAAGAAATTAGAATTCGAACAAATAATTAAAAGCGAAATTATTTAATGTTCATCATTAAAAGCAACGGTCGGAATCAGTTACTCTTTTTTGCAAATCACGGGATTTCTCCCGGTTCACAAAAAAGAGAGGAATTTTTAAATGAATGCATAAGTTCATTTTTTTTGTCAAAAATTGCATGTTTCAAACTAATTGCATTTTTTCAAAATCCAAATGCATATTTCAAAAAAAACATACAGCATACAAAGTCCCTGCATGATCTCAACAAAATATGCAAGCAAGCAAATGCCAACGTAAACCTATGCCCACATAGTAGAAAACAAAACAAGCTACTATTGCATTAGAAGTCAAAAGATATGCAGTTTAACCAATATGCAAGCAATGTGACATTCCTTATTTTCATCATTTTCTGGCCATTTGCAATTTCAGAAATAGTACAGCATATCATTTTAGTGTCAAAACTGTACTGAGAGAGAAAAAGAGAGGGAGAAGTGTGGTTTTACAGGTTTAGCTTAGGCAGGAAAGAGATACAAGACAAACTGCAGTAATATAGCCAGTAGAA
This sequence comes from Vicia faba, assembly GCA_948472305.1. Taxonomy (NCBI): domain Eukaryota; kingdom Viridiplantae; phylum Streptophyta; class Magnoliopsida; order Fabales; family Fabaceae; genus Vicia; species Vicia faba. Next base: position 1,103,748,227 of record OX451736.1, read on the forward strand.
ATAAAAACATAAAAGAAGAATAGAAACAAATTGGAGGTAGCAGTCTGGTGCAGAATGCCAGGGAAGAGGGAAAGTATTTCAAAACCTCCAGCCTGTAACGTAAACAAGGGGAAGGAGAAAACTGTTATAACATTAACACCCAAAAATCAGATATGAGAATCAATATCCAAGCCTTCAAGACTTAGAAAAAATAGTTATCAACAATCTCACACAAAAACCAGCAGAACCTGCATAACCATTACTGTAAAAAAAAACCATTTCACCATATGGCCTAAACCTCACAAACTGATTGAGCCTTTAAGCCAACATCACCACTACTGTCAAATAGATATCAAAAAACAATCTCACACAAAAACCAATTCAAACCACACCATCAATATGGCCTAGCAACAAAAAAGACCTATTCCCCTGTTTCTATCAACCTGTCCAACCAACACAAAACCAGTATACTCACAAACCTGTCAAACTTATTACCCAAGCCAAAAACATCATCAGTCACAAATCTACTGAAGCCAAGCTAGGCCAAACCTAAAACGATCCGCCCAAAACCAACCCTGAAGGCAACACAAGCAAGGCCTCAGTGTTACCATCACTGGCCATTCAAAGCTTACAACACAAAGCCTCAAAAACATTATCACTCACAGGCCAATGAATATCGTACAGAAGCACGGTTAAGAAGAAGAAGAGAAACATCAAAGCACAGTACCAAGGCAGAAGAAGAAGGAAACCATATAAAATACCAGTCACCGAAGCGAGCTCGCGACCATCCTCTCCTCGCCGCCTGGCCTCCTTCGCTCCCGACCTCCTCCTCCGTCTCCACCTAGGTAACGATTCCCTCTCCCTCTTTACTTCTATGGTACCTCAATCAAACAATAAGAATCAAAACAGTAAGAATCAATGTAATCCGGATCAACATGCAGAAAATGTAACTAAGCGTTAACGAATCGAATAGCGTTTTACCGTAAATCCGTAGCCCTCCCTTTTTCGTTTGGCTAGAGGGAAGAGGAGTTTGGAGCGGGTGGCCATGGCAAGAAGCTATATAGCGAAACTCAGAGGCAAGCATGGAGAAGAAGACGCGAAGAAGATGACGAAGAAGAGAGATGAGCGCCGTTCTGCCTAGCAGAACCCTAATCCCCAATTATGTTAAACAAATTAACCCTAAAACATTTTGTAAAACTGATGGGCCTCACCCCATTTCTCCTCCTTAAGCCCACACGACTTGCTTCTGCACCCCCCCCCCCCATTTTGAATTCTGCGTGGGCCTTCAAACCATCTAGCCCATATACTTTTCTTGCTTCTTTTTTTTTTTTTTTGATACACTTTTTTTCACTTTTTTTATTTTCTCTAATCTTTTTTTAGAATTATTATTATGTTAATTAATTGGTAAGTATAATAAAAAACAAAAAGATATGTCTAACTAGGTTTTTTTAATTAATTAATGTGACCTCTTAGTTTAAACTTTGGATTTAATTTAAGAGTTTTTAATTTTATTTCATTAGGGTAAATTAATAACTTTCTATTTAATTTAAAATCTCTTAATAAGTATTCTATTTTCATATGCATAAAAAATATAGAATTTAAGAAGGTAGACATTTTATTTTTTCTAATTAATTCTCCTCTTACATCGTTATTAAACAAAACTCTAAAACATATAAAAATAGAAAAACTTAAAAAATATTTTATTAATTCATTTTCTTGCTTTATTAATATTAATATCAAAATATATAAAAAAAAACTTAATGACTTAAAACTAAAAAAACATTTCGTCTTCGTTAAATAATTCTCTTGCTTTTATCCATATCAAAATGCGTAAAAATTAAAAATACTTTTTTTTCCGTTAATATCAAACAAAAATCATAAAAATACATTATTCGCATCAATTAACCTATCATTTAAATTATCTTTATTTAATCATTATTCGCATATTTTGTCTGTGTATTTATTCCATATTTATTTGTTTATTCTGTCTATGTTTGAATCCAAAGGAAAAACAGTAAATTTGTTGACTTCATGTCCTCAAGTCTAACTGCGCGAGCTTTCGCATTTCATTAAAACTTAGGATAATTTTTCCTCAAATATTCAACCTTTTAAAAATTTATGCCCTTTAAGCAAAAACTTCGACATTAGGTCGTCGCATTCAAAAAAACCGTCTGTATCCCGTTTCGGCCAAAGCAATTTATTTTCAATCAAGCAATCAATTTTAAATAAAACAAATATTTCAAAAGGTTCCTATAGAGTACTATAGATGCATTGGGTGCTAATACCTTCCCATTGTATAACCAACCCCCGAACCATAAGATCTCTTTTTCAAAAATGCTTTGTATTTTTATTATTATTTATATTGCATATTTAGGGTTTTATTTCGCTCTTTTCCCTTTTCCTTTGGAAACAATAAAGCGCGGTGGCGACTCTTGCTTTTGTGAGACGAATTAATCAATAATTCGATCTCCGATTTACCCCGCTACATTTTTTATCGCTACAGAATTGGCGACTCTGCTGGGGAAAGATTGACCTCTTGCTGGTCCATCCCTAAGTGGGTTAAGCCTAATTTGTTTTATCTGTTTACTATTATTTGATTTGCTTGATTATGTGCTTAAATTGGGGTGTTTGGGTTTTTTTGCAAAGGACGAATCCTATACCCGGATTAAGTAACACTTAAGGAATAGGACGGGCGGTATAGTCATGTTAACTTTGAGGGAGTAATCCCGAAGAAGGAGGCATGAGATCCCCCACTCAATGGAAGGCCCTCTTGAACTTAATATTTGTTTACCGAGTAATCGGGAAGACATTATTATTTTCGACCTAGGAGCCCGAGAAGTTGAGGACCGTAGAACCCTAACCCATCTTGGCCTTTTAGGTGTAGCGCGGAGATTATAACGGAGTAATCCGGAAGTAATTGTTACGCGATGCTACGCTCGGATGAGTTTCTCTTGAGAATATTACTGATTATTGAGTAATCAAGACGTTGGTAATATCCGAAGGAGGAATGTAGACTCTGGGAACTCTTAGAACCATGTCTTACAGGTGTGATTGAAACGTTAGTACATACCTTTAGGTGGGCTTTACCCTCGACTCCATGCTGAAACGTTGAACCTTTGAACCCCATGTTTGCAAACTTGTGTGTGACTGTTACATTATCATTCATTCATGCATTCATCGACATCTTTGTAAAAAGCTTGTTTTTCAAGGAACTTTGAAATGATTTTGCAAATGTCTCAGGGTATTATGGAACTTGGAAGGAGAAATACTCGAAGCTTTAGCTTCAAGGAGCCCGAGATTGAAGAACTGAAGAGTTTGATTCCAAAGATAGAGAGTCCGACAGATTTTCAGAAGAAGTATGGGTCCATCGTACCGCTCATGAAGCGCAAGATGAAGAAAGGCATCCTCAACATGTTGGTTCAGTTCTATGATCCCCTGTACCGATGTTTCACCTTCCCGGATTATCAGTTGATGCCCACTTTAGAGGAGTACTCCTATATTCTTGGTTTGCCGATCGCCGACCGTGTTCCTTTCTCTGGATTAGAAGAGGAGCCCAAATCTCACGAGATAGCAACCATCACCCACTTGAAGAAGTCAGAGATAGAGGAGAATATGACTACGAAAGGGGGAATCCGGGGTTTTCCGGCGCAGTTTCTGTTGAAGAAAGCTCGTTACTTTGCTGATACAAAGGATACTGTTGCCTTCGAGGACGTGTTTGCTTTACTCGCATATGGTCTTTTCTTATTCCCTAACGTTGATAAATTTGTGGATATCAACGCCATCAGAATTTTCCTGATTGGAAATCCGGTCCCTACGCTGCTAGGGGACACGTACTACTCCATCCATCTTCGAAACTCTTATCAAGGAGGGATGATTATTTGTTGTGTGTCGTTGTTGTATCAGTGGTACGTCTCGCATTTACCTGGGTCCGATGCTTTCTGGGATCTCGAGAAGGAACCGCGTTGGGCGCCAAAGATTATGGCTCTCACTCATTTCGACATTGACTGGTATAATCGAGTTTACCATGACGTGGAGATCATTGATAGCTGTGGTGCTTTTCCCAACGTACCTCTTCTCGGTACGAGGGGTGGAATCAACTACAACCCTGTTCTAGCGCGCCGTCAGTTCGGGTACCCGATGAGAGATAAGCCGAACAATACCCATGTGAGTGGTCTCTTTCTTCAGGAAGGACAAGATCATCAGGCTGCTAAGAGGGAGATTGAAGGAGCTTGGCGCCATATCCACAAGAAAGGGAGAGATATGCTGGGACATAGAGGTGCCGTTTCTTTGGAGCCTTACCTGCAGTGGGTCCGTGCTAGGGCTTGTGCTCTCAAGATGCCATATAAACTCGAGAAACCTTTATTCCCTGCCATCGCACCATCATCTGTTGTTATCCCTATCGCGGACGTAGGAGAATATCAAGGAAACCTGGATAGGATGAAGTCCGAGAGGGATGCTTGGAAGGAAAAGTACCATATGTCTGAATATGAGAATCGAGTCCTGACTCGACAGCTAAAAGAAAAGAAGGAGTTGCTGCTTATTCAAGACGGCCGTTTCGTTGACCACGATGAGAAACTTCGTCAGAAGGATGCCTTGCTGAAGAAGTATGCGAGTGAAAGGAAAAGAAAGAGGGAAGGTTCGGTAAGCATGGCTCTCGTTACTAATCCGCATGAAGAAATCATCGATCGACTGATAGCTGAAAAGAAGGATATGGAAGACTTTTACGAAGAAAAGATCAAGAAGCTCCGATTACAGCTGGTGTTTGGTCCGTCATCTGAGGATTCCGAGTGAGCTTTAGCTTTTAGTTTATTTTATTGCTGTCATTTTGTAAAACTATGTAGAAGAGCTTCATGCTCCGAAGTTGTAATTTATTGTTTTATTATGGGCTTCATGCTCCAAAGTTGTAATTTACTGCTTTCATGTTTTGAAATTGTAATTTATCACTTTATTATGGTTTTCATGTTTCGAAGTTGTAATTTGTTGTTTTCATTATTGGATTTGTTATCCCAAGGTTGTAATTTACTGTTCCAAATTGTAAGTTGTAATTTATCGCTTTCGATTAATGGATTGAGTTTTTGTTGTTCCAAATTCCTTTACCATTGATGTATGCAAAATTATTAAAGTTCCTTGAAAAACTTTTAAAATGAGTCATCATTTGCATCGCCATCATGCATCATTTCACATTCCACCTCACATGTTTTCTAGAGTCTCATCCTTGTTCTTTTTCCACCGAAGGTTGTCAAGCTGTCTCACCGATACGACACTCGGGCCAATCGTCAGAGGAAAATGGAAGATTTGGAACAGGAAAATCATGAGCTTCGTGGGGAAGTTGCTACACTTCGTGTCGAGATGGAAAAGTTAACTGCGTTAGTGGAAAGTTTGGTGGCTGTTCAGAATCAGCCATCGACTACGGCTGCCGAGATTCAGACTTCAACTCCAGTGGTTTCCGAGATTGTCACAGTTCCTGCCTCCGTAACTCAAATCAACTCTCCGCTTCAACATCAGATGCCGAAAGGTTTTCCGTGGGGAATGCCTTACAACTTTGTGCCAGAAGGGTATCAGCCTGCCGTACAACCTCTATTTCAACCTGCACTGTCTCTTCCTCAACCAGAGACAACTGCCATGCCGCCAGTAATTCCGTCTGTAACACCTTTTCTGCAACCAATTATGACGACCGTTGCTCCTGTGGTCCACTCCGTGCCATACTTGAATGAACCAATTTATCCTGCCGAGCCCGCTGAAAGTTTGGGTCTTTTTGATAGAATGGAAGAATTTCAGGATCAGTTCCAGGAAATGCAGAAGGAGCTTAGAGCATTGAAAGGGAAGGATTTGTTTGGGAAGAGTACGCATGACCTTTGTTTAGTTCCGAAGGTCAAGATTCCAGCAAAATTCAAAGTGCCAGACTTTGAGAGATATAAGGGTGATTCGTGTCCTAGAAGTCATTTGACAATGTACGTGAGGAAGATGTCTACGTACTCCGATGATCATGATTTGTTGATTCATTATTTTCAAGACAGTTTGACGGGTGCTGCTCTAAAGTGGTATATGGGTTTAGACAGCATTCGAATCCTCAACTTTAACGATCTTAGTGAAGCCTTTGTCCATCAGTACAAGTACAACGTTGACATGGCGCCGGACAGGGATCAACTCCGGGCGATGTCGCAAAGAGACCGAGAATCTTTTAAGGAATACACCCAGAGGTGGCGTGAAATTGCTGCTCAAATCTATCCACCTCTTGAGGAGAAAGAGATGACTAAGATATTTTTGAAGACTTTAGGATCCTTTTACTATGAAAGAATGATAGCCAGCGCACCCAGTGACTTCACCGAAATGGTAAACATGGGCATGAGATTAGAGGAAGGGATTTGTGAAGGGCGTTTGGTCAAAGAAAGGAGTCCGTCTAGCAGTGCGAAGAAGTTTGGAAGTGTTTTCCCGAAAAGAAAAGAGCAGGATGTCAGTGCTTTGTTTCCAGGTAGGCCTAGGAGAGGTTACTCTCACGTTGCGGCAGTCACTCCGGCTGTCCGCCCAACTTTGATGACCCCAACTCATCAAACTCCACCAACTCAACAACGGCCATTTCAGCAGCAGCCTCGACAACAGGCTTATCCATTCAACAATCAGAACCGTTCACCCAGAAAACCGCAGTTCGATGCCATTCCTATGACGTATACTGAATTGTTCCCTGCTCTCATCAGAAAGAATCTCACCTCGACAAAGCCTCCTCCTGTCGCGCCAAACAGTGCTTCTCCGTGGTACAAGGCGGATCAATTTTGTGAATATCATCAAGGGTCGCCGGGGCACAACCTTGAGAATTGCTTTGCTCTGAAGGCGGACGTACAGAGATTAATTAAGAATGGTATCTTGTCTTTTAAGGATGTTAATCCAAATGTCAGAGATAATCCTTTGCCTCGACATGGGGCAGCTTCAGTGAATATGGTGGAAGGTTGTCCGGGGAAGTTTCGGGTTTTTCAAGTCGAACACATAAGAGAATCATTGATCAGGTTACATCAGAGTTTGAGAAGACTTGCCTTTGTTAGGCATCAGCACGATTATGACGTTTGTGAGTTTTGTTCGAGAGAGGATGAATGTCCTATTGTGAAGGAGGATATTCAGAAGTTGCTAGATCAGAGAATTATCACTATTACCTATGACTGAAATCCTGAAGATGAAGTGAATGTTATCACACCACAATTTAATTTGCCAGAATCAGTAGAGATTGCTTACAACAGTCAGACTGCGTCTGTTGATCCTTTGATTATTTACCCACCTGGCCCTGTGCCTTACAGCTCAGACCAAGCTGTGTCGTACAAGTATAACGCCACAATGATTGAGAATGGGGTAGAAGTACCCATACCAACCAGACCGTCTTTTGTTAACATTGCTGATGTGAGTAGAGTTACGAGAAGTGGGCATGTTTTTGCAGCAGTACCGTCGAGGAGACCGGAAGTTCAAGCTAGGAGGCCCATACCGGCAGAGATTCCAGTAAGAAATGTTGAACCAAAGGTTGAGATAAACCGATCCAGTGAACCTATCCCACATCCTGAGGATGATGAGATTTTGAAACTTATCAAGAGGAGTGAATATAAGATTGTGGACCAGCTTTTGCAAACACCTTCCAAGATTTCCTTGCTTGCCTTATTGAGAGATTCTGGTGCACATAGAGAAGCCTTGATGAAGGTCTTGGACCAGGCGTTCGTGGACCATGATGTGACAGTTGATCAGTTTGATGGGATTGTGGGAAATATAACTTCGTGTAACAATCTTGGGTTCAGTGATGAAGAACTCCCGGAGGAGGGGAGAAACCATAATATGGCTTTGCACATCTCAGTAAGTTGTGGAAACGATACCTTATCGAGCGTGTTGGTGGATACAGGCTCGTCGTTGAATGTGATGCCCAAGACTACGTTGTCTCGGCTCTCATATCCCGGTGCTCCTATGAGGCCTAGTGGAGTAATTGTTAAAGCATTTGATGGTTCCAGGAAGACAGTTATTGGTGAAGTGGATCTTCCCATAGTGATTGGTCCCCATACTTTTCAAATCAATTTCCAAGTGATGGACATCCGTGCTGCCTACAGTTGTTTATTGGGTCGTCCCTGGATCCATGATGCCGGGGGAGTCACCTCTACGCTCCATCAAAGACTAAAGTTTGTAAGACATGGGAAGCTAGTGATGATTGGGGGAGAGCAGGCTATGGTGGTAAGCCATTTATCATCATTTTCTTTTATTGATGCCGACGAGGATGTGGGGACCCAGTTCCAGGGTCTATCTGTTGCTAAGAATACAGTGAAGAAGCAAGGGGCATCCATCTCTTCTTTTAAGGATGCGCGGCGAGTGGTGGAAAGTGGTTCGGCCGAAGGATGGGGCCAGGTGTTGACGTTACCCGAGAACAAGTCTGGGGAAGGTCTGGGTTTTCATCCAATATCAGCAAGGGTCGAGAAGGAGGTGGTGGTTCGTCCGATTCAAGAGGTTTTCCGAAGTGCAGGGTTTGTACATCCTGAGGTTGATGCTATCATAGATGATGATTCCGAGGAGGATTTGCCCGTGTTTGTGACGCCTAGATTGGCTTGCCAAAACTGGATAGTTGTTGATGTTCCTGTGGTTATGCACATTTCCGAGTAATGTTTTGTTTATTTTCCTTTGAAAAATTCGCTCTGCCCAAGGCGAAACGTATTTTGTGTCGGGCTATGAAAAATAATTCCTTTTGCTCTGCCCAAGGCAAAAGAGAAATGTCTGGGCTTTTTGTTTCAAGTATTTCCCTTTAATGAATAAAAATGTTATTTTGTCCACTACCATTTTATTTTTTACTTTTTCGGGGAAATAGCAATGAAAATCAATTAATAACATTTTGTTTTATTTGCACAAATCGATTTCTAAAATAAAGCATAATCATATGTGCAGATTAGTCCATGACTTAACCATCGAAAACAATGATCCTATGCCCTCTCCCAACTTTGAATTCCCTATGTTCAGAGCCGAAGAAGAGGAGAATGAAGAGATTCCTGTTGAGATTTCCCGTTTGCTTGAGCATGATGAGAAGGTCATTCAACCATTTGAAGAACCTGTAGAGTTGGTCAACTTGGGTGATGAAGAGGATAGAAAGGAAGTCAAAGTCGGAGCATTGCTTATCCCGGAAGTTAAAGAGAAGATGTTGGAGCTTCTCAAAGAGTATGTTGACGTGTTTGCTTGGTCCTACCAAGATATGCCAGGGTTGGACAATGACATTGTGGAGCATTGTTTACCGTTGAGACCTGAGTGTCCACCGATCAAGCAGAAGTTGAGGAGGACTCGTCCTGACATGGCTGACAAGATCAAAGAGGAGGTTCAGAAACAGATCAATGCAGGTTTCCTTGTTACGTCGGTCTATCCGCAGTGGTTGGCCAACATAGTGCCTGTTGCTAAGAAAGATGGAAAAGTTCGGATGTGTGTAGACTACAGAGATCTGAATAGAGCTAGTCCAAAGGATGATTTCCCATTACCTCATATTGACGTATTGGTCGACAGTACCGCCAAGTTCAAAGTCTTTTCTTTCATGGATGGTTTCTCTGGTTACAATCAAATCAAGATGGCACCAGAGGACATGGAGAAGACCGCTTTCATTACACCGTGGGGAACATTTTGTTATCGGGTTATGCCGTTTGGTTTGAGGAATGCTGGTGCAACATACCAAAGGGCCATGACTGCTTTGTTCCATGACATGATGCATAAGGAGATCGAAGTGTATGTGGATGATATGATTGCCAAATCACAGACTGAGGAAGATCACTTGGAACATTTGTTGAAGTTGTTCCAGCGTTTGAGGAAGTACAAACTCCGTCTGAATCCCAACAAGTGCACTTTTGGTGTTCGTTCTGGAAGACTTCTGGGTTTCATTGTCAGTCAGAAAGGTATTGAAGTAGATCCTGATAAAGTCAAAGCTATTCGGGAAATGCCCGCACCCAAGACGGAAAAACAAGTAAGAGGATTCCTTGGGAGGCTGAACTACATTTCTAGGTTCATATCTCACATGACTGCTACCTGTGGGCCGATTTTCAAGCTTCTCCGGAAGAACCAAGGATGTGTGTGGACATAAGATTGTCAGAGAGCTTTTGATAGTATCAAAGAATATTTACTTGAACCTCCCATACTGATTCCTCCAGTGGAAGGAAGACCATTGATTATGTACTTGACCATATTAGAAGATTCCATGGGATGTGTGCTTGGTCAACAAGATGAGACTGGAAGAAAAGAACATGTTGTATTTTATTTGAGTAAGAAATTCACAGACTGTGAGTCTCGATACTCATTGCTTGAGAAAACCTGTTGTGCTTTAGCTTGGGCTGCTCGCCGTCTACGCCAGTATATGATTAACCACACTACTTGGTTGATCTCCAAAATGGACCCGATCAAGTATATCTTTGAGAAGCCTGCCTTATCTGGAAGGATAGCCCGTTGGCAGATGTTGTTATCTGAATATGACATTGAGTACCACACTCAGAAAGCAATCAAAGGAAGTATTTTAGCCGATCATTTGGCTCACCAACCAATTGAAGACTATCAATCCATCAAGTTTGATTTCCCAGATGAAGATGTTATGTACTTAAAAGCTAAAGACTGTGAAGAGCCGTTACCTGAAGAAGGACCTGATCCTGAATCCCGTTGGGGTTTGATATGTGACGGAGCTGTGAACTCTTATGGAAATGGAATTGGGGCAATCATCGTCACTCCCCGAGGCACTCATATCCCATTCACGGCGAGATTGAAGTTTGACTGCACGAACAACATGGCGGAATATGAGGCATGTATTATGGGTCTCGAAGAAGCGGTGGATCTAAGGATTAAAATTCTTGATATTTATGGAGATTCGGCATTGGTGATTAATCAAATCAAAGGAGAATGGGAGACCCGTCATCCTGGTTTGATCCCTTACAGAGACTATGCTAGAAGGTTGTTAACTTTCTTTAACAAGGTGGAATTACATCACATCCCTAGAGACGAGAATCAAATAGCTGATGCTTTAGCTACTTTGTCTTCAATGTTTCAAGTGAATGATTGGAACGACGTGCCTACAATCCGGGTTATGCGCCTTGACAGACCTGCTCATGTGTTTTCAGTGGGAGAGGTCACCGACGACAAACCGTGGTTCTATGACATCAAACGTGTTCTTCAAACTCAAGAGTACCCGCCTGGGGCATCCAATAAAGATAGGAAGACGTTGAGAAGATTAGCAAGCAGTTTCTTTCTCAATGAAGAAGTTTTGTATAAGAGGAATTATGATATGGTTTTGCTCAGATGTGTAGACAGACGTGAAGCAGACATGCTGATGCAAGAAGTACATGAAGGGTCCTTTGGCACTCATGCCAATGGACATGCGATGGCTAGAAAGATGTTGAGAGCTGGTTACTATTGGATGACAATGGAATCTGATTGCTGCAAGTATGTGAAGAAATGTCATAAATGCCAGATTTATGCGGACAAGATGCACGTGCCGCCGACCCTCCTCAATGTTATATCTTCACCTTGGCCTTTCTCTATGTGGGGCATTGATATGATTGGGATGATTGAACCCAAAGCTTCAAATGGTCATCGTTTCATCTTGGTAGCGATTGATTATTTTACCAAATGGGTGGAAGCAGCATCTTATGCTAATGTAACCAGACAGGTGGTAGTCAGATTTATCAAGAATCAGATCATTTGTCGATACGGCATCCCGAACAAGATCATCACTGATAATGGTTCGAATTTGAATAACAAGATGATGAGAGAGCTTTGTGAAGAGTTCAAGATCGAACATCATAATTCTTCTCCTTACAGACCGAAGATGAATGGGGCTGTTGAAGCTGCTAACAAGAACATCAAGAAGATTGTCCAGAAGATGGTAGTAACTTATAAGGATTGGCATGAAATGCTTCCGTTTGCTTTACACGGATACCGTACTTCAGTTCGAACTTCTACAGGTGCGGTCCCATTTTCCCTATATTACGGTATGGAAGCAGTACTCCCCATGGAGGTTGAGATTCCGTCTCTGAGAGTGTTGATGGAAGCTAAACTTTCTGAGGCTGAATGGTGTCAAACTAGATATGATCAGTTAAATTTAATCGAAGAGAAGAGATTGACAGCTTTGTGTCACGGTCAATTGTATCAACAGAGAATGAAGAAGGCTTTTGAGAAGAAGGTTCGACCGCGCGAGTTCAGAGAAGGTGACCTTATACTCAAGAAAATTTTATCTTTCCAACCTGATTCTAGGGGCAAGTGGGCTCCGAATTATGAAGGACCGTATGTTGTTAAGAAAGTTTTCTCTGGAGGTGCCATGATTCTCACCAATATGGACGGTGAAGATCTTCCGCGTCCCTTGAACGCCGATGCAGTCAAGAAGTATTTCGCTTAGGCAAACTTCTGGTCAAATCAGTCTTGGCATCTGAACACATTCTGGAATTCAAAGTTGTCAGGGAGAATAGTGATCATTGTTTTTGTATAACCTTTTATTTCATGTACTATTTCCCACATTTTTGTAAATCGTTGGAGTCGCGTTGTTAGCGAACTACCATCTTATTAATGAATTTGAGCATTTAACTTCTGTGGGCAAAATTTTAATTTTTATGGAAATACTTGAAACAAATTTACTTGAAATGTTCTTATTTTAAAAATGTGTCGTGAATAACGAAAGGAATATTAACAGTTTGTTCCAAGGACGGTCAAGCCATGAAATGTGAAGCAGTACAGTAGTTTATCCTTGCATGATGAGCATGTTTCGTTTCAAATTCGTCATGAGGTGTTGGTTGTGTAAACTTGTGTTTTTTTTCGGGGTACTAAATTTGGTGACTCCCCAGCTGTTCCAGTTGAGCATTGTTTTGGCTATCTTTATTTGGGCGATTTCTGAAGTTTGGTACACTTTGTCTCATACCGTGGTCTATTGGTGTTAGAAGATTGGATTTGGATGCTTTTCTCCTCAGAAGACTTGAGCCTTGTAGCGTGATACTCTCCGACGTTGCTTTGTGTTTCCAGTTCCGTTTATCTTCCATCTTTCTAAGATTGGCCGAGTATTTATTTTGCTGTGATAGCATATTATCTTCAAGATAGTCCATTTGTCTGTCTTTGTCAGCATAACATTCATTCACTCATTTACACTTATATCAGCATGCATATCCACATTGGCCGTTGATTTTGGGTCGTACTTTGTTTGTTCGAACAATATACATTTTTGTCCTTCCAAGTAGAAGGTTAGCTTAGGCAGAAAATGTGCTTCCTTTCTAAATTCCCCAACTGAGCTAATCCTCGTGGATGATTTTTGATTCAGCTTACCTTGTCCATTTCTAGATAGGATGAATCCCCAATCGAATTACTTTCTCATTGGGTGGACTTTTGTTTGACTGTTTTTCTCTCTTGTTTATCCCTGGATGAAGTTGTTGTCTCTTGCATAGGCTATCTCATGATTTTCCCGGTGAAACCGCGACCTAGACGGTTGGTGCATTTATTTTGCACATTTAAGTATATGATCTCCTCGGGAAGGATTGATTCAGGGTTCTCTTTGATGAAGATTTTATTCTCTGTCAATATCATCGCAATTTCCTTCTGTTTGGTTTTGGAAAACGACAAGCGGCAGCTCTTCATGAGCAACTTGTACGTTACAGACACCGTTGGAAAACGACAAGCGGCAGCTCTTCATGAGCAACTTGTGCGTTACTTTTTGAAAGCGCCGAGCAGCAGTTCTTCACGAGCTGCTAGTGCATTATTATTTTTTGAAAGCGCCGAGCAGCAGTTCTTCACGAGCTACTAGTGCGTTATTATTTTTTGAAAGCGCCGAGCAGCAGTTCTTCACGAGCTACTAGTGCGTCATTTACTTTTTGAAAGCGCCGAGCAGCAGTTCTTCACGAGCTACTAGTGCGTCATTTACTTTTTGAAAGCGACAAGCAGCAAACTCTTCATGAGTTACCGGTACGTTATTACTTTTCTGGAATACAGCAAGCGGCAGCTTCTTTATTTGAGCAGCTTGTATGTTATCGGTATTTTCTTTGGACGACAGCAAGCGGCAGCTTCTTTATTTGAGCAGCTTGTATGTTATCGGTATTTTCTTTGGACGACAGCAAGTGGCAGCCTCTTTATTTGAGCAGCTTGTATGTTATCGGTATTTTCTTTGGACGACAGCAAGTGGCAGCCTCTTTATTTGAGCAGCTTGTATGTTATCGGTATTTTCTTTGGACGACAGCAAGTGGCAGCTTCTTTATTTGAACAACTTTCGTATCTACAATCTTATTACTTCAGCATTAATGAGTATATCTCTGGAAATCTAGCAGAGAAGTCTGTTACGAATCTGTACCTCCAGAAGTCGGTAATCAATTATCAGCAACTTGATACTCTCTGTCTATCATTGACCTTGAGTTGCGAACTCACTGTTTTGGATCAATGATCTGTTATGGCCTATGCAAGATGCTCTCTTTGTTAGGGTTAGAGGTCGTATTCCCTCGATTTTACTCGCTGTCAGGAGTCTGTCGTTTGAAGTCGATAGCTTGTTTCCCCAGTAATGTATAATCCATGCCTCTGTGTTTTGTTGGTGTTCGATTCCCCCAACATTGTCTTGTTTCACACAATATCTTTCTAGGTGAGTTCGATCACTGCATTCATATCAAACATGACGACGGCATCTTAGGACAAAATTTGCGTAATTATGTATTTAAGTACCTTCAATCTCGTCGAAACGAAGATTTCAATCTTCATATCTCCGGATAGAAGAAACTTAAATAGGGGCAGCTGTTGTACCCCAAATTTTGACCTAAGATATCGTCTCTTACCTGCATCATTACATTACAAGTGTTTTGATCCATCGATTTTAAAATTCATAACTTTTTTCAGGCCGAGAGCTATTTATGTTGAACACTAAATCATTTAATCGATTCGTGCTAAAATAATGTTTATTAATTATTTATTATCTTAAATTTAAATAATTGAAATTCGTTTTCGATTATTATGTAGTTTAAAGATGTATAGATAATAAAATAAACATTAGAGAAGAGGCGCATTAATTGTGCAGACAGTATTTATTTATTACTCACTATCTTAAATTTAAATAACTGGAATTCATTCTCAGTTATTACATAATTTAAAGGTTTATGAATAATATAATAAATATTCGGAAAAGTTTATTGGTCAATAACGATTATTTAATCATTTGTCATTCTAAGTTAAATAATTGAAATTCTATTTTAATTATTATAATTTAGAAAGTTATGGATGATGAATTAAATAATTGAGGCTATTAATTGATCAATGATAATTATTTATTTATCTGTTTATTATTCTGAATGTAGGTAATTGGAATTCGTTTTCAATTATTATACGATTAAAGAATTGTAAACGATAAAATAAATAATTAGAGAGAAAGAAGAAATTAATTGGCGAATATTGGATTTTTATTCATTTTTTCTAATTGTACAGTTATTATGTAAATATTGTATCTATTACAACAAAATTACAATAATAAGTTTACAAGGCTAAAATGAAATAAAAAACTAATCTAATATTCCTAATTCTAAAACTTCTGATCCAATGCATTTTTGTCTGCTCACTTGATGTTACCTGCAAAAATTAAAAGAAATTAGAATTCGAACAAATAATTAAAAGCGAAATTATTTAATGTTCATCATTAAAAGCAATAGCCGGAATCAGTTACTCTTTTTTGCAAATCACAGGATTTCTCCCGGTTCACAAAAAAGAGAGGAATTTTTAAATGAATGCATAAGTTCATTTTTTTTTTCAAAAATTGCATGTTTCAAACTAATTGCATTTTTTCAAAATCCAAATGCATATTTCAAAAAAAACATACAGCATACAAAGTCCCTGCATGATCTCAACAAAATATGCAAGCAAGCAAATGCCAACGTAAACCTATGCCCACATAGTAGAAAACAAAACAAGCTACTATTGCATTAGAAGTCAAAAGATATGCAGTTTAACCAATATGCAAGCAATGTGACATTCCTTATTTTCATCATTTTCTGGCCATTTGCAATTTCAGAAATAGTACAGCATATCATTTTAGTGTCAAAACTGTACTGAGAGAGAAAAAGAGAGGGAGAAGTGTGGTTTTACAGGTTTAGCTTAGGCAGGAAAGAGATACAAGACAAACTGCAGTAATATAGCCAGTAGAAATAAAAACATAAAAGAAGAATAGAAACAAATTGGAGGTAGCAGTCTGGTGCAGAATGCCAGGGAAGAGGGAAAGTATTTCAAAACCTCCAGCCTGTAACGTAAACAAGGGGAAGGAGAAAACTGTTATAACATAAACACCCAAAAATCAGATATGAGAATCAATATCCAAGCCTTCAAGACTTAGAAAAAATAGTTATCAACAATCTCACACAAAAACCAGCAGAACCTGCATAACCATTACTGTAAAAAAAAAACCATTTCACCATATGGCCTAAACCTCACAAACTGATTGAGCCTTTAAGCCAACATCACCACTACTGTCAAATAGATATCAAAAAACAATCTCACACAAAAACCAATTCAAACCACACCATCAATATGGCCTAGCAACAAAAAAGACCTATTCCCCTGTTTCCATCAACCTGTCCAACCAACACAAAACCAGTATACTCACAAACCTGTCAAACTTATTACCCAAGCCAAAAACATCATCAGTCACAAATCTACTGAAGCCAAGCTAGGCCAAACCTGAAACGATCCGCCCAAAACCAACCTTGAAGGCAACACAAGCAAGGCCTCAGTGTTACCATCACTGGCCATTCAAAGCTTACAACACAAAGCCTCAAAAACATTATCACTCACAGGCCAATGAATATCGTACAGAAGCACGGTTAAGAAGAAGAAGAGAAACATCAAAACACAGTACCAAGGCAGAAGAAGAAGGAAACCATATAAAATACCAGTCACCGAAGCGAGCTCGCGACCATCCTCTCCTCGCCGCCTGGCCTCCTTCGCTCCCGACCTCCTCCTCCGTCTCCACCTAGGTAACGATTCCCTCTCCCTCTTTACTTCTATGGTACCTCCATCAAACAATAAGAATCAAAACAGTAAGAATCAATGTAATCCGGATCAACATGCAGAAAATGTAACTAAGCGTTAACGAATCGAATAGCGTTTTACCGTAAATCCGTAGCCCTCCCTTTTTCGTTTGGCTAGAGGGAAGAGGAGTTTGGAGCGGGTGGCCATGGCAAGAAGCTAGATAGCGAAACTCATAGGCAAGCATGGAGAAGAAGACGCGAAGAAGATGACGAAGAAGAGAGATGAGCGTCGTTCTGCCTAGGAGAACCCTAATCCCCAATTATGTTAAACAAATTAACCCTAAAACATTTTGTAAAATTGATGGGCCTCACCCCATTTCTCCTCCTTAAGCCTACACGACTTGCTTCTGCACCCCCCCCCCCCCATTTTGAATTCTGCGTGGGCCTTCAAACCATCTAGCACATATACTTTTCTTGCTTCTTTTTTTTTTATTTTGATACACTTTTTTTCACTTTTTTTATTTTCTCTAATCTTTTTTTAGAATTATTATTATGTTAATTAATTGGTAAGTATAATAAAAAACAAAAAGATATGTCTAACTAGGTTTTTTTAATTAATTAATGTGACCTCTTAGTTTAAACTTTGGATTTAATTTAAGAGTTTTTAATTTTATTTCATTAGGGTAAATTAATAACTTTCTATTTAATTTAAAATCTCTTAATAAGTATTCTATTTTCATATGCATAAAAAATATAGAATTTAAGAAGGTAGACATTTTATTTTTTCTAATTAATTCTCCTCTTACATCGTTATTAAACAAAACTCTAAAACATATAAAAATAGAAAAACTTAAAAAAATATTTTATTAATTCATTTTCTTGCTTTATTAATATTAATATCAAAATATATTAAAAAAAACTTAATGACTTAAAACTAAAAAAACATTTCGTCTTCGTTAAATAATTCTCTTGCTTTTATCCATATCAAAATGCGTAAAAATTAAAAATACTTTTTTTTCCGTTAATATCAAACAAAAATCATAAAAATACATTATTCGCATCAATTAACCTATCATTTAAATTATCGTTATTTAATCATTATTCACATATTCTGTCTGTGTATTTATTCCATATTTATTTGTTTATTCTGTCTATGTTTGAATCCAAAGGAAAAACAGTAAATTTGTTGACTTCATGTCCTCAAGTCTAACTGCGCGAGCTTTCGCTTTTCATTAAAACTTAGGATAATTTTTCCTCAAATATTCAACCTTTTCAAAATTTATGCCCTTTAAGCAAAAACTTCGACATTAGGTCGTCGCATTCAAAAAAACCGTCTGTATCCCGTTTCGGCCAAAACAATTTATTTTCAATCAAGCAATCAATTTTAAATAAAACAGATATTTCAAAAGGTTCCTATAGAGTACTATAGATGCATTGGGTAATAATACCTTCCCGTTGTATAACCAACCCCCGAACCATAAGATCTCTTTTTCAAAAACGCTTTTAATTTTTATTATTATTTACATTGCATATTTAGGGTTTTATTTCGCTCTTTTCCCTTTTCCTTTGGAAACAATAAAGCGCGGTGGCGACTCTTGCTTTTGTGAGACGAATTAATCAATAATTCGATCTCCGATTTACCCCGCTACATTTTTCATCGCTACAGATTGGTAGAACCAAAGCCTCCACACAACAAGTTTCATTTGCTTTTTGTCAAGTATATCATCCATTTTGGAATTCTCACAAGGCAACATGTAATGATCAACAATGTTTAAGTGATCCGTGATGACCAAAGGTGTTGTAGATCCATTAGAGGATTGGTAGAACCAAAGCCTCCACACATTGAATCTCAAGATTATTGGATCAAAGAGATCAAATTAACATACTTGGGCTTGCAATCATAAGTTTGGGCCATGAATGATCATTTATTCGAATCGGGACAAAATTTAACGCTATGTTAAGCAATCATAAGTGAACTTATGTAGAAGTCACACCTATTTTGAGGCCGGTCAATAGAAATCTATGTGCTTCATGTTTGGATAAATGATATAGAGATCACCATCCCTTAACATGTAGCACAATTAAAAAAAGAATGGGATAAGATGAAGAGGGAGGGGAATGATAAGCTAATTTGGATCACCATTTCAAAATTCTTTCATCTTTAAATTCAACCACTCCTCTAGATGGATTAAAGCACCAAACATATCATTAATCCAAAGCACCAAAAATGAATTAAATAATTCACTCTTAGGTATATTTGAATTGATGAACATTTATCCAACTTCATCTACATCATAAAGTCCATTGAGTTTAAAGACAAATTGGACATTTAAAATTGCAATCCAAACCAACAATCAAAAGGAGTGAGTAGAAAAAGCATTTTGGATCAAAGCTTCCCCAAAACAAGGCAAAAAAATGCATTTTGTCCTGGTGTAAATCGATTGCACTATTGTGTAAATCGATTTACACAGTACAGTTTTCCAAAAATTGCGCAAAATTCACTTTGTGCAATCGATTGTACTCTAGGAGCAATCGATTGTCCAGTGAAAAAAAAAAGAATTTTTTTTAATTCTTTTTCTTTGCAAATAGATATTTTAGGGAAATAATACCGAAAAACCTTATTTGCCATATGCTTCGACTCGGTACCTACAAAACACAAACATGCAAAGACAAAGACAAATATTTTTTTGCATTTTGAGTAGAAGTTAGTCAACAACACAAGAGTAAACTCAAAGATAGGATGAAAATGTGATGAATGAAGCTATTTATTAATGATTGTGATTGGACGATAAAATATGGTATGAAAGTGAGACTGAAAAAGTTAGGGGCAAAATTTAGGGTACAACAGTTGCCCCTATTTAATTATCTTTTAGCCAGATAGGCGGAAAGTAATTAAATACAAACAGACCTGAATTTTGTCCCTGATACGATGAGATGATAGCATATGTTATAAATGAATGCAAGGACTTTTTTTTGACACATATTTTTTGAATGATGTATGAGATGAGACAGGCTCTGTGGAAATATGGAAAGACTCGAAACTGGAAACTTATGGTAGTTCAGATGAAATGACATGGAAAGACATGTCGGGGAACAACAAGATACATCTGGATGTCTGTCAGGGTGACAAAGAGTAACCAGCGATACTTGGAAAAAAGAGATAAAACTCGAGAAGGCAAGCAGCGACATCCAAGAATGGAATTGAATGAGGCGAGAAACTCTCTGGAGAAGGCAATCAGAAACATCTAGAAGAATAATAGATGTGGGATGAGACCAAATCTGAAGCTACATTAGAGTCGTTCAGGAAAGACGCTGGACGGAAAAGAAACACGACATCCAATACTGGCTTTGAATGAAGGGAAAAATCAACGTCTAATACTGGCTTTAGACGAGAGAAAAGATCACAACATCCAATACTGGCTTTGAATGAGTGAAAGAGATCTTGACATTCAATACTGGCTTTGAATGAAGGGAAAACTCAACGTCTAATATTGGCTTTAGACGAGAGAAAAGATCACAACATCCAATACTGGCTTTGAATGAGTGAAAGAGATCTTGACATTCAATACTGGCTTTGAATGAAGGGAAAACTTAACGTCTAATACTGGCTTTAGACGAGAGAAAAGGTAACAATATCCAATACTGGCTTTGAATGAGTGAAAGAGATCTTGACATTCAATATTGGCTTTGAATGAAGGAAAAGGTCAAGGCGTCGAATACTGGCTTTGGACGGCAGGAAAGGTAATAGCATCCAATACTGGCTTTGGATGAGACAAAGAGATCTTGACATTCAATACTGGCTTTGAATGAAGAAAAAAGGTAACAACATCCAATACTGGCTTTGGATGGAAAAAGAGATCTTGTCATTCAATACTGGCTTTGAATGAAAGAAAAGCTCAAGGCGTCCAATACTGGCTTTGGACGACAAAAAAGGTAATACCATCTAATGCTGGCTTTGGATGACAACAAAAGGTAACAACATATCCAAGATTAGCATTGGACGAAAGAGAGAAATAGCTCAAACTGACGTTTTCTTTGGTAGGTGCCAAGTAAGTTGGACTTTGATCTCAAGGTGACATGTCAACTGCAACAAGACCTCAGGAAATGCAAATGAGGATGAAACACTCTTGTTATGCATTATGTATGAATTTTGTTATGCATGATATGTGAATGATCTATGCAGGTAATGCCGATGTTTACGACAACGGAGTTTGACTATTTTGTGAAGGTAAGTTTGGAAGTTTAATTCCTCAACATGGAGAACTCTGCCAAATTTGATTGGAAAGAAGAAGAAAAATCTTGCGCCCAAATTTGTCACACTTGAAAACTGTATTGAATTGATGATCTTCTGAGGAAGGACATGAAGAGCTACTTGGGGACTTGTCCCAGATTAGCTGACTGTTGAAGATAAACTGATCATGGCTTCAGTCGAAAGTTGCTGGAAATAAGCTGATCATGGCTTCAGCTCTGAAATGACTATTGGAGATAAACTGATCATGGCTTTAGCTTCTGGAATGTTTGTTGGGAATAAACTGATCATGGCTTCAGTTCTGAAATGATTGTTGGAGATAAACTGAGCATGGCTTCAGTTCTTGAGATAATTGTTGTAAATAAATGCCCCTGTATGAGTCTTGAAAATGATTTCGTGGCTGGCTAATTCTGAGAAAACTTGCATTGAGCAGTAAATCTTGAACTGATTCACAACAGGATCTGGAAGATACTTGCCCCTGATAGGGTCACTGGCCAAGTTTCTCAGCTGTTTGAAATTCCTTGATGAGGAAAGCTTTTTTGCAAGCAAAATTGTTTATTCAAACATGGTATTTTTAATGCAAAGTTCATGCAAAAGTTTTGAATCCAAAATCATTTTTGAAATGATGTTATTGGTGTATAGAAAATGCATCACTGGTTAAAACATAGTGGTTTATACTTTTAAAGTGGAAGAGAAAGCAAAGGTATGATACTAAAAACAAATGATTTGCAAAAGATCATAGGAGTCAGTTTACGCAACCTTGCTGTAGTATGCTTTCAAAAGAAACCTGGCTTCAATTAGGTCTTTTGAGGGTTGTAACGTGGTCTGGTTCACGGTTTAAGAAATAAAGGATAAAGTCTCAAAGTTTATTTGTACCCAACCCAATCTTCATGATGTTCTTCAGTCCTACGTTCAGTTAATTCAGAATATGCATTCAATTTCCAAGAGATTTTGGAATTGCACTGATGGCAGCAATAACGATGGCTCAGAAGCTAATGAATTCTTGAGAATGACAGTCATTTCTTCTCCCATCTTTTTATTGTTTTGAGGACTTTTGTCAACTCTGGTGGAGAATTTTGAGGATTTGAAGACCTCTTCTGATTCAATTTATTATTCCCAATTTTTGCTTTAACTGTTTCATTTGAGATTACAGTCAGCGGGATGCCCCAGTTTTTTGCCTGAACTGTTTCATTTGAGATTACAGTCAGCGGGATGCCCCAGTTTTTTACCTAAGTCTCCTTCATAGGTTTTGACTTAGCGGGACTTTTATTTTAATTTTCCTTTTCATTTCATTTTCTTTTCTGAAAGATAATGACTGCCTTGCTCAATGATTACGGGGAACCATCTTTGTCATTTTTTATTTGAGAGCATCTTTGACACTTCTTGCTGTGTGCAAAGGAAAGCTTGATCGTGACCTTTGTTGAAATGCGTCTCGCACGATTTCTCTTGTAATTGAATGCACAACCAAATTAACTGAGAACTACCCATCTCCAAGTTAAGATTGCAGGTTTTTTAGTATAGAAATAAACTCCAACTTCTAGGCTCAAAGGGGTGAACGAGGGATTAACATCCTTATTACTCCAGTGTTTGGGACTTGAAACAATGCCTGTATATCCTCAGCAAAGTTTTATTCGAAAGCATACCAGCAACAATTATGGGTATTTCGTTTTCATCATCCTCCCTCCAATCTTTGCATAAACAAAAGCTTGATAAAAGGAGTAAACAAGAGAAATATATTTGAAAGCAGTAAATGAAAATGATATGAATCAAAACATTGCAATGCTCATCTCATTAAACTTAACATGAAAGTACAAACAGAATTTGAAAGCAACAATTTTAACATAGACAGGGGACAAATGTAAACAGAAAGAAACATGGCCTAGTGACTAATCAGTAACAAGGATGAGTTTTCCTGTCTGAAACACTGGCTTTAGGAGGTGACTTGAGGGTATCCTGACTCAGTCTTCAGCCACTTTGTTTTGGAAAAGGATTGTTGATGACATTAGGACCTGCCTCTTTGAAAGTAAGAAAATTGGTTTTCACCAATTCTTGCACTCTGTTTTTCAAAGCATAACAACTTTCTAAATCATGACCGGTAGCTCCTTGATGAAACTCACAGTGAAGGTCAGATCTGAACCTGGCTGGAGGAGGATTTCGAGGAATCAGAGGCCTAGTTGTAATCAATCCCTTTTGCACCAATGCAGGATACAATTCAGTGTACGTCATAGGGATGGGATCAAACTGAGACCTATTCTGACTCTGATTCTGCATAATATTCTGTTGTTGAGGAACCTGAACTAGTTGAGCATTGACCATAGGAGTAACAGCCACTACTTGTGGTTGATTAGTGTATTGAGGCCTACGGCGAGGTCCTTTTCTCTCAGTCGAGACAGCATTGGCTTCTACCTCTTTCTTCTTCTGAAATTTCCCAAGGTATTTCTTTGCACCATTAGAAGATTCAGCAGCTTTAGACACTTTACCATTCTTGATTCCTTCTTCTAATCTCTGGCCAATAGTCACCAGGTCTGTGAAGCTGGAGGACACACTACCAATCATCTTCTCCCAAAAGAAAGGGGATAAAGTATCCATGAACAAACCAGTTAACTCTTTCTCTTCCAGAGGTGGTTCAACTTGAGATGCCAGTTCTCTCCATCGTTGAGCATACTCCTTGAAAGATTCTTTCTTATTCTGAAACATATTTTGCAATTGGCGACGGTCAGGTGTCATGTCGAGGTTGTATTTGTATTACTTTATGAAAGCATCAACAAGATCTTGGAAGCATTGGATACGACCTTTCTTAAGTCCCATATACCATTTCAATGAAGCTCCACTCAGACTGTCTTGGAAACAATGGATAAGCAGCTTGTCATTCTTTGTGTAAGCAGACATCTTTCGAAAGTACATCACCAAATGACTTCTTGGACAAGTTTGCCCCTTATATTTCTCAAACTCGGGAGTCTTGAACTTTGCAGGCATAACCAGATCAGAAACCAAGCACATATTGTTAGCATCAACACTGAAGAACTCATTTCCTTCCATAGCTCTGAGTCTCTTCTCCAAAGTTTGATATTGTTCTTTGAATTCTTCAAACTCACCGAAGTCTCCTTGGCTCACACTTCGAGGACTGGCAGCATGGTGCTCAAAGAGAGGATTCCCAAAAGCAGCTTGTGCAGCAGGTTGACGAAAAGCAGTATGAATGATTGGCTGAGGTTCAGTGAAAACTGGAGCTTGAAAGACTGGTCGGGAAGACTAACCAACCATTGAAGTAATTACAACAGGTGGAGAGTAATTCTGAGGTAACCCAAACTCTGGCCATGCAGTAGATGTATGTTGGATAGGTTGAGTGTCAACAGCAGCAGTTGGGATTTCAGATATCACAGTCTTTAGAGGTGGCTCTCCTCGGGAAATTAGGACTTGCATCATCTCAGTAAGTTTGGCCATGCCTGACTTTAACTCATCGATTTCCATTCTGACTTCCATGTTGTGTTGTTCTTGGTTTTCCATTCTCAATCTGACAGCAGCTCTAGTCCCGTAGTTATGTTGAGGAATCAGCTTGACGGTAGATGACTAACTGGAAGGAAGAAGAAATTGTGAATAAGATCCTGATCAACCTGGATGTATGCAGAATGATGTAGAGGATGCAAATGATATGCAATGTTATGCAATGCACTGCACAGTAACAAGATCACATGGTTCAGAGTCACGAGCCTGGAGTCAAAGGTACAACCCATAAGGTATGGACTAACTGTTATCACCTGCCGAACAAGGTTCTAAGAGGTTCCCAGAGTCTACATCCTTCCTTTGGATATTACCAACGTCCCGATTAACTCGGTAATTAGAAATATTCTCAGGAAAGACTCGTCCGAGCGTAGTATCGCGTGACAACTATTTCCGGATTACTCCGTCATAGCTTCCGCACTACACCTAAAAGGCCAAGATGAGTTAGGTAATCTACGGTCCTCAGCTTCAGTAGGCTCCTAGGTCGAAAGCAGTACGTCTTCCCGATTACTCGGTAAACGACACTACAGTCAAAGGGGCCTCCACTGAGTGGGGGATCTCATGCCTCCTTTTTTGGGATTACTCCCTCAAAGGTAACATGACTATACCACCCGTCCTATCTTAAAGTTTACCCAAAGTCCGGGTAGAAGACTTATAAAAAATCACCAAGCACCCTGTAAACCAGGAAAATCCAGATAAACATATATACAAAATATAACACATAAACACAATAGCACGTATACAGATATAAACAAAGATAGGCTCAACCCACTTAAGAATGGACCAGCAAGAGGTCAATCTTTCCCCAGTGAAGTCACCATTTTTCCTGTAGCGGTAGAAATGTGCAAGACTAAGCCATTGGATTGACTAGACTTTATACAAATCAAAATCAAAATTGCCACCGCGCTTTATTGTTCCAAAGGAATGGGAAAAGAGCAAATAAACCAAAAAGAGGGGGAAAGATTCAAGGTAAGGGGGTTGGTTATGCAAAGGGAAGGTATTAGCACCCTAAACATCCATGGTACTCCGCAGGAACCTCTTTGTAAAATCTGTATATTTTGGCTATAAAAATGTGTTGTATATAAAATGGATGGTGGAGGTGAGAAAAGAAATATTTTTATGATTTTTGCACCCGTCGCGGTTGTGAACCTTTAGTGCCTACGTACCACCTTTCGTGCAATAGGGATCAGGGTACACGTAGTTCATCTAGAAAAGACTTGTTTGTTGATTGTTTTTAAACAAGGAGACAAGTCGTCATTGTTAGGAGAGAAATCTTGACTAACGCCCACAAGGTGTAAGAAAGATGGACCCTGCATCAACAAGAGTGAGGGTTTAAGAACGCCTCTAGTACTCAAGAGGAAAATTTGACACCTTTATAACCATAGGGATAGGAGAATGTTGCTCGACTATCAATGAATCATGTCTCACCTTGAAAAAAAGTTTTGAATGGAAAAGGTACTTGGGCGCACAAAAGAGTTTGAATGAGTTGAAGTGTTTTGTTAATTTTGAAAGAAATGTCAAAGTATGATTAAATGAATTGAAGTTTGTTTAAAGAAAATAAGTTTTAAAAGAAAAGGCACTCGACAAAGTCGAGGTTTATTATGGAAGCGGTTCGAGTTTAAAAAACAAAGAAGATTTTGAAAGAAGATGAGAAGGTTTTTTAAAATTAAAGAAGATGGGAGGAGATGAAGGGACAATCCTAAAGCATAAGGTAAAAGCTAAGGAAGAGAACCGTCTAACCAACATGAAGCCGATACTTGACATTATAAGCCAATGTAGAATTCCCATTCTTTGGATTGAAACCAAGCAAGCAAAGATACTAGACCTCTTGAGAGAACCAAACTTCAAGTGTTTAAAGTCTTCGCAAAAATTGGGCAGAATAACGGCTGTATACGGGTGAATTCTAGATTACAAACAAAGATCGTAATCTCAATAACCTGCACACAAAACAAACAAACAACCCAATGTCTTGAGGCAAACCTCAAGAACGCCAGACAAAATATCAAATAAAGTCACAAAGTCTCCAAGATAGGCCAAGGTCTCTAATCCTAAGTCCAAGAAGTCCAATACTCCATAATGCAAAGGATAGTAACCATGTAGTCCAAGTATCATTAATGATTTTTATGGTTCATGTTGATTATTAGGTGTCTTTAAAAAGAGAGAAAAGCTCAAGTGAGCAAAATAAAAATGACATAAAAATAAATGCTCAAGTGAGCAAAATATGAAAATAGCAGGAAATGTAAATGGTACATAAAGCATGAAAATAAAAGCGTAAAGTAAAGTTAATTGTTAGTAATTAGTGGTTAGTTGGATGACCATCTTGAAACTTGCATTTGGAACTCATTAGAGGATTGGTAGAACAAAAGCCTCCACACAACAAGTTGCATTTGCTTTTTGTCAAGTATATCATCCATTTTGGAATTCTCACAAGGCAACATGTAATGATCAACGATGTTTAAGTGATCCGCGTTGACCAAAGGTGTTGTAGATCCATTAGAGGATTGGTAGAACCAAAGCCTCCACACAATGAATCTCAAGGTTATTGGATCAAAGAGATCAAATTAACATACTTGGGCTTGCAATCATAAGTTTGGGCCACGAATGATCATTTATTCGAATCGGGACAAAATTTAGCGCTATGTTAAGCAATCGTAAGTGGACTTATGTAGAAGTCACACCTATTTTGAGGTCGGTCAATAGCAATCTATGTACTTCATGTTTGGATAAATGATATAGAGATCACCATCCCTTAACATGTAGCACAATTAAAAAAAGAAAGGGATAAGATGAAGAGGGAGGGGAATGATAAGCTAATTTGGATCACCATTTCAAAATTCTTTCATCTTTAAATTCAACCACTCCTCTAGATGGATTAAAGCACCAAACATATCATTAATCCAAAGCACCAAAAATGAATTAAATAATTCACTCTTAGGTATATTTGAATTGATGAACATTTATCCAACTTCATCTACATCACAAAGTCCATTGAGTTTAAAGACAAATTGGACATTTAAAATTGCAATCCAAACCAACAATCAAAAGGAGTGAGTAGAAAAAGCATTTTGGATCAAAGCTGCCCTAAAACAAGGCAAAAAAATGCATTTTGTCCTGGTGTAAATCGATTGCACTATTGTGTAAATCGATTTACACAGTACAGTTTTCCAAAAATTGCGCAAAATTCACTTTGTGCAATCGATTGCACTCTAGGAGCAATCGATTGTCCAGTGAAAAAAAATGAAATTTTTTTAATTCTTTTTCTTTGCAAATAGAGATTTTAGGGAAATAATACCGGAAAACCTTATTTGCCATATGCTTCGACTCGGTACCTACAAAACACAAATATGCAAAGACAAAGACAAATATTTTTTTGCATTTTGAGTAGAAGTTAGTCAACAACACAAGAGTAAACTCAAAGATAGGATGCAAATGTGATGAATGAAGCTATTTATTAATGATTGTGATTGGACGATAAAATATGGTATGAAAGTGCGACTGAAAAAGTTAGGGGCAAAATTTAGGGTACAACAGTTGCCCCTATTTAATTATCTTTTAGCCAGATAGGCAGAAAGTAATTAAATACAAACAGACCTGAATTGTGTCCCTGATACGATGAGATGATAGCATATGTTATGAATGAATGCAAGGGCTTTTTTTTACACATATTTTTTGAATGATGTATGAGATGAGACAGACTCTGTGGAAATATTGAAAGACTCGAAACTGGAAACTTATGGTAATTCAGATGAAATGACGTGGAAAGACACGTCGGGGAACAACAAGATACATCTGGATATCTGTCAGGGTGACAAAGAGTAACCAGCGATACTTGGAAAAAAGAGATAAAACTCGAGAAGGAAAGCAGCGACATCCAAGAATGGCATTGAATGAGGTGAGAAACTCTCTGGAGAAGGCAATCAGAAACATCTAGAAGAACAATAGATGTGGGATGAGACCAAATCTGAAGCTACATCAGAGTCGTTCAGGAAAGACGCTGGACAGAAAATAAACACGACATCCAATACTGGCTTTGAATGAAGGGAAAAATCAATGTTTAATACTGGCTTTAGACGAGAGAAAAGATCACAACATCTAATACTGGATTTGAATGAGTGAAAGAGATCTTCACATTCAATACTGGCTTTGAATGAAGGGAAAACTCAACGTATAATACTGGCTTTAGACGAGAGAAAAGATCACAACATCCAATACTGGCTTTGAATGAGTGAAAGAGATCTTGACATTCAATACTGGCTTTGAATGAAGGGAAAACTCAACGTCTAATACTGGCTTTAGACGAGAGAAAAGGTAACAACATCCAATACTGGCTTTGAATGAGTGAAAGAGATCTTGACATTCAATATTGGCTTTGAATGAAGGAAAAGGTCAAGGCGTCCAATACTGGCTTTGGACGGCAGAAAATGTAACAGCATCCAATACTGGCTTTGGATGAGACAAAGAGATCTTGACATTCAATATTGGCTTTGAATGAAGAAAAAAGGTAACAACATCCAATACTGGCTTTGGATGGAAAAAGAGATCTTGTCATTCAATACTGGCTTTGAATGAAAGAAAAGCTCAAGGCGTCCAATACTGGCTTTGGACGATAGAAAAGGTAATACCATCCAATGCTGGCTTTGGATGACAACAAAAGGTAACAACATATCCAAGATTAGTATTGGACGAAAGAGAGAAACAGCTCAAACTGACGTTTACTTTGGTAGGTACCAAGTAAGTTGGACTTTGATCTCAAGGTGACATGTCAACTGCAACAAGACCTCAGGAAATGCAAATGAGGATGAAACACTCTTGTTATGCATTATGTATGAGTTTTGTTATGCATGATATGTGAATGATCTATGCAGGTGTGATCGGTGGATTTAGAACTGACTGTTTAACGCTGGTTCGCGAAATGTCGCGGAAGCAAGAGTCGCCACCGTCTTTTATTTTCTCCAACATGGACAGGAAAAAAGCACAGCAAAATTCCTTATGAGAATGTTTCTCGGTTCGGGAGGTAGATTTATAGAAAGGGAAGGTGTTAGCACCCTTTCTATCCATGGTTATCCATGGGCTTTTAGATACTTGCTCTTATGTTTTCAAAATGTTTTCTTTTCAATTGTGAGTGGGTTTTGAAAAAGTTTCATTGAAAGATTTCTGAATAACTCTTGTATCTGTCCTCAAGAGTGTTTGAAAAATTTGTTTTGAAAGTTTTTGAAAGTGTCAGTGTGAAAATATTTTTGTTTGTTTTTTAGAGAGCAAGTATCTATGAGTTATCTACCTACCCTAAGGAATTAGGCTGTGTAAATGTCCTTAAGGTAGTGTCATCCCACCATTGAGAGGTAGGTAGCACCACCGTTGGAGGTGTTCGGGTCAATTCGATGGTAGGGACAGTGTGGTCACCGAAGCAACAGTTAGGACACCTTAGAAGCTACCCTTATGTCCTTGATCCTTTTTTAATCTGAGGCAACCGTTTCGAGGAAACTGTTTCGAGGAAACTGTTTCGAGGCAACTGGATCATGGACATAAGGACCGCTAAAACGTCCTATACTTGACGACCACGTTTCGAAGGAAACGAGTGAGGCGTACCCTAGAAGTGGTGTGTGTATTTGTGTTTTGTTTTCAGTTTAACAGTTATCTTTGATCATGGTATTGTGAGCTACGCTTTATTTTTAATTGACATACATTCTTTCATGCAAGTTTAGAATTTAAGAGTGCGGAAAATTAAAAGACGGAAAGATAAAAGCTACGCTATTACAAGGCGCGGGTCTATACATCGCCAAAATACAAAGACCCGTTTTTGATAAAAATGCGGAAAGTAAATAAAATACCTAATTACTATTACATCCGGAAAGCAGTTACATAATGATCAATAAGAAATATAAGGCGCGAAAAGAATTAAAATGAACGTCCGAGGGTTTTGACCCTTTGCTTGAAATTAAATTGAATTAAAGCCTAATTAATTATTTAATTAAAGAAAGGAAAGTCTTTTTTTGTGTTTTTGTATTTATTATGGAAATAAAGAAAAGAATTTACAAGGAAACCCTAATTCTAAATTATTTTTAGTTATTAAGGAAAATATTAAAGTTGACCTAATTACTAATTAATTAATTTACATGTTTATTTACAAATATAATAGTAATTAATAATAATAATAAATAATGAGGAAAATAATTAATTAAGAAAAAGATGAAAATGTCAAAAAAAACCTAATTCTATATATTTTTTATTTATTAAGAAAAAAGATTAAAGTTTAAAACCTAAATTAAACTAAATTAATTGTTAGTCATTTATTTACAAAAATGTTAGTGGTGAAATTAATAATAATCAAATATATTTTACAATTTGATTTTCTGTTTTTATTATGGAAAATTATTTTATGGTGAAAAAAACAATTAAAACAATTAAAAAGAATTAGAAAAGAAAAGAAAAGAAAATTAAAAAAGGATGCAAACCAAGGGGGGGTTTCAGGCCCAAATGGAGGTGATATTGAGGAATCCTGGCCCATTAAGACAAAGCTCGTTTGACTTTCCAGGATTGTGTGTACGTTGTTGACTGGAGTGTACCATAGGCTTCAATCTGTGGCCATTGGATGAGTGATCAAGGCCACTTGGCAGGCTAACGTATGAGGATGCATGATGGAGCCTTGAACGCTTGCTGCACGTGAATATGTTAAAACAAAAATCATGGATTATGTGGGGGGGACCTGGAAATCGAACCCAGGTCCCAACGTTTGCAAGGCACATCCTCCACCAACTGAGCTAGGCAACGCGTTTGTAGTATAAGTGGAAAACAATAATTATATAAAAAACAAATGTTAATGATATAAAACAAAAAAATACGCGCGTAGTTTGAATCACCCAACCACGTGATGACACGCCTGTCTTCTTCTCCGTTTATACCTGTAACATGAACGAGATAGCGGGGGTTTTAAACCCCCACTAAGTGTAATAGTGAAAAATAGCGATTACGCCCACAGATGATATAAATTGGGCGCGAGTATCTCAATGAATCAGGCTTGTTGCAACGAGTTCGTCTATGTTGGTCTGGAGGTCTAATTTCATAGTATATGCAAAGCCCTAATTTTCAAGCTTTGGAAACCTAATTTTCGTCCATGGCA
The DNA here is from genome assembly GCA_948472305.1 of Vicia faba. Lineage (NCBI taxonomy): Eukaryota > Viridiplantae > Streptophyta > Magnoliopsida > Fabales > Fabaceae > Vicia > Vicia faba. The sequence continues at coordinate 1,103,780,010 of OX451736.1, forward strand.
GATTTTGATACAAGCAGTTTTAATACAATTAAACTATACCAAAAGTTTCATGGAGATGTTAGTAATACAAATCAATGATCAAAACATAGCAATGATGCATAGAAAGTAGAATTCGATTATGGAAATATTTGTGAAAAACGTGACTCTGTTCTACCGTTTCCTTGGGTATAGAAGCTTGTTCTTGATTGCACTAGACTCCTGGAGACTCAGGCAAGGTGATGGAATCCTTTTTAGGCGTGGAAAGACACTGCAAATAGGTTTTCAGTTTTCAAATTTTTATGGAAATTTTGCAAAGTGATTATGGATTCTCAGCATCTTTTTCGTGTCCTTTTTGAATAGGGTTTGCTCATGCTTTTGTATGTGATGCAAATTAGGTCAAAATAAAGCCCATGAATCCATTGCAATAATGTTTCATATCTTTGATTTTTTATCACATAATTTCCAATCCTTTTTCATTGAAACCTTTGCCAATTATGGATGATTTTCCTTTTTTGAATGAGAAACAGTTTTACCAGCTTGCCCTGATATGATTTGCTTCACAAAAGATCCAAAAAAACATATCTTTTTAATTTTCATATAATTAAAATCAATTAAATGAATTAATATAAATATAAATTCAATTAATTAATTAAAAATAAGAAAATAACTTATTTTGAGCTCAATGGGTCGTGCATAGGATTTGGGTAATGATTCAAGGAAGAATTTGAGGCCCATTAGCAAATTTGAAGCTTTTTAGGCAATGTTGACTTTTGAAAGTTCCCAAAAATTTCCCAACTTCTCCAATGCATATCTTGCTCAATTTTGAAGCTATGAACATGTTCTTGGACATTTTGGAAAGTTCTTGAAGTCCTCTAACCAATGCCTTTGGTCCCATGTCATTTTGATTTACCAATCTCAAGTTATAGTCTTTGACTTAAAGGGCCTTTTTGTTGACTTTTGAAAATGACCTATAATGTTGAAATTGATAACTTTTTGTGAGAGTATTTATTGGACTTGGAGTGTGAAGATGAGTTGTAGGAAATGTCATCCCCTTCAAAATGAGCATTGGATGGGATTTTTATGATAAACCATGAAAAAGTTATGCCTTGGTCAATTTGCAGTTGACTTTTCAACTGTCCAAAAATAGAAACTTTTGCATCTTGAGACTTTTTGAGCCATGCTTGTGGAATCATGATCAAGAATTGATCAAATGATGAAGTGTGGCTTCAAAATAAGATGTTGACCAAAAATTTTGACTTTTGACTGTCAAATGACCATTTTGCCCCTACAGTTGACTGTGGAGCATTTAGGGTTTTTGACTGTGCAATGTGATGCTGTGAGTCTTGAAACTTGACATATGGATGCTTGACAATGTATATAGGCATGTGGGACTTGATTGGACCCTTGAAATCCTCAATTTCTTTGCAAGAACCAAAACCCTAGTTTTGACTGTGTTAGGAGGCAATTGGATTGTGCAACCCTTAGGAGATTTTGAACCATGATCTTGACACATCTTGAAGAATATGGGGGGGCAAATTTTGGGGTACAACAGTTGCCCCTGTTCAATCTTCTTAAACCTGAGGATGTAGATTGGCTGGCGTTCCTTTCGTGATCCGAAGGTGGAAGATGATTGAACACTAGAGTGCCCAGAAATTTGCACTCACATAGTAGAGTATCAGCAATGTGATGGTGGGAATGGGCTTACAGATGCCATTTGGAAAGATGATGGATAGGAGAATGGGCTTATAGATGCCATTTGGAAGTGTGACAGAACCTCGTCGGGAATGGGCTTATAGATGCCATTTGGAGACTGTTGGTATGTGGATGGGCTTATAGATGCCATCTAGGTGTCGATCGCGTAAGAGATTCCTTAGCGAGAAACTTGCGTACCTGAGAAAGAAAAATAATTACCTGGCCTGTTACAGGGGTTGATCTTCAAACTCTTTATGTAGATGTGCCCTGGCCGGATACAGGTATCGAGTCTACAATCAGCTACTCACAGATGTGCCCTGGCTAGATACAGGAATCGAATCTGGAATATAGTCGTCGACAGATACACCCTGGCGAGATACAGGAATCGGATCTTCAAACTCTTCAGACGTGCCCTGGCAGGATACAGGAATCGAGTCTGGAGAATAGTCGTCAACAGATACACCCTGGCAAGATATAGGAATCGGATCTTCAAACTCTTCAGACGTGCCTTGGCAGGATACAGGAATCGAGTCCGAAAAATAGTCGTCAACAGATACACCCTAGCAAGATACAGGAATCGGATCTTCAAACTCTTCAGACATGCCCTGGCAGGATACAGGAATCGAGTCTGGAATTAGTCGTCAACAGATACACCCTGGCAAGATACAGGAATCGGATCTTCAAACTCTTCAGACGTGCCCTGGAAGGATACAGGAATCGAGTCTGGAATTAATCGTCAACAGATACACCCTGGCAAGACACAGGAATCGGATCTTCAAACTCTTCAGACGTGCCCTGGCAGGATACAGGAATCGAGTCTGGAATTAGTCGTCAACAGATACACCCTGGCAAGATACAGGAATCGAATCTTCAAACTCTTCAGACGTGCCCTGGCAGGATACAGGAATCGAGTCTGGAATTAGTCGTCAACAGATACACCCTGGCAAGATACAGGAATCGGATCTTCAAACTCTTCAGACGTGCCCTGGCAGGATACAGGAATCGAGTCTGGAATTAGTCGTCAACAGATACACCCTGGCAAGATACAGGAATCGGATCTTCAAACTCTTCAGACGTGCCCTGGCAGGATACAGGAATCGATTCTGGAAAATAGTCGCTCACGGACATGCCCTGGCTAGTTACAGGTATCGAATCTGGAATTGCGACAGTTAATAGTAATTATCATTGTATTGACTTTTGTCCTGAAAAGACAAAATGTTAGTTGTATGCGATGTCATGATGTATGAACTGCGTGATGTTCTAAAAATAAATGAGATTGTATGTTCATGATGCGTATGTGCATGCTATAATGTATGAAGATGTGATGTTCATGAATGTATTTTTGTCTAGGAAAGTAAATCCTTGACGGGTGCCGGGAAGTTAACTCCTGGGCTGATGTTGAAGAGTAGCGTTCTTTGTTTCCGCTGGGGATGATGGTTGCAAGAATACCGGTAGGAGAAGATGACTCCGTTGGGGAATAAACTTGGCGAATAGATTACTCTGCGGGGAATTACTCTGTGGGAAGAGAGGTACTTTGCTGAGATGTTGATGATAACTCCGCTGGAGGATAGGAAGAACTTCGCCGAGGACGATCTTTCCGTTGTAAATGGCTGAGGATAACCCAGTTATATCCTGGTGGGGAAATAACCTTTGAATAAAGCCGGGGGAGAGCGTTCGCACTCTGTAGGGGATAAGCTTCCAGAATCTACTGGGGATAAGCTTCCTGAATCTACTGGGGAGATTGATTGAACTCTCCTGGGGAGACTTTGGAATTGTACTGGGGGAAATGGCTCCACTGGATGTCTGGTATACCGCCGGGGAACAATCTTAGATCAAGATTGTCGGGGATGCTTGTTAGGAATGTTTGTATACTCCGTTAGGGAATGTTGAGATCTTCTGGGGATACCCAACTTCCTTAAGGCTGACAGTGGTCTAACTCTGCTTGGGGAGAGTGTTGCTGACTTGCTAGAGATATTGTTCCTTTGTTATGGTTGATGAGAGACCAACTGCTTGGGAGAATTGTTGAATCTTGTCTTACTCGGCGGGGAGTGGAGATATCTTGGTTACATTCATCAGCCGAACATACCTTGGTACCTTGGTGGACAGAGCAATTAGAATGCTTAGACAACTCATTGTTGCCCCTGTTTTTAATGTTACCTGTAATTAATCCTTTGTTTCGTATGCAAATATTTATGAGTTAGCAATTAGTGTCAAATGCATATATCACAAATGAACATTGGACGTTCTTCGCAAAAAAAAAACAGAAAAAGGAAAAACAATTAGCAATTGATCTGAAAAGTGAATTTGTATTGATTTTTGAATTTGCCTGTAAATAGGCGTTTTATGTACAAGAGGCTGGCGTCCTAGTAAGAGAACGCCGCCGAACAACAGAGTTTATACAATTTTTGTGAAAAAAGGAAAACAAAACAGCTATGTGAAGAAAGATAATCCCACTGGGTTCCAACTATGCTATCGCCTTTATATCTTCGAGTGTCTCATCACTTGGCTGCTTAGTTGAAGATGAAGCTGATTGATCGATGCCGTCTGAACTTGATGATGATACCGGATTCTGGATGCAAGGTGATCCAATGAGACATAGTATTATGCTTATCCCTAACTTTTGCCTGGACCGCCCTTTCGGGTTTTCAGTCCACCGGGATACCCATTTTTGCCCAAGCCGCCTTTTCAGGTTTTCGACTTGCCGGGTGTACAGATTTTTTTCATTTCATCCCTTATTTTTGCCCGAACCCTTTTGGTTTGCCGGGAAGCCCTAATTTTTGCCTAGGTATGTCAACCTAGCGGGTCTTTTGTCATGCGTAGTATCTTTTTACTATGTCTGCATTGGCGGGGTGAGGAAGGTCGTCACCATCCATGGTGGTTAGGATCATGGCTCCTCCTGAGAACACATGTTTAACCACAAATGGCCCTTTATATGTAGGGGTCCATTTTCCCCTGGGATCACTTTGAGGAAGAATGATGCGCTTGATTACCAGGTCCCTATTTTGATACTCTTGTGGTCTGACTTTCTTGTTAAATGCCCTGATCATCCGTTTTTGATACGTTTGACCATGACATATAGCAGTGAGTCTCTTTTCATCAATTAGGTTTAACTGATCAAGTCGAGTCTGGATCCAGTCATCTTCGCTCAAACCTGCATCCTTCATTATCCGGAGAGAGGGTATCTGGACTTCAATCGGCAAGACTGCCTCCATGCCATAGACCAAGGAAAAAGGAGTTGCCTCGGTTGACGTTCTTGCTGAGGTACGATACCCATGAAGAGCAAACAGTAACATCTCGTGCCAATCTTTATAGGTCATTGTCATCTTCTGCACAATCTTTTTGATATTCTTATTAGCTGCTTCTACAGCCCCATTCATCTTCGGCCGGTAAGGAGAAGAGTTGTGGTGATGTATCTTGAATTGCTCGCAGAGCTCAGTGATCATCTTTTTATTAAGATTGGTACCATTGTCCGTAATGTTCCTCTCAGGTACACCGTATCGACAGATCAGGTTATGCCGAATGAACCGTGCCACGACGTTCTTGGTTACAGTGGCATAGGAAGCTGCTTCAACCCACTTTGTAAAGTAATCGATCGCCACCAGGATGAAGCGATGCCCGTTGGATGCCGTAGGTTTAATCTCGCCGATCATATCAATGCCCCACATTGCAAAAGGCCACGGTGCAGTCAAGACATTCAGAGAGACTGGAGGAACATGCACCTTATCTGCATAAATCTGGCACTTATGACATGTCCGAGAATGTTGGTAGCAGTCGGCTTCCATTGTGGACCAGAAATATCCTGCCCGAAGGATTTTCTTTTCCATGGTGTGTCCACTGGAATGCGTTCCGAAGGTACCTTCATGCAGTTCTGCCATGATCCTTTCTGCTTCAGTCTTATCCACACAACGCAGTAAGGTTGAATCATGGTTTCGCTTGTAGAGAATGTCGTTGCTGAGGAAGAACTTTGCAACGAACCTTCTCAGAAACTTCTTGTCGTTGACAGATGCACCTTCAGGGTATTCTTGAGCTTCCAGATACCTCTTTACCTCATGATACCAGGGTTTTTCAGTTACCTCTTCAGCCTCAAGATCACAGTAATATGCAGGTTCGTCCAGTTTCCAGATAATGATCCGGGGAGCCTCATTGTCCCATTTGACTTTGAACATGGAAGACATCGTAGCTAACGCGTCCCCCAACTGATTCTCCTCTCTTGGGAAGTGTTCAAAAGTTATTTCTGTGAAATGGGGGATCAATGTCAACACACATTCTTTGTAAGGAATAAGGTTTGGGTGTTTCGTATCCCACTCGCCTTTGATTTGATTGATCACAAGAGCGGAATCTCCGAAGACACTCAAAAACTTGATCCTTAAGTCAATTGCAGCTTGAAGACCCATGATGCATGCCTCATACTCCGCCATGTTGTTGGTGCAGTTGAAACATAGTCGTGCAGTGAGTGGAGTATGAGTGCCTTTGGGGGATATGATCACAGCGCCGATACCGTTACCCAAAGCGTTGGAGGCTCCATCAAAGTGCATAGACCATCGGGATCCTTCCTCAGGTCCTTCATCCGGTCCAGGTACTTCACAATCAGTCACTACCATGATGCTTTCGTCAGGAAATTCAAAGTTCATTGATTGGTAGTCGTCTACTGCCTGGTGTGCCAAGTGGTCTGCCAATACACTCCCCTTGATAGCTTTCTGAGTCGTATACTGGATGTCGTATTCTGTCAAGATCATCTGCCATCTTGCTATTCTTCCAGACAGAGCAGGCTTTTCGAATATGTACTTTATTGGATCCATTTTTGATATCAACAGAGTAGTGTGAGTCAACATATACTGTCTCAGCCGGCGAGCAGCCCATACCAAAGCGCAGCAAGTTTTCTCGAGCAGTGAGTATCGGATCTCACAGTCGGTAAAATTTTTGCTAAGGTAATAAATGGCGTGCTCTTTTCGGCCAGACTCGTCATGCTGCCCCAGCACACACCCCATTGAGTTGTCAAGTACTGTTAGGTATAGTATTAGAGGTCTCCCTTCAACCGGTGGCATAAGAATGGGTGGTTCTTGGAGATACTCTTTGATTCTATCAAAAGCGGCCTGACATTCATCGTTCCAACGTACTACTTGATCTTTCTTCAGCAGCTTGAAGATTGGTTCACAAGTAGCAGTTAGGTGCGAGATGAACCGGGCAATGTAATTCATACGTCCTAGAAAGCCTCTGACTTCTTTCTCTGTCTTGGGAACTGGCATCTCTTGTATGGCTTTAACCTTGGCAGGGTCCACTTGAATACCTTTATCGCTCACGACGAAGCCTAGCAACTTCCCAAATCTCACCCCGAAGGTGCACTTGTTCGGGTTTAATCTCAGTTTGTACAACTTCAGACGGTCAAACAGCTTCTGCAGATGGTCAAGGTGTTCCTCCTCAGTTTGGGATCTTGCAATCATATCATCGACGTACACTTCAATCTCATGGTGGATCATGTCATGAAATAAAGCAACCATGGCACGTTGGTAGGTTGCCCCAGCATTTTTCAGTCCAAAAGGCATGACCTTGTAGCAGAAGATGCCCCACTGAGTAACAAAGGTAGTCTTTTCCATATCTTCAGGAGCCATCTTGATTTGGTTATACCCGGAGAAACCGTCCATGAAGGAGAACACCTTGTGCTAAGCAGTATTGTCAACCAGAACGTCGATGTGAGGCAGAGGGAAGTCGTCCTTGGGGCTCGCCCTGTTCAAATCCCTGTAATCAACACACATTCTGACCTTACCATCCTTCTTTGGTACCGGAACCACATTGGCAACCCACTGAGGGTAAGAAGTCACTGCTAGAAACCCGGCATCAAATTGCTTCATAACCTCAGCTTTGATCTTCTCGGACATCTCTGGACGCATACGGCGGACCTTTTGTTTAACCGGAGGGCAGTCTTCCTTGGTAGGCAGGTGATGGACCACAATGTCGGTATCCAAACCAGGCATGTCTTCGTAAGACCAGACGAAGATTTCCACATAATCATGCAACATCTGAATCAACCGTTGTTTCACGCTGAGCTCTAGATTGGCACCAATCTTAACTTCCTTTCTTTCTGTCTCAGTACCCAAATTTACCGTTTCCACTGGCTCTTCATGTGGCTGAATGGCCCTCTCTTCCTGGAGTAACAGTCTTGCAAGCTCACCAGGCACTTCGCAATCATCTTCACCTTCATCTTCGGCTAAGTTGATCGGATTTTCGAAGTCATAACTGGCAGTAGCAGAGTCATTACCAATGAGATCCAGAGTGGATTGAAACCTGTATGAGTGAGTGTGTTTAAATATAGCTGTTTTGCAATATATAAAGAAAGAAAGAAAAGGAGCACAAGATTTGAAATGCGAAAAAACGTCCAATGTCTTTATTCATGATATATGGAAATGACAAGTAATAAGCCCTCACAAATGAAGCCAACGGTGCCCCGGGTAAGACACCGGGCCATAAAGTTTCAATTTATTGTTCATTAAAAACAAAGGAATTCATTACTGAGTAACAAAAGTAACAGGTATGTAGTCTTTTGCAGTCCAATTGTTCAGTCCACCGTCGGTCGTCGGGTAGATCCAGCTATCAAATTCTGATTCCTCCGCCTCGCCTTCAATAGCATTTACTCCCGGGTTGGTGATGAACACGGGAGGTCTTCCGATCCTTGCTTTGCGTACAACCCTTTGAGCCTCTGCAGAGAAACCCAGCCCAAACTTGTCAGTTTTAGGAGTAAAATCAGGGAGCCTGCCCCAGTTAGCACATTCACCTTTCTCAATTACAGCCCTGGCGTCCTTCAAGGAAGCCATCTTCAAAGGAAAGTCTTCTTCAATTACTGTCTCAGCTGACGCCAATGTTAGAGGCACCTCTTCAAAATGTTGAAAGGGGGTTTCAATTAACTCCCCGTCCATCTCTATATACGGGAACGAGTTCAGATGACTAACCATGTATTCTTCCTCCCCCTGCACTGTAACAATCTTCCCTCTGACAGGGTATTTGAGCTTCTGGTGTAGAGTGGAGGTCACAGCCCCAGCCTTGTGAATCCAAGGTCGACCCAGCAAACAGGAATAAGATGGACGAATGTACATCACATAGAACGTTGAATCAAAGACTTGAGAACCAACACGAATCGGAATATCTACCTCACCATGTACCATCCTCTTCGACCCGTCAAAGGCTCAGACAACGATGTTACTAGGCTTCAACTCCAGACCCTCACAATCCAACCTGTCTAAGGCATTCTTGGGCAATACATTCAGTGAAGAACCGGTGTCTACCAACACGTGTGCCAGAGTAGTGCCCCTGCACTCAATGGAGACATGCAGGGCATCGTTGTGGTTCTTTCCCTTAGCGGTCAGATCAGCATCCGAGAAACCCAAACCATTGTCAACCGTCAAATTGGCCACACAGTAAGTAAATTGGTTTGCAGACGTCTCTTGTGGCACATGGGCCGTCTTCATAAATGAAATCAGGGCCTTGGCATGGGCCTCTGAGCACAACAGCAGTGATAGCATAGAGATCTTAGAGGGGGTATGCCCCAGCTGTTCAACGACGTTGAAATCGCTCTTCTTGATGATCTTAAGGATTTCCTCCATTTCTTGATGGGAGGCTTCAACATTAACTGTCTTCGGTGCCTCCATCTGGGCAGGCATATCAGCAATCCCTTTGCCCTGAGTGTCAGATGACTCGGCAGCAGGGGTAGAAACTTGATCAGTAGGGGAAACAGGCGCACTTGCAGGCGTGATGATAAGAGGTCTTCGGATAACTGGTGGCGCAATGTCAGGCGAGAAGAGCCTGCCACTGCGAGTAACTTTAGCGGGACCGGTGATGTTACTGATACCGGTACTGGTGTTGAACTCCTGCTTTACTCCAAGCACATACACATCTGCCCCATAGTGCCATGGGACAGCCTTGTCAGATTTATAGGGGAGGGGCCCCGGAACAGTAATGATAATAGGTGCAACAGACATGATTTTGACGGGCTTCCTCGGGGGAGCCTTGGTAGGATTGTTGAAGATGGTGACAACAGATACTTCTTCAGTAGGAACAATAGGAACAGCGGTCTTCTTGAACAAAATTTCTTTGCTATCCATCAGGTTTTGGACGCCTGACTTCAGCAACGGACAACCAGTAGGGGAAACAGCACACAGAAGGCAACCCTTGCTACAACCCGGAAATAAACCGGATAGCAACAGGTTCCTCTTGACAGTCAATAAAGGGGTAGCCACATCATCTACAGAAACTGCATACAGGTCTTCCTCAATAGCATTTACTCCATGCTGGGGCATAGGAGCAGTCACAACATTGGGCCTTTCTGGCGCCTCAAATTGTATTTCCTTGGCATCGATAAGGTCCTGAACCTTATTTCTTAGGGCCCAGCAATCATCAGTAGAATGCCCCGGGCTATCAGAGTGGTAAGCACAGTGGGCGTTTGGATTGTACTTCGGAGATGTGGTGTTCACCACCTTTGGAGCTTCTCTGACGGTCACCAGGTTGGTCGATAACAGTTGCGGCAAGATCTGTGACAAGGTCATACTAAGCCGAGTGTATTCTCTTCTGGGTCTCTCACCCCTTGGTTGGTTAGGTTTCCGGGGAGCGGCAGCAGGCTTTGCAATTACCACCGCGTTGACAGCTTGGCAGCGTTCTGGTTTGTTTTGCCTTCTGGGCCCATACACAGCACAGGCTTCCTTTTTGAAAGGCTTTTTCTCAGAACTTGAGGACGCACCTTTCTGTATTTTCCCTGATTTCATCCCAGCTTCTATCCTTTCCCCAGTCAGAATGAGGTCTGTAAACCCTGCAGACGAATTGCCAATGAGATGATTGAAGAATGGACCAGATAGGGTCCCCAAGAACATGTCCACAAGTTCACGGTCGGTTAAAGGTGGCTGCACCCTGCCAGCCAAATCCCTCAACTTCTGCGCATATTCTTTAAAACCTTCTCCCGATCCTAGCGACATACCCTGGAGTTGGGTACGTGTAGGAGCGAGGTCGGCATTATACTGATACTGCTTATAAAAAGCAGTAGCCAATTCCTCCCAGTTACGAACCTTGGTTCCATCCAGCTGATAGAACCATTCGAGATGAGTCCCTGAAAGACTCTCCTGGAAGAAATGGATCCATAAGTTCTTGTCCACAGTATACGGCTGGATCTTCCGCACATAAGATCTGAGATGTAGCTTAGGGCAGGACGCCCCGTCATACTTTGCGAAAGATGGTGCTTTGAATTTGTGTGGGATCACCACACCAGAAGATAGACCCAAGTCTCCAACATCCAACCCAGGCACTTGTTGAATTTCCATGGCATTCAGGCGATCCTCTAACTGCTTGTACTTGTCTTCAGCTGGAGGATACTTTTCCTCATTGAAATCAGTCTCGTTGTCAGAGACCACCGGACTAGGAACCCTTCCCCCTTGGGGACTGCCTTTCCCTACAGAAGAACCAGCTTGATCCACCTCATTTTGCAGTGTGTTACCGAACCTCTGGCCAGTGTTGAATAGTACAGTTCTCTTCTTCTTCTTCTTGACCAGCAGAGCCTTCAATTCCTCTTGACCTTGGGCCAAACTCATGATCAGCTCTTGGAACTGGGCGTTCTGAGCCTGGAGGGCCTTGATGGATTGCTCAGTAGATGATTCAGGATTCATGATGGCGAGCTGAAATAAACAGCGAAGAAGATAAAACCACCTGTAAAAAAGAGTACCTGCTATGCACATGATGCATGACATGCTGTTTATGCAATGCATTCAAGGGTTCGAAAGTTCAAATTTGTTGTAGACAAAAAGGAACACACGTTATCATTAAGAAATAATTGTTCAGTACATCAAGGCCTCATGGGCAAACATTACAAAGTAAATCAATCCCAAAAGACACTGCGCATCCTCTTTGGATCAATGTAGGTGTTGAGAGTCTTTTCCTTGTGCAGTAGGCGGGTGAGCTCCAAGACCTTCTTCTCACTAGCATGTAGACTGGCTTCAAGGGAATTTCGTTCTTCCTTTAGCTGGACCCAGCTCTTCTGCATCTCTTCCCAGGATGTAGGCATGTCAGGATGTTGAATGGTGTAGGGCACCTCTCCTTCCAAAACTGGCTCTTTGATCATAGGGAGAACATGAGGATATGGCATTACCAGCTTCTGGGAGCGGGCTCGTACCCACTTGAGATAAGGCTCCAATGGGATGGAGTTCTTGTGCCCCAGTGTCTTGCTGTCTACCTTGTTGGGCATCCTCCAAGCTCTGATAAATCTCTGGCGAAGTCCTTGTACATCGTTGTCGAAGTCAAAAACTATGTCAGGAATTACCATGTCATGAGGGCCATCCCTCCGAGCATATCCAAACTGTCTCAAGGCCAGACACGGGTTGTAAGTAATACCTCCTCTGATTCCAAGTAAAGGAACATTAGGAAACTCCCCGCAACAATCAATGATAGTGACGTCTTCTCTGGACCGAGAACACCAATGTATATCAGCATGCGTAAGAGTCATCAATCGTTGTGACCATCTCAAACCCCGTTCATTCTTCAAAACTGATTATGGAAGGTGCGAAATAAACCACCTTCCCAGGAAAGGAGTGCAGCACATAAGAACACCTCTTTTTCTCATGGTTCGAGTGTAACATGAGTGAAGAATGTCCCCAAGCAACATAAGTATAGGATTCCTGGACATGAAGATCTTGACAGCATTGATATCTATAAGCTGATCTGGATTCGGGAACAACACCAACCCATAGACAAGGAGTGCCACAACTTCTTCAAAGGCTTGTAGGTTAAGGGAATTCCAACATTCTTGGGCCTTCTCAAACAGAAACCTGGCCAAGAACCCTTTGATACCGCTTCTAACTTCCCAATGTCCCTTGATGTCAGATGGTTGTAGGCGTAATGCTTTAGCAATCTCTTCAAGTTTGGGTTCCCTTTCCGTACCGTTGTAGAGTAGTTGACTAAGGATAGGGATCTTCAGAAGCTGGGAGAATTCTTCCAATGTAGGCACCAGTTGATAATCCAGGAAAGTAAAGTAGTGGTGCAGAGGGTCAAAGAACTGGAAGAGGACCTTTATCATATCTTCCTCAATGTTGGTGTTGACCAAACTGATGAGTCTTCCATGTTTCTCACTGAAAGAAGAGCTCTCGGGAATCCTGGATATAAGTTCCTTAAGCTGAGGAGGGACCCTTACAAGGTTGATCTGAATTGTCTTTCTGCGGATAGTTTCCATGTCCTACAAAACAAGAACAAAGATGAAGATTCGAACCCCTGAAATGGTTAGTGGATGTATATGATGTTGTATGATGTTATGATGCTATGATAAAAACACACCACAAGTATCCACAAAAAGCAAACATGGTTAGGCACAAAAGTCACACAAGACAGCCCTTAGAGTTTAGGCCAGCATGGGGTCTAGGTATTACCCTCTTGAGGTTGGTGGGCTCAAAACCTGTCCTATAAAAAGTAACCGGGTTCTAAGGATCTCAATATCATTGGATTGTTTTCTGTGTTCATCGTTTCGATTTAGCCACTGAACTGGCGATCGAAATATTCCAAGAAAACAACCCTCAACTGAGTGTAGTATCAAGTATCAACCAACTTCGGACTGCACCAAAGTCAGTTATCTCACTACCCTAAAGAGGCCAGGATGGTTCAATTAAGGTTCCTAAGGTCAGTTGATGCTTCACGACACCACGCGGCGGCCCCGTACTCTCCTTGACTTGACTCAAGGGTTACCGGTACTCACCAAAGTGCCACATCAACGTAGCAGATTGCTTCAACCGTGTCGGTATACCCCGCACAGTTCCCTCATAGTCTTGTTGCTACTTTCTAAGAAGGTATCCCCCAGATCCGGGTTAGGATCTATAGAACTCCCAAGACAGTGCCCACAATAATAAAGCAAACAAAACAAAGCAATTGAAAACACAAGTATGAGCTATCCTAAGGTACACCTCACTTTTCAGTATCCCCAACAGAGTCGCCAGTTCTGTGATCGGTGGATTTAGAACTGACTGTTTAACGCTGGTTCGCGAAATGTCGCGGAAGCAAGAATCGCCACCGTCTTTTATTTTCTCCAACATGGACAGGACAAAAGCACAGCAAAATTCCTTATGAGAACGTTTCTCGGTTCGGGAGGTAGATTTATAGAAAGGGAAGGTGTTAGCACCCTTTCTATCCATGGTTATCCATGGGCTCTTAGATACTTGCTCTTATGTTTTCAAAATTTTTGCTTTTTAATTGTGAGTGGGTTTTGAAAAAGTTTCATTGAAAGATTTCTGAATAACTCTTGTATCTGTCCTCAAGAGTGTTTGAAAAATTTGTTTTGAAAGTTTTTGAAAGTGTCAGTGTGAAAAGATTTTTGTTTGTTTTTTAGAGAGCAAGTATCTATGAGTTATCTACCTACCCTAAGGAATTAGGCTGTGTAAATGTCCTTAAGGTAGTGCCATCCCACCATTGAGAGGTAGGTAGCATCACCGTTGGAGGTGTTCGGGTCAATTCGATTGTAGGGACAGTGTGGTCACCGAAGCAACAGTTAGGACACCTTTGAAGCTACCCTTATGTCCTTGATCCTTTTTTAATCCGAGGCAACCGTTTCGAGGAAACTGTTTCGAGGCAACTGTTTCGAGGCAACTGGATCATGGACATAAGGACCGCTAAAACGTCCTATACTTGACGACCACGTTTCGAAGGCAACGAGTGAGGCGTACCCTAGAAGTGGTGTGTGTATTTGTGTGTTGTTTTCAGTTTAACAGTTATCTTTGATCATGGTATTGTGAGCTACGCTTTATTTTTAATTGACATACATTCTTTCATGCAAGTTTAGAATTTTAGAGTGCGGAAAATTAAAAGACGGAAAGATAAAAGCTACGCTATTACAAGGCGCGGGTCTATACATCGCCAAAATATAAAGACCCGATTTTGATAAAAATGTGGAAAGTAAATAAAATACCTAATTACTATTACATCCGGAAAGCAGTTACATAATGATCAATAAGAAATATAAGGCGCGAAAAGAATTAAAATGAACGTCCGAGGGTTTTGACCATTTGCTTGAAATTAAATTGAATTAAAGCCTAATTAATTATTTAATTAAAGAAAGGAAAGTCTTTTTTTTGTGTTTTTGTATTTATTATGGAAATAAAGAAAAGAATTTACAAGGAAACTCTAATTCTAAATTATTTTTAATTATTAAGGAAAATATTAAAGTTGACCTAATTACTAATTAATTAATTTACATGTTTATTTACAAATATAATAGTAATTAATAATAATAATAAATAATGAGGAAAATAATTAATTAAGAAAAAGATGAAAATGTCAAAAAAAAACCTAATTCTATATATTTTTTATTTATTAAGAAAAAAGATTAAAGTTTAAAACCTAAATTAAACTAAATTAATTGTTAGTCATTTATTTACAAAAATGTTAGTGGTGAAATTAATAATAATCAAATATATTTTACAATTTGATTTTCTGTTTTTATTATGGAAAATTATTTTATGGTGAAAAAAACAATTAAAACAATTAAAAAGAATTAGAAAAGAAAAGAAAAGAAAATTAAAAAAGGATGCAAACCAAGGGGGGGTTTCAGGCCCAAATGGAGGTGATATTGAAGAATCCTGGCCCATTAAGACAAAGCTCGTTTGACTTTCCAGGATTGTGTGTACGTTGTTGACTGGAGTGTACCATAGGCTTCAATCTGTGGCCATTGGATGAGTGATCAAGGCCACTTGGCAGGCTAACGTATGAGGATGCATGATGGAGCCTTGAACGCTTGCTGCACGTGAATATGTTAAAACAAAAATCATGGATTATGTGGGGAGACCTGGGAATCGAACCCAGGTCCCAATGTTTGCATGGCACATCCTCCACCAACTGAGCTAGGAAACGCGTTTGTAGTATAAGTGGGAAACAATAATTATATAAAAAACAAATGTTAATGATATAAAACAAAAAAGTACGCGCGTAGTTTGTATCACCCAACCACGTGATGACACGCCTGTCTTCTTCTCCGTTTATACCTGTAACATGAACGAGATAGCGGGGGTTTTAAACCCCCACTAAGTGTAATAGTGAAAAATAGCGATTACACCCACAGATGATATAAATTGGGCGCGAGTATCTCAATGAATCAGGCTTGTTGCAACGAGTTCGTCTATGTTGGTCTGGAGGTCTAATTTCACAGTATATGCAAAGCCCTAATTTTCAAGCTTTGGAAACCTAATTTTCGTCCATGGCAGATTTTGATACAAGCAGTTTTAATACAATTAAACTATACCAAAAGTTTCAGGGAGATGTCAATAATACAAATCAATGATCAAAACATAGCAATGATGCATAGAAAGTAGAATTCGATTATGGAAATATTTGTGAAAAACGTGACTCTGTTCTACCGTTTCCTTGGGTATAGAAGCTTGTTCTTGATTGCACTAGACTCCTGGAGACTCAGGCAAGGTGATGGAATCCTTTTTAGGCGTGGAAAGACACTGCAAATAGGTTTTCAGTTTTCAAATTTTTATGGAAATTTTGCAAAGTGATTATGGATTCTCAGCAGCTTTTTCGTGTCCTTTTTGAATAGGGTTTGCTCATGCTTTTGTATGTGATGCAAATTAGGTCAAAATAAAGCCCATGAATCCATTGCAATAATGTTTCATATCTTTGATTTTTTATCACATAATTTCCAATCTTTTTTCATTGAAACCTTTTCCAATTATGGATGATTTTCCTTTTTTGAATGAGAAACGGTTTTACCAGCTTGCCCTGATATGATTTGCTTCACAAAAGATCCAAAAAACATATCTTTTTAATTTTCATATAATTAAAATCAATTAAATGAATTAATATAAATATAAATTCAATTAATTAATTAAAAATAAGAAAATAACTTATTTTGAGCTCAATGGGTCGTGCATAGGATTTGGGTAATGATTCAAGGAAGAATTTGAGGCCCATTAGCAAATTTGAAGCTTTTTAGGCAATGTTGACTTTTGAAAGTTCCCAAAAATTTCCCAACTTCTCCAATGCATATCTTGCTCAATTTTGAAGCTATGAACATGTTCTTGGACATTTTGGAAAGATCTTTAAGTCCTCTAACCAATGCCTTTGGTCCCATGTCATTTTCATTTACCAATATCAAGTTATGGTCTTTGACTTAAAGGGCCTTTTTGTTGACTTTTGAAAATGACCTATAATGTTGAAATTGATAACTTTTTGTGAGAGCATTTCTTGGACTTGGAGTGTGAAGATGAGTTGTAGGAAATGTCATCCCCTTCAAAATGAGCATTGGATGGGATTTTTATGATAAACCATGAAAAAGTTATGCCTTGGTCAATGTGCAGTTGACTTTTCAACTGTCCAAAAATAGAAACTTTTGCATCTTGAGACTTTTTGAGCCATGCTTGTGGAATCATGATCAAGAATTGATCAAATGATGATTGTGGCTTCAAAATAAGATGTTGACCAAAAAATTTGACTTTTGACTGTCAAATGACCATTTTGCCCCTACAGTTGACTGTGGAGCATTTAGGGTTTTTGACTGTGCAATTTGATGCTGTGAGTCTTGAAACTTGACATATGGATGCTTGACAATGTATATAGGCATGTGGGACTTGATTGGACCCTTGAAATCCTCAATTACTTTGCAAGAACCAAAACCCTAGTTTTGACTGTGTTAGGAGGCAATTGGACTGTGCAACCCTTAGGAGATTTTGAACCATGATCTTGACACATCTTGAAGAATATGGGAGGGCAAATTTTGGGGTACAACAGCAGGTAATGCCGACGTTTACGACAACGAAGTTTGACTCTTTTGTGAAGGTAAGTTTGGAAGTTTAATTCCTCAACATGGAGAACTCTACCAAATTTGATTGGAAAGAAGAAAAAAATCTTGCGCCCAAATTTTGCACACTTGAAAACTGTATTGAACTGATGATCTTCTGAGGAAGGACATGAAGAGCTACTTGGGGACTTGTCCCAGATTAGCTGACTGTTGAAGATAAACTGATCATGGCTTCAGTCGAAAGTTGCTGGAAATAAGCTGATCACGGCTTCAGCTCTGAAATGACTATTGGAGATAAATTGATCATGGCTTCAGCTTCTGGAATGTTTGTTGGGAATAAACTGATCATGGATTCAGTTCTGAAATGATTGTTGGAGATAAACTGATCATGGCTTCAATTCTTGAGATAATTGTTGTAAATAAATGCCCCTGTATGAGTCTTGAAAATGATTTCCTGGCTGGCCAATTCTGAGAAAACTTGCATTGAGCAGTAAATCTTGAACTGATTCACAACAGGATCTGGAAGATACTTGCCCCTGATAGGGTCACTGACCAAGTTTCTCAGCTGTTTGAAATTCCTTGATGAGGAAAGCTTGTTTGCAAGCAAAATTGTTTATTCAAACATGGTATTTTTAATGCAAAGTTCATGCAAAAGTTTTGAATCCAAAATCATTTTTGAAATGATGTTATTGGTGTATAGAAAATGCATCACTGGTTAAACCACGGTGGTTTATACTTTTAAAGTGGAAGAGAAAGCAAAGGTATGATACTAAAAACAAATTATTTGCAAAAGATCATAGGAGTCAGTTTACGCAACCTTGCTGTAGTATGCTTTCAAAAGAAACCTGGCTTCAATTAGGTCTTTTGAGGGTTGTAACGTGGTCTGGTTCACGGTTTAAGAAATAAAGGATAAAGGCTCAAAGTTTATTTGTACCCAACCCAATCTTCATGATGTTCTTCAGTCCTACGTTCAGTTAATTCAGAATATGCATTCAGTTTCCAAGAGATTTTGGAATTGCACTGATGGCAGCAATAACGATGGCTCAGAAGCTAATGAATTCTTGAGAATGACAGTCATTTCT
The DNA here is from genome assembly GCA_948472305.1 of Vicia faba. Classification (NCBI taxonomy): domain Eukaryota; kingdom Viridiplantae; phylum Streptophyta; class Magnoliopsida; order Fabales; family Fabaceae; genus Vicia; species Vicia faba. The sequence goes on from OX451736.1 coordinate 1,103,798,508, forward strand.
TCTCCCATCTTTTTATTGTTTTGAGGACTTTTGTCAACTCTGGTGGAGAATTTTGAGGATTTGAAGACCTCTTCTGATTGAATTTATTATTCCCAATTTTTTCCTTAACTGTTTCATTTGAGATTACAGTCAGCGGGATGCCCCAGTTTTTTGCCTGAACTGTTTCATTTGAGATTACAGTCAGCGGGATGCCCCAGTTTTTTACCTAAGTCTCCTTCAGAGGTTTTGACTTAGCGGGACTTTTATTTAATTTTCCTTTTCATTTCATTTTCTTTTCTGAAAGATAATGACTGCCTTGCTCAATGATTACGGGGAACCATCTTTGTCATTTTTTATTTGAGAGCATCTTTGACACTTCTTGTTGTGTGCAAAGGAAAGCTTGATCGTGACCTTTGTTGAAAGGCGTCTCGCACGATTTCTCTTGTAATTGAATGCACAACCAAATTAACTGAGAACTACCCATCTCCGAGTTAAGATTGCGGGTTTTTTAGTATAGAAATAAACTCCAACTTCTAGGCTCAAAGGGGTGAACGAGGGATTAACTTCCTTATTACTCCAGTGTTTGGGACTTGAAACAATGCCTGTATATCCTCAGCAAAGTTTTATTTGAAAGCATACCAGCAACAATTATGGGTATTTCGTTTTCATCATCCTCCCTCCAATCTTTGCATAAACAAAAGCTTGATAAAAGGTGTAAACAAGAGAAATATATTTGAAAGCAGTAAATGAAAATGATATGAATCAAAACATTGCAATGCTCATCTCATTAAACTTAACATGAAAGTACAAACAGAATTTGAAAGCAACAATTTTAACATAGACAGGGGACAAATGTAAACAGAAAGAAACATGGCCTAGTGACTAATCAGTAACAAGGATGAGTTGTCCTGTCTGAAACACTGGCTTTAGGAGGTGACTTGAGGGTATCCTGACTCAGTCTTCAGCCACTTTTTTTTGGCAAAGGATTGTTGATGACATTAGGACCTGCCTCTTTGAAAGTAAGAAAATTGGTTTTCACCAATTCTTGCACTCTATTTTTCAAAGCATACTAACTTTCTAAATCATGACCGGTAGCTCCTTGATGAAACTCACAATGAAGGTCAGATCTGAACCCGGCTGGAGGAGGATTTCGAGGAATCAGAGGCCTAGTTGTAATCAATCCCTTTTACACCAATGCAGGATACAATTCAGTGTACGTCATAGGGATGGGATCAAACTGAGCCCTATTCCGATTCTGATTCTGCGTAATATTCTGTTGTTGAGGAACCTGAACTAGTTCAGCATTGACCACAGGAGTAACAGCCGCTACTAGTTCAGCAGCCACAGGAGTAACAGCATTGGCTTCTACCTCTTTCTTCTTCTGAATGTTCCCAAGTTATTTCTTTGCACCATTAGAAGATTCAGCAGCTTTAGACACTTTACCATTCTTGATTCCTTCTTCTAATCTCTGGCCAATAGTCACCAGGTCTATGAAGCTGGAGGACACACTACCAATCATCTTCTCCCAAAAGAAAGGGGACAAAGTATCCATGAACAAACCAGTTAACTCTTTCTCTGCCAGAGGTGGTTCAACTTGAGATGCCTGTTCTCTCCGTCGTTGAGCATACTCCTTGAAAGATTCTTTCTCATTCTGAGACATATTTTGCAATTGGCGACGGTCAGGTGTCATGTCGAGGTTGTATTTGTATTGCTTTATGAAAGCATCAACAAGATCTTAAAAGCATTAGATACGACCTTTCTCAAGTCCCATATACCATTTCAATGAAGCTCCACTCAGACTGTCTTGGAAACAATGGATAAGCAGCTTGGCATTCTTTTTGTAAGCAGACATCTTTCGAAAGTACATGACCAAATGACTTCTTGAACAAGTGTGCCCCTTATATTTCTCAAACTCGGGAGTCTTGAACTTTGCAGGCATAACCAGATCAGAAACCAAGCACATATTGTTAGCATCAACACTGAAGAATTCATTTCCTTCCATAGCTATGAGTCTCTTCTCCAAAGTTTGATACTGTTCTTTGAAATCTTCAAACTCACCGAAGTCTCCTTGACTCACACTTCGAGGACTGGCAGCATGGTGCTCAAAGAGAGGATTCCCAAAAGCAGCTTGTGCAGCAGGTTGACGAAAAGCAGTATGAACGATTGGCTGAGGTTCAGTGAAAACTGGAGCTTGAAAGACTGGTCGAGAAGACTGACCAACCATTGAAGTAATTACAACAGGTGGAGAGTAATTCTGAGGTAACCCAAACTCTGGCCATGCAGTAGATGTATGCTGGATAGGTTGAGTGTCAATAGCAGCAGTTGGGATTTCAGATATCACAGTCCTTAGAGGTGGCTCTCCTCTGGAAATTAGGACTTGCATCATCTCAGTAAGTTTGGCCATGCCTGACTTTAACTCATCGATTTCCATTCTGACTTCCATGTTGTGTTGTTCTTGGTTTTCCATTCTCAATCTGACAGCAGCTCTAGTCCCGTAGTTATGTTGAGGAATCAGCTTGACGGTAGATGACTAACTGGAAGGAATAAGCAATTGGGAATAAGATCCTGATCAACCTGGATGTATGCAGAATGATGCAGAGGATGCAAATGATATGCAATGTTATGCAATGCACTACATAGTAACAAGATCACATGGTTTAGAGTCACGAGCCTGGAGTCAAAGGTACAACCCATAAGGTATGGACTAACTGTTATCACCTGCCGAACAAGGTTCTAAGAGGTTCCCAGAGTCTACATCCTTCCTTTGGATATTACTAACGTCCCGATTAACTCGGTAATTAGCAATATTCTCAGGAAAGACTCGTCCGAGCGTAGTATCGCATGACAACTATTTCTGGATTACTCCGTCATAGCTTTCGCACTACACCTAAAAGGCCAAGATGAGTTAGGTAATCTACGGTCCTCAGCTTCAGTAGGCTCCCAGGTCGAAAGCAGTACGTCTTCCCGATTACTCGGTAAACGACACTACAGTCAAAGGGGCCTCCACTGAGTGGGGGATCTCATGCCTCCTTTTTTGGGATTACTCCTTCAAAGTTAACATGACTATACCGCCCGTCCTATCTTAAAGTTTACCCAAAGTCCGGGTAGAAGACTTATAAGAAATCACCAAGCACCCTGTAAACCAGGAAAATCTAGATAAACATATATACAAAATATAACACATAAACACAATAGCATGTATACAGATATAAACAAAGATAGGCTCAACCCACTTAAGGATGGACCAACAATAGGTCAATCTTTCCCCAGTGAAGTCGCCATTTTTCCTGTAGCGGTAGAAATGTGCAAGACTAAGCCATTGGATTGACTAGACTTTATACAAATTAAAATAAAAATCGCCACCGCGCTTTATTGTTTCCAAAGGAATGGGAAAAGAGCGAATAACCCAAAAAGAGGGGGAAAGATTTAAGGTAAGGGGGTTGGTTATGCAAAGGGAATGTATTAGCACCCTAAACATCCACGGTACTCCGCAGGAACCTCTTTGTAAAATCTGTATATTTTGGCTATAAAAATGTGTTGTATATAAAATGGATGGTGGAGGTGAGAAAAGAAATATTTTTATGATTTTTGCACCCGCCACGGTTGCGAACCTTTAGTGCCTATGTACCACCTTTAGTGCAATAGGGGATCAGGGTACACGTATTTCATCTAGAAAAGACTTGTTTGTTGATTGTTTTTAAACAAGGAGACAAGTCGTCATTGTTAGGAGAGAAATCTTGACTAACGCCCACAAGGTGTAATAAAGATGGACTCTGCGTCAACAAGAGTGAGGGTTTGAGAACGCCTCTAGTACTCAAGTGGAAAAGTCGACACCTTTATAACCATAGGGATAGGAGAATGTTGCTCGACTATCAATGAATCATGTCTCACCTTGAAAAAAAGTTTTGAATGGAAAAGGTGCTTGGGCGCACAAAAAAGTTTGAATGAGTTGAAGTGTTTTGTTAATTTTGAAAGAAATGTCAAAGTATGATTAAATGAATTGAAGTTTGTTTAAAGAAAATAAGTTTTAAAAGAAAAGACACTCGACAAAGTCGAGGTTTATTATGGAAGCGGTTCGAGTTTAAAAAACAAAGAAGATTTTGAAAGAAGATGAGAAGGTTTTTTAAAATTAAAGAAGATGGGAGGAGATGAAGGGACTATCCTAAAGCATACGGTAAAAGCTAAGGAAGAGAACCGTCTAACCAACATGAAGCCGATACTTGACATTATAAGCCAATGTAGAATTCCCATTCTTTGGATTGAAACCAAGCAAGCAAAGATACTAGACCTCTTGAGAGAACCAAACTTCAAGTGTTTTAAGTCTTCGCAAAAATTGGGCAGAATAACGGTTGTATACGGGTGAATTCTAGATTACAAACAAAGATCATAATCTCAATAACCTGCACACAAAACAAACAAACAACCCAATGTCTTGAGGTAAACCTCAAGAACTCCAGACAAAATATCAAATAAAGTCACAAAGTCTCCAATATAGGCCAAGGTCTCTAATCCTAAGTCTAAGAAGTCCAATACTCCATAATGTAAAGGATAGTATCCATGTAGTCCAAGTATCATTAATGATTTTTATGGTTCATGTTGATTATTTGGTGTCTTTAAAAAGAAAGAAAAGCTCAAGTGAGCAAAATAAAAATGACATAAAAATAAATGCTCAAGTGAGCAAAATATGAAAATAGCATGAAATGTAAATGGTACATAAAGCATGAAAATAAAAGCGTAAAGTAAAGTTGATTGTTAGTAATTAGTGGTTAGTTGGATGACCATCTTGAAACTTGCATTTGGAACTCATTAAAGGATTGGTAGAACCAAAGCCTCCACACAACAAGTTGCATTTGCTTTTTTTCAAGTATATCATCCATTTTGGAATTCTCACAAGGCAACATGTAATGATCAACGATGTTTAAGTGATCTGTGTTGACCAAAGGTGTTGTAGATCCATTAGAGGATTCGTAGAACCAAAGCCTCCACACAATGAATCTCAAGGTTATTGGATCAAAGAGATCAAATTAACATACTTGGGCTTGCAATCATAAGTTTGTGCCCCGAATGATCATTTATTCGAATCGGGACAAAATTTAGCGCTATGTTAAGCAATCGTAAGTGGACTTATGTAGAAGTCACACCTATTTTGAGGCCGGTCAATAGAAATCTATGTACTTCATGTTTGGATAAATGATATAGAGATCACCATCCCTTAACATGTAGCATAATTAAAAAAAGAAAGGGATAAGATGAAGAGGGAGGGGAATGATAAGCTAATTTGGATCACCATTTCAAAATTCTTTCATCTTTAAATTCAACCACTCCTCTAGATGGATTAAAGCACCAAACATATCATTAATCTAAAGCACCAAAAATGAATTAAATAATTCACTCTTAGGTAGATTTGAATTGATGAACATTTATCCAACTTCATCTACATCACAAAGTCCATTGAGTTTAAAGACAAATTGGACATTTAAAATTGCAATCCAAACCAACAATCAAAAGGAGTGAGTAGAAAAAGCATTTTAGATCAAAGCTTCCCCAAAACAAGGCAAAAAAATGCATTCTGTCCTGGTGTAAATCGATTGCACTATTGTGTAAATCGATTTACACAGTACAGTTTTCCAAAAATTGTGCAAAATTCACTTTGTGCAATCGATTGCACTCTAGGAGCAATCGATTGTCCAGTGAAAAAAAATGAAATTTTTTTAATTCTTTTTATTTGCAAATAGAGATTTTAGGGAAATAATACCGGAAAACCTTATTTGCCATATGCTTCGACTCGGTACCTACAAAACACAAATATGCAAAGACAAATATTTTTTTGCATTTTGAGTCGAAGTTAGTCAACAACACAAGAGTAAACTCAAAGATAGGATGCAAATGTGATGAATGAAGCTATTTATTAATGATTGTGATTGGATGATAAAATATGGTATGAAAGTGCGACTGAAAAAGTTAGGGGGGAAATTTAGGGTACAACAGCTGCCCCTATTTAATTATCTTTTAGCCAGATAGGCGGAAAGTAATTAAATACAAACAGACCTAATTTTGTCCCTGATATGATGAGATGATAGCCTATGTTATGAATGAATGCAAGTACTTTTTTTTTACACATATTTTTTGAATGATGTATGAGATGAGACAGACTCTGTGGAAATATGGAAAGACTCGAAACTGGAAACTTATGGTAGTTCAGATGAAATGACGTGGAAAGACACGTCGGGGAACAACAAGATACATCTGGATATCTGTCAGGGTGACAAAGAGTAACCAGTGATACTTGGAAAAAAGAGATAAAACTCGAGAAGGCAAGCAGCGACATCCAAGAATGGCATTGAATGAGGCGAGAAACTCTCTGGAGAAGGAATCATAAACATCTAGAATAACAATAGATGTGGGATGAGACCAAATCTGAAGCTACATCAGAGTCGTTCAGGAAAGACGCTGGACGGAAAAGAAACACGACATCCAATACTGGCTTTGAATGAAGGGAAAAATCAACGTCTAATACTGGCTTTAGACGAGAGAAAAGATCACAACATCCAATACTGGCTTTGAATGAGTGAAAGAGATCTTGACATTCAATACTGGCTTTGAATGAAGGGAAAACTCAACGTCTAATACTGGCTTTAGACGAGAGAAAAGATCACAACATCCAATACTGACTTTGAATGAGTGAAAGAGATCTTGACATTCAATACTGGCTTTGAATGAAGGGAAAACTCAACGTCTAATACTGGCTTTAGATGAGAGAAAAGGTAACAACATCCAATACTGGCTTTGAATGAGTGAAAGAGATCTTGACATTCAATATTGGCTTTGAATGAAGGAAAAGGTCAAGGCGTCCAATACTGGCTTTGGACGGTAGAAAAGGTAACAGCATCAAATACTGTCTTTGGATGAGACAAAGAGATCTTGATATTCAATACTGGCTTTGAATGAAGAAAAAAGGTAACAACATCCAATACTGGCTTTGGATGGAAAAGGAGATTTTGTCATTCAATACTGGCTTTGAATGAAAGAAAAGCTCAAGGCGTCCAATACTGGCTTTGGACGACAGAAAAGGTAATACCATCCAATGTTGGCTTTGGATGACAACAAAAGGTAACAACATATCCAAGATTAGCATTGGACAAAAGAGAGAAACAGCTCAAACTGACGTTTGCTTTGGTAGGTGCCAAGTAAGTTGGACTTTGATCTCAAGGTGACATGTCAACTGCAACAAGACCTCAGGAAATGCAAATGAGGATGAAACACTCTTGTTATGCATTATGTATGAATTTTGTTATGCATGATATGTGAATGATCTATGCAGGTAATGCCGACGTTTACGACAATGGAGTTTGACTCTTTGGTGAAGGTAAGATTGGAAGTTTAATTCCTCAACATGGAGAACTCTGCCAAATTTGATTGGAAAGAAGAAAAAAATCTTGCGCCCAAATTTGTCACACTTGAAAACTGTATTGAACTGATAATCTTCTGAGGAAGGACATGAAGAGCTACTTGGGGACTTGTCCCAGATTAGTTGACTGTTGAAGATAAACTGATCATGGCTTCAGTCGAAAGTTGCTGGAAATAAACTGATCACGACTTCAGCTCTGAAATGACTATTGGAGATAAACTGATCATGGCTTCAGCTTCTGGAATGTTTGTTGGGAATAAACTGATCATGGCTTCAGTTCTGAAATGATTGTTGGAGATAAACTGATCATGGCTTCAGTTCTTGAGATAATTGTTGTAAATAAATGCCCCTGTATGAGTCTTGAAAATGATTTCCTGGCTGGCCAATTCTGAGAAAACTTGCATTGAGCAGTAAATCTTGAACTGATTCACAAAAGGATCTGGAAGATACTTGCCCCTGATAGGGTCACTGACCAAGTTTCTCAGCTGTTTGAAATTCCTTGATGAGGAAAGCTTGTTTGCAAGCAAAATTGTTTATTCAAACATGGTATTTTTAATGCCAAGTTCATGCAAAAGTTTTGAATCCAAAATCATTTTTGAAATGATGTTATTGGTGAATAGAAAATGCATCACTGGTTAAAACACAGTGGTTTATACTTTTAAAGTGTAAGAGAAAGCAAAGGTATGATACTAAAAACAAATGATTTACAAAAGATCATAGGAGTCAGTTTACGTAACCTTGCTGTAGTATGCTTTCAAAAGAAACCTGGCTTCAATTAGGTCTTTTGAGGGTTGTAACGTGGTCTGGTTCACGGTTTAAGAAATAAAGGATAAAGGCTCAAAGTTTATTTGTACCCAACCCAATCTTCATGATGTTCTTCAGTCCTACGTTCAGTTAATTCAGAATATGCATTCAGTTTCCAAGAGATTTTGGAATTGCACTGATGGCAGCAATAACGATGGCTCAGAAGCTAATGAATTCTTGAGAATGACAGTCATTTCTTCTTCCATTTTTTTATTGTTTTGAGGACTTTTGTCAACTCTGGTGGAGAATTTTGAAGATTTGAAGACCTCTTATGATTGAATTTATTATTCCCAATTTTTGCCTGAACTGTTTCATTTGAGATTACAGTCAGCGGGATGCCCCAGTTTTTTGCCTGAACTGTTTCATTTGAGATTACAGTCAGCGGGATGCCCCAGTTTTTTGCCTAAGTCTCCTTCAGAGGTTTTGACTTAGCGGGACTTTTATTTTAATTTTCCTTTTCATTTCATTTTCTTTTCTGAAATATAATGACTGCCTTGCTCAATGATTACGGGGAACCATCTTTGTCATTTTTTATTTGAGAGCATCTTTGACACTTCTTGTTGTGTGCAAAGGAAAGCTTGATCGCAACCTTTGTTGAAAGGCGTCTCGCACGATTTCTCTTGTAATTGAATGCACAACCAAATTAACTGATAACTACCCATCCCCGGGTTAAGATTGCGGGTTTTTTAGTATAGAAATAAACTCCAACTTCTAGGCTCAAAGGGGTGAACGAGGGATTAACTTCCTTATTACTCCAGTGTTTGGGACTTGAAACAATGCCTGTATATCCTCAGCAAAGTTTTATTCGAAAGTATACCAGCAACAATTATGGGGATTTCGTTTTCATCATCCTCCCTCCAATCTTTGCATAAATAAAAGCTTGATAAAAGGAGTAAACGAGAGAAATATATTTGAAAGCAGTAAATGAAAATGATATGAATCAAAACATTGCAATGCTCATCTCATTAAACTTAACATGAAAGTACAAACAGAATTTGAAAGCAACAATTTTAACATAGACAAGGGACAAATGCAAACAGAAAGAAACATGGCCTAGTGACTAATCAGTAACAAGGATGAGTTGTCATGTCTGAAACACTGGCTTTAGGAGGTGACTTGAGGGTATCCTGACTCAGTCTTCAGCCACTTTGTTTTGGCAAAGGATTGTTGATGACATTAGGACATGCCTCTTTGAAAGTAAGAAAATTGGTTTTCACCAATTCTTGCACTCTGTTTTTCAAAGCATAACAACTTTCTAAATCATGACCGGCAGCTCCTTGATGAAACTCACAGTTAAGGTCAGATCTGAACCCGGCTAGAGGAGGATTTCGAGGAATCAGAGGCCTAGTTGTAATCAATCCCTTCTGCACTAATGCAGGATATAATTCAATGTACGTCATAGGGATGGGATCCAACTGAGCCATATTCCGATTCTGATTTTGCATAATATTCTGTTGTTGAGGAACCTGAACTAGTTGAGCATTGACCACAGGAGTAACAGCCGCTACTTGTGGTTGATTAGTGTATTGAGGCCTACAGCGAGGTCCTTTTCTCTCAGTCGAGACAGCATTGGCTTCTACCTCTTTCTTCTTATAAATGTTCCCAAGGTATTTCTTTGCACCATTAGAAGATTCAGCAGCTTTAGACACTTTACCATTCTTGATTCCTTCTTCTAATCTCTGGCCAATAGTCACCAGGTCTGTGAAGCTGGAGGACACACTACCAATCATCTTCTCCCAAAAGAAAGGGGACAAAGTATCCATGAACAAACCAGTTAACTCTTTCTCTGCCAGAGGTGGTTCAACTTGAGATGCCAGTTTTCTCCATCGTTGAGCATACTCCTTGAAAGATTCTTTCTCATTCTGAGACATATTTTGCAATTGGCGACTGTCAGGTGTCATGTCGAGGTTGTATTTGTATTGCTTTATGAAAGCATCAACAAGATCTTGGAAGCATTGGATACGACCTTTCTCAAGTCCCATATACCATTTCAATGAAGCTCCACTCAGACTGTCTTGGAAACAATGGATAAGCAGCTTGTCATTCTTTGTGTAAGCAGACATCTTTCGAAAGTACATCACCAAATGACTTCTTGGACAAGTGTGCCCCTTATATTTCTCAAACTCGGGAGTCTTGAACTTTGCAGACATAACCAGATCAGAAACCAAGCACATATTGTTAGCATCAACACTGAAGAACTCATTTCCTTCCATAGCTCTGAGTCTCTTCTCCAAAGTTTGATACTGTTCTTTGAAATCTTCAAACTCACCGAAGTCTCCTTGACTCACACTTCGAGGACTGGCAGCATGGTGCTCAAAGAGAGGATTCCCAAAAGCAGCTTGTGCAGCAGGTTGACGATAAGCAGTATGAACGATTGGCTGAGGTTCAGTGAAAACTGGAGCTTGAAAGACTGTTCGGGAAAACTGACCAACCATTGAAGTAATTAAAACAGGTGGAGAGTAATTCTGAGGTAACCCAAACTCTGGCCATGCAGTAGATGTATGATGGATAGCTTGAGTGTCAACAGCATCAGTTGGGATTTCAGATATCACAGTCCTTAGAGGTGTATCTCCTCTAGAAATTAGGACTTGCATCATCTCAGTAAGTTTGGCCATGCCTGACTTTAACTCATCGATTTCCATTCTGACTTCCATGTTGTGTTGTTCTTGGTTTTCCATTCTCAATCTGGCAGCAGCTCTAGTCCCGTAGTTATGTTGAGGAATCAGCTTGACGGTAGATGACTAATTGGAAGGAAGAAGCAACTGGGAATAAGATCCTGATCAACCTGGATGTATGCAGAATGATGCAGAGGATGCAAATGATATGCAATGTTATGCAATGCATTGCACAGTAATAAGATCACATGGTTCAGAGTCACGAGCCTGGAGTCAAAGGTACAACTCATAAGGTATGGACTAACTGTTATCACCTGCCGAACAAGGTTCTAAGAGGTTCTCAGAGTCTACATCCTTCCTTTGGATATTACCAACGTCCCAATTAACTCGGTAATTGGCAATATTCTTAGGAAAGACTCGTCCGAGCATAGTATCGCGTGATAACTATTTCTGGATTACTCCATCATAGCTTCCGCACTACACCTAAAAGGCCAAGATGAGTTAGGTAATCTACGGTCCTCAGCTTCAGTAGGCTCCCAGGTTGAAAGCAGTACGTCTTCCCGATTACTCGGTAAACGACACTACAGTCAAAGGGGCCGCCACTGATTGGGGGATCTCATGCCTCCTTTTTTGGGATTACTCCCTCAAAGTTAACATGACTATACCGCCCGTCCTATCTTAAAGTTTGCCCAAAGTCCGGGTAGAAGACTTATAAGAAATCACCAAGCACCCTGTAAACCAGGAAAATCCAGATAAACATATATACAAAATATAACACATAAACACAATAGCACGTATACAGATATAAACAAAGATAGGCTCAACCCACTTAAGGATGGACCAGCAAGAGGTCAATCTTTCCCCAATGAAGTCGCCATTTTTCCTGTAGCGGTAGAAATGTGTAAGACTAAGCCATTGGATTGACTAGACTTTATACAAATCAAAATAAAAATCGACACCGCGCTTTATTGTTTCCAAAGGAATGGGAAAAGAGCGAATAACCCAAAAAGAGGGGGAAAGATTCAAGGTAAGGGGGTTGGTTATGCAAAGAGAAGGTATTAGCACCCTAAACATCCACGGTACTCCGCAGGAACCTCTTTGTAAAATCTATATATTTTGGCTATAAAAATGTGTTGTATATAAAATGGATGGTGGAGGTGAGAAAAGAAATATTTTTATGATTTTTGCACCCGCCGCGGTTGCGAACCTTTAGTGCCTACGTACCACCTTTCATGCAATAGGGGATCAGGGTACACGTAGTTCATCTAGAAAAGACTTGTTTGTTGATTGTTTTTAAACAAGGAGACAAGTCGTCATTGTTAGGAGAGAAATCTCGACTAACGCCCACAAGGTGTAAGAAAGATAGACCCTGCGTCAACAAGAGTGAGGGTTTGAGAACGCCTCTAGTACTCAAGTGGAAAAGTCGACACCTTTATAACCATAGGGATAGGAGAATGTTGCTCGACTATCAATGAATCATGTCTCACCTTGAAAAAAAGTTTTGAATGGAAAAGGTGCTTGGGCGCACAAAAAAGTTTGAATGAGTTGAAGTGTTTTGTTAATTTTGAAAGAAATGTCAAAGTATGATTAAATGAATTGAATTTTGTTTAAAGAAAATAAGTTTTAAAAGAAAAGGCACTCGACAAAGTCGAGGTTTATTATGGAAGCGGTTCGAGTTTAAAAAACAAAGAAGATTTTGAAAGAAGATGAGAAGGTTTTTTAAAATTAAAGAAGATGGGAGGAGATGAAGGGACTATCCTAAAGCATAAGGTAAAAGCTAAGGAAGAGAACCGTCTAACCAACATGAAGCCGATACTTGACATTATAAGCCAATGTAGAATTCCCATTCTTTGGATTGAAACCAAGCAAGCAAAGATACTAGACCTCTTGAGAACCAAACTTCAAGTGTTTTAAGTCTTCGCAAAAATTGGGCAGAGTAACGGCTGTATACGGGTGAATTCCAGATTACAAACAAAGATTATAATCTCAATAACCTGCACACAAAACAAACAAGCAACCCAATGTCTTGAGGTAAACCTCAAGAACTCAAGACAAAATATCAAATAACGTCACAAAGTCTCCAATATAGGCCAAGGTCTCTAATCCTAAGTCCAAGAAGTCCAATACTCCATAATGCAAAAGATAGTAACCATGTAGTCGAAGTATCATAAATGATTTTTATGGTTCATGTTGATTATTAGGGGTCTTTAAAAAGAAATAAAAGCTCAAGTGAGCAAAATAAAAATGACATAAAAATAAATGCTCAAGTGAGCAAAATATGAAAATAGCATGAAATGTAAATGGTACATAAAGCATGAAAATAAAAGCGTAAAGTAAAGTTAATTGTTAGTAATTAGTGGTTAGTTGGATGACCATCTTGAAACTTGCATTTGGAACTCATTAGAGGATTGGTAGAACCAAAGCCTCCACACAACAAGTTGCATTTGCTTTTTTTCAAGTATATCATCTATTTTGGAATTCTCACAAGGCAACATGTAATGATCAACGATGTTTAAGTGATTCGCGTTGACCAAAGGTGTTGTAGATCCATTAGAGGATTCGAAGAACCAAAGCCTCCACACAATGAATCTCAAGGTTATTGGATCAAAGAGATCAAATTAACATACTTGGGCTTGCAATCATAAGTTTGTGCCACGAATGATCATTTATTCGAATCGGGACAAAATTTAGCGCTATGTTAAGCAATCGTAAGTGGACTTATGTAGAAGTCACACCTATTTTGAGGTCGGTCAATAGAAATCTATGTACTTAATGTTTGGATAAATGATATAGAGATCACCATCCCTTAACATGTAGCATAATTAAAAAAAGAAAGGGATAAGATGAAGAGGGAGGGGAATGATAAGCTAATTTGGATCACCATTTCAAAATTCTTTCATCTTTAAATTCAACCACTCCTCTAGATGGATTAAAGCACCAAAAATATCATTAATCTAAAGCACCAAAAATGAATTAAATAATTCACTCTTAGGTAGATTTGAATTGATGAACATTTATCCAACTTCATTTACATCACAAAGTCCATTGAGTTTAAAGACAAAATGGACATTTAAAATTGCAATCCAAACCAACAATCAAAAGGAGTGAGTAGAAAAAGCATTTTGGATCAAAGCTGCCCCAAAACAAGGCAAAAAAATGCATTCTGTCCTGGTGTAAATCGATTGCACTATTGTGTAAATCGATTTACACAGTACAGTTTTCCAAAAATTGTGTAAAATTCACTTTGTGCAATCGATTGCACTCTAGGAGCAATCGATTGTCCTGTGAAAAAAAATGAAATTTTTTTAATTCTTTTTCTTTGCAAATAGAGATTTTAGGGAAATAATACCGGAAAACCTTATTTGCCATATGCTTCGACTCGGTACCTACAAAACACAAATATGCAAAGACAAATATTTTTTTTCATTTTGAGTCGAAGTTAGTCAACAACACAAGAGTAAACTCAAAGATAGGATGCAAATGTGATGAATGAAGCTATTTATTAATGATTGTGATTGGATGATAAAATATGTTATGAAAGTGCGAGTGAAAAAGTTAGGGGGGAAATTTAGGGTACAACAGCTGCCCCTATTTAATTATCTTTTAGCCAGATAGGCGGAAAGTAATTAAATACAAACAGACCTAATTTTGTCCCTGATATGATGAGATGATAGCATATGTTATGAATGAATGCAAGGACTTTTTTTTACACATATTTTTTGAATGATGTATGAGATGAGACAGACTCTGTGGAAATATGGAAAGACTCAAAACTGGAAACTTATGGTAGTTCAGATGAAATGACATGGAAAGACACGTCGGGGAACAACAAGATACATCTGGATATCTGTCAGGGTGACAAAGAGTAACCAGTGATACTTGGAAAAAAGAGATAAAACTCGAGAAGGCAAGCAGCGACATTCAAGAATGGCATTGAATGAGGCGAGAAACTCTCTGGAGAAGGAATCATAAACATCTAGAAGAACAATAGATGTGGGATGAGACCAAATCTGAAGCTACATCAGAGTCGTTCAGGAAAGACGCTGGACGGAAAAGAAACACGACATCCAATACTGGCTTTGAATGAAGGGAAAAATCAACGTCTAATACTGGCTTTAGACGAGAGAAAAGATCACAACATCCAATACTGGCTTTGAATGAGTGAAAGAGATCTTGGCATTCAATACTGGCTTTGAATGAAGGGAAAACTCAACGTCTAATACTGGCTTTAGACGAGAGAAAAGATCACAACATCCAATACGGGCTTTGAATGAGTGAAAGAGATCTTGACATTCAATACTGGCTTTGAATGAAGGGAAAACTCAACGTCTAATACTGGCTTTAGACGAGACAAAAGGTAACAACATCCAATACTGGCTTTGAATGAGTGAAAGAGATCTTGACATTCAATATTGGCTTTGAATGAAGGAAAAGGTCAAGGCGTCCAATACTGGCTTTGGACGGTAGAAAAGGTAACAGCATCCAATACTGGCTTTGGATGAGACAAAGAGATCTTGATATTCAATACTGGCTTTGAATGAAGAAAAAAGGTAACAACATCCAATACTGGCTTTGGATGGAAAAGGAGATTTTGTCATTCAATACTGGCTTTGAATGAAAGAAAAGCTCAAGGCGTCCAATACTGGCTTTGGACGACAGAAAAGGTAATACCATCCAATGTTGGCTTTGGATGACAACAAAAGGTAACAACATATCCAAGATTAGCATTGGACAAAAGAGAGAAACAGCTCAAACTGAAGTTTGCTTTGGTAGGTGCCAAGTAAGTTGGACTTTGATCTCAAGGTGACATGTCAACTGCAACAAGACCTCAGGAAATGAAAATGAGGATGAAACACTCTTGTTATGCATTATGTATGAATTTTGTTATGCATGACATGTGAATGATCTATGCAGGTAATGCCGACGTTTACGACAATGGAGTTTGACTCTTTGGTGAAGGTAAGATTGGAAATTTAATTCCTCAACATGGAGAACTCTGCCAAATTTGATTGGAAAGAAGAAGAAAATCTTGCGCCCAAATTTGTCACACTTGAAAACTGTATTGAACTGATGATCTTCTGAGGAAGGACATGAAGAGCTACTTGGGGACTTGTCCCAGATTAGTTGACTGTTGAAAATAAACTGATCATGGCTTCAGTCGAAAGTTGCTGGAAATAAACTGATCACGAATTCAGCTCTGAAATGACTATTGGAGATAAACTGATCATGGCTTCAGCTTCTGGAATGTTTGTTGGGAATAAACTGATCATGGCTTCAGTTCTGAAATGATTGTTGGAGATAAACTGATCGTGGCTTCAGTTCTTGAGATAATTGTTGTAAATAAATGCCCCTGTATGAGTCTTGAAAATGATTTCCTGGCTGGCCAATTCTGAGAAAACTTGCATTGAGCAGTAAATCTTGAACTGATTCACAACAGGATCTGGAAGATACTTGCCCCTGATAGGGTCACTGACCAAGTTTCTCAGCTGTTTGAAATTCCTTGATGAGGAAAGCTTGTTTGCAAGCAAAATTGTTTATTCAAACATGGTATTTTTAATGCCAAGTTCATGCAAAAGTTTTGAATCCAAAATCATTTTTGAAATGATGTTATTGGTGAATAGAAAATGCATCACTGGTTAAAACACAGTGGTTTATACTTTTAAAGTGTAAGAGAAAGCAAAGGTATGATACTAAAAACAAATGATTTGCAAAAGATCATAGGAGTCAGTTTACGCAACCTTGCTGTAGTATGCTTTCAAAAGAAACCTGGCTTCAATTAGGTCTTTTGAGGGTTATAACGTGGTCTGGTTCACAGTTTAAGAAATAAAGGATAAAGGCTCAAAGTTTATTTGTACCCAACCCAATCTTCATGATGTTCTTCAGTCCTACGTTCAGTTAATTCAGAATATGCATTCAGTTTCCAAGAGATTTTGGAATTGCACTGATGGCAGCAATAACGATGGCTCAGAAGCTAATGAATTCTTGAGAATGACAGTCATTTCTTCTTCCATTTTTTTATTGTTTTGAGGACTTTTGTCAACTCTGGTGGAGAATTTTGAAGATTTGAAGACCTCTTCTGATTGAATTTATTATTCCCAATTTTTGCCTGAACTGTTTCATTTGAGATTACAGTCAGCGGGATGCCCCAGTTTTTTGCCTGAACTGTTTCATTTGAGATTACAGTCAGCGGGATGCCCAGGTTTTTTGCCTAAGTCTCCTTCAGAGGTTTTGACTTAGCGGGACTTTTATTTTAATTTTCCTTTTCATTTCATTTTCTTTTCTGAAATATAATGACTGCCTTGCTCAATGATTACGGGGAACCATCTTTGTCATTTTTTATTTGAGAGAATCTTTGACACTTCTTGTTGTGTGCAAAGGAAAGCTTGATCGCGACCTTTGTTGAAAGGCGTCTCGCACGATTTCTCTTGTAATTGAATGCACAACCAAATTAACTGATAACTACCCATCCCCGGGTTAAGATTGCGGGTTTTTTAGTATAGAAATAAACTCCAACTTCTAGGCTCAAAGGGGTGAACGAGGGATTAACTTCCTTATTACTCCAGTGTTTGGGACTTGAAACAATGCATGTATATCCTCAGCAAAGTTTTATTCAAAAGTATACCAGCAACAATTATGGGTATTTCGTTTTCATCATCCTCCCTCCAATCTTTGCATAAATAAAAGCCTGATAAAAGGAGTAAACGAGAGAAATATATTTGAAAGCAGTAAATGAAAATGATATGAATCAAAACATTGCAATGCTCATCTCATTAAACTTAACATGAAAGTACAAACAGAATTTGAAAGCAACAATTTTAACATAGACAAGGGACAAATGCAAACAGAAAGAAACATGGCCTAGTGACTAATCAGTAACAAGGATGAGTTGTCATGTCTGAAACACTGGCTTTAGGAGGTGACTTGAGGGTATCCTGACTCAGTCTTCAGCCACTTTGTTTTGGCAAAGGATTGTTGATGACATTAGGACCTGCCTCTTTGAAAGTAAGAAAATTGGTTTTCACCAATTCTTGCACTCTGTTTTTCAAAGCATAACAACTTTCTAAATCATGACCGGCAGCTCCTTGATGAAACTCACAGTTAAGGTCAGATTTGAACCCGGCTGGAGGAGGATTTCGAGGAATCAGAGGCCTAGTTGTAATCAATCCCTTCTGCACTAATGCAGGATACAATTCAGTGTACGTCATAGGGATGGGATCCAACTGAGCCATATTCCTATTCTGATTTTGCATAATATTCTGTTGTTGAGGAACCTAAACTAGTTGAGCATTGACCACAGGAGTAACAGCCGCTACTTGTGGTTGATTAGTGTATTGAGGCCTACGGCGAGGTCCTTTTCTCTCAGTCGAGACAGCATTGGCTTCTACCTCTTTCTTCTTATAAATGTTCCCAAGGTATTTCTTTGCACCATTAGAAGATTCAGCAGCTTTAGACACTTTACCATTCTTGATTCCTTCTTCTAATCTCTGGCCAATAGTCACCAGGTCTGTGAAGCTGGAGGACACACTACCAATCATCTTCTCCCAAAAGAAAGGGGACAAAGTATCCATGAACAAACCAGTTAACTCTTTCTCTGCCAGAGGTGGTTCAACTTGAGATGCCAGTTTTCTCTATCATTGAGCATACTCCTTGAAAGATTCTTTCTCATTCTGAGACATATTTTGCAATTGGCGACTGTCAGGTGTCATGTCGAGGTTGTATTTGTATTGCTTTATGAAAGCATCAACAAGATCTTGGAAGCATTGGATACGACCTTTCTCAAGTCCCATATACCATTTCAATGAAGCTCCACTCAGACTGTCTTGGAAACAATGGATAAGCAGCTTGTCATTCTTTGTGTAAGCAGACATCTTTCGAAAGTACATCACCAAATGACTTCTTGGACAAGTGTGCCCCTTATATTTCTCAAACTCGGGAGTCTTGAACTTTGCAGACATAACCAGATCAGAAACCAAGCACATATTGTTAGCATCAACACTGAAGAACTCATTTCCTTCCATAGCTCTGAGTCTCTTCTCCAAAGTTTGATACTGTTCTTTGAAATCTTCAAACTCACCGAAGTCTCCTTGACTCACACTTCGAGGACTGGCAGCATGGTGCTCAAAGAGAGGATTCCCAAAAGCAGCTTGTGCAGCAGGTTGACGATAAGCAGTATGAACGATTGGCTGAGGTTCAGTGAAAACTGGAGCTTGAAGGACTGTTCGGGAAGACTGACCAACCATTGAAGTAATTAAAACAGGTGGAGAGTAATTATGAGGTAACCCAAACTCTGGCCATGCAGTAGATGTATGATGGATAGCTTGAGTGTCAACAGCAGCAGTTGGGATTTCAGATATCACAGTCCTTAGAGGTGGATCTCCTCTAGAAATTAGGACTTGCAGCATCTCAGTAAGTTTGGCCATGCCTGACTTTAACTCATCGATTTCCATTCTGACTTCCATGTTGTGTTGTTCTTGGTTTTCCATTCTCAATCTGGCAGCAGCTCTAGTCCCATAGTTATGTTGAGGAATCAGCTTGACGGTAGATGACTAACTGGAAGGAAGAAGCAACTGGGAATAAGATCCTGATCAACCTGGATGTATGCAGAATGATGCAGAGGATGCAAATGATATGCAATGTTATGCAATGCACTGCACAGTAACAAGATCACATGGTTCAGAGTCACGAGCCTGGAGTCAAAGCTACAACTCATAAGGTATGGACTAACTGTTATCACCTGCCGAACAAGGTTCTAAGAGGTTCCCAGAGTCTACATCCTTCCTTTGGATATTACCAACGTCCCAAGTAACTCGGTAATTAGAAATATTCTCAGGAAAGACTCGTCCGAGCGTAGTATCGCGTGACAACTATTTCTGGATTACTCCGTCATAGCTTCCGCACTACACCTAAAAGGCCAAGATGAGTTAGGTAATCTACGGTCCTCAGCTTCAGTAGGCTCCTAGGTCAAAAGCAGTACGTCTTCCCGATTACTCAGTAAACGACACTACAGTCAAAGGGGCCTCCACTGAGTGGGGGATCTCATGCCTCCTTTTTTGGGATTACTCCCTCAAAGTTAACATGACTATACCGCCCGTCCTATCTTAAAGTTTGCCCAAAGTCCGGGTAGAAGACTTATAAGAAATCACCAAGCACCCTGTAAACCAGGAAAATCCAGATAAACATATATACAAAATATAACACATAAACACAATAGCACGTATACAGATATAAACAAAGATAGGCTCAACCCACTTAAGGATGGACCAGCAAGAGGTCAATCTTTCCCCAATGAAGTCGCCATTTTTCCTGTAGCGGTAGAAATGTGTAAGACTAAGCCATTGGATTGACTAGACTTTATACAAATCAAAAAAAAAATCGACACCGCGCTTTATTGTTTCCAAAGGAATGGGAAAAGAGCGAATAACCCAAAAAGAGGGGGAAAGATTCAAGGTAAGGGGGTTGGTTATGCAAAGAGAAGGTATTAGCACCCTAAACATCCACGGTACTCCGCAGGAACCTCTTTGTAAAATCTGTATATTTTGGCTATAAAAATGTGTTGTATATAAAATGGATGGTGGAGGTGAGAAAAGAAATATTTTTATGATTTTTGCACCCGCCGCGGTTGCGAACCTTTAGTGCCTACGTACCACATTTCGTGCAATAGGGGATCAGGGTACACGTAGTTCATCTAGAAAAGACTTGTTTGTTGATTGTTTTTAAACAAGGAGACAAGTCGTCATTGTTAGGAGAGAAATCTCGACTAACGCCCACAAGGTGTAAGAAAGATAGACCCTGCATCAACAAGAGTGAGGGTTTGAGAACGCCTCTAGTACTCAAGTGGAAAAGTCGACACCTTTATAACCATAGGGATAGGAGAATGTTGCTCGACTATCAATGAATCATGTCTCACCTTGAAAAAAAGTTTTGAATGGAAAAGGTGCTTGGGCGCACAAAAAAGTTTGAATGAGTTGAAGTGTTTTGTTAATTTTGAAAGAAATGTCAAAGTATGATTAAATGAATTGAAGTTTGTTTAAAGAAAATAAGTTTTAAAAGAAAAGGCACTCGACAAAGTCGAGGTTTATTATGGAAGCGGTTCGAGTTTAAAAAACAAAGAAGATTTTGAAAGAAGATGAGAAGGTTTTTTAAAATTAAAGAAGATGGGAGGAGATGAAGGGACTATCCTAAAGCATAAGGTAAAAGCTAAGGAAGAGAACCGTCTAACCAACATGAAGCCGATACTTGACATTATAAGCCAATGTAGAATTCCCATTCTTTGGATTGAAACCAAGCAAGCAAAGATACTAGACCTCTTGAGAACCAAACTTCAAGTGTTTTAAGTCTTCGCAAAAATTGGGCAGAGTAACGGCTGTATACGGGTGAATTCCAGATTACAAACAAAGATTATAATCTCAATAACCTGCACACAAAACAAACAAACAACCCAATGTCTTGAGGTAAACCTCAAGAACTCAAGACAAAATATCAAATAAAGTCACAAAGTCTCCAAGATAGGCCAAGGTCTCTAATCCTAAGTCCAAGAAGTCCAATACTCCATAATGCAAAGGATAGTAACCATGTAGTCGAAGTATCATTAATGATTTTTATGGTTCATGTTGATTATTAGGTGTCTTTAAAAAGAAAGAAAAGCTCAAGTGAGCAAAATAAAAATGACATAAAAATAAATGCTCAAGTGAGCAAAATATGAAAATAGCATGAAATGTAAATGGTACATAAAGCATGAAAATAAAAGCGTAGAGTAAAGTTAATTGTTAGTAATTAGTGGTTAGTTGGATGACCATCTTGAAACTTGCATTTGGAACTCATTAGATGATTGGTAGAACCAATGCCTCCACACAATAAGTTGCATTTGCTTTTTTTCAAGTATATCATCCATTTTGGAATTCTCACAAGGCAACATGTAATGATCAATGATGCTTAAGTGATCCGCGTTGACCAAAGGTGTTGTAGATCCATTAGAGGATTGGTAGAACCAAAGCCTCCACACAATGAATCTCAAGGTTATTGGATAAAAGAGATCAAATTAACATACTTGGGCTTGCAATCATAAGTTTGGGCCACGAATGATCATTTATTTGAATCGGGACAAAATTTAGGCTATGTTAAGCAATCGTAAGTGGACTTATGTAGAAGTCACACCTATTTTGAGGCCGGTCAATAGCAATCTATGTGTTTTCATGTTTGGAAAAATGATATAGAGATCACCATCCCTTAACATGTAGCACAATTAAAAAAAGAAAGGGATAAGATGAAGAGGGAGGGGAATGATAAGCTAATTTGGATCACCATTTCAAAATTCTTTCATCTTTAAATTCAACCACTCCTCTTGATGGATTAAAGCACCAAACATATCATTAATCCAAAGCACCAAAAATGAATTAAATAATTCACTCTTAGGTAGATTTGAATTGATGAACATTTATCCAACTTCATCTACATCACAAAGTCCATTGAGTTTAAAGACAAATTGGACATTTAAAATTACAATCCAAACCAACAATCAAAAGGAGTGAGTAGAAAAAGCATTTTGGATCAAAGCTTCCCCAAAACAAGGCAAAAAATGCATTTAGTCATGGTGTAAATCGATTGCACTATTGTGTAAATCGATTTACACAGTACAGTTTTCCAAAAATTGCGCAAAATTCACTTTGTGCAATCGATTGCACTCTAGGAGCAATCGATTGTCCATTGAAAAAAAATGAAATTTTTTTAATTCTTTTTCTTTGCAAATAGATATTTTAGGGAAATAATACCGGAAAACCTTATTTTCCATATGCTTCGACTCGGTACCTACAAAACACAAATATGCAAAGACAAAGACAAATATTTTTTTGCATTTTGAGTAGAAGTTAGTCAACAACACAAGAGTAAACTCAAAGATAGGATGCAAATGTGATGAATGAATCTATTTATTAATGATTGTAATTGGATGATAAAATATGGTATGAAAGTGCGATTGAAAAAGTTAGGGGCAAAATTTAGGGTACAACAGTACATAGCTGCAAGTCTCAGCTGGGAGAGCTACCATTACTGCCTTATTCTGCGGGGAGTGAAGGTATTTTAGCTATATTCTTCAGCTGGATGTACCTTGGTACCTGGTGGACAGAGCAACTTGTACAGTTCGGACAATTCTTATTGCCCCTGTTTATGATATTACCAGTAATTCGTCCTTTGTTTCGTATGTACATATTTATGATCAGCAATTAATGTCAAATGCATATATCAAAAATGAACTTTGGACGTTCTTTGCAAAACAAAACAGATAAAGGAAAAACAGCTTGAAATTTCTTAAAATGAATTTGTATTGATTTTGAAGTTTGGCCTGTAAATAGGCGTTTTTGTACAAGAGGTTGGCGTCCTAGTAAGAGAACGCCGCCGGATAAATAGAATTTACACAATTTGTAAAAAGAAACAAAACAGCTATGTGAATGATCCCACTGGGTTCCAACTCTGCTATTGCCTTTATATCCTCAAGCATCTCATCACTTTGCTGCTTGGTTGAAGGTGAATCAGATTGATTAGTGTTGTCCGAGCTTGATAGTCGATACCGAAGTCTGGATGCGAGGTGATCCAATGAGACATAGTGTTACGCTTTGATCCCTAACTTCTGCCTGGACCGCCCTTTCGGGTTTTCAGTCCATCGGGATACCCATTTTTGCCCAAGCCGCCTTTTCAGGTTTTCGACTTGCCGGGTGTACAGATTTTTTCATTTTCATCCCTTATTTTTGCCCGAACCCTTTTGGTTCGCCGGGAAGCCCTTATTTTTGCCTAGGCCAGTCAACCTAGCGGGTCTTTGATTTATGCATAGTATCTTTTCACTATGTCTGCATTGACGGGGTGAGGAAGGTCGTCACCATCCATGGTGGTTAGAATCATAGCTCCTCCTGAGAAAATGTTCTTAACCACAAATGGCCCTTTGTAAGTAGGGGTCCATTTGCCCCTGGGATCACCTTGAGGTAAGATGATGCGCTTGATTACCAGATCCCCAACTTGATACTCTTGTCGTCTGACTTTCTTGTTAAATGCCTTGATCATCCGTTTTTGGTACGTCTGACCATGACAAATAGCAGTAAGTCTCTTTTTGTCGATTAGGTTCAGTTGATCAAGTCGGGTCTGAATCCAGTCATCTTCACTCAAACTTGCATCCTTCATGATCCGAAGAGAGGGTATTTGAACTTCGATGGGAAAGACTGCCTCCATGCCATAAACCAAGGAATAGGGTGTTGCCCCTGTTGACGTCCGTGCTGAGGTACGGTATCCATGAAGAGAAAATGGTAACATCTCGTGCCAATCTTTGTATGTCATTGTCATCTTCTGCACAATCTTCTTAATATTCTTACTAGATGCTTCAACAGCCCCATTCATCTTCGGCCGGTAGGGAAAAGAGTTATGATGATGTATCTTGAATTGCTCGCAGAGCTCAGTGATCATCTTGTTGTTAAGATTGGTACCGTTGTCCATAATGATCCTCTCTGGTACACCGTATCGATAGATCAGATTGTGCCAAATGAATCGTGCCACGACGTTCTTGGTTACGGTAGCAAAGGAAGCTGCTTCAACCCACTTTGTAAAGTAATCAATTGTTACCAGGATGAAACGATGCCCGTTGGATGTCGTAGGTCTGATCTCGCTGATCATATCAATGCCCCACATTGCAAAAGGCCAAGGTGATGTCAAAGCATTCAGAGGTACTGAAGGTATGTGCACCTTATTAGCATAGACCTGGCACTTGTGACATGTTCGAGAATGCTGATAACATTCAGCTTCCATTGTGGACCAGTAATATCCTTCCCGAAGGATTTTCTTTGCCATGGTATGTCCATTGGAATGAGTTCCAAAAGTACCTTCATGCAGCTCTGCCATGATCCTTTTTGCTTCAATCTTATCCACACAACGCAGTAAGGTTGAATCATGGTTATGCTTGTAAAGAATGCCATTGCTGATGAAGAACTTCACTGCGAATCTCCTCATAAACTTCTTGTCATTAACAGATGCACCCTCGGGGTATTATTGAGCTTCAAGGTACCTTTTCACCTCATGATACCAGGGCTTTCCTGTTACTTCTTCAGTATCAAGATCACAGCAATGTGCAGGTTCATCCAATCTTTCAATAATGATCCAGGGAGCCTCATTGTCCCATTTGACTTTGAACATAGAAGACATCGTAGCCAGCGTGTCCACTAACTAATTCTCCTCTCTAGGGAAGTGTTCAAAGGTTATCTCCTTAAAATGGGGAAGCAATGTCAACACTTACTCCTTGTAAGGAATAAGATTTGGGTGTTTCGTATCCCACTCGCCTTTGATCTGACTGATCACGAGAGCGGAATCTCCGAAGACACTCAGAAACTTAATCCTAAGGTTAATTGTAGCTCGAAGACCCATGATGCACGCTTCATACTCCGCCATGTTGTTGGTGCAGTTGAAACATAGTTGGGCGGTGAACGGAGTATGAGAGCCTTTAGGAGATATGATCACAGCGCCAATGCCATTACCCAAAGCATTCGAATCTCCATCAAAGTACATAGACCATCGGGATCCTTCCTCAGGTCCTTCATCTGGTCCAGGTATCTCACAATCAGTTATCAACATGATATTCTCGTCCGGAAATTCAAACTTCATAGACTGGTAATCATCCACTGCCTTATGTGCTAAATGGTCTGCCAATACACTTCCCTTGATTGCTTTTTGAGTTGTGTACTGGATGTCATACTCAGTCAAGATCATCTTCCATCTTGCTATTCTTCCGGACAAGGCAGGCTTCTCGAAGATATACTTGATTGGATCCATCTTTGATATCAACAGAGTAGTGTGAGTCAGCATATACTGTCTCAGCCGGCGAGCAGCCCATGCCAAAGCGTATCAAGTTTTCTCGAGCAGTGAGTATCGGGTCTCACAGTCGGTAAACTTTTTGTTAAGGTAATAAATAGCATGCTCTTTTCGGCCAGACTCGTCATGCTGCCCCAACACACACCCCATTGAGTTATCAAGCACTGTCAAGTATAGGATCAACGGTCTCCCTTCAACTGGTGGCATCAGAATAGGTGGCTCTTGGAGATATTCTTTAATCCTTTCGAAAGCGGCTTGGCATTCATCATTCCAACGTACTACCTGATCTTTCTTCAGCAGCTTGAAGATTGGTTCACAAGTAGCAGTTAGGTGCGAGATGAATCGGGCAATATAATTCAATCGTCCCAGAAAGCCTCTGACTTCTTTCTCTGTTCTGGGAGCTGGCATCTCCTGTACAGCTTTCACTTTGGCAGGGTCCACTTGAATACCTTTGTCACTCACGATGAAACCCAGCAGTTTACCAGACCTCACCCCGAAGGTGCACTTGTTCGGGTTCAACCTTAACTTGTACAACTTCAACCTGTCAAACAGCTTCTGTAGATGGTCAAGGTGTTCCTCCTCAGTTTGGGACCTTGCAATCATATCATCGACGTATACTTCAATCTCATGATGGATCATGTCATGAAACAAAGCAAGCATGGCACGCTGATATGTCTCCCCAGCATTCTTCAACCCAAAAGGCATGACCTTGTAGCAAAAGGTACCCCACTGAGTAACAAAAGTGGTCTTCTCCATGTCTTCGGGAGCCATTTTTATCTGATTATAACCGGAGAAGCCATCCATGAAGGAGAAGACCTTGTGCTGAGTAGTTTTGTCAACCAGAACGTCGATATGAGGCAGAGGGAAGTCATCCTTGGGGCTTGCCCTGTTCAGATCCCTGTAGTCAACACACATTCGGACATTACCATCTTTCTTCGACACTGGAACCATGTTGGCAACCCACTGATGATAAGAAGTCACTGCTAGAAAACCGGCGTCAAACTGTTTCATAACTTCAGCCTTGATTTTCTCAGACATCTCTGGGCGCATACGGCGAACCTTCTGTTTTACTGGAGGACAGTCTTCCTTGGTAGGCAGGCGATGAACCACAATATCAGTATCCAACCCCGGAATATCTTCGTAAGACCAGGCAAAGATCTCAACATAGTCACGCAGCATCTGAATCAACCGTTGTTTCACACTAAGCTCCAGATTTTCACCGATCTTGACTTCCTTCTTGTTTGTCTCAGTACCTAGATTCACTGTTTCCACTGGCTCTTTATGCGGCTGAATGGCCCTCTCTTCCTGGAGTAGCAGTCTTGCAAGTTCACCAGGTACTTCGCAATCATCTTCACCTTCGTCTTCGGCTAAGTTGATCGGATTTTCGAAGTCATAACTGGTAGTAGCAGAGTCGTTACCAGCGAGATCCAGAGTGGATGCGGACCTGTATATGTGAGTGTGTGTAAAATAGTTGTTTTGCAATATATAATAAAGAAAAACAAGGAGCGCGAGATTTGAAATGCAAGAACGTCCAATGTTTTTATTAATGATATATGAAAATGACACACAAAAGCCCCCACAAATGAAGCCACAGTGCCCCGGGTAAGACACCGGGCCATAAAGTTTAAGACATTGTCTATTACAAATTCAAAACAAAAAGTTTCATTACTGGATGATAACAGAAACGGGCATAGAATCCTTCGCTGTCTAGTTGCTTAATCTATCATTGGCAGTCGGGTAGATCCAACTGTCGATATCAAACTCTTCATCCTCATTATCCCTGATAGCATTTACCCCTGCCTCTTGTTTAGGCTTCTCTGGTGCTCCGAACTCGATCTCTTTCGCATCAATCAAGTCTTGGACCTTGTTCTTAAAAGCCCAACAATCATCTGTATTATGCCCCGGGCTATCAGAGTGAAAAGCACAGCGGGCATTAGGGTTATACTTTGGTGACGTCGTATTTGAATTCTTTGGGGCTTCCCTTAGAGTAACCAGATTACTCTTCAGCAACTGTGGTAGAATCTGAGATAAGGTCATGCTGAGACGAGTGAATTGCCTCTTAGGTCTCTCGTCCTTTTGTTGACTGTTGTACTGAGGAGCACCAACAGGTTTTGAAATAACAACCGCATTGACAGCTTGGCGGTGTTCAGGTCTAATCTGTCTTCTTGCGCTGTAGACAACACTGGACTCTTTCTTAAACGGCTTCTTCTCGGTGCTTGATGAAGCACCCTTCTGTATCTTCCCAGCCTTAATACCAGCTTCAATCCTCTCACCGGTCAAAATAAGGTCTGTAAACCCAGCTGAAGAGCTTCTAATCAAATGGTTGAAAAATGGACCAGACAGGGTCCTCAGAAACATGTCAACAAGTTCCCGATCAGCTAAGGGTGGTTGTACCCTTCCGGCGAGGTCCCTCCACTTCTGGGCATAATCTTTAAATCCTTCACCCGTTCCCATTGACATACCCTAGAGTTGGGTACGCGTAGGAGCGAGGTCGGAGTTGTACTGATACTGCTTGTAGAATGCAATAGCCAAGTCTTCCCAACTGCGGATGCTGGCTCCGTATAACTGATAGAACCACTCAAGCAGAGTCCCTGAGAGACTGTCTTAAAAGAAATGGATCCATAAGTTCTTATCAGCAGTGTAAGGCTGGATCTTCCTCACATATGACCGGAGGTGTAGCTTCGGACATGAAACTCCATCATACTTGGCAAAGGCTGGTGCCTTGAATTTATGGGGAATCACCACCCCAGATGATAGACCTAGATCTCCGAAGTCCAGACCGGGCACCTTCTTAATTTCCATAGCGCTCAAACGGTCTTCCAGTTGTTTGTATTTATCCTCAGCAGGAGGATACTGTTCTTCATCATAGTCCGTCTCATTGTCGGAGACCACTGGGCTAGGAGCCCTCCTTTCTTGTGGACTATCTTTCCCTTTAGATGAGGTGGTTAGATCAACTTCATTTTGCAGCCTGTTCCCAAACCTGTGTCCTGTGTTAAACAGGATGGTCCTCTTCTTCTTCTTCTTCTCTTTCAGAATCAAGGTCTTCAGGTCCTGCTGACCCTTGGCTAGATTCATGAACAGCTCTTGAAATTGGGCATTCTGGGCCTAGAGGGCCTTGATAGCTTGCTCAGTTGAAGGTTCAGTAGACATGATGATTGCTGAAATAAACAGCGAAGAAGATAAGAGACCTATAAAGGGTACCTGTTTATGAAGTGCATGGGATGAAATACGTATGATTTATGATTTCAAAGACAATCGGGATTCAAATTTGTAAACAAGAAAGGAAACACACTTTATTAGATTTAAACTTGAAAATTTAAATTGTTCAACAAATTTCCCTTAAGGCGTTACAAGAATGGAAATACTGAAAAGTAAAATAAAAACTGGAAAGGAAATCATCAAAGGTCCATCAATGCTCCCATGGTCTCTTCTTATCAGTGCGGACATAGTCGTTGAGAATCCGCTCATTCTCTAACTTCCTGGTCAACCTCTAGATCTTTTGCTCTTGCTCGTTGAACTTTTCCCGATAAGAATCCCGTTCTTCCCGCAGTTGCATCCAAGATCTCTTCAGTGCCCCAATGTCAGTGGGCATATAAGGATGGAGAATGGTTGGAAGAACCCCTTCTTCATTAGCAACTTCAAGAGTGACAGGCCGGACAGCTTCATATGGCATACCTAGCTTCTGGGCACGGATGCGGACCCATCTGAGATATGGCTCCATTGGCAAAAAAGTCTTTGGACCCAACTCATGTGGATCTGATTGGTGAACTTTGTCCCAAGCCCTTATGAATCTACGATGTTGCTCGTCGCTATCCCCTTGAAAATCAAAGATGATATGAGGCATTAGCATCTCGTGAGGTCCTTCTCTTCTGGCTCTTCCAAACTGACGGAGAGCTAAGCATGGGTTGTAAGAAATTCCTCCATGGGTTCCTAACAGGGGAACATTGGGATACTCTCCACAATGATCAATGATAGTCACCTCATCCATACCTTTGAGAGTCCAGATAATGTTATTATGAGAAAGAGACATCACCCTATAAGCCCATCCCATTCCTTCTTTTTTCTTTAGCACTGACTTGGGGAGGTGCAAAATAAACCACCTCGAAAATAAAGGAGCACAGCATATCAAGGTTCCCCGCTTTCGGGAAGTACGAGCATAAAGCTGATGAAGAATGTCACCCAAGAGAGTGGGTACAGGGTTCTGAGAGATGAAGATCTTTATAGCATTCACATCAACAAAAGTGTCAGGATTCGGAAACAGTACCAAGCCATAAATCAAAAGAGCCAAAATATCCTCGAATGCCTTAAAGTCTAGGCTATCCTAGAAGTAGTTAGCCTTGCCAACCAAGAACTTAGTCATAAATCCTTTAGCTCCACTTCTAGTCTCCCAATTAGCCATTACCTCTTCTTTGGTCAAATGGAGGGCTGTAGCAATTTCTTCAGGCCTAAGAGTCTTCTCCCAACTAGTAAATGGAGTCTGCTCCAAAACAGAGATACCGAGCAGCTCAGAGAACTCTTCTAGGGTAGGAACCAGCTGGAAGTCTTGAAAAGTAAAATAGTGGTACAGCGGATCATAGAACTGGACCAGGACACTCATCATTTTCTCGTCCAATTTAGAGGTGACCAAACTGAGAAGAGAACCATGCCTCCTGATGAAGGAAGTAGTGTCAGGCATCTTGGCAACCAACTCTTTAAGCAAGGTAGGGACTTGGACAAAGTTGATCCGGATAGTATTCTTACGCATGGGCATCATGATGACCTACAAAACAGAGCAAAGATGAAACCCTCATGTCTTTGAAATAGGTTAGTCCTTATGCAAGATGTATGCAATGTTATGATGTCATGATGTCATGATAGTAAGCACACCACAAGTATCCACAAAAAGCAAACATGGTAAAGGCACACAAGTCACACTGAGAGCCCTTAGATTTCAGGCTGGCATGGAGCTTAGGTACTACCCTCTTTCAGTTCAGTTGGTTAAAACCTATCCTAAAAATAGTAACCGAGTTCTAGAGGATCTCAATATCACTGACTACCCTCAATCGGTCATAATTCCAGTTTAGCAACCTTTTCTTGCGGCCGGAATCATCGCGAGAGTTTAGTCTCAATGAGTGTAGCATATTGCTACTGTTCTATGGCCAAGTTGGTCAATTTAAGGTTCTAAGGTCAGTTGGTGCTTAATGACCCCTTAGAAGACCCATATTCTCCTCGTTCCAACACAAGGGATATTGGTACAGACTAAAGTGCCACACCAACGTAGCTACTGCTTCAACCGTGTCGGTCTACGCCGGACAGTTCCCTCACAGTTTATTGCTACTTACCTAAAGGGTATCCCCAGATCCGGGTTAGGATCTATAGAACTCTGATACAAGCCCATAAAATTAAAGCATACAATTGAAAACACAATGATCTAATCCTAAGGTACACCTCACTTATTAATATTCCCCAGCATAGTCGCCATTTCTGTGATCGATGGGAATGAGAACTGACTGTTTTTGGAATGCTGGTTTGCGTTTGCGTTTGTTTTTGCAAAATATCGCGGTAAGCAAGAGTCGCCAACGTCTTTTATTTTATCCAACAAGGAAAGGACAAAAGCACAGAAAAATTCCTTCTTGAGATATTTCTCAGGTTCGGGAGGTAGATTATAGAAAGGGAAGGTGTTAGCACCCTTTCTATCTGTGGTTATCCACGGGCTCTTAGGTACTTGCTCATTATGTTTTCAAAAGTTTGCTTTTCTTTGTGTTTGTGGGTTTGAAAAGAGTTTTTGTTTTGAAGAAAGTGTAGGTGCGAAAAGTTTTGTTTTGTTTTTAAAAGGAGCAAGTACTTAAGAACCATCTACCTACTCGAAAAAGGAATTAAACTGTACAAATTTCCTTTAGACAATGATATCCCACTATTGAGAAGTAGGTAGCATCATCGTTGGAGTTTTCGGGTCAATTCGATTAAGGGATGTGTGGTCACTAAAGCAATGTTAGGACGCCTTAGCGGTAACCCTAATGTCTTAGATCATTTTTCTGAGGCAACCGTTTCGAGGCAACTATGATCTTTGGACAAGAGGGCGGCCTCTAAAACTTCCTATACTCAATGACCACGTTCGAGGCAACCAAGTGAGGCGTACCCTAAGAGTGGCATGTGCAAGTGTGTTATTTCAGTTAATTTTATCTGTACATGTCATGGGTGAGTTATTTTTGATTTTAAGTTAAAGATTGATCTTGTCATGCATTGCCTATTTATCAAACATCTAACAGTTAATATCGTGCGAAAATTAAATTGCGGGAAATTAAATCTAAGCTATTACAAGGCGTCGGGTATTTACATCGCCAAAGACAAACCCTTTAATTTAAATTGCGGAAAGTAAATAAAGCGATAAATTAAAGTCCTATTAAAACTATTACATGCCAAGAAACAATTACAATATTGGATCAAATGATACGCGTGCAAGAAATTAAATCGGCGCATTTTTAGGGTTTTGACCCTTTTTTATTTAAAGAAAGGATTTTTTTTGTTATTTTGAATTAAATGGAAATTAAATCTAAGTTAATTAATTAATTAAATAGAAAATATATTTTTTTGGGTTTTTTATATTTAAGGAAATAAAAATAAAATGATTAAAATTGTTAAAACCTAATATTCTAATTCATTTTTAATTTATTGCAAAAAATGTTAAAATTATGCCTAATTAAAAAAACTAAATTGATTAAATTATTTATTTACAAAAATAAATTGAAATTAGTTTTAATAAATAAAAATAATGTTTTTTGTTTTCTGATTTTATTAGGAAAATTGTTAATTATTTTGGTTAGCAATTAATTAAAAATAATAATAATAAAACAATAAATAAAATAAGAAAATAATGAAAGAAAATAAAAAAGAAGCAAACTCTGGGGGTTTGGACCCAATTTTGGAGGTGGAATCAGCAATTTCCCAGGCCCAAACGTAAGCAGCCTTGTTGACTTTTTCAATCTAGTGTGCGCCTTTGACTAGGGAACATGATGGTCCCCTCATTCCTGGCCACCAGATCTGGCCTGAAGGCCATCTGGCGTGTTGATATTTGCAAGCATATGGTGGATCCCCCTTTGGATGTCACATAGAATCATCTGAAGAAAAATTGAATAAATGTTTTGGGGGACCTGGGATTCGAACTCAGGTCCCAATGGATTTTGACACGCCTCCCTTACCAACTCAGCTGGCTTGCTTAATTGTTATAAAAATACACAACAAATATTATATGGAAAACTCAATCATTATGCTGGAAAATAATAAAAAAAAGTGGCGCGAGTTTTGAATGGCCCAATAAGGAGAAGACGCGTGGTCGTCTTCTTCAACAAATCCCTGGTTATTTACCTGCGGATTTTTATCTGCAGGAAGATCCGTGGGATCGTTCTAAAATCACTTCTAGGTCATGTAAACGCACACTAAGAGTATCAACGTGATCGTCTCTCTTCCCTTAACACAAATATGGCCATGGTTTGCCTTGATTGTACCTGTACCATGAATGCCTAAAAACAAAACAAGAAAACCCTAGGTTCGGGTATTACAATACAGACTCTGAAAATAAAATTAAACAATGCAGAATGCTTAGAAATTATGCAAGAATCACAAATATATCAAAAAAATGGCAAAAAGATGCAAGATAACTGATTCACGATCCCATGTACAGGGCCATGTTCGTGGTGACTTACAGCGAGTTTGGGGCTGCTTCAAGGCTTGGTTTTGATTGATATCGCTTCAGGGGATTGCTAGCAAGAGAGCTATGTGGAGATTTGGCTTTGAATCGTGCTCTAAGGTGGATTTCAGATTCCAAGTTTTCAAGCTTTTTCTCAAGTTCTGTCTGGCCGTTTCAGCAGTTCTTAGGGCGTATTGTTTGTTGCTTTAGGTTGTACATGTATATTGGAAGTGAATTAGGTCAAGAGTTGGGCTTTAATCCATGTGCATTCAAGGTTTTGAGATTTGATATAATCACCATTGATAAGCTTTCCATAATTGTACCAAATCTGTTTTTTTGTGCATAATAAGGCTTGATTCGGATTTGATTTGGTTCATGATGATAATTGAAGTCTATACCAATCACAAAGATATCATTCCATCAATTAGATTTTATTTGAATTAATATTGATTTAAAATGAATTAAATCACTAAAAATTAAATAAAATAGAAAAATAAATGATTGGTCATGAAATTGAAGATGGCACACGTGTATGGTGTGACAAGACCAAATCAAGTGGGAAAAAGTGGACCCTTTTGTCAAAAATTGGAGTTTTGAGGATAGTTGACTTTTGGCACTTTTGGAAAAATGTCCAACTTCAACAATGCATAACTTCTTCAATTTTGAACTTTTGGAAGTTTTCTTGGACTTTTTAGAAACCTTGAGATGTCCTTTAATCAACCCTTTTGATCTCATCTCATTTTGATATTCCATTCTCAAGTTATAAGCTTTGGAAAAGAAAGTGCTTTTGTTGACTTTCAAAAATGACCTATAATGTCCAAATTTGTAACTTTTTGTGAGAGAATTTATTGATCTTGGGGTGTGAAGATGGATTGTAGGAAATTTCATCCTCTTCAAAATGAGATTTGGATGGGTCATTTCTCATAAAGTATGAGAAAGTTATGCTTGGTCAAAGTTGAGTTGACTTTTCCTGCAAAACCCTAATTTAGCAACTTTTGAATCTTGATGAATCTTGAGCAATCCTTGATGAATCATGATCAAACCTTGATCAAATGATGAATTATCCTTCAAAATGAGAATGTTGGCAAAAAATCTTGAGGTTTGACTGTATTTAGGTCACAGTTGACTTTTGCCTTAACACGGTCGATTTTTTGGGCTTCTTGAGCAATTGACTGACCAAACTTTCTCTGCAAGGCTTGAAATTTGACATGGATGAACTTGAGAATATGTTAGGACATTGGGGAGAACTTGAGACCATTTGGATGTGAGGACCTTGATGCAACACAAAACCCTAATTTTGAATTGACTGCCTTAGGAGGTGATTTGACTGTCCAACTCTTGAGCCATCTTGAACAACTTGGAGATGATTCTTGACATGTCTTGAGGAATATGGGAGGGAAAATTTTGGGGTACAACAGCAGTTCACCAAAATAAACATGACGCCTGCCCAGGTCCTCCCCCATCTCTTGAAGTTGAACCTTACAACCTTGAGAGATCCGCCACAAAATCTGAATACAACTTCTCCTTTTTACCATGCCAATGCTAAATGTGATTACCATTCTTATGGCATAGAGCAAGACACCAACAACTGTTGTGCCCTTAAAAACAAGATCCAAGATTTAATAGATGCCAAGGAGGTAGAGTTTGACGCACCCGAAAAACCTAATGTGATATCTGCTCCAATGCCAAAACATGGTCATAATGTCCATGCTATAGTAGAAGATCTTCATGTTACTGCTATTGATGACTTAATGACTCCGTTGCCAATGATCAAGATGAATCTGTTGAAAGCCGGGATTTTCCCGGGCTGTGAAAAAGATTGTTACCTTTGTTCAACCTTGCAATCCGACTATCCGTTATTGAAGTCAGGCATCCAACGCCTGATGGATACTCAAGAAATCCTCTTCAAGAAGACTCCTATTACTCTTGTTACTCCTGTTACTCCAATCAATGATGTTGCTATAATTACCATTTTCGACAATCTTTCCAGGGTCTCCAAAAGACCTGTTAAGATTACACCCGATCCAAAGTTTGTACCGCTGAAGATTACTATGTCGGGGCCTATCCCATATAAGTCCAACAAGACAATACCGTGGAATTATGGAGGAGAGTTCTTCTACCACGGTGTTAAGCAGGTCGAATCAGTTGAAGAAAGTTTCGATGAAGAAACTCTCTACATAGGAAATATTGCAGGGACAAGTAAGATCACTCGTAGCGGAAGAATCTTCTCTCCGGAGATTGCTCCTCCAAGGGCGATCTTCGGACCCTCAAGTGCTCCTGTGCCAGTCAAGATATCTGTGCAAAGTCCAGTTATTAAAGAAATTGTTACTCCCGAAGCTATACCCTCTGCTGTTACTGTTGATAAGGGTAAGGGGATCCAAGAAGCGCCCGTCAGGACAAGGGCTTAGACTTTGGTTATCCTCGAGACCACCCAAAAGGAAATGGAGGAGATTTTAAAGATAATTAAGAAAAGCGATTATGATGTCGTAGAGCAGTTGGGGCAAACCCCTTCAAAAATCTCCATGCTGGCCCTATTGCTCTGTTCCGAGGCTCATGCCAAAGCCTTGATCAAATTCCTGAAGACAGCGCACGTGCCTCAATAAACTTCTGCGGATCAGTTTCAAGAGTGTGTAGCTAGCCTTACAGCCGACAATGGTATTGGCTTCTCTGATGCCGATCTAACGTCCAAGGGAAGAAAGCATAATGATGCGCTGCATGTCTCGGTAGAGTGCAGAGGGACAACTCTTGCTCACGTTCTGGTTGATACTGGGTCGTCTTTAAATGTCTTGTCTAAAAAAGCATTGGACAGATTGGACTATGAAGGTTTGACCCTAAAGCCCAGTAATATCATTGTTAGAGCCTTTTACGGTTCTAAGTGGATGGTTCACGGAGAAGTGGACATCCCAATTAAAGTGGGTACGGAAGTTTTCAACTCTACTTTTTATGTGATGGACATCCGTCCTTCATATTCATGCTTGTTGGGAAGACCATGGATCCACAACGCTGGGGCAGTCACTTCTTCTCTACACCAGATGCTCAAATACACAGTCCAGGGTAAAATCATAACAGTTCATGGTGAGGAGGAGTATATGATAAGCCATCTTAACTCTTTCTGCTACGTGGAGTTAGATGGTGAATTCATAGAAACACCTTTCCAACACTTTGAAGAGGTTTCTCCTGAAGTTGCGGTAGCCAAGAAAATGATTGTTGTGCCCATCATTACCAAGCCTGTGTCCCGGATGTCATCCCTTAAAGATGTGAAGGTTGTAATAGAGGAAGGAGGAAGTACAGTGTGGGGTCAGCTACCAGATTTTCCTTTCAAGACAGATAAGTTCAGTTTGGGTTTCACTGCTGCTAGTCAGAAGGATGTACGTCACTCCCGGGCTGGAGGACCACCATTAAAGATCACTCATCATGGAGTTCATGCTTTAGAGGATGATGAAGAAGGAAGCAACTTTGAAGATTGGATCTTTCCAGCCATTGAAGGAGGACTAAACAACTGGGACGCGAAAGACTTCATTCCCATTACTTTCATCAATCAGTAATTTATCTTTTGAACATTTCCTGTTTGGTCTGTAATAATTATTAAACAATTCGTACACTCTTTTCGCCTTATGCCTTACCCGGGGCATATAGGTCCATTTGTAAGGGTTTTGATTCTTCATTTTCATATGCCATTTTTAATGAATCATGGACGTTTTCATATATAAACTTTTGTGTTCATTTTTCTTTCTTTTTACATTTTTATTTGTTTAAAGGTGGCTATCCCTTACACACACCCACACTCACAAAATGCAGGTACCCATCCACTCCGGATTCCATGGGTAACAATTCTGCTATGGACTTCAGTGACTCTGAAGATCTGGTCAATCATGCCGAATACGAAGGTGATGAAGACTGTGAAGTGCCTGGAGAGTTGGCTAGACTTTTGCAACAGGAAGAAAGGGCTATTCTGCCCCATGAAGAGTTGTTAGAGACTATCAATTTGGGTACTGCCGAAGACAGAAAAGAGGTTAAAGTGGGTGCCAACCTAGAGCCAAGTGTCAAAGAGCGCTTAGTTTAGTTGTTGAATGAATATGTTGAGATCTTCGCCTGGTCCTACGAAGACATGTCGGGACTGGATACAGATATTGTGGTTCACCGTCTCCCTATAAGAGAAGATTGTCCACCAATCAAACAGAAAGTCTGTCGAATGAGGCCCGATATGTCTGAAAAGATCAAAGCTGAAGTGATGAAGCAGTTCAATGCTGGCTTTCTTGCTGTTACTTTCTACCCACAATGGGTTGCTAACATTGTGCCCGTGCCTAAGAAGGACGGAAAAGTCAGAATGTGCGTGGACTACAGAGACTTAAACAGGGCTAGCCCTAAATATGACTTCCCTCTACCACACATTGACATCTTGGTTGACAACACAGCTCAACACAAGGTATTCTCTTTCATGGACGGATTTTCAGGGTACAACCAGATCAAAATAGCCCCCGAAGACATGGAGAAGACTACTTTTGTTACGCAGTGGGGTACTTTCTGTTATAAAGTGATGCCATTCGGACTGAAGAATGTCGGGGCAACCTATCAGCGAGCCATGGTAGCTTTGTTTCATGACATGATACATCATGAGATTGAAGTCTACGTAGACGACATGATAGCCCGTTCACAGACAGAAGAAGAACACCTCGACCATCTGCAAAAGCTGTTTGTCAGGTTAAAGGAATACAAACTGAGACTGAACCCTAGCAAGTTCACTTTCGGAGTCAGGTCTGGTAAACTCTTGGGATTCATCGTCAGCAAAAAAGGCATTGAGATTGATCCTGCCAAAGTCAAAGTTATACGAGAAATGCCTACCCCTCGCACTGAGAAGGAGGTCAGAGGTTTCTTAGGAAGCCTAAACTACATTGCAAGGTTCATCTCTCACCTAACATCTCTCTGTGAACCAATCTTCAAGCTGTTGAAGAAAGATCAGGTGGTTGAATGGAATGATGACTATCAAATTGCTTTCGACAAGATCAAGGAGTATTTGCTGGAACCTCCTATCTTGATGCCACCCGTCGAAGGAAGGCCTTTAATCATGTATCTGAATGTCCTAGACAATTCAATGGGGTGCGTATTGGGCCAACATGATGAGTCTGGTCGAAAAGAGCATGCCATTTATTACCTTAGCAAAAAATTTACCGACTGTGAGACTCGCTACTCACTGCTCGAGAAAACTTGCTACGCTTTGGTATGGGCTGCTCGCCGGCTAAGGCAGTATATGTTGACACATACCACTCTGCTGATTTCTAAAATGGATTTGATCAAGTACATCTTCGAGAAGCCTGCTTTATCCGGAAGAATCGCTAGATGGCAGATGATCCTCACTGAATATGATATACAGTACACAACCCAAAAAGCTATAAAGTGGAGTGTGCTAGCCG
Organism: Vicia faba; assembly: GCA_948472305.1. NCBI lineage: Eukaryota > Viridiplantae > Streptophyta > Magnoliopsida > Fabales > Fabaceae > Vicia > Vicia faba. Next base: position 1,103,837,232 of record OX451736.1, read on the forward strand.
ATCATCTGGCTCATTAAGTTGTCGAAGATTACCAATCCATGAGGTTCGACTTTCCTGACGAGGATATCATGACTTTGAGCAGCATTAAAGAAAACAGATTGTATGACGGACCTGAACAAGGATCCCTATGGACCCTGTACTTTGATGGTGCCTCCAATGCACTTGGAAATGGCATCGGCGCGGTACTTATCTCTCCAGAAGGTTGCCATACACCTTTCACTGCTAGACTCTGCTTCAGCTGCACCAACAACATGGCCGAATATGAAGCTTGTATCTTTGGTCTCAAGGCCGCTATTGACTTGGGAATCAAATCTTTGATTGTATTTGGGGACTCAGCTTTGGTTATCAGTCAAATCAAAGGAGAGTGGGATACTAAACATCCAAACCTCATCCCTTACAAAGAACATGTCCTGACATTGTTACCACACTTTGAGCAGATTACTTTTGAGCACTTCCCACGAGAAGAGAATCAGCTAGCAGATGCGCTAGCTACAATGTCATCCATGTTTAAACTTAATTGGGATAATGAGGCACCTTAAATCTCCATCGAACGGATGGACGAACCTGCACATTGTCACGAGATTAATACCGAAGAAGTGGTGGACCGACCTTGGTTTCATGACGTCAAAAGGTATCTCGAAGCACAAGAGTACCCTGGAGGAGCTTCAGTCAACGACAAAAAGTTCTTAAGGAGGTTCGCGGCCAAGTTCTTTCTGAGCAATGGTATCCTTTACAAGCGCAATCTTGATTGTGTCCTACTCCGGTGTGTGGATAAGGTAGAAGCTAAGCAGATCATGGCTGAACTACATAATGGCACCTTTGGCACCCACTCAAGCGGATGAAAAGGGTGCTAGCACCTTCCCTTTTCATAATCTACTCCCCGAACCCAAGAAAACATCTTAAAGGTCTTTCCTGTGCTTTTTGACCTTTCCTTTGGATAAAATAAAAAGTCGGCAGCGACTCTTGCTAAACCGAAACATTTGCTAACACAAACACAAAACCTCAAGTCAGTTCTCCCACCGTATCACAGTCACCAAAATGGAATAAATCCAAAATGGTAACTATGAGTTCAAAAAGAATTACAAACAGAGGCAATGTCAAAGCTTCAAAGGCTAAATAGTCATACGAGCATCCAAAAGAAGTAAGTAATCGAAGCCAGTTAAGCTGGGAAGCTGGATCTAAATTCTTCAAAGCGCGCTTGTTTATAAAGGATCTTTTGGTCTAGGCGAGCTTTTTCCTTCTTGATTGTTTCAATGGTTTCTTTGAGTTTGAGAGCTTTTTCGCCACGGGATATACCCTTCGGGGCTTCATTGTTTATTTCTTCTTGAGTGGGGGGAATTTTTTCCAACATCGACGACAATCTTCCTCTGATTGGCTTCTTCAGTTTTCTTGTTGAGTTCGTCAATCTAGGCTTGGTAGAGAGAAATTTCACCATCGATTTCTTGGTGTTTGTCGAAATATTATTGCTTCTTGGCCTCAAATTCATTCAATTTATTCTTGCAAACTTCACTGAAATCCCACTCCCGAGCCATTTCATTGATTTTGTTTTTGATCTGGAGGTCAACATTCTTTTTAATGACAAAATCTCGGTTGAGTTGGCTGAAGAAAGCTTCAAACTCAATCAAATAATAAGCAATAGACTCAGGAATATCGTAATGATTAAGTTCATCAATCAGCTTGAGAACATCTCTTCCCATGTCAGCTTCTTCTTCTTCGACCATAATGAGAAAATCACCCTCAAGGAGATAAGTTTTGAGTTGATGTAGCTTGAGATTAATTTTGACATCACTCTCAGCAATGACTGTTAAATTGGGACTGTTGGAATCCAAGGACACCTGTCAAAGTTTCTGAAGATGTCTCAGGGTTTCAGTTGGGCTTTGATTCATCATGGCTAGTATTTCCTCCTGACTAAGGGAACTATTGTAGCCCGCATCCTGGACATTATGAAATGGGTCACCTTCAGCAACAGAGGATGGAAAATTGGGCTCTTTGATGCTATCCTTTTCAATTGGAATAGGTTGGGGTTCTTCGGTAGTGTTTTCAGGGTGTGGCTGAGGACTGTGTTCCACGGAACCACTCGTGTTGACAAAACCATATTGTCTTTGAGGAATCAGAGTAATTTTTTGATCCACATGAGCAGAGTCCAAAGAAGGATCTTTATCCAAGCTTTTTTTTTGTGTCTCACCTTGTTTCCAAAATAAAAGTTAGACGCGAAATCAGAAATAGAAAATTTGTTAGTCCAAATAAGAAGGATTAATACCTCAAGGATGTTAGTGTGCTACTGTTGTGGGGGCAAGGAATTTATTTCTTTGGGTGGAGAGCTATGTGGAGATTATTGTTCTTCATATGAATTAGGAATCAGATGGTTGTGTTTTTTAGCAGCGTTGTGCAACATAATTCTTTTCCTAGCAGCCTTTTTTGGTTTGGTAGGAGTTGGCACTCTTAGAGAGGGAAAATTTTCTCCATCGAAATTTATTTCTCCTCCAATGGAGGGAGTTTGTGTTTCAAGAACCTAAAATGAGATGAGTCAGATAAGCTCCAAGCTCTGACACAAAAGAATAGGAAAATTAAAGAGTCATTATACCTGAGTTAAAGGTCTGGTGTTTTTATTTTTCTTTAGGGGCTGGACAGAGTCAAGAGCGATAGTTGATGATCTTTTGCAAATACGGAAAAGAAACAATGTTAGACAAACCTTTCAAAAAATGAGTTGGGAGGAAATACAAGGTACCTGTTTGTTTGGGTCCTCTTCGACAACAATAGTTGATGTCTCATAGGTGTCACTAGGTGTTTTCCTGGTGGATTCTGCAGGATTTGTTGTGGGACCTAATGAATGATAAAGATAAACAAAACTACTACAAGGGAGGATTGATAAGTTAGCCAGGGTTGTTAAGGACATACCTGTCAAAATAGCTGGTTGTGTTTCTAGTCAATCAAAAGCTTTTGGATTCTCTGTAAGAAAGAGGATATAAAGAAATGTTGTTCTTGATATTTGGACCACCATGTGTCGAACTCAGTAGTCGTAAAGAAGGATTGCTGAAAATGGAATATCGAAAGTTCCAAAGTTTGAGTTGTCCTATGGAATAGAAGACAATCACGGTGTTCCTCAGCAGAAAGATTATGGCCTGCCCAGAAAATATCAATATAGCAAGAATAAAGGGATTTGGGCAACATCTGACTAAGACCAAATTGGTGTGCTACCAAATTCAGTTGATACCTGGTGAATCCGTAACCATCGACCCATTATCAATCCGAAAAGAAATGAGAGTCAGAGTAAAAAATGATCTCCATACAACATTTGATTGAGTAGTAGTGGGAAAAGAGACACCAGGAAAAGGGTTTTTGAACCAGATGGGGCCAATGTGTCGACCCGCAAAAGGGGCCATGTCAGAAACAAAATTGGCCTCAAGGAATAGGTTTATATATTTTAGAATGTTAACTTTGTTCAAATTGTCTTGAGGGGTAGTCAAGGAAAGTCAAATACCTTTAATGGATCAATTACTAGGCAAACGCATGAGGGCTTCAGAAACGGGGTGACCCACGAGATGTTCAAAAGTAGCATTGAGCCAGTGCAGCAACAACCATAAGGGACTGGAGAGAAGAAGAGCTTTGTCAATTTTAGTGAGAAGCCTAATTCTAATAGAGGTGTGTCCTAGATATTGGTAGAAGAAAGCCAGTAGCAACTTACCTAGGGAGAACTTTCGACATTCATGAATTTGGATGGCTAAGTTGATGCAACACTTATCCACCTGTAGAGAGCCTAGGCAGAATAAATAATATGACAGCCAACATGTCAGAAACTCAATGTGCTCTATGTTGATGTTTACATTGTCTATGACATGATGATCTTTGATGTATTGGTGAATACTAGGTCAACTGAAGTTGAAGTCAAAGTTGGTTGATAGTGTAGAGTCGAAGGTTTGACCTAAAGGTGAGAGTCATGTAATAATAGTGACGTCGAACAGGGTAAGGGTCATCATCATCCTACAAGGCAATTGAAAGGTGTTGTTTGAGACTTCCCATAAGAATCAAAGCAAGAGTCATGCTAGGATTTATTGTGTGAGCAGTTCTGGACAATTGGATGGCGTCGAAAATACCAATCTCCTTCCATTGTGTCTCCTTATTGGCTTTCACTTTATTGAGCCAAGCAAGCCAAGCCTTGTTACCAGGTGTATGCATGGATAGAAAAATCCTAGTGGTTTTCATAAATTTCACATTGAGAGGATGCTTTTCGTAGGCAGATGCAGAAGCAGAAGAAAAACAAGGAAAGTATCGTTGTACCTTATGAGGGTGAGACCTTGCATCTGGATACGGTCTATGAAATACGAATAAATTTTCAGCCACCGCGAAAGGTATAAGCATCTACTTATACCATTTTGCTACTTTAAATGCATCAGTAGAAGGTGGTTGAGGAATGTCTTGCAAACCTTCTTCTTATGTGAGAGAGAAAGCTATGGGGTTATTACTTGTGTTCAACTGGTTGGGAGCAGAAGAAGACATGTCAGTATATGCGTGAAAGAGAAAGAAACAAACAAAAAGTTTCCTCCGTAGAAGGTTGTAGAGAAGAAAAAATGTGTGTGCATAAAGAAGAAGAAGAGATAATAAGCGTGAAGATTTATTTATAGACTTATTAAAGTTGTTGATTATGGAAAAGTGGCACCCATCTGTAAAGTGATGATTGTCACGAAAGGTATAAGTGGAAGAGTTAGTAAGGTTTATTAGAATCCCACACCCTAGAAAGTAGGAGCCATAATGAGAAATGATGGAATGACATTGGGAATAGTAGCACAGAAAGCGGTCATCAAGACACATGACGTCAGATGAGTAGACAAGCGGTCAAAAATTCAAAAAGAAGGAAAATGTCGAAATTCTCAGTCGACATAGTTTCCGTCGAAATCAGCATTTTGGGGGGCAATTTGTTATCCAATAATTTTCGACCAAGGAAAGTGATTATAAGCTAAACGTCATCACCCAGAGAAAAGTATTTTTGACACACTCATGGTGAGATAAGAAACGTCGACAAGTTACCAAGGAAAAGTCTCTTTGAGACTTAACAAAATTCAATAAATTGTTGTTAGCTGGGTCAACTTAATGGTTTCAAGTCAGTCGATTGAGAGTCAGATCGATGAAGGGTTTGAAATCCAAGACGAGGATGAAAAGCAGTTAACACTGGAAGTTTCGCTAACGTTTACTAACAAGATGTGGGATGACTCAAAAGGCAGTTTTATCGCAAACTCTAAACGTGTTACATAATAATTGTCGAACGTGTATGATAAGCAGTTACTTTTTTTATTTATTTAAGAAAATTTCCACGTTCATGTAAGAGGTTTCACATTGTAACATTGTAAGAAAGAACTCAAAGTACCCACATCAAGAGAGAAACGATTCACTTCTGAGAAATGTATGAGTGCTTCTGAAACAACCGGCTAAACTGTCAACTGATAATGAAATTAATGAAGTCGCCATCAATTATTTTTTATCCCACGGGAAGGGAAAGGAAAACATCAAGTAAACCTGAGAAGGGAGAAATCACGGTCAAACGACCGAGAGATCGGGTAAGGGAGTTTGTTACGCGAGGGGAAGGTATTAGCACCCCACACACCTGTAGTACTCTACGGTATCCACTCTTGTTATTCTAATCTAGTGGGTGTGGTCAAAGTCTATGTCTAAGGTTTGAAGTAAAAAGAAAGAGGGAATGTGTGCAAAAGAAAAGGAAAAGAAAGTGTGGGGAAAAGAAAGAGATTTTTACAAAGATATACTCGATTAGGCCCCATAAAAATCCACTGCCTATGTATCCCTTTTAATGAATCAGAGTAAATGTAGTTTGACTCACTTGTTTTGGTGGGTTTGTGTTTTTTAGTTAAACAATGTTAAATTCAATCATTTCACTGCTGCTTGACCTTTGGAGACTTACGACCTGTAGTGGAAAGAAACTATCATGCTCTTAGAAGAGAAAAGCCGATTGGAAAAAATAAAGGCGTTGGTTAGAGTTTTTTACCTTAATAAAGGGTTTAAGTTGTTAGAGAGTGTTTTTATTAGTTTAAGAATAAAGAAAGTTTTAATTTTAAATGCAAGGATGCAAAAAGAAAGAAAACATCTAAGGGAGACTATCTAGAATCTAATCCCTAATTTTATCATACAATGATGGCCCTATTTCAAGGATAAAGGGGAAATATCTATCTATGTTAGCATGCATGGATTACTATCCTAAGGTCTAGCTCGAATTGGGAAAGAAACAAGCACATTTTAAGGGAGCATGGTATATATAAATCAAACAAGCAAAGGAAGCACGTACATGGTGAGAGTAGTGTATCCTAAACCAGCAAAGGAGAGCACATACATGGCAAGAGTAATGTGTCTCAAAGTAGCAAGCTCGGACAAAGGGAGCACATGCATGGAGAGAGTAGTGCACACTAGCTCAAGCAAATTGGTCTAACCAAGATATCGCGAATCGAGGTAGGTAAAGGAAAAATCAAGAGAAATGCTTTAGATAAGGGGAGCAGATCACCAGAAGCAAACAAGGGGGATTGGTATAAAAGCAAAATAATAGAAATGCTTTAGCTAAGGGGAGAGAATCACCCGAAACAAACAAGCGGGAGAGAGATGAAATAAGAAAAGAAGAGAAATGCTTTAGCTAATGGGAGCGGATCAGCCGAAGCAAACAAGCGGGTAGCGGAATGTCAGCAATGGCCATTGCGAACTCCTAACAAAGTGAGGGGGTTGGGAAAAAACCCTTTTCCACATGATCGACTCGATACAAAAGATCGACACACCAAAGCATCGACGTACAATGTGAGCTAAGGATGATAAGAACTAGAATGCACGGGGGTTACTACTAACCCTTTATGTTCGCCTCCTTTTAAGGACTTGTCATTTGTAGTATATGCGAGCACAAAATGTAAACACACCTGCAGAATACATACGTCAAAGGTAGGGTTTTAAACAAGCACAAGTAGCACACAAAAATGTTGAATTGCCCTAAACGGGTCTTTAAATAAACCAGAGGGGTTCCTGACATGGTCAACAACGAAGATCCACATCATACATATCTATTCCTACTTCTCATGGCAAGGAAAGCGGCAAAATGCGGAAATAGTAAAAAGGAAGAGATGAAATACCAAACGGATAACAATCTGTATCAAGCAAGCAGGAAAAATACAAGAAACCCAAAAAACTTTGAGCAAGCTAGAATCAACAACAAGAGAATAGTCAGAAATCAGTGATGTAAAAATAAATCACAAGTGGTATGTATCGAAAACAACCATGCAATCATCCTGCATGAAAACAAAATCCATACAAAACACACGATAGTGAAATATTTATCTCAGAGTGAGAGAATCCAGATGAATCATATCAAGAGAAATAATATCCCACAAATAAATTGGAACACAAAGCAATTGCAACACAAGAAGAATCGCACAAGAAACAAATTTGTGTCCCTTAAATAAAGTGGAACACAAAACAATTAAAGCATGATCGAAATCTTTATCGAATAACCTTGCACAACTCAACAAACAAGTTAGAAATTAACAAGGAAAGGTGCGCCAAAATATACAATAAAACAAAGCAAAACGTTATGGTTCATCTTGGGTAGTAAGCTATCATAATAGGGTAACAGGTTACCATAACTCAAAAATCTGAGAAAATAGCTACTGACTTGAGGTAACTGGTTACCATAACTGGGTAACCGGTTACCGCGTGTAAATTTTCAAATTTTAGTTACTGGAAAGGGTTGTAACCGGTTACCGTAACTGGATAACCGGTTACCCACAGGCAGAAAGAAATTTTTTTCAAGTTTTTTGAGGTTTGGCTCATGGCTTGGGCATTTGATCATACACAAAATCTCCACACATTCAATACATGATTTTTTGCATAATTCAAGGTCTACATTCAAACTACACATGATTGATTAAGATCAACAATTAAACTTCATGCAACATCATCAATTTGTTTCATCAATAAGCACTTTCATGAAAATCAACCTAATTTAATAAGCACTTAATTCAACTATCCAATTCCAGATTTACACATGATTATCAAATCAATTCACAATTCTAGGCTTAGATCTATATTCTCAATTCAAAATTCAACCTAGATTCAATCCATGCTTGATCAAAAAGTGCTTCTCAAACAATCACTTATTTCAAGAAGTGCTTAATTCAAGAAAACTCACCGATAGAAGTGAAGAGGAGGCTTAGGTATAGAGATTGCAACGAATGAATTAACAATCAAAGAAGAATTGATCTTGATCATGACTTTTGGATCTTGATGAAGTGGTTGTTGTGTTCTTGATGAAAAAGGTGTAGAACCTTGATTTGATCTTTTAGCAACTTAAGAGAATTTCAAACTTATGTTTGTGAGAATTTTTAAATTATGAGAACCTCCTCGGTTTGGCAAAAATCATATTTGAGATTATATGGTGTGAGCAAATTAGGCCTTGGATGTGCAATTGGATTGGGCCTTAACTTGAAAATGTAAGCCCGACACGACCATAAAGTGCCACGTCATCATCCGTAAGGAATCTCGATTCTGTCGTCAAAGAAAAAAAGAAGATAATAAAATTTATGACGCGTTGCCGAAATAACTTGCTCATTTGAATGAATGATAATTTTGTTATGATTTTTTGAAGTTTCATCTCAGATGAAAATACTTATCGATTCAAGATTTTCAATGCACTGCACGTGGTTTGGACCAAAACCGAAGGCCTTCGAGATATCGTTTGAATTGGAAAACTGAAACCAATATTTAGCCAACTCAATTTGTGAACCAATGCCACCGGAACTAGATCGATACAATAAAAATCGACCAAGTTAAGATTTTTTGAATATGAAATGGGTGAACATCTATCATAATTTTCCTGTGCGAACATACTTGATAAATCTATATATTCTGAGACTTTCTGAGTAGAACTGGCTTCTGGCTGTGAGAGACAAAAATGTTGAGGACATTAAGACAAAATTTTGACCACCAGAACGGGCTCAAAGCGATGAACGGTCTTTGAGTTATGAATTTTTTTAGTGTGCGAAAATTGCACCTTCAGCACACTTTTTCACAATATATTCACTTGTGCACCTCTAGAAAATCCATTTATTTGGAGGCTTTCCTTGAGGAACTAGCTCTTGGTCCGAACATACGAAATGGAGTACACATAAAGAAGATTACTTTGATGTAAAACAAACCAACTTGAGATGATGAACCAAATCGGAGTTACAGATTTTTGAATATTCGCAAGATGATGAGTCGGCGGTTGATTACAATGACATATTTTCTCAAATTCATTGAAATACCCAATTTCTCTGCAATTCTAAGCACACTGACACACATTAAAACTGGGAAATAATGACTTGCTTGCTTGTTGATCAGATAGCCTTGATCCCATAAAATGCATATATGCATATGATAATGAAATATAAGCCAATTAAGATCACAATGAAGAGGGCAAATTTTGGCGTGCAACAGCTTCTCCTATTCAATCTTCTTTAACTAGAGAGTGAGATTAGCCATGGCCTTTCGAACAATTAGAGTAAAATAGGATTGAATACTTAATAGACCCGTACAATTTGCACTCTGAAGCCATTCGGGTATCGTTGCATTTTTAGTTTTTATGAATAGTGGTTATCAAGGACAAATGTATGCCTGGTTAGGGTGGGACACACACAACGAGAAATGGATTTTTGTAATCATGCGTCAGGAGCTGGTAGTGAACACATATCAAAAAGAGACCGAAATAAAGGACTCTAACATAGATATCATCCATATACGACTGGACAAAAAGACATATGCAAAAGATGCATGTCCGGAGGACAGGGCACACGACAAGAAGAAGTCTGGAGGAAAGGACTCTCACCAAAGATATCATAAGCACGTGTTCGGAAGAAAGAACAAGTATGACAGAGACCAGAAGAAAGGACTCTATCACAGATATCAAAAGTCTACGTCCAGAGGAAAGGATGCCGGACAGGAAAGAGGCCAGAAGAAAGGTCTCTAACAAAAGATATTGTAAACATATGTTTGGAAGAAAAGACATATACTGGGAAAAGACAGAAGGACGGGTCTAAACAAAGATATCAAGAATACATGTATGGAATAAAGGACACATAACATGAATAGACCGTAAGAAAGGTCTAACCAAAGACATCAAAAATATATGTCCGGAGGAAGGGACACGTAGAAGGAATAGACTGGAGGAAAGGTCTAATCAAAGATGTCAAGAATATATGTCTGGAGGAAAGGACACATAGCAGGAATAGACTGAAGGAGAGGTCTAAACAAAGATATCAAGAATACATATTCAGAGGAAAGGATACATAGCAGGAATAGACCAGAGGAAAGGTCTAAACAAAGATATCACAAATATATGTCCGGAGGAAGGGACACATAATAGGAATAGACCAGAGGAAAGGTATAACCAAAAGATATCAAGAATACATGTCCGCAGGAAAGGACATGTAACAGGAATAGACCGGAAGAAAGGTCTAAACAAATATATACTTCTGGAGAAAGAAAACTTTTTGAAGGAGAACTTACCAGAGGAGAGAGGACGTCGGGCAAAGGTGAACCTTAATCAACAAAAAAGGGGCACCGGACGAAGGTGGACCTAATACGGAAAGACACCGGGTGAAGGTGAACTTATCAGATCAGAGAGACGCTAGGCGAAATCGAACTTCACTGGGGAAAAAAAGGAAGAATTCCGGACGAAGGCGAACTTATTGGGGGTTAGATATGCACGTATGGGTCAGATATATAAATGTATACGAAAGAGACCCGAGGAGATGGCCCTTATCAAAGGTATCTGAAATATATGTCTGGATGAAAGGGTATATGACAGGAAAAAGACCGGATGAAAGGACTCTTACAAAGATTTCTGTTGCAACTGATTTTTAAATCAGAGTCACCACCCTTAAATTTCATCCTAAGGAAGGGAATATAAAGGAATAACCCTACAGAGTTTAAAGATTCTAGATTTGGACTCAGTTTTGGACGAGGGGAAGGTGTTAGGAACCCCTTATATACCTTGTTCGCAAGGATATTAGGTTTAGAAGGATTTTTAAGAAAATAGAGTTTTAAGTTTTATTAGAGGAATTCACCACGATTTAGTCGTATGCCTACGTATCCTCTTATGAGGAACCAGAGTCTCAATTCGTAGTTTGTAGTTGGTTTGTGTTTTTTATGGATTATGGAATATATTTTAATTTCCCGCATACGTAGTCTAGGAGTGTGAATAGCGGAGTTTGTTAGACTAAACAGGCAATCAATTCAAACATATTCGTAATCTTTTTTGAAAATTAATTATTTGAATTAATTTGATTTACGAAAAGAAATTGTGATTGGTTGAATATTTTTTTAGCATATTAATTATTAAAAATATTCTATTTAAATGCATGATTAAAAATAAATTTAATGCAATAAATAAAACAATATTTGAATGAGTTTAGAAAATAATAGTTATGTGTTTTAATGATAATAATGATAATAGCATTAAGCATATTAAATATATTAAAAATGAGAAATATAAAAAAAATATTATAAATAAGGAAAATATAAGAGAATATAAAAATATAAAAATAATAAAATAAATAAAATAATAAAAAAACGCATGGGGGTGTAAATATAGTTGAAGTATTAAAAATGGGGGGGGGGGGGGTGTTGATAGAAGGGGCCTGAATTCAGATATTGAATTCAGACCCAAAAGGACAGGGGGTGCGTTTTAAGTTAAGCAATAAAACTGGGGGGGTGAAGTGAACGTGGGACCAAGTCCAGATATTGGACTTGGCCCGTTTGGCCAGGGGGTGTGAAAACAATGTGTTAGCAAAAAAAATGAAGAGGTGCGAATAATAAACGGGCCTGGCCCAAAGCGCTTGGGGAGAGGTCCGCTAGGCCATGTACGGGAGAGCGTATGATAATTTCTATAGACGTGTGTCTTAAACCGTTGGATGATGTTCGTATGGTCATGATTAAAGGAACACACGCATTGGATCGTCAAACTTAATATCTTACATATTACCAAAACAAAACGATTTGTTTCATTATCTACCTCTCTCTCCTTCTATCTCCTCTCCCTCTTTTTCTCCAACGAACAAAAACCCTAGGTTTAGATACACCACGATGCGCTAACCCAGAAGCGAACCTAGAAACATAATAACCCAAACCCTAGCTCCCCCAAATCGCGATTTACAAACACAACAAGCTAAGTTCCGCGAGACATCTCTATTATTGTAATTCTTTGAATCTTTTTTTATCTCTCTTTGGTTCTTAAACTTCTTCCTTCCTTGCTTCGTAGGTGATGAAGACGATTGGAGGCGGCGGATGCAGCAGCGATGGGTTGAAGCAACAACGACTCAAATAGGTTTAGGGTTTTGGATCTCGAAACCCGAATATCAAGCAAAGACGTGAGCGGAGAGGCTATAATTCTTCTACTCTGTTCTTCAGTAAAAGAGTTCTCTCTGTCAAATTTTATTTCCTCTCTTTTCCCCTTGTAATAATTTATTTTCCCATTTCTTGTAATTTTTTTCTCATTTTTACTCTGTAGATTCAGATTAGGCCTTCTTATAGATTTTTAGAAATTTTTGGAAGTTAGGAAATAAACCGATTTGTCTGTAATTTTTGCACATGATGTTATTAGGGTTTGAATATCATTGATCCCTTTCTGTAATTTATTCCTTATGTTTTAATTTGTATAAAAACATATTAATTTTGTTTCCGATTTAGCAAGATAATGTTTATGTTTTTGTTTATTTTGTTATGGAAATAGTTTTGAATGCAAGATCTACTTTTGCCTATGATTTGAATAGTAGGTATTATACCAAAAGCGTGCGATATTTTTGGTTGATCTGTACAGTAGCTGTTAAAAATAAAAAACAAGTGCTCCTCATTGAACTGGGCCCAGGCCTTGTTTGAATTGTGATTTGGAAGGCTCTTCTTTAAGTTCCACGTTTTTTAAATAAATAATCATAATCTTAATAAAACCAAAATAGTAATAACTTTGATAATAATTCTGGTAATAATGATTAATAATAATATCATAGCATTAATGATATGATTAATAATAATGTTAGAAAAAATTATAATAACATTATTTGTTAAAAAAGAAAGAATGATAATATAATTTTCTTAAATAATCGGGTGAAGAGATCAACTCGGCTCTCAAAAAAATATTCTATATGGGTCCTCAAAAAAAATGATGTGGGCTGATCTGATCAAACAAAAAGAGTATACCCATCTTTGTTTTTTACCGTCAAAACAAATGGGCCGGTTGAAAGAGCCTGTAAAAACGTAAACCCCTTCATTATTGAGGATTAGTCATAAACCTTGACGGCCTTTAAAGCTAAATGCATTCCCTCTTATTAATACTTTGACCCCTTATTAATTTAAAACATCCCCATAGAAATAAAACATATAAACTATGATTTAATTAAAAATAAATCTAAATATAATATAGGAGTAGGGAAAATTTAGGGTATGACAGTTTCCCCTATATGATTATCTTTTGATTAAATAGTTCTAGAATACGCAGGTCTCGCACATTCTAATCGGAAGTTTATTAAATATTGGAACACCCCAAAATTTGTCTGAAAGATTACAAGGATACATTGCATAGCGTTCCCACGAGTGTGAAGAGCAAGCATAGATGGTGATGTATCATCTAATGTGCGTTTGAACCCAAGTTGATTTAACTTATACATGACGATGCAGAGTCCTCCTAGTATCTAAGAAGAGATCATTTGCATATCTACCGTAATCTAGGAGGTAAATGATACAAGTTTGAACAGTTAACTTTACTAATGCTTGGAGACTAATATAGCAAGTTTTGGTTTGATTTGATTTTGTTTATCCATCACAACCTAGGGGATGGATAAAAATGAAGTTTGACAACACATTACCGCATGAGGCTGATGCAAAAAGCTATATAACGACATGGTTGCATGGAGACTGATGCGATGAATTAAATTGATAATAACATTGCTGCATGGAGACTGATGCAAAGGGTTGAATTGAAGATTTCGCACATTGTTGCATAGAGCCTGACATAGTGATCTAGATCACAAAGGAGAAAATACATTGTTGCATGAATCCTAGCGCAATGAACTATATTGAAAAGGAGGAAACACATTGTTGCATGGAGCCTGACACAATGAGTTAAATTGTAGATTTCGTACATTATTGCACGAAGTCTGGCACAATGGAGAGAGTTTTGATAATAACATTGCTGCATGGAGACTGATGTAAATAGCTATATCGCATGATAAACTGATAGCAAAATTGTTGCATGAAGACTGATGCAATGGAAGGAGTTTGATAATGACATCGCTGCATAGAGTCTAACGCAATGGAACAAGTTTTATAATAACATTATTGCATGGAGACTGGTGCAATGGGTTATATTGTAGATAAGGAAACACATTGCTGCGTGGAGACTGACGCAATGGGTTAAACTACAGATTTCGTACATTTTGCATGGAGCCTGACATAATGAACTATACCGCAGAGGAAGGAATATGGTGTTGCATGGAGACTGACGCAATAAGTTAAAATTGGAGGTTTTATACATTGTTGCATAGAGACTGACACAATGGATGGAAATTGTTGATTTCACAACATTGTTGCATGGAGTTTGATACAATGAGCTAGATCACGAAGAAAGAACATATTGTTGCATGGAGACTGACACAACAAGTTAAATATAGATTTCACGCATTGTTGCATAGAGACTGACACAATGGGTGGAATTGCTGACTTCACGACATTGCTGCCTGGGGTCTGACACAATGAGTTATATCGCAAAAAAGGAAACAAATTATTGCATGGAGACTGACACGATAAGTTAAATATAGAAGAAGTTATTTTGAATGATCCACATCTTAGATAAATAAATCAGAGATGAGGACAGATTTTACTGGTTATTCATTTCTAACCGAGGTAAGAACTGATGGAGGGCCCTAAGATATTGGCTCTGTTTGTAGTAGGTTTCAAGGAAATGCCATGTGTGATGTATGTGCATAATTTCTTAAACCAATATGGAACCCAGAGTGTATATGCACTGAGTGTGTATGCCCCAAGTATTTTTAAAATGTTTTTGATAATTTTCCTTCTTAAACCATCGGGTTCTTGTAGTTATCAACTTTCCAACGTTGTTTATTGTCAATTATTGTATCTCCAAGTTGATTTGAATTTGGTGAAAAGTGTCAGTAATATCTTGAGGTTTGTATCGTGGGTGCAGGCGTAGGTATGGACGTAGATGTGGATGTTGGCGTGGACGTTGTCATAGTCGTAGATATAGGCGTGGGCATAGAAATAGGCGTAGGCGTGGGTGTAGAGGCAGGCGTAGACATTATTTTGACATTCTTCTAACCAGAATAAGCTTTGATGCTTTATCAAATGTTCTTTGGTATTTCCGTATGTTAGGTGCACTAAATGTTGTGCATGACCTTGAGACTTTGATATGGTTATGTGTACGTTATGCTTGATATGAGGCTTTTTAACGAGAAATCTACTGTCGAAATTTCTAAGGAATCTGCTGTCGAGATTCAATTGAGAACTACCTTCTGCAGAGGTCTTCTGAATAATCATATGTCAAGATTAACTAGAAGAATCTACTACTGAGATTTTATCGAGAAAATACCTTTTGTCGAGGCCTTCTGGATAATCAACTGCCTTGATCAACCAGGGGAATCTACTGCCGAGATTTGATTAAAATAATACCTTCTACCGAGGTCTTCTGGATAATCAACTGATGTGATCAACCAGGGTAATCTACTGCCGAGATTCGATTGAAATACCTTATGCCGAGGTTTTCCGGATAATCAACTGTCGTGACCAACCAGGGGAATCTACTGCCGAGATTCAATTGGAATACCTTCTATCGAGGTCTTCTGGATAATCAACTGCCATGATCAACCAGGGGAATATACTGCCGGGATTCGATTGAAATGCCTTTTGTCGAGGCCTTCTGGATAATCAACTACCATGATCAACCAGGGGAATCTACTGCCGAGATTCGATTGAAATAATATCTTTTGCCGAGATCTTCTAGATAATCAACTGCCTTGATCAACCAGGGGAATCTACTGCCGAGATTTGATTAAAATAATACCTTCTACCGAGGTCTTCTGGATAATCAACTGTTGTGATCAACCATGGGAATCTACTGCCGAGATTCGATTGAAATACCTTCTGACTAGGTTTTCTGGATAATCAACTTTCGTGACCAACCAGGGGAATCTACTGCCAAGATTCAATTGTAATACCTTCTGCCGAGGTCTTCTGGATAATCAACTGCCATGATCAACCAGGGGAATATACTGCCGAGATTCGATTGAAATGACTTTTTCTGAGGTCTTCTGGATAATCAACTGCCATGATTAACCAGGGGAATCTACTACCGAGATTCGATTGAAATAATATCTTCTTCCGAGGTCTTCTGGATAATCAATTATCGTGATTAACCAGGGGAATCTACTATCGAGATTCTATTGAAATAATACCTTTTGTTGAGGTCTTCTGGATAATCAACTATCGCGATCAACCAGGGGAATCTACTGCCGAGATTCGACTGAAATACCTTCTGCCGAGGTTTTCCGGATAATCAACTGCCGTGACCAACCAGGGGAATATACTATCAAGATTCAATTGAAATACCTTCTGCCATGGTCTTCTGGATGATTAACTTCCGTGATCAACCAGGGGAATCTACTGTCGAGATTCGATTGTGAATTGATATCTTGGTTGACAAAGATGATTGTTTTCACATAAAGTAAGGTTTTACGCTATGCTTGTAAATTTGATTGATGCATGAAATGTTATGATTGATTGATGCATGTAATGTAACGATTGGTTGATGTATGTGATGAATGACTTGGATATATGTAAATAGATGTTGAATTTTGAAATGCGAATGCGTAATTGGGCTTTTTGAGATATGCTCGACCTATGCTATTGGAATTCATCAGATGGATGAGATGAATAGTATGGCTTGGTTTTGGATCGAAGAGCCCTAATGTATGATTTATGCAGCTTTACGATTATGACTCGAATGGTTTTTGAATGGTGCCCCTGTGATGGGTCATGGATGATTAAAGCATGGAGGTTTGCTTATGCAACAAGGTTTCTTGTCACATGATGGTTGAGTGTTGTGTTAGCATGATTTCCCGATACTTGACTTGAACTTGAAGATTGTTGATGCAGGAGAAAGATCCACTGGAGGTTATGAAAGTACACAGAGAGCTTTCCCCTATGCGAATTGTCTTTCCTTAATTTGTTGGTAGGGTCTTGGAGGAGATTCTCATTGATATGAGTTTGGAAACAGTTTGATCATAATATGAATCACCCCACTATTTTGTATTATGCCCATGATTTAAATATTCTTAAAAAAGCTTGGCTTTGATGGACCCTTTTGTATCAACTCCTTTTGCTCGTGTCTCACAGTAGTTTACCCTAACATCCGAATTTTGAAAAGATGTGCCCCTCAATCTCCAGGATCTGGAGGAAGTACCCTCAAAAAGAGCTTTAGACCTCATCATGAACTTGTCATAGATTTCCATAAGTATTTGAAGCTTGAAAAGCTTGTACTTGAAGTTTCTGAAAGGGGAATTTGGACCCTACGTGCGGTAAGATGAACCTGGTACGTACTGCCCTAACACTTGAATCTTGGTAGGTTGTACCTAATTATCAAGGCCTTGAGAGGTTTGTTAAAACGAGGAAACTGAGTCATACCCTGTTGTGACATGACTTGATTAAGGAATATTCCTTCGAAAGGTATGCCCCTGATTGAACAATGCTTTGAATTTTGATTGAAGTTGATTGAATCTCAGATGATCACCCCTTCTTAATAGTATCATCATGTGATATACCCCTACGATCATTAGTATTTGCCCCTATTTATAGGGGTCCTCCTAGATGCTTTACCCCTAGTTAGAAGCTTCTAGGAAATGCTGCCTTTGATCAGACCTTTTTCTTTTGAAATCTCCTTGATGCTAAGTATTGATTCGTTGATAAATTTGTACATTTTGAAAAGTAATTCCGTTTGATGCACATGCAAGTTCTTGAAATAAAATTTTGAATAGAAATGGATGATTAGAGATGGAGATTCGAAGAAGCGAAGTGGTTAGTAATAATTTAACAAATATTAGGAGTCAATTTAACACAAATTTTGTTGAGTATGCTTTCATAGTGAATCTAGATTCAATTAGGACTTTTTGAAGGTTGTAACGTGGCCTGGTTCACAGTTTAAAAAACAAAGGATATAAGGCTCAAAATTTGTTTAGCCCACCCTATTCTCCTTGATGTTCTCCAGTCCTAATTTCAATTAGTGCAACAAATGCATAAATAAAGATCTGAGCACCAATGAAAGTATTGATAAGATCTCAGTGTTGATGAGATCCAAGCGTTGATGAGAAGCATTGATGATTCTTGAGGTAGAAGTCATAAGATAATTCTCCAATTTATTTGTTTTTAATCCCTTATTTTGCATGGACTAATTCTTTTGAATTTTCGGTCCATTGGGATGCCCTAACTTTTTCCTAAGTCAATTTTTTTTATTGTTACTCGACTTAGCAGGCTTTCATTTTTTTTGAATTTATGTTTTTATTTTGATTTTTCAAATTTGTGACTGCTTATGTTGATATTATAAGCTTTGTCTTTATCGATTCCTCGATCTTGAAGGATGTTCTAAGGAAGAAGATGTCGTGAACTTTGTTTTTATTGATTGCTTCCTCAATCTTTGTTGATGTGCGAGGAGAAGATGATGTGCTCGAATCTTTTCTTAGATTGTTTCCTCAATGATGTATCGAGGAAATAGATATGCTTGAACCTTTTCTTAGATCGTTTCGATTCTCCTTGGATTTAAAGGCATCATCGAATTAATTGAAATCTACCCTGCCCCTGGTTAAGATTAAGTTTTTTTTTAGAAAATAGAAAGAACTCCGACTTTTGGCTCGAGGGGGGTTAACTACATATTAACTACTTATTTCTCCAATGTTTGGGAAGTGAAACAATTCCTTACGTTGCCAGCTTGGTCTTACCATTGAAAGCATAGTTTAGCAAAATTCAGTTACTTAGTTTTCATCATTCTCCCTCGAAGTTTGTTAAAGTTATGAAATGGAAGATGGAAGTGAACAATTGATATTTATGAGAAGTGATAGTGAATTAAGAGTGAACACGAATTTCAAAAATATGCATGATTATTTCATTAAAATTATTGATCCAAAGATACAAGTTTATAGCAAATGAAACTTAACAACTAAGAAATCACAAGTTGAAATAATAAAGGCCTAATGATCTAGAGATAAGCCCCCTTGTTGATCCACTGACTTTAGGGGATTCTTCTTAGTCTTTGGACTTGTCAAAGCAAAGGATGACCATTCACATGGGGTCCCTTCTTCAAAAGTCAATTGCTTATTGTCGATCAAATCTTGGACCTTGTGTATGAAACTCTAACAACATTCAAGGGTATGTCCTAGAGAGTTGGCATGATACTCACACATGGCATTTGCATCATACTTAGGTGGGAGGGTCCCATTCGGAGAATTCAGTGACTTCCACTCTATCAAAGATGCCTTGAGTAAATGTTGTAGTAGTTGACTGTGCGGTAAGAGAAGTTGATCAAATCTTCTTGGTGATAGTTTTTGCCTTCCCCTTTGTTGGGAATATCCCTTACGTTTATATGGTTGTTGTTGAGGTGGGGGAACTTCCCATGGTGGTGGCATATGTGCTGCTGAATAGGCATGTGGCTGGGATAATGAAGGGTTACCTTCACTCCTCAGTAGTAATTGCATGATCAAGTTTATTTGAGTCTTCAACTGGTGGGCCTCCTCCTTCAACAGTTCTTGGCCTCTTTTGAGTTCCTCCATGGCTTATTGAGACATGCTTTAATTTCGCTTGTGAGTATCAAGAATCTTGCTAGCTGGATCACAGTTGGATAAGGGTGGAAGGGTAAATGATAAGAACTTTGTGCAAATATATGAATGTAAAGTATGCAAATGCATGGATATGAAAAAAAAAATTTGCTCTCGAGGGTATGAATATGTTTTTCATGGACAGGCAATGCGACGAGGATGTAGTATGGAGGTAAACATAAGGGTACCATATATGAGTTTAATGATAGACATGATGATATCCTACTGTGATACGGTGAGAGAACTGACTTGGGTGTTTTGTGTTTATCTCAAATGTTGCGGATAACAAGAGTCGCCATCGACTTTTCTTTTATCCAATAAAGGAAAGGGTAAAAAGAACAGGAAAGACCTTTTGAGAATTTTTTTGAGTTTGGGGGGTAGGTTATGAAAAGGGAAGGTGTTGGCATCCTTTTCATCCGTAATCTACGGACTCTTAATTGCTTGATCACTTTGAAATGCTTTGTGTTTGTGTATGTTTTAAAAATGTTTTGAGGATATTTTGAAAATGATAATTTTTGTAATAATTCTTGTATTGTTGAGAATGTATACAAAATGTTTGTTTTGGAAATATTTTGAAAATGCCTTGGTGCAGCAATTTTGCAATGATTCTCGTACCGTTGAGAATGTATACAAAATGTTTGCTTAGAAAATATTTGTTGAAAGGAGAGTGTTTGAAAAGATGTTTGTTTTTGAAAGTGTGAGGTGTGGAGATTGTTTTAATTTATGAGCAAACAATTATGAGCAATCTACCTACTCAAAAAGTCTTTGTTCTTTTCCTCCTCCTTTAGATAATGTTATTTTACCATTGATTGGTGGAGAGTCTTATCATTGAATGTGAGGGATGGGCGTGGATCATCGTGCAGTCATAGAAAGTAACTTGTAAGATGTTTTATCAATTATCGTAAGGGACTAATATCGTCTACCGAAGTGTCATCGAGGGACTACGATCTTTTAATCGAGGGTCTTTGCTAAAACATTTCACGTTCGAGGGACATGATTGTTTATATCTGAGGCAACAAGTGTGGATTACCCTAGAGGTGCATATGTGCAAAGTGTTTTGATTTCAAGTATCTTATCTTTGAATTAGGGTTTTCTAATGTTTGATTTTAAATTTTGTCATACAAATCCTAATTACTAACAATAATAAGGAAAGCGATAAATTGTAGAAAATTAAATGTCCTATGCTATTATAAGACTTTGAGAATAGGGGGTACAAGTTTGTGAATAGGGGGAGAAACCAATAGATAGTTAGGCTTTATTGCTTTCTCCCTCCTATTCACAAACATGTACCCCATATTCCCAAAGTCTTATAATAGCGTATGACATTTGATTTTCCGCAATTTATCGCTTTCCTTATTATGGTTAGTAATTAGGATTTGTATGACAAAATTTAAAATCAAACATTAGAAAACCCTTATTCAAAGATAAGATACTTGAAATCAAAACACTTTGCACATATGCACCTCTAGGGTAATCCACACTTGTTGTCTCGGATATAAACAGTCATGTCCTTCGAACGTGAGATGTTTTAACAAAGACCCTCGATTAAAAGATCGTACTCCCTCGTAGTCCATCGATGACCCTTCGGTAAACGATCTTAGTCCCTTACGATAATTGATAAAACATCTTACAAGTTGTCTTCTATGACTGTACGATGACCCACGCCCATCCCTCACATCAAATGATAATGCTCTATACCAATCAATGGTAAAATAGCACTATCTAAAAGAGGAGGCAAAGAACAAAGATTTTTTGAATAGGTAGATTACTCATAATTGCTTGCTCACAAATTAAAATAATCCCCACACCTCACACTTTCAAAAACAAACATCTTTTCAAGCACTCTCCTTTCAACAAATATTTTCTAAACAAACATTTTGTATACATTCTCAACGATACGAGAATCATTACAAAATTGCTGCACCAAGACATTTTTAAAATATTTCCAAAACAAATATTTTTAAGTTATATTTTGATTTATTATATATTTTTAATTAAAGTTAATTTTATTAATTATACTAAGTGTCTGGGGAGAATATCACGAATGAATGAACTGATTAAAAAATTTCAGACTAAAAAATTGAGAAAATTTGTTGACGAATATATTAGAAAAACTTCAATAAGTTGTTTATATTTCATTATTTTATTTAAATAAATTCTTCTACGTGATTGTAGGAATTTTTTATTATTTAATAACAAATCTGTGACGTGATTTTCACGTGACAATTGAGATGACGCGTTTGTAGCGTGAAAATCATGTAATTATATTTTATTATTTTATTTAATTTATATCAATTAAATTGTTTAAATTATATTTAATTTAATTTTTTTTATAGGTAGAAAGACTATCGGACATTATTCACACAATTTCTAGTTCAAAATCGTCAACATACTCCGAGAAGTTCGAAGCTGATTAATAAAGATGTTGATATCTATAGTAAATAACAGAAAAGAACTTAGTGGGTGTTTTTTTAGTTAGACCTTTGACCGGAAAATAGAGAACAGAGGAGAAAACTTTATTAACATAATAAAAACAATGACACAACTGGTGCAAACTGAAATGAGATATAAGTCAACAGAATGGAAGATAATGAGGAAAAGACAATTTGTAATGGAGGAACAAATACGATAATTTGTGCAAACACAAAAGAACGATAATTAATTTGTCTAGTACAAAAGAATGATAATCAAGAGTTTAGTTAAAACGGAGAAATTGATAGTCAATTGAGCAATAGATGAGGGTAAAAATGAAGGGGAAGAAAATGATATGGATAAGAGTGATTAATTTTTTTTATTTTACTTTTTAATTTTTGTAAATTATTAAACTTTTTTAATTGAAATTTTATAAAAAATATTTATTAATTAAATTTTTTCGTATATTATTGAGAAATATTTTTATTATTTATTAACTTTTACATTTTTATTACTTATTAATTATTTTAAAAAAAATTCTACAAAATAGTCACGTAGTAAATGTGACAAATTTTCAATTTAGGAATCAATATTAACAATTTTAATAATCATCAAATTTTCCTTATATGTTAGCTAATTATAGATGCACGAGGAAGGTTTCTTCTATATTCAAAGAAACACAATATATAATAATAAATCATCAAGTTTTTTGAAGTCTCTTTTGAATGCTGATGCATTAGGAATTTTAGACTCTTTAGCAAAAAATATATATATATATATATATTAACAAAACTTAAACAAAATATATAATAATAATTTTAATCATATAGTGGAAAAGATCAAGAGATAATGATCTTCCAAATATTAAGAATTAAGAGGAAACCTGCAAAATTTCGCTCCTTTGAATGCAGATAGATGACATTCAAATATATTTAGATGACGAAAGGTGAAAAACTAACATGTAATAAAAGGAACAAAGTCAATCAGGATTTAGGGTTTAAGATGAAAAACTAATATGTAACTAAAAGGAACAAAGCCAACCAAGCTGAAATTACAGCGCATTTTTAGAGGGATGCAAAATTTCATCTATAATCTATCTAGTCATGAGATGGATAAAGCTATCAATTGAAAAACCAGTTCACCAATTAGATCTATTATTGATCTTCATGGAAACAACAAATTCAGAACGGCAATCAAAACGTCATATAATAGAAAATTATCCATTTCTCTAGAAATGAACCAGCAAGTATTGCCAACAAGTATTATTAGTTGACTTTCACATTGTCACGTATTAACATGTTATCCAGATCAGAGAGTAAATAAAAATAGTTAAAACAAAGGAGTCTGCATGATATAGCGCCAGCAATCACACAATTTTAGCACCGCGCAAGAAATAGAAAACAACATCTACCATACTAGAATAGTTCCTAAAGTGAGAGCACATATAGTACTAGACAAGAGG
This sequence comes from Vicia faba, assembly GCA_948472305.1. Classification (NCBI taxonomy): domain Eukaryota; kingdom Viridiplantae; phylum Streptophyta; class Magnoliopsida; order Fabales; family Fabaceae; genus Vicia; species Vicia faba. Next base: position 1,103,860,992 of record OX451736.1, read on the forward strand.
TGGATATTGCTTTGATTGCTGCTTGACCCTTCTTTTATACTCCACTGCATCCTGCAGAAAATATCATCATGTAAGGACACACCTTCGGTAGTTGCAAAACAACCATTTTTTATAATCTATTCTTACTGCACGGTTTTTATTAAAATGCAACTTGAAGAGCAAACATATTAACAATTTTTATGGATCAGAGAGCCAAATATAAGTTGTTGGAAAACATGGGGACATTCAGGTTATCTACCTGGATGAATAGATGATAGCCTTCTGTTTGGGCAGGGTCAGAAGGATTAGGCTGATCAAGCAGGTCCTGAATACCCACGAGAATTTGCTTCACTGTTATAGCTGGTCTCCACCCCTAAAAATGTAAGAATGGTAATATAAACTCCCATTCAGAAGCATGTGAAATGACATGATAATAGTTTCAAACGTTTATGCAATCATCCAAAGAATCATACTTACACTGTCCTCATTAAGTATAGACAAGCAAACAGTTCCAGATGGATACACATTAGGGTGGAAGAAACTTTGAGGGAATTTACACTTAGGTGGCTTGCTAGGGTAGTCTTCACTGAAAATCATTGTCAGTGGGTAATAGCCACCTTCCCAATCAGTCTGCAGCAAACAAGAAACAACAATTGCAATGAAGCCTATACCAAGGCATGAAACAAGAGCACATGATTCATAAACATAAGCCTTCAATGATAAAATGTTCAAGTAATTTCAACTCTACAATATTAGTATCAGAAATAAAGTATTGGTGCAGAAAAATTGATTAGTATCAAGAAAGCAAGTGTTAGCATGAGGTGTTACAGAACTAGAGATATTCAAGTAATTCTAGCACTGACTATTGTGCTTGTAATACGGCTTGATTTGTCAGCTTGGAAGCTAGAGGCTGATGACTTTTTTCATAAATATGAATTTTCCCTCATGGATTTGATAGTAGTGGAGAATCTGTGATTATTAAAGAATACCGATTCTACTCTGAATCCTAGAGAGAAAAGTTACAGGAAATCTGTTGAAAATTTGGAAATGCTGCAAAGATGAGATAAGATTCCTGAATGGGAAGTATATTTCACTCTTTTAGATTATATGGTTCAAGCAAACATTAGGTTGTGATTAGGCGGTATTTATTTTTGTTTTCAACTTGTGTTTCATTCACTTTTTACCAAGTTACTGAACTTGATTTTGGTGGGAGATGTCATTAATAAATCACAAAACTGCATTAGAATATTACTAGTATTTGATAAATCCATCAAACCACAAATCTAAAACTTTTCATTGGATAAATAAAGATAATATCTCAATCTTCTCCCTACATAGCTAAAATCTGTCAAAATACATTACCAGAAGCGTGATTCCCAGTACCATGAGGGGGCGGTTTAAGAAATTATCTAAATAAAAGTGAAATACAGTTGATCCATTTCTTGTTTTACTATCCTTCTGTCTAAGTTACCAGGGAAAGCAATAACGATGAGACATAGTATCATTTCCCCTCTAGTGAGACATATGATCACTAGAGGGGAAATTGTACCACTTTCTCCAGTATACCATGTTAACTTAATGGTTAACCAGTATTAGTTGAAGTTTTTATACATATATACAACTAGACGAGTTTCTTAAAATTATAGCATCTATAAACTAAGAGTCCCTGCTAATTACATTAACAATGTTTTTGTAGTTGCATATCAGTCCCAATAAACACATAACACCAAAAGACAGTTCCAAACATAGATCGTTAACTAGATAATTCTCACCAACAAAACAACAATCAAATTCTATCTTTATATATTGTGGAGCAAACTAGCAAGTCAGTCAACGTACATGTAGAACACTCTCAAACTGATCCTAACACTGAATATTTCAAAAAGCCCGACTCTATTAAAATGATATGTTGATCCCAATATATAACCACTTACTATCAATAAGTTTTCATATTAAACAACTTAGTATATCAATTTAAACCCTAAATTTAACTACTTACTATCAATTTAGTCTCTGTTAGTATGAATAAAATTTGACAAGAGTCAAAGACCTTTTTGAAATATTCAAACCCTTAATGACCTAATTGAGAACAACGGGAAGAATAGAGGATAAAGCAAAAAAAAAAATGTACCCCTTGCTTGCCAGGAATAGTGCAGTGCCAGACCATCAAATTGATAGTTCCATCAGGGAGCGTTTCAGGCTTGGCAACGAAACCCTAAATTCAGAGAAACAACACCAAATTGATTATAACAAAATAGAGTAAAAGTTGTTAATTAATCAATCAAAGTAGAGAAAAAACGTTACTCACATGAGGATGATTCTTTCTCCATGACTTTCGTTCCTCGGCAAGGCGTCCACGAGCAATACCAGACATATTTCGTCGCTAGATACTTTCCGTCGCTTCTTTTTCCAATCGATAAAACCTTCTCTCTCTGTCTAACTGTAACTGCGCCTTCAAAATCTCTCTCTATGCCTAACAAACTTGCCCTTATTCTACTACGGTGACGCGTCTTCTAGAATCTTCGCTTACTCCCTCTTTATTTCGTCTAATCGGATCAAATATAAAACTATGGATTAGTTCCCTGATTTTTCGTTTTCTTTTATTATTAGAATATTCGACAATTGCTGAGCTGTCCTCGCGTGAAAATCACGCTGACCCTGTCCCACACGCTTTTCCGCCACTATTCCTGTTTTCCCGACTAGGATAGCATCACATTTGACACATGATAAGTAGCTACCAAATGGGCCGCCGGCTCGGCCCATTTAAGTCGGTTTGATTGCTTCATAGATTAATAAATTTGGAAATTGTTTGAGCTACTTCTATAGGAAACACATCTGAAAATTTTAAAATATTATTTAAATATATATATTTAAATAAATTATATTTTTTATTTTTATGTGATTGTCGATATATATTTAAAATAATTTAATATTTCGTCTTTAAAGAATTTTCTGATATACATATCAGAAATAATTTAATATTTTAATTTTGATTTTATTTTATTTTAAATTTAATTTATAATTATTTTAAATTTGAATATTATTTATTATAAATATATAATAAAAATTATAATTATTATAAGATATATATTTTGACAATGATATTTATTTTAAAATATTTATTTGACAATGATAATTAGTTGAATGATTATAGGTTTACTGAAATGATTTTTGTTGCTTTTAATTATTCAGATTTATTTTTACTATGTTAAGAAAAAATAATTATAGTTTTAAATTAAGTTAAGAGTTAAATCAAAATATAAAAAAAAAGTTATATATCTTAAAATAAATATCATTCAAATAACTATTATTGTCAAAATATATATCTTAAAATAAATATAATTGTCAAAATATATATCTTTAAATATTATAATTTTTATTATGTATTTAAAATAAATACCATTCAAATTTAGAATGATTACAAATTAAATTCAAATAAAATTAAAAATGAGATATTGGGTTAATTCGGATATGTAAATCTGAAAACTCTTTAAAAATAAAATATTAAATTATTTCGAATATGCATATCTAAAAATCTCATGAAAATAAAAAAATAGGGGTTCGTTCGGATATGCATATCCGAAAACTCCTCGAAAATGAAATATTTTGTGAGTTCGGATATGCACATTCGAAGTCGGGAGTTTTTTAGATTTTTCGCCAGAGACCTCCTATAAAACATAGGGGTGGAAAAAGAAATTCCCATAAATTTGGCTCAATTTCTAATGGATCATGGAATCCGATAAGTTAGGTGAGCCCATATATTAATACTATGGTTTTAATTTTATGAAAAAAGATGAAATGGATTTAAAAAATTACATAGCATAAGTAGATTTCATAAATTTAGTTAAGTGATGTTTAAAGAATTTGTCTTATAAATTGATTGGATTACAAGTCATATATATATATATATATATATATATATATATATATATATATATATATATATATATATATATATATATATATATATATATATATATATATATATATATATATATATATATATATATATATATATATATATATATGACTTGTAACTCAATCAATTCATAAAAAATAAATAAAGGAAATAATACCTACTCTATAGTCATAGGGGTAGTCATCATTTCGTCGAACTGTGTTAACAAGGATCTTTTGTATTCACTGTCTTTTACTTTTCTTTATCTTTAAGCTTATATACTAGTTATTATTCTAATAATTTATATCAGATGACGAATAACTCTGGTGCAAAATTTGAAGTAATAAGGTTCGACAAGACAAATAATTTTAGATTATGGCAAAGGAGAATTAAGGATCTGTTGGCTCAAAAAGTTAACAGAAGGTGTTGCGTGAGACCAAATCAAATGACATAGAGGATACCAATTGGACAAAGAGGAAGGAGAATGTTGAGTGATTGGTCCGTTTATGTGTTTTAGACGAGGTGATGTATCATATATTGGACATGACGACTCCGGGAGAGATTTAAGACAAATTTGAGAGTCAATATATGTCAAAGACGTTGATGAAAATATTGTTCACGAAGTAGCGACTATACAGTCTGAAGATGCAGGAAGGATCTGATTTGTAACAACATAATCACTGATTTAGTGAGGTCTTAAGTAAAGATTGATGACAAAGATAAGGTAATTATCTTGCTCTGCTCATTACCAGGTTATTGTGACCACTTGGTGACTATTCATACCTACGATAAATACATTATTAGTCTTGATGTGATTATTGTTGGGTGAGAATATGGAGTAAGAAAGCAGTCTAGAGGTAGGTGAATAGACTCTTAAAAAATTCGAGTAATTTTCTAAAAATAGAATATTATGCGTGCAGGAGGTTTTAAAAGAAAATATGAGAATTTTACTTTTGTTGGATTTTGATCACGTCGACAAATACACAATTCAAAAAACTCACAGACTATTCAATAATAAATAATTGAATGATTGTATATTACACGAGATGTGTCCTATACGATATTTCAATTGTGATCAGATTCTAGAAGCACTAGTTTCACATGATTTAATCACCACCAAAGCTCAATAAGACACCAATTCAAATAAAAGCTAATCCTACGTAATAAATCACTACCAATTGAATAAATGATAAACTACGCTAAGAACTGAAAACTTAAGCATGCAATACGAAACACCCCCATTTTTTATTTATTGAAATTATTTGATTTAGTATGATTATTATGTATTTATTTAATTATAGAATAATATGAGTTAAATGAATTTGGGTGATGGGGATGTGTGACCTTGAGGTGAGGGTGTGGAGAATAATTAGAGACTGGTAGAGTTTAATTAAAATTATTAGAGTTTATTTTAATAATTAAAATAATACTATTTCATTAGATTTATTTAATTTAATGATAAAATAAAGGATTTGGGAATATAGTTGAAATTATAAGAAGTGGAATGGAGGAAGGAGTAAGAGGGATATGAGTTTGGGTCAGAATTATAATGATAATAATATTTATCCTAATGATATAAATTAGGAGCATAACCTAAGTTTAGGGACTTTTTGGTTATCAGTACGAAGAAACTCAGAATTTGAGAAAGAAAGGCTAGAAGACTAAAGAGGAGAGAGAGCTTAGGGCTTGAGAGAGAAGAAGATTCATCAAACCAGAATTTGCACCGCTAGGATAACAAAGTAAGGAGCGGAATTAATTCAATAACGGGTATATACATGAGGGATAGAATGAGTAGTCTTTAACCTCCAATAGGGCATCGTTTTTTAATTTAAATTTATAAATTTATAATACTTGATGATATGTGTGTTACCTTAAAATTTCTTTAAGATATTTATTGCATTGTTAGTAGGGCAACCCTGTGAAATGAAAGGAAAGTGCCTTCCAGGAGTAGGGCCTTTAAAAATATTATAGTCAAGAAAATGATAGCTGGAAAGTTCTTAGAAAGAATTAAAGGGAGATCGACGAACAAAAGAGCAAGTAGTCGGCAGAGACAATAACAAGTCAGTCGATTTTAGTTCTGTCGACAAGAATGGAATCCAAGACTTAGAGAATTTGGGTTATTTGTCTACGACAATGGTTGATATCAAAGCAAAACTTATAGGCGAGATAGATTTTGAAATTTGAATACGACAACGGTTGCAAGAAGTTTCCTGATCAAGGCCCCAACTACGTGGTTAAATATGAGAAAATAGTTTTATTAAGCCACATACGTGTCAGATTAGTATTACGTTGAAGTACATGTTCATTTATTATGCAACTACTATAAATAAGAGATCTAATATAAGATTCGGTGTTTTCATTTTATACTAAAATCACTTGTAAAACTCCATATTTCCAAGCGTAAGGAAGCAAGAGTTCAAGAGTGTTAATGTACGTGAATCACCACATTTATTTCAATGCAGACTCCTTTCTTTTTAGTTGTGCCCTTTAAATCTTTTGTTTACATCTTATTTACTTTTGAACAATCTTTTTATATTGTTATTTATGTTATTGAATCTCATTCTATTACGATAGTGGAATTCACTGTGAGTTTACTCAACAATTACTTCATTTAGGACAAGTCCTAGCCTTTTGTCGATCACGGGTCACCTTCAGTCTGTCAATTCATAACATATTTGTGAAAAACTTTTACTTGTTCCCTTATTTATAGAAAAATTGTTTCTCACAAAGTAACGCGTTGCATCGACAGAACAAGCCCCATTTTATTCTATTAGCACATGTCTTAGGATTAACTAGTCGATCCAGCGAGTAACCCTTAGTTTTAGGCTTTGGGAGGACTAGCGATTATTTACCATTTTCTAGAGTAAACAAATTGGCACGCTCAGTGGGACCAGTGCTAGTGGAATCTATCTAAATACTCTTGAGTGTTTGTAAGTGTATGAGATCTAGAAGTGAAAATTTAACCAAAGAGTATATTAAGCCACAAGTTAAGAAATGTACATCATGGATGATTAATCCTGTCAACACTAATGTGGATGTAGTACCGCCACGGACAATAACTACCACGGATACGCAATAACCCAATATTTCGTCTTTAGAGAGGTTTCAGATATACATATCCGAAATAATCGAATATCTCAACTTTAATTTTATTTTAAATTTAATTTATACTTTTTTTAAATTTGAATGATATTTATTATAAATATATAATAAAAATTATAATCATTTTAAAATATATATTTTGAGAATGATATTTATTTTAAGATATATATTTTGACAATGATAATTACTTGAATGATTATAGTTTTACCGAAATAATTTGATTGTTTTTAATTATTTCAAATTTGTTTTTACTATGTTTAGAAAAAATAATTATAGTTTTAAATTAAGTTAAGAGTTAAATCAAAATATAAAAAAAGTTATATATCATAAAATAAATATCATTTAAATAATTATCATTGTCAAAATATATATCTTAAAATAATATAATTGTCAAAATATATATCTTAAAATAATTATAATTTTTATTATGTATTTAAAATAAATATCATTCAAATGTAGAATGATTACAAATTAAATTCAAAATAAAATTAAAGTTGGGATATTGGGTTAATTCAGATATGCAAATCCGAAAACTCCTTTAAAATGAAATATTGAATTATTTCGAATATGCATATCCAAAAACCCCCTGAAAATAAAAAATAAGGGTTCGTTCAGATATGCATATCCGAAAATCCCTCGAAAATAATATATATATATATATATGCACATCCAAAGTCTGGGGTTTTTTAGATTTTTCGTCAAATGCCTCATAGAAAACATAGGGGTAGAAAAAGAAATTCCCATAAATTCGACTCAATTTCTAATAGATCGTGCAAAAATATTAGACCTCTTGAGAGAACTAAACTTCAACCGTATTTAGTCTTCAAAAAAATTGAACAGAGTAACGGCTGTATACAGGTGAATTCCAGATTATAAATAAAAGGTGTAATCACAATAACCTGCACACAAAACAAACAAACAATCCAATGTCTTGAGGTAAACCTCAAGAGCTCCAGACAAAATATTCAGATAAGATCACAAGGTATCCAATCATAGGCCAAGGTTTCTAATCCTAAGTCCAAAAAGTCCAATTCTCCATAATACCAAGGATTGTAACCAAATAGTCCAAATATCATTAAAGATTTTTAGGGTCTATATTGATTATTAGGTGTCTTTAAAAGAAAATAAAAGCTCAAGTGAGCAAAATAAAAAAATGACAAGAATATAAAGGGGCTCAAGTGAGCAAAGATGAAAAATAACATGAAATGTAAATGCTAAAAGTAAATGGGACATAAAGTAAAGAACATAAAATAAAAACACAAAATAAAATTAATTATTAGTGATTAGTGGTTAGTTGGATGAACATCTTGAAAATTTCATTTGGAACTCATTAGAGGATTAGTAGAACCAAAGCCTCCACACAACAAGTTGCATTTTCTTTTTGTCAAGTATATCATCCATTTGGAATCCTTATGAGTATCATTTAATGATCAACGATGTTTAAGTGATCCACGTTGACCAAAGGTATTGTAGATCTATTAGAGGATTGGTAGAACCAAAGCCTCAACACAATGAATCTCAAGGTTATTGGATCAAAGAGATCAAATTAACATACTTGGGCTTGCAAACATAAGTTTGGGCCACGAATGATCATTTATTTGAATCGGGACAAAATTTAGCGCTATGTTAAGTAATCGTAAGTGGACTTATATAGAAGTTGCACCTATTTTAAGGCTGGTCAATAGCAATCTATGCACCATTTGTTTTGAAACATGATATAGAGATCATGCTCCAACAACATTTAGTGCAATAAGAAAGGAATGAGATGAAGAGGGATGAGAGAGAATATACAAACCACTTTTGGATTAAATTTAATCAAACTATTATTAAAACCATTCATCCATTTTTGTGGAGTTAGACTCAACACCATGGATCCAATGATGTTAATAAAGTTTATGGTCAAAAATTTAATCCAAGACCAGCCAGAAAATAATCACAAAATAATATTACATTTTAATGTATACAAAAAGGTTTATAAATAATGTTTAAAAATAGAAATAAAAGAGAAAAATATCAACTATGTCCAAATTAATCAAGAAATTAAAGCCAGACCATAGAAAAATCAGAAATAAACTAAAATAATTTTATAAATTTTTGGAAATTTTTTAAAACCAGAAACTATTTTTAAAATTAAAAGAAAGGAGTAAAATAAACCAAAAATGATAAAAAAAATAACAAAGTCAGAAACAAAAATAAAATAATGTCACCAAAATTTGTCACAATATCATTGGATCATTCCATAATTTTTTCAGAATTTAAAAATGCATAAAAGTATTTTTAAACATTTAAAACAATTCCAATAAAGTGTAAATTTATAGAAAATACCAAAACACTAAATTAAATTGTGAAAAAATAAAAATCATAAAGAGAATAATCAAAAATATTTTTCATATTTTTTTCAGATTTTGAATTTTTTTTATTAATAACCAAGTATTAAAATAATATTTCACAAATAACCAGGTTTCGGAAAAAAATACGCAAATAACCATGTTTCAGATGACTCCCCAAAAGAGGAGCCATCTGAAATGGCGCATGCACCTATATTTTTAAGGGAGGCGCCATCTCACTTGGCGCCTATGTGCTTAGGGCATGCCCTAAGCCAAGTGAGATGACGCATAGTGTGTATTTTTAGGGCAAAATTTTTTTTTTCCGGTGCATTGCGTGTTGGACAGCGATCAACAAAATGGACTTTTTATTAAAAAAAAATAATTACATCCAACTGTATTACATTAAAATAACAGTAAAAAAACAGATTAAAAAAAATGGATACAAAAATACTGGAAAAAAAAAAGATACATCAGTGATCCCCCGGAACCCGGTAATGACCCCCGGTTCCGCATCCCCGTCCTCGCCTTTCTCGTGCTGGGTGCCGTCGCGTTTCCTGTTGCGGCAAGGTCGATGGCCCAGCGAAGTCAATGCGGTCCGAATCTATAAAATCAGTCAGATCTCCATATCTAGAAGATCCGCTCTAGTACAATCGATTACCCATACCCTCAAAGTTTGGTCGTGTTGGCGGTGGGTGGGGTTCCATGGTTGGTCTGTAGCATTGATCGTTTGAGTACGGGGGGTAGAAAGGAAATGGATCTTGGGGTGTTTGGTATTGAGGATGTTGGGTGGTTTGGTGATATTGTGGGTGATGGTAGGTTTGGTCGGCTTGGTCGTAATCTTCCGACATTCCCATATCAGGGCTAAGGCTGGATGTTGAGGGCGCCATATTGGGATATATGGAAGACTGAAATTGTGTGTGGGGTATGTGGGTGTGCTGGTATTAGGATTGGTATTGTGGTTGGGTTTGAGGCATATCGGGGTATTAGTAGTTTGGTGGTGATTGTGGTTGGTTGTACGACATTTGATTGTAGTTGTGTTGTGGTGGGGAATGTGGTTGGGTGTTTGTGGGTCTGTTTCTTCTCGGGGGTTAGTGGGAGGTTGATGGGTTTTGGGTTTGTTGATGGGGAATCGAGGGTTGTGCCCATTGTGTGCGTGGGTCAACCAAGTACCTTGGATGAGACACGTGCATTTCTGGGTTACTAACTGACCTGTACCATGACAAATATTGATCCTTGTGTCGCATATTACCTTGAGTAAGGAAAACCGGGAATTGCAAGACGTAGCGGTGACGCCTCTGCCACATCTTACACCATTCCGGAGCGAAGTCTTTCCAGTTGGTAAGACCCCATTGGACGTCGACCCTTTTAAGATGCCATGGGGACAAACAAGTTGGATCACTTGGTATCTCCTGATGCATTCCGAACTGCATCTTCACACGGTCGCTGTGGTGCATCTCCACAATGTTGAACCGAATGATTGCAGTCTTCGCAGTCCAAGTTGCTGCATCCTCCGGGTTTGGATCATGGCCCAAACCTAAATATGGTCTCCAGACAAACTGGGATAAAATTTAAATCACGTTAGCGCAAAAGTAATGTATAAATAATTTAAATGAACAAAAGTTAAAAGCTACGACGTACGTCATCCGGGCCTAAGTGATCCAACAGATTGCGGTAGAGTGCGACATTGAATCTTGGATTCTTACCGTAATCCATACCCCTCACGTAGTACCTAAAGGAAATGAGAAACATTTTATTCTTAGCATATATTTTGGGAAGAGCAGAATAGTTATAAATGCTATAACTTGATGACTTACTTTGTTGCGTACGGGAAACCGAAAGTGTTGTTGTTGACGGGGTTTAAGGACTCCATCCTCCACCAACCCCAGGCTTGTAGTAAAAAAGCGCACCCATAAAATGTACATTTTTCCTTGACTGCGTTTTTGCACAAGGAACTGTATAGGTGGGCTAATACTGCAGAACCCCAACTATATTTTCTTGTTTTTTCAAAATTTGTTAGTAAATGTAAGTACATAAAATTTACACTATTTCCCGTACTTTCGGGAAATAAAAATGTACCAAAAAGTATCATAAGATACGTTCTGGCTTTTACTACTCTGTCATTCTCTGAGGAATTTTCATTTAATTCCAAACTTGCATAATGACGTTTCAGCTCAGTGAGTAGTATTCCCTGCCCTCTTGCACCACCACCTTCTACCATATCCCTACCCAACAGTTCTTCACACTGAGAGTTGGGTTGTTGAACCGACCCGTTCACGGCCTTACCATCGACAGGGAGACCCAGTAGCATGTACACATCCTCTAGCGTGATGGTACATTCACCTATTGGTAGGTGAAATGTATGGGACTCTGGTCTCCACCTTTCCAACATTGCAAGAATGAACTTCGAGACAATGGTGCAGTTGGAGATCTTTATCACATGTCCAAAACCTGCGTATTTCAGATATGAGACGATGAATGGGTCGGGAGCCAGGTAGTTGTGCGAACGGATTCTGAATCTTTTTGTGTCCTGAGTTCATAATTTAACAGGTGTAAGATTAATTAAGATTAACAACGCGTTATTTGAAGTATGAAAAATGTATAACCAAAGAAGAAACTTACAAATGCAGCAATGTTTTCCCTTGTGCCTCTGTGAGTATCGCCCATTGTTAGAAGATCCATTGTTTAAAATGCTTGAGAGTATGAAAGACTTAGTAAGAGATATAGAGTATGATAGACTTATGAAATATTTCGTAGCAGAGAGTGAGACTTGTGTGGGTGTGAGAGATGTATGATATGGTATGTATTTATAGGCAAATAAGTTTGATGTAGTGGTTGCTTGTGCTTGCATGCCTGCGAAGTGTCACATTTGCATGCTTAGGGGGTTACACATATGCATGCATGCATGTACAAAAAATGAAAGGTGTCACTCTTGCAGGCTAGGTGGCAGCCCATGCATGTATCACGATTGGACAGTAAGGGAGGCGCCATTGGACTTGGCGAAAGAGTACAAAAATGAATGGTGTCGCCACCCCAATTGGCGAATAAGAGGTGTCCTTTGTTACAGCATAGGCTCAGGCTACGTGACAGCCTTGGGGGATTCCTTTCATTATTGCATGTAAGCCCATTGGAGTTGATGGGAGGAGTCTTACAAAATAAATGTATATGTGCAGAATAGGGCTAGGCTAGGTGGCAGCCTATGGGGTTTCATAAGCCCATGCATGTATCACGATTGGACAGTAAGGGATGCGCCATTGGACTTGGCGAAAGAGTACAAAAATGAATGGTGTCACCACCCCAATTGGCGAATAAGAGGTGTCCTTTGTTACAGCATAGGCTCAGGCTACGTGACAGCCTTGGGGGATTCCTTTCATTATTGCATGTAAGCCCATTGGAGTTGATGGGAGGAGTCTTACAAAATAAATGTATATGTGCAGAATAGGGCCAGGCTAGGTGGCAGCCTATGGGGTTTCATAAGCCCATGTGTTGTACCCCAAAATTTGCCCTCACATTTTTCCACAAGAAATCACAGCTTCAGGCATTTCCTAATTTTTCAAAACGGCTCAAGAATCGGTCAAACAGACTTTTCTCGTCAGTCAGGACACAATTAGGGTTTCATTGATTTTTCAGGGCTCTGGAATGTTTCAAACAGTTGGCTTAGGGTTTTGGTTGATTTTGGCTCAACTTTGATCAGGCGAACGCTCCTTGGAATTTAATCAGGAATTAGGTTTTTTTTTGGGCACGTTCTCAGAAGGATTTAAATTCTACAGCACTTTGCAAGTTATTCCGAGATTTGGGTTGGATTCACATTGTTTGATTTAATCAGTAAAATAAGGCATTTGGTTTGAATTCACGTTCGTTTGTTTGAACCAGTCAAAGGATCCATGCAGTTTGGATTTACAGTGTTGGGTAAAAATCAGTGAAAAGGGAATGCGCCTGATCAGTTGTTTTGGTTAACTGTTGCTTTGCTTTGGATATTGGAAAGGCCAGGTTTAACTGAGTAAATTGCTAAAGCATTGTTTATTTAAATTATTTATTATTCTGAGGTTAAGTGATTGGAATTTATCTTTCAATTATTTTAATTCAAAGAATTTTAAATAATAAATAAACAATAAAGGAAATAGAATTAATTGGATAATAAAAACTTTTATTTATTTTTAAATTATTCGTACAATTATTGTTTACAATTTATTTACAACAATGATTTTACATTAGTTTAAATTTAAATAAAAAATGAAACTATCCTATTTTTTCTAATTCTTCATTCTTCATTTAATACCCCTCTCCATTCAAATATTCATCTGTAAAAGAAAAGAAGAAAAGTCAAATAGCAGATAAATAAAAGACAGATATAAAAATTCATCATTAAGGGCCACTGATTGGGATCAGTTAAACCTCTCTGCAAATCACGGGATTTCTCCCGGTTCACAAAGAGGGACGAGTTTTTATTTGCTAAAAATGAATGCACAAAAGTCAAAATTGCACAATTCAAAAATTATCCAAACTGCATAAGTTCAAATCTCAAAACTCCAAGTTCAAACCAAACTAGAAGTCCAAACTGAAAAATTCAAACTTACTGTCAAAATGTCACAAGGCTACCCAAGCTATCAAAGAAGAAGATTTGAAAAGATACAAAGTACATGAAGCTGTCAAGAAGGGACAAATATGCAGAGGAAATTTGTTATGCAAGCAAAGCTATTTCTTTTCATCATTTCCCAAAAATAAAGTGGCCCTTTCAGAACAAAAAGTACAGCACAAACATATTAAATATATAGACTGTACTGGAGAGAGAGAAGAAGAAGAGAAAAAGAAAGCAGGCTTAAGCTTTAGGCAGGAAGATAATAGAAAACAAAAACTGAACACAGTGGATAAAAGAAAAATATCAAACCAACAAGCATAAAAACTTGTGCCTCATATCTACCTAAGCATAAAAACTGCATAAGCCTTATCCCTTTCAAAAAAAAGATACATAACCATCAAGCTACTGTAAACAAACGAGGATAATCCCAAACTCAAGGCACAAAAGCAAAGAGCCTGATATCCAAAGCCAGAAAACCCAAGCCTCACCCTGCCTGTCAAATAACCAAAATCCAAGAAAGCCAAAAACCTTGTATCAGAAAAACATACAAAATCAATCAATAAGCATTAAACCAGAACACCCACCCAGTTTCAAAAAGCTTTGCCATTTCAAACATAAACCTTGTCAAACTGATCAAAAAAAAAAGAGAGAACCTGCTAAGCCATAAGCCTAAACCTCATGCCTGCCTAAAGATAAAATCACCAAAGCCTTAAACCTGCCTGAAGGTCATCAAACCTGAAGCATCAAACCTGTCAAGCTCAAACCAAGTCCAAGCCTAGCAATAAACCAGTAAAAACTTGTTCAAACCTAACCATAGCCATTTTTCATAACCATGGCCTAATAAAACATATAACCTGCATATGCCAATACCTGCCTGAACAACCCAAGTCTAAAACCTGCTAGGCCTCACCATTCCAAAAGAAAACTCTGTCAAGTATCAAACTTGCCCAGCTCAAAGCTTAAGCAAAATTATCCAACATCACAAGCCTCAGAGTTATCATCATAGGCCAATAATTCAAGCATACAGTAGAAGAAGAAGAAGAGAGGCTAATCAAAACAAAAGTTTCAACAATAGCATGTTATAATCATAGCGTTCAAGCCCTCAGACAGCATCATCATAGGACTAAAATCAAAGGCAACAAACATTCAGAAGCATACTAATCTCAAGGCAACATAAACAGAAGGCAACACAAGGAAGAGAAGAAGAAGGAAGTGAATATCAAAAAGGCTCAGATCATCCTCATCACCAAATAAAAGGGCATCATACAAAGCAAATCAAAAAGGCAACAAAGGCAAGCCAACGAGGAGAAGAGATAAAGAAGATATAAAGGGTTTTCAGGGTAAACATCATAAAACCTAACCGGGGTCACCAAGAAGCTAGCTTCATCGTGCAATCTCCTTCGCCACTAAGCCTCCTACGCGTCTCCTCCATCTTCTTCCTCCCCTCTGTCAAGGTAAAACATCTCTCTTCTCATCCCTTTTCATCCTCGTTAAAAAAACAAAGTCAAACACTTAATCAAAAAAGCAGTAAACAGTTACATATAAGAAGAATAAAATCCCTAACGAAATAAGAAAATGAATTGTACCTTAGATCGATCGCCATAATGCTGTCGTTGGAGGGAAGAAGAGGTGGAGGTCGCTGGTGGCTGAGGCGAAAGGTTTACGCTAGGCATTCAGAACGATCGGAGAAGATGAAGTAATGAACGAAACCCCAAGACGACGCTTCTGTCGCCCACAAACCCTAAGCCAATGTCCCAACTGAAAAAAAAAACAATGAACCCTAAACATTTGTTTCAGAACTCTGGGCCTAACATGTTTCTCCAGCGCCCAAGCCTTTTTTCCATCACACCCCCCCCTTGCTTCTGAATGCTTTTGGGTAAGGGCCCATTCAAACCCTTTTCCTTTAGAATTTTAAAACCTATTACTTTCTTTTGACTAATAAATCAACATAATGTTTCTTTTATATATCATGTTATTGTTTATTATTTAATCATATTTTTCATATAACATAATTTTAAACACAATATATTTTATCCCTCTAACTTAAAATATCTTTTTATTTTGTATAAATATGACAATAATATATTAATACTAAAATACATAAAAATACATTTTAATTTAAAACATTTAATTTAAGTATTCTTTGTACATACATATAAAAATACATTTTTCATTACACCATAATTAAAATTGAAAACACCTTGTTCTTTTAATTCAAATATTCTTATTAACAAAATAAAGATACTCTTTTATATCAAATGTAAAATAATAACTTTCAAACTTAGAATATTTTCTTTTCTTAAATCTTCCTTTTGTACATATTAAAGAAAATACAAAAGATTAAGTAAATAAATATTTAATTCTTTTCATTTAAGTTAAAACAGTACTTAATACACATTCGAATTCACATTTCGCACCTGTAAATAATTACATATACAAATACACATATGCACGTACACTTACACAATATACTTGTATTTTGATACATTGTACATTTACTTATATTTGTATATTCGTTACATTTACATTTGATCGCAAATTCGATTTGGTTGTAATCTATTGGACACTATATTCCTAAGTCTCATCCCCATTCGTAAATTTGTACCCCCACTCCCGGATACTATTTGTAATAGCGTAGACTTTAAATTCTCGCAATTTACCGCTTTCAATTATACCATGGTTAGACCTAGGGTTTGCACGTACATAAAATCAAACGCTAGATAACCTAATACAAGACAAATACATGAAATCAATACACAATCACACTTGCACCCTCTAGGGTAATCCCACATGTTGCCTTCCAAAATGGGCCATGCTTGCACGTCGAGTATCTTTGGCAAAACAAATTCAAATGATCATAAGTCCCTCGATGACGCTTTCGAATGTTGCCTAAAACGGAATGATCATAGTCCCTTCAAAGCAAATTGCCAAAGACACTTGGCATCATTGCATTCATGGTCCATACGATGACCCGCGCCCGTCCCGTTAAACATTCCTAAACGCAAGATTGTCCACCAAATTCAATGGTGGAACAAAATTGTTAAAAAGGGTTGAAAACATAAAGAAAACCTTTGAGTACAATAGGGGTAGACAAAACTCTTAGTTACTTGAGATCAACTTGCAAAAACACTTGCCTTCTTTTCAAAAACCACATTTCATACACATTTTCAAAACAAACCCTCAAAAAACATTTGAAACATCTTTTCGAAAAGATCCACACTTTTGTAAAACACTCAAACACGAGTCGAATACATTGGTCGCCTAAGACAAGGTGTTGTACCCCAAAATTTGCCCTCCCATTTCCTCAACATTTTCTCATCACAAGGCCTTTGAAGATCAAGATCCAGTTAGGGTTTCCTCTGCTCAAGACTTCTCCTTGCACTGTGGACTCAAATTAGGGTTTGTGTTTGCCCAAGGATGTTTTGACCTAAAATGCCTAAGATGACTTTCATGCTTCATATTGGACTCCCAAGTTTACCTATACCAAGTTTCAAGTCTTGATTCCAAGTTTTGCCCAGTCAATTGGACAGTTGACCTAGAAATCAGTTGTATTGGGGAAAAAGTCAACTGTGGCCAATTGACAGTCAAACCTCATGAAATTTGATCCACATCAACATTATGAACTCACATGAACCATTTGATCAAGTTTGGATCACAATTCCACAAGAAATTTGATCAGATCACCAAAAGGGCAAAATGGTCATTTTTAGGGTTTTGACTGCACAAAGACAATTTTTGACTGTTTGACCTAACCAATGGCAAACCAAGTTCACATATGGGCTCAAGGACTCAATGAAATGGTCTTGACACATTCATCAAGCTCAAAAGATCCCAAGTGCACAAGATTGACAGTTGAATTTCCCAGTCAATTGATCAATTTTGACTGTATACTGAAAAGTCAAACTTTGACTTTTTGGTCAAAATCAAGATTCAAGATTCATTTTTCATCAAAACATGCCAAATCATGAAACTTGTTCACCAAGAAATCACAAAATGAAAATTAGGGTTTGAAAATGGAATTTTTCATAACTTAGAATTTTTCTAAGTTATGGAAAACCCTAATTTTTTCCCAACTTTGCCCCATATTTTCACCAAGATCCATTTGGATTCAAACAAAAGTCAAAACATGAAAGTTGTAGCTTGTTGCATAATCTACAACTTTGATTCACAAAGTTTTCTCATTTGAAGCTTTTATCTCAAGTTACAATTTTTTGAATAAGGGCACTAAACCATTTTTAACTTAGTGAAATTTTAACCTATTTTGACAAGGTTTTCTACCCCACTTCAAGGCCACTTTTCATACCCTTCCACTTGGAATTTTGATTTACACTTCAAAGATGGATTGTAGTACACATTCCAAGCTTTCCAAAATGTCCAAGAACTCATCAAACAACCTCATAACTTGAGAGATTCGAATTTCACAAGTTGGCAAAAATTCACTTTTGTTCTTCATCAAAACATGTTCATAACTTTGCAAATCTGAACTTAGCTTGCTTTATGCTTGATTACAGGTCCTTGAACCATTCCATACTCAATAATTTAATGCATATTCAATGTGTTAAGGCCATGTTCTTTGTGTTCTAACATTGTATAGTGGATTAATCCTAAACTAGATAAAGTGAACTTTCCATTTTTGAAAAGATTAGCTTTATGTCAAATTGAAATCCAAGAAGGTACAAGCAAAATCCTTTTGGCACAAGATTATGGGCAAATTGCTCTGATCAAGAGAGGCTTATGCAGCAGGATTAGAGGCCCCTACTGACCAAAAACACAAAGTGACCATTGCTTGCTTCATTTTCAAGTAACATTGCATAACTTATCACAACTCTCATCTCAGCATAGAGACACAACACAAAAGCTATCAAACACATTCCAAATTACCCAACCAAGCTTTTGCACGAGCCATTTGCCTCTCAAGCACTCTCCATCTCAGAAACACCACAAAACTGCTCAAACAGAGCAAGCCCTGCAGATTGAGTGCTATCTCTCAATCCCTTCGAGCATTCTTGTCCAAACTTGTTCCTCTACCTTCCTTACAACATATGCAAGCTAACCATGTCCTGAAACCTGACCTGTAACACCTCCAAGCCACTTCACCATTTTTAAATTTCTGTTTTGCAGTTGGAGTTCACTAGCTCGATTCAGGGAGTTTTAAGACAAAGTAGGACTTGGAAAAGCATCCTTACACTTCAAGGAAGCTATACAAGTCATCATTTCACTCTGAAACATCCTCCATTGCAAAGCTCGATTCCAACTGAACAGTTTTGCTTGAAAGTCCAGGAATCCAGAGATAAAAAACGCGTGTTTTGCTTGAAGGATGTTGTACAGAGGTTGAAGAAGAAGTGGTCTGGGCTGGGCCTGAAACTATTTTCTTTTCACACCCTATTTCCATGTTTACACCCCCTGAGCCCATTTGCTTCATTTTTGACTCTTTTTGACTTTTTCTTTTTTGGTTGACTTTGTTTATTTTTTCTCATGGCATTAAAAAATTAAAAATATTTTTTCCATCATTTTTTGAATATATGGCATATTTATTTGATTTATTTCTTTTGTTTGCATATAAATATTATATATATACTATTATTAGAATAAATAGAAAAAATAGTGTAAATACATTTTTTTATTTTTATTTACCTTCTGAAAATATTTCACATAAAAAATACTCTTTTTATTTGTTTTATTAAAATATTAAATAAATATTTATTTTGTGTATAATGCATATTTAAGAAATTAATATATGTATATATATATGTTTATTAATATATTTAAGATAAAATATAAAAATACTTGAATTTTTCATTTTATTAATATTTGATACAAAAATACTTTTTTCATAATTTACTTCATTTTATTTTTATAAATAATAAATAAATAGTTGTATTAAATTAGATAATAATGCATTTTCTTTTAAAAATTAGGGTTTTTGCCCTAAATTCAAAATACTCCAAAAAATAATATAATTTTTATTTTCTTTTCTCTTTTACATAAATAATATTTTTTTCATACATATAAAACATTCTTTTGCATCTTGCATTGTTATTTAATTTTTGTACATTGATTAAATTGCAAATATTCAAAATGATGTAATAATTTAGATTTAAATTCTTGTCAATATCCCCATTTGAACATTTGTACCCCCCTTCCCATATTTGGTTTTGTAATAGCTTAGTAAATTTAATTTTTCACTTTATTGCTTTCTAATGATAACATGTTAGAATTAGGGTTTGTATGCGAAAAAACAAAAAAAAAATAGTTTGACCTAATACAAGACAAATGAGCATGAAAATAAACAACACATCTCACACTTGCACCCCTAGGGTATTCCACTTGTTGCCTTCAAATAAATGGGCCATATTGTATGTTGAACTTCTTTGGGCAAAGCAAACAATTTGAATGATCATAGTCCCTCGACAAAACTTTTTCAAAGCAAACAAAAACAAATGATCAAGTCCCTTAAAGAAATTGCCCAAAGACATTTAACGTCGTTACAATTATGGTCTAAACGATGACCCGCGCCCGTCCCTTTCACATCCTAACACAAGGTTGTCCACCAAATACAATGGTGGAACAAACTTGTTAAAAGGGTTAAAAGCACAACAATAATCTTTTGAGAAATTTAGGAGTAGATAACCTCTTAGTTACTTGAATCAAACTTGCAAAACAAAACACTTGCCTAATTTCAAAATCACACATCACTACACTTTCAAAACAACTTTCAAAAACAAATGAAAACTTTTTCAAAAGACATACATCTTTGTATACATCCCCACATGGATCATTACAAAGGTTGCCACCACATTGGCCTCTTTTCAAAAACATTTTCAAACCCACACACTCAAGCACCATTTAAAACAATTGAAAACAAAAGGCAAGTGATCTAAGCAAGTAACTAAGAGCCCATGGATAACCATGGATAGAAAGGGTGCTAATACCTTCCCTTTCTATAATCTACTCCCCGAACCCAAGAAAACATCTCAAAAGGTTTTTGCTGTGCTTTTTAACCTTTCCTTAGGATAAAATAAAAAGTCGGTGGCGACTCTTGCTAACCGCAACATTTGCGAAAACAAACGCAAAACCTCAAGTCAGTTCTCCCACCGTATCACAGAACTGGCGACTCTGCTGGGGATACTTTTAAAAGTGGAGTAACCTTAGGGCTTAGATCACCTTTGTTTTCAATTGCTTGCTTTGTTTGCTTTTATATTTGTGGGCTTTGCATCGGAGTTCATAGATCCTAACCCGGATCTGGGATATACCCTTTTTAGGTAGCATAATCTGTGAGGGACCTGTCCGGCGTAGACCGACATGGGTGAAGCAGTGGCTACGTTGGTGTGGCATCTTAGTCTGTACCTATATCCCTTGTGTTGTAACGGGGAGAATATAGGTCTTCTAAGGGGTCATTAAACACCAACCAACCTTAGAACCCTAAATTGACCAACTTGGCTATTAGGACAGTAGCAGTATGCTACACTCATTGAGGCTAAACTCTCGAGATGGTTCTGGCCGCGAGAAAAGATTGCGATGCTGGAGTTATGACCGATTGAGGGTAGCCAATGATTTGAGATCCTCTAGAACCCAATTACTTTTGATAGGACAGGTTTTTAACCGACAAAACCAAAAGAGGGTAGTACCTGAAACTCATGCTGGCCTGAAACCTAAGGGTGTCTTGTGTGACTTGTGTGCCTTATTTGCCTATGTGAATACTTGTGATGTGCTTCATCATAGCATCATGCCATCATACCATTGCATGCATCCTGTATAAAAGGCTAACCCATTTCAAAGACAAAAAGGTTTCATCTTTGCTCTGTTTTGTAGGACATCATGATGCCCGTGCGTAGAAATACTGTCCGGCTCAACTTTGTTCAACCACCAGTTTTACTCAAGGATTTGGTTGGAAGGATTCCAAACACTTCTTCCTTCATCAACAGACATGGTTCTCTCCTTGGCTTGATCACTGCAAAATGGGACCAACAACTGATAAGTGTTCTGACCCAATTTTATGACCCTCTGTATCATTGCTTCACCTTTCAAGACTTCCAGCTGGTTCCCACCCTGGAAGAATTTTCTTATTTGCTTGGGATCCCTGTCTTGGAACAAACTCCATTCACTGGTTTGGAAAAGACTCCTAGGCCTGAGGAGATTGCTGCAACTCTCCCCTTGACCAAGGAAGAGGTTTTGTCCAACTGGGAAACTAGAAATGGGATCAAGGGCTTTTTGGTCAAATTTCTGGTTGGCAAGGCTAATGATTTCTGGAATGACTTGGACTTCAAGGCATATGAGGATATTCTAGCTCTTTTGATCTATGGTCTGGTGCTGTTTCCCAACCCTGACACCTTTATCAGTATCCATTTCATAAGGATCTTCATGTCTCGGAATCCGGTACCCACTCTTTTGGGTGATATTCTACAACAACTCTATGCTCGTACTGCTCGAAAACGGGGGACTCCATGGTGCTGTGCTCCTTTGCTAGTAAGGTGGTTTATTTCGCACCTTCCTAAGTTCGTGCTGAAGAATGAAGAAGGAAAAGGTTGGGCTCGGAGGTTAATGTCTCTCACTGATAGTGACATCACTTGGACTCTCAGAGGTTTGGATGAGGTAGCTGTTATTGACCGCTGCGGGGAATACCCTAATGTTCCGTTGATTGGTATCCAAGGAGGAATCTCTTACAATCCATGTTTAGCTCTCCGACAGTTTGGGAGAGCCAGAGGAGATGGGCCTCATGAAATGCTGGTTCCTCACTTCCATTTTGAGTTTCAGGCAGACAGTGACAAACTACGCCAGGGATTCATTAGAGCTTGGGACAGAATCCACAAAGCCAGCCCACATGAGTTGAGACCAAAAACTTCTCTGCCATTGAAGCCCTATTGCAAATGGGTCCGCATCCGTGCTCAGAAGTTAGGTATGCCCTACGAAGCTGTCAGACCAATCGTCCTTGAATCTCCTGATGAAGATGGGGTTCCTCCAACTGTCTTCCCTCCTCAGATACCTACTGATTTTGACACCATGAAGAGATCTTGGGCGCATCTAAAGGAAGAACGGGATTTCTATCGGGAGAAGTTCAACGAGCAGGAACGGAAGATCCAGAGGCTGACTAAGCAATTGGAGGAAGAACGGGTCCTGAACAACTACATCAGCACTGAAAAGAGGAGGCCATGGGAGCATTGATGAGCTTTGGATGTTTCCTTTTGTAGTTTTATTTCCTTTTTCAGTATTTTTCATTCCTGTAATGCCTAAGGGCAAGTTGTTGAACAATTGAAATTTTAATCTAATGAAGTGTGTTCCCTTTTTTGTCTACAAAGTTGAATCCTGTTTGTCTTTGAAAACATAAAACATACGCATTCCATTGCACCATATGCATAGCAGGTACCCTATTTCACAGGTTGCTTAATTTTCTTCGCTGTTTGTGTGAACAGTCATCATGAATCCAGACTCCTCCAGTGAGCAAGCAATCAAGGCCCTTCAGGCCCAAAGTGCACAGTTTCAAGAGATGGTCCTAAGCCTAGCCCAAGGTCAGCAAGAGTTGAAGACTCTACTCCTGAAGAAGAAGAAGAAAAAGAGGATTGCATTGTTCAACACCGGACGCAGATTTGGGAACACACTCCACAATGAAGCTGATCCAACTACTTCTTCTGCTGAGAAAAACAGTCCCCAAGGGGGAGGGGCTCCTAGTCCCGCAGTCTCCGACAACGAGACGGACTATAATGACGAACAATACCCACCTGCTGCTGACAGATACAAGCAATTGGAGGACCGCTTGAGCGCCATGGAAATTCAGAATGTGCCGGGACTGGATTTCGGAGATTTGGGGTTATCTTCTGGAGTAGTAATTCCACACAAGTTTAAGGCGCATGCCTTCGCCAAGTATGATGGGGTCTCCTGTCCAAAGCTACATCTAAGGTCGTACGTAAGGAAAATCCAACCTTACACGGCAGATAAGAACCTCTGGATTCACTTCTTCCAAGATAGCCTTTCGGGGTCACAGCTTGAATGGTTTTACCAATTGGATGGAGCTAGCATCCGACACTGGGAAGATTTGGCAACCGCATTCTACAGACAATACCAATACAATTCTGATCTCGCTCCCACGCGTACCCAACTTCAGGGTATGTCTCTAGGAACGGGTGAAGGGTTCAAAGAGTACGCTAAAAAATGGAGAGATTTGGCTGGCAGGGTGCAGCCTCTGTTAACTGATCGAGAGCTGGTTGATATGTTTCTAGGGACGTTGTCTGGTCCGTTTTTCAATCATTTGGTTGGTAATTCCTCCGCTGGGTTTACAGATTTAATATTGATGGGAGAAAGAATTGAAGCTGGCATCAGGTCAGGCAAGATACAAAAGGCTGCCTCCACCAGTGCTGAGAAGAGGCCGTTTAAGAAAGAAGCAAGTGCCGTCTATGGTCCTAGAAGACAAGTCAAGCCCGAAAGTCGCCAAGCCGTCAATGCTTTGGTCATCTCCAAACCTGTTGCTGCTCCTCAGCAGTACAATCAACAAAGAAGCGAAAGGCCCAAGAGGCAGTATACTCGACTGAGTATGACCTTATCTCAAATTTTACCCCAACTGTTATCCACCAACCTGGTGACCCTCAAAGAAGCTCCTAAGGTCGTCAACACTGCGTCTCCTAAGTATAACCCAAATGCCCGGTGTGCTTATCATTCTGATAGTCACGGGCACACTACTGATGATTGCTGGGCCTTGAGAAACAAAGTGCAAGATCTGATCGACGTAAAGGAAATTCAGTTTGAAGCGCCGGAGAGACCAAATGTTGTAACTGCTCCTATGCCCCAGCATAGAGTAAATGCCATTGAGGAAGAATTGTACGCTGTTTCGGTAGATGAAGTTGTTACCCCTTTGAAGACCGTTAAGAAGAACCTACTGCGGGTCGGTTTATTTCCGGGTTGCGGTGAAGGTTGCCTGTTCTGTGCTGTTTCCCTGTCTGGTTGTCCCTTGCTGAGGTTAGGCATCCAAAGCCTAATGGATAGCAAGGAGATTCTGTTTAAGAAGTCTGTTGTTCAGTTGGTTCCGATAAAAGAAATTTCTGTGGTCACCATCTTCAAAAATCCAATCAAGGCTCCCCCGAAGAAGCTTGTCCAAACCATGACTGTCGCACCTGTGATTATTACTGTCCCGGGGCCTCTCCCCTACATATCTGATAAAGCTGTCCCCTGGCATTATGGGGCAGACGTGTATGTAAATGGAATCAAACAAGAATTCGACACTGGCGCCAGTATCTGCGATATCACTGGTCCAGCCAAGGTCACCCGCAGTGGCAGGCTCTTCTCGCCTGACATTGCACCGCCCGCTATTCGAAAACCCCTCCTTATAAAACCTACAAGTTTACCCGTTCCTGTTGCTGATCAAGTTGTGTCCCCTGCTGCCGAGTCATCAAATGCTCGGGGCAAAGGGATTGAAGAAGAGCCTGCCCGGATGGAGGCACCAATACCCGTAAATGCTGAGGCCTCCCGACAAGAAATGGAGGAGATTCTGAAAATAATAAAGAAAAGTGATTTCAATGTTGTCGAGCAGCTGGGGCATATGCCCTCCAAGATCTCCCTGCTCTCCTTATTGCTATGCTCCGAGGCCCATGCTAAAGCCTTGATCTCATTTCTCAAGATGGCCCATGTGCCGCAGGAAACGTCTGCAGTCCAGTTCACTGATTGCATAGCAAATCTGACAGCAGACAATGGCTTGGGTTTTTCAGATGCTGACCTGACTGCGAAGGGAAGAGACCACAATGATGCCCTGCATGTCTCTATCGAATGCAGGGGCACTACTCTGGCGCATGTATTGGTGGATACTGGTTCTTCTTTGAATGTTCTACCAAAAAAGGCTTTAGACCGTCTGGATTATGAAGGCCTGGAATTGAAACCCAGCAATATCATCGTCAGGGCCTTCGACGGTTCCAAAAGGATGGTTCATGGAGAGGTTAACATCCCTATTCGTGTGGGCTCTCAAGTGTTTGACTCTACCTTTTACGTGATGGATATACGTCCATCGTACTCTTGTCTACTGGGTCGACCTTGGATCCATAAAGCTGGGACAGTGACCTCCACCTTGCACCAGAAGCTGAAGTATCCCGTCAGGGGGAAGATCGTCACTGTGCAAGGAGAAGAGGAGTATATGGTGAGCCATTTGAATTCCTTCAGATACATTGAGATGGACGGGGAGTTTATTGAAACCCCCTTTCAGCATTTCGAGGAGGTACATCCAATTTCAGCAGCTGCAGAGACAACAGTTGAAGAGAATGTTTTCTTGAAGATGGCTTCCCTAAGGGATGCCCGGGCTGTGGTTCAGAAAGGCAATTGTGCAAACTGGGGTCAGCTTCCTGACTTCACTCAGAAGAACGACAAGTTTGGGCTAGGCTTTACTGCAGAGGCTCAGAAGGCTGTGCGCAAAGAGAAGATCAGAAAGGCTCCGGTGTTTATCTCCAGCTCAAGGGTGAATGCTATCGAGGAGGATGTGGAGGAAGCAGAGTTTGACAGTTGGATCTACCCGACTAACAGCAACGGACCAAGCAACTGGACGGCAAAGGATTTTACCCCTATCACATTTGTCACGCAGTAATTAATTTCTTTTGATTTCCAATTTGTAACAAACAATATGTTAAAACTTTGTTGGCTCGGTGTCCTACCCGGGGCATCGTAGCTCCATTTGTGAGGGCTTTTTGTATGACATTTTCATATATCATCAATCAAAACATTGGACGTTTGTTGCATTTCAAATCTTGTGCTCTTTTTCCTTTTTGTGTTATATATATTGCAAAACAGCTATATTTACACACACTCACTTATACAGGTTTCAATCCACTCTGGATCTTACTGGTAACAGCTCTGCTACCGCCAGTTATGACTTCGAAAATCCGATCAACTTGGCCGAAGACGAAGGTGAAGATGATTGCGAAGTGCCTGGTGAACTCGCAAGACTGTTACTCCAGGAAGAGAGAGCTATTCAGCCACATGAAGAGCCGGTGGAGACAATTAACTTGGGTACTGAGACGGATAGGAAAGAGGTCAAGATCGGTGCCAATCTAGAGCTCAGCGTGAAGCAACGATTGATTCAGATGCTACGAGACTACATGGAGATTTTTGCTTGGTCCTATGAAGATATGCCTGGTTTGGATGCCGACATTGTGGTTCACAACCTGCCAACCAAGGAAGATTGCCCTCCGGTAAAGCAAAAAGTCCGACGGATGCGTCCAGAGATGTATGAAAAGATCAAGGCCGAGGTTATGAAGCAGTTTGATGCCGGGTTCCTCGCAGTGACTTCTTACCCTCAGTGGGTTGCCAATGTGGTGCCAGTGCCGAAGAAGGACGGTAAAGTCAGAATGTGCGTTGACTACAGGGATTTGAACAGGGCCAGCCCCAAGGATGACTTCCCCTACCTCACATTGATGTCCTTGTTGACAATACAGCTCAACACAAGGTGTTCTCCTTCATGGATGGTTTTTCAGGGTATAATCAGATCAAGATGGCTCCAGAAGATATGGAGAAGACTACATTTGTGACTCAGTGGGGCATCTTCTGTTATAAGGTCATGCCATTCGGATTGAAAAATGCTGGGGCAACCTATCAACGTGCCATGGTTGCTTTATTTCATGATATGATCCATCATGAGATTGAGGTATACGTTGATGACATGATTGCAAGGTCTCAAACTGAGGAGGAGCACCTTGACCATCTGAGGAAGTTGTTTGACCGACTCAAGTTATACAAGCTGAGGTTGAATCCCAACAAATTCACCTTTGGGGTAAGGTCCGGAAAATTGCTAGGTTTCATTGTAAGTGATAAAGGTATTCAGGTGGACCCTGCCAAGGTAAAAGCCATACAAGAGATGCCAACTCCAAAGACAGAGAAAGAAGTCAGAGGCTTCCTGGGACGACTGAATTACATTGCCCGATTCATCTCACATCTGACCGCTACTTGTGAGCCAATCTTCAAATTGCTGAAGAAAGATCAAGTAGTACGCTGGAATGATGAATGTCAGGTCGCCTTTGAAAGAATAAAGGAATATCTCCAAGAGCCACCCATTCTTATGCCACCGGTGGAAGGAAGACCTCTGATACTTTACTTGACAGTGCTTGATAATTCAATGGGGTGTGTGCTGGGGCAGCATGACGAGTCTGGCCGAAAAGAGCACGCTATTTATTACTTGAGCAAAAAGTTTACCGACTGTGAGTCTCGTTACTCACTGCTTGAGAAAACTTGCTGCGCTCTTGTATGGGCTGCTCGCCGGCTGAGACAGTATATGCTGACTCACACTACCTTATTGATTTCAAAAATGGATCCCATCAAGTACATATTTGAAAAGCCCGCTCTGTCTGGAAGAATAGCGAGATGGCAAATGATCTTGACAGAATATGATATCCAGTATACAACTCAGAAAGCAATTAAGGGAAGTGTACTGGCCGATCATTTGGCACACCAACCTGTGGATGATTACCAATCATTGAACTTTGATTTTCCGGACGAAGACATCATGGTGGTAACTGACTGTGAAGTACCTGGACCAGATGAAGGACCTGAGGAAGGATCCCGATGGTCTATGCATTTTGATGGAGCCTCCAATGCTTTGGGTAACAGCGTCGGTGCTGTAATCATATCTCCCAAGGGAACTCATACTCCCCTCACCGCCCGATCATGTTTCAGCTGCACCAACAATATGGCAGAATATGAGGCATGTATCATGGGTTTACAAGCTGCAATCGACTTAAGGATCAAATTTCTAAGTGTTTTCGGAGATTCCGCTCTCGTGATCAATCAGATCAAAGGCGAGTGGGATACGAAACACCCGAATCTTATTCCTTACAAGGAGTATGTGTCGACCTTGCTTCCCCACTTTGAAGAGATAACTTTTGAGCACTTCCCTAGAGAGGAGAATCAGCTAGCGGACGCCCTAGCTACGATGTCTTCAATGTTCAAAGTTAAATGGGACAATGAGGCTCCCCGAATCATTATCTGGAAGTTGGACGAACCGGCATACTGCTGTGAACTGGAGGCTGAAAAGATGATTGAAAAACCCTGGTACCATGAGGTGAAGAGGTACTTGGAAGCTCAGGAATACCCTGAAGGTGCATCTGTCAATGATAAGAAGTTCATGAGGAGGTTTGCTGCGAAATTCTTCCTCAGTAACGACATTCTCTACAAACGGAATCATGATTCGACTCTGCTACGTTGTGTGGATAAGGCTGAAGCGGAGAAAATCATGATGGAACTGCATGAAGGTACATTTGGAACACATTCCGGTGGACACACCATGGCTAAGAAAATCCTTCGGGCAGGATATTTCTGGTCCACAATGGAAGCCGATTGTTACCAACACTCCCGAACTTGTCATAAATGCCAGATCTATGCTGACAAGGTGCATATCCCTCCGGTTCCTTTAAATGTCCTGAAGGCACCTTGGCCTTTCGCAATGTGGGGCATCGATATGATCGGTGAGATCCGACCAACGGCATCCAATGGGCATCACTTCATCTTGGTGGCAATCGACTACTTCACAAAGTGGGTTGAGGCAGCTTCCTATGCCACAGTAACCAAGAGCGTCGTGGCACGTTTCATCCGGCATAATCTGATCTGTCGGTACGGCGTCCCGGAAAGAATCATTACGGACAATGGTACCAATCTCAATAACAAAATGATCACTGAACTCTGTGAACAATTCAAGATACAGCACCACAATTCTTCTCCCTACCGGCCGAAGATGAATGGGGCTGTAGAGGCAGCCAATAAAAATATCAAGAAAATTGTGCAGAATATGACAGTGACCTATAAGGATTGGCACGAGATGTTACCGTTCGCTCTTCATGGGTACCGTACCTC
The DNA here is from genome assembly GCA_948472305.1 of Vicia faba. Taxonomy (NCBI): domain Eukaryota; kingdom Viridiplantae; phylum Streptophyta; class Magnoliopsida; order Fabales; family Fabaceae; genus Vicia; species Vicia faba. The sequence continues at coordinate 1,103,890,684 of OX451736.1, forward strand.
AGCAAGGACGTGAACCGGGGCAACTCCTTTCTCCTTAGTCTATGGCATGGAGGCAGTCTTGCCAATTGAAATCCAGATACCCTCTCTCCGGATAATGAAGGATGCAGACTTGAATGAAGATGATTGGATCCAAACTCGACTTGATCATTTAAATCTGATTGACGAAAAAAGGCTCACTGCCATCTGTCATGGTCAAACGTATCAAAAACGGATGATCAGGGCATTTAACAAGAAAGTCAGACCACAAGAGTATCGAGTTGGGGACCTGGTAATCAAACGCATCATCCTTCCTCAAAGTGATCCCCGGGGAAAATGGACCCCTACTTACGAAGGGCCATTTGTGGTTAAACGTGTGTTCTCAGGAGGAGCCATGATCCTAACCACCATGGATGGTGACGACCTTCCTCACCCTGCCAATGCAGACATAGTGAAAAAATACTACGCATAAATAAAAGACCCGTTAGGTTGACATACCTAGGCAAAAATAAGGGCTTCCCGGCGAACCAAAAGGGTTCGGGCAAAAATAAGGGATGAAATGAATAAAAATCTGTACACCCGGCAAGTCGAAAACCTGAAAGGGCGGCTTGGGCAAAAATGGGTATCCCGGTGGACTGAAAACCCGAAAGGGCGGTCCAGGCAAAAGTTAGGGATAAAAGCGTAACACTATGTCTCATTGGATCCTTTCGCATCCGGAATTCGGCATCAACTATCTGGCTCCAGATTTCGGCATCGACCAATCAGCTTCATCTTCAACTAGGCAGCAAAGCAATGAGACGTTCGAAGACATAAAGGCGATAGCAGAGTTGGAACCCAGTGGGATTTTTCACATAGCTGTTTTGTTTCCTTTTTTCAAATTGTAAACTCTATGTTATTTGGCGGCGTCCTCTTACTAGGATGTCAGCCTCTTGTACAAAAACGCCTATTCACGGGCAAAGTTCAAATCAATACAAATTCACTTGTCCATACAAATTGCCATTGTTTTTCTTTTTTTCTGTTTTGTTTTGCGAAGAACGTCCAATGTTCATTTTTGATATATGCATTTGACATTAAATTGCTGATTCATAAATATTTGCATATAAAACAAGAGATTAATTACAGGCGACATCAGAGACAGGGGCAATGTGAAGTTGCCTGATGCAGTCTGGTTGCTTTGTCCGCCAAGGTACCCAGGTAGATTCGACTGAAGAATGTGACCAAATCATCTCGATTCCCCGCAGAGTAAAACAAGATTCGGCAATACTTTCCCCAAGCGGAGTTGATTCCCTGATAATCCTGAAAAGGCACAGCATTCCCCGGCGGGTCTTAAAACTCATCCCCAGTAAATTCTGGAAGCTTATCCCCTGCAGAGCACAGACGTCTCTCCCAAGTTTTATTTAGAGTTATTTCCTCACAAGGACTTATAACTGGGTTATCCTCAGCTAAAAACCACGGAAGACCGCCCTCGGCAAAGTTCCTTCAATCCCCAGCGGAGTTTATCATCATTATCCCCAGCGGAATCCATCATTAGAGTCCTCAACAGGCCTCTCAGCAAAACTTCGGCCAAGTATCTCTTCCTCAGAGCAATTCCCCGGCCGTTCGTCAAGGATTTATTTTCCTAAAACGAAATTACATTCATAGACATTTCACATTTTCATGCATCTTGCTTACATATATGATAAAGTGCATACAACACCATCTCATGTTGAACATCATGACATCGTGCATATCATACATCATGACATTGCATACAACTTATGTTTTTGCCTTTTCAGGAAAAAGACAATCCCAAAAACAACTACCTTCAACTGTCACAGTTCCAGATTCGATACCTGTATCTAGCCAGGGCACATCTGAGAGTGATCAGTTTCCAGACTCGATTCCTGTATCTAGCCAGGGCACGTCTGAAGAGTTCGAAGATTCGATTCCTGTATCCAGCCAGGGCACATCTATCAACTACAACATCTCCAGATTCGATTCCTGTATCCAGCCAGGGCATATCTGTTGACGACTATTTCCAGACTCGATTCCTGTATCTAGCCAGGGCACGTCTGAAGAGTTCGAAGATTCGATTCCTGTATCCAGCCAGGGCACATCTATCAACTATAACATCTCCAGATTCGATTCCTGTATCCAGCCAGGGCATGTCTGAAGAATTCCAGATCAACACCTGCAACAACCCAGGAAATATCTGTGAACAACCAATTGTAGATTCGATACCTGTATCTAGCCAGGGCACATCTGCATAAGGAGATTGAAGATCAAACACCTGTAACAAGCCAGGAAAACATCCGTCTTTCTCAAATACACAAGTTCTCGCTAAGGAATCTCTTATGCGATCGACACTTCCAAATGGCATCTATAAGCCCATTCCCGACAAGGTTCTGTCACGTCTCCAGATGGCATCCATGAGCCCATCTCCCTATCTACCACCTTTCCAAATGGCATCCGTAAGCCCATTCCTGACATCACATTGCTGATACTTCAACATGCGAGTGCAAATTTCCGGGCACTCTAGTGTCCAATCGTCATTTACCCTCGAGTCGCGAAAGGCAAACTTGCCAACCTAACTCTTCAGGTTCAAGAAGATTGAACAGGGGCAACTGTTGTACCCCAAAATTTGCCCTCCCATTTCCTCAACATTTTCTCATCACAAGGCCTTTGAAGATCAAGATCCAGTTAGGGTTTCCTCTGCTCAAGACTTCTCCTTGCACTGTGGACTCAAATTAGGGTTTGTGTTTGCCCAAGGATGTTTTGACCTAAAATGCCTAAGATGACTTTCATGCTTCATATTGGACTCCCAAGTTTACCTATACCATGTTTCAAGTCTTGATTCCAAGTTTTGCCCAGTCAATTGGACAGTTGACCTAGAAATCAGTTGTATTGGGGAAAAAGTCAACTGTGGCCAATTGACAGTCAAACCTCATGAAATTTGATCCACATCAACATTATGAACTCACATGAACCATTTGATCAAGTTTGGATCACAATTCCACAAGAAATTTGATCAGATCACCAAAAGGGCAAAATGGTCATTTTTAGGGTTTTGACTGCACAAAGGCAATTTTTGACTGTTTGACCTAACCAATGGCAAACCAAGTTCACATATGGGCTCAAGGACTCAATGAAATGGTCTTGACACATTCATCAAGCTCAAAAGATCCCAAGTGCACAAGATTGACAGTTGAATTTCCCAGTCAATTGATCAATTTTGACTGTATACTGAAAAGTCAAACTTTGACTTTTTGGTCAAAATCAAGATTCAAGATTCATTTTTCATCAAAACATGCCAAATCATGAAACTTGTTCACCAAGAAATCACAAAATGCAAATTAGGGTTTGAAAATGGAATTTTTCATAACTTAGAATTTTTCTAAGTTATGGAAAACCCTAATTTTTTCCCAACTTTGCCCCATATTTTCACCAAGATCCATTTGGATTCAAACAAAAGTCAAAACATGAAAGTTGTAGCTTGTTGCATAATCTACAACTTTGATTCACAAAGTTTTCTCATTTGAAGCTTGTATCTCAAGTTACAATTTTTTGAATAAGGGCACTAAACCATTTTTAACTTAGTGAAATTTTAACCTATTTTGACAAGGTTTTCTACCCCACTTCAAGGCCACTTTTCATACCCTTCCACTTGGAATTTTGATTTGCACTTCAAAGATGGATTGTAGTACACATTCCAAGATTTCCAAAATGTCCAAGAACTCATCAAACAACCTCATAACTTGAGAGATTCGAATTTCACAAGTTGGCAAAAATTCACTTTTGTTCTTCATCAAAACATGTTCATAACTTTGCAAATCTGAACTTAGCTTGCTTTATGCTTGATTACAGGTCCTTGAACCATTCCATACTCAATAATTTAATGCATATTCAATGTGTTAAGGCCATGTTCTTTGTGTTCTAACATTGTATAGTGGATTAATCCTAAACTAGATAAAGTGAACTTTCCATTTTTGAAAAGATTAGCTTTATGTCAAATTGAAATCCAAGAAGGTACAAGCAAAATCCTTTTGGCACAAGATTATGGGCAAATTGCTCTGATCAAGAGAGGCTTATGCAGCAGGATTAGAGGCCCCTACTGACCAAAAACACAAAGTGACCATTGCTTGCTTCATTTTCAAGTAACATTGCATAACTTATCACAACTCTCATCTCAGCATAGAGACACAACACAAAAGCTATCAAACACATTCCAAATTACCCAACCAAGCTTTTGCACGAGCCATTTGCCTCTCAAGCACTCTCCATCTCAGAAACACCACAAAACTGCTCAAACAGAGCAAGCCCTGCAGATTGAGTGCTATCTCTCAATCCCTTCGATCATTCTTGTCCAAACTTGTTCCTCTACCTTCCTTACAACATATGCAAGCTAACCATGTCCTGAAACCTGACCTGTAACACCTCCAAGCCACTTCACCATTTTTAAATTTCTGTTTTGCAGTTGGAGTTCACTAGCTCGATTCAGGGAGTTTCAAGACAAAGTAGGACTTGGAAAAGCATCCTTACACTTCAAGGAAGCTATACAAGTCATCATTTCACTCTGAAACATCCTCCATTGCAAAGCTCGATTCCAACTGAACAGTTTTGCTTGAAAGTCCAGGAATCCAGAGATAAAAAACGCGTGTTTTGCTTGAAGGATGTTGTACAGAGGTTGAAGAAGAAGTGGTCTGGGCTGGGCCTGAAACTATTTTCTTTTCACACCCTATTTCCATGTTTACACCCCCTGAGCCCATTTGCTTCATTTTTGACTCTTTTTGACTTTTTCTTTTTTGGTTGACTTTGTTTATTTTTTCTCATGGCATTAAAAAATTAAAAATATTTTTTCCATCATTTTTTGAATATATGGCATATTTATTTGATTTATTTCTTTTGTTTGCATATAAATATTATATATATACTATTATTAGAATAAATAGAAAAAATAGTGTAAATACATTTTTTTATTTTTATTTACCTTCTGAAAATATTTCACATAAAAAATACTCTTTTTATTTGTTTTATTAAAATATTAAATAAATATTTATTTTGTGTATAATGCATATTTAAGAAATTAATATATGTATATATATATATGTTTATTAATATATTTAAGATAAAATATAAAAATACTTGAATTTTTCATTTTATTAATATTTGATACAAAAATACTTTTTTCATAATTTACTTCATTTTATTTTTATAAATAATAAATAAATAGTTGTATTAAATTAGATAATAATGCATTTTCTTTTAAAAATTAGGGTTTTTGCCCTAAATTCAAAATACTCCAAAAAATAATATAATTTTTATTTTCTTTTCTCTTTTACATAAATAATATTTTTTTCATACATATAAAACATTCTTTTGCATCTTGCATTGTTATTTAATTTTTGTACATTGATTAAATTGCAAATATTCAAAATGATGTAATAATTTAGATTTAAATTCTTGTCAATATCCCCATTTGAACATTTGTATCCCCCTTCCCATATTTGGTTTTGTAATAGCTTAGTAAATTTAATTTTGCACTTTATTGCTTTCTAATGATAACATGTTAGAATTAGGGTTTGTATGCGAAAAAACAAAAAAAAAATAGTTTGACCTAATACAAGACAAATGAGCATGAAAATAAACAACACATCTCACACTTGCACCCCTAGGGTATTCCACTTGTTGCCTTCAAATAAATGGGCCATATTGTATGTTGAACTTCTTTGGGCAAAGCAAACAATTTGAATGATCATAGTCCCTCGACAAAACTTTTTCAAAGCAAACAAAAACAAATGATCAAGTCCCTTAAAGAAATTGCCCAAAGACATTTAACGTCGTTACAATTATGGTCTAAACGATGACCCGCGCCCGTCCCTTTCACATCCTAACACAAGGTTGTCCACCAAATACAATGGTGGAACAAACTTGTTAAAAGGGTTAAAAGCACAACAATAATCTTTTGAGAAATTTAGGAGTAGATAACCTCTTAGTTACTTGAATCAAACTTGCAAAACAAAACACTTGCCTAATTTCAAAATCACACATCACTACACTTTCAAAACAACTTTCAAAAACAAATGAAAACTTTTTCAAAAGACATACATCTTTGTATACATCCCCACATGGATCATTACAAAGGTTGCCACCACATTGGCCTCTTTTCAAAAACATTTTCAAACCCACACACTCAAGCACCATTTAAAACAATTGAAAACAAAAGGCAAGTGATCTAAGCAAGTAACTAAGAGCCCATGGATAACCATGGATAGAAAGGGTGCTAATACCTTCCCTTTCTATAATCTACTCCCCGAACCCAAGAAAACATCTCAAAAGGTTTTTGCTGTGCTTTTTAACCTTTCCTTAGGATAAAATAAAAAGTCGGTGGCGACTCTTGCTAACCGCAACATTTGCGAAAACAAACGCAAAACCTCAAGTCAGTTCTCCCACCGTATCACACAAGGCATCTCTTCAAAAACATTTTCAAAACGCACACACACACCATTTTCAAGCAATCGAAAATCAAGGCAAGTGATCTAAAAAACCAAGTAACTAAGAGCCCATGGATAACCATGGATGAAAAGGGTGCTAATACCTTCCCTTTTCATAATCTACCCCCCTGACCCACGAAATATCTCAAAAGGTTTTTGCTGTGCTTTTTTAACCTTTCCTTTAGGATAAAATAAAAAGTCGGTGGCGACTCTTGCTCAACCGAACAAGTGCGAATACAAACGCAAACCTCAAGTCAGTTCTCCCACTGTATCACAGAACTGGTGACTCTGCTGGGGAGTACTACTAAAAGTGGGGTTACCTTAGGGTTTAGATCACCTTTATTTTCAATTGATTGCTTTGTTTGCTTTTACATTTGTGGGCTTTGTATCAGAGTTTCATATATCCTAACCCGGATCTGGGGAATACCCTTTTAGGTAGCATAATCTGTGAGGGACATGTCCGGCGTATACCAACATGGGTGAAGCAGTGGCTACGTTGGTGTGGCGCCTTGGTCTGTACCGATATCCCTCGTGTTGAAACGGGGAGAATATGGGTCTTCCAAGGAGTCATTAAGCACCAACCGACCTTAGAACCCTAAATTGACCCAACTTGGCCATTAGAACAGTAGCAGTATGCTACACTCATTGAGGCTAAACTCTCGTGATGGTTCCGGCTGCAAGAAAAGATAGCGATGTTGGAGTTATGACCGATCGAGGGTAGCCAATGATTTGAGATCCTCTAGAACCCGGTTACTTTTGATAGGATAGGTTTTAACCAACAAACTGAAAGAGGGTAGTACCTGAACCCCATGCAAGCCTAAACCTGAAGGACTTGTTTGCTTTGTGTGAATATGTTTGCCTGTATATACACTCACTTGCTTGTGCATACATGTACATAACATCATGACATCATACCATAGCATTTTCAATAACCATTTCAAGGATCACGAGGGTTCTTTTGATGCAGGGTTACATTGAACCAGACATCTACCAAGGGGCAAGAGGTTTCTCCTCTAAACAAATGCCATCAAAGATCAAGTACAACAACTTGAATCAGTGGCTATGACCCACTTGACATGGTGAGCTTGATTCTCGTGGAAAGACATCCATCGATACAAAGTTCTCCAGTCAAAGGTCAAGTACAACAACTTGAATCAGTGGCTATGACCCACTCGACATGGTGAGCTTGATTCTAGTGGAAAGACATCCACCGGTGCGGAGATCTCCAATCCAAGAGCAAAGTTCAACCTCTAACATTTTCTTGTGTTTACCCCAAGAGATCCTTGAAAGCATGCATCCACATATCATGCATTGCATTTTGACAGTCTTTCCTTTTTCAGGTTTCCTTACTCTCCTGCTGTTTATTTCAGTAAGAGATGGCTCTAGAAAGGTCTGTCAAAGACATCCAAGACCAGATTGCTCAGCTGCAAGAGATGTTCCTGAACTTGTCTCTGGGGCAAGAAGAGATGAAAGCTCTCCTCACAAAGGGCTTGGAGAATTCCAACAATGCCAGGAGTGATCAGCTTGCGGAGCTGCAGTTTGATCTGACAACCTTGAGGACCCAAGTGATGGGACAGTTGGTGGGCCAGATGGCTCTCATCCAAGACCTATCTCAAAGACAAGAGGAACTCAGAGTTCTTGTCCGCCAACTGCTTCCAAGTAACCAATTGGGGCAAACATCTGGGGTTGAAGAGCAAGTCACCGCTCAGCCTCCATCCACTCAAGAAGACAAGGGGAAAGCTCCTTCGCTTGCTTCAGGGTCACAAGCCCATCAACAACCTCGCCAGCGTCAACGGGGTAATCGGCGTAAGCAAGAAACATCGGGAAGGCAGTTCACGGAGACTGAAATACCATCATTCTTCATACTGAAGCGTCTGTTGGAGGTCAACTTGCTCACCCTAAGGGATCCTCCTCAGAAGCTCAATACCTCCTCTCCTAACTATCGTCCCGACGCATTTTGTGTTTACCATTCCTACAGCCCGGGACACGACACCAACGACTGTTGGGCCTTGAAGAACAAGATTCAAGATCTGATCGACATTGGGGTGCTGGAATTCATGCCAGACGGCGAGATGAAAATCTTCCGTTAAAGGGTTCTCCACTTGAAGTGACGAAGCTCAAGCTGAAAGACTTTTGCTTCTTTTTGAATTTTCAAAGTTGTAATTTCTTTTGCTGTCAAACAATTATTTGTTGATATTAAACTCTGTTTTCATTAATGCATTGCATATGTTTGTCTTGAATTCATCCATTCGTATCACTACTCTTATGCTTTTCTTTATGATATTTGACTCTTGATAAAAAGCTGCAAGCCTTTAGAGGGAGGATGACGAAACAATGCCATGATCTTATACAGTATGCTTTCGAACAAACCTTGCTGATGATGTACAGGCATTTCTTTCAATTCCCAAACACTGGAGTTATAAGGAAGTTAATCCCTAGTCAACCCCTTCGAGCCAAAGAAGTAGGAGTTTTCTGTTCTAAACAATCGAAACCTTTGATATAAACCTGGGGCAGGGTAGTATCTCAGTTTAATTCAAAAGAAAATGCGCATTGAAGTCGCAAACTCTCAGTTCGTAATACAACGAACGATGTCAAAAAAGAAAGCATTCCTTTGGAATCAAAAGACAGGGGTGGTTCCTTATCACATAGACAATCAATCTCTCAAAAGAGAAAAGCCCACCAAGCCAAAACCTATAAAGGAGGCTTAAGAAAGCTGGGGCATCCCGCTGACGGTAATCCCGGAAAATGGTAACAGTCAGGCAAAAGTTAGGGATAACAAATCAAAATCAAAATAGTAAGGTCATTACAAAATCCTCAACAACATGAAAAATGTTGAAAAAGAAAAGAGGAGATGATGACTGTCTCCCCGAATTCGACCGATGAACCATCGCCAAAAAGTCGTTCCAAACTCAAAACAGAGTGACGCACAATTAACTAAGCTTAGGTTGAAGAACATCACGAAGAGCGGGTGGGTACAAATATACTTTGAGCCTTTATCCTTTGTTTCTTAAACCGTGAACCAAACCACGTTACAACCCTTCAAAAGTCCTAATTGAAGCATGGGTTAGTTCGAAAGCACACTGTTACAAAAGGTATCCTGACTCCTGTAAGGCTTTGCTCTAAATCTTGTGTTGATCTGTCTTATAAAAAGTTTTCTGCTAAAAAACGCATTCTTCAAAACTTCGAGACAAACATAAACTTTGCATTATTTGAATATCACTGTCTGCATTTGGCTTTTTGTTTGACAGCGAAGAAATTCATACAGCGAATGTTCGGAGGAACGAAAACTCTCTCAGTAAGTAAAAATCACTTCAAGAGGATAACACTTCCATCAAATCTCCTATCAACAAGGGGCATGACATAGCACCATCCAATTAACCTGGGCAGTCCAGTCAAGGTCCAACAGATCTTTCAAAATCCAATTAACCTGGGGCAGTCCAGTCAAGGTCCAACAGATCTTTCAAAATCCAATTAACCTGGGCAGTCCAGTCAAGGTCCAACAAATCTTTCAAAATCCAGTTAACCTGGGGCAGTCCAGTCAAGGTCCAACAGATCTTTCAAAATCCAATTAACCTGGGGCAGTCCAGTCAAGGTCCAACAAATCTTTCAAAATCCAGTTAACCTGGGGCAGTCCAGTCAAGATTTCAAAAAATCTCTCAATATGCAGAGTAATCTGATTCAAGACTCCTTCATCACCACTTGGGGCATTCGAATGTCAAAAGTGTTCAACCAATCAACTATCACATTTCCAGACTCGATTCATGTATCTAGCCAGGGCACGTCTGAAGAGTTTGAAGATTCGATTCCTGTATCCAGCCAGGGCATATCTGTTAACTATCACATTTCCAGACTCGATTCCTATACCTAGCCAGGGCACGTCTGAAGAGTTTGAAGATTCGATTCCTGTATCCAGTCAGGGCATATCTGTTGACGACTATTTCCAGACTCGATTCCTGTATCTAGCCAGGGCACATCTGAAGAGTTTGAAGATTCGATTCCTGTATCCAGCCAGGGCATATCTGTTAACTATCACATTTCCAGACTCGATTCCTGTATCTAGCCAGGGCACGTCTGAAGAGTTTGAAGATTTGATTCCTGTATCCAGCCAGGGCATATATGTTAACTATCACCTTTCCAGACTCGATTCCTGTATCCAGTCAGGGCACGTCTGAAGAATTCCAGATCAACACCTGTAACAAGCCAGGAAAACATCTGTGGACGACCGATTATAGACCAACACCTGTAACAAGCCAGGAAATTATCTACATCACCACTTGGGGCATTCGAATGTCAAAAGTGTTCAAAAACTCGATGCAGTTTTACACGGACGCATCATCAGGAAATCCTACACAGATCTCCTCAAAACAGGAAGTCCCCAGTAGTTTGGCATACAACCCAAGCTTCTGATTTCCCCAACAAGGGTCCCCGGACTTCTCATTTTCAACAATTGAAGACTCTTGCCCTCCACAACAGCAACCAAAGAATTATTCTCCCAGGCAGCAGTCAAGATTCTTTTATCTGCAGTCATCCAGGATTCATTTATCCTCAGCAAGATAGCTCATCAGCTTACATGCGCATTCATCACGTTCATGTTATAAACATTGATGTCACATACATTGCATCATGCATCATAACATTGCATGCAACTAACCCTTTACCTTTTCAGGAAAGATCAGTCGACAGACAAAGATCATCTTCCGAGATTCATCCAGAAATAGTTCAGACGTGACCCGGACACGACGACATTGTGATACTTATTCCAGATTCATCCAGATGCAGTTTTACGCGAGCTCATCATCAGGAAGCCCTACACCGGTTCCTCTTCAAGACTTCTGAAAACAGTTCACGGGTTCTCCAGTAACGGATGTTAACCTATCACTTGTTCAGATTCTTCTCAAGACTTCTGAAAACAGTTTATGGATTCTTCCCAACAACGGATGTTAATCTACCAACTTGTTCAGATGCAATTTTTGAAAATAGTTTACGGACGCTTCCCAACAACGGATGCTGCTCTATTGCTTATTCAACTTTAAGACTTCTGAAAACAGTTCACGGGTTCTCCAAGTAACGGATGTTAACCTATCACTTGTTCAGACTCTTCTCAACTTTTGAAAACAGTTTACGGACGCTTCCCAACAACGGATGCTGCTCTATTGCTTATTCAACTTCAAGACTTCTGAAAACAGTTCACGGGTTCTCCAAGTAACGGATGTTAACCTATCACTTGTTCAGATTCTTCTCAAGACTTCTGAAAACAGTTTACGGATTCTTCCCAACAACGAATGTTAATCTACCAACTTGTTCAGATGCAACTTTTGAAAACAATTTACGGACGCTTCCCAACAACGGATGCTGCTCTATTGCTTATTCAATCTAAACTCCTGAAAATAGTTTACGGGTTCTCCAAAACGTGGATGTCAATCTATTGCTTGCTCGGACCCCCAATTCAGAGATGTTCCAAAACATGGGTGCCTTTCTGATACTCGTCCACTCACCATTGACATACAGTTCAACATTTCCAAATGGCATCTTTAAGCCCATTTCCAGATGGCATCTTTAAGCCCATCCTCCTATCAGCAGCCGCCAAATGGCATCTATAAGCCCATTCTCAGATGGCATCTCTAAGCCCATCCCCCGACAAGATTCTATCGCATCAGATGGCATCTTTAAGCCCATCACCAAATGGCATCTTTAAGCCCATTCACCTCTACCATCACATCGTCGAGCGCAAATTTTCTGGGTACTTTAGTGTCCAATCTTCTTTTACCTTCAAGTCACGAAAGGCAAACTTGCCAATCTAACTCTTCAGGTTCAAGAAGATTGAACAGGGGCAACTGTTGTACCCCAAAATTTGCCCTTGCATTTTTCCACAAGAAATCACAGCTTCAGGCGTTTCCTAATTTTTCAAAACGGCTCAAGAATCGGTCAAACAGACTTTTCTCGTCAGTCAGGACACAATTAGGGTTTCATTGATTTTTCAGGGCTCTGGAATGTTTCAAACAGTTGGCTTAGGGTTTTGGTTGATTTTGGCTCAACTTTGATCAGGCGAACGCTCCTTGGAATTTAATCAGGAATTAGGTTTTTTTTTGGGCACGTTCTCAGAAGGATTTAAATTCTACATCACTTTGCAAGTTATTCCGAGATTTGGGTTGGATTCGCATTGTTTGATTTAATCAGTAAAATAAGGCATTTGGTTTGAATTCACGTTCGTTTGTTTGAACCAGTCAAAGGATCCATGCAGTTTGGATTTACAGTGTTGGGTAAAAATCAGTGAAAAGGGAATGCGCCTGATCAGTTGTTTTGGTTAACTGTTGCTTTGCTTTGGATATTGGAAAGGCCAGGTTTAACTGAGTAAATTACTAAAGCATTGTTTATTTAAATTATTTATTATTCTGAGGTTAAGTGATTGGAATTTATCTTTCAATTATTTTAATTCAAAGAATTTTAAATAATAAATAAACAATAAAGGAAATAGAATTAATTGGATAATAAAAACTTTTATTTATTTTTAAATTATTCGTACAATTATTGTTTACAATTTATTTACAACAATGATTTTACATTAGTTTAAATTTAAATAAAAAATGAAACTATCCTATTTTTTCTAATTCTTCATTCTTCATTTAATACCCCTCTCCATTCAAATATTCATCTGCAAAAGAAAAGAAGAAAAGTCAAATAGCAGATAAATAAAAGACAGATATAAAAATTCATCATTAAGGGCCACTGATTGGGATCAGTTAAACCTCTCTGCAAATCACGGGATTTCTCCCGGTTCACAAAGAGGGACGAGTTTTTATTTGCTAAAAATGAATGCACAAAAGTCAAAATTGCACAATTCAAAAATTATCCAAAATGCATAAGTTCAAATCTCAAAACTCCAAGTTCAAACCAAACTAGAAGTCCAAACTGAAAAATTCAAACTTACTGTCAAAATGTCACAAGGCTACCCAAGCTATCAAAGAAGAAGATTTGAAAAGATACAAAGTACATGAAGCTGTCAAGAAGGGACAAATATGCAGAGGAAATTTGTTATGCAAGCAAAGCTATTTCTTTTCATCATTTCCCAAAAATAAAGTGGCCCTTTCAGAACAAAAAGTACAGCACAAACATATTAAATATATAGACTGTACTGGAGAGAGAGAAGAAGAAGAGAAAAAGAAAGCAGGCTTAGGCTTTAGGCAGGAAGATAATAGAAAACAAAAACTGAACACAGTGGATAAAAGAAAAATATCAAACCAACAAGCATAAAAACCTGTGCCTCATATCTGCCTAAGCATAAAAACTGCATAAGCCTTATCCCTTTCAAAAAAAAGATACATAACCATCAAGCTACTGTAAACAAACGAGGATAATCCCAAACTCAAGGCACAAAAGCAAAGAGCCTGATATCCAAAGCCAGAAAACCCAAGCCTCACCCTGCCTGTCAAATAACCAAAATCCAAGAAAGCCAAAAACCTTGTATCAGAAAAACATACAAAATCAATCAATAAGCATTAAACCAGAACACCCACCCAGTTTCAAAAAGCTTTGCCATTTCAAACATAAACCTTGTCAAACTGATAAAAAAAAAGAGAGAACCTGCTAAGCCATAAGCCTAAACCTCATGCCTGCCTAAAGATAAAATCACCAAAGCCTTAAACCTGCCTGAAGGTCATCAAACCTGAAGCATCAAACCTGTCAAGCTCAAACCAAGTCCAAGCCTAGCAATAAACCAGTAAAAACTTGTTCAAGCCTAACCATATCCATTTTTCATAACCATGGCCTAATAAAACATATAACCTGCATATGCCAATACCTGCCTGAACAACCCAAGTCTAAAACCTGCTAGGCCTCACCATTCCAAAAGAAAACTCTGTCAAGTATCAAACTTGCCCAGCTCAAAGCTTAAGCAAAATTATCCAACATCACAAGCCTCAGAGTTATCATCATAGGCCAATAATTCAAGCATACAGTAGAAGAAGAAGAAGAGAGGCTAATCAAAACAAAAGTTTCAACAATAGCATGTTATAATCATAGCGTTCAAGCCCTCAGACAGCATCATCATAGGACTAAAATCAAAGGCAACAAACATTCAGAAGCATACTAATCTCAAGGCAACATAAACAGAAGGCAACACAAGGAAGAGAAGAAGAAGGAAGTGAATATCAAAAAGGCTCAGATCATCCTCATCACCAAATAAAAGGGCATCATACAAAGCAAATAAAAAAGGCAACAAAGGCAAGCCAACGAGGAGAAGAGATAAAGAAGATATAAAGGGTTTTCAGGGTAAACATCATAAAACCTAACCGGGGTCACCAAGAAGCTAGCTTCATCGTGCAATCTCCTTCGCCACTAAGCCTCCTACGCGTCTCCTCCATCTTCTTCCTCCCCTCTGTCAAGGTAAAACATCTCTCTTCTCATCCCTTTTCATCCTCGTTAAAAAAACAAAGTCAAACACTTAATCAAAAAAGCAGTAAACAGTTACATATAAGAAGAATAAAATCCCTAACGAAATAAGAAAACGAATTGTACCTTAGATCGATCGCCATAATGCTGTCGTTGGAGGGAAGAAGAGGTGGAGGTCGCTGGTGGCTGAGGCGAAAGGTTTACGCTAGGCATTCAGAACGATCGGAGAAGATGAAGTAATGAACGAAACCCCAAGACGGCGCTTCTGTCGCCCACAAACCCTAAGCCAATGTCCCAACTGAACAAAAAAACAATGAACCCTAAACATTTGTTTCAGAACTCTGGGCCTAACATGTTTCTCCAGCGCCCAAGCCTTTTTTCCATCACACACCCCCCTTGCTTCTGAATGCTTTTGGGTAAGGGCCCATTCAAACCCTTTTCCTTTAGAATTTTAAAACCTATTACTTTCTTTTGACTAATAAATCAACATAATGTTTCTTTTATATATCATGTTATTGTTTATTATTTAATCATATTTTTCATATAACATAATTTTAAACACAATATATTTTATCCCTCTAACTTAAAATATCTTTTTATTTTGTATAAATATGACAATAATATATTAATACTAAAATACATAAAAATACATTTTAATTTAAAACATTTAATTTAAGTATTCTTTGTACATACATATAAAAATACATTTTTCATTACACCATAATTAAAATTGAAAACACCTTGTTCTTTTAATTCAAATATTCTTATTAACAAAATAAAGATACTCTTTTATATCAAATGTAAAATAATAACTTTCAAACTTAGAATATTTTCTTTTCTTAAATCTTCCTTTTGTACATATTAAAGAAAATACAAAAGATTAAGTAAATAAATATTTAATTCTTTTCATTTAAGTTAAAACAGTACTTAATACACATTCGAATTCACATTTCGCACCTGTAAATAATTACATATATATATACACATATGCACGTACACTTACACAATATACTTGCATTTTGATACATTGTACATTTACTTATATTTGTATATTCGTTACATTTACATTTGATCGCAAATTCGATTTGGTTGTAATCTATTGGACACTATATTCCTAAGTCTCATCCCCATTCGTAAATTTGTACCCCCACTCCCGGATACTATTTGTAATAGTATAGACTTTAAATTCTCGCAATTTACCGCTTTCAATTATACCATGGTTAGACCTAGGGTTTGCATGTACATAAAATCAAACGCTAGATAACCTAATACAAGACAAATACATGAAATCAATACACAATCACACTTGCACCCTCTAGGGTAATCCCACATGTTGCCTTCCAAAATGGGCCATGCTTGCACGTCGAGTATCTTTGGCAAAACAAATTCAAATGATCATAAGTCCCTCGATGACGCTTTCGAATGTTGCCTAAAACGGAATGATCATAGTCCCTTCAAAGCAAATTGCCAAAGACACTTGGCATCATTGCATTCATGGTCCATACGATGACCCGTGCCCGTCCCGTTAAACATTCCTAAACGCAAGATTGTCCACCAAATTCAATGGTGGAACAAAATTGTTAAAAAGGGTTGAAAACATAAAGAAAACCTTTGAGTACAATAGGGGTAGACAAAACTCTTAGTTACTTGAGATCAACTTGCAAAAACACTTGCCTTCTTTTCAAAAACCACATTTCATACACATTTTCAAAACAAACCCTCAAAAAACATTTGAAACAAAAAGATCCACACTTTTGTAAAACACTCAAACACGAGTCGAATACATTGGTCGCCTAAGACAAGGCATCTCTTCAAAAACATTTTCAAAACACACACACACACACCATTTTCAAGCAATCGAAAATCAAGGCAAGTGATCTAAAAAACCAAGTAACTAAGAGCCCATGGATAACCATGGATGAAAAGGGTGCTAATACCTTCCCTTTTCATAATCTACCCCCCGGACCCACGAAATATCTCAAAAGGTTTTTGCTGTGCTTTTTTAACCTTTCCTTTAGGATAAAATAAAAAGTCGGTGGCGACTCTTGCTCAACCGAACAAGTGCGAATACAAACGCAAACCTCAAGTCAGTTATCCCACCGTATCACACCATGCATGTATCACAATTGGACAGTAAGGGAGGCGCCATTGGACTTGGCGAAAGAGTACAAAAATGAATGGTGTCGCCACCCCAATTGGCGAATAAGAGGTGTCCTTTGTTACAGCATTGGCTCAGTCTACGTGACAGCCTTGGTGGATTCCTTTCATTATTGCATGTAAGCCCATTGGAGTTGATGGGAGGAGTCTTACAAAATAAATGTATATGTGCAGAATAGGGCCAGGCTAGGTGGCAGCCTATGGGGTTTCATAAGCCCATGCATGTATCACGATTGGACAGTAAGGGAGGCGCCATTGGACTTGGCGAAAGAGTACAAAAATGAATGGTGTCGCCACCCCAATTGGCGAATAAGAGGTGTCTTTTGTTACAGCCTAGGCTCAGGCTACGTGACAGCCTTGGGGTATTCCTTTCATTATTGCATGTAAGCCCATTGGAGTTGATGGGAGGAGTCTTACAAAATACATGTATATGTGCAGAATAGGGCCAGGCTAGGTGGCAGCCTATGGGGTTTCATTATTGCATGTAATATTATTGGCAGCCTTGGGGGGTTGCATCCTTACTTAATTGAAATTTTTAGCCTTACGTTTATCATAACATTGATTCACATAATCTGTCAAATCTTCCAACCTTCAAACGTTCTTATAATCAAACATTCCAACCTTCGAATCAGTCATCAAATTCATACATTCCAACCTTCAAACATTACAGCATTCATACCTTCATACAATCAATAAACCTCAAAAATTCCAACCTTCAAACCTTAAAACAATTCTACGCAATGGCCTCTTCACCACAATTTGTCGTCAAAGCACATTTCAACGGTGAGACATACATTTGTCCCACAGCTGGGTTTTTGTTTAGAGACACAGACAACATTCGATTTCTCTTAAACGGGAAAGCCAATTTCTCGTACTTCAAAAAAAGATTGGAGGCCAAACTTGAACGAGGCCCGGTGTCCCAGATATTTTATCAGAATCCAGTTTTCTTTGGAAACAACCAAGTAATTTTTTATAAGGTTGAAGTTCAAGATGACGAGGATCTCCAGAATATGATTTCCATCCATGTCTATTATGGATACGACTCTATTGAGTTGTACGTTTTGCTTCAAGAGCCTCCGATGACACAGGAGGTTGATCCTTTGGAGAATAAACAAGATGAGGTAGATGCAGTTGATGATGAAGAAGAAGATAACGAGTTAGAGTTTGATGAAATGGTGAACGATGATTCTGACGATGATGGCATCCCTAGTATTCCTACAGACAAAATCTACACACCACCTTCGCACATGACAAACTTCAACATGGGCGGAGATGAACCTTCTACTGACTTATTTTTCAAACCGTATATGCAGTCGGATGAAAATTTAAAAGAGAAGGACAAGTTTCGTAATAGAGAGGAATGCATCAGGGCCATTAAAAAATTTCACATGCTCAACTCGGTTGATTTTAAGGTGGATCGTGTCAACCCGGAAAGGTACAAAATCAAGTGTGTCCACCCTGACTGTATGTTCAAGCTGACCGCATCATACAGATTAAGGGGTTGCTGGGTCATAGGTTCCATGACTACCCACACTTGTGTAAGTTCCACTCAATCACAGGACCACCGAAAACTCAACTATGATCTAATCTGTCAAGAAATCCTACCCCTGGTCAGCAATGACCCATCTTTGAAGGTGAAAACAATCATCTCCCACATCACCACGGTTTTTAACTACACTCCGTCTTACCGTAAGGCGTGGTTAGCAAAGACTAAGGCGATTGAAAGGGTGTACGGAAACTGGGAGGAGTCATACCGAGAACTTCCCCGCTACCTGAATGCACTCAAGACGTATTCTCCAGGTAGTGTTTACGTTCTGGAAACATTGCCAGCGTACGCCCAAGATGGTAGTCTACTGCATGGCAACGGAATATTCAGTCGCGTGTTTTGGGCATTTCAACCATGCATCACAGGGTTTGCATCATGCAAACAAATTTTACAAATTGATGGGACTTGGTTGTATGGGAAGTACAAAGGCACGCTATTGATGGCAGTTGCACAAGATGGTGTTGCACCCCAAATTTTGCCCTCCTAATTTCCTTTATTTTGGCTTAGACTTTTGCATTCATCTGCATCTTTTTCATTAGGTCACTAACATGGCATACATTTCATTCAATATAGCTCTGAGGTTCAAAGTTCAGTGGTTGTGCGATACTAGGGTTTCATAGTGGTTAAGGCGCTCATATCCAATAAAGGACTTCTTCTCCCTCAAGCAGCAAGGCTATTATCTTCTGATGAACAACCGATTGTAGGTCATTCTGGTCAAGAACTCTAGGACGTGACCTAGCATATGTGGGCTTCGAATCATGACGTCCTTTCCTATGAGTATGCTTGTCATTTGATTAGGATTAATGACTGTGACATGACAATCGTCTACTCCTCAGTTAATCAAATTAGGTTTTGTTGAATCATGGTTCAAAGATGTTTTATCTGGATTTTTCTCTGTGCGTCTGAACGAGGAATCAAGATTGTGAGGGTTTCACATCAAGGGAATTCTTCTGTGATTCAGACTTTGTCATCCATCTGTAAGATGTTCCTTATGACACTAATCTCAAGTTGAAATAACCGATCACTAAGGGCTGAGGATTGAATTATGAAGCGTGGTTCATGACCTAAGATATGAATTCATAGATTTCTCCTTAACCAAGGCCATCATTGTCCTCATCATTATCATTTGTTATCTGCGATGTGAGTAGGTTTGGATTGAAGTAGGTTTCCCATAGAAGAATTCATGCAAGGTAATTCAAGGTTCAAGGCATTCAAGGCAGGGTTTATTCAACATGGCATACCTGGTTGATGGGCTTACAAGCTCTTATGAGACCTTGAGATGCATAACCATGGGCCAATTTCAAAGATATGTGGATAAGATCTGTTGACTTCGGTTAAAGTAAGCTTTGAAAAATTAACTTTGGGACCAAGGTCTCCCTTGAATTTTCATCTAATATGTGTTGGGAATTCGAGTTGCATTTGAAGAATGGTATGGTAAAGGAAAAGAAATATTGGTTCAGAAAAGAAAAAATTCATTAAAAATCAGGGTTTCTATTCATTGATAAAAGTTCAAGTAATTGAAGATCAGGGGAAATAAGGTTTCATATTAATCTTGATCATATTCTTTCATTATCATTTACATCCATCTTTGACGATTTAGGGTCGTCAATTAGGGAAGGACTTTGTCAAGATAAGAGACTTGTGGATTGAATCGTGGAATATGAGGCATGATACAAAAGGCAAGGTTGTGATTTTTTAGGATCAAGATCTTATTGACTATTCAAATTATTTGTCATTCAAGTTGATTTGGGTTCAAGATTGAAGTTAGGAGTTCATTGAGAATGCAAGTGTGATTTGGATTTGAAGTTTGATTTGAGTTCAAGATGTTCGAAAGTGTTTGATTGGATTAAAGTTGGCAAAGAGCCTTAAGTATTGGTCATATGAGTTTCTTGGAAGGTAAAGTACAGACTGCGAGGTCTTGTTTCAAGTCGGAGTTCATACGCATTACAAAGAAGTTCATCGTTATTCCAGATTCAAGTTGACATGTGTTCAAAGTTTATTCGAACCCTTTCATTCATGATTCAAGAAAATACTAGCCAATTCCATTCAATTTCATTCAAGTGTAACAATACCTTACAAGAAAATTTGATGCTTTCATGTCTTCAAGCATTTTCTCAAGACTTTGTCATTTAAACTCCATCCTTAAAATTCATCACCCAACATTTCAAGCTCAAAGGTCATTTACAATTCACCACTATAAATTTCAAGTTCATCCAAACCAAACATTCATTATAAAATCATTACAATCCCATTACACCAATATTCTACAAAGAAAAAAAACTGTTACAAAATACACTTGAACAAAATTCTTTAGTCCTAAAGGTGCTAAAATTCCATGAGTAAACTTCTAATTCCATGCCATGCCAAAGTTCTTCATCTTCAGTTCATGACCTGCACATTCATACAAAAAAATCCAAGTCAATACAAGCAATTATGCCAAAATATCCTATGCTCATACAAATTACTCGACACATGAAAAACCATATTCTAACTAACCACAAATCCTTCTCTCAAATCCATTTCTTCCTTTTTATTTTTATTTTTCAATTCATTTTTAATTTCCCTAGTTAGGGTTTATATTTTCAGATCATTTTTCTCAATTATTCATGGCGTCCAGTTTTGACCGATGGGAAAAAGATCCATTCTTTAACGCCGCTGAAGAAGTTCAAGAATCTGCAGATAGGATGGAATCTACATTTAGGACATGGATTCATGCTACCAAAGATAATTCAAGCAGGTGGAACCCTAATGAACTCATAAGAGATTTACTTACTACTCTTGGCACTACTAAATGGCAGTTAGAGGAATTTCAACGTGAGATTAAGTCAAGTTATAGCAGAAACTCGGTAATGATGCAAGAACTAGGCATCAAGATTTTATCACTGCTATGGAGGATAAGATAAAGAAAGTCGAGCTTTCGTTAAATGAAGCCTTCCCTTTGGGTGGAAAGGCATCTCGGCAGTGGGTGTGTTTGGACGAAGGAGAAAAAGACGAGCTTGCTATGTTTCTTTCAGGAATGCCAGTAGCTGAAAGCAACAGTCAGCGATTATGTGATAAGGGTTATGTCGTTAATTTGTCGAAGGATTTTCCTGTTTCAACTGGGCGTGGCGAAGTTAAGGAGGAGGTATCACACGGGTTTCGTAGGGTGGCTAGTGCTAGTGCTGATATTGGTTATTGGAAAATTTCAGTTAACGATGATCCACAGCAGTTGAGTTCCTCCAGTGGTTCTTCTGGAGGTGGTCCAATGCATAAGGTGCCAAGCTTATCGGGATTTTTTAGTTCTGTTGAATCAATCTCGAAATTGAAGTGGCCGAGGAATGGTTATAGAAAACTGAAAACAGTGGATCATCATAAAGAAACTGATAGTGCACTAATTCCAATGGCTGAATTGAATAGGGGAAACAAAACCTGCCTTGAAAAAAACTAAAAGTAGCCTCAATAGTTTGGATGAATGTTACGACAAGCAACTCTATGGATGGTGTGGCGCTATTCAGAGACAGCTTCAAAGATCTCAATATCAAATGCAATACAGTCGGCTAGCACGAATAACTGTTTCCGTTATTCTCCTTTGCTTGATTGTTTTAATTGCATTCCGCAAGATGTAGAAGGAAGTAGAAGTAAGATTTATGATAACTGGCGGAAGCATTATGATCGGACAGGTTTTAGAGCATGTTTGGTTATACAATGTGATGGTATTTATCACATCTCATTGTTCGCAGAATGTGAATTTTCCAAAGCTCCAAATAGTAGAATCGAGTCAGCAGAGGGTGATAGGCCACAGAAGACAACAAACCAACTCCTAACCGAAATTAACCAATTCCAACTAACATTTTCGTTCAACTACTAACTTCTTCACATAGCATATTACCTCTTAATAACAAAATTGCCTTCAACAAACTTAGCTAAATCCATTAACCTCCTTTCACAATAGAATTTCTAACTAATTTGCTACTAAACTGCCATATTCCCTAACTGTCCAGCAGAAAAATAACTAAACAGTATCCTAGCTACTCTTCATTCCAAAACTAACACATAACCTCCCCTCTAACCGATTTTCCAGCTTATCTCTTAACTAACGTAACACAACTTCCTCTAACAGCCTAACTCCTCTAACTCCAACCAATTCCAAACAGGACTTCTAACTTATAACTAACACAATTTCAACCAACCTTTCTAATTCACAGATTCCTAACCGTTTCTTAACCAACTTCCAAAGTAGAATTTCTAAACAACAAATTTCCAGCTTTCTTACAACCTATTCCCCAACTAAATTCCCTAACAGAATTTTCTAACCATAACTTCCTATCCAAAACCATATCTCAATTAACCAACTTAACTAACCCAAAAACAGTTACAACATACCTAACATTCAGTAACCAATTCATGACAAACTCTTAAACCTTCTAACCACTTATAACTGCATAACAAACTGCATCCTAACTTCCTAACAGAATTAACTAACCACATAACCAACTCATGGCTTATAAATAACAAAACTTCCAGCATATAGAGGGAGATCACAAATAGAAAAAGGGGGGCAGAGGGGATTTTCAGTTTGGAGATCTATTCTTTATTTCACAAACACAGAAAAACACAAAAGAGGAGAGATCAAGAACTCACCAAAAACACTCTGAAACCTCAACCTTCTTCTCCATTTCATCATCTTCACATCAAACTTCAACACTCATCATCATCTTCACACCAACCTACAACATCAATGCATCATCATAATATCAATGTGCACAACAATTTCAATCACCAATGTTTAACGTAGCAACATCACGGTAACATCAACAACATCGCCTTCATATCATACACAATAGCAACAATTCAGAAACGGGAGAATCGAAAGAGAAGAAGAAGAAAAGAAATAGCATAGGCAGGAGATTGAAGAGTATACCTTCTATACCGCTGGTCTTTTCTGATTAACGCCACCACTTCGAATAGCTACCAGATAGGTAAATCTTCTTTTGTTGCTCTGCAATTTCTGTTTCGAATAAGTTGTTGAATCCACAAAAAGATACGAAACACAGAGAAAATCGAAATGAAAACGAATCGGCGGAAGAGATGTTGAGATGTTGAGACGAGTTGACGAACGGGTGAGGTTGAGAGGCGAGCTCACTGAGAGGAGAGTCGTGTCATCGAAGATGAAATCCCGGTAAATATTGTACCGTTGAATGGAAGCCAGGGCAGAGAGATTTTGTTTAGCGATAGAGCTTTTGACGGAGATTATGAGACATCGGTGAGCTATTGAGGAAGAAGGCCCTGCAGCGCTGTGTGGAGAATTGTATTTCAGAAGGATTTGAAGAGATACTTTTAACCCTAATTCCTCTTCTAATTCACACTGTTCCTTCATTCTCTTTACTTTACTTTTTTTTATTTCAAATGTTTTTATTAATTGTTTTTTTAAAATATAATTATAACCATGTTGAATTGAAACTGGTGATGATTGGAGTGATTTGTCCTCCGAATTGCAACTCTCTTCTAGGCCCATTACACGTTTTTTTGCAGTTTGGAGCAGTTTGTGAACAAAAAGCAGCCTTGGCCCATACCATTTTTGTAGAGATATTGGAAGCGACAAAAATATTATGGTTGGATTGTGTTGACGGACCTAGCACTCGGCTTTGTTTGCTAACCAGACTCCCTTATTCCAATTTTCACCCCCTATCTGTTTCTAATTGTTTTAGTTTTTTTATTTCAGTTTAAATTTTCTTTTAAACTTTATTTAATAAAGACTAATGCTAATGAAACAATAAGAAAAATAGGTAGAGTTTAGGATTTTTTTAAATTTTTTTCTATATCTTTCCATGATAAAAATGATAAAAATCAATCAAAATTTGTTAGATTTTTTATTTTGATTTTAGAAATTAATTCATAATTATTCGATTACTTGAGACTTGTGATTCACTGTTGTTTTTTGAGATTTGATTCTTATGCCGGTTTGTTGTGTGATATGCGGATATGCTTGAGTTTTCGATTGCGATTTATTTTCACATCAATGATGCTTCAACACTTATTCCGAGCATTGGATTTCTAATTCTTTTCTTTGTTGATGCTAGTAGCTCGTGAGATCATCAAGTTTCTTTGCTTTTTACTTTGCTCTACGAGCTAGTACTCGTTTGGTATATTTTCTTTCTATTTTCACCTCGCATTTATCTCTTCCCATAGATCATATGAAGTATGATAACATTAGATTTAGAAATAGGCTAGTCTTCTTGTGACTTTCGTCTTCCTGTGACTTTCGTCTTCCTGTGACTTTCGTCTTCCTGTGACCTTCGTCTTCGTGTGACTTTCGTCTTCCTGTGACTTTCGTCTTCCTGTGACCTTCGTCTTCCTGTGACTTTCGTCTTCCTGTGACTTTCGTCTTCCTGTGACTTTCGTCTTCCTGTGACTTTCGTCTTCCTGTGACTTTCCTCTTCCTGTGACTTTCCTCTTCCTGTGACTTTCGTCTTCCTGTGACTTTCGTCTTCCTGTGACTTTCGTCTTCCTGTGACTTTCGTCTTCCTGTGACTTTCGTCTTCCTGTGACTTTCGTCTTCCTGTGACTTTCGTCTTCCTGTGACTTTCGTCTTCCTGTGACTTTCGTCTTCCTGTGACTTTCGTCTTCCTGTTACTTTCGTCTTCCTGTGACCTTCGTCTTCCTGTGACTTTCGTCTTCCTGTGACTTTCGTCTTCCTGTGACTTTCGTCTTCCTGTGACTTTCGTCTTCCTGTGACCTTCGTCTTCCTGTGACTTTCGTCTTCCTGTGACTTTCGTCTTCCTGTGACTTTCGTCTTCCTGTGACCTTCGTCTTCCTGTGACTTTCGTCTTCCTGTGACCTTCGTCTTCCTGTGACTTTCGTCTTCCTGTGACCTTCGTCTTCCTGTGACTTTCGTCTTCCTGTGACTTTCGTCCTCCTGTGACTTTCGTCTTCCTGTGACTTTTGTCTTCCTGTGACTTTCTTTCCTCCTTTGCGTATGCAGTTAAAACAAAAAAAATTTTTTTTTACAAACTTCAAAATACATAAAAAATTTACTGACAAAAACCATGTCTTGGCTAAGTTTGAGAGATGATGAGCGGGTTTATTCTCGACATTATTATTCTCTTGTTCTAAGCTTTGGTATGATTCAAGTCTCAAAGACTCATTTCATGAATAAATAGAGAAATGGCTAAAATCTCTCTCTTGAGGTTAACTAGCTATTATCTACAAGCAAAAACACCAACAAACATAAAAATCTTTTTGCCCTCGGGCCTTTCTTTCAGACCCTTTTCAAAAGAGCATATTAATTCACTTCTGTGCTGACGCGTAAATCTCCAAAGGTCGAGTTGCGGCAGAAGGCGAGATTAATACTGTTCGTTAAAGAAAATACAAACAAACAAAAACATATAAGCCGAACTACGGCTGCTCTGATTCCTTAAAACGGATACGTAGGCATTGGGGTAGGGCCCAGGCGAGCACAATTTTATTTTCCCTACTCTTTTCCCCTTTCTTTTGCATGCACTTTCCCTTTAGCAGTAGTAGACAATAAGTATAGATTGAACACACCCATAAGATAGACAACAAGAGTGGATACCGTAGAGTACTACGGGCGTGTGGGGTGCTAATACCTTCCCCTCGAGTAACAGACTCCCTTACCCTTATCTCTTAGTCGTTCGACCTTGATTTCATCCTTCTAGGGTTTTCTCGATGTTTACCTTTCCCTTCATGTGGGATAAAAGACGTTCGATGGCGACTTCATTGTTTTGATGATTTTCAGCCGGTTGTTTCAGCTGGCGACTTCACTGGGGACAGGTCGACCAAATGCTGGTCCATCCCGGAGTCGCTCCTAGCTCTTGCTTTCTTTTCTTTGGGTGTCTATTTTTATGCTTTCAGTTTACTCATTTGTACATGTTTTCCTGAGCATAAGTTTGCATTGCATTTTATTGCTTTCCCTATTTGTTATCTATTATGCTGGACTCTGTTTTCCATGTTAGGTGGGGATGTCACTATTGAGGTAAAAGGCCCAGTACCCAGGCCAGAGTGCACTAGGACACTAGGAATAGAGTGGGGGCATGACGGCTATAGGACGCGGTCCGATTAGTGCAGTCTTGTCATATACCATGCTCGGATGAGGTTCAAATGAATTACTATCGGCACCCACGTCTGTGGGTAAGCCCATAGTACTTTCAGGCGGACCCATGATTTTCGAGTTACCATTGTCTTACCCTGACCTAGTCTTCACCCGTGAGTGGGGAGGGATTTGTCATTTCAGGTACCGTTGGTGACTATGTTCAAATGGTTACTCGTGCTCAGTTGGTGACTATGTTCTGATAGTAACTGTTGTTCTGTTGGTGACTATATGGGTCTCAGATTTTTTTTCTTCTGGATTCGGTATTCAAGATGGTTATCTAGTTATGTTCCGGACCTTCGATCCTGATATATTTTACTTGGTCAGAGATTATACAACGATTAATCATGGTACTTGGTTCCATTGTATGCTGAATTTGGTTCTGAACCTTTGATCCTGTGATATCCATATTATTCAGCAGATTTATACAGCAGCTATCCAGAGGATTGTACAATTGTTATGCTGAACTTTTGAACTTATGTCATTGCATCTTGCATCATAACATGTTTATTTTACACAAAAAAGGAAGGTGAAAGATTATAAAATAAAAAAAAATGTTTGAACATGGCATTGCATCCGCTCATTCACCTCATGCATCCATATCAGGTACTCCGAAGGTATTCAGAAATGGGGAATCCTTATTCAGACTCGGTATTTTCTTTTCAGAGCTGCAAATCTTGACTTCTCGTCGCTTCGTGGTCAGATTCAAAATATGGAACAACTTCGTGGGGAATTGGACGAGATGAAAGAACAGATGGGATTCGTGGTGCTAGACATGCAGGATTTGGTCCGTGGACAAGAACTCCTGAAAGAAGAGAACACTCAGTTGAAGACTCAATTGAATTTGGTTATGGAAATTTTGGGGACAATGTTGAAGAAAGAAGATGTTTCTATGCCTGCCACAATAGGAGTTACCATTCCTCCTCATAACCTGAGGACTCTTGTAGGTCAGGGAGTATCTCCTCCGCAACCGTGCATTCTAGGATCCTCCCATCCGCAACAAGTTGTGACTTCCCGAGAGGACCCAAAAGGCAAAGTCCGTCAGCAGAGGCCAAAACAGCCTGAACGAAAATTTGATCCTATTCAAATATTGTATGCACAATTGCTTCCTCTCCTGCTAGAATTACATTTGGTTAAACTCCGAATTTTCACTACACATGAAAAACGCCCTCATGGCTTTGACGATAATGCTAGGTGCGATTTTCATTCTAGGGCACCTGGTCATGATACTGAAGATTGCGTAGCTTTTAAGCACCAAGTCCAGGATTTGCTTGATGCAGGGACAATTCTCTTCACTCCTGAAGGTCTGAGTGTGCAAATCAATCTTATGCCAACCACTACAAAGAATAGGGCTACGCCTTCTCCTCTTCAAAGTTCTATCTCACGATCGGAGTCACGTCATCCACAACCTATAATCCCGGAAAGTTCTCACCAGCAGTCGTTTGTAAGTTGTGGAAATCGGTTGGTTAATCAAAACCAGAATGTTCCTCGTGTTCACTTGGCTCAGTGTGCTACTCGGCAACAAACCTATCAACAAAGACATACGCAACAAGGTAAGCAAAAGGATAAGAAGCCTAAGAGGGTGTTCGACACTGTTCCTTTGACTTATGGCCAGCTGTTCTCTCAGTTACTCAAGCTTTCCTTGGTGGAACCCAAGCCACTGAAGCTTGTTATTCCTCCTTGTTCTACGGATTCCAATCCTAATGCGCAGTGTGATTACCATGCTGGGGCACTAGGTCATTCCATTGAAGACTGCTGGGCTTTCAAAGAAAATGTGCAAGACCTGCTTGATGCAAAGACTATCAATTTCGGGCCAATCAGTTGAATTTGAGGTCTCCTTCGACTTAGTAAATGTCAAGATTTCCAGATCATCATCTGAAGCAACAAGTCCATACCGAGACTGGTCTCCTCAACGTAGTAATTTCTAGTTTCATTTTCAATTCTCATTTGTAATCTTTCTTGCTTTGGTTCAGTACTTTCTTGTATGCAAAACTTGTTGATTCTTGAATATTAATCATAATGCATTGAATATGTTTGTCTTGAATTAATCCATTCGTATTCACTCATTAATGTTTTTTCTTTACTTTTTGATACTTAATTCTTGTTAAATAAAAAAATATCGGAAGGGAGGATGATGAGTAATATACCAAAAATTTCAAACGGTGTGCTTTTGAGTAGGACCCTGCTGACGATGTACATGCCTTGTTTCAAATTCCCAAACACCGGAGATATAAGGGAGATAGACCCTCGTCAACCCCTTTGATCCTTGAAGTAGGAGTTTCTTTTCTTTTCAGAAAAACCCTCACATTTAACCCAGGGCAGGGTAGATTTCAGTTAATCTGATTGGGCATTCAAAACTCATTAAAAGTGCACATCAAAGGATACAACAAAGGTTATCCTTCAGAAGGTTGAGAAAGAACAAAACCACAGTGGTTAAACTCTTATATATCAGCAGTGTGCATCAATGATAATGATATCCTAATAGATATCTCTCGCACATCGAAAGGTCAAAAGGTGACGATACCATAATGGCTATTTCCTGTCAACCAAACAGCAAGGCAGTCACACCTTTTTCAACAAATCAAATAATGACTCGAAATCACACGACTGGTTCAAACTAAAAGAAATAGTAAAAGAAAGATACAAAAAGCCTTGCTAAGTCAAAACTTGGAAAACAAGTCGCTTAGGCAAAAGTCAGGGTATCCCGCTGGACTTCAAAATTAAATTCAAGAGGAATTTGTCCAGGCAAAAGTTAGGGAATACAAAAAGAAAGTGAAAAGCGCGAAAAGAGAAAAAGGGGATTACCAAATAAAGATTCTCCACAAAAAATAAAGTCGTGTGATCAAAATACCAATAATGAAAGGGTGAGTGAATGCCATATCCTTCTCAACCATGGTAAACTCCTTCTGAGGAATGAGTGCTCGTATTAGTTTAACTGAATTTAGGATTGGAGAACATCATGGAGAATGGGTGGACACCAAATATTTTGAGCCTTAAATCCGTTTTTTTTAACCATGAACCAGGCCACTTTACAACCCTGAAAAGTCCTAATTGAAGCAAGGGTTAATTCGAAAGCACACTGTAACAAGAAATACGGTAATCTGACTCCTAGGGAGGCTTGCAAAAACTTTTGAGTTGGTATCACTCTATCTTTTTACTGTCTTTTGTACAAATTTTTGATGTTTCAAATATAA
This sequence comes from Vicia faba, assembly GCA_948472305.1. NCBI lineage: Eukaryota > Viridiplantae > Streptophyta > Magnoliopsida > Fabales > Fabaceae > Vicia > Vicia faba. The sequence goes on from OX451736.1 coordinate 1,103,920,501, forward strand.
ATCTTTTAACTTCAAGACAAACATGAGCTTTGCATTACAATTATCATTCTTATAATAAACATTCTTTGCATATGAGCAAGTGCTTAAACATCGAGTAAGTTTGCATAATGAGCATCAGATGAGAATTTAATTACCTCAAAGGACAAATTACTTCAGGACACTGTTTAAAGGTAAATCATTTGTGGGAATGGTCTTAACCTGGGGCAAATCTTCTATCGACTCCGTCGAGTAAAAGAATACCAGTCTGAGAAATGATCTGAAGTAGATTGCAAAAGTTGATCGCCTAAAGTTTCTGATAAGCAGTGGTACATTACTTTCGGTTGGTCCCAAGGGACATACTTCTTCAAGTATCTTATTAGAGATTGAAGCAGTTCAAGTCGAGGAGTATGGTTGTGAGGTAACCTATATTCAAGAGCCAACCACCCTAAGGTTATGTTGTCTTCAAAAAATACTCAAGCCTTCATCTCTCCGTGAGCATGGGACAAGGACAAGATCTGTCAAGACTATGTTGAGCAGGGGGAAGCATGTCAAGTACTCTATCGAGTAGGTATTCAGCCAATCTGAGGCATTCAAGTCGGGATTTCATCCCTCAAAGGGCAGTCAAACTGGGGCAGTTATGTCGAGATTTGATAAATCTCTCTAAGAATTTGTTGATTAGGGGAGAATCTTTGCAGAATTCAGAGATGCACGAGAATTTAATCAAGCATTGTTGAAGTTATTTCCAACTTTGGTCAGCCATGGGCAGTATTCTGAAGTTCATAACACTGGGGCAGTCTATCTTGGTGGTGTAAATCTCAAAAAGTCCTCTCGAGGCAATTTTTCTGCAAAAGCCTTACAGACTGGGGCAAGAATTCATGTAAGGGCTTTCTCTCTTCTTGAGTAGTTGATCAGATCAAGTCCATACGCAGGCTAAACGGCCTATGAATTTGAAAATCATGCCAAGAAGTCAGGATTGTTATCTTCGACTTATCAGGGACTCAAGTCCACTTACTGATATCCTTTGTCCTAAGTCAAGGTTATTACCCCCAGTTAAAGTTTGGATTATTATCCACAGTAGGACATGAGTAGTAACGCAAAGATTATTTGGGCTTGTTTACTCGAACAAGACTCGATGGGAATATTGCTTCCTAGGGGGATGCCTCCTCCCAGTAAAAGACCTTTTGCTACTTGACATAGACCTATCTACCAGGGGGTTTCTTTTCTAAGATATTTTCTCCCCAGTGAAGTATCCTCGTTTCTCTGCAGGAGGATAATGTTCTTTCTCCCCGGAAATATAGAAGTTGTTTAAAGTCTAGTTGACCCCTTTTTCATTGGACTGCAATTTATTTTTGCAGCATCTCCTCTAAAGTCCAGTTTTTAGTGGCATTCCTCCTCGGAGTCGAAATGTTGAAGTAGCAATCTTGCATCGCAGTTTTTACCCAGTGATTGATCGTTCAAGTTGTATATTCTTCAGTAAGGTTTTCCATTCCAAACAGGGGCACGTCACCCCAATTTCTATTTTGCAAATACTTGTTGGTCTTGCATGACAAGAAGCATACCAGCAAGTGAATCAAGAAAGGTCTGCATGTGACCAACATGAGGATTTCTGTAGAATGGGATTCAATCTCCCGAGTGAATGCTCACTTCTTCTCAAGACAGAATCATGTATCCCCAATAAGGGTGTACTCTCTCCCAGACATAAATCGCCATCTCCATTAAAAGTATGTCTGTGCGTAATCCCCACTGAAGTCAGTACTCTCAATGAGAGTTTGTTTAAGAGTTTGTCCCTCCCATAAGACTTATCTCTGAATAAATGCATTTCAACAAGTTTTGTATAAACTTCTTCATCAGCATAGTCTACTCAGCTTCGATAAATCCTGGAAAGATCATTTCATTGGATTGTAGACCTTTGTTATATCCTCTCGAAGTCAGTACCATATATCTCCGTGGTAGGTATTTATCTCCCTAGAGAGGTTGATGTTCATCGTCTCTCTGAAGTTCGTATCTTTTCTCCCTAGGGAAGTTTTGCCCAAGTCAGGTTTTCTTGAAGAGATGTTTGATTAACATGTTTGTTATGCCCAGCGGAGCAGGTCTCCTATATTTTTTCTGGGGTAGAGTACATGGATAAATGTCGTTTAAAATTCTTTTATCCCAGTGATGGGATATGGATGAAATATTTCCTCGGTAGAGTTCCAAACCTCAAGCTTATGGTTCAAAGATGACCTTCTCTTCCTCAAGTGAAGATTGTTACCCTCGACAGTAGTATCCTCTGTGTGGCCTGGATAGAATTATTTTATTGAAAAAAAAAACAACAAAAAAAATTTTGCGATTCCCCGATCAAAGTCACTTCTATCGAAGACTTACATCGGAAGGTCCCAATTCCCAGCAAGATTCTCTTTATCCTTGGAAAGAGATGTTGGATTTTTCCCTAAGAAGTTAGGAGTTGGATCAGAGTTCGAAAATTTCCCTGAACTGCCATTTATTTTTGCAGTATTTTCCCCAGTGAAGCGAGTTTTCATTCCCTAGTGGAGCATGCTTTCTAGAACAAGCGTCATCTTCTCCCCAGTATGGTGCACATGGGAGCACCAATTATAACTCCTTCATCCCGGAATATGAAAGATTTTGTTGAGATGTCAGTGGTGGAGTTTCTGTCCTAGGATGTTTGGTTCTTCCCCAAGTGAAGATTTTTATCCCCCGGCGTTGTTATCCCCAGTGTGGTCTGAGTAGAATTCTATTTATTTAAGAATTTCTATACTCCCCAGTAGAAGCTATCTTCATAAAGAAGTTCTGCGCAAGAGAAAGCTTCCATCCCCAGCGAAGCTCTCCCCATTCTAACAGAAGATAAAGTATCTATCCCCTAGGAATTTGGAAGTTTGATCAGAATTCAAGATTTTCTCTCAAACTGCAATTTATTTTTCGTAGTATTACTACCCAGGAAGTTATTTCTTCAATGTTATCAATCGTTCGAGGTTGATGGTTTCGAATCTCGATTTCCCACTGAAGTTTATATTGCATGTTCTCTACAGAAGATTAGATGTGCAAGAATAATCATTTGAAAGTTCATTGTCTTCCCAACATCCGATTATTGACGTGGTCTCCCCAGTGCATTACTAAACATGCATCATTACATTGCATCATTAATCGCATCTACTAAAATGCATATCATTTCCATTGCATGGAGCATTACGCTATAAAAAATTCAAACATGCATAAGTATAAGCCAATTATGTCCACTTGTGGTAACCAGATTGTTATGCGCCCAGATTTGATTTATCCCCATAACAAGCCTAAGGGTGACTCTATTATGTTTCCCCAGCGGGGTTTGTTTTGATTCACCATCAGTCGGGTCTTTGGTATTCCTCCATCTCCCCAGTAAGTTTGTGGTTTGCGCTTGCCTTTGCAAGCCTTTGGTTATTTTACCCGTGTTCGCTTTGCCGTTAGAGTGCGAGTAAGAGTCGGCGTATAGCCTTTCTTATTTCTCAAGTATTTGAGTGTCCATACTTGGTGTATGGTAATTCAGATGACTGCCACTCTTGAAGAATTACACCCCGCCTTTGGCCTGAGGGATTTTTTTAGTTCTTGCGTATTTGCAACCTATCGAAAGCCTAACATGTTTTTCTTTGTTAGAGTCTGCTTGGACCAGTCCCTTTCTCTTGCAGAGTTCACATTCGATCGGTGCTCTTTGAAGGTCCTGCTTAGTCGGTTCCTTGTTTTGGTTTATCCACGTTAGTCGGGTCCTCCTTTCGTTAGCCTAGCTAATCTTTTATGTTAAGAGTCTTTCAGTGTCTCTTCAAAGTCTAGTTGTCTAGCATCCTTATTTAGGCAAATGCGCCCTTTTTATTGGGGCTTTCTTCGGTTAGTCTCGTTCCTGTGTTCGCTAGAAATTCTAAACATTTGTTTCTTGATGATTAACTTCGCTCTTGTGTATCTAACTCTGATCAGACATGCATACCTGTATCTTTCAAAACCCCGCTTCGCCTGGTATCTTTTGTCAAAATCCCGCTTCGGATGGTATCATTTCTTTTAAATCCACCTTCGATTGACATCATTTGTCCGGAGTCCCATTCGTTTGGTCTCCTTCCTCAGTAAGTCCGCCTTCGATTGGTGTTTCTTTGCAAGAGCTTTCTTCGGTCCGTCTCTGTCGTATGTATCCGATACCGACCACGGATATGTATCTTTGATGTCTCTGTCGTACGTATCCGATACCAACCACGAATATGTATTTTCGATACCTGTTTCATATGTCTTCTACCAACCTCAGACATATGTTCTTGTATCTTTGATGTCTCTTTTGTGCGTATCCGATACCGACCACGGATATGTATCTTTGATGTCTCTGTCGTATGTATCCGATACCGACCATGGATATGTATCTTTGATGTCTCTTTTGTGCATATCCGATACCGACCACGGATGTGTATCTTTGATATCTCTCTTGTGCGTATCCGATACCGACCACGGATATGTATTTTTGATGTCTCTTTCTTGTATATCCTCTACCAACCCCGGATATGTGTCTCTGATATTTTTTTCGTATGTCTACTACAGGCTTCAGGCATATATCTTTTGATACCTTTCTTACAGGTGTTTGTTACTAAATCCCAACAGATGTTCCTTGATAACCAAGTTATTCTGCTGTGTATCAAACTCTGGTTAAACATACATCTAACCCCGATAACCCATGTGTGATACGGTGGGAGAACTGACTTGAGGTTTTGCGTTTGTTTTCGCAAATGTTTCGGTTGAGCAAGAGTCGCCACCGACTTTTTATTTTATCCTAAGGAAAGGTTTAAAAAGCACAGCAAAAACCTTTGAGATGTTTTCTTGGGTTCGGGGAGTAGATTATAGAAAGGGAAGGTATTAGCACCCTTTTTATCCATGGTTATCCATGGGCTCTTAGTTACTTGCTTAGATCACTTGCCTTTTATTTTCAATTGTTTGAAATGGTGCTTGTGTGTGTGAGTTTGAAAATGTTTTGAAAAGAAGCCAATGTGGTGGCAACCTTTGTAATGATCCATGTGGGGATGTATACAAAGAGGTATGTCTTTTGAAAAGGTTTTCATTTTGTTTTTGAAAGTTGTTTTGAAAGTGTTGTGGTTTTAGAAAAATAGGCAAGTGTTTTGTCTTTGCAAGTTTGATTCAAGTAACTAAGAGGTTGTCTACTCCTAAATTTCTCAAAGTTTATTGCTATGTTTTAACCCTTTTAATAAGTTTGTTCCACCATTGAATTTGGTGGACAATCTCATGTTAGGAGGTGAAAGGGACGGGCGCGGGTCATCGTTTAAGACCATAATTGCAATGGTGCCAAGTATCTTTGGGCATTTTCTTTAAGGGACTTGATCATTTGTTTAAGCAACTTTTTGAAAGTGTCATCGAGGGACTATGATCATTTGATTTGTTTGTTTTGCCCAAAGAGACCTAACATGCAATATGGCCCAATTTTGAAAGGCAACAAGTGGAATACCCTAGGGGGTGCAAGTGTGATTTGTGTATCCATTTTCATGCTTGTTTATCTTGAAATTAGGTCAAACTATTTTCATTATTTTTTCGCATACAAAACCCTAATTCTAACATGGTATAATTAGAAAGCAATAAAGTGCGAAAAATAAATTTACTAAGCTATTACAACACCATATATGGGAAGGGGGGTACAAATGCTCAAATGGGGATTTTTGACAAGGAATTTAAACCTAAACTATTACATCAATATTGAATTATTTACAAGGTAATTAAAGGCATAAATTAAATAAAAATAAAACCAATATGCAAGAATGCAAAAAGGTTTTTTTATATGTATGAAAAAAAAAAGTATTATTTATGTCACAAAAATAAAAATAAAAGTATTTTTTGGAGTATTTTCATATTTAGGTCAAAACCCTAGTTTACAAAATAAAATGCATTATTCAATATATACAATATTTATTATTTACATACAAAAATAAAAAAAATGAAGTCTATTTGTGAAAAATGTTTTTTTAATGTTAAAGATTTAATAAAATAAAATATGTATATTTTTGGTATTTTATTCTAAGTATACTAATGTATAAGTATTTATTTATATTATTTACAAAATATGTATTATATATACTAATTAATAATATTTAATATTTAATAAAAAGAGTATTTTTCTATAAAATATTTTCAGAGAGTAGAACAAAATAAAAGTGTATAAAAATGTATTTGCACTATTTTAGTATTTTAAATAAAAAGTATATGTATTTATTTACTTATGTACAAACTAAAAGAAAAATCAAATAAATGCCTAATAAATTCAAAAATGGTGAGAAAAAATATTTTTATATTTTTAATATCATGAGAAAAAATAAATGAGTCAATCAAAAAAAGAAAAAGTCAAAAAACATTAAAAATAAACCAAATGGGCTCAGGGGGTTTAGAAGCAATTGTATGGTGTGAAAAGGAAATACAAGCAAGCCCAGCCCATATAACCTTTCTTCAACCTCAGGCCAAACAATGTCAAAAAAACGCGCGCCTGGTTCCCTGATTCAAACATCTTGATTTCTGGCTTTTTAGTGAAAACTCATAACATAAAAAATGTTCAGCATCAAGAGACGAATCCAACCATATGCAGAACTTGTCTTAACTCTCTAAGATGAGAGAGAATTTCTTCTCCCCCAAATCCTGACCTAGATTTTCCTCCATGTTCAGACTCAAAATTCTTGCAACACACATAATATAAATAAAATCTAATTATATGGGCATGTTCAGGGCAATGATTGTGACATATTCTCTTCACAAACCTAAAGCTAACAATGCCTAATAAGAGAGATATGAATTCAAAAACTTACCTGTTCAGTTGAAGTTCTATCTGGCAATGGAGAAGCTTTCAATGCAAGATGATGATTGGGATAGTTTCCTTGAGTTCCAGGGATACTATTCCAAGCTTTACTTTGTCTTGAAAGCTCTTGAATCGTGCTAGAGCACTTCACCTGCAAATCAGAAAAGTGAAAATGGTGGAACCAGTTAGAGGAATTACAGGTCGTGTTTTAGGTTTTGGTTAGCTTGCATAGATGGTATGGAAGGTGTGTGAACTGGTTTGGGCAAGAAAGCTTGAGAGGAATGAAAGATGGCACTCAAACTGCAGGCCCTGCCCTGTTCTTGCAGTTTGAAGGTGATTCTGGGAATGTGAGTGTATGAGGGATGTTAGGGTCATGTACTAGCTCAGTTGGTATCTCTTGAATGTGTTTTGCAAGTTTGCTTAAGTGTTTGTAAGCTGATATGAGAGTTGGTACAAGTTATGCTATGTTTCTTCTTTCTTAAGCAACAAAAGGCAAGTTGATGTTCTAGACTGATGCAGGCTCCCATAACATGCTGCAACCCTTGGCCTTGATCAGTGCAATGTGTCTCATAACTTGTGCCTAGAAGATTTTGACTGTACCACTTGGATTTGCAAAATGGACATAAAGTTCTACTTTTTCAAAATGGAAATAATGCTCTATCTATAAATGGATTAATCTTCTAGGCAATGCTTGAACACACAAAACATGGTCTTGGCACAAAGGTTTGGCATTAAATTTATGAGTGTCAAAGGGTTTTAGGACCTGTAATGTAGCACAAACTATGCTGACTTGAAAATGGCCCAAGTTATGAACATGTTCATGATCAATTCAAAAGTGAGTTTTTGCCATATTGTGAAATTCGATTCTCTCAAGTTATGAGGTTGTTTGATAAGTTCTTGGACATTTTGGAAAGCTTGGAATGTGTACTACAATCCATCTTTGAAATGCAAATTTAAATTCCAAGTGGAAGTGTATGGAAAATGGCCTTGAAGTTAGGTAAAAAACCTTGCCAAAATAGGTCAAAATTTCACTAAGTTAAGAATGGTTTAGTACCCTTATTCAAAAAATTGTAACTTGAGATACAAGCCTCATTTGGGAAAACTTTGTGAATCAAAGTTGTAGATTATGCAACAAGCTACAACTTTCATGTTTTGACTTTTGTTTGAATCCAAATGAATCTTGGTGAGAAAGTGGGGCAAAGTTGGGAAAAAATTAGGGTTTTCCATAACTTAGAAAAATTCTAAGTTATGAAAAATTTCCATTTTAAACCGTAATTTGCATTTTTTGATTTCTTGGTGAACAAGTTTCATGATTTGGCATGTTTTGATGAAAAATGAACCTTGACCCTTGATTTTGACCAAAAAAGTCAAAGTTTGACTTTTCAGTATACAGTCAAAATTGATCAATTGACTGAGAAATTCAACTATCAATCTTGTGTATTTGGGATCTTTTGAACTTGTTGAGCATGTCAAGATGAATCCATGGGGTCCTTAAGTCCATATGTGAGCTTGGTTTGCCATTGGCTAGGTCAAACAGTCAAAAATCACCCTTGTGCAGTCAAAACCCTAAAAAATAACCATTTTGCCCTTTTGATGATCTGATCAAATTTCTTGTGGAATTGTGATCCAAACTTGATCAAATGGTCTATGTGAGTTCATAATGTTGATGTGGGTCAATTTTCATGAGGTTTGACTGTCAATTGGCCACAGTTGACTTTTTCCCCAATATAGCTGATTTCTAGGTCAACTGTTCAATTGACTGGGCAAAGATTGGAATCAAGGCTTGAAACTTGGTATGGATAAATTTGGGAGTCCAACATGAAGCATGAAAGTCATCTTAGGCATTTTAGGTCAAAATATCTTTGTGCAAACACAAACCCTAATTTGGGTTAACAGTGCAAGGAGGAGTCTTGAGCAGAGGGAACCCTAACTGGGTCTTGAGCTCCCAGGGTTTTGTGATGAGAAAATGTTGAGGAAATGGGAGGGCAAATTTTAGGGTACAACAGTTGCCCCTGTTCAATCTTCTTGAACCTGAAGAGTTAGATTGACAAGTTTGCCTTTCGTGACTCGAGGGTAAAAGGAGATTGGACACTAGAGTGGCCGGAAATTTGCACTCGCATGTTGGAGTACCAACAATGTGATGTCGGGAATGGGCTTATAGATGCCATTTGGGGTGATAGTGGATAGGGAGATGGGCTTATAGATGCCATCTGGAGATGTGGCAGAACCTTGTCGGGAATGGGCTTATAGATGCCATTTGGAAGTGATGATCGCACAAGAGATTCCTTAGCGAGAACTTGTGTATTTGAGAAAGACAGATGTTTTCCTGGCTTGTTACAGGTGTTGGATCTTCAATCTCCTTATGCAGATATACCCTGGCTAGATACAGGTATCGAATCTACAATCGGTTGTTCATAGATGTGCCTTGGCTGGATACAGGAATCGAATCTTCGAACTCTTCAAACGTGCCCTGGCTGGATACAGGAATCGAGTCTGGAAATGTGGTCAACAGATATGCCCTGGCTAGATACAGGAGTCGAATCTGGAATTATGACAATTGATAGATATGCCCTGGCTGGATACAGGAATCGAATCTTCGAACTCTTCAGACGTACCCTGGCTAGATACAGGAATCGAGTCTGGAAATGGTCGTTAACAGATATGCCCTGGCTGGATACAGGAATCGAATCTGGAAATGTTGTTAACAGATATGCCATGGCTGGATACAGGAATCGAATATGGAAATCTTCAGACGTGCCCTGGCTGGATACAGGAATCGAGTCTGGAAATGTTGTAGTTGATAGATGTGCCCTGGCTGGATACAGGAATCGAATCTTCGAACTCTTCAGACGTGCCCTGGCTAGATACAGGAATCGAGTCTGGAAATGGTCGTTAACAGATATGCCCTTGCTGGATACAGGAATCGAATCTGGAAATGTTGTTAACAGATATGCCCTGGCTGGATACAGGAATCGAATCTGGAAATCTTCAGACGTGCCCTGGCTGGATACAGGAATCGAGTCTGGAAATGTTGTTAACAGATATGCCCTGGCTGGATACAGGAATCGAATCTGGAAATCTTCAGACGTGCCCTGGATGGATACAGGAATCGAGTCTGGAAACTGATCACTCTTAGATGTGCCCTGGCTAGATACAGGTATCGAATCTGGAATTGTGACAGTTGAAGGTAGTGGTCTTTGGGATTGTCTTTTTCCCTAAAACGGCAAAAACATAAGTTGTATGCAATGTCATGATGTATGATATGCATGATGTCATGATGTTCAACATGAGATAGTGTTGTATGCACTTTATCATGTATGTAAGCAAGATGTATGAAAATGTGAAATGTCTATGAATGTAATTTCGTCTTAGGAAAATAAATCCTTGACGATCGGCCGGGGAGTTGCTCTGTGGCCGAGATACTTTGCTGAAGTTTTGATGAGAGGTCTGCTGAGGACTTCAATGATGGATTCTGCTGGGGATAATGATGATAAACTCCGCTGGGGAACACCAAAGATAAACTCCGCTGGGGAATACCAAAGATAGACTCCTGCCGGGGATTGAAGGAACTTTGTCGAGGGCGATCTTCCGTGGCAATTAGCTGAGGATAACCCAGTTATAAGCCCTTGTGAGGAATAACTCTGAATAAAGCTCGGGAGAGACGTCCGTATTCTGCAGGGAACAAGCTTCCAGAATCTACTGGGGATAAGCTTTAAGACCTGCTGGGGAAAGTATTGCTGAATCTTGTCTTACTCTGCAGGGCGTTGAGATGATTTGGTCACATTCTTCAGTTGAATCTACCTTGGTACCTTGGCGGACAAAGCAACCAGACTGCATCAGACAACTTCACATTGCCCTTGTCTCTGATGTCACCTGTAATTAATCTTTTGTTTCATATGCAAATATTTATGAATCAGCAATTTAATGTCAAATGCATATATCAAAAATGAACATTGGACGTTCTTCGCAAGACAAAACAGAAAAAAGGAAAAACAATGGCAATTTGTATGGACAAGTGAATTTGTATTGATTCGAATTTTGCCTGTGAATAGGCGTTTTTATACAAGAGGCTGACATCCTAGTAAGAGGACGCCGCCGAATAACATAGAATTTACAATTTTGAAAAGGAAACAAAACAGCTATGTGAACAATCCCACTGGGTTCCCACTCTGCTATCGCCTTTATGTCTTCAAGCGCCTCATCACTTTGCTGTCTAGTTGAAGATGAAGCTGATTGGTCGATGCCGAAGTCTGAGCCAGATAGTTGATGCAGAATTCCGGATGCGAAGTGATCCAATGAGACATAGTGTTACGCTTTATCCCTAACTTTTTCCTGGACCGCCCTTTCGGGTTTTCAGTCCACCGGGATACCCATTTTTGCCCAAGCCGCCTTTTCAGGTTTTCGACTTGCCGGGTGTACAGATTTTTTTGTTTTCATCCCTTATTTTTGCCCGAACCCTTTTGGTTCACCGGGAAGCCCTTATTTTTGCCTAGGTATGTCAACCTAGCGGGTCTTTTATTCATGCGTAATATCTTTTCACTATGTCTGCATTGGCGGGGTGAGGAAGGTCGTCACCATCCATGGTGGTTAGGATCATGGCTCCTCCTGAGAACACATGTTTAACCACAAATGGCCCTTCGTACGTTGGGGTCCATTTGCCCCGGGGATCACTTTGAGGAAGGATGATGCGTTTGATTACCAGGTCCCCAACTTGATACTCTTGTGGTCTGACTTTCTTGTTAAATACCCTGATCATCCGTTTTTGATACGTCTGACCATGACAAATAGCGGTGAGTCTCTTTTCGTCAATCAGATTTAATTGATCAAGTCGAGTCTGGATCCAGTCATCTTCATTCAAGTCTGCATCCTTCATTATCCGGAGAGAGGGTATCTGGACTTCAATTGGCAAGACTGACTCCATGCCATAAACCAGAGAGAAAGGAGTTGCCCCGGTTGACGTCCTTGCTGAGGTACGGTACCCATGAAGAGCGAACGGTAACATCTCGTGCCAATCTTTATAGGTCACTGTCATCTTCTGCACAATTTTCTTGATATTCTTATTAGCTGCCTCTACAACCCCATTCATCTTCGGCCGGTAAGGAGAAGAGTTATGGTGCTGTATTTTGAATTGTTCGCAGAGCTCGGTGATCATCTTGTTATTGAGATTGGTACCATTGTCCGTAATGATTCTTTCCGGGACGCCGTACTGACAGATCAGATTATGCCGGATGAAACGTGCCACGACGCTCTTGGTTACCGTTGCATAGGAAGCTGCCTCAACCCACTTTGTGAAGTAATCGATTTCCACCAAGATGAAACGATGCCCGTTGGATGACGTCGATTGGATCTCACCGATCATATCAATGCCCCACATTGCAAAAGGCCAAGGTGCCGTCAGGACGTTCAGAGGAACCGGAGGAATGTGCACCTTGTCAACATAGATCTGGCATTTGTGACAAGTTCGAGAGTGTTGATAACAATCGGCTTCCATTGTGGACCAGAAGTATCCTGCCCGAAGGATTTTCTTTGCCATGGTGTGTCCACTGGAATGTGTTCCGAATGTACCTTCATGCAGTTCTATCATGATCTTCTCTGCTTCAGCCTTATCCACACAACGTAGTAGAGTTGAATCATGATTCCGTTTGTAGAGAATGCCGTTGCTGAGGAAGAATTTCGCCGCAAACCTTCTCATGAACTTCTTGTCATTGACAGATGCACCTTCAGGGTATTCCTGAGCTTCCAAATACCTCTTCACCTCATGATACCAGGGTTTTTCAGCCACCTTCTCGGCCTCAAGCTCGCAGCAGTATGCTGGTTCGTCCAGCTTCCAGATAATGATCCGGGGAGCCTCATTGTCCCATTTAACTTTGAACATTGAAGACATCGTAGCTAGTGCGTCCGCTAGCTGATTCTCCTCTCTTGGGAAGTGCTCAAAAGTTATCTCTTCAAAGTGGGGAAGCAAGGTTGACACGTACTCCTTATAAGGAATAAGATTTGGGTGTTTCGTATCCCACTCGCCTTTGATCTGATTGATCACGAGAGCAGAATCTCCGAAGACACTCAGAAATTTGATCCTCAAGTCGATTGCAGCTTGTAGACCCATGATACATGCCTCATATTCTGCCATGTTGTTGGTGCAGTTGAAACATAATCGGGCGGTGAGTGGAGTATGAGTTCCTTTGGGAGATACGATTACAGCGCCGACGCTGTTACCCAAAGCATTGGAGGCTCCGTCAAAATGCATAGACCATCGGGATCCTTCCTCAGGTCCTTCATCCGGTCCAGGTACTTCACAGTCAGTTACCACCATGATATCTTCGTCCGGAAAATCAAAGTTCAATGATTGGTAATCGTCCACAGGTTGGTGTGCCAAATGATCTGCCAGTACACTTCCTTTGATTGCTTTCTGAGTTGTATACTGGATATCATATTCTGTCAAGATCATTTGCCATCTTGCTATTCTTCCAGACAGAGCAGGCTTTTCAAATATGTACTTGATGGGATCCATCTTTAAAATCAACAGAGTGGTGTGAGTCAGCATATACTATCTCAGCCGGCGAGCAGCCCATACTAGAGCGCAGCAAGTTTTCTCAAGCAGTGAGTAACGAGACTCACAGTCGGTAAACTTTTTGCTCAAGTAATAAATAGCGTGCTCTTTTCGGCCAGACTCGTCATGCTGCCCCAGCACACACCCCATTGAATTGTCAAGTACTGTCAAATATAGTATCAGAGGTCTTCCTTCCACTGGTGGCATAAGAATGGGTGGCTCTTGGAGATATTCCTTTATCTTTTCAAAGGCAGCCTGACATTCATCGTTCCAGTGTACTACTTGATCTTTCTTCAATAATTTGAAGATTGGCTCACAAGTAGCAGTCAGATGTGAGATGAATCGGGCAATGTAATTCAATCGTCCTAGGAAGCCTCTGACTTCTTTCTCTGTCTTTGGAGTCGACATTTCTTGTATGGCTTTTACCTTGGCAGGGTCCACCTGAATACCTTTATCACCTACAATGAAACCTAGCAATTTTCCGGACCTTACCCCAAAGGTGCATTTGTTGGGATTTAACCTCAGCTTGTATAACTTGAGTCGGTCAAACAGCTTCCTCAGATGGTCAAGATGCTCCTCCTCAGTTTGAGACCTTGCTATCATGTCATCAACGTATACCTCAATCTCATGATGGATCATATCATGAAATAAAGCAACCATGGCGCGTTGGTAGGTTGCCCCAACATTTTTCAACCCGAATGGCTTGACCTTGTAACAGAAGGTGCCCCACTGAGTCACAAAGGTAGTCTTTTCCATATCCTCCGGAGCCATCTTGATCTGATTATACCCTGAAAAACCATCCATGAAGGAGAACACCTTGTGTTGAGCAGTATTGTCGACAAGAACGTTGATGTGAGGTAAGGGGAAGTCATCCTTGGGGCTTGCCCTGTTCAAATCCCTGTAGTCGACACACATTCTGACTTTACCGTCCTTCTTTGGTACTGGCACCACATTAGAAACCCACTGAGGGTAAGAAGTTACTGCTAGAAACCCAGCATCGAACTGCTTCATGACCTCAGCCTTGATCTTTTCAGACATCTCTGGGCGCATACGGCGGACCTTTTGCTTTACCGGAGGGCAGTCTTCCTTGGTTGGAAGGTGATGAACTACAATGTCGGCATCCAAACCGGGCATATCTTCATAGGACCAAGCAAATATCTCCATGTAATCACGCAGCATCTGGATCAATCGTTGCTTCACGCTGAGCTCTAGATTGGCACCAATCTTGACCTCTTTCTTATCTGTCTCAGTACCCAGGTTAACTGTTTCCACCGGCTCTTCATGTGGTTGAATAGCCCTCTCTTTCTGGAGTAGCAGTCTTGCGAGTTCACCAGGCACTTCGCAATCATCTTCACCTTCGTCTTCGGCCAAGTTGATTGGATTCTCGAAGTCATAACTGGTGGTAGCAGAGTCGTTACCAGTGAGATCCAGAGTGGATTGAAACCTGTATAAGTGAGTGTGTGTAAATATAGCTGTTTTGCAATATATATAACACAGAAAGAAAAAAGAGCATAAGATTTGAAATGCAACAAACGTCCAATGTTTTGATTGATGATATATGGAAATGTCATACAAAAAGCCCTCACAAATGGAGCTACGATGCCCCGGGTAGGACACCGAGCCAATAAAGTTTTAACATATTGTTTGTTACAAATTGGAAATTAAAAGAATTAATTACCGCGTGACAAATGTGATAGGTGTAAAATCCTTTGCCGTCCAGTTGCTTGGTCCGTTGCTGGTGGTTGGATAGATCCAACTGTCAAATTCTGCTTCCTCCACATCCTCCTCGATAGCATTCACCCTTGGGTTGGAGATAAACACCGGAGTCTTTCTGATCTTTTCCTTGCGCACAACCCTCTGAGCCTCTGCAGTAAAGCCCAGCCCAAATTTGTCATTCTTTTGAGTGAAGTCAGGAAGCTGACCCCAGTTTGCACAATTGCCTTTCTCGATTACAGCCCGGGCATCCTTCAAGGACGCCATCTTCAACGGAAAATCTTCTTCAACCACTGCCTCAACTGATGCCAATACTGGAGGTACTTCCTCAAAATGCTGAAAGGGGGTTTCAATAAACTCCCCGTCCATCTCGATATACCGGAATGAATTCAAGTGACTAACCATGTATTCCTCCTCACCCTGCACAGTAACAATCTTCCCTTTGACAGGGTATTTGAGCTTTTGGTGTAGAGTGGATGTTACTGCCCCAGCCTTGTGAATCCAAGGTCGACCCAACAAGCAGGAATAAGATGGACGAATATCCATTACATAGAACGTTGAGTGGAAAGCTTGGGAACCCACACGAATAAGGATGTCTACTTCACCGTGCACTATCCTCTTAGAACCTTCGAAGGCTCTAACAATGATGTTACTAGGTTTCAACTCCAAGCCCTCACAATCCAAGCGATCCAATGCCTTTTTGGGCAAAACATTCAGGGAAGAGCCGGTATCCACTAACACGTGTGCGAGAGTAGTGCCCCTGCATTCTATGGAAACATGCAGGGCATCATTATGATTTTTCCCTTTGGCGGTAAGGTCAGCATCTGAGAACCCCAAGCCATTGTCAGCCGTCAAATTAGCCACACAGTCGGTAAATTGATCCGCGGAGGTCTCTTGCGGTACATGTGCCATTTTCAGAAATGAAATCAGGGCTTTTGCATGGGCCTCTGAGCATAGCAGCAATGATAGCATAGAGATTTTAGAGGGAGTATGCCCCAACTGTTCAACAACGTTAAAGTCACTCTTTTTGATGATTTTAAGAATTTCCTCCATTTCTTGTTGGGAGGCTTCTACAGCAGTCTTTTTTGGTGCCTCCGTCCTGGCAGGCAAATCGGTAGCAACTTCTTTGCCCCGAGTATCAGAAGACTCGGCGGCAGTAGTAGACACAGGAACTTGAATTGGAACATGCACACTTGCGGGTGTGATGGTGAGAGGTTTTCGGATAACTGGCGGTGCAATGTCAGGTGAGAAAAGCCTGCCACTGCGGGTAATCTTGGCGGGACCAGTGATGTTACTGATACTGGTATTGGTGTTGAACTCCTGCTTCACCCCAAGCACATACACGTCGGCTCCATAATGCCATGGGACCGCTTTATCAGACTCATAGGGGAGAGGCCCCAGAACAGTAATAGTAATGGGTGCAACAGACATAATTTGGACTGGTTTCTTCACGGGAGCTTTGGCAGGATTGTAAATTGTAACAACAGATATTTCTTCAACGGAAACAAACGGAACAACAGTTTTCTTGAACAGAATTTCCTTGCTATCCATCAGGTTTTGGATGCCTGATTTCAGCAGTGGACAACCGGTAGGGATAACAGCACACAGGAGGCAACCCTTACTATAACCCGGAAATAAACCGGCTAGTAGTAAGTTCCTCTTAACAGTCAAAGAGGGGTAGCAACATCATTCACCGAAACAACATACAACTCTTCCTCAATGGCATTTACTCTATGTTGGGGCATAGGAGCAGTTACAACATTTGGCCTCTCAGGCGCTTCAAACTGAATTTCCTTCGCGTCGATAAGATCTTGCACTTTGTTTCTCAAGGCCCAGCAATCATCAGTAGTGTGCCCGGGACTATCAGAATGATAAGCACACCGGGCATTTGGGTTATACTTAGGAGACGTAGTGTTGACGACCTTAGGAGCTTCCTTGATGGTCACCAAGTTGGTTGATAATAGTTGGGGTAAAATTTGAGATAAGGTCATACTCAGCCGAGTATACTGCCTCTTGGGACTTTCGGGCTTGACTTGTCTTCTAGGACCATAGACGGCACTTGTTTATTTCTTGAAAGGCCTTTTCTCAGTACTTGTGGAGGCAGCTTTTTGTATCTTTCCTGACCTGATGCCAGCTTCAATTCTTTCTCCCGTCAGAATCAAATCCGTAAACCCAGCGGAGGAGTTACCAACCAAATGATTGAAAAATGGACCAGACAAAGTCCCTAGGAACATATCAACCAGCTCACGATCAGTCAATGGAGGCTGCACCCTGCCAGCCAAATCTCTCCATTTTTGTGCATATTCTTTGAACCCTTCACCCGTTCCTAGAGACATACCCTGAAGTTGGGTACGCGTAGGAGCGAGATCAGAATTGTATTGATATTGTCTGTAGAATGCGGTTGCCAAATCTTCCCAGTGTCGGATGCTAGTTCCATCTAATTGGTAGAACCATTCAAGCTGTGACCCCGAAAGGCTATCTTGGAAGAAGTGAATCCAAAGGTTCTTGTCCGCCGTGTAAGGTTGGATCTTCCTTACGTACGACCTTAGATGCAGCTTTGGGCAGGAGACCCTATCATATTTGGCGAAGGCGGGCGCCTTAAACTTGTGTGGAATTACTACCCCAGAAGATAACCCCAAATCTCCGAAATCCAGCCCCGACACATTCTGAATCTCCATGGCGCTCAAGCGGTCCTCCAATTGCTTGTATCTGTCAGCAGCAGGTGGGTATTGTTCGTCATTATAGTCCGTCTCGTTGTCGGAGACTGCGGGACTAGGAGCTCCTCCCCCTTGGGGACTGTTTTTCTCAGCAGAAGAAGTAGTTGGATCAGCTTCATTATGGAGTGTGTTCCCAAATCTGCGTCCAGTGTTGAACAACGCAGTCCTCTTCTTCTTCTTCTTCTTCTTCAGGAGTAGGGTCTTCAACTCTTGCTGACCTTGGGCCAGGCTCAGGACCATTTCTTGAAACTGGGCACTTTGGGCCTGAAGGGCCTTGATTGCTTGCTCACTGGATGAGTCTGGATTCATGATGACTGTTCAAAATAAACAGCGAAGGAGATTAAGCAACCTGTGAAATAGGGTACCTGTTATGCATATGGTGCAATGAGATACGTATGTTTTATGTTTTCAAAGACAGACAAGATTCAACTTTGTAGACAAAAAAGGGAAACACACTCCATTAGATTAAAATTTCAATTGTTCAACAACTTGCCCTTAGGCATTACAGGAATGAAAAATACTGGAAAGGAAATAAAAGCTATAAAAGGAAATATCCAAAGCCCATCAGTGCTCCCATGGCCTCCTTTTCTCAGTGTTGATGTAGTTATTCAGGACCCGCTCTTCCTCCAATTGCTTAGTCAGCCTTTGAATCTTCCGCTCCTGCTCGTTGAACTTTTCCCGATAGAAATCCCGTTCTTCCTTTAGCTGCGCCCAAGATCTCTTCATGGTGTCAAAATCAGTAGGTATCTGAGGAGGGAGAACAGTTGGAGGAACCCCATCTTCATCAGGAGACTCAAGAATGACAGGTCTGACATCTTAGTACGGCATACCTAACCTCTGAGCACGGATGCGGACCCATTTGTAATAGGGTTCCAATGGTAGAGAGGTCTTTGGTCCCAACTCAAGTGGGTCAGCTTTGTGAATTCTGTCCCAAGCTTTAATGAATCCATGGCGTAGTTTGTTACTGTCTGTCTGGAACTCAAAATGGAAGTGAGGAACCAACATTTCATGAGGCCCATCTCCCCTGGCTCTTCCAAACTGACGGAGAGCTAAGCATGGATTATAAGAGATTCCTCCTTGGATACCAATCAGCGGAACATTAGGGTATTCTCCACAACGGTCAATAACAGCTACCTCATCCAAACCTCTGAGAGTCCAAGTGATGTCATTATCTGTGAGAGACATTAACCTCCGAGCCCAACCTTTTCCTTCTTCATTCTTCAGCACGAACTTAGGAAGGTGTGAAATAAACCACCTCACTAGCAAAGGAGCACAACACCACGGAGTTCCCCGTTTTCGAGCAGTACGAGCATAGAGTTGTTGCAGGATATCACCCAAAAGAGTGGGTACAGGATTCCGAGACATGAAAATCTTTATGGCATGGATACTGATAAAGGTGTCAGGATTGGGAAACAATACCAGACCATAGATCAAAAGAGCCAGAATATCTTCATACGCCTTGAAGTCCAAGTCATTCCAGAAATCATTAGCCTTGTCAGCCAGAAACTTGACCAAGAAGCCCTTAACTCCACTTCTAGTTTCCCAGTTAGACAATACCTCTTCTTTGGTCAAGGGGAGAATTGCAGCATTCTCTTCAGGCCTAGGAGTCTTTTCCAAACCAGTGAAAGGAGTTTGCTCCAAGACAGGGATCCCAAGCAAATAAGAGAATTCTTCCAGGGTAGGAACCAGCTGGAAGTCTTGAAAGGTGAAACAATGATACAGGGGGTCATAAAACTGGGTCAGAACACTTATCAGTTGTTGGTCCCATCTTGCAGTGATCAAGCCGAGGAGAGAACCATGTCTGTTGATGAAGGAAGAAGTGTTTGGAATCCTACCAACCAAATCCTTGAGCAAAATTGGTGGTTGAACAAAGTTGAGCCGGACAGTATTCCTACGCACGGGCATCATGATGTCCTACAAAACAGAGCAAAGGTGGAACTTTTTTGTCTTTGAAATGGGTTAGTCCTTTATACAGGATGCATGCAATGGTATGATGGCATGATGCTATGATGAAACACACCACAAGTATTCACACAGGCAAGCATGGAAAGGCACACAAATCACACAAGACAACACTTAGGTTTCAAGCCAGCATGAAGTTTAGGTATTACCCTCTTTTAGTTTCGTTGGTTAAAACCTGTCCTATCAAAAGTAAACGGGTTCTAGAGGATCTCAAATCATTGGCTACCCTCAATCGGTCATAACTCCAGCATCGCAATCTTTTCTCGCGACCAGAACCATCTCGAGAGTTTAGCCTCAATGAGTGTAGCATACTGCTACTGTCCTAATGGCCAAGTTTGGTCAATTTAGGGTTCTAAGGTCGGTTGGTGTTTAATGACTCCTTAGAAGACCTATATTCTCCCCGTTGCAACACAAGGGATATAGGTACAGACCAAGGTGCCACACCAACGTAGCCACTGCTTCACTCATATCGGTCTACGCCGGACAGGTCCCTCACAGATTATGCTACCTAAAAAGGGTATTTTCCCAGATCCGGGTTAGGATCTATGAAACTCCGATGCAGAGCCCACAAATATAAAAGCAATCAAAGCAAACAATTGAAAACAAAGGTGATCTAAGCCCTAAGGTTACTCCACTTAAAAATTATCCCCAGCAGAGTCGCCAGTTCTGTGATACGGTGGGAGAACTGACTTGAGGTTTTGCGTTTGTTTTCGCAAATGTTTTGGTTGAGCAAGAGTCGCCACCGACTTTTTATTTTATCCTAAGGAAAGGTTTAAAAAGCACAGCAAAAACCTTTGAGATGTTTTCTTGGGTTCGGGGAGTAGATTATAAAAAGGGAAGGTATTAGCACCCTTTCTATCCATGGTTATCCATGGGCTCTTAGTTACTTGCTTAGATCACTTGCCTTTTATTTTCAATTGTTTGAAATGGTGCTTGTGTGTGTGAGTTTGAAAATGTTTTGAAAAGAAGCCAATGTGGTGGCAACCTTTGTAATGATCCATGTGGGGATGTATACAAAGAGGTATGTCTTTTGAAAAGGTTTTCATTTTGTTTTTGAAAGTTGTTTTGAAAGTGTTGTGGTTTTAGAAAAATAGGCAAGTGTTTTGTCTTTGCAAGTTTGATTCAAGTAACTAAGAGGTTGTCTACTCCTAAATTTCTCAAAGTTTATTGCTATGTTTTAACCCTTTTAATAAGTTTGTTCCACCATTGAATTTGGTGGACAATCTCATGTTAGGAGGTGAAAGGGACGGGCGCGGGTCATCCTTTAAGACCATAATTGCAATGGTGCCAAGTATCTTTGGGCATTTTCTTTAAGGGACTTGATCATTTGTTTAAGCAACTTTTTGAAAGCGTCATCGAGGGACTATGATCATTTGATTTGTTTTGCCCAATTTTGAAAGGCAACAAGTGGAATACCCTAGGGGGTGCAAGTGTGATTTGTGTATCCATTTTCATGCTTGTTTATCTTGAAATTAGGTCAAACTATTTTCATTATTTTTTCGCATACAAAACCCTAATTCTAACATGGTATAATTAGAAAGCAATAAAGTGCGAAAAATAAATTTACTAAGCTATTACAACACCATATATGGGAAGGGGGGTACAAATGCTCAAATGGGGATTTTTGACAAGGAATTTAAACCTAAACTATTACATCAATATTGAATTATTTACAAGGTAATTAAAGGCATAAATTAAATAAAAATAAAACCAATATGCAAGAATGCAAAAAGGTTTTTTTATATGTATGAAAAAAAAAAGTATTATTTATGTCACAAAAATAAAAATAAAAGTATTTTTTGGAGTATTTTCATATTTAGGTCAAAACCCTAGTTTACAAAATAAAATGCATTATTCAATATATACAATATTTATTATTTACATACAAAAATAAAAAAAATGAAGTCTATTTGTGAAAAATGTATTTTTAATGTTAAAGATTTAATAAAATAAAATATGTATATTTTTGGTATTTTATTCTAAGTATACTAATGTATAAGTATTTATTTATATTATTTACAAAATATGTATTATATATACTAATTAATAATATTTAATATTTAATAAAAAGAGTATTTTTCTATAAAATATTTTCAGAGAGTAGAACAAAATAAAAGTGTATAAAAATGTATTTGCACTATTTTAGTATTTTAAATAAAAAGTATATGTATTTATTTACTTATGTACAAACTAAAAGAAAAATCAAATAAATGCCTAATAAATTCAAAAATGGTGAGAAAAAATATTTTTATATTTTTAATATCATGAGAAAAAATAAATGAGTCAATCAAAAAAAGAAAAAGTCAAAAAACATTAAAAATAAACCAAATGGGCTCAGGGGGTTTAGAAGCAATTGTATGGTGTGAAAAGGAAATACAAGCAAGCCCAGCCCATATAACCTTTCTTCAACCTCAGGCCAAACAATGTCAAAAAAATGCGCACCTGGTTCCCTGATTCAAACATCTTGATTCCTGGCTTTTTAGTGAAAACTCATAACATAAAAAATGTTCAGCATCAAGAGACGAATCCAACCATATGCAGAACTTGTCTTAACTCTCTAAGATGAGAGAGAATTTCTTCTCCCCCAAATCCTGACCTAGATTTTCCTCCATGTTCAGACTCAAAATTCTTGCAACACACATAATACAAATAAAATCTAATTATATGGGCATGTTCAGGGCAATGATTGTGACATATTCTCTTCACAAACCTAAAGCTAACAATGCCTAATAAGAGAGATACGAATTCAAAAACTTACCTGTTCAGTTGAAGTTCTATCTGGTAATGGAGAAGCTTTCAATGCAAGATGATGATTGGGATAGTTTCCTTGAGTTCCAGGGATACTATTCCAAGCTTTACTTTGTCTTGAAAGCTCTTGAATCGTGCTAGAGCACTTCACCTGCAAATCAGAAAAGTGAAAATGGTGGAACCAGTTAGAGGAATTACAGGTCGTGTTTTAGGTTTTGGTTAGCTTGCATAGATGGTATGGAAGGTGTGTGAACTGGTTTGGGCAAGAAATCTTGAGAGGAATGAAAGATGGCACTCAAACTGCAGGCCCTGCCCTGTTCTTGCAGTTTGAAGGTGATTCTGGGAATGTGAGTGTATGAGGGATGTTAGGGTCGTGTACTAGCTCAGTTGGTATCTCTTGAATGTGTTTTGCAAGTTTGCTTAAGTGTTTGTAAGCTGATATGAGAGTTGGTACAAGTTATGCTATGTTTCTTCTTTCTTAAGCAACAAAAGGCAAGTTGATGTTCTAGACTGATGCAGGCCCCCATAACATGCTGCAACCCTTGGCCTTGATCAGTGCAATGTGTCTCATAACTTGTGCCTAGAAGATTTTGACTGTACCACTTGGATTTGCAAAATGGACATAAAGTTCTACTTTTTCAAAATGGAAATAATGCTTTATCTATAAATGGATTAATCTTCTAGGCAATGCTTGAACATACAAAACATGGTCTTGGCACAAAGGTTTGGCATTAAATTTATGAGTGTTAAAGGGTTTTAGGACCTGTAATGTAGCACAAACTATGCTGACTTGAAAATGGCCCAAGTTATGAACATGTTCATGATCAATTCAAAAGTGAGTTTTTGCCATATTGTGAAATTCGTTTCTCTCAAGTTATGAGGTTGTCTGATGAGTTCTTGGACATTTTGGAAAGCTTGGAATGTGTAATACAATCCATCTTTGAAATGCAAATTGAAATTCCAAGTGGAAGTGTATGGAAAATGGCCTTGAAGTTAGGTAAAAAACCTTGCCAAAATAGGTCAAAATTTCACTAAGTTAAGAATGGTTTAGTACCCTTATTCAAAAAATTGTAACTTGAGATACAAGCCTCATTTGGGAAAACTTTGTGAATCAAAGTTGTAGATTATGCAACAAGCTACAACTTTCATGTTTTGACTTTTGTTTGAATCCAAATGAATCTTGGTGAGAAAGTGGGGCAAAGTTGGGAAAAAATTAGGGTTTTCCATAACTTAGAAAAATTCTAAGTTATGAAAAATTTCCATTTTAAACCCTAATTTGCATTTTTTGATTTCTTGGTGAAAAAGTTTCATGATTTGGCATGTTTTGATGAAAAATGAACCTTGACCCTTGATTTTGACCAAAAAAGTCAAAGTTTGACTTTTCAGTATACAGTCAAAATTGATCAATTGACTGGGAAATTCAACTATCAATCTTGTGTATTTGGGATCTTTTGAACTTGTTGAGCATGTCAAGATGAACCCATGGGGTCCTTGAGTCCATATGTGAGCTTGGTTTGCCATTGGCTAGGTCAAACAGTCAAAAATCACCCTTGTGCAGTCAAAACCCTAAAAAATAACCATTTTGCCCTTTTGATGATCTGATCAAATTTCTTGTGGAATTGTGATCCAAACTTGATCAAATGGTCTATGTGAGTTCATAATGTTGAGGTGGGTCAATTTTCATGAGGTTTGACCGTCAATTGGCCACAGTTGACTTTTTCCCCAATATAGCTGATTTCTAGGTCAACTGTCCAATTGACTGGGCAAAGATTGGAATCAAGGCTTGAAACTTGGTATGGATAAATTTGGGAGTCCAACATGAAGCATGAAAGTCATCTTAGGCATTTTAGGTCAAAATATCTTTGTGCAAACACAAACCATAATTTGGGTTAACAGTGCAAGGAGGAGTCTTGAGCAGAGGGAACCCTAACTGGGTCTTGAGCTCCCAGGGTTTTGTGATGAGAAAATGTTGAGGAAATGGGAGGGCAAATTTTGGGGTACAACACCATGTAATCCAAAAAGCAAAATAATATAATAAAAATAGATTCCGAAAAAGAAAAATAATAATACCTGACTGACCCCGGAGCACAAATTTTTGGGTTCTTTTAAGTATTTAATCTTCTTCCACCTTGAAAGTTCGAAAGGCTGGCGCCAATCTCACCTTCAGGTTGAAGACGATTAAATAGGGGCAGCTGTTGCACCCCAAAATTTTCCCTCCTAATTTCCTTTATTTTGGCTTAGACTTTTGCATTCATCTGCATCTTTTTCATTAGGTCACTAACATGGCATACATTTCATTCAATATAGCTCTGAGGTTCAAAGTTCAGTGGTTGTGCGATACTAGGGTTTCATAGTGGTTAAGGCGCTCATATCCAATAAAGGACTTCTTCTCCCTCAAGCAGCAAGGCTATTATCTTCTGATGAACAACCGATTGTAGGTCATTCTGGTCAAGAACTCTAGGACGTGACCTAGCATATGTGGGCTTCGAATCATGACGTCCTTTCCTATGAGTATGCTTGTCATTTGATTAGGATTAATGACTGTGACATGACAATCGTCTACTCCTCAGTTAATCAAATTAGGTTTTGTTGAATCATGGTTCAAAGATGTTTTATCTGGATTTTTCTCTGTGCGTCTGAACGAGGAATCAAGATTGTGAGGGTTTCACATCAAGGGAATTCTTCTGTGATTCAGACTTTGTCATCCATCTGTAAGATGTTCCTTATGACACTAATCTCAAGTTGAAATAACCGATCGCTAAGGGCTGAGGATTGAATTATGAAGCGTGGTTCATGACCTAAGATATGAATTCATAGATTTCTCCTTAACCAAGGCCATCATTGTCCTCATCATTATCATTTGTTATCTGCGATGTGAGTAGGTTTGGATTGAAGTAGGTTTCCCATAGAAGAATTCATGCAAGGTAATTCAAGGTTCAAGGCATTCAAGGCAGGGTTTGTTCAACATGGCATACCTGGTTGATGGGCTTACAAGCTCTTATGAGACCTTGAGATGCATAACCATGGGCCAATTTCAAAGATATGTGGATAAGATCTGTTGACTTCGATTAAAGTAAGCTTTGAAAAATTAACTTTGGGACCAAGGTCTCCCTTGAATTTTCATCTAATATGTGTTGGGAATTCGAGTTGCATTTGAAGAATGGTATGGTAAAGGAAAAGAAATATTGGTCCATAAAAGAAAAAATTCATTAAAAATCAGGGTTTCTATTCATTGATAAAAGTTCAAGTAATTGAAGATCTGGGGAAATAAGGTTTCATATTAATCTTGATCATATTCTTTCATTATCATTTACATCCATCTTTGACGATTTAGGGTCGTCAATTAGGGAAGGACTTTGTCAAGATAAGAGACTTGTGGATTGAATCGTGGAATATGAGGCATGATACAAAAGGCAAGGTTGTGATTTTTTAGGATCAAGATCTTATTGACTATTCAAATTATTTGTCATTCAAGTTGATTTGGGTTCAAGATTGAAGTTAGGAGTTCATTGAGAATGCAAGTGTGATTTGGATTTGAAGTTTGATTTGAGTTCAAGATGTTCGAAAGTGTTTGATTGGATTAAAGTTGGCAAAGATCCTTAAGTATTGGTCATATGAGTTTCTTGGAAGGTAAAGTACAGACTGCGAGGTCTTGTTTCAAGTCGGAGTTCATACGCATTACAAAGACGTTCATCGTTATTCCAGATTCAAGTTGACATGTGTTCAAAGTTTATTCGAACCCTTTCATTCATGATTCAAGAAAATACTAGCCAATTCCATTCAATTTCATTCAAGTGTAACAATACCTTACAAGAAAATTTGATGCTTTCATGTCTTCAAGCATTTTCTCAAGACTTTGTCATTTAAACTCCATCCTTAAAATTCATCACCCAACATTTCAAGCTCAAAGGTCATTTACAATTCACCACTATAAATTTCAAGTTCATCCAAACCAAACATTCATTATAAAATCATTACAATCCCATTACACCAATATTCTACAAAGAAAAAAAAACTGTTACAAAATACACTTGAACAAAATTCTTTAGTCCTAAAGGTGCTAAAATTCCATGAGTAAACTTCTAATTCCATGCCATGCCAAAGTTCTTCATCTTCAGTTCATGACCTGCACATTCATACAAAAAAATCCAAGTCAATACAAGCAATTATGCCAAAATATCCTATGCTCATACAAATTACTCGACACATGAAAAACCATATTCTAACTAACCACAAATCCTTCTCTCAAATCCATTTCTTCCTTTTTATTTTTATTTTTCAATTCATTTTTAATTTCCCTAGTTAGGGTTTATATTTTCAGATCATTTTTCTCAATTATTCATGGCGTCCAGTTTTGACCGATGGGAAAAAGATCCATTCTTTAACGCCGCTGAAGAAGTTCAAGAATCTGCAGATAGGATGGAATCTACATTTAGGACATGGATTCATGCTACCAAAGATAATTCAAGCAGGTGGAACCCTAATGAACTCATAAGAGATTTACTTACTACTCTTGGCACTACTAAATGGCAGTTAGAGGAATTTCAACGTGAGATTAAGTCAAGTTATAGCAGAAACTCGGTAATGATGCAAGAACTAGGCATCAAGATTTTATCACTGCTATGGAGGATAAGATAAAGAAAGTCGAGCTTTCGTTAAATGAAGCCTTCCCTTTGGGTGGAAAGGCATCTCGGCAGTGGGTGTGTTTGGACGAAGGAGAAAAAGACGAGCTTGCTATGTTTCTTTCAGGAATGCCAGTAGCTGAAAGCAACAGTCAGCGATTATGTGATAAGGGTTATGTCGTTAATTTGTCGAAGGATTTTCCTGTTTCAACTGGGCGTGGCGAAGTTAAGGAGGAGGTATCACACGGGTTTCGTAGGGTGGCTAGTGCTAGTGCTGATATTGGTTATTGGAAAATTTCAGTTAACGATGATCCACAGCAGTTGAGTTCCTCCAGTGGTTCTTCTGGAGGTGGTCCAATGCATAAGGTGCCAAGCTTATCGGGATTTTTTAGTTCTGTTGAATCAATCTCGAAATTGAAGTGGCCGAGGAATGGTTATAGAAAACTGAAAACAGTGGATCATCATAAAGAAACTGATAGTGCACTAATTCTAATGGCTGAATTGAATAGGGGAAACAAAACCTGCCTTGAAAAAAACTAAAAGTAGCCTCGATAGTTTGGATGAATGTTACGACAAGCAACTCTATGGATGGTGTGGCGCTATTCAGAGACAGCTTCAAAGATCTCAATATCAAATGCAATACAGTCGGCTAGCACGAATAACTGTTTCCGTTATTCTCCTTTGCTTGATTGTTTTAATTGCATTCCGTAAGATGTAGAAGGAAGTAGAAGTAAGATTTATGATAACTGGCGGAAGCATTATGATCGGACAGGTTTTAGAGCATGTTTGGTTATACAATGTGATGGTATTTATCACATCTCATTGTTCGCAGAATGTGAATTTTCCAAAGCTCCAAATAGTAGAATCGAGTCAGCAGAGGGTGATAGGCCACAGAAGACAACAAACCAACTCCTAACCGAAATTAACCAATTCCAACTAACATTTTCGTTCAACTACTAACTTCTTCACATAGCATATTACCTCTTAATAACAAAATTGCCTTCAACAAACTTAGCTAAATCCATTAACCTCCTTTCACAATAGAATTTCTAACTAATTTGCTACTAAACTGTCATATTCCCTAACTTTCCAGCAGAAAAATAACTAAACAGTATCCTAGCTACTCTTCATTCCAAAACTAACACATAACCTCCCCTCTAACCGATTTTCCAGCTCATCTCTTAACTACCGTAACACAACTTCCTCTAACAGCCTAACTCCTCTAACTCCAACCAATTCCAAACAGGACTTCTAACTTATAACTAACACAATTTCAACCAACCTTTCTAATTCACAGATTCCTAACCGTTTCTTAACCAACTTCCAAAGTAGAATTTCTAAACAACAAATTTCCAGCTTTCTTACAACCTATTCCCCAACTAAATTCCCTAACAGAATTTTCTAACCATAACTTCCTATCCAAAACCATATCTCAATTAACCAACTTAACTAACCCAAAAACAGTTACAGCATACCTAACATTCAGTAACCAATTCATGGCAAACTCTCAAACCTTCTAACCACTTATAACTGCATAACAAACTGCATCCTAACTTCCTAACAGAATTAACTAACCACATAACCAACTCATGGCTTATAAATAACAAAACTTCCAGCATATAGAGGGAGATCACAAATAGAAAAAGGGGGGCAGAGGGGATTTTCAGTTTGGAGATCTATTCTTTATTTCACAAACACAAGAAAACACAAAAGAGGAGAGATCAAGAACTCACCAAAAACACTCTGAAACCTCAACCTTCTTCTCCATTTCATCATCTTCACATCAAACTTCAACACTCATCATCATCTTCACACCAACCTACAACATCAATGCATCATCACAATATCAATGTGCACAACAATTTCAATCACCAATGTTCAACGTAGCAACATCACGGTAACATCAACAACATCGCCTTCATATCATACACAATAGCAACAATTCAGAAACGGGAGAATCGAAAGAGAAGAAGAAGAAAAGAAATAGCATAGGCAGGGGATTGAAGAGTATACCTTCTATACCGCTGGTCTTTTCTGATTAACGCCGCCACTTCGAATAGCTACCGGATAGGTAAATCTTCTTTTGTTTCTCTGCAATTTCTGTTTCGAATAAGTTGTTGAATCCACAAAAAGATACGAAACACAGAGAAAATCGAAATGAAAACGAATCGGCGGAAGAGATGTTGAGACGAGTTGAAGAACAGGTGAGGTTGAGAGGCGAGCTCACTGAGAGGAGAGTCGTGTCATCGAAGATGAAATCCCGGTAAATATTGTCCCGTTGAATGGAAGCCAGGGCAGAGAGATTTTGTTTAGCGATAGAGCTTTTGACGGAGATTATGAGACATCGGTGAGCTATTGAGGAAGAAGGCCCTGCAGCGCTGTGTGGAGAATTGTATTTCAGAAGGATTTGAAGAGATACTTTTAACCCTAATTCCTCTTCCAATTCACACTGTTCCTTCATTCTCTTTACTTTACTTTTTTTTATTTCAAATGTTTTTATTAATTGTTTTTTTATAAATATAATTATAACCATGTTGAATTGAAACTGGTGATGATTGGAGTGATTTGTCCTCCGAATTACAACTCTCTTCTAGGCCCATTACACGTTTTTTTGCAGTTTGGAGCAGTTTGTGAACAAAAAGCAGCCTTGGCCCATACCATTTTTGTAGAGATATTGGAAGCGACATAAATATTGTGGTTGGATTGTGTTGACGGACCTAGCGCTCGGCTTTGTTTGCTAACCAGACTCCCTTATTCCAATTTTCACCCCCTATCTGTTTCTAATTGTTTTAGTTTTTTTATTTCAGTTTAAATTTTCTTTTAAACTTTATTTAATAAAGACTAATGCTAATGAAACAATAAGAAAAATAGGTAGAGTTTAGGATTTTTTTAAATTTTTTCTATATCTTTCCATGATAAAAATGATAAAAATCAATCAAAATTTGTTAGATTTTTTATTTTGATTTTAGAAATTAATTCATAATTATTCGATTACTTGAGACTTGTGATTCACTGTTGTTTTTCGAGATTTAAGTCTTATGAAGGTTTGTTGTGTGATATGCGGATATGCTTGAGTTTTCGATTGCGATTTATTTTCACATCGATGATGCTTCAACACTTATTCCGAGCATTGGATTTCTAATTCTTTTCTTTGTTGATGCTAGCAGCTCGTGAGATCATCAAGTTTCTTTGCTTTTTACTTTGCTCTACGAGCTAGTACTCGTTTGGTATATTTTCTTTCTATTTTCACCTCGCATTTATCTCTTCCCATATATCATATGAAGTATGATAACATTAGATTTAGAAATAGGCTAGTCTTCCTGTGACTTTCGTCTTCCTGTGACTTTCGTCTTCCTGTGACTTTCGTCTTCCTGTGACCTTCGTCTTCCTGTGACTTTCATCTTCCTGTGACTTTCGTTTTCCTGTGACCTTCGTCTTCCTGTGACCTTCGTCTTCCTGTGACTTTCGTCTTCCTGTGACTTTCGTCTTCCTGTGACTTTCGTCTTCCTGTGACTTTCGTCTTCCTGTGACTTTCGTCTTCCTGTGACTTTCGTCTTCCTGTGACTTTCGTCTTCCTGTGACTTTCGTCTTCCTGTGACTTTCGTCTTCCTGTGACTTTCGTCTTCCTGTGACTTTCGTCTTCCTGTGACTTTCGTCTTCCTGTGACTTTCGTCTTCCTGTGACCTTCGTCTTCCTGTGACCTTCGTCTTCCTGTGACTTTCGTCTTCCTGTGACTTTCGTCTTCCTGTGACTTTTGTCTTCCTGTGACTTTCGTCTTCCTGTGACCTTCGTCTTCCTGTGACTTTCGTCTTCCTGTGACTTTCGTCTTCCTGTGACTTTCGTCTTCCTGTGACCTTCGTCTTCCTGTGACTTTCGTCTTCCTGTGACCTTCATCTTCCTGTGAATTTCGTCTTCCTGTGACCTTCGTCTTCCTGTGACTTTCGTCTTCCTGTGACTTTCGTCTTCCTGTGACTTTCGTCTTCCTGTGACTTTCTTTCCTCCTTTGCGTATGCAGTTAAAACAAAAAAACTTTTTTTTACAAACTTCAAAAATACATAAAAAATTTACTGACAAAAACCATGTCTTGGCTAAGTTTGAGAGATGATGAGCGGGTTTCTTCTCGACATTATTATTCTCTTGTTCTAAGCTTTGGTATGATTCAAGTCTCAAAGACTCATTTCATGAATAAATAGAGAAATGGCTAAAATCTCTCTCTTGAGGTTAACTAGCTATTATCTACAAGCAAAAACACCAACAAACATAAAAATCTTTTTGCCCTCGGGCCTTTCTTTCAGACCCTTTTCAAAAGAGCGTATTAATTCACTTCTGTGCTGACGCGTAAATCTCCAAAGGTCGAGTTGCGGCAGAAGGCGAGATTAATACTGTTAGTTAAAGAAAATACAAACAAACAAAAACATATAAGCCGAACTACGGCTGCTCTGATTCCTTAAAACGGATACGTAGGCATTGGGGTAGGGCCCAGGCGAGCACAATTTTATTTTCCCTACTCTTTTCCCCTTTCTTTTGCATGCACTTTCCCTTTAGCAGTAGTAGACAATAAGCATAGATTGAACACACCCATAAGATAGACAACAAGAGTGGATACCGTAGAGTACTACGGGCGTGTGGGGTGCTAATACCTTCCCCTCGCGTAACAGACTCCCTTACCCTTATCTCTTGGTCGTTCGACCTTGATTTCATCCTTCTAGGGTTTTCTCGATGTTTACCTTTCCCTTCATGTGGGATAAAAGACGTTCGATGGCGACTTCATTGTTTTGATGATTTTCAGCCGGTTGTTTCAGATGGCAACAACAACATTTTCCCCGTTGCGTTTGCCCTTGTCGAGGGGGAGACCGGTGGTGCTTAGAGCTTTTTCCTGAAAAATCTTCGGACACACGTGGCTCCTCAACCAGATCTCTGTTTGATCTCGGACAGACATGCCTCCATTGAAAGTGCCTACAATAATCCAGCAAATGGTTGGCATGACCCTCCTTCTACACATGTCTATTGCGTTAGGCATATCGTCCAGAATTTCTCGAGGGAGGTCAAGGACAAAACATTGAGGAAAGCGGTTATGAATGCGGGATATGCATTGACACAACCCACATTCAAATATTACCGCAACGAGATCCGTTTGTCTAATCCAGAAGCCGATAGGTGGATCGACAATATTCCGGTGGAAAAATGGACTAGGTCATACGACAATGGCCAAAGATGGGGGCATATGACAACGAATCTTATTGAATTAATGAATGGGGTATTCAAGGGCATACGAAACCTCCCAATCACTGCCTTGGTAAAATCTACGTATTTTAGGATGGCTGCGTTATTTTCCAAAAGAGGTGAAATGTGGAATGCGGTGTTGCAATCTGGACAACTATGGAGTGAAAGCTGCATGAAATACATTAAGGCTGAAAGTGCTAAAGCCAACACTCACATGGTTATACGGTTTGACCTACACAGCCATAACTTCATTGTGAAAGAGACAATCGACCATAATGAAGGCCTGCCAAGACAAGAATACAGGGTCATTTTACCTTCTCAATGGTGCGATTGTGGCAGATTTCAAGCATTTCGTATGCCTTGCTCTCATGTCATTGCCGCTTGTGCTCATACCCATCAAGACGTGCTTCAACTACTGTCAAACGTTTACAAATCTGAAATGTTGCTCACTGTTTACAACAACAACTTTCCTTTGGTGGCAAAACCAGATTATTGGCCTGAATACAACGGCGATATAGTTTGGCACAATGACCAAATGCGAAGGAACAAGACGGGTCGTCCCAAAAGTAGGCGCATCATAACAGAAATGGACGATCTTGACAGGTTGGAAAGAAAGTGTGGTTTATGCCGTCAGGTCGGACACAATCGCAAAAACTGTCCGAATCGGGCGTCTGGCTCGACCACATAAATATTGTAATACATAAAATCTTTTCATAATTGTGTTGTAAACATTTGGGTTTTCCGTTAACAGATTTTTCTACAGTTAATAAAACGCGTACAACAATAATTAACGATATTCAATCTAGGAAATTACAACTGTTAACACAATTTCATCTGACCCATGCATCATCAGCATTACATCACTGTCTGTTTTGACTTCCTCCAACCACACATTAGGTCTTCCTGTCGCATGTGAGGTTGTTGTTCGTTTTCGCTGGATCCTTCGAATTTTCCCCCCCTCCGCAATGTCTCCATCTAGCCACCGCATCAACTCCCGCTTCAGACGCTCCATGGAGTGAATGTGCCAGAATTTCATTTTCATCACAGGTTTCGTGGTGGAGAATATAACGTAACCATCTCTGCTAAAAATCATAGGCGACGTCATGACGCAAATAACAGAGTACAAAATAAAAATACAGTGCGAGAAAGTGTGAGAAATTTCGGAGAAACAGACGAATTATTTATAAAACAACATTTTGCCCTAGTTTTTCCCTAGGAGCCAAGTGAGATGGCGCCTCCTCTCACTTTTAAGGAGCATGCGCCATCTCACTTGGCTAAAAGCCAAGGGAGGCGCCAAGTGAGATGGCGCCTAGGGCAAAACCCTAGGTGGAGGCGCCAAGTGAGATGGCTCCTCCTTTGGGGAGTCATCTGAAACATGGTTATTTGCGTAATTTTTTCCGAAACCCGGTTATTTGCGAAATATTATTTTAATACATGGTTATTAATAAAAAAAATTCTCAGATTTTTTGGACTAAAAATGAATTTTCTATGTTTTTTGAAGTTTAAAACAATTAAATATAAAAAATCAGAAAAGAAAATAAAAGTAAAAAATATGTGGACCATTGGATGAGAGTCAAAACGTGTTAGTAATCAAATCCAAGGGATCTGGCGTGTTGTGCATATCATGGTCATTAGTGAATAATGAAGGGGTGAAAAACACAAGAAGGGGGGGGGGGGGGGGGGGGGGTTGAATTGTAAAACTGGAATCTTAAAGCAATTGACACGATATTTTTATCCTGGTTCGTTTGATCTCAAACTACTCCAGTCCACCCGTCAAGGTGATTTCGCCTCTCTCCAACGAGGTCTTAATTCACTATATTCAACTGAATATTACAGACTGCTTTAACAACTGCTAAAGCCTTCTTGATTCAAACCACAATCCGGTTTGTCAAGGCAACACTTTCTTACAAAGGTATAAAACAGTGTGTGTGAATGTTTTCTACAAAACTTTATCACAACTGTGATGTATACACAAATGAAGCTTAGAAACTAGATTGCTAAACACTAATGGAGTATCAGAGTTTGTGGTTTAGCAAAACTGGTAGATGAAGATTATTGTTCAGCTTTGTGCGTGTAGAGATTTGGAGAGCATTAGCCATTATAATCTTCGAAGCCTTGTTTATATAGCACTTGAGAAGATGAACGTTGAATGCAATATTCTTGATTCAATGCTAATAACAAGCTTTCCTTTTTGAGCAGATCTTGTCTAGAATGAGGCCGTTGGAATTGATTAGCTTTCAATGCACAGTACCGTTGCTTCTTCAATGCACGTTCTGGCTTGGCTCATTCTGATTCTGCTTCGCTGCTGATGAACTATTGTGTTTCTGTATCAGAGTGTTTACGCGCAGTTCTGTTCATCAAGCCTCAGCATGTACGTGAGTTGATCATCTGATCTTGACGTTCTGATTCAGCAACTTCTGATGCTGGTGTATGAAGTCAAATTCTGATGCTGAAGAAGTGATCTTGCTTATTTTAATCAGCGTATCTGCAAGTCAGAGCATAGTAATTTTAGGCAGCATATAGTTCAAACATGAAACATATAAATACTATATCTTTTCACTTTGTTATCATCAAAACTCAAATATAGGGTAGTAGATTCAAACATTGTTCTAACAATCTCCCCCTTTTTGATGATGACAAAAACTAGATATTTTAAATGAAAAATAACGTGAAAAGGTGTCTGGGAAATGTTTCAGAGTTAAGAAGTAAGGAGAAATCAGAGTTAAGAGATACTCCCCCTGAGTTTGTTACTTCCCTTTGATATACGTGTTCTTCAGGATCAGATCTTTTTCTTTCTTTGAACATCAGATTATAAGAGTCTTTGACTTATCAGAGAGCAGAGCTTCAGAGCTTTTCCTGTCAGAGCTTTGCTTTGGATCAGAGTATTAGGTTGATCAGAACTTCATATTTGATCAGAGCAACATGAGCTTCTACATTTTGATCAGAGCTTCTAGTCTTCATAGTGTTCAGGAGCTTCCTTGTGCCTGTAGACTTTAAACAAAACAGAAAAACATTTCAAGTAATAGAGTTAGAATGTTTGAGAATTTCTGTCTAGTTAGCCGTTATTGATTTTAAATATCATTCTTGTTCTCCCCCTTTTTGTCAGCAATCAAAAAGTGTTGGTGATGTGTTAAAACACTTAAGATCAGAAAAACCAATTATATTAAAATAGTTCAGAGGTTTCTTTCTTCTGATTGCCTGCAGAAATGCTGGAGGATGCCATTGTTCTCACTAAAAAAGCTTTGAGAATGATTTGAGAGAAAAAGGTTTGTAGGAGATAAACTCAGAAATATGCAGAAAATACTTGAATGATTATGAGAAAGCGTAAAGAATAAGAATGAAGGATTAATGTGCTTAAATAGAGTTTTCAAAAATTATTTTGAAAAATTAAACGTTTTTAAGAGAGAGAAAAAAAATAATGATTGACATTTAACAAGCGTGATTACTTTTCATTAAATGCTTGCTGATTTTGGGGGATTTGAGAAAGATACTTAAAAACGGTTACCAGACATGTGTCTCAATGCACCCAATCAGCGCTTTGCCTTCTCAGAAGCGTGCACGCGTTCTGCTTCAGAGATTTGCTGATGATTGGATGACACTTGTTTGATGTAGTGATCAGCACGTCTGTCTTTGAGATTAGACTCTCAGATCTTTAGACTTGCATCTGATACAATCTGCATGTTCTATCTTTCTGAAAGAAGATTGATCAGAAGTTCACAGTAATATAATTACATTCTAAAGATAAATATATGGAATTAAAACATTTTCATTCTGGGCATACTTTCATGCTGAGATGTTTCAGAATGAAATTAAACCTATCTTCTGAAAGGGGTTTAGTAAAGATATCAGCCCATTGATGGTCTGTATCTATAAATTTCAAGTTCAAAATACCTTTCTGAATATAGTCCCTAATGAAATGATGCTTAATTTCTATATGCTTAGCTCTAGAATGTAAAATAGGATTCTTACTTAAGCAAATAGCAGAAGTATTATCACAAAGAATAGGAATGTTACTCTCAAAAATCTAGAAGTCTTCAAGCTGACTTTTCATCCAGAGCATTTGTGTGCTACATCCTGCTGCTGCTATGTACTCAGCTTCTGCTGTTGACAGAGCAATTGTTGATTGCCTTTTGCTGGACCAAGAGATCAGATTTTCTCCCAGAAACTGGCAGCTTCCAGAAGTACTTTTACGTTCCACTCTGTCTCCAGCAAAATCAGCATCACAGTAGCCTACTAAGCTGTAATCACTAGATTTTCTATAAAACAAACCCAGATTAGTAGTACCTTTCAGATACTTGAAAATTCGCTTAACAGCTGTTAAGTGAGATTCTCTAGGATCTGATTGGAATCTAGCACAAATACATACGCTGAATAAGATATCAGGTCTTGAAGCTGTCAGATAAAGGAGAGAACCAATCATACCTCTGTAGACTTTCTGTTCTACACTTTTGCTTACCTCTTCTCTTTCCAGAATGCACGTGGGATGCATTGGAATCTTTGATGGCTTACATTCTGAGAGGTCAAATTTCTTCAGAAGATCTCTGATGTATTTGCTCTGATGAATGTAAGTTCCTTCTGGGGTTTGATTGATCTGAATTCCTAGAAAGAATTTCAGTTCCCCCATGAGGCTCATCTCAAATTCTGCCTGCATACACTTAGCAAATTTTCTTCCAAGAGAAGGATTAGTAGAACCAAAAATAATATCATCAACATAAATTTGACAGACTAAAATGTCACTCTTAACTGTTTTACAGAATAGAGTAGTGTCCACTTTCCCTCTGGTGAATTCATTTTCAAGCAGAAAGTTACTTAGCCTTTCATACCAAGCTCTGGGAGCTTGTTTCAGACCATACAGTGACTTTTTCAGTTTGAAAACATGTTTTGGATGTTTTGTATTTTCAAAACCTGGGGGTTGGTGAACATAAACTTCTTCTTCTATATAACCATTTAAGAATGCACTTTTGACATCCATCTGATACAGAGTGATGCCTCTATTAACAGCAAATGAAATTAAAAGTCTGATAGATTCTAACCTGGAGACTGGGGCAAAGGTTTCTGTATAGTCTATCCCCTCTTGCTGACTATAACCTTGTGCAACCAGTCGTGCCTTGTTTCTGACGACTTCACCTTGTTCATTTAACTTGTTTCTGAACACCCATCTTGTTCCAATGACGTTGAATCCTTTTGGTCTGGGAACGAGATCCCATACGTCGTTTCTGGTGAATTGATTCAGCTCTTCTTGCATTGCCAGAATCCAGTCATTATCCAGAAGTGCTTCATCAATAGAAGAAGGTTCAATCAGAGACACAAGTCCCATAAGAGTTTCTTCAGAGTTTCTGAAGCTTGCTCTTGTTCTGATTGGATCTTCCTTTCTTCCTAGGATAGTCTCTTCTGGGTGATCCAAACTGCTTCTGGGCAATCTCTTCTGAGGTTGATCAGCAGCTGTTGTAGGATTTCTAGCATTGCTCCTTTCAGACGTTGAAGGAATGTCTGTGTTGAGAGCTTCTGATGACTTGTCTTCAGAACCTGCAAATTCAATTTCTATACCTGCAAGATTTTCATTCTGCTTTGACTTTTCAGAGTCAAGCTTATCATCAAAACGAACACTGATTGATTCTTCCACAATCTGTGTTTCTGTATTGTAACCTCTGTACCCTCTTGAGCGTTCAGAGTATCCTAACATAATACACTTCTGTGCCTTAGAATCAAACTTGTTCAAATAATTCTTTGTATTTAACATAAAGCAAGTACATCCAAATGGATGAAAATACGAAATGTTGGGCTTTCTGTTCTTCCACAATTCATATGGAGTCTTTTCCAGAATAGGTCTTATTGAGATTCTATTCTGAATGTAGCACGCTGTGTTTATTGCCTCTGCCCAGAAAGTCTTAGCAACGTTTGTCTCATTGATCATGGTTCTGGCCATTTCTTGCAATGTTCTGTTCTTTCGTTCTACAACTCCATTTTGTTGGGGAGTTCTAGGACAAGAGAAATCATGCAGAATGCCTTTGTCATTAAAGAATGACTCAAAATCTTTATTTTCAAATTCTCCACCATGATCACTTCTGACTTTAACGATTCTAAGATCTTTTTCATTCTGAACTTGGTTACAGAAGGTAACAAACACAGAGTGTGACTCGTCCTTGTGTCTTAAGAACTTTACCCATGTCCATCTGCTATAGTCATCTACGATTACTAACCCATACTTCTTACCACTGACTGAAGCAGTTTTAACTGGTCCAAATAAGTCAATGTGCAGAAGTTCTAATGGCTTAGAGGTGGAAACAACATTTTTGGATTTAAAAGAAGGTTTTGCAAATTTGCCTTTTTGACATGCTTCACACAGAGCATCTGAATTGAACTTCAAATTAGGAAGTCCTCTGACCAGATTGAGTTTGTTAATCTGAGATATTCTTCTCATACTAACATGCCCCAATCTTCTGTGCCAGATCCACTGCTCGTTGTTAACAGACAGAAGACATTTTACGTTCTGACTCTTTAGTTCAGAAAGTTTGATTTTGTAAATGTTGTTTTTCCTCTTACCATTAAACAGGATAGTCCCATCTTTCTGACTAACAGCTTTACATGATTTTTGATTAAAGATTATATCATAACCGTTATCACTTAATTGACTTATGGATAACAGATTATGCATCAATCCATC
Organism: Vicia faba; assembly: GCA_948472305.1. Taxonomy (NCBI): domain Eukaryota; kingdom Viridiplantae; phylum Streptophyta; class Magnoliopsida; order Fabales; family Fabaceae; genus Vicia; species Vicia faba. Next base: position 1,103,959,472 of record OX451736.1, read on the forward strand.
AACTAGCAGAACATTATTAATAGAGGGAAGATTTCCATTACCTACAGTTCCAGAGCCAATTATCTTTCCCCTCTGATTGCCTCCAAAGCCAACGTGGCCTCCAGGCTTAAGTTCCAGGCTTTGGAACATATGCCTTCTTCCCGTCATGTGTCGTGAGCAGCCAGAGTCCAGGTACCATGACTGGTGTTTCTGACTTGCTGCTAAAGATATCTGCAACATGTATTATTTTATCCTTAGGTACCCAGATTTTCTTGGGTCCTGACTTGTTAGTTTTACCAAAACTCTGGTTGAATTTTGGTTTCACAGAGTGCTTACTGCTAGTATATTTGATGTCATGTGTGTGACCATACACAAAGTGTGAATTTAGAGGAGTGTGTTTAATGGTTAAATCTATGACATTTTTAGGTGTAGGAACCTTACCTAGGTATCCTATTCCTTTCCTGTCGTTTCTGCTAACTCCATAGATCATTGAAGCCATTCTGCTTCTATCTATGCTTTTAGCAAGGAACTTCTGGAAACTGTGATCATACTCCTTGATGATCTCATCAGCGTTGCTGGGAGTTTCAGAAATTGATTCCTTCTGAGAGTTTTGTAAAGAGTTTTCTAATTTTGAAATTTTATCTCTCAGCTCAGAGTTTTCCAATTTGAGACTCTCAGACTTATTAGAGTCAGATTCAAGATTCCTTTTCAGGTCTCTGAATTTAGCTCTAATCTGCTGATAATGTTCCAGAATTTCATTGAGGCTTTCAGCAAGTTCAGCCTTTGTAAAATTAACAGCGAAGTTAGGGAATACCTCTTCTGTGTCTGATTCTGAGTCTGATTCAGAAGCTTCACTATCATCTGGAATGTTAGCCATGAGCGCTATGTTTGCCCTTTCATCATCTGATTCTGAGTCAGCTTCAGACGAGTCAGAGTCATCCCATGTGGCCATGAGACTTTTCTTCTTCTCTCTTCCAAACTTCTTTTTGGGCTTTTCCCTCTGAAGCTTTGGGCAGTCACTCTTGTAGTGTCCTTGCTCATTGCACTCGTAGTAGATGATGTCTTTTGTGTTTGGCTTCTTGCTACTGGAGGAGCCTTCAGATCTTCTGTATCCAGAGGAAGAATCTGTCCTTCTGTATCTGGAGGAAGACTCGTTCTGATCAGATCTTCTGGGATTCCTGAACTTCCTTTGTCTTTGCTTCCACAGTTGATTTACTCTTCTGGAGAGAAGGGAAAGTTCGTCTTCTTCTGATGAGGATCCATCAGATGTTTCTTCAACTGCCTGCAAAACTTTAGACTCAGATTTTCTGTTAGATTTTAAAGCTAAAGGCTTACCTTGCTTCTGAGGCTCGTCAGCTTCTAGTTCTATCTCATGACTTCTGAGGGAGCTTATAAGTTCCTCCAGAGTGATTTTGTTGAGATCTTTCGCTAGCTTCAGAGCAGTAACCATAGGCCTCCACTGCTTGGGTAAACTTCTGATTATCTTCTTGACATGGTCAGCAGTAAAGTATCCTTTGTCCAGAACTTTGAGACCAGCTACCAGAATCTGGAATCTAGAGAACATAGTTTCAATGGATTCAGATTCTTCCATTTTGAACGCCTCATACTTCTGAATGAGCGCCAGAGCTTTTGTTTCTTTGACTTGAACGTTGCCCTCATGCGTCATTCTGAGAGAATCAAAGATGTTCTTAGCTGTGTCTCTGTTGGAGATCTTTTCATACTCAGTATAGGAGATGGCACTGAGGAGGATGGTTCTGGCCTTATGGTGATTCTTGAAGTCACGCTTTTGTTGATCAGTCATTGATTTTCTATCAATCTTCTGACCAGTTGCATTCACAGGGTGCGTGTATCCATCTGTCACCATATCCCACAGATCAGCATCATGTGCTAGAAAGAAGCTTTCAATTCTGTCTTTCCAGTAATCAAAGTTTTCTCCATCAAAGACTGGAGGTTTGCCGCTGAATCTGTCTCTGTCCTCATTGTTGTCATTGCTGAAATGAGAGTTGTTTCCTGCCATTGTGTTTTTCTGACACTGGATCTTGTACTGACACGGTTAAGTGTTTTAGCTCAGAACCAGGCGCTCTGATTCCAATTGAAGGGGTGAAAAACACAAGAAGGGGGGGGGGGGTTGAATTGTAAAACTGGAATCTTAAAGCAATTGACACGATATTTTTATCCTGGTTCGTTTGATCTCAAACTACTCCAGTCCACCCGTCAAGGTGATTTCGCCTCTCTCCAACGAGGTCTTAATTCACTATATTCAACTGAATATTACAGACTGCTTTAACAACTGCTAAAGCCTTCTTGATTCAAACCACAATCCGGTTTGTCAAGGCAACACTTTCTTACAAAGGTATAAAACAGTGTGTGTGAATGTTTTCTACAAAACTTTATCACAACTGTGATGTATACACAAATGAAGCTTAGAAACTAGATTGCTAAACACTAATGGAGTATCAGAGTTTGTGGTTTAGCAAAACTGGTAGATGAAGATTATTGTTCAGCTTTGTGCGTGTAGAGATTTGGAGAGCATTAGCCATTATAATCTTTGAAGCCTTGTTTATATAGCACTTGAGAAGATGAACGTTGAATGCAATATTCTTGATTCAATGCTAATAACAAGCTTTCCTTTTTGAGCAGATCTTGTCTAGAATGAGGCCGTTGGAATTGATTAGCTTTCAATGCACAGTACCGTTGCTTCTTCAATGCACGTTCTGGCTTGGCTCATTCTGATTCTGCTTCGCTGCTGATGAACTATTGTGTTTCTGTATCAGAGTGTTTACGCGCAGTTCTGTTCATCAAGCCTCAGCATGTACGTGAGTTGATCATCTGATCTTGACGTTCTGATTCAGCAACTTCTGATGCTGGTGTATGAAGTCAAATTCTGATGCTGAAGAAGTGATCTTGCTTATTTTAATCAGCGTATCTGCAAGTCAGAGCATAGTAATTTTAGGCAGCATATAGTTCAAACATGAAACATATAAATACTATATCTTTTCACTTTGTTATCATCAAAACTCAAATATAGGGTAGTAGATTCAAACATTGTTCTAACAATGAATAAAGCACTGAATCAATTATTAAATCAGAATTCAAAAATAACAAGTGGCGTGCCATCATTGGTTGGAAGATGACACGTTGATCATCTTCAACCTCCAACCAACGTGAATTGCAGGTCTCTCAAACTGTAAAATCAGAATCTCAGACCCATGTCATTCGCTTCGTATCTTCAAGACGAAGACAACCACACCCTCACGCCAAATTTATATAAATTGTAGCTCAAGCAATTTGGAAAGAAAGTTTTGAAAAGGGATTTGAAATTTCATGGTCAAAATGTGTTTTCAGTAAGAAGTAAGTGTTGCTACTAGAACCAGGGAAATGAGAGCATCACAATGATATCAAAGTTTTGGAGAATTGATGAAGGAATCTACCTATTGAAGTTGAGTTGCAGAGCTCTGAAACTGGACTTCTATGGAGCAATATAGGGCACGATTCTTGAATGTAATTATATGGTTAGCTTCAGGGAAGATCAAGGAAGGTGAATTGATGAAAAATTGGATTGAAAAAGGCTTGAGAATGGATTTCGAAGTTGCTGAATTCTGAGTTAGGGAACAAGTTTGACAGGGTGATTCTGGCTATCTAAGCTTGAGAAAATGAATGGGGGATGATCCTCTATTTATAGGGAATCAAATGGAATGTCCAAGCGTGTGAAATGATGAAGTTTGGAGGGAAATCATGTGAAGTTGCAAACAAGAAAAGTGTGACTTCCAATTTGATCAAAACTCATCCAAAACGCGTGTTTTGTTGTGCTAATCAATTCTGAACTTCATTAAACATGTTTAGAGGCATAAACACGTGGAAAACTTGTGATTAGAAGCCAAAACAAAGACTTCAAATTCCGACTTATGGGAAAACTTCAGTTCCAAGTTACCAAGTTCAATCCAATGGCATTCTCAGCTCAAGGGGTCTTAAGGCATGATTCTTGATGCTTTAGAAAGATGAGGTTACAAGATTTACAATGGAAAAAGAATGGAATCAAATGGATGCTTGAGCTGAAAGTTGTGTTGAGTCAAAGGTTGAGAAAAAGGGTTGACTTTCCATACTTAGAAATATTTCAAATTCTTCTTCAAAAGTGACCTATAATGTCTTGCATCCAAACATAGTCTTCTACTTGGAATTTGCTCTTGACCAAAAAAGATGGCATGAAGTAGATCTCTTGAATGACATTTTGGAACTTGAACCATTCAAAATCTCCAAAAATTGAGAGAGTTATGAATTACTGAAGTGGGCAAAAAATCATGAAATGACCTATAATCTTTTGTATCCTTAAGGAAATTTACACCCATCTTCTCACTTTGCACATAAAATAAGGCATAAAGTTCACAACTTCAAGATCATTATGGAAAAATAATGGGCTCAAGGTGATAAAAATTGACCAAGTTATGATCATTTGAAGTCACACATGAAAAATTGGGAATTCATCTGGAGGACTTGTAATCTTTCTTCTTCATCAAGTTTCTTCCACATGAAAACTCCTTGGAACTTTTAAAGTGATTTGTTGATAACCCTTTGAATAGAAGGATGTATTTGGAATCACTCAAAAATACTAAAATATGAGCAAGATATGATTCTTTGAAGTTCAAAACCCTAACTCCTAGATCAAGAAAATGCTTTGAGGAACTTTGACAATTTTGAACAAACTTCTTGTACCAAAACAAATGCTTTGTAAATATAAGTTGTTGAGGATGATAATGAGAACTCATAGCAACCACAACCACTTTTATATCTTAATAATTGAGAGAAATATGCACTTGTGACCAATGGGAAAAAGACCTTGTCCAACCATGACTATTTTTCAACCAACCCCTTGTACTTTTTGGATCAAATCTTGATAACTTGGAAATGTAGTGAACCAAAATAACTTTTCCATGCCATCCCTTCTAAAACAACTTCAATGGTGAGGTTTGAACTTCTCAAGCTTCATTGACTAGGTCATGGAAATAAACTCATGAACCCATGGATCAACTTGCTAAGCCCCATTGCCTTTACCTGCATTGTTGATAAGTAAGACAAACCAAAATTGCATTTTATTAATTAAAAGGAAATTTAAAACAAAAACATGAATGATTACATAAGAAAAACAAGTAAAGGTGCTTGATGATTCCTCAAAGAGCAAAGCTAAAGATAGAAAGGAGAGCTAAAAGCCCTAATGTGATCTTGTTGTGATTGAATCAATATGGTATGGTAAAGGGATCTTAGGGGCAAAAATTGGGGTACAACACTTGATGTTATGTATTTTTCTTGTTAGATATTTTAGAATCCATTAGGGAAAAATTGCTAGTCTAATATTTATGATTAAACATTATTAATACTATATTTTTTATATTATTATGAAAAAATTAATTTCCGTAAATAAGTTATTTTTTCAAATATTTTTGCATTTTTTATCTACCCGATCAATTCAATCCAAACCAACTCGTTATTTCTCGGTTTGGTTAGGTTCGATTTAGGCTTTATCATAGAAATTTACAAATCTAATCCAAACCAATCCATATAATTTTAATTGGTTTGAGTATCAAGTTCTCTTAAAAATGAATCAAAATGACTCACGAACACCCCTAGTCTGGTTGCCATGACTCAAGACTAGCGTTTATTAGATATATAGAGTTAGTTAGGTTGATATTTGGGAATATAGAAAAGTTAGTTAGGATATCTAACTAACTTCATCTCTAAGTAACTAACTTGTGGTTGCATGCATGAGATGTATATATAGTATGTGCATGCTTTGTATTCAAGTAATGAATTGTAATCAAATATCAAGGAGACCTTAGTTCTCTCTCTCTCTCTCTCTCTCTCTCTCTCTCTCT